>CM066048.1:25981532-27303209 GCA_033557465.1 Ichthyophis bannanicus
GCTGAGATTTAATGTTACAAACTGCAACGTCATGCATTTGGGCTGCAGCAATCCAAGGGAGCAATATAGTATAGGGGGTGAAGTACTTCTGTCCACAAAAGAAGAGCGGGACCTAGGCATGATTGTGTCTGATGATCTTAAAGTAGCTAGACAGGTAGAAAAAGCAACGGCGAAAGCTAGAAGGATGCTTGGGTGCATACGGAGAGGAATGGCTAGCAGAAAAAAGGAGGTGATAACGCCTCTGTATAAGTCTTTGGTGCGACCTCATTTGCAGTATAGTGTGCAATTCTGGAGACCGCACCTTCAAAAGGATGTGAACAGGATGGAGTCGGTGCAGAGGGTGGCTACTAAAATGGTTAGTGGTCTTCATTATAAAGCATATGAGGACAGACTTAAGGATCTTAATATATAGAGGAAAGGTGGGATAGGGGTGATATGACTGAGACATTTAAATACCTCTGTGGCATAAATGCACAGGAGGAGAGCCTCTTTTGATTGAAAGCAAGCTCTGCTACGAGAGGACATATGATGAGGGTGAAAGGGGATAGACTCAGGAGTAATATGCGGAAATATTTTTTTACGCAAAGAGTGGTAGATGTGTGGAATAGTTTCCCAATAGAGGTGATAGAGATGACAGTGTCTGAATTCAAAAAGGCATGGGACAAACACAGAGGCTCTCTAAAGGAAAAAAAGAGGACTGTTGTAGTGATTGATATGGAAGGGCAGACTAGATAAGCCATGTGTTTTTTTTCTGCCATCATGTTTCTATGTTTCTATTTTGTGAAGTAAAACATACTATCTAGAAATTCCACCACCTACGGGGAATAATGAAATTGAAATTAGAAGTTGCAGGTCCTATTAAGGCAAAGGCTCTAAGGGAAGTTTCTGAAGGTGGTGCATTAATAATAATAGGCAGTAAATAATACAGAATAACGGGACAGATTCTACAAATTTTCAAAAATTGTTTGCTTCAGAAATTAAATGTGCTATTTCTTAATGAATTTGATACGCTGAATTCAAATATGATAGTGAAATTGGCCAATTAGCTCCTGTTTCTACGATATGTTGAAGAATGTACATTTTACCACTATGTATGATGAAAATCGAGCCTAAATCCTTAGATGTAAACCAAAATCTTATTACAAATGAAACTTTGCACAATAACAAGCATGTTTTTATAAAATAAAGTTCATAAACATACTTAGAAGAAACAGAGGAGTAATTATGTCTACAATTTAACTTTCATTAAGAACATTTGTAAGTACATTCTAGCAAGTTTTGTTCTCATTCAGTGGCTTCACGACTCTTCCTGATCTGTTTCTTGTACTGAAGCAATGGAATATCCCTTGTCACTGTCCAGCAGTAGTCTGCAAGCATTGATGGACTCCATTTACCTTGATACCTCTTTTCCATGGCTGCAATGTCTTGGTGAAATCGTTCTCCATGTTCATCACTTACTGCTCTGCAATTTTGTGGGAAAAAATCTAGATGAGAGTGTAGAAAATGAATCTTTAAGGACATGTTGCAACCAAGGTTTTTGTATGCCTTGAGAAGATCTTGAACAATCTCTTGGTAATTATTTGCTTTGTTGTTTCCAAGAAAATTTTGTATCACTGATTCAAATGCTATCCATGCAGCCTTTTCCTTTCCACGCAATAAACAAAGAAATTCGTCATCTTGAAGAAGTGCATGAATCTGAGGGCCAACAAAAACTTCTTCCTTAACTTTGGCATCACTCAGTCTAGGAAATTTACCACTAAGATACCTGAAAGCAGTTTAGTTTTATCCATCGCCTTGACAAAGTTTTTCATTAGTCCCAACTTGATGTGCAAGGAAGGCATCAAAATCTTGTTGCTGTCTACAAGTGCTGGAAACAGAACATTTTTGCTTCCAGGATCCAGTGACTGACGGAGTGGCCAGTCCCTTTTGACGAAATGACAATCTCTAGCACGACTATCCCATTCACAGTGGAAGCAGCAGTACTTGGTGTATCCACCCTGAAGACCAAGCAAGAGGGCGACCACTTTGAAGTCACCACAGATTGACCATAGATGTTGATCATAGTTTATACATTTCAAAAGTTGCTTCATATTGTCATAAGTCTCTTTCATAAAAGCTGCATGGCCAATAGGAATTGATGGTAGCAAGTTGCCATTATGCAGCAACACAGCTTTAAGACTTGCTTTGGATGAAACAATGAAGAGCCTCCAATCATCTGCATTGTAATTGATATTGAGAGCTGCCATTAAACCTTTTACGTTGTTGCATGCAGCAAGATCACCTTCTTTGAAAAAGAATGACACCAAGTCTTTCTGACGGTCCCGGAAAAAAGAAATTCGAACGTCACCAGCCAGAAGATTCCACTGCTGTAGTCTGGAACCCCAAAGCTCAGCTTTATTCTTCGGGAGATCCAAATCCCTGACAAGGTCGTTCAATTCACCTTGCGTTATGAGGTGTGGCTCATTAGCAGTGACCAGAAGAAACTCTGGGTCATGTGAGGTTGACGGTTCATGACTACAAACTTCTTCCTCTTCCTCACTTGATTCTAATGATAATGATTCTGACATTTTGGGAATCGGCAACCCTTCTCCATGAGGCACTAGGCATATTGCAGATGGAATGTTT
Source organism: Ichthyophis bannanicus (assembly GCA_033557465.1). Taxonomy (NCBI): domain Eukaryota; kingdom Metazoa; phylum Chordata; class Amphibia; order Gymnophiona; family Ichthyophiidae; genus Ichthyophis; species Ichthyophis bannanicus. The sequence goes on from CM066048.1 coordinate 25,984,158, forward strand.
GGATATTGCACGGTCCACTTACTCTTTCTGGATATGCCTTTCTGAACTGGAGGAACCATGCCGAAGCAACAATTGCTGACGTGATCCGTGGGCTCTCTCCAGATTATTGGAACTGCAAAAGGCATTGATTGCCTTTTCCTATTCATCCATTGCCTGAGATTTGTTGCACATGTATTGCAGCATATGTGTGGCGCCCAGCTCTTATCCTGCTCTCCTATTCTGCAGCCAAAATATAAGTTGTAGGCTTTCTTAACCGCTACAGTGATATTCCGTTTTTGTGATGTAAAAGTCACTTCACCACAAATTTACAGAAATTATCTGCATTATTAACACAAGTACGATGCATCGCCGAATATGCTGTGATTGACCTATCGGCATAAAATAATGCAAAATAATTAATTTTTAATTTTTCTGTGACTAATACACCTTAAGATTTATACTGTCAAGTGATGCAAATTTAAATACTGATTGCATCATCTGGTTTTGGACAGAGCTTTCTATTGGCTGCAAGTAGAGATTACACAATCTCACGCAAATGTTGCATAATACACAGTTAATGGCCCCTAATGACTATTTAATAGCATATATCTTAGCAACTAGACATAATCAGCTCTTTTCATTATGATTTCTGTGTTCAGCAGCCTTAAATTAGTTTAGAACAGCTGCTTTCATGTCCGAAGCATTTTGGCCATTGAATACACATGGCCAAATTCGGCGCTGTCCTTGGCTCATGAAGAATGCATTGGGGCTTGCTGTTCTTCTCCCCCAGGCCTCTCAGAAAACTTCCCTGCACAGTTTTTGCCACCTCTCCTTATGAAGTGCATCAAAAGGACCCATTTCCTGATATTCTGAATACAGAAACAAAGCCACACCTCACTCTGTGCCATGGCTCCCACCTCACCTTGCCTAGCCTTGCTTCCCCTTTTCTTTAATGATTCGTAACTTGTTACTGCTACAAATTTGAAAAAGAAGAAAGCATCATGGGGCTTTGGAGTCCATCGTATGCTATATTGACATGTCCCCGCCTCCTCTGATGCAACTTCCTGTTACTGAGGGGTGGGGACGCATAAATCATGCTGCGTGCACGTGAGTTCCAAAGCTGCTTTTTGTTGTGCCTCTCTGCTGTCCATTGCTTGCCGCCATTCATCCTACAGCTGGACCCGGCTGGCTCACTCTGACAACCGTGCTGCCCTCCTGTGATGCTGCCCTGTGCAATCGGACAGTTTGCACAGCGAGTCGCTCCAACCCTGACCCTGCTTTATTGTAAGGATGTGTTAACAGGGGGATGATACCACACAGAGTTGGCTCAAGGTGTAGGTGCTCTAGGGAAACCTGAAGCCTCCCCGGTTGTCAGAATCTATTGTTTAGCTTTGAATGCCTTCCTCTTTGCCACCCCCACCTAGTTTGCCTAATGGTTGAGCCAGCCTTGTACATACTGCTCAGTACTGAGATCAAAAGAAAACATTGTGACCTTATCAGACCACAAAATCTTCTCTCATATTCGAGCAGAGTTCCTTGTTTCTTCGCAGATGCTTTATTGCATATCATGCGGCTTTTCTTCAGCTGTGGCTTCCTTTTTGCTACCCTCCCATAAAGCAATGTTTGTGGGGTTATCTTGAATAGTCAACATTTTCTCCGGTCTCAGCCAGAGACCTCATAAAGTAATCACAGGCCTCATAGTGACCCTGCCTCAGCTGTTTCCTTGACCCACAACTTCTGACTCTGGAGGGACAGCCTAATGGTGGCCCTGTCTTGGTGGTGCCATTTTATAGTGATGGGCCTGACAGTGCCCCCAAGCGATATTCAAGTCCACCAATCTGAACTTTTGAATAACTTTATCCTGGAGTTCGTTCAATAGCTCTGTGTTTAGCTTATCCTCATCTTAACCTTACTTCTATCCTCATCTTAACCTAACCCCGTCAATTTTCATGACCAAATTGTAAAGACCATACTGTGCCTTGCACCACTTTGACTAATACCCTGTATTATTGCGCCTAGATTGTAAGCTCTGATGAGCAAGACTCTGACGGGCAGAGACTGTCTCTTACATGTTTGACTGTACAGCGCTGCATGCCTGGCGCTATATAAGTGCTAAATAGTAGTAGTAGTAGTAGTAGCTTGTTTCGACCTTTGCTTCAAATTCACTTCATAGAACAGAAACAGGTTGATTCTTCATCCAGTAGAAGTTGTGGTTTTACACTCTATTTCACTTACTTATTAAGGCAATTTCTGGAAACAAAGGGGTTGAAATTCAAAGCCGTTGCCCAGATAGCCTACGGGGTGTACCTGGATAAGGGCACAGAGAGAGAGAGAGATGTTCAGCGGCGCTATCCAAATAGTGCTTCTGAATATCTGCACAAGCTGCCCCAGCTCCAGCAAGCTAGTGCAGGGGCGGAGCGGGGACAGGATGACGGCCTTATCCGGATAGTGCTGATTTTCAGCTAGCATGTAAGTGAAGAGCTGCATGAAGAGCAGACCTAAACTGCTATCCAGATAAGTGCCGGCCGACTATCACTGCTATTTGGACAACAGCCGGCCGACTATCACTGCTATGCGGATAAGCTCGGTGCGCACCTGGATAATGGCGGCTGAATCTTGATATTCAGTGGCAGCCACTAGCCAGATACAGATGCTGAACATCTGGATAATCTTTATGTGCAATGGCTGACGGTTGCGCCGTTTAAATATTGGCCTTTTAAAAATCAGGCAGGGACTAATTTGGGGGATGAGGATTTAAGCAATTAATCCATCTTGGTTTGGCGAGAGAGCTGTTATAAAATAGAATTCCTTACCAGTGGAGGTCAAAGAAGCGACTAATGATATGCAATTTAGACATTGGTTAAAAACTAGACTTTTCAGAAACTGTCTCCCTCTTACACAGTGAATATCTGTCGAAAGGATTCTGTTTCTGGAGAGAATAATTCTTCAAGATAAATTGTTGAAGTGTAACTTAATCCAGGAATGTATTTTATATATTGTAACTTTTTTATATAGTAGGTTGTAATCCACTCAGAACCATTTTTGTATAATTGGAATATGTGATTTAAATTAAATAGTTTTTTTTTTAGTGTTTCTATGATTGTTCTTTCATATTGAATGCGTAGATGTGTGCATCAGTGAAACAAACTCCCACTTTGGTGAATCTTGAAGTCTATTTTTTAGAGAGCAGAATGTGAAAAAGGTACAAGGGTATAAAGACTTTTATATGGGACTAAGAACCCTATCTCTTACCCTGCCTTTTACAAGACTTCCTAGTGGTGCTAAGGCCATGTTGGGAGTGCTCCTGTGAGCTGATCACCTGAGGGGTAGCAGTCCGTCCAGGAGCTGTAGGAACGGGAGCTGTTGCTGACAGGATTCCTGGCGATGCAGGTGTAGGACAGAGAGGTATTTCCGGGTGCTGGGTTAACAGTCAGGATGCTGGCATTGTAAGCCAGAGGCCGGGTGATGTTTCCGTGGCTTTGGGTCCAGGTGTAGGTCACGTTGTCACCTTTCTCCACCGTACAGTTCAGCAGCATGGTACAGGTTTCGTTCTCCAGCATTTTGGTACCAAAGATGGATGAAGCCATTATCTGCTCTGGGGAAGAGACACAAACTGGCATTTTCTGGCTTAGCTTGACAAGAACAGCAGAAAATATTCTAGATCAAAGCTCGGCACGTACCATCTTGGTAAGAGAAACTCCAAGGGAAAAATCTAATCTGGAGGAAACAGTGACCAGAATCTACTCGATGATCACAAGGTGACTCATTTGTGCCACTCATAATAGTACTTTCAGATAAAGGCCCAGAACTGTCTGACCAAAATTGCTCATCGATAATGTGGGAGTGATTGAGCTTTGCTGAATACATTCTTTCCTACAAGCTTCCCACAAGATTTTTGCTAATCATCATGTTCTGCATTTTCTCCAGGGCCAGGCATCATAGAGTTGCATCAAGAGGATCGATTATATCATTTCCCATCCCTGAAGCTGTATCCTAACGGCCATTTATCTCTTTATCCTCTAGAGCCAGCCATTACAGGGCTCCTTTCCCTCAGTATCTGTAACTGTGCACCTCAGGAGTCATTTTCCTCATTGCAATGTCATCCCCTGCCCCCTAAGGTTGCTCACAGTAATGCATTATCGCAGGAGTCATTTTCCACAGGCCCAAGCACTGTAATTTATTCATCAAGGGAGCATTCACTCAAAGGCCTAGTTTGACTGTTTAATCTGGGATGCAAGGAATAGGAAGGCCAAATTGGAAGGCAGAGGGGTATGAACATTCTTCCCCTACCTCCAACTCCAGTGCTCTCCTCAGGGCTGGCCCAAGGGTTTCTGCCATCCTAGGCAGAAACTCTGGCCGTGCCCCCTGCCCCCGTGCTGCCTTCCTCTCCCAATGCTAAGCCTGATTCTGGCAGCAGGCGGCTCACCAGCAGCGGTAAGTCATGTGCTGAAGCACATGGCCTGCTGCAGCTGAGCCTAGTCATCTGCCACCGGAATCAGCAGCAGCGGGGGGCGGCATCGCAATTCAGCACAGAGGGAGGGCAGCGTGGCTGGGCAAGGGCGGCAGGCCATGTGTGCCGAAGCACATGGCCTGCCACGGGCTGCTGTCTCCGAGCCTAGCCACCTGCCACCGGAATCACTGGTCAGCAAGCGGGGAGGGCAACAAGACTGGGGGAGGGTGGCAGGCCATGTGTGCCAAAGCCCATAGACGTCTGCCACCCTAGGTGGCCGCCTAGCCCACCTAATGGATGGGCTGTCCCTGGTTCTCTTTCTTCCCTCCCAGTGGTCTCTCGAATCTTTTCTTCTCTACTTACCCCCACTCCCTGCATTGTCTCATCCCCCTTTTTCCTGCACCACCTGCCCCACATCATCTCTCCCCTTTCTTTTCTCCTACTCCTACCACTACCCCCTCCTCCACCTCATGGAATTTCTCACTCTTCTCCCCTCCCCCGCCTCCAGCAACATTTCTCCCTTTCTCTTTCCATCTTCCTACCCTTGACCTGCCGCATCTCCCTTCTCTCTATCCAGTGCTCTCACCTGCTTCAACAGTTCCCCCTCACTCTCCTCTACCTCGCCGCCCTGCCACACCTCCTTCATTTCTCACTCTAAATTCCCTTCTCTGCTCTGCAAGTTCCTCAATGTTATCCTCATCCTCCCTCCCCCATCTTTACCTCTCCTTCCTTCCCACTCTCCAGCCACTTGGAATCAAGCAGCAATATGAAAGATCGACAGTAAAGCACAGAATTTCAGCACAGTCTCTGCCTACTGCACGGGGCCTTTCTCTGCCCTTTCTATTACAAGAGGACACGTGTTCGGGGGCACAGCTACTGGCAGGCCCCGCCATGAATTTCTGTGCTTTGCTGCTACTTCTAAAGGAGCATGGCTTTCAATGTTGCCATTTCCACGATTTTCCCGGCCAACTGGGTGACTTTTTTTGCCTGGCCCACAGGAAAAATTTGCAGATTGCGGGCCGTGTTTTTTTGGATGACTTGCCCTACCACTTTGGGTGAGAAAATCACAGAAAACAAAGGAAAAATAGTGAAAAAAACCTGGCTGCATCCCTTGCCTGCAATCTCAGTGGTCAAGACCCAGAGCAACTGACCAATGAGATGTGGCAGGACGGGAATGATTGGCTGGGATTTGGAAGCCAATCAGGGAAAGTGAAGATTTGGCCAATGAAAAGGGATGGCGGGGCAAGAGCGAGTTGTGGTTTTGGGCTAGTTTTCAACCCAGTTTGACTTGGAACTATGGCGACTACTTGGCAACCCTGATGGCTTAGAGCAGGTGCACCGCTCAAGGCTCCTTCAAACTCTACCCATGCAATCACTGTAGCACTGCCTTCTTTAGCAATATCCCGGGAAAAGCCTGTGGGATAGTAAGGGCTGATGATGATATTAAGACTAAAAGGCCAATGAACGTTCCTTTATCCTTGAGCTACCATGACCTTGAGCAATAATTGGTTGCTAGAAATGTGCATTTCTTAGCATGCATTTGGTTTATTATTGCACCATAAAAAAAAAAAAAAGGTACACCGGATTTTACTAAACGGGGGTAGCAGCAACAGCAAAGTATGTGTGCCACGGCCCCATTGAATAACATGTGGTTGCCGCTACCGCCATTTAGTAAAAGACCCCCTTAGTGTGCACTAAAATGATTTAAGGCACCTTAACCTATAAATTAGCATGTTGGGTCAATTGGTGCATGATAAAACACTGGAACATGCATTAAACAATTTCTGTTAAAATGAATGTATAAAACAAACAGAAAAAAACATCAAAATTAGGAACAATTTGGAAAAAATGAAACAAATTCTTTTTGCCTATCATATCCCTGTTGAATGCTATTGTCTCAATGTGCATACCCAGTTCCTGAGGATTAGAAATCAAATATTCCCATAGACCAAACACAGTTCTTACCGTACACTTCCAGCTTCAGGTAGCTAGATTTTTCATCATCTCCTTTGGACCATATCACCTCATATAATCCTACGTTCTCTCTTTTGATCTTACAGATCTCGAGGGTGTAGTTTTCTTGGTAGAACTTGCTGCAATTTTGCAAGCAGCCTTTAAAGTCTGGAGTGTCATTCCTTCCCATGTTACAAGAAAAGATTTTTGTTTTTGTCCTTTCTTCCTTGACTAGCTTCACAGTAACTTTATCAAACTTAGTCTGCATGTCTTCCTCTGTTAGGAGTGACACTTGAAGAGGTTTCCCCAGGGTTCCATTTATTATCCTTGAGGGGTTCTGAGGGGAACAGAAGTTGATACCTGCCGAACAAAGAACATGAAAGAAAGTAGTAATAGAACTTAATCACAATAACAAAATACTAGGGGTCAAAGGTTGCCTCAGACATTGATTTTATCCCAGCTTCAAGATTTCAGGCCTCCAAGCCTCAGCAATACAGGCAGGAGTTACTGTAAGTCTTCAAGGTGCTATGTTAAACTCATGTTGTTTCCCTATATGTAATAAATAATAGTTCTCCCTGTTAAGAAACTTGTTTATTGTATACCCAAGTTATTTTTACCTGTTTATTGTTAAGCACAAATCACTAAACTGAGATGTGTAGTTTCAATGTTTATTGTAAACCGCACTGATCTTAAATAGCGCGGTATAAAAGAAAATGTAATAAATAATAAAATAAATAAAGAATAAATATATTGTATGTAAGGTTGGCAGCACACTCCAGATTTTCAGGACCGAGTGATCTAGTCTTTGTTTTACCCCACTGCCTGCAGACTTGTCTTGCTTTTCTTATGGAAATCATTAGGGATGCCAGGTCTTCAAATTCCTGCTGGGCAGCACCGTAAAAACAGGATTGGACCTGTCTGTCCTAACAATTGAAAATCAGCTGGCAAGCCTTTTTTTTTTTTTTTAGTGCCATTGAGTCATTGTTGACTGATAGCAACCCAGCTACCTCTGGGTTTTCTTGGCAATGTATCACTGGAAGTAGATTGCCAGCCTTTTCTTCCAAGGCAATGGAGGGTAAAGTGACTTGCCCAAAGTCACAAGGAGTGCCAGTGGGAATTGAACCCTTGATCTTCTGGGTACTAGGCTACTCCTCCACTCCACTGGCAAGCCTAGCTATGTGCATTTTTGAAATTATTCAAACAGATAACGGAGGTGGGGGTAAGAGAGGCCAAGAGGCAAGAGGGTTTTGAGGCCCAGTCTGTCATGAATTGACATACAGGAGCCTTCCAGCTCTAGTGGGGCCAACTGGCTGGTTTGTATAAAACTAGAAATCAAAAAGCAGAATTGCCAAATTACCTAGTAACGAGAGGGAGATTTCAGGCTAGCCCTGGATTTCAGGCAACCCTACCCAAATGCATTATTGATCCTGCAGCACTGATTTCAATGGGAAGAATCAGGAACTTGGGATATAAGTTCAAAACCAGGACTGGCTAAAAGGTCTTCACCTCCTGGAACTTGGCAGTTCTGTGAACGCTGTTAGTTATCTGGATGCCCCTGATTGGAGGAAGGAGAAAATGTTCCAGTCCGTGCTACTGATTCCCTGCCATTCTCCTCCTGTGGTGACACATCCAAAGCTGCTGAGCACAGATGTGCCGCCCTGCACCCCACCATCGCAACCTATTGCTGCAAGGAAATGAGAGTGGAGCTGCTTTTAATTTGCCCCAGGATATTCAGCCGCGACCCAGTTAGCCCTCAGCGGCGAATGTTTGGCACAGTAAAGGCTGTCCTAACTTTCTCCACTGAAGTTAACTGGGCAGCGGTTTCAACGCTATCCGGCTAACCCAGACATTAATTACCGGTGACTGGATATGGTCCCAGCACTGGATATCCCAGTCTTAGCTTCAGTGGTGGTGGTGGCGGCTAGCTGCTTTAGATGGCTAGCCGTTGCTACTGAATATTGGGCGCCTTATGTGTAATTGCCCTTCCTGTACACCACCTTGGCTGAATTTCTTCAGAAAGGCATAAAAATAAATCTTAATAAATAAATAAAACAAGATGAAAAGTGCACATGTGGAAAATAATTTTATAACTGGGCACCAAAGGTAGGCACCTGATTGTCTTTATAAAATACTAGTATAAGAGCTAGAGATCAGACCTTAAATTCAAGTGCCCGCATTTTAGTCTATAAGTTCTCTATACTACCTTCCATACATGTAGCAAAGCCATAGAGCCGGTGGAAATGCCTGAGCCCAGGGCAGCTCTATAATGAGGCAGAGTGAGGCAACAGCCTCAGTTAGCAACGTTTTCAGAGCGACAAAAAATGCCCTCAAGTGGCCTTTGCCTCACTCTGCCTTCTAACTAAACAACAAAATTGAGTAGACCAGCTGCTGCCGCTGCAGCCTCCGCTTCTCCCAGGTTGGCAGCGTCAGAATAATTCCTCCTCCCCCTGCCGCTGCTCCACATGGGCAGCGGCGGTGAGCTATCAACTTTGAAAAAACAAAACCGGAAAGCAAATGCACGGGCTCTTGCGACTCTGATATGTGTGTAAGGCCCTGATGGTTCTCGCCCCCTCTGATGATGCTTTTTGCATCAGCTGGCGGAGGAACCAGCAGGATTTAGAAGCCAACAGGCTTGAAAATCCAGCACTTTTGCATTCCTGAAAATCCAGCACTTTTGCTGTTACCGAGGCGCATCAGCGGCAGTGGCAGGAAGACAGGTAGATGGCAGATGCTGGCAAATGGGAAGGGGGCAGATGATGGACAATGGGGGGGGGGTGCAGGAGGACAATGGGGGGGGGGGAAGCAAGAAGACAAATGCTGGAAAACGGGGGGAGGGGGGTAAGCAAAAAGACAAATGCTGAACCAGGGCCGGCACTAGCCGGTAAGCTGGGTAAGCATAGCAGGGGGCTCAGATATCAGGAGGATGCCGCCACCAGCCACCTGCTCCCCACTCCCCATTCAGGATGGCCTGTGGCCTAGTAGAGAGCCTGCCCAAAGGACACACTTCTCCAGCAGACAGAAGGCTGTGAGAGGCTGCAATTGCTACTCACAGCCTTCTGCCTGCATGAGCAGCGTGTCCCATGGGCAGGTTCTCCACTAGGCTGCTGGCGCTCTGCAGGTCATCCTGACTGAGGAGTGGGGGCAGGTGGCCAACGACAGCACCCTCCTGACTTTGGTTCCTGCTGGCAGGCACTGTTTCTCAGGGCTGCAGTCATGGCTTGTACAGCCCATGCCCGCAAGACATGCTGCTCTTGCAGGCAGAAGGGTGTGGGAGGCAGTGATTGTGGTCCAGAGATCAGAGCCTGCCTGTGGGAGCAGCATGTCCTGCATGCAGGGGATGTACAAGGTCAATTGTGCCTTGCCTTTCTGGACTGGAATCACACCTTGCACAGTCCCTGCCCATGGGACATGCCTGTACATATAAGGGGTAGACATGGGAGGTATTTGGAAAGGGGGGGAGTGGACATGAGGGGGCAAATGGGAGGTGGACATGGATGGGCACAGGGAGTCAGAAGGGAGATGCTGTGTGCAGGGGAGGAATAGGGGGTCAGTGAGGATAAGATTGAGGTAGGGGGCTAGTGATATAAAAGGAGATATTGGACATGGAAAGGGGCATAGGGAGAAGCAAGGAGGGGAGACGGAGTGGTAATGTTGGCCAGGGGGTTATAGGGAGACAATAGGAAAAAGCTGAACCTGGGGAGGGGGGAAGACAGAGGGAGGTAGAGGGAAGATGCTGGACATGGAGCAATAAGGGGAGAGGGAAATGCAGGACATGGGAGTAATAGGGAGAGAGAGGGGAGGAGGAGGACACGGGGTAAATAGGTTGAGAAAGAGAAAAGAAATGCAGGACATGAGAGTAATAGGAAGGGATAGTATGGTATGGAGACAGGGGAGATGCTGGTTGCAGGGGGGATGGGAAAGGAGAGGGCTAACTGCAGAGAGGCAGTTATAGCCCCCTGTAGTTCCCACATTTCAGTGTTGCAGAACGGCTGCCAGTGCAACTAAGGCCACCCATTGAAGTGGCATTAGTTGCACTCGTGCTACTTGCGCTGAGCCATTATGTTACTTTCTGCTGACATTGCAGATGCCTGACTGTGAGAGTTCTTTCTCTTGCCTCACTCTGGAGTAAAGTATAGTTTTGGGAAAGAAATCCTGTAAACCTAAAAGTAATGGGTAAAAGCATTTTTTGTCTACATATGTCTGTTTTTAGTTTGTATTAATATATTCCCTACTTGGTGAAGATCTATCTCTGTTCTGCATGTGTGCCTGAGGCTACGTTTTCTGTTAGCATGGAGTTTCTATGTAGGGATCTGTAGTAATCTGGCTTGTTCAGTTTTCTGAATAGGAATATGGATGTTCTAGGGCCCACTGCAACATTTATGGAGCTGCCCTTATTTATTTATTTGCATTTTCTTTTATACCGCGCTATTCAACATTCAACTTTTCTGGGTACGCTCCATGTTGTGTGAGTTTTGGAAGTCAGTGCTGTTATAGAATAGTAGATTTGCTTTATGGGGCCTGTACTCTGGGTTCTTGGTGTAGTCAACTGTAGGGTATTAGTTGGTGGGGGGAGGGGGGGTACTGGAATATGTATTGTCTTTGAGATTTGCAGTTTTGCGTTCTTTATGCTGCCAGACTGAAATTTAAAATATTTTGTCAGTTCAGATTTAAGGAAATTTCAGATTTTAAGGAAACTTCTCAGTTTAATTTTGTTCAGTAGCCTGATAGCTTGGACATCAAATTTGTTCAAAAGGTTTGCTTCCTGAAAACTTGTTGGTGATTATGATAGAGAGCTTCAAACTGAACATAAAAATCATTTCAGATTGACTTTATCACGTAGGAATTTGAAGAAACATGAAATTAAATTTGATTGAATTTCAAGTTTAATTGCACAATGACACTGACATATTGTACTAGTTCAACTGAGCTAAAAAATGTTTTGCTCCTAATTTTTCATTTGTACTCAGCATCTGATGCTTCTCGTCTCAGTGTCCAACAAAAGCGACCAGCATTGATGGGTTCCAGTTGCCCTGATACTACTTTTCCATTGTCCAATGTCCTGGTGAAACCTTTCACCATGTTCCGACTGCACCAAGATTATCAGGGAAAAAGTCTCAGTGTGAATGCAGAAAATGAATCTTCAGCGCCATGTTGCACTTCATGGTTTTGTATGCTTGAAGCATGTTGTCAACCAGCTGGACGTAATTTGGTGCCCTGTAATTGCCAAGAAAATTCTCAACAACATCCCTGAATGCCTGCCATGTGATTTTCTCAGGCCCCACTAGCAGATCTTTGAACTGCTTGTCATTGATGACAAGACAGTTCAAAGAGGACAGTCACACCAATGCCTTTAATGATGCCCTCAGTGAGCTAGGCTACGTTCAACTGGTTGATACCCCTACCCATATAAAAGGTAACATACTTGATCTGATCTTTGCACCACAGCCAGCCCTCCTTCACGTGCATAAATCTCACCTTAATGTAAGCTCAGTTCCTTGGTCAGATCATCTTCTGATACGTTTCCAGATACCAACTGGCACCAGCTCTGCCAAAACCAATCCTGATGTTAAACCCACCTCAGAACAATTAAAGCGCTTCCATCCTTTCGACAGAGAAGATTTGTTAAAGTGGACACAGAACCTACTTGACCTACACGATCAAAGCCTCGATGACATGGTCGCCTCCTGGAACTCAAACCTAGATGCTGTTATCCACGTACCTGCTACAAACGAAGCACCACATAAGAAAAAGAATGCTCCATGGTACTCCCAAGAGCTACGCAAATCGCTCCTTCAACTCAGACGACTTGAGAGGCACTGGAGACGATCACGAACAACTGAGAGCCACGAAGCATACACATCACAATTAGGAAAACATCGTATATCCGTGGCATCAAGCATGAAACAATATCATGCAAACAGACTACAACGCTCCCTAAACAAACCTCACGAGCTCTTCCAAATTGTAAAATCCCTAACAAAAGAACCATCTCAAGGGAACTCGACCCACCCAGACCCCCAGGAATACGCATACTACCTGCGAAACAAAAGTAACCAGCTTGTTCAACCTGCTCAGCCCCTCTTCTCAACTAGTCCACCCTTCTTTGCTCCTCAATCCCCACTTGATCATTCCTTAAGTGAGATCCAACACACCATCACATCCTTCTCTACCCCAACCTTCAGTGTCCTTCAAGACACTATATCAAGTATAAACACCACTACATCACCCTCCGATCCGTGTCCAGCTCCCTGGATAAAATCCCTACGTGCTGAGCTCAGCCCTTTCCTATCCAAGCTTATAGATGTATCCTTCTCTACTGGAACATTCCCTCGAAGCCTGAAACAGACCGCCATCAGACCTCTCCTAAAAAACAATAAGTTGGACCCCTCAATGATGGAATCCTACAGGCCTATCTCCAGCATACCCCTCCTATCGAAAATCATTGAAAAGATTACTCAACGTCAATTACAGGATCACATAGATACCAACGCGCCCCTGCATCCCTGCCAGCATGGATTTCGTGAAGCGCATGGTGTTGAAACGCTACTGACAACCCTATTCAACACTTTATCCATAGGCCTGGATAACATCAGACAAGGCTTCGTTCTAATCTTTATGGACATTGCCGCTGCCTTCGATACAGTAGACCATGAAGTCCTCCTTCGACGCCTCCGAGAGAAGGGAGTCCACGGTTCTGCGCTATCATGGTGCGCGTCATACCTCTCGGATCGTTGGCAGCACGTCCGTTCTGGCCCCTCCACATCCGACCCCTTCCTCCAAACGAAAGGTGTCCCACAAGGCTCCTCCCTATCTGCCTTGCTGTTTAACATTTACATGCAACCCATCTGTGACCTTATCCACTCATTTAACATCAACTGCCTTGTCTATGCTGACGACGTCTTGATGTACATGCCAATCTCGACTGAACATCTTGACCTCTCCCCTCTAATCAAATGCTTTGACGCAGTCACAGATTGGATAAATGCTCAAAGGCTTAAGTTAAACTTTAAAAAGACAGAAGCCCTCTTTGTCACCAGGAATCCAGCATTTACTCCACCCATATCCATTAAAGTTCGTGACGCAGAGCTCATATGCAAGGCTACAGTAAGATACCTGGGAGTTACACTTGATCAGCAGCTCAACATGAAGGCTCATATCAACAACATAACAAAATTGGTATATCATAAAATCCGGACCCTTCGTCATCTTCGTCAACTGTTAGAACCTGAAGACTTTCGAACTGTTTTTCAGGCCCTAATAATGCCCCACCTTGATTACGCCAATGCGATATTACACGGCCTTCCAAAAAGTACGACCAACCCCTTACAACTTGCAATGAATTCAGCCGCAAGATTCCTCCACGGAGCCTCCAGAAGATCCCACATTACTCCAATATTAAAGCAGTTACATTGGCTCCCCATACAAGCCAGGATCTCGTTCAAGATTCTAACTATGACCCATAAGGCCATCAAGAAATACCCAGCCACTGCCGTCTCTGAGCTAGTATCAATTACACCTCCTAATCGGGTAAGGAGATCCAATGCCTCAAATACCCTCATTCTACCTAAGGCAAGCACTAAGTGCTCTCAAGTTACCAATTCTAGAGCCTTTGCCTTCTTTGCACCATCCTGCTGGAACGCTCTACCCGCAACTATCAGAACCATCAGTGATCTCTGTCAATTCAAGAAGGCACTGAAACATCACCTTTTTCTCCTTCACTATGATGCCTCAGTCTCCACCTCACATCCACCCACTTCCACACCTCAACGCAGCTCCTCAAGCGCATGCATCTCACATTCTTGACTGAATACTCGCAATCACACATTTAACCTTCCTCCACTATGAGATGCTTGTACAGTCCATTTAACCCTCTATATAGCTACATAAAGTGGTTTTGTATATATTTATCATGTTTTTCCCTGTTAAGAAATTGTTTTAATGTATATCCAAGTTATGATACCTGTTTATTGTAAGCACAAATCACCAAGCTGAGATGTGTAGTTTAATGTTCACTGTAAACCGCGCTGATGTCAATAGCGCGGTATAAAAGAGACTTTAAATAAATAAATAAATAAATAATGTCTGACTTGCAGACCGATAGAAATGCCTTTGTTAATCTTGGCATCAGTTATTTTTGGAAACATCTGTCTCAAATATCGAAATCCTTCATCTTCCTTGTTCATCGCTTTCATAAAAATTTTCATTAACCGAGGCAGGCGGACCTGGTGCTTCGGGCCCGTTTCCACCCTCCCCCATCACCCCCAATCGCCCAACCCCACAAAAAACACCACACAAACGTTTCATGGAACACAACTGGTCGCAGCTTTATTAACCTTTAACAATTTCACAATATGCCAACATGCTGCACCTTCTCAATCGATTAGCGGCACCCGGCCCGCACCAGCCATACCTTAGCAAAGTGCCTTGCCACCGCTAACGCCATAACTTGCCCCCCCGGCAAGTTACCTAACCCTTCCCCCGACTTCGCCATGCCATAGCAAAAGTCGACCAGGGTTTGACCGGGTCAGGGGCACCTCGCCCCCGCCCAAGTGTAGCCTGAGGCTCCAGACCCCGGAAACCTCCGTGATCCCGCCAACCCCCCCCAAGCTTCAACACCCCATAATCCACACCCTCCTAAATACGCGTGGGCGGGCGGGAGGGAAGCCGGCACCCCCGAGCAGCCTCCGCCGTGAATGACCACGCGGAGGCTGCCCGCCGACCCCCACACCGCCCACCACACCGCAAGGATCGTCCCTCATTGGCTCTCGCGCGGCTGCCACCGCCGGGAGCCAATGAATTTAAACTGGCCGTGGCCGCGCGCAGGGTCCTCGCACCGGCCGCGCGCCCGGTTAGGGTCGGCCGCCGGGACCCTGCCCGCGGCCTCTTCATTAACCGAGGCAGGCGGACCTGGTGCTTCGGGCCCGTTTCCACCCTCCCCCATCACCCCCAATTTCCCAACCCCACAAAAAACACCACACAAACATTTCATGGAACACAACTGGTCGCAGCTTTATTAACCTTTAACAATTTCACAATATGCCAACATGCTACACCTTCTCAATCGATTAGCGGCACCCGGCCCGCCCCAGCCATACCTTAGCAAAGTGCCTTGCCACCGCTAACGCCATAACTTGCCCCCCCCCCCGGCAAGTTACCTAACCCTTCCCCCGACTTCGCCATGCCATAGCAAAAGTCGACCAGGGTTTGACCGGGTCAGGGGCTCCCCACCCCCGCCCAAGTGTAGCCTGAGGCTCCGGACCCCGGAAACCTCCGGGATCCCGCCACCGGCACAGGCAACAACCTTGTTCCTGTGCCGCCCCCCCCAAAAGCCAAGCTGCGACCAGTGAGCAACCCAACCAACACACATTCCAAGACCTCCCGCCAGTCCTAAAATAGCCGAGCCAGCCCTACTGGCGATAACCGCCCCCTCACCCCTATACAGCCCGGCCTCAACCTCCCCAAGAAGGCATCCGCTGAAACCCCCATGTTAGCCAAGCCAGCTGTTAGCCAGCCCCCGCGACCAACGCTGCCGGCTCGATCATGCAGGCCTTGGAACAAAGTCAGACCCCAGCAGAATTACACCCAGAAATGCCTGCAAAACCCAGCAAATCCCCCTGCGCCGCTCTGAGCCGATGCCGTCATTACCTGAAAACCGGCCATTGCCACCCACACCGCAGGCAATCGCGATATCCACCCGTGGCGCTGTAGCAAAGGAAGCCGCTGCGACCCGCGGGGTCCGCGCTCCCTAGCCATAACAAAGCCACCAAAACCGGGCCGCTCCCCAATGGGCAAAGCACCCACCTCACCAGAACTGGCCGTCCGGCTCCTCGGACAACGGAGTGAAGGATCCCCAACCTTCAGAAGGGTCCAGCCCCCACCTGCAAAATAAATGAACAACGAAACTCCCCAACACCCCAACCTCCTTTAGCCGGTACAGCCGCACATACCCCCCACACACCCGAGAGCGCCATCCATAAGCTCTACAAGACCTGAGTAGCATCCCAGAAGGGAAAAGAGTGCAGCACAAAATACGTAGGCGCATCACCCACCCAGCACAGCGCCATCCTGACCACCTCGAGCGCCGGAACACCCCGGGCACCTGAACAGACCAACACTCCCTCACACGGGAAGAAGCCCACCGCCTACCCGGAGGGGCACCCGCAGGTATCGCCGCATGGCAGCCACAGGGCGCGTCACAAAGCCGTCAGCCCACTTGGACACACCCTCGAGCTTATCGAAAACTTGCCCAAACATCCCAAACCGCC
This sequence comes from Ichthyophis bannanicus, assembly GCA_033557465.1. NCBI lineage: Eukaryota > Metazoa > Chordata > Amphibia > Gymnophiona > Ichthyophiidae > Ichthyophis > Ichthyophis bannanicus. Next base: position 26,000,805 of record CM066048.1, read on the forward strand.
CCGAAACCCAACCGTGGGACCGCCAAAGCCCTCCCCCGCCCCCTGTCCCGACCGAAGTCGCCGCCCACTCTCCCCATTTGAAAAAGGCCCCGACAAAGGGCTCTACAAAACTGCCCAAGACATGGCGGCTTCAAACCCCCATGCAGTCATCCACAGGCTCACCGAAAGAACCCAGACCGGCACCTCATGTGCGAGGGGCCGACTCGGATCCGAGAAGATGGCCTGGCACACACCCCCCCCCCCCCCATGCAGTAACCTGCGATTTACCAATCCCCCACCAGCTAACCGCACCCCCACCGTCACAATTTTGAAACCGTCCCAACTGCGAACCCACCCCGGTCTGGAGAACCACCCCACACCCTTAGCCACCACTATAGACCCACCAAGCAATGCTTCCGGTTGCCACCCATGCGCGACCGAAACTGGACCACGTAGTCACAACCCTGAGGACACCCAGACCACGGCCCCAGTGATACCGAATTCTGCAGTAAACTCCGCAGGACTCCAAGGCCAGTTCTCTATAAGGTCCCCCGGGCCCCGGATCCCTCATCGTCCGTTTCCGGGCAGAGCCCGAAACCGCTCCACCGGAAACGCGAAAGAGCCTCGGTAATTCCGGCCACACAGCCAGGGATATGCCAAGGCTCCGTCAACATGTGCAAGTGTAAAGATGCCAACACCCCCCGCACTAAAACCGCCCCTGGCAAACCCCTGCGGGAGTAACGAGGTACCACCCACCCACAGCCTGTGATAAGGAAGCTTATCATAGCTCAGGAAGGAGCTATAGAAAAGGTGAAGTGACTCTGAACAAGCAACCTGTCAGTTCTGGTAGAAATAAGAAAACATAATTTTGCCATAAAAGACTACCAGTCCCAGAATGCACCAGGTTTCCAACAGCCATTAGAGGAGCTGAAGTGGGGAAACGTGTGTTCAATCAGGAGGGCTATGAGGTAATCCCTAAGCACTCATCTCAAAGGGCAGGGCCTGATTCAGCACAGCTGCGCTGTGTTAGGGAGGAGCACTCATCTAAGCAGAATAAAGGTAGAGTTTATTCTACAGAGAATTGTCCTGAGAATCAGCTTGAGCTTGATCATCTTCATCATCAAGAGGATCATCAGAAGCAGAAGCCAAACCGGACGGACAGAGAGGGAAAGAAACCCTTTGGAAGAAAGAGGAGAAAAGCCTTTGAGAGGTCTAGAAGAGTCCAGAGCAGTACGTATACTGGGAGGCATTCCAAGGGCCAGCATATACCATTGGACTGGGGAAAGCCAGAGGATTGGTGCTGCAGAGCTAGGAATCTCCAGACGGTACCTGTGAGAGAGACGGCTGCACGTGGAAGGGACCCTAAGACCCGTGCCAGAAGGTATGTGAAGAGAGATCCAGTGTCCAGGGATCTGGATTGGAAGGCTGGACATAAGAACTGGACTACATACTGGCCGGGCTATATAGAGAGGAACTCTAACAGCAATGGAAGCTCAGGTATGAACACTGATCTATGCCCTAACTATAACCTTGAAAGACAGCAGGGAAACAAGTATTCTCCTGAAAGTGCTCCATTGAGAGATTCATCTGTGCCAATCCATGATATTGAACCCATGCTTGTTGAAGAAGGGGGAATGATAGCAGATGAAGAATGTGTTTACATGGACTGCTCTCTGTCTAAACTCCTTTGGTGATTTTCTGTTATAAAGTACAGCAACCATCACAAAGAAATACAAACTTGTTCTTTAATCTACTCAGAAAAGCTCCTGTGTAGGATTTCTAGCCACGCAGTAGAAGGCAAGCCAGCTAAGGGGTTTCAGCTGGATAACTGCTAGCAATTGAGCCTTACCTAATTGCTTGTGAGCTCTAAGAGAATCGCTTCTGAATCTATGTGGGAAGATATAAGACGTTTACCTGAAAAGAACAGTTTTTTTCCTTCTTTGTGGCTTTTGGTTTGTTGTTTGATACATGCTAAGAAAATATTAGTTAAGCCTACAGAAAAGACCAGTTTGTTATCAACCAGGTCTTATTTCTTTTGCTTTGATTGCCTGATAAGTTAAAATGTTGTTTTCCTGATTTTGTTTTTTCAAGTTTAACACTGAAAGCAAGTAACCTGATTTATGTGCTACCAAGCATATCTGTGTTGGGAGAAATAACCCCATAAATAAATATCTTATTGGCTTTGCACTTGAGCACAACTAAATTATTGTCAGCAGCTGTGTCTGGTGTGAATGGACTGCATTGCCCACAATCCCTTGCAAATCATATAGATATATGCACTTGCCAAGACTGTGAAGATTCTCACCCAGGCAGCCGTCTGACAAGCCGCAGTGCCGCCCGCCACACCGCCTCACGGTAGCGGAGCCAATCAGGCCAGACTCCAAAACCCCCAGAGCAGGAAGGAGATATCAGCAGCTGAACCCAAGACCCGCCAAAACTGCAGCCATCCGACCTCGCACCAGACCCCACCAAAGTAGACTCCCCACCCGCCACAGCTGAGTAGAGCTGCAACCCCCCACGGGACAACTCCCACTCCATCAAAACCGATGTCCCCTTGAAATTGGCCCAAAGCAACTCAAGAGCCACGAATCTGCCCACCCGACTACGCGGCCCCCATCCGATGGCGCGGATCCAATGCCCCACCCCGTGGAAACATCCGCACTGGCAACCTATTCCCGCTGCATGCGAGCCACCACATCCACCGAGTCTAACACCATACTCCAAGTCAGTCGCATCGGAGGCCCCTCTGCCCCACCCCACGCCAAGGGCCCACCTAAATCTCGCGATGGTTCTGCATACCCCTTGAATATCTCCAGGCACAGCACCGACTAAGCCGCCCCCAAAACAGAATAGCCAACAAGCAATGCACCGACAAGCAATGCGCCACATTCGCCAAGCCCCGTGTTTGCAAAGCAACCACTGTACTGACCGTACCAAATACGCCCCAGAGACAGAGCAGCCCATAAGCAGGCGTATGTGAAATAACACGCCCCTTGAAACGGAAACCCCGCAATGGAAACACAGTTGGAGGCACAGCACCAGGCGAAAAAAGGGGCCGATTCAAGATCAACCGGGGCCCTCAATGCTACCCGACCCGCCACCTGCGCCATCTCCCATGCCTGAGGAAATGACACGCACCGCACCGTACACCATGCACACGTAACGGGTATCGTCAACAGCATACCCAACCGACAGGCCAATTATGAATTAACCTGAACCGCTCAGTCTCCGTCTTCGGGACTATCCCCCCCAGGGGAAATCCTCAAGTTCGAGAAAGGCAGATCCTGACACGGGCCCACAATGCTGCCCCCCACTCAACTCCCCAAAGAACCAATCCCACCCACGGTTCCAAAACACCGCACCGAAAGCGAAATCCGAGGACAAGGTGCCACCACTACGCCCAGCACCAGAAAAACAACGCCAACTAAAACCGAACCCAGCCGCGGATACTGCTGAAGCCACCCTTGCAAAGTGTGACACCTACATGACCGCACCTTAACAGAGTGCAGTCCGAAATTGGGCAGGTTGACTTATGGAATCTCCCACCCGCGGTACCAACCCCCCCTCCCCGCGCCCCAGCTTCCTGCTGCCCACTGGCCGGTAGCCCCATGCACCCCCCCCCCCTCCGGCACCCAACCACACGGGCATATTGAATCGGCCAGAGGTTAACCTGGCGAGCCCCAAGATACCCACCAGTCCCCTTCCATCCGTTCCCTGAACATTCCAACGTAGCACGACCCCACCCCCCCTTGCGTGTCGGTGACGCCTCCAAAACCGAATCCGCGTACCCATAGCATCCCAGATTGCTCGCGGGCGAAGTCCCCACACCCCGGCGACGCACAGAAGAATCGAGGCCGATGCACTACCCTGCGCGCAACCTCCGTAACCCACCTACACGATATCATCCGCCATGCCCCCCTGCAGGCTCTCCCCCAAGCGCTACCTGCCTCCCAACAGTCGCAAGACATCGATATAGCACCATTGACAGATCCTACATCAAATCATGCCGGTACCACTTCCCACAGCTCCGAGGACGCAACCCCGACGGGCCCCGCCGCCCTAGGCCCCACCACCCCTGCTCTATCCGACCTCTGCCACGGCAGCTCCACCACAGAGGAGGGGCCGACTCCCCGACTGGCGCCGAAAACGCCCGAGCCCCCTACCCACAGTTCCGAACGGAGCCACTGACATGGGCCCTCCCCCCCAGGCCCGCTACCCATGCGCCAACTGACCCCCTCCCCAGCAGATCCTCCCCAGATGCCGACAACCCAAACACGGTGGAAGGCCGACCCCGAGCCATGACGCCGCCAGCTCCCTCGCCGACCCCCCCGTCCTTGAGATTACTAACCGGCAATCCCGCGCCAGGACGGGCCGATCACTCACCCAGCTCGCAATCCTTGGCAGCCACAGCAGCAGCAATCCTGGCATGAAGCTGGCCGATCTCAGCACCGGCCTGTGCTGTCTCCCGCGCCTCACACCGGATGTCGCCGCAGCCGCACCTGTCTCCATGCCCGCGGCGCCAGCCCCTGTGGAAACATAAGCAAAACAGGAGGGGGGAGGGGGAGGAGGAAAGAGGGGAACCGCCGGAGACCAAGCAAGTGACCAGTGCCCCCCCCCACCGGTCCCCGCTAAATCCCATATGCCCCCCCCCCACTCTAGGGCTCCCCAGGCAAAGGCCCACCAGCCTCCACCCACCCCAACCAACCGGATCAAGGCATCCACATAACCCCACTACCCCCCAAACCCAGCTGCCCACCCTCCCATCTACCCGAGCTCCCCTCGCACCCCCACTGCTCCACCCAAATTCCCCAGCAGTCACCACCCAACCCCCCACAGCCTCCCCCCGACCACCCCACCCCCTAAGCGGGCACCTCCAACCCGCTGGGCCCACCGAGAAGGGGCTCCAGCGCACAGCCCCCCCCCACGCGCCAACCATTCCCCCTGCCCGAGGGCAGCACCCACAGGGGCCCCGAACACCCCAACCAACTCCCCCCGGACTGGGCCCCGAACACAAAATTGACCTGTACCCCGTCCACAGCCTCCTGGACCCGCTCATGGACTGCCACTTTGCCGCAGCAATTGTGGACAAACCCGGCAAAACCCCCACCTAGTGTGCAGAGGCCCTCACCCCGAGGCCACCACTCACCTGCCAGGTACTGGAGCCGTCAAGCCGCCATCATGATCCGGAGCACGAGGCAGATTGCGTCCAAGCACAGCTCCGCACCAGCAGGATGCTCACCGCGCTCTGGTTGGCTCACCGCCACTCTGTCTTCCCCCACCTCTCAGCCACGAACCCGCTCACGCCGCCCAACCGACGGCCCTCCGCGGAAGCCCGAGGACAGAGCAGCATGGGCCATGCCGGGGCAGGAGGAAGGATCACTGGGAAAGGGAGGCCCGCCGCCAGCACGACGGAACCCCCCCACCGTGTCTCCCCCTCGCTCAGCCTCCCGTCCCCCGCCGTATCCGGCAAGCGCTCACGGCAGGAAACCCCGGGGAGAGCTCGCGCGTGCGGGGAGAGAGCAGGAGAAGCCGGCACCCCCGAGCAGCCTCTGCCGTGAATGACCATGCGGAGGCTGCCCGCCGACCCCCACCACCCACCACACCGCAAGGATCGTCCCTCATTGGCTCCCACGCGGCTGCCACCGCCGGGAGCCAATGAATTTAAACTGGCCGTGGCCACGCGCGGGGTCCTTGCACCGGCCGCGCGCCTGGTTAGGGTCGGCCGCCGGGACCCTGCCCGCGGCCTCTTCATTAATCCAAGTACCTCTGAGCCAAACTCTGAGATGGATAGCACAAGTTGTATAGCAACCATATACCGACCCTACTTAGACAAACATAAACACATACACGCACAATTCCTCTACAATTTAGTCACTATAGAAAACGGTTTCATTGATTCCCTCTAGGTAAATAGTTTCTGCTTGTTATAGTTTATAAGACTGTTTTGAATTCTCAGCCCAGTCTTACTAGTATATGCATTAGTTACATTATTCTAAAAAAAAAAAATGTTCATTGTAAAAATAATGTTCTGAATTGTTCTAAATTGTTCTTTATAAGGTTCTAAAAATGTTCTTTGTAAAAATAATAATATATCATTATTATTGTCGTTCTGTTACCTGTAAACCGCATCTGATCTCTAGAAGAAGCGGTATAAAAAAAATATACAAATAAATAAATAAATGTGAGGAGCCCAGGATTTGTCTTGATCGCCAACTTTCACAACCATAGTAGAGCTCATAAGTTTTCTTAACAAGTGCCATCATGCTCTGTCTTTGAGGCTTAAGCTAACCTGATCATCTTTTCTAATATGGGACACTCAATCAAAGTTAAGGAAAATAAGAGATTTTATAAATACAATTTTAATTTCAACCCAAAATTTTAATCAGTAGGCTAGGTTTACAAGTTTACTTACAAATGTGCCAATCAGGCCTACTTGTACTTCTCTACAGAGTGAATTTTCTTCAAAATAGCAACATTTCCACTAAGATAATTAAAAAATTCTGGGCAACTCAATTCAAAATTGTACTTTACAATCATTAGACATTTGAGAGTCTCTAGGTGCAGTTGTTTTTTTTTTCTGTAGATCATACTTTGTTCATGATTGAAAAGCACCTTTCAGTTGGAGCACTGGAACTTGGCAAACTAAAATATTCTGTATCCTCGATACTGCTCCCACCTCCCCCTGCTTCCTATTGGCTGGCTGTGTCTTACTGCAGCCTATTGGTTAAAAGATAGAAAGCAGAGGGTAGGGCTAAATGGCGGTTCGGCAAACTCAGGTGGTGTTCCCGGTACATAGTCTCTCCCTTTCACTTGAGTCAGTAAGTCTGCTTACCAGTCCTAGGGTCGGTGGAAGGGACCGATTTGAACCACAGGTTGCGTCGTTTGGATGTTAAGCGAGCATTGCAACACTATTTGAAGGTTACGAAGGCTTTTCGTGCATCGGATCGGCTGTTTGTGTTGTTCGGAGGTGTCCGCAAGGGGGCGGCGACTTCGAAGGCTTCCATCGTCAGGTGGATTCGGGAGGCAATTGCTTCCGCCTATATTCTTCATGGTAGGTCTGTACCTGTGGGTTTGCGTGCTCATTCCACTAGAGCGCAAGCGTCGTCATGGGCGGAGCACGGGTTGGTCCCTCCGAGTGAGATTTGTAGGGCGGCGACGTGGTCATCTCTGCATACGTTCAGTAAGCATTACCATCTCGATGTCGCAGCGGCTAATGATGCCTGTTTCGGGTCGGCAGTTTTGTGTGCCGGCTGGAAAGGTCCCTCCCAATGATTACTGCTCTGTTACATCCTAGAGGTAGAGGACTGAACTGGAGGAACGATAAGGAAATGATAATTACACTTACCTGGTAATTGTAGTTCCTTGAGTGACGACAGTTCAGTCGTCATTCCCGCCCGAGGGTTTGTTCTTTTCCGGAGGAGTGGATATTTCTTGGTCGAGGACAACTTATACAGGTAGGTCAGTTCTCGCACTTTTCAGTTCCATTAGATTGATTCTATCGATGGCAATAGAGGGCGTAAGAAAGCCTTTTCTGTCGGTTTTTCATAATCTACATGTTAAGTTGAGTTAGATTTTGAGGTTAATTATAACTACTTATTTGTTGCTCCTTTGAGTCTGCTTTGTTACTAGTTCACACTGGAATGGAGGAGGTTGACAGAATCTGGCTTCTTGGAGTTGTAGTTTAATTTTTTTATCTACATGTGTTTATTTTTAGCTTATGGTCACTTATTCTGTACTTGGTGAGGGTCTGTGTTATGAGTACATGACCAAAGCCAGGTGTTCTGTTTACTACAGTACCGATCCCTACTTACAAACTACATGTTATCTGAATTGTTCAGCTTTTCAAATAGGTGTTTGGATGTTCCAGGGCCAACTGTAGTATTTACAGTGATGCATTTTTTGGATGGGCTCCATATGTGAGTTTTGGAAGTTGGTGCTGATATGGTATGATATGGTAGATTTGCTCTATAGATCCTCAGTGACTTTATTGTACGGTTTCTGTATTAGTTCACAATATGCCTGGTACTGGAGAATGCTTTTTGCTATTAGTGAGATGACCAGAATGAGATTTGATTTTTTAGATATTGAGTTTTGTGGGTGAATGTCCTAGTTCTGCTCTGCACCCATTGTTGAGGGAAGTGGGTTCTGTGAATGCAAAATATATGTTCAGAAAGAAAAAGCAAGAACCATAACGAAGTTAAAAACAACAAAATAAAAACGATTTATAATTTGGTGTTACAAACTGTGCTATGGTTTTTGCTTTCTCTTTTAGTTCCTTGGTTTGTGAACATCTTATATTTCCTCCACATTACCTAATCGGGTTTTTGGTTTGGTTAAGTACATGACTGGAGTTTTAAGGATGAACATGCCTACTTTTACGCTGCCCGGTATTTTATAAGAAGGCACATATGTGTGCAAGTAACTATATTGCGCTCTAAAGTGCCCGCCCCCTTATAAATTTACCTTGTTGTAGTGTAACATAATGGTGCATTTCCCCTTTCCTCTAATCACAGACTTGGGCACGTCTGTGTAGGGGACTCGGTTGACAGTCTCCATACAGTAGCGGAGGGTGTGTGAGTGGGTGTCTGGGCACAGTGTGCATAGTGGCTGATGGTGTATGAGGTGCACATGTAGCTGTGCCTCAGTGGTATGAGTTTGGCAGTCTATCTGTGAAGATGTGAGGATGGGAAGTCAGAGGGTGGGAATCTGTACATGTGTGTGTGGGTGAGAGTGTATATGGGAGTGTGTGCCTACGTGTACCGGGAGCTCTGTGGCTGTGTGTGTGCACCTATGCATGTGTTCAGAGGGCTGTGTGTGTGTGTGTGTGTGTCTGCATGCACGTCTGTATTGGTAGCTCTTTGTTTGAGCATGTGTCAGCAGGTGTGCTTGTATGTGGTGTGTGTGTCGGGCGGCTGTGTGCATATCTACATCAGTGGCAATGTGTGTGTGTGTATGCATTGGGGGGCTGTGTGTGTGCCCTTGATATGGGCTGTGTGTGTGTGCATGTGCTTGTTAGGGGCTTGTCAGACGGGCGCCTGGGTGAGAATGTTCACAGCCTTGGCAAAGGCATATATTAATATGATTTGCAAGGGATTGTGGGAAATGCAGTCCATTCACACCAGACACAGCCGCTCAAAATAATTAGTTGTGCTTGAGTGTAAAGCCAATAAGATATTTATTTATGGGGTTATTTCTCCCAACACAGATATGCTTGGTAGCACATAAATCAGGATACTTGCTTTCAGTGTTAAACTTAGAAAAACAAAATCAGGAAAACAACAGTTGAACTTGTCAGGCAATCAAATCAAAAGAATAAAGACCTGGTTGGTAACAAACTGGTCTTTTCTGTAGGCTCTAACTAATATTCTCTTAGCAGTGCTTTAATTAACAAACAAAACCCACAAAGTAGGGAAAACTGTTCTTTTCAGGTTAACTTCTTATATCTTCACACATAGACTCAGAAGTGATTTCCTCAGAGCTCACAAGCAATTAGGTAAGGCTCAATTGCTAGCAGTTACCCAGCTGAAACCCCTTAGCTGGCTTGCTTTCTACTGCATGGCTCAAAATCCTACTCAGGAGCTTTTCTGAGTAGATTAAAGAACAAGTTTGTATTTCTTTGTGATGGTTGTTGTACTTTGTAACAGTAAATTACCAAAGGAGTTTAGACAGAGAGCAATCCATGTATTCACAGCCTGTATCTATATAATCTCCCCCCTCTTCAACAATCATGGGTTCAATATCATGGATTGGCACAGAGGAATTTCTCAATGGAGCACTCTCAGGAGAATACTTGTTTCCCTGCTGTCTTTCAAGGATATAGCTAGGGCATAGATCAGTGTTCATACCTGAGCTTCCATTGCTGTTAGAGTTCCTCTCTAAATAGCCTGGCCAGTATGTAGTCCAGTTCTTATGTCCAGCCTTCCAATCCAGATCCCTGGACACTGGATCTCTCTTCACATACCTTCTGGCACGGGTCTTAGGGTCCCTTCCACGTGCAGCCGTCTCCCTCACAGGTACCGTCTGGAGATTCCTAGCTCTGCAGCACCATTCCTCTGGCTTTCCCCAGTCCAATGGTGTAAGCTTGCCTTTTGAATGTCTCCCAGTATACGTACTGCTCTGGACTCCTTTAGACCTCCCAAATGCTTTTCTCTTCTTCCTTCCAAAGGGTTTCTTGCCCTCTCTGTTCGTCCGCTCTGGCTTCTGCTTCTGATGATCCTCCAGATAATGAAGCTGTCCAAGATGAGGATATCCAAGCTGATTCTGAGGATCTCCCAGATGAAACTGAGGATAATTCTCTGTAGAATAAACTCTACCTTTATTCTGCTTAGATGAGTGCTCCACCCTAGCACAGCGCATCTGTGCTGAATCAGGCCCTGCCCTTTGAGATGAGTGCTTAGGGATTACCTCATAGCCCTCCTGATTGAACACACGTTTCCCCACTTCAGCTCCTCTAATGGCTGTTGGAAACCTGGTGCATTCTGGGACTGGTAGTCTTTTATGGGAAAATTCTGTTTTCTTATTTCTACCAGAACTGATAGGTTGCTTGTTCAGAGTCACTTCACCTTTTCTATAGCTCCTTCCTGAGCTATGATAAGCTTCCTTATCACATAACCCCCTGCTTAAGTTATTACGGACTGGTGTAACTGGTGAAACGTCTTCTCTACAGTCCGTAATACGGGAAAGGGCATCCGCATTCTTGTGTAACTTCCCAGCACGATGTTCCACTTGAAAATCAAATGCCTGTAAGGGCATGTACCAGCGTGTCAACCTGGCATTGTGGTTCTTCATTTGCTGCAACCACTTAAAACCTTAACGCCTCCACTGACCACTTTATAGCTAAACATTCTTTTTCTATTGTGGAATACTTTTGTTCAGCCGGTGACAACTTCATGCTCAGGTACATCACAGGATGCTCCTCCCCTTCATGACACTGGGATAGAACCGCTCCTAGCCCTACATCCGATGCATCTGTTTGAACCAGAAAGGGCTTCCTGAAGTGTACCCCTTTCAGTACTGGTCCTGTACACAATTTTCCTTTTAGGACTGAAAATGCTTTTTCAGCTTCAGGTGTCCACTTTAGCTGGTTTGGACAATTCTTCCGCAGCATATCCGTGAAAATTGCACTTTTCTCTGCAAATTGCGGTATAAATCTGCGGTAGTATCCAATAAATCCCAAGAAACTTCTTAGTTGTTTCTTTGTTGTTGGAGGGGGAAAATTCCTGATGCTATCTACTTTACTCATTAGAGGTTTAATTTTACCTCTTCCCACTAGGTGGCCCAGGTATTTTACCTCCCTATTTGCAAAGGCACACTTCTTCGGGTTTAAAGTGATTCCCGCTTGCTTCATGGAGCACAAGACTGCCCTGATCCTCTTTAGATGCTCCGCCCAGTTGTTACTATGGATTATGACATCATCCATATATGCAAACGCATAATTTTGGTGGGGTCGAAGTACCTGATCCACTAACCTTTGGCAGGTAGCTGCCGCTCCATGCAGTCCGAAAGGCATCTTCTTGAACTGGAAAAGGCCAACGGGGGTGCTGAACGCAGTCTTCGGCTTCGACTCCCTGGTAAGAGGGATTTGCCAATATCCTTTTGTCATATCAAGGGTGGTTAAGTATTGAGCCTGTCCCAGCTGGTCCAACAGCTCTTCAATTCTTGGCATTGGATATGCATCAAAAACTGATATTGCGTTTACCTGCTGGAAGTCAATACAAAATCTTAAAGATCCATCAGGCTTCGGCACCAGGACTATGGGGCTATTCCAGGGACTCTTTGACTCCTCTATTACTCTCATGTCCAACATCTCTTGGACTTGTGCCACTACTTCCTGTCTCTTGGCTTCAGGCAAGCGATATGGCCTTTGACGAATTAATTTCCCAGGTGGAGTTATTATTTCATGGGCAACCAAATGTGTCTCCCCAGGTATGGGTGTCAACACATCTGGGAATTCTTTAAGCAATTTCCTAATTTCTTCCTGTTGTACCACTGTCAGGTCTTCACCTATTTGGGGCTCTGATTTTTCTTTACAATCAGATACCTGGGGTCCCAAATCTTCCTCTTCATTCACCTCCCTCTCTCGGGCACAGGTGGCAGCTAGGCTTTTAACCCCTTTGACGTCAGTAGAACCAAAGCCTTTGGTTCCACGCTCAGAATTTTCCAGGGATGTGACCTCCTCCACAGGTGGAAAACCCAGTCTCTCACAGATCAATTGGGCAATTCTGTCTCCTGTCTTCACGTGATAATCATTCTGTCCAAAATTAAATAACAGAACTTTAATATTGCCCCTGTAATCGGGATCAATTACTCCCGCACCCACATCGATGAAATATTTAAGGGCTAATCCGGACCTTGGGGCTACTCTCCCATAGCATCCAATAGGTATTTCCACTTGGAGACTGGTGTCAACCAGGGCTCTCCCTTGGCTAGGTACAGTCACATTTTCTATACTGCACAGGTCAAACCCAGCAGCTTGAGGGGTTGCCCGTTTAGGAGCGTGGGCCTTCTCTGTGACCCTATGGTACTTTAAGACGAATGTCTGCTTTGGGGTAGCTTGGTCTTCTGGACGCTTAACCATCTTTTTAGCTGGGGTCTGAGGACTTCCAAATAAAGGCCCGGGAGCTATTACCATTAATCCTTCTCCCTCCTTCTTTCCTAGTCCTTCTACTAGACCCTGCTTAAATCTTGGCCAGTCTCTTCCTAGAACCAAATCAAAGGGTAGCCTAGGCACCACTAACAGGACTTCCTCTTGTTCCCCCAGGCACTTAACCCTTAGCCTATAGGTGGGATATGATGTTGCAGCACCATGAATGCATCTGATGTGAACTTGGCTTTCAGGGGTTCTAGGCACAAATCCTTCTTGGGCCTCTATTCTCTTCCAAAGCCTTTTTGACATCATACTCTGGTCTGCCCCAGAGTCTAACAAAGCATTTGTGGTAATTCCTTGCACATCAACCATCAAAAGAAATCCTTCTTTGGGCTGTTTTAAATCCACACCCGTTAAACTAGTGTGTGTCTGGCATCCCTTTTCTAAATGTCCCCATTTTCCACACTTGAAACATTTCTTTCTACTCCACTGTGTCATCTGGTTTGGCACAGTACATTTATTTTCAGAAACATTTTTAATTATTTTCTTTTCTGATACAGCACAGCTTGCCTCAGCACCAATCCTCAGAGGGCCACCCATTCTATGGCAAGCCTGTGTGGCTTCCAAGAATCTCTCTGCTAGCATGGTTGCCTCTCCAAGATTTTGGCAATTTTGCTGTATAAGGAAAGTGTGCAAATCTTTAGGCACAGCAGACATAAATTGTTCAAGCATAATAATGTCTAATAACATTTCTACCGTCTTTTGCTCAGGCTCCAACTATTTTACAGCTAATCCTCTGATTCTCTGACTCAGAGCCCTGGGTGTTTCACCCACTCTCAATGTAGTAGCTCTAAACATTCACCTATACTCTGAAATAGACAACCCTAAGTGATCTCTAATAGCAGCCTTTACATCCTTATAATTCAAAGCCTGGGCTGCTGGCATTGCTCTATAAGCTGCAAGCGCCTCTCCAGTTAATGAGGCTGCCAGCCTTACTGCCCACTGGGTCTCTGGCCATGCTAATGCTTGTGCCACTCTTTCAAAAGACTCTAGAAAATCATCAACATTATCATCTGGAGTTAGCTTCCCAAAACTAAATGCCCCAATTCCCTGATTGAGTCCCACACTGTCCACATGTGGTGTACCAGTATTTACTGCTGGTCTTGCATCTGGTCCACTTTGGTTCTGTAGTTTAACTAGGGCTTGCACCAGATCAAGCACTGGCTTCTGCTGGTCCATTAAGGCTTTCATAGCAGTGTCCTGAGCCTGCTGTGCTAGCTCCTGTTGCCTGCTAAACTGGGATGCCATCCAATCAGCTAGTTCCCTTGGATCCATCTTGATCCCTGCAAGAAAACACAAAAAAAAACCACCCCACAGTGCACCACCTTCCAAACAGGTGTTTTTTTTTCTACTTTTTTTTTTCAATTACCCCTGTGCCTTACTCCCATCCACCACTAGACATGCCCAGGTACTTGTTACCTTATGCCAGTGATGAATCCAGCTCTGCACAGGGTCTTTTCTTCCTGGAACAGCTACCTGGAACAGCCACCTCTCCTCCAAAGTGCAGTTGAGGGAAAATCTTTTCTTTCAGCTTTTAAGCTTGAACTGTCTTTTCCTTCAGACTTGAGTTGTAATCCTTAGCAAGTAAATCCCTTTTGCGCAAAAGCAATCCGAAAAACTATGCCATTTGTCAGACGGGCGCCTGGGTGAGAATGTTCACAGCCTTGGCAAAGGCATATATCAATATGATTTGCAAGGGATTGTGGGAAATGCAGTCCATTCACACCAGACACAGCCGCTCACAATAATTAGTTGTGCTTGAGTGTAAAGCCAATAAGATATTTATTTATTGGGTTATTTCTCCCAACACAGATATGCTTGGTAGCTCATAAATCAGGATACTTGCTTTCAGTGTTAAACTTAGAAAAACAAAATCAGGAAAATAACAGTTGAACTTGTCAGGCAATCAAATCAAAAGAATAAAGACCTGGTTGGTAACAAACTGGTCTTTTCTGTAGGCTCTAGCTAATATTCTCTTAGCAGTGCTTTAATCAACAAACAAAACCCACAAAGTAGGGAAAAACTGTTCTTTTCAGGTTAACTTCTTATATCTTCACACATAGACTCAGAAGTGATTTCCTCAGAGCTCACAAGCAATTAGGTAAGGCTCAATTGCTAGCAGTTACCCAGCTGAAACCCCTTAGCTGGCTTGCTTTCTACTGCGTGGCTCAAAATTCTACTCAGGAGCTTTTCTGAGTAGATTAAAGAACAAGTTTGTATTTCTTTGTGATGGTTGTTGTACTTTGTAACAGTAAATTACCAAAGGAGTTTAGACAGAGAGCAATCCATGTATTCACAGCCTGTATCTATATAATCTGCCCCCTCTTCAACAATCATGGGTTCAATATCATGGATTGGCACAGAGGAATTTCTCAATGGAGCACTCTCAGGAGAATACTTGTTTCCCTGCTGTCTTTCAAGGATATAGCTAGGGCATAGATCAGTGTTCATACCTGAGCTTCCATTGCTGTTAGAGTTCCTCTCTAAATAGCCTGGCCAGTATGTAGTCCAGTTCTTATGTCCAGCCTTCCAATCCAGATCCCTGGACACTGGATCTCTCTTCACATACCTTCTGGCACGGGTCTTAGGGTCCCTTCCACGTGCAGCCGTCTCCCTCACAGGTACCGTCTGGAGATTCCTAGCTCTGCAGCACCATTCCTCTGGCTTTCCCCAGTCCAATGGTGTAAGCTTGCCTTTTGAATGTCTCCCAGTGTGCGTATTGCTCTGGACTCCTTTAGACCTCCCAAATGCTTTTCTCTTCTTCCTTCCAAAGGGTTTCTTGCCCTCTCTGTTCGTCCGCTCTGGCTTCTGCTTCTGATGATCCTCCAGATAATGAAGCTGTCCAAGATGAGGATATCCAAGCTGATTCTGAGGATCTCCCAGATGAAACTGAGGATAATTCTCTGTAGAATAAACTCTACCTTTATTCTGCCTAGATGAGTGCTCCACCCTAGCACAGCGCAGCTGTGCTGAATCAGGCCCTGCCCTTTGAGATGAGTGCTTAGGGGTTACCTCATAGCCCTCCTGATTGAACACACGTTTCCCCACTTCAGCTCCTCTAATGGCTGTTGGAAACCTGGTGCATTCTGGGACTGGTAGTCTTTTATGGGAAAATTCTGTTTTCTTATTTCTACCAGAACTGACAGGTTGCTTGTTCAGAGTCACTTCACCTTTTCTATAGCTCCTTCCTGAGCTATGGTAAGCTTCCTTATCACAGGCTCTGTGTGTGTGTTTGGTAGGGGCTGTGTGTGTGTGTATGCATTGGGGGGCTGTGTGCATGTGCTTGTTAGGGGCTGTGTGTGTGTGTGTGTTAGAAGCCGTGTGTGTGCCCTTAATATGGGCTGTGTGGGTGTGCATGTGCTTGTTATGGGCTGTGTGGGTGTGGGTGTGCTTGTTAGGGACTGCATGTGTGTGCTTGTTAGGGGCTGTGTGTGTGTGTGTTTGTTAGGGGCTGTGTGCATATTCATATGTCTGTTAGGGGCTGTGTGTGTGTGTGTGTGTGTCTGTGTTTGTTAGGGGCTGTGTGTGTGCGTCTGTGTTTGTCAGGGGTTGTGTGCGTCTGTGTGTGTTTGTTAGGGGCTGTATGCGTCGCACTTTCCTCCATCCTCCTGCTCTTACTCCTCTTGCCCTATTCCTCCTTCCTACCCTTCATTACCCTCTCTCTTGACTCTCTCTCTTTCCCTTCCACTCACCCATATATTCTACCTCCCTTCCTTCCCTGGCTACCCAGCCTTGCATTCTCTCTCTCTTCCCAGCCACTGGTCTATCCCTCCCTCCCTACCATCCCCTCTCCCTCAGTGCACTCTCTCTTCTCCATTCCTCCTTTAACCCTACCTCTTTTCTTATGCTCCGCCCATTTTCCTTTCCTCTTCTAACTCTGCCCCCTCCATTATTTATTTATTTATTTGGTTACATTTTTATACCACTTCTTCCAGAGACCAGTAGCGGTTTACATTATAACTTGGGCACAGCAAATCAACAGTTACATATAACACATTAAAATTATATACATATAACAGGTTTAGAATTATATACATTTAACAGGTTTGGAATTATATACATTTAATAGGATCAGTTAAAATTATATACATATATATGAAGGATGTCATCTGGGTGCCAGATCAATGCGTGTCAGGTAGTCTATTCCATTGCGTGGGAGCTGTACATGTGAATGTTCTGTTGCTTGTCATAGTTTTGACATTGCATATGTTGTGTGGGACTTGTAGTGTGTTGAGCTTGTGAGTTCTTCTAGATCTGTTGGGGGGGGGGTGTTGCAATAAGTGTGGAGAGTTGTGATGGGGATATTTTGTGAATTAGTTTAAAAGTTGTTATTATGATTTTGTATTTTATGCGAGTGTGAATGGGAAGCCAGTGAAGATCCATTAGGATTGGTGTGATGAGATCCGTACTCCCATCAATATTCACGCTGTGGCAGGAATATCATGTCTAACATGTTTCCCTTATTGTGAGTGGGTTCTTGTATTATCTGCTTGTATCCTAGTTGGTCCATGGCGTCCAGGAATGTGTTTTCGTTCATGGGAGAGATAGAGGCAAGGTTGAAATCCCCTAGAATAATCTGATGCTTTCTGATTGCTGTTGTACAAATCTTTTCTAGTGCAGCTGATAACACTTCCTGTTTTGATGTGGGAGGCATATTATTAGAGTTTTATTCTCAATTTTGAGGATATCTATTCCATCCAGAGTGTCTTGTGCGCAGTTAGATAGTTGTAACGAATCTTTTGCAATTATTAGGACTCCGCCTCCTCTTCTATTGGTGCGAGGACAGTTGAAAAGATTGTACCCTGGTTTGTTTAGTTGGTTGAGGAGAACTATGTCAGTGTCAGTAATCCAGGTTTCAGTGAAACAAAGTACGTCTGGGTTTTCATCTGTAATGAGATCTTGTATGATGTGTATCTTATTCCTGATGGACCTTGCATTTATTAGTAAATACTTTTGTGGGGTTGGTATGAAGGTTGGTATGTGTGTTGCTGGGTTTGGAGTGGTATTAATTTTAATTAATCTTGGATGGGCTGTCTTTGTCTTTGCGTTAGGGTTGGTCGTGTTGTGATGAGTATGTCTGATGGTTGTCTTTTGTGGATGTTGTGTTGAGTGTTGTATGTGGATATGGTTTTGTTGAGAATATGCCTGCTGTGTATATAGGGAGTATAAAGGATAGGTATATATAAAGGGTATACATATGTGTATGATAGACATGTCTTTGCATACAGGGTTAGGCAGATATAGAATGTTAATAGAATTTTGAGCAGCTCCATTTATAAAAGTTGAGGATCGTACAGGAACACGCGTAATAATCGCAATATACATGAGATTCTGTTCTTTGCGTTCTAGTTGCACATACGATTGTAAAAGGAGAACACTTGATCAGTACTTCGCAATGCGTGTGGAAGTCTATGCTACTAGCTGCAGTTGTGCGCGTGAAGTTATAATGAATATTTGAACATTATTTTATCTTACAGGAGAGAGGATGGTTGAACATGATATAACCCTATAGTAAAAACATGATATAACCTTACAGTAAATACAATCTTACAGTTGTGGGTCAGTATTAATACAATCTTACAGCTGTGATTTAGTATCTGTAATGCAATAGGTGGTAACAATGTTTCTTACCCTTATGACTGAGTGATAAAGTGTTACATAGTTTTGTTTAAGATTAAAAGACTTGTGGCGTCTTGATATAGTATTTGAGACATTATAGTTACAAAAGTTATATTTGATTTGGTAATTACCTGCTTATGGATGCCTTGTGAATGGTCAAGAGCAGAGTTTGTCAGTTCAGCGTAGCTCACAGTATCTTAGGTCTTTGTTGTGTTAATGGTAGCATTCAGGCATGTGTGGTTTGGTAAGTTCTACTTGTTCTTGTACTCGTGGTTGGAGCTGTTTTTTGCTGAGAAGATGTTGGTTATTATCTTGATCGTTGGAGGGGTTGTGTAGTTCACGCTATGGTCTCACGCCTAAGGGCCATGCCAAAGGGCCCTCTGGCGGGACCCTCAGGCGCGGGCACGCCTGACGCGGGCACGCCTGTGGTGTGCAGGCTGCTTTATTCCTTGGTCTGCGCCCGGATTGGGCCTTCTGGCAGCAGCGTGAGGAGCGATCGGGGCCAACCTCTCCTCTCAGGTAGATCGGGTGTCCAGGTGTCATCAGAGACTTTTGGCAAAACTAAAGAGTCATGAGATAGGAGGCAGTGTACTACTGTGGATCAAGAACTAGTTAAAAGATAGAAAGCAGAGGGTTGGGCTAAATGGCCAATTTTCCCAATGGAGAAAAGTGAATAGTGGTGTACCCCAGGGATCTGTGCTGGGTCCGCTGCTTTTTGACATATTCATAAATGACCTGGAAAGTGGAATAACGAGTGAGGTTATCAAATTTGCAGATGACACAAAACTATTTAAAGTTGTTAAAACCCAAGAGGATTGTGGAAAATTGCAAGAGGATCTTGATAAATTGGAAGACTGGGCATCAAAATGGCAGATGAAATTTAATGTGGACAAGTTCAAAGTTATGCACCTAGGGAAGAACAACCCAAACTATGGTTACACGATGCAAGGTTCCACATTAGGAACCACCACCCAGGAAAAAGATTTAGGCGTCATTGTGGATAGCATGTTAAAACCCTCGGCCTAGTGTGCAGCGGCAGACAAGAGAGCAAATAGAATGCTAGGTATCATAAGGAAAGGAATGGAAAATAAAACAAAAGATATTATAATGCCTCTATATCGTTCCATGGTGAGACCGCACCTTGAATATTGTGTGCAATTCTGGTCGCCGTATCTTAAAAAGGATATAGCATTATTAGAAAAGGTTCAGAGAAGAGCCACCAAAATGGTAAAGGGGATGGAAGGATACTCCTATGAAGAAAGGCTAAAAAGGTTAGGGCTCTTTAACCTGGAAAAAAGACGGCTGAGGGGAGATATGATAGAAGTCTATAAATTAATGAACGGAGTGGAACGGGTAAACGTAGATCGATTGTATACGTTGTCAGAATATACAAAGACTAGGGGACATGCAATGAAGCTACAGGGTAAACTATTTAAAACTAATAAAAGAAAATATTTCTTCACTCAACGTGTAATCAAATTGTGGAATTTGTTACCGGAGGATGTAGTAAAGGCTGTTAGTGTAGCTGGGTTTAAAAAAGGTTTGGACAAGTTACTGGAGGAAAGGTCCATAAACCATTATTAAGAAAGGACCCAGGATATCAATGCTTGACCCAGTACAAGCATTGTGGAACCTGTGTCTCTTGGGGATACTGCTAGGTAGTACGTATGACCTAGATTGGCCACTGCTGGAAACAGGATACTGGGCTTGATGGACCTTGGTCTGACCCAGTATGGCATATCTTATGTTCTTAGGTGTAGAGCAGCACTGTCCAATGTTCTGCCCTCTGTAATCACACTGCTTTCCTTATGCTCCGCCCTCTTTTCTCCTTCCTAGCCCCTTTCCTTTATTCTCTGCCTTTTTCTTCCATCTAACCACGCCCCTTCCACTTTGCTCCACTCCCTCACCCGCCTCTTCCTTCTCAGTGCTGCTCCTCTTCCTGCTGAGGACCAAGGACTTCCACCGACTCTTCAGCACCATCGTACAAACAGATGCATATGGTCGGACAAACAAACAGATAAACAGATGGATGGACCCTTCCCAGTAGGCGCTATCACATACATGAAATGCACCTAATAATATGATACAATGTCAGCTCAGTACTCATTAAAACAGTAAACTATTCATATAAAATGGAATCATGATGCTCACTGTCTGTGCAATACACGTGATCACATCTCAACAGATGGTGAAGGAGGATAAGAGGGCATAAGAAAGGAGCTGGGATAGATCAGATTAGACTGAAGGAAAAAATTTCATGTGCAGTCAGAGAAGGTGCATGTGACTGATCTCTGAGTGCATGTGGCAGCTGATATCAGCTGATGCTTTCAAATATGGAAATTATCATGAAATTCCCCCAAACAAACACAGAATTGTTATTATTCTTAAAATCATTCTGAAGTGTTCATGCATGGACTTTGCAACTGCTTTACCCGGAGTGAAAATGGAGAGTACCAGGGCTTTTTATTAGGGGGTACTCAGTGGTACTGAGTATTGCCACCTTTTTCAGTGCCTGCTCAAACTGACCCATTGTCCTCATGTATTAATGAAAGAGCTCTGCATATGGGTACAGCAGTGGCAAAAATTCCACCCAAGCAGCCCTCGCAAAGTGGGGAGCCTGGGCAGGAAGGGGGGAGCCTGGGCAGGAAGGGGGCCCACACGCGGCGGTAAGGCAGTGCGGCAAACTTACTTTATCGTGTTTGTCATGCTGCCTCCACTCTTGTAAGTCGGCAGCAGTCCCGAAGCGTAGTTACTCACCTGTAACAGGTGTTCTCCAGGAGCAGCAGGAATCAGTCCTCACATATGGGTGACGTTGGCGCCGACGGAGCCCTCGCGGAGCAATTTTCCCCAGCTTTCAAAGAAAGCCTTTGGGAATTGCAGCGCGCATGCGCGGTCCCCTTCCCGCCCAAGGGTGCCATCTTAGCCAGTCAGATGACATAGCTAAAAGACAGCATAAAAATTTGCAAAAAAACTAAAGCAGATAATTGCAACTCCAAGGGGAGGAGGGAGGGTTGTGAGGACTGATTCCTGCTGCTCCTGGAGAACACCTGTTACAGGTGAGTAACTACGCTTTCTCCAGGACCAAGCAGGAAGTCAGTCCTCACATATGGGACTCCCAAGCTTAAGGCTACCGGAGACCCTAAGCAGAAAAATGAGCTCCCTCTAGCTCAGCAGTACAGAAGGAAGGAATCTTCACTGAATTATTACCCACCGGTAGCCCCCATCCGGGATGGAGGGTAGGAGTTGCTCAAACCTCGAAGAGATTTCGGAGGACTGCCTGTCCGAAAGCACTGTCCCTGCGGGACTCCCTCTCGAGGCAGTAATGGACCGCAAAAGTCTGGCTCGAAGACCAAGTAGCGGCCCGGCAGATGTCTGCCAATGGAACAGAGCGGAGGTAAGCCACTGACGTAGCCTTCGCCCGAACACAATGAGCCGTGACTCGACTTTCTAACGAGACTCCGGCTGCCCCATAAGCCCAAGCGATACAGTCAGCAACCCAGATGGACAGAGTACGCTTGGAGACAGGGAGCCCCAATTTATTGGGGTCAAAAGACACAAAAAGCTGAGCAGCTTTACGGTGCTCCCGCGTACGGTCAAGGTAGAAGTTCAATGCCCTTCTACAGTCCAGGGTATGCAGGACCATTTCAGCTCAGCTGGAGTGTGGCCTGGGAAAGAAGGTCGGAAGTACCACCTCCTGATTGATGTGAAAAGGGGAGACCACTTTCGGAAGAAATTTAGGGTGAGTCCGTAGGACTACCCGATTTTTGTAGAACCGAGTGTAAGGGGGATCAGACACGAGGGCCTGCAATTCACTTACGCGTCTAGCGGAAGTGAGGGCTATCAGGAATAAGGTTTTCCAAGAAAGAAAACGGAGAGAACAGGTAGCCATAGGTTCAAAAGGCGGACAGGTGATCCGCTGTAAAACCACATTCAGATCCCAGTCAGGTGCTGGCGGGCGCAGAGGTGGTTTAAGTAGAAGGAGACCTCGGAGAAAACTTGCCACGAGAGGGTCGCTGGAAAGAGGTCTGCCGTCCACCGGCACATGATGTGCTGAAAGAGCAATGAGGTGAACTTTGACGGAGTTGGACTTAAGTCCCAGATTAGAGAGGTAGAGCAAGTACTGCAAGATCACCGACACTGAGCAGGAGAAGGGATCCTGAGACTGCTGGGCACACCAAGCAGAAAAGCGACGCCATTTAAGGGCGTAGCATTTGCGGGAAGAAGGTCGCCGGGAAGCTAGGACGACCTCTTCCACCTCTGCCGGCAGTAGAAGGGGAGCAAGGACTACCCTTTCAGCAGCCAGGCCATCAGATGTAGAGATCTGAGGTTGGGGTGTAGTAGGGACCCCTGATCCTGTGTTAGGAGATCTGGTTGAAACCCCAGAGGGAACGAATCCTCCACCGCTAGTTGCAGCAGGAGTGGAAACCACGGCTGTCTGGGCCACCGAGGAGCTATCAGGATCATGGACTCTTTGTCTCGGAGAACCTTGAAAAGAGTTCGAGAGACTAGCGGTATGGGAGGAAAGGCATAGAGAAGGCTTTTCGACCATGAGAGCAGAAAAGCATCCGCCGCTACTCGAAGGGGATGCGGCTGCCGAGAGCAGAAGCGAGGAAGTTGCCGGTTGAGAGGACTGGCAAAGAGATCCATCGTGGGGAGGCCCCACTTCAGAAAAAATTTTTGAACTACCAAGGGATCCAGTCGCCACTCGTGCGGCTGGAGGATTCTGCTGAGTTTGTCCGCAAGGCAATTTTCTTGGCCGGGGTAATAAACGGCCTTGAGAAGAATGCCGTGGCTGACGGCCCAAGAGCAGAGTCTCTGTGCTTCTCGACAGAGAAGGAAGGAGCCCGTGCCCCCCTGTTTGTTCACGTAGAACATGGCAACTTGATTGTCCGTCTGGACAAGGACGGATCGGTGAGAAGTCAGGTGGGAGAAAGCCTTGAGAGCCAGACGGATCGCTCTGAGCTCCAGGAAGTTGATCTGCTGCGCAGACTCCCACGTGGTCCAGAGACCTTGAGTACATGCCCCTTGGCAATGCGCTCCCCATCCTAGGAGAGACGCATCGGTCGTCAGCACTTGAGCCGGCGGAGGAGACTGAAAAGGCATTCCGAGTATCAGGTTCGGCCGATGAAGCCACCACTGCAGAGAAGAGGCCAGCGGGCCGGAGACCCGCACTAAGTTGGCTAGGCAGCCTGTGGCCTGTTGCCACTGCTTGCGAAGGCACCACTGAGCAGGCCGCATATTCAGGCGGGCATTGGGGGTCACGTGGACGGTGGAAGCCATATGGCCGAGTAGTCTCAGGAAGCGCCTGGCTGAGACCAGGGACTGGCTGCGAAAACGGCCAGCTAGGTCCATGAGCCGTTGAGCCCTGTCGAGAGGCAGGAAAGCTCGTGCCTGAAGAGTGTGCAGTCTTGCGCCGATGAACTCGAGATCTTGCGAGGGGAGCAAAGTGGACTTTGCGAAGTTTATGACAAAGCCCAAGTACTGCAGAAGAGTCACAGTGCGGTGTGTGGCTTTTGTGACTTCTGGAGAGGACGATGCTCTGATGAGCCAGTCGTCTAAGTACGGAAAGACATAGAGGCCGTGAAGCTGGAGATAAGCCGCCACCACCGCGAGACATTTTGTGAAGACTCGTGGTGCGGAGGATAGGCCAAAGGGCAGTACTCTGTACTGGTAATGATTTCCTGCCACCACAAACCTTAGGTATTGGCGGTGGCTTGGGTGGATGAGGATGTGCGTGTAGGCATCCTTTAGATCCAAGGAGCATAGCCAATCTCCCTGCTGGAGGTAGGGCAGAAGGATTCCAAGGGTAAGCATCTTGAACTTCTCCCTGACGAGGAACTTGTTGAGGTTGCGCAAGTCCAGGATGGGTCTGAGGCCTCCCGTTCTTTTTGGTATTAGGAAATACCTGGAATAGAAGCCTTGACCCCTCAGGTGGTGGGGCACCGGTTCCACAGCCTGTTCCTGAAGAAGACTTGCTAACTCCTGAAGGAGTAAGTCCCTGTGCAGAGGGAGTCGTGGAGGCTCTCCCGGGAAATAGGAGGGAGGGACTTGGTGGAAGTGGAGAAGATAGCCTTCTCTCACAACATGAAGCACCCAGGCATCTGATGTGATGTTGGACCACCTGTGGGCAAAGTGAACCAGCCGGCCTCCCGTGCTGGGAGGAACCAGCTGAGGGGGAGAGGCTATGCTGATGAAGTCAAAAACCCCCACCCTGCTGAGCAGGGGCCGGTGGTGCAGGCTTGGGGGCTTGCTGCCTACGGGACCCGTTACCCCGTCCCTTGGCCTGCTGACCCTGTTGGGGAGCTGCGGAGGCCTGATATTGAGGGTAGTGTTTATAGGCAGCCGCCTTTCTCGGGTAAAAGGACTTCTTTCCCGAGCCCTTCTTCTTCTGGGAAGGGGCGGAGGTCTTCCTAGAGAGCCTAGTTCTGGTGAGAGTCTCCGTCTCGATTTGTGCAGCCTTCTCAGCCATGGGCTTGCCAAAGAGGTTCTCACCTCGGCAGGGGACATCGACCAACTTGTCCTGCACCCAGGGTTCAAGGTCAGACGACTGAAGCCAAGCCTGTCGGCGGGCACCGATGCCGGCTGCGGCCACTCGAGCCGATGCTTCAAAGCCATCATAGGCTGCTCGAGAGATGAATTTGGAGCATTCCCGAATACCAGTTGTCAAGGCTAGGAACCTCTGCAAAGGTTCCTCGGACTGCCCAGCGGAGAATCCGGCTAGCTCTTTAGCCAGGTCTCTAAGGTACATGCCCATGTAGAGCTGGTAGGTCTGGACCCGACAAGCAAGCATAGAGCCCTGGAAACACTTCTTACCGAGGCCATCCAGGTTGCGGGCCTCCCTGCCAGGAGGCACCGAGGAGTGCATCTTCTGGCTCTTAAGCCTATGCATGGCCGATTCCACCACCATGGAATGGTGCGGTAGCTGTGCTTTTTGGAAGCCAGGGCTCTTGCGGACTCGATAGATGGAATCGACCCGCTTGCTTAATACTGGTGACGATGCCGGACTCTCCCACATGCGGAAGAGTAGTCTTTCCAGCATGGGAGGAACCGGTACAGTAAAGTGCTCCCTGGCGGGAGAGTCGTACTGAAGGGCGTCGAGCTCTTCGGCTCGAGGCTCCTCCTCGGGATCCGCAGGGAAGGCCAAAGCCTAGGCCATATCCCTGACGAAGTCCGAGAACCGGGCATCCTCCGGAGGGGACTGTTTCCGAGGTTCGGACTCAGGCGAGTCCGAGGGGACACACCGAGTCCGAAAAGAATCAGGTGACTCTTCCTCTTCAGACTCCCAGGCCGACTCCGAGGAGGAATCGGTGGGGTCGGTCTGGGCGGGCGTCGGCGTCAGCCGCCCCGACGCCGAGGGAGTCGGCGTCGACGACCTCGGTCCCGAACGGGAGGCCGAGGGTGACCTCGACCGAGGATCGACTCGAGCCCGCATAGACTCGAGGATCGGCTCGGTCTCCGGGGTCGACTTAGACGTCGACGTCCCGGCGGTCGGGGCAGAGGCGCCAGCGAGGCTAGCGATCAGTGCCTGCTGCTGGTCCATGAAGGCAGATAGTCTGCTCTCCAAGGCCGTCAACCTGAGTCCGACCTCAGGTGACCCAGCAGCCCCCGACTCGGGCCCCGACGGCGTCGGGCCCGACGTCGGACCCCTCGGAGGCGAGTCCAGGAGGACTACAGGACTTACCCGAGCAGGCAACTCCAATTCCAGACGAGGTCGCTTCGGGAGACGTTCCTTCTCCAAAGACCCGGGACGGCTATCGGGGCTATGCGACCTGGCCCTCGCGGAACCAGGAGCGTCCACCGATGCCGCCCTCGCGGGTTTCACCTTCCGATGATGGTCCCCGGAGGGAGAACCCCTGTCGGAGGAACTCCGGCGACGGTCAGAGCTGGAGCCTCTGGACGCCGAGGCCTCCGACGAGGTCCGGGTACGGGTGGGATCAGCGAAGATTCGTTCCCGCTGATGCCGCCGACTCCTTAACACTTTGGAGGACATTTTGCTGCAGGCCCCACAGATCAGTTCCTCGTGATCCGGGCCAAGGCAGCGGAGGCAATTATCGTGTGTGTCAGTGAGTGACATATTTCTGTCACACTGAACACACCTTTTGAAACCACTGGCAGCCATCGGGGGAAAAAGGGCCCCTGCAAGGTCAAAGGACCGGGCTGCCAGCGAAAAACCGAAAACGAAACTGACAAGAAAAATCAGAAAAACCGAAAAATAAGAGAAGGATTCGCAACGGCGTCGCGAGTCCGGGCAGGAAAGAGACCGGCGTCGAACCGAAGAAAAAAGAGAAATAAACGACGAAAAATCAACTTTTCCTGCAGGGACAAGAAGACCACGTCTGTAGGGCTCCGCGGAAAAAAGAAGACTGGCTAAGATGGCACCCTTGGGCGGGAAGGGGACCGCGCATGCGCGCTGCAATTCCCAAAGGCTTTCTTTGAAAGCTGGGGAAAATTGCTCCGCGAGGGCTCCGTCGGCGCCGACGTCACCCATATGTGAGGACTGACTTCCTGCTTGGTCCTGGAGAACGGCTGTTACCTAGCAGGCCGAAGTCTTGCGATAAAAGCCTTTGGCCCAGCAGGTAACAGCCGCCAGGACTGCTGCAACTTACAAGAACAGAGACAGGGTGGCAAACATGATAAAGTAAGTTTGCTGACGCTGCCGCCGCATGAGGAAGTGGGGTGCACCCTGCGACAATGGGGGGCCCTCATCATAATTTTGCTTGGGGGCCCTTCATTGGAACTTATGCCACTGGAGGACTGGCACTTGTTTTGGTAGGAGAAATATAGTGGAGAGCACTCCCAGCAGGATGGTAGAAAAAAAGGCGGTGGGGGTGGACTGGTGATATTCTTCTCTAGAAATCCAACCCTGATAGTGCTTTATCTGAATGTTGCACAGTTTCTGGTAGCAAGCTAAATGGAAAACTTGTGATCTATAATGTGCATCGAAAGACCAAGCCTCAGGGATCTAGGTAGATTATTTTCCTGAAGTGGAATATGGAAAATACATTATTTTCTATGCATGTTAAACACAGTTTGCAGTATCTATTCTGTATTTGTTCTATGATGCTTTTGCAAATTATTTCAATGCATGCGGATCCCTGCCGATCATTTTGAAACTTATACCCAAATTGGGCAAAATGTGTGAAAGCTGTACCTGCGAGCTCTTCCCCTGACAGGGCACACAAAATCAATAACAGAAATTTTTGCTGAGAACTTCCAACCCAAGAACTGGAAAGTTATTTCCAGCAAAAAAATTCTGAAATTACGTAGCACTAAGGGACTTGCCACGGAATTTGCTAATCACTTTTTTCAGGTTTGCTTTATGGCCTAACCTATAATAAGTCTAATTCGATATCAAGTGGTTTGGGGGAATGAGATTTCAGGGTTCAGAAGTCAGACTTGCATCTTTCTTTTAAATTTCTATTTTTATATCTCTCTATTCTGCTTCTATGCAGTTCACTGCTTCTAAGGGGCTTGTTTACAAAGCCGCGGTAGCGGTTTGCGATCGTAATCGGAGCCGCGGCCCCATTGATTTCAATGGGGCCGCGGCTGCGATCGCGATCGCGAACCACTACCGCGGCTTTGTAAACAAGCCCCTAAGTGTTAAAAAAAATCACACTTGTTTTCTTTTTCTTAGCTCCTGGCTGTTTCCTGTCATATCTGGAGCCAAACACATGATAAGTTCTAAGCATTAAGTACATCTGTTTGTGTACTTTTCAGCTTTTGAAATCCCAAGGCAGATTAAGATTTTGATATTTATGATTCTCTTAGAGTGTCAATTTATTTAAATAAATTAACTTTCAACAACCCTCTCCTCCCCCATCTACCACATCCCCACAGCCTCTCTATATACATTCCTTCAGCCATCCCTTCAGAACAACCCCTTACATGCTGTCCTCATCCCTTGAAGTAGCTGCAAGACAAACATACCTGCAACAAACACTTACAGAACATGAAGTCATAAGTCCTTCTGTGTAGATGAGCTGCTGTGCACAGAGGATGCCACTGTCAAAGAGGCAAACCTAAGGAGGCCGCCCTTCAGGAAGAATCCTAGGATTGCGATTTATAGGATGTTTATGTCACTGTAGGTGGGCTTCTAGATAATGAGCTGAGGAAACTGGATGGGTTTGCATTTATCTTAAGTGGCTAGTAATATGGTATTAGATTTACTCAGCAACAGTGTGGGAGGGGAGGGTGCCTGCCGATCGTTTATCTTAAGTGGATAGTAATATGGTATTAGATTTACTCAGGAACAGTGTGGGAGGGGAGGGTGCCTGCCGATCATTTATCTTAAGTGGATAGTAATATGGTATTAGATTTACTCAAGAACAGTGTGGGAGGGGAGGGTGCCTGCCGATCATTTATCTTAAGTGGATAGTAATATGGTATTAGATTTACTCAGGAACAGTGTGGGAGGGGAGGGTGCCTGCCGATCATTTATCTTAAGTGGATAGTAATATGGTGTTAGATTTAACCAGGAACAGAAGGGGAGGGGAGGGTGCCTGCCGATCATTTATCTTAAGTGGATAGTAATATGGTGTTAGATTTAATCAGGAGCAGTGGGGGAGGGGAGGGTGCTTGCAGATTGTTTATCTTAAGTGGATAGTAAATGGTGTTAGATTTAATCAGGAGCAGTGGGGGAGGGGAGGGTGCTTGCCGATCGTTTATCTTAAGTGGATAGTAAATGGTGTTAGATTTAACCAGGAACAGTGGGGGAGGGGAGGGTGCTTGCCGATCGTTTATCTTAAGTGGATAGTAAATGGTGTTAGATTTAACCAGGAACAGTGGGGGAGGGGAGGGTGCCTGCAGATTGTTTATCTTAAGTGGATAGTAATATGATGTTAGATCTAATCAGGAGCAGTGGAGGAGGGGAGGGTGCTTGCAGATCGTTTATCTAACGTGGATAGCAATATGATGTTAGATGTAATCAGGAGCAGTGGAGGAGGGGAGGGTACTTGCAGATTATCATAAGTGGATAGTAATATGATGTTAGATGTAATCAGGAGCAGTGGGGGAGGGGAGGGTGCTTGCAGAACATTTATCTAACGTGGATAGCAATATGATGTTAAATTTAATCAGGAGCAGTGGGGGAGGAGAGGGTGTTTGCGGATGGTTTATCATAAGCGGAGAGTAATATGTGTTAGATTTAATCAGGAACAGTGGGGGAGGGGAGGGTGCTTGCAGATCGTTTATCGTAAGCGGATAGTAATATGGTGTTGGATTTAATCAGGAGCAGTGGGGGAGGGGAGGGTGCTTGCAGATCGTTTATCGTAAGCGGATAGTAATATGGTGTTGGATTTAATCAGGAGCAGTGGGGGAGGGGAGGGTGCTTGCAGATCGTTTATCATAAGCGGAGAGTAATATGGTGTTGGATTTAATCAGGAGCAGTGGGGGAGGGGAGGGTGCTTGCAGATCGTTTATCGTAAGCGGATAGTAATATGGTGTTGGATTTAATCAGGAGCAGTGGGGGAGGGGAGGGTGCTTGCAGATCGTTTATCGTAAGTGGATAGTAATATAGTGTTAGATTTAATCAGGAGCAGTGGGGGAGGGGAGGGTGCTTGCAGATCGTTTATCGTGAGCGGATACTAATATGGTGTTAGATTTAATCAGAAACAGTGGGGAGGGGAGGGTGCTTGCAGATCGTTTATCGTAAGCGGATAGTAATATGTTGTTAGATTTAATCAGGAGCAGTGGGGGAGGGGAGGGTGCTTGCAGATCGTTTATCGTGAGCGGATACTAATATGGTGTTAGATTTAATCAGAAACAGTGGGGAGGGGAGGGTGCTTGCAGATCGTTTATCGTAAGCGGATAGTAATATGTTGTTAGATTTAATCAGGAACAGTGGGGGAGGGGAAGGTGCTTGCAGATCGTTTATCGTAAGCGGATAGTAATATGGTGTTAGATTTAATCAGGAGCAGTGGGGGAGGGGAAGGTGCTTGCAGATTATCATAAGTGGATAGTAATATGGTGTTGGATTTAATCAGGAGCAGTGGGGGAGGGGAGGGTACTTGCAGATTATCATAAGTGGATAGTAATATGGTATTAGATTTAATCAGAAGCAGTGGGGGAGGGGAGGGTGCTTGCAGATCGTTTATCGTAAGCGGATAGTAATATGGTGTTAGATTTAATCAGGAGCAGTGGAGGAGGGGAGGGTGCTTGTAGATCGTTTATCATAAGTGGATAGTAATATAGTGTTAGATTTAATCAGGAGCAGTGGGGGAGGGGAGGGTGCTTGCAGATCGTTTATCGTAAGCGGATAGTAATATGGTGTTAGATTTAATCAGGAGCAGTGGAGGAGGGGTGGGTGCTTGCAGATTGTTTATCGTAAGTGGATAACAATATGATGTTAGATTTATAAGAACATAAGAACATAAGATATGCCATACTGGGTCAGATCAAGGTCCATCAAAGCCCAGTAACCTGTTTCCAACAGTGGCCAATCTAGGTCATACGTACCTAGCAGTTTCCCCAAAAGACACAGGTTCCACAATGCTTGTACTGAGTCAAGCATTGATATCCTGGGTCCCTTCTTAATAATGGTTTATGGAACTTTCCTCCAGGAACTTGTCCAAACCTTTTTTAAACCCAGCTACACTAACAGCCTTTACTACATCCTCCGGTAACAAATTCCAGAGTTTGATTACACGTTGAGTGAAAAAAGATTTTCTTTTACTAGTCTTAAATAGTTTACCCTGTAGCTTCATTGCATGTCCCCTAGTCTTTCTATATTCTGATAACGTAAACAATCGATCTACATTTACCCGTTCTACTCCGTTCATTAATTTATAGACTTCTATCATATCTCCCCTCAGCCGTCTCTTTTCCAGGTTAAAGAGCCCTAACCTTTTTAGCCTTTCTTCACAGGAGTAACCTTCCATCCCCTTTACCATTTTGGTGGCTCTTCCCTGAACCTTTTCTAATAACGCTATATCCTTTTTAAGATACGGCAACCAGAATTGCACACAATATTCAAGGTGCGGTCTCACCATGGAACGATATAGAGGCATTATAATATCTTTTGTTTTATTTTCCATTCCTTTCCTTATGATACCTAGCATTCTATTTGCTCTCTTGGCCGCCGCTGCACACTGGGCCAAGGGTTTTAACATGTTATCCACAATGACGCCTAAATCTTTTTCCTGGGTGGTGGTTCCTAATGTGGAACCTTGCATCGTGTAACCATAGTTTGGGTTGTTCTTCCCTAGGTGCATAACTTTGCACTTGTCCACATTAAATTTCATCTGCCATTTTGATGCCGAGGGTTCCAATTTATCAAGATCCTCTTGCAATTTTCCACAATCCTCTTGGGTTTTAACAACTTTAAATAGTTTTGTGTCATTTAATCAGGAGCAGTGGAGGAGGGGAGGGTGCTTGCAGATCGTTTATCGTAAGCGGATAGTAATATGTTGTTAGATGTAATCAGGAGCAGTGGGGGAGGGGAGGGTGCTTGCAGATCGTTTATCTTAAGTGGATAGTAATATGATGTTAGATTTAATCAGGAGCAGTGGGGGAGGGGAGGGTGCCTGCAGATCGTTTATCTTAAGTGGATAGTAATATGATGTTAGATTTAATCAGGAGCAGTGGGGGAGGGGAGGGTGCCTGTAGATCGTTTATCGTAAGCGGATAGTAATATGTTGTTAGATGTAATCAGGAGCAGTGGGGGAGGGGAGGGTGCTTGCAGATCGTTTATCTTAAGTGGATAGTAATATGATGTTAGATTTAATCAGGAGCAGTGGGGGAGGGGAGGGTGCTTGCAGATCGTTTATCTTAAGTGGATAGTAATATGATGTTAGATTTAATCAGGAGCAGTGGGGGAGGGGAGGGTGCTTGCAGATCGTTTATCATAAGCGGATAGTAATATGGTGTTGGATTTAATCAGGAGCAGTGGGGGAGGGGAGGGTGCTTGCAGATCGTGTATCGTAAGCGGATAGTAATATGGTGTTAGATTTAATCAGGAGCAGTGGGGGAGGGGAGGGTGCTTGCAGATCGTGTATCGTAAGTGGATAGTAATATGGTGTTGGATTTAATCAGGAGCAGTGGGGGAGGGGAAGGTGCTTGCAGATTATCATATGTGGATAGTAATATGATGTTAGATTTAATCAGGAGCAGTGGAACAGGGGAGGGTACTTGCAGATTATCGTAAGTGGATAGTAATATGGTGTTAGATTTAATCAGGAGCAGTGGGGGAGGGGAGGGTGCTTGCAGATCGTGTATTGTAAGTGGATAGTAATATGGTGTTAGATTTAATCAGGAGCAGTGGGGGAGGGGAAGGTGCTTGCAGATCAACCAAGCTCTGCCCCTTGTTCCTGCCACAGATTTCTTACATCATATTTTCACTTAATGTTATCCTTTCTGCAGATCTTATAAAGTATAAATTATTCTCTCAAAACAAAAACAACTAATAAAGCTTGATGCTAGAAAACCAAATCAAAGCAAAACAAAACCTAAATAACTTACACTTCAAAAAAGGCACAGAATGGGGATAATCTGCATGGCGTGACAGTTACAACGCAAAGTTAAAGCACAGAGTAGGAATAACTTGCACGAAGCAGCAGCTACAACTCAGAGTAATAACACAGAGTGGGGGTAACCGGCACGGAGCAACAGTGATAACCCAAAGTAAAAGCACAGTAGGGTAACCTGTATGGGGTGAGAGTTACAACCCAAAGTAAAAGCACAGAGTGGAAGTAACCTCTATGGAGCAGCAGTTACAAAGTAAATGCATAACCCACAGTAATAGCACAGAGTAGGGGTTTCCGGCAAGAACTGACTCTTACAAACCCAAAGTGAAAACACAGAGTGGAGGTAACTGGCACAGAGTGATGGCTACAACCCAAAGTACAAGCAGAGTGGGGGAAACCTCCATGGAGTGACAGTTACTACCCAAAGTAAAAGGACAGAGTGAAGGTAACCTGCACGGAGCAAGAGTTACAACCCAAAGTAAAAGTAGAGCGGGGGTAACCTATATGGAGTGACAGTTACAACCCAAAGTAAAAGCACAGAGCGGGGCCATCTTTGTCTTTTTCGTTGTGAGTGAATATTTAAATACTTTCACTTCCTTCTTTCTCTTTGCCATTGTATCCTCTTTCTGCCTGCTCTCTTCTTTCCCTATTTCTCCGTCTTTGTCCATTCCTTCGCCTCTGTTCTCTAATCCTTACTTCATCCTCTTCCTTCTGTATTATCATCCTGAATTTCTTCCCCCTTCCCCCACCCAAACCTCTTTCTCTCTCGCTCTCATCCTTATCCCCAGTCTACCCCTCTGCATCTCCTATCACCCCCAGCCCTCTCTCCCTCACCCTATTTCTTATGTATTTATTTGCTGAAACACTTTTCTATAACTATCAAAGTGGTTTACAATTTAAAGGATAAAAGGAATGAGGCGCTGGTACTTAAAATGATAAAATATGAATGTCAAAGAACATAAAAACAAATTTGATACAGACAAAGGATGGGGTAGTCGAGGAAAGAGGGAGAGAATGGGTGAGGAAAGGTAACAGAAAGCACAGTGTTGGGAAGATGGGTTGTCGTTTAAGAACTCGTCAAAGGACTGTAAGAAAAACAAAGTGTTGAGGTTTGATTTAAATTGTCTGTAATGTGATTCTGAATGGAGTTAAGGAGGTAGGGAATTCCAAAGGGAAGGAACAGAGCAGAAAAATTCAAGCAGTCGAGTGGCGTGTAATGTACCCTACTTGCTGACAGAAGATATAATGCATTAACATGTTGTCAGCTGATGGGCTGAGAGGATAACAGAGCAAGGTGGGAAAACAGGTAGGGAGGAATACCAGTGGGCAATGAGCAAGAATTTCTACTGGTAATCAATGGAACTGTTTCAATACTGGAATAATACGCTTGTGTACTGGGGTTTGTGATATGAATCTTGCCACTGTGTGTTAGGCCATCTGTAACCGGTCTATGGTTTGCTTCGGGAGACCATTTAGGATAAAATTACAGAAGTCCAGGTGGGGGTAAACCATTGCTTGTACTGTCATTCGGAAGTCTCTCGTGATAAGAGTGGTCATAGGTGTTGTAACGCTTTTAGCTTTGAATATATTGATCTGACAGTCTTGTTGATGTGGGTAGTCAAGGTTAAATGTTGATCCAGCGTGATACCTAAGTATCTCACTTCCCGTTTTACTTCTAGGGTTGAATCTTTAACTTTTAGATTAGCTGGTGGATTGAATGTTTTATCTTTTGAGATATAGAGGACTTCCATTTTATTGAAATTGATATGAAGATTACGTTCAGATAGCCATGTAGATATATCATTGAAGCATTCAACTATTCCCGAGTTCTTTGTTTGGTTTGTGTCGGCGAGGATAACATAATATCATCTGCGTAGATGTGGTAATGAATATTATTTCTCTGGATGATCTTGCAGATGGCTTATATATAAATGTTAAACAACAGAGCTAATATGGCAGAGCCTTGTGGAATACCTTGTCTTTGTGTAAATGGTTGAGACGTGTTGTTACCTATTTTTATCTGTTGCCTCCTTTCAGAAAGGTATGACTTAGATCATAGTAAAATTGTGTCCTTAATTCCAATTTCTTGTAGTCTGTTCAGAAGTATGTTGTGGTCTATGAATCATAAACTGCCTTAATGTCTAGGAAAATTAATACAAAGCCCTTTTTTTATCAAGTCCTTGTATTATCCTCTCCATGAGTGATATGAGCAGTGTTTCTACTCCATGTCCTGTTTGAAACCCGTGGTGCTGTGGGTCCAGCAATGCTTTTTCATCAACATGATCTTGCAGTTGTTGTTGAACTACCTTTTCTATTATCTTTGCCACAAAAGGTAGACTCAGATAGATCTATATGAGGTTGGATCCAATTTATTTAGTGAGGGATTTTTTATGGTTGGTCAAATTGAAGCTATTTTAAGATCTTTGGGAAAGTATTCTTTTGATAATGATGCATGAACTATCTCGAGTATTATGGGAACAGGTTCCTCCCGAGTTATCTTTATCCAGCTCACTGGACAAGGGTCTCTGGCTGATGTTATTTTATTTAGATTTGATATGATGGTTTTTAGTTGGTTTAAGGAGACTAGTGAAAATTGCGACCAGGAAGAGTTCATGTCATATGAATGCTTTGTTGTACGCTACTTGTTGTTGGATATCTGCTTAGTTTTCCCATGTAGTAAGCAGTCATGGTTTGTGGTCTTGATATGAGGTTTGACCCCTCGTTTTGTTGAGCCCAAATAACTCTCTTGGCTTGTTTAAAGATGTCATTATTATTTTTATGTGGTAGACTCTCTTATTTCTATTTATGCAGAGATGATATTCTTCAAGTTTTTTGAAGTAGGTTATTTGAATATCTATTTGCTTAGTTTTTCTCTGGATTCTTTCCAGCTTCATAAGTTGCTTTTTCATGTTCCGTAGCTCTTGGGAGTACCAAACTGCATTCTTTTTTCAT
Organism: Ichthyophis bannanicus; assembly: GCA_033557465.1. NCBI lineage: Eukaryota > Metazoa > Chordata > Amphibia > Gymnophiona > Ichthyophiidae > Ichthyophis > Ichthyophis bannanicus. The sequence continues at coordinate 26,036,460 of CM066048.1, forward strand.
TTTCTGATTATAGGATCCTTGGTTAGTTCTGATGCTGCCTGTCCTATGACCAAGTTCCAATTCTGGATGAGTTTGACTAAGTCTGAGGTATCCATAGAAAGGTATGGTGTGATTTTGTCTACGAAAGCTTTCTTATCAAATTTCCAGTATCTTTGGGGCGCAGTATTAGATGTATTTGTGTCCTTCACATCCGCTATGTTGGGTATGGTGAAGTTGATTGCATCTTCTTTCTTCTTTAATCCCTAGCTGGCATTTGGAGAGAAGGCCATCCTCTCAGCCAATATGCTGCTGTAAGTGCCACTGGATCCCATGTGTTGCTCACAATACGCTTCCAACCTTTGGCGATCAATGGCAACATTTCGGGCCTCATTGATGGTCAGTTGATTGTATAATGGTCAGACCATGGAATAGGATGGATTTGTGTAAAAACTGGTTCTGTGATGTTGTCATTTCCGTGGGTATGAATATGAGGCCTACTCTGTTACCTTTAACATATGTGGAATTCTGTATGATTTGGTGGAATCCTAGCATTTCCATTGAATCCAAGAATACTTGAACGTGGTCAGTTTTGGGCGTGTTAAGATTGAAATCTTCTATTATAGCGTATTTATTGACTGGGTTATTTGTGCATATAATTTCAAGAATGGTCGATAATCCTTTACATTGGAAGTGAGGGATCTATATGCTAGGCTTATCAATAGGTGTTTTTTCATTACCACCGTTGAGAATTTGTGAACTTTTCTTGCTATGATGCTCACTCCTCCTTCCCTCTTCACCTGTCTTTGGCAGTTAAATATGTCATATCATTCTGGTTTCAATTGGTTTATTAGAACCGTGCCTTGCACTGTGAGCCATGATTCCATTATGAATAAAGCATCCAAGTTGTTGTCATTAATGTAACTCATTATGATAGGGATTGTGTTTCTAACAGAGTGTGGGTTGACTAGTGTACATTTGAGTTCTGTTGGACTGTCTGGGGCCACAGAGTTGCTTTGTCCTGGGTTGAGTATCGAGATAGGTATGAGTCTATGCTTTTTCTGTACATTTCAAATCCATGGCTTGCAGGATCCCCAGTTTGCACTATGTTGGTGAATTGTGTGTATGACTGAAATAGGTTGTGTGAAAGGAGTTAGAGAACTTGTCAGGGATGCTAAAGTAAGTAGTCCTAAAATGCCTAAAATTAATGTTGTTTGAGTTCCATGGCAACTAATACCTCTTATCCGTTAGAATAATTATTATTGGTTTTATTGTTCTTTACTTAGTTCAGTGTGTCTGCTAGGAGTTTGTTGTATCTTTTGATGTTTGTGGTGTGTGACTTCTGCTCTTATTTCCTTGGGGAAATTGTTGACTGCTTGTGTAAATGCTTGGTGTTGTCCTTAGGTGCTAGCCTGCCAGGCACAAAACTGACTGGAAGGAGGTGTAATATAATGTTCCTACTGTTGGTGTGAAGTTTCAGAGGGTGAAGTTCGTACCTCTGCTCCCGCTTTTTTAATGGCTCTGTACCGGTGGCTGTATGTTTTTGTTCAGGCTCAGGACATGGAGGTGTCTGTATGGCGGTGTGCATCTGTGCTGGTAGATCCTCCGTAGATGCAGGATAGTGTTGCCAGGGCTTAAATTAGCCTTTATGCCTTAGCATCCGGTGTGAGAAATAGATATTTTATTTTGGGTTTGGGTACAGGGTCCTGGTGCTGTTTATCTTCGACTATGGTCTGCACCTAAGGGCCACGGCAAAGGGACCTCTGGTGAGGCTCTCGGCACGAGCCCACCAGATGCGTGTGCGCCTCAGGAGAGGCCTTCTTTTAAGTTTGCTGCTGTGCCGACGATTGGCTGTGGCAGGGGGTGAGAGGGGAGTTCCTGCTCTCACTCGCCGGTCCCGGCTCTGATGTAAAAATGTACATTGGAGTGAGATGGTCAGACTTTCGGGAATTATGGATACATTTAATGGCAATATTTTGTATGGGAAGGCCTAAATAATTGATGTTTGCATCGTCAATCCAAGACAGTACTAGGGTATACCTTGCGGTAGTCAGGGCATCTTGGGTGAAGTAGGATCAAATAGAACAGAAGTAACAAAGGTTATAAAAACAAGACTTAACCATGGAGGAGGTCTGTAAATTGAATGAAAGAGAAGGATCCACAGTACATCCTAAAATTCTGAAGGAGTCACCGAGGGTGACTGTATGACCTAAAGTTCAGGAGCTAGTGTTGGGTGGATGTCGCGAGTCGCACCTGTGATCCACTTGGCCTGAGATTTCAGAGAATTAAGTTTTAACCTGTGGGAGGAAACCCAAAAGGCAAAAGCAAGAAGGCATTCCTTCAATGGGGATAAATCTGGGGAGGGAATAGTTGTGGGGTAAATGAGTTGGATGTCATCAGGTTCCTTTTGGGATCCTACCAGGTACTAGTTACCTGGATTGGCCATTGCTGGAAACAGGATACTGGACTTATGGACCTTTGGTCTGACTCAGTATGGCATATCTTATGTTCTTATAAGTAAACATTAATATCGGAAAACTGTATATGAATAGCCAAAAGACTAATTAAAAGGTTGAAGAGGGGAGGTGAAAAAAAGGCACCTTTGGGCGCTCCACAATCTAGTGAATAGCAGTGAGAGGCTGAGGAATTTTTAAAAACCTGAGAAACTTCGGTCAGTAAGACAAGAGGTGAACCAGTGGAAAATGGTGCCTGTGAGGCAAGGTCAGCCAGTCTTTGGAGCAATAAAGAATAATCGATTAGTTTGGAAGCAGCGGAGTGGTTTAAAGAGATAAGAAAAACAGAATCACCATGGTCAAAAATAGTATGAATGTCATTATGGAAGTCGCCACAGTTTCTATACTAAAACGGGAGTGGAAACCAGATTGTTTTGAATGTAAGGCATTTGAGGCCTCTGCAAGCACCCTCCCCTTCTCCACTGCTCCTGATTAAATCTAACACCATGTTACTATCTGCTTACGATAAACGATCTGCAAGCACCCTCCCCTCCTCCACTGCTCCTGATTAAATGACACAAAACTATTTAAAGTTGTTGGAGTACTTGAATCAGACTGGGTTTTTTTGTTTGTTTCAATAACCATGGAAGATTAGAGATCAGTCTATAAGGGTGCTAAGCATAAAGCAGGATCTTTAAGAAGCCTAGTAGGTAGGGATCAGATGGGGAAGTTGTGGGTCGCATGGAGGCTAGAGTTTTGGCAACCAGGAATGTAGTGGGCTTATTAAAGAAGGATCAACTAGAGGAAAAGGATGTAAGGGGAAGAGTCTAATAGTGTGGCTGAGGGACAGACCAGCTAGTGAGTTACAGTGATGGGAGAGGCAGGGCAGTACCAACTTCAGATTCTAAAAAGACTGCAAGTTGATCCGCAGTTACAGTAGGCGAAGAAGTATATGATTGGTTGGGGGGCTAGTGAGACTGCAGATCATATCAAAGAGTCTCGATTTTTTTCTCATCATAGCTCTCATCTCCCTCTTGTCATTTCCTTCATTCTCAATTCTCTCTGCCCCATCCTCTCCCGTATGCATGCACCTTGTAATTGTTTTTCCTTTCTGGTTTTTTTAATGTTTTTATTTCAAAGCACTTTGAAAATCCTCGGACTCTGAAGCGGTATATCAAATTTACAACTAATCTAAACTAAACTAAAACCTCTGTCCCCAGTCCTCTCTTCCTCAATCTTTGGCCATCTTGCTCCCTCCCCCCCTCTCTCTGTCTGCCTTCCTGATCTCTCTCTTACATGCTGCATCCCAGGTTGGTCTTCCCTACCCTTTACCCTGACCACTCGTTCGACATCTCCCCCTTCAGGTCCTTCCTCCTTATCCTTTCTGACCCACTTCGCCCCAGTGCAGTCTTGTTTACCTTCATGATCCTCATCCGCCCTTAGGAGGAAGTTGACCTGTATTAAGTGCCTTTGCTGACTGGGTGGTAGGGAGAGAAGGAAAGAGGGGATATGGCTATGCGAATAAATTTAGCTGAATCTCTACCACTATTCTGGCTCAGCAAAGTGGGGCCAACCCCATCTGGAGATACCGCTCTGTGCAAATGCAGTGTTAGCATTATGGCTTGTATTGTCTCCGCCTTTGTTGTTTTTATACACATATCTAACTTTACCTTCACCCCACTCATCCACCTACAGACTCACCAGACAGACAGACACACGCCATCCACGCTGTGCACACATACAGTCGGTGCCTATTCCCACATTAACTAGACACATAAACAGAAACAATCCACATCTCACTCTATCCCCCATGTGCACTACACACTCATCTCACTCAGCCACACTCATTTCTACTACAGTTTCTCCATAGACAAACCCCTTCTACCCATCCCCATACAACCCCTTGGGGAACACACATATACACACACATCAAAGAATCATTAAACATGATCTTAAGCTGCCATGTGGTTCAATAGATGTTATATTTTAGATCTACAAAATCAATCCAAAAGGGGTTTTTTTCTGCTATAAAACTTAGTTTCTAGTCCTAACTGATGTTCTCGGTGCAACCTCCAGAAGGTTGTTTTCATCCCTCTGCCATCAAATGTAAAATTTTAAGCTTTCCAATATTGAGATACATATATTGGCACAAAAGCGTCTGTAGTTACTACTGAGGAGGCTGCTAGAGTAATTTCAACCAAGTTTGTTAGAAGAGATCGCTGCTGTAGAACCTCACTGACCCAGGACAGGAAGCGATACTCAGAAGCACAGAATAAAGGACAATAATTGTGTAAAGTTAAAGAGATTTAATGAAACTCACCTGCAATGTACAGAGAAGCTGTGAGAAGCAGCCGCCGAGCGCAACCCATGGCTGTAGTGGAAACAATCAGGTGGTTCTAACCACAGTCCCCGTTCTCTGCTCATGCAAAATGTTGTTTCCATTTGATGATGGGCTACTTTGCTCCTTCCTCAAAGTTTTCTGTTTAAATGGATTGTAATGGAGCAGATACAGTTGTGGTCAACATTATTGGCATCTTTGCATTATTGGCATCTTTGCATATGTTGTATTCAATATCTTGAGAAATATTTGGAAATATTCCAACTGTACGTCATCATGTTTAAAGACTGCCTGCAAAATCGATTTGCTGTTTTAGATACGAATGATAGAGCTCCAGAAGAGTTATGGGATGACATCAAGAAGGTTGTTTTGGAAGGAAGTGAGAAGTTTCTACAAAAGGTGAAAAAGCAAAACAGCCAAAATGGATGCTAAAGAAACTCTGAAAATTGCCCACAAACGCAGAGAAGCTAAAGCCAGAGAAGAAAGAGAGGCAATCACTGAGCTTAATTTCCAACGTGCAGCAAGACAAGACAAAATTAAAAAAGCACAGAATGAGGGTAACCTGCACAGAGTGGCAGTGACAACCCAAAATAAAAGCAGAGTGGGGGTAACCTCTATGGAGCAGCAGTTACAGCCCAAAATAAAAGCACAGAATGGGGGTAACCTGCGTGGAGCACAGGTACAACCCAAAATAAAAGTACAGAGTGGGGATAACCCTTACAGTGCAGTAGTTACAAACCAAAGTAAAAGCGCAACCCACAGTAATAGCAGAGTGGGGGTTACCGACAAGGAGTGACAGTTACAACTCAAAGTAAAATACAGAGTGGGGGTAACGAGCATGGAGCAACAGTTACAACTTAAGTAAAAGTGAAGAGTAGGGGTAATGTGCATGGAGCAACAGTTTAAACCAAAGTAAAAACACAGAGGAGGAATTGAACATGGAGCAAGTTACAACCTAAAGTAAAAGCACAGAGTGGGGGTAACATGCACAGAGCGAAAATTACAACCTAAAGTAATAGCACAGAGTGGGAGTAACCTGCAAGGAGCAACAGGTACAACCCAAAGCAAAAGCACAGGTTGGGGTAATGTACATAGAGCAGCAGCTACAACCCTATGTAAAAGCATAAAGTAGGGGTAACCTGCACTGAGCGGCAGTTACAACCTAAAATAAAAGCACAAAGTGGGGGTAATGTGCACGGAATGACAGTTACAACCCAAAGTAAAGGCACAGAGTAGGGATAACATTCAGAGAGTAGCAGTTACAACCCAAAGTAAAAGCACAACCCAAAGTAATAGCACAGAGTAGGGATAACAGCATGAAGTGATAGCTACAACCCAAAGTAAAAGCACAGTGGTATCCTGCACAGAGTATCAATTACAACCCAAAGTAAAAGCACAAAGTGGGGGTAACCTGCATGGAGCGACAGGTACAACTCATAGTAAAAGCACAGAAGGGGAGTAACCTGTACTGAGCAACAGGTATAACCCAAAGTAAATGCAGAGTGGGGGTAACTGGCAAGCAACAGGTATAACCCAAAGTAAAAGCAGAGTGAGGTAACTTGCACAGAGTGACAATTACAACCTAAAGAAAAAGCACAGAGTGGGGGTAACCATCACAGAGTGAGAGTTACAACCACAAGGTAAAAGCATAGAACGGAGGTAACCTGCACAGAGCAGCAGTTACAACCCAAAGTAAAAGCACAGTGGGGGGCAACCTGCACAGAGCAGCAGTTAAAACCCAAAGTAAAAGCACAGAGTGGGGGTACCTGGCACAGAGTGAGAGTTACAATCCAAAATAAAACACAAAATGGGGGTAACCTGCACAGAGCAGTGGTTACAACCCAAAGTAAAAGCAAAGAGTGGGGGTAACTTGCATGGAGCAACAGGTACAACTCATAGTAAAAGCACAGAGGGGGAGTAACCTGTACCGAGCAATAGGTACAACCCAAAGTAAAAGCAGAATGGGGGTAATTTGGACAGAGCAAAAATTGCAACCCAAAGTAAAAGCACAGGGTGGGGGTATCTGGCACAGAGTGATTGCTTTTACTTTGGGTTGTAGCTAAAGCTCTGTGCCAGTTACTCCACCACTCTGTGCTCTTACTTTGGGTTGTAACTCTCACTCAATAAAGGTCACACCCACTCTAATTTTACTTTGGGTTATAACTCTCTCTGTGCAAATTACCCTCACACTGTCCTTTTACTTTGGGATGTAACTGTCACTCCATGGAGGTTACCCCCACTCTGCTTTTACTTTGGGTTATAGCTGAGTGGGGGTAACCTTTAAGGAGGGACAGTTACTGCCAAAAGTAAAAGGACAAAGTGAGGGTAACCTGCACAGAGCAAGACTTACAACCCAAAGTAAAATTAGAGTGGGGGTGACCTGTATGGAGTAACAGTTACAAACCAAAGTAAAAGCATGGAGCGGGGGTTATGTGCATGGAGCTGAAGCTACAACCAAAAGTAAAAGTAGAGTGGGGATAACCTCCATGGAGCAACAGTTATTACCCAAAGTAAAAGCACAGAGTGAGGGCAACCTATATGGAGCAAGAGTTACAACCCAAAGTAAAAGTACAGAGTTGGAGTAACTGGCCTGAAGCTCAGCTACAACCCAAAGTAAAAGCACAGTGTGGGGGTAATGTACACGGAGCAGCAGATACAACCCAAAGTGAAAGCACAGAGTGGGGGTAAACTGCACTGAGCAGCAGTTACAATGCAAAGTAAAAGCACAGAGTGGGGGTAACCTGCAAGGAGCAACAGGTATAAACCAAAGCAAAAGCACAAAGTGGGGATAATGTACACAGAGCAGCAGCTACAACCCAAAGTAAAAGCATAGAGGTTGGGGGTAACCTGCACTGAGCGGCAGTTACAACCCAAAATAAAAGCACAAAGTGGGGGTAATGTGCATGGAATGACAGTTACAACCCAAAGTAAAAAGCACAGAGTAGGGATAATGTTCACTGAGCAGCAGTTACAACTAAAAGAAAAAGCACACCTAACGTAATAGCACAGAGTAGGGGTAACGGCACGAAGTGATAGCTACAACCCAAAGTAAAAGCACAGAGTAGAGGTATCCTGCACTGAGCAGCAGTTACAAACCAAAGTAAAAGCAAAAAGTGGGAGTAACCTGCATTGAGCGATAGGTATAACTCATAGTAAAAGCACAGAGGGGGAGTAACCTGAACTGAGCAACGGGTACAACCCAAAGTAAAAGCACAGAGTGGGGGTATCCTGCATGGAGCAATAGGTACAATTCATAGTAAAAGCACAGAGGGGGAGTAACCTGTACTGAGTAACAGGTACAACCCAAAGTAAAAGCAGAGTGGGGGTAACTGGCCTGCAGCAACAGGTATAAACCAAAGTAAAAGCAGAGTAGGGGTAACTGGCACGGAGCGACAGGTACAACCCAAAGTAAAAGCACAGAGTGGAGGTATCCTGCATGGAGCAGCAGTTATAATCCAAAGTAAAAGCACAGAGTGGGGATAACCTGCATGGAGTGACAGGTACAACTCACAGTAAAAGCACAGAGGGGAAGTAACCGGTACCGAGCAACAGGTACAACCCAAAGTAAAAGCAGACTGGGGGTAACTGACACATAGCGACAGGTACAACCCAAAGTAAAAACACAGAGTGGGGGTAGCTGGTACTGAGCAAGAGTTACAACCCAAATTAAAAGCAGATTGGAGGTAGCCTGTCCTCAGATTGCAACCTTGGGGTCATCTTTGACTCATCTCTCTCTTTCTCTGCACACTTCCAACATATGTTCTATTTTCTTATGTAGATAGCTAAAATCTGCCACTTCTTTCTCTATAATCAGCAAAATTCATCCCTTCCTTTCTGAACATATTACCAAGACCCTTATTCACTCTCTATCAGCTCCCTTTTAGACTATTTCAACCTGCTCCTTTCTGGTCTCCCCCTTTATCATCCAACCCTCCGTTCAATTCATTCAAAATTTGGCTGCAAGGCTAATTTTTCACCAGTCTCACTATACCCACGTAATCCTTCTTCTCAAGTTACTTCACTGGCTTCCTATCCACTTCCACATCCAATTCAAACTACTTCTACCGACCTACAAGTGCTTTCACTCTGCTGCTCCTCATTACCTCTCCTCTCTTATATCTCCCTACACTCCTCCTCGGCAACTCTACTCATCAGGAAAATCCCTTTTATCTGTACCCTTCTCTTCCACTGCCAACTCGAGACTTCACTCGTTCTGTCTTGGTACACCCTACACCTGGAACAGACTACCTGAGTTGATACATTGGGCTCCATCTCTAGATCTATTCAAATCCAGGCTAAAAACTCATTCCTTTGAGGCTGAATTTGGATCCTGACCCACTTATTCTCCAATTTACTACCTTTGTGTGTTATAGCTATTTCCTCTTTGTTAGTTGTATGCATCTCTCTTGGAGTAGGGACTGTCTCTTACATGTTTGTGTACAGCACCGTGTACACCTTGTAGCATTATACAAATGTTAAGTAGCAGTAGTAGTAATAGGTAACCTGCCTGGAGCAGCAGTTACACCCAAAGAAAAAGCACAATCCACAGAGAATGGAGGTAACCTGGACGGAGCAACAGCAACAACCCAAAGCAGAGAGTGGGGGCAATGTGCACGGAGCTGCAGTTACAGTCGAAAGTACAAGCGGAATGGGGGTAACCTCCATGGAGTGAAAGCACAGAGCGGGGGCAATGTGCAGGGAGCTGCGGTTACAATCGAAAGTACAAGCGGAATGGGGGTAACCTCCATGGAGTGAAAGCACAGAGTGGGGGCAATGTGCAGGGAGCTGCGGTTACAATCGAAAGTACAAGCGGAATGGGGGTAACCTCCATGGAGTGAAAGCACAGAGTGGGGGCAATGTGCAGGGAGCTGCGGTTACTGTCGAAAGTACAAGCGGAATGGGGGTAACCTCCATGGAGTGAAAGCACAGAGTGGGGGCAATGTGCAGGGAGCTGCGGTTACTGTCGAAAGTACAAGCAGAATGGGGGTAACCTCCATGGAGTGAAAGCACAGTGGGGGCAATGTGCACGGAGCTGCGGTTACAGTCGAAAATACAAGCTGAATGGGGGTAACCTCCATGGAGTAAAAGCAGAGAGTGGGGGCAATGTGCAGGGAGCTGCGGTTACTGTCGAAAGTACAAGCAGAATGGGGGTAACCTCCATGGAGTGAAAGCAGAGAGCGGGGCAATGTGCAGGGAGCTGCGGTTACAGTCGAAAGTACAAGCGGAATGGGGGTAACCTCCATGGAGTAAAAGCAGAGAGTGGGGGCAATGTGCAGGGAGCTGCGGTTACTGTCGAAAGTACAAGCGGAATGGGGGTAACCTCCATGGAGTGAAAGCAGAGAGTGGGGGCAATGTGCAGGGAGCTGCGGTTACAGTCGAAAGTACAAGCGGAATGGGGGTAACCTCCATGGAGTGAAAGCAGAGAGTGGGGGCAATGTGCAGGGAGCTGCGGTTACAGTCGAAAGTACAAGCGGAATGGGGGTAACCTCCATGGAGTGAAAGCACAGTGGGGGCAATGTGCACGGAGCTGCGGTTACAGTCGAAAGTACAAGCGGAATGGGGGTAACCTCCATGGAGTGAAAGCACAGTGGGGGCAATGTGCAGGGAGCTGCGGTTACAGTCGAAAGTACAAGCAGAATGGGGGTAACCTCCATGGAGTGAAAGCAGAGAGCGGGGCCACCTTTGTCTTTTTTGCTGTGAGTGAATATTTAAATACTTTCACTTCCTTCTCCTCTTCACCCACCTCTCCTTTCTTCTTTGTATCCTCTGTCTGCCTGCTCTTCTCTCCCTATTTCTCTGTCTTTGTCCATTCCTTCTCCTCTGTTCTCTAATCCTTATATAACCAGATGAAAGAAAATTGAAATAAATACATTCCTGGGGGTTCCTTGGGTGACAAAAGTATGGTGCAGGCTTTTAAAAATAAAAAAATGGTTTTCTTCTTAAGTGGATTGTATGATGTTTTTCCTTTTGAATGTGGAAATGTATAATTTGCAAATTCTATAAATGAAAAAAAAATGATGTTTTACAGCTTTGGGGAAACTTCAGGGAGCAGGCAGAAGTAGCCACATGGGACTTGTTTTGAAAATGAAACTGGAGCTCAAAGGAGTTTTTTTTTCTACCTGCCATGAGGCTTCAGGAGTGCTCCGTGGTTGCACAGAGTCCTGAAAGGTAGCAGAAATAAAAAAAAATGGTTGTTGGAGAAATCAGGGGGCAGATATGGTGTCAGAGCTGACCTGATTCAGTTTCGGAGCTGTGCTGAGCTTTGGGAGGGTCTTGGTAGCTGCCCTAATGCTTTTGCATCTCTCTGGGAGCTCTGCAGACTTGTATGAAGCTTAAAAACAGTCACTGCCAGTGTAGGAAGTCAGTCTTAAAGAGACAGTGCATGTTTAAAGTGAGAAAAAAGCGGCGATTTTAAAAGTTAGAATTTGAAGGTTTCATGTATCACAAAGTGGTGAGGGGATGTTGGGGAGCCCAAATATGTAATTGTTTTTTGAAAATTGCCCAGTTTGGCTTAAATTTGACTACCACTTCCCCCCTCGACCCATGCCCAGTCTTCTGGATCAAGGCAACTAAAATGGAACTCAGTCCTATCGTCACTAAATTCACTCAAGCATCTCTCACCCAAGGACATGTGCCCACCAGCCTCAAATCTGCCTCAATTCGCCCAATTCTCAAAAGGTCCAACCTCGACCCAATGAACCCAAGCTCATACAGACCCATTGCCAGTCTCCCTTTCATGGCCTAAATCATAGAAAAAGTGGTATGTCAACAGCGCCAAGAACATATCAAAAATCATGCTTCACTTGACTCCCAACATCATGGCTTCTGCCCCTACCATTGGCCTGTTTGGTATCGAGCACGGGACTGGCCATGATACTGGCTCTCAGGAAAATCCTGCTGCTGATTAAATTTCCGGAAGTTACAAGTTTGTCATTATTTTGCGAATGCTGCTCAGGTTGAGGATGATTCCGTGATTTCAAAATTGTCCAAGTGCATCCCTCCGGGGCAAGTCAACCCGGTTATACTAACTTTCCAATGAGTGGCAGCTAAAGTATTGTCATTCCGTTATCGCTACCAGCATGGTTACCTCAACACATTTTGTTTACTCTTTTGGAGTTAGTTTTGCTCAAGAATTATTTTTGTTATTATTTTTGTTACGACGAATTGCGATGGTGGCACTTGAGACAGGGGAAACCCGAAACGTGCACGTCGTGCCGGTTATGTGAAAAACTTGTACAAATTCTTTCAAGTTAAGTTAAGTGTGTTTCACTTTATTATCTGAAATTTTATTAAAAGGACTGAGCCGAGTGGAGGGCATGGTTTACATTGTCTGCCCCTTTCCGGCGATGTCCGACAAAAGAAAAAATGTTTTTGAAAATGATTCATACTGAGGATTGGTGATTTTTGTCTTTTTGATCAACAAATTTATGGCATAGCCTTGGGAGCAACAGTAGCTCCGTCTATTGCCACTTTGTACATGGCCCATTTGAAGACAGATCCATTTATTCTTCAGAATGGTTTTCCAATATATTACTATGGAGACAATTTTTGGATGATATTTTTTTCATTGGGACTGCTTCAGTGTCAAAACTGGATCAGTTTATTGTTTGGCTCAACACCTGTGATGACAACATTAAGTTTACAGCCAAACATGATTACACCTCAATTGAGTTTTTGGATGTTATTGTTTCATATCAAGGGGAAGGTTAATCACTTCACTTTATCAAGAGCCAGTACAGAGAAACACTTCTTAATTTTCATAGTTTTCATCCTCTCATTCTGAAACGTGGTCTCCCATATGGTCAATTTTTGCGCATAAGGCGCATATGTTCTTCAGTGGAAGATTTTAAGACATGCTCAGGAACTGAGTGAAAGACTTTGACAAAGGGGATATCCTCGATCGACCATCTGGTCTGCATATAGAAGAGCATTGTATAATCACAGAGAGTGACTATTACTGCCTTCAGATTCATAAAGCCATCATGCACCACGAGATGAGAATATAGTTATTATTCTACCATTTTCTGTTCATTCTACCCAGTTTATTTATTTATTTATTTATTTTATTTAACATTTCTTATATACCGCCTTTCATGATATCAAGGCGGTTTACATTGAACAAACTGAAATTACATTGAACAGGGCATTATAACTTGGAGATAACTATTTTACAGGGAATATGGGCTATGGAGGGTTAAGTGGCTTGCCCAAGACCACAAGGAGCACCTGTGGGACTAGAAACCCCAGTCCTTCCGGCCCAAGGTTGCTGTCCTCTAGTGGGATTTGAACCCCTGACCTTCCGGCCTGAAGTTCCTTGCCCCAACCACTAGGCCACTCCTCCACTCCAGTTGACCGCTATACTGCGTAAGCATTGGCAGGTTATTAGTCTGCACTCTTGTTTCCAAAAAACATTTATGTGTTACTTATACCCGTGGCAAAAATCTCCGGGACTGGCTAGTTCATGTTTCCCCCAGGATCCAGCAGTCGGAAGGGCGGACGGGACACTACCCTTGCGGGCGGTGTTCATTCTGCCCTGGGACTCTGGAGGGGGATGCTTGGACAGATATACGGTCAAATAAGAGATGGTATTTGAAACGTTACACTACCTGCAAGAAATCTTATGTGGTGTATTTACTTCAGTGCCCTTGTGGCATTGAATATATTGGCCGCATGATTCGTCCATTCAAGAAAATATTGGAGGGGCATGTTTCTCGTACAAGGACTAAAGTTTTGTCAGCTCCTGTGGTTCAGTATGCGGTACAATTGAACCATTCTTTTTCTCAATTTACTTGGAGAGTGCTGGACTGGGTTCCACCATCTGTCAGAGGAGGAGATCAACAGGCGGTGTTACAATTATGCGAAAAACAATGGATTTTCCGTCTGAATACAATGGCCCCTTTTGGCCTCAATTTAGAATTGGATTGGTATAGCTTAGTGTAGCTTGACAGACCATTCTGAAGGAGCAATTACATTATTGTTCTCTACCCCCAATAACCCAGCAGTGAAGTCAGATGCCATGGTTTTAAGTATTTCTCTCGAGTTCAGTTCTCATCCCTAAAGAAGTGCTCACATGGGGATTTTCAGCCTGAAGCAGGGTTTGAGAAATTCACTTCAACCCGAAACATGGTGCTGTGTCGCAGATTGATCCCAAAGTGCGGTTTGCCTTATACTGGACTCTTATTCAGATAAGTGAACAAAGATATAATGTAGAGCTTGAAAGCTGAGGTTTTACTGCATATGATTAAAATGGACCAGACTTACCAGAGTGGGTAACTCCTCACGCAGTCATTGTCCGACACAAAAAGTTTTACATATATAAATGTTTGGGGGGAGATTTCTTTCCAGTTAAGGTTAGGCCATTGGAAATTTAGTGTATACACAGGGCGAGCTTTTCCTTGTTAGCCTATTGGGTTATTTTTGTTGGAATAATTATGTCCTGGCATGGTCCCAGTTTTTACACTATTTCCTACTATTTCTTTTTTTTATTGGTCTTGTTTTATTTGATTCTTTTGTGTGTCAAATATGTGTGCATGTATAGTCCAAAGCCATTTCACTGGCCTTTCTTTTTTCAGGAGATGTTGAACATTAAGGGGTTGGACTGCAAGGATGCCAATAATGTTGTCCACAACTGTATCTTATGTCTTAGGTTGTGATGTTATGGGTGTTATTGATTTAGGGCACGATATTCAAAGGCATTTATATAGTTTACAGAGCTGTCAACTGTGTGAATGTCCCTAAGCAGGATATTCAGCGACACGGTTAGCGCTGCTGAATATCCCTGAGTGATGCCGCTATTCGCACAATGCTAACTGCGTAGCATCGGGGGGTGTTGGAGGCGGTACCTGGGGATAACCATGCAGCAGCGATATTCAGCCATTGCCCGGTTATCCCTCAGCGGCGAAAGTTATGCGTAGCAAAAGCTGTCCTAACTTTCACCGCCGAAGCTGACCAGGCAGCGGCCGGATATCGCAGCTGCACAGTTATCTTCTGCGCCATGTGCGGCAAACCCAGATATTTAATGCCGATGGCCGGATATGGCCCTGGATTGAATATCCAGGGTTAAAGTTCGGCAGGGATGGCTATGCGCTTAGAGGCGCATAGCCATCACAAATCAAGATTGAGCCCTTAATCTTTTTGTCCATTCACTTACTTTACTATTTACGATATGATTTTGATGATTTTCTTTATCTTTCAATTGTATTTGGGGGCTAGTTACTAAGCTGCACTAAAGCTAACATATGTTAATTCGCCATTAACATGCATTATTAGTAACAAAGTCCCAATGAATAATATGGGACCTATGCTAAAATAATGTGGATTATAATGACCCAGTGACAGTTGATGCACTGAGATGCAGGCATCACAACCTTCAACGATTTCGGAAGCATTTACTTATTTAGGCCTTGGTTTTATTGTTGTGGGTGCACACAAGGAGGGGGGGGGGTAGTGGCAAGGGGTGAAAATGCAGTGTAAAAAGTGAATTTCTCAGTCTTTCCATCTATTTTGCAAAAACAATTCTGTGCTGGAAAAAATTTGCAGAATTAGTAGGCGTCTCTTACTAACGTTTTCCAACAAGGTGCTGTTTTAGCTGTGTAATATAGATCTGTATACACACTTTAAGAACTTTTACAAAAAGCTTTCATGTTTTTTCATATAATTTATTACATTGTTACTCCTTATATTGCATTTTAGATTTTTTTTTACGCCTTT
Source organism: Ichthyophis bannanicus (assembly GCA_033557465.1). Taxonomy (NCBI): domain Eukaryota; kingdom Metazoa; phylum Chordata; class Amphibia; order Gymnophiona; family Ichthyophiidae; genus Ichthyophis; species Ichthyophis bannanicus. Next base: position 26,051,937 of record CM066048.1, read on the forward strand.
ATGGACATGTCAAATTTAAGGGGGGGTGTATTTATTTCATTGTATACTTGATTAGTTTTGGGAATAGAATGGATATTTGCATTGTTTTCTTTTTCTCTTATCTATTGTTTATGATGGAATCTTTTTCCCAATTTGGTGTATGTTTACTAATGTCCTCACTGGTAGCGCAAGTTTGTAGCATGAAATTAGCATGGAGAACCACACAAATTTTGGGGGGAGGGTGTGTGTGTCTGTCTCCTTGCTGTTAGCGCATTGCTAACCTGTGGTACCAGGCTAACTAACATACAGGTACACTTAACCTCACCCAGTGAGGTGGCATTAAGTGCACCCATGCTAATAGCAACAGGTGCAGTTAGCACATGCCTAAACTGCCCATGCTAACCCCACAGCACCATCAACGCCAGTGTTACACCCCAGACCTGCCTAGTCTCTGACCAATCACATGCTAAGCAGTTAGTATGAGATTTTTAGCATGGGGCCAGGGCCAGCCCGTCCATTGAGCAAGAATGTTTCTTGCACAGGGCCCCGCGTTTCAGGGGGCCCTGCGCAAAGAACATTCTGCTTTAAAAATAAATTAAATAATAAAAAGAAAAAGCTGGCTGCTGCCGCTGCCGCTGCCGCCATGGCAGCAGCAGAATCGAGTGTCCCGCGGGGCCCCCCCTGCCCGGCTGAGCCCTCCCTGCCCGGCTGAGCCTCTCCGCGACGGCTTTCAGATCCACGAAGGGAGAGTGTCTCCTCGCGGCTCTGTTAAGCCTGCAGGGGCTGATGGGAAATTTCCCATCAGCCCCTGCGGGCTTAACAGAGCCGCAAGGGAGACAGTGAGACACTCTCCCTTCACGGATCTGAAAGCCGTCGCGGAGAGGCTCAGCCGGGCAGGGATAGCTCAGCCAGGCAGGGGGGCCCCGCGGGACAGTCGATTCTGCTGCTGCCACAGCGGCAGCGGCAGCAGCCAGCTTTTTTTAAATTTATTTTCCCTGGACAGATGGGGGGGAGGGGGGGTTAGGACTGGTAATGGGCTGTGGGCTGTGTCACGCAGCAGACCCTCTGGGAACAGAAGAAAATGTTTTAAACACAGAAAAAGTCAGGCATAAGCTGCAATATTTCGAGGAACCAGATAGAGGGAGCAAGAGGGACCTCCGAGAGACTAAGGAACCACGCCCCATAGGTCGTGAGGTAATGCCAGCCAGCCTCCAATCAAGGAAGAGAGGAGTACCTCTTAAAGAGAGTCTGGAAGAGGCAGGACCAGCAGAAGAGGCAGAATTGGAAGGACGGACAGAATGGACAGATCCAAGAGAAAGAGTTCTCCTCAGAGATAAGGAGAGAGGAGAAGGTGTGCTCTTCAAGGAAGAGAGGTGCAGGAAGAAGGCCAGTTCAGGGAAAGGAAGGGCTGAAGCAGTAGCCCTTGGACAGGAGTTTGGCAGAAGGCAGCAGCAGCCGCTGTGGCGTGAAGAGAGGAGCAACCGAGGAGAAGGAGAGACAGCTCCATCAAGAGTGAGTGCTCTTCGTCCAGAGAGGCGAAGGCATTGCTGTGACTGCAGTAGGAAGCCAACTGAAGGACGGCTGGAGAACCTAAGGCCTATTGCTCAGGCGAGTCAGAATCCCAGCCGAGGCAGGCCTCAATCCTCACCTGGAGTAGAAAAGCAAAAGATAAAAGGTAAACCTTATTTTACTTGAAGCAGGTTTCAGACTGCTGGTATATGGGGAGGACAGGGAGCAGAGGAATACTGTCCATATAAAACTGCCTATGATACAACGTACAAGAAACGTTTATCAAATAAGAGACTTTTTAATGAGAAAGGCTTGCATGAAGCTAATGTAAAATCCTTGCAGAAGGAGTAGTGTTCTCAGTATAGGAGAGCACAGGACCGACGCCCTACGCTTAACCCTGAGCATTGGGAGGTCATACAAAAGTTTTATATAAGAAGCCTGACTACAATTTGCCAGAAACTACTGACTCAGTTTCAGAGCAGGGGCGGCCCAAGGGGGGTGCGGGGCCATGTGCGGAGACTCGGTGCGGGGCCTCATTTGCATAAGTGGCCTTATTTGCATAAATATTTGCATAATGCTAACATACACTAACTTTTAGTAAACATGTCTCTTAATGAGTGTATGGATAAAGACAGACTAAAAGATTTCTACATTACTATAATCCAGTGCCAACCGCCAGGCACATTATGAACTACTACAAACACTGCCCATTTAGAACCAATAGCAAACCCGCCGTATCCTAACAGCACTACCAGGACTCACAAAGCACCATACCCTACCTATCAAAAGGCAACACTGCAAATATTAAACCAATACATTTCAGAGAACAACAATACATGACCTACTGGGGAAAGAGAACAAGTGGCAATGTCAAATAGGAATTACATAAACAGAATACCTCAGCTCAGTTACACATGCAGAACATAGACCATCACCAAACAAGAAATCACAATTTAGAAACAGGAAGGCAATAATTAAACTGGGAACCCCAAAAGCCAAACTTGGAATGTACAACAACACTGTAGAAATAAAACTATAAATTAATTTCCTCTTGTACCAAACAAAGCGCAGACGTTAATGATGCACATTTCCCAGAGCTTTCATATTCCAGTTAATAAATTCAAAATAAAGAGATATCTTTCTACCTTTTGTGCATTTTTTTTTCAGTTGCAATTGCTCCAGCCACTTTCTTCTGGTTTCTTCATGTTTTCTGCTAACTCTCCATCATCTGCTGTCCATTTGTCCGGTCTTCTCTCTTCTAGTTTTTTTTTCCATTCTCTCTCTCTACATCTGCTTTAACATACTAATCTTTCTCCTTTTGCTCTTTCCTCATTCCTATTTCATCCACTCAAATTTTACCCCTCCATCCTCAATCCCCACTTACTCTCCCAATACCCGGCCAATTGTAGATTTTTTATCCCTCCCACACAAAATATTTTTCCCCTCTCCATTTTACTGTCCCAGCCCCATCCCATTCTAATCCTCCCCCAACATCAGCTACCTTATAGTTCCAGCCTCACCCAGCATCCATTCCCTTCTAGTCCCTGCATCAGCCCATTTCCAGTCCTAGCCCCCCATCAGCCCATTTCCAGTCCTAGCAACCCCCCAACCCAATACCAGTTCTAGCCCCCCCCCCATCAACCCACTTCCAGTCCTAACCCCATCAACCCATTTCCAGTCAGCCCCCCATAGTCCATTGCCAGTCCTAACCCCCCCATCAGCCCACAGCCCATTACCAGTCCTAACCCCATCAGCCCACCTCAAGTCCTAACCCCTCCCCATCAGCCCATTTCCTGTCCTAGCCCCCCCATAGCCCATTATCAGTCCTAACGCCCCATCAACCCACTTCCAGTCCTAATCCCATCAGCCCATATAAAGACTTAGCTCCCCCATAGCCCATCACCACTCCTAACCCCTCCAGCCCCCCCATAGCCCATCACCACTCCTACCCCCCTTGCCCCCCATAGCCCCTCACCACTCCTAAACCCCCCCGCCCCCCCATAGCCCATCACCACTGCTTACCCCCCCTGCCTCCCCATAGCCCATCACCACTCCTAACTCCCCCAGCCCCCCCATAGCCCATCACCACTCCTAACCCCCCAGCCCATCAGCACTCCTAACCCCCCCAGCCCCCAATAGCCCCCCATAGCCCATCAGCACTCCTAACCCCCCCCAGTCCATCAGCACTCCTAACCCCCCCCAGCCCCCCATATCCCATTATCAGTCCTAAACCCCCCCAGCCCATCAGCAATCCTTCCCCCCCTCCGCCCCCCATAGGCCCCCATAGCCCATCAGCAATCCTAACCCCCCCCCAGCCCAGCTCAGCTCAGCTCAGCCCAGCCCATCCCAGCCCAAATTTTTTTTAAAAAAAGCTGTCTTCTCCCGCTGCCGGGGCCGCCGCAGCAGTATCGAGTGTGCCGCGGGGCCCCCCCTGCCCAGCAGAGCCTGCCCTCCCCTGTATCCGCTCTCTCGTACAGCTGCCTGCAGTCTCACACGCCGGCTTTCAGAGCGCGAAGAGACTAGTTTCCCTTTCGCGGCTCTGTTAAGCACGCGGGGGCTGATGGGAACTTCCCATCAGCCCCCGCGGGCTTAACAGAGCAGCGAGGGAGAAACTCTCCCCTCGCGCTCTGAAAGTCTGCGCGTAAGACTGCAGGCAGCTGTACGAGAGAGCGGATACAGGGGAGGGCAGGCTCTGCTGGGCAGGGGGGGCCCCGCGGCACACTCGATTCGGCCGCGGTGGCCCCGGCAGCGGGAGAAGACAGCTTTTTTTTTTTTTTTAATTTGACTTTAGGATCAGAATGTTTTTTTGCGCGGGGCCCCCTGAAACGTGGGGCCCTGTGCAAAAAACATTCTCGCTCAATGGACGGGCCGGCCATGTTTCAGAGGCTTCCGAATTAGAACCGATGCAAGTGGAATTTGCTAAAGAGCTTTCAGATACAGAAATGGACTGTAATTACTGCATGACAGGAAGCCTGGAGTCCTTACCTAGCGTATAAGCTATAACTTGTGGGATAGAAAATGTTTGTTTTTTGTACACCACTCTGTGAAGATAACAGTTTTGCTTTAAACTCATGTTTTACTTTTTCTTCTAACCTGAAGTAAGGACACTTGTGTTGATGTTATTGCCCAACCGTTTGAACCTTTGCAAGAAGGGGAAATAAATGCCTTTGTTTTCTCTCCACTCTGACCTTTGTGTTCTTTGAGATTTGGTAACAAGGAGTCTACCAGGCTAAAAGTCCCGGGGCCCTGTGAAACACTTGCCAAACTCAACCTTATATATATATATTTTTTTTTTTAGAAAGTTTATTTAAATTTTCACATAACCAAAAAACAACACAAACAACATTCAACCCCAAACGTCCCTCCCTTATACCCCCACCTCCCTTCCCCCCCGCGTCCACCTCCATGGGCTACACCTCTCCCTACTCCCGGCCTTACACATATCAGGGTATTAATATTAGTCAAAGAACCGTACAATGTTAACCTTCCACAGGGCTCAGCAGAGCCAGTCTACAATAGAGCATCGAGCTACATTACAAAAATGTAGTAGGGGTTGCCACTTTCTCCCATCTCTGGCTAGATGTCGCATACCTTTACGTGGCATCATTTCATATTTACTATACAGACATACACAGTTCCACCAAACCTGCCACTGAAGATCAGACAGCACTTTCCAATTGCGCAAGCGGCAAAAAATGGCAATCCCCAAGAGAAAATCTAGGAGAAAGGAGTCATGCTGTCCCCGCAGGGGGACCCCCGAACCAGAGCGGAAAATCAGGGTCTCCCATGAGAGAGGGGCTCGAAAACCTAGGATTTCTTGAATACGATCCCAAACCTGGGACCAGTAGGTAGAAAGATGGGTGCATTCCAACACAGTATGCCGGAAGGTTCCCACATCAACCTTACAGAGCCAGCAAGTGCTGCTAGCTGTATTGTCCCACTTGTTAACCTTCACTGGCGTAATGAAAGCTCTATGGGCAAAAAAGAACAGGATCTGTGTGACTGAAGCTGACTTGGATATGCGCGTTTGCTTGGCCCAGAAATCCTTCCAGTTCCGTGTGGGCAGGACAATGCTAGATTCACTCTCCCATCTCTCTTGCGTTCTCTGAACACATGAGGAAAGTTGCCGTCCAAACTGTTTGTATAACGATGAAGCTATACCTCGGCCCGCCCACGCATGGGTGATTTGGGTCAATGTCCTCCCAGTGTCCCCGGAAAACCTGACCTCTCCCAGAGCTTTCCCTATACAGTGTTTCAGCTGCAACCATTGGAAAACTAGTACTCCTGGGATGTTGAATTCCAACTGCAAGTCACAAAAGGCCTTCCATGTCCCATTGCTGACAAGCTGCCCCAGCGTCCATACTCCTCTGCTGTACCACTGTTTCCAGGCGAAGGACTTGGCTTGGATCTTAAAGACGGGATTATACCAAATCGGGAGGTCGAGAGAAAATCTACCCGCCAGTGTTCCCTGGGAGAAAACCTCCTGAAATGCTCTCTGGACAGCGACTATGAGCAAAGACCCCGGTTGGGCCGGAGGAAAGAGCATACCAGTGGCCAACGGCAATGGAAACGGAGAAACGATACTCCTCTCCAGGGCCAACCAAACAGGACTGAGGTCAGACACATCCTCCATCCACCGACCCCCTTGTTTGATCAGAAAGGCACAGTGATATCGCTTAAAGTCAGGGAAGTTCACGCCCCCCTCCTCCTTGGTTCCCTTAAGCTTGGAGAGCGCAATACGCGGGGGTTTGCCATTCCACAGAAAACCCACGAGTATTCTTTCAATCTGCTTGTACACCTGATTAGAGAATAGCATCGGCACCATTTCCAGAATGTAATTCATTTTGGGCACAATAGTCATTTTAATAGTCTCTCAGGCGACCCCACCACGACAAAGACAAGGGAGACCACTTAGTGGTCAGGAGCTTCGCCGTGGCCACTATCTTGTCTGCATTCAGACGAACCGTTTCCTCCAAGGGAAAACAGTAAAAAACCCCTAGGTATTTGACCATCCCCGGCTCCCATACAAACGGGTGTTGGGCCATATGGGATTTGAATACTCGAGAATTTAGAGGAAAGGCGACAGACTTTGACCAATTAATCTTATAGCCTGATAGAGCTGCATAGTCCCCAATCTGAGTAAGGATGTGCGGGACCGAGTCCGGATGGGTGAAAAGCAACAAGTCATCGGCATAGGCCGACAATTTTATCTCAGTATCAGAGACCCTGATGCCCTGAATCAACGCATTCTGGCGAATTAAGAGGGTTAAAGGCTCCAGGGCCAAGTTAAATAACATAGGTGAGAGAGGGCATCCCTGCCGCGTTCCCCTGCCTAAATGAAATTCCTGAGAACAGGTGCTGTTAACACATATCCGGGCAGTGGGGTTAGCATACATCACTCGCAAGAGATCAATAAAGCCTTCTCCTATTCCAAACCACCGGAGGGTATGAAACAGGAATGACCATTCCAGGCGGTCGAAGGCCTTCTCTGCATCAAGTGATAAACCGACCCCGGGTTCATCTTGGGACTCGGCTGCGACCAATACATGGCACAAGAGCCTAGCATTATCCGCAGTCGAGCGGCCAGCTATAAAACCACACTGGTCCGGATGGATCAACATCGGGATCACAGAAGACAAACGCTTCGCTAGAATGGTGGCATAAATCTTGTAATCCGCATTTAACAAGGAGATGGGGCGGTAATTCCCTACTTCCAGCGGGTCCCTCCCAGGTTTCTCTATGACGACAATATTCGCAGACGCAAAGGAACCGATCCGAGGACACTCTCCCGAAAGGGCTTGATAATATTGCAGCATAGAAGGTCCTAGCTCGCGGGAGAACACGTTATAGAACTCAGCCGTCAGGCCATCTGGGCCCGCCGCTTTGCCAACTTCCAGGGAAGCAACCGCTTCATCAAGTTCCTTCAGAGAGATGGGAGGGTCAAGCACGGCCATCAACTCTGGACTCAGCTCTGGCCTCTGGACCTTAGACAGGAGCTGTTGGAAGGTCTCAGAAGAACAAGCCGTTTCTGAGGAGTATAATTGCTCATAAAAAACTCTAAAAAGCTCCAGGATGGCTGGATCCTTAACCTCTAATACATCCCGACGATCATCCCGAAGGGCGGCGACTCTCCCCATTTCTTTCCGGGCCTTCAGCCGGCTGGCTAGGAGCTTACCTGCCTTATCACCTTCCCAGTAATACATACCCTCCTGCAAGCGGATATGTTTAACCGCCTCTGAGGTGAGAATTTGGTTATATTGAAAACGTAGGCGCTGTAGTCGAAGCAGAACGCAAGGATCCGCTCTCCTAACCAAGACCCGTTCCCCAGCCTTGATTTGCATATCTAGCGCGTCCAGGCGCCGCTTATTAAGTTTTGCCTGCCCAATGCTAAAACTGGTGATAACTGCCCGTATAGAGGCTTTAAAGCCTTCCCATCTTGCCCACCCAGAGGACAGATGAGGGGGATTAAGCTCAAAATAATCCTTTATGGCCGATTTCAGTTGCAGTTGGAATTCAACATCCGCCAACCAGGTCCTGTCAAACCCCCATCTTCCCGAGCCCACTGCCGGCCTAACATCCTCCAGAACAAGGGACACAGCGGCGTGATCCGAGACATTCGAGCTATGAATAGCTGCGTCTACTAAGTGTGGGGAGAGAGATCGGGAGATCAGAAAATAATCAATTCGAGACAGGGACTTATGAGGGAATGAATAAAAGGTGAACTCCTGGGCATCCGGGTGGAGCAGTCTCCACGCGTCTACCAACCCGGACTCCCGCATCATTGAATGTAGAATACCCCGGGCCCTACTCCCCCCCTGAGTTTTGGGAGGCTTCCTGTCCACCAACATATCCAGGGCCAAATTGAAATCGCCCCTAGGATCATTGATGTAGAAGACGCGGCGCATACCAAGTCAGCCAAACACCGAAAAAACCCTGGGCAGTCCCCATTAGGGGCATACACGTTGATAAGAACCAGGACCAATGCCCCCAGCCCGACACAGACCTTGACCCATCTACCCTCGTCATCTGTCTGAGAATGGCTCACCTGCAACTTGAGAGCTTTTCAGGCTAGGATGGCCACCCCGTTATGTTTACCCTTCGCTGGTGAGAACACTAACAGCGTAAAGGGACTGATACTCAGCTTCAGGGACTCTTTTTCATTCAAATGGGTCTCTTGCAGAAACAAAATATCACAGCTTATTTGCTTGGCATATAAAATAATTTTCTTTCTCTTAATGGAACTATTTACCCCTTTTACATTTAAGGAGTGAATTCTCAAAGAGGCCATATAGCCAGCTTCAATATAAACATACTGACATTCCCTTGACGGCCTCTCACCCCCCAGGTAGCATGACTCCCCACTCCAGCAAGCGTTCTGCCCTGCAGCCCATAATCATCAGTAGTATTCCTACAGTTCTGTACACATAATGACTTAGTACCCTTGACATACCCATAATTAACATCGCCCAAGAAGCCCACGGGGGGGAGGACACAAACATCCTTAATGGGTGAACCCAGACTGAAGGGGATAGGACGCACAGAGGGATAAACAACTGCAGTAAATACATAAACTGTCAACGCCAGGCAATCCACCTTTCCCAAATCGTCCCACAAGCTACCAGCCTTACACACACAAAGGGTATTTGGCCCCTGTCAAACAAGCCGCTGAGCCGCCTCCTCAGCTGCTCAGCAGCCACCACATAAGCAGCAAAGAAGCAAGGTCCATGGTAAAGAGTCAACTGTTCATCAGCTCTGCTTCTTTCCCTTCAATGAACAAGCCCAAGGCGTTCGGGTCGTCAAAAGTCTTAGTGACGTTGTGCAAAGTAACTCTCATCCTCGCAGGTTGGAGCAATCCAAAACGCGCCTGCAGGCGATTCAATCTCGGTCTCAGTTCCAAAAAACGCTTCCGCTTATCAACAGTATTCTTGGCGAAGTCAGGGAAGAACATCAGTTTATGACCCTCGAATTCCACAGGGAAACGAGCCTGCGCTGCTTCAAAAATCTTCACCGCATGCTGGTGCCTTAGAGTCTTAAATATAATGGGCCGCAGCCTTTTATTGTTAAGCAGGGCCTGTGTGGGGACGCGATGTGCCCTCTCGATCTCAAACGGCACACCGAAGGAAAGGTTCAGCGTAGAAGCCATAAGCTTGTGTATAAAGGCGAACATGTCCTTCCCTTCTGCCCCCTCAGGGACTCCCACCACACGCACATTATTCTTCCTCGCCCTGTTGTTAATATCTTCCAACTCCTTCTGCAACTGATCTATTTGCCGTGAATGTTTTTCCGTGACTTTCAGCCGTTCCTCATGCACCACCAACCTACTTTCCAAGTGCTCTTGCCGGCTCATTAGGTTCCCGAACTGCTCCTTTAGCTGCACAATGTCGTCCTGCACACTCTGGAGCGAGGCACTAGTAGCGGTCACGATGTCTTTCACTGCACGGATCTCCTGTAATAACTCTTGCAGCGCTTCCGGGTGCTCGCGCCCAGCCATTTTCTGCGGCGAGGGTGGCTCCGTCTTCGATCGCTTGTTCCCCGCTCCGGGCCCGGACACGAAATCCAAGCGGGCTGGCTTGGAGTTCGCCATCTCCGCTCACTCTCCGAAACGTTTGGAAGCAAATGAAACAACTGTTCTGGCGCAGACACAGGATTAAGGCCGACTCCCTCTGGAGCTCACGCTCTATGCGTCCATTCCTCTCCTCACCAGGCTCCGCCCCCAACCTTATATATTTTTGTGTCCAACCTACCTTGGTCTATTACCCTGCCAAGGTGGTGCACGTGACAGCTGATGGGGGGGGTTAGGACTGGAAATGGGCAGATGGGGGGGTTAGGACTGGAGGTGGGCTGATGGGGTTAGGACTGGTAATAGGCTGTGCGCTGATGGGGGGTTAGGACTGGTAATGGGCTATGGGGGGGCTAATTCTGGAAATGGGGTGATGGGGGGTTAGGACTGGTAATGGGCTATGGGGGCTAGGACTGGAAATGGGCTGATGGGGTTAGGACTGGAAGTGGGCTGATGGGGGGTTAGGACTGGTAATGGGCTATGGGGGGGGGCTTAAACTGAAAATGGCGTGATGGGGTTAGGACTGGAAGTGGTTGATGGGGGGGGCGAGGACTGGTAATGGGTTGGGGGGTTGCTAGGACTGGAAATGGGCTGAGTGGAAGGGGAGGCTGGAACTGCAAATAGCTGATGGGGACGGGGGCTTGGAATGGAAATGGGCTGTGAGGGGAGGAAGCTAGGACAGGAAATGGGCTGATGGAGCAGCTAGGATAGGACTGGAAATGGGCTGTTGGGGGAGCTAAGATTGGAAATGGGCTGTGGTGGGGGCTTGCATTGAAATGGACTCATGTAGGGGCTAGTACTGGAAGTAGACTCATGGGGGGCTTGGACTGGAATTGGGCTGAGTGGAGGGGAGCTAGGATTTGACATGGGCTGATGGTGGGGCTAGGAAAGGACTAGAAATGGGCTGATGGGGGGCTGGGATTGAAAATGAGCTGATGGAGGGACTCGGATAGGACTGGAAATGGATGGGGAGCTACGACTGGAAATGGGCTGATGGGGGGCTAGGACTGGAAATGGGCTGATGCAGGGACTAGAAGGGAATGGATGCTGGGTGAGGCTGGAACTAGAAGGGAGCTGATGTTGGGGGAGGATTAGAATGGGATGGGGCTGGGAGAGTGAACTGGAGAGGGGAAAAATATTTTGTGTGGGAGGGATGAAAAATCTACAATTGGCCGGGTATTGGGAGAGTAAGTGGGGATTGAGGATGGAGGGGTAAAATTTGAGTGGATGAAATAGGAATAGCAAAAGGAGAAAGATTAGTATGTTAAAGCAGATGTAGAGAGAGAGAACTGAAAAAAACTAGAAGAGAGAAGAAAGGACAAATGGACAGCAGATGATGGAGAGTTAGCAGAAGACGTGAAGAAACCAGAAGAAAGTGGCTGGAGCAATTGCAACTGAAAAAAAAATGCACAAAAGGTAGAAAAATATCTCTTTTATTTTGAATTTATTAACTGGAATATGTCAGCTCTGGGAAATGTGCATCATTAACGTCTGCGCTTTGTTTAGTACAAGAGGAAATTAATTTATAGTTTTATTTCTACAGTGTTGTTGTACATTCCAAGTTTGGCTTTTGGGATTCCCAGTTTAATTATTGCCTTCCTGTTTCTAAATTGTGGTTCCTTGTTTGGTGATGATCTATGTTCTGCATGTGTAACTGAGCTGAGGTATTCTGTTTATGTAATTCCTATTTGACATTGCCACTTGTTCTCTTTCCCCATTAGGTCATGTATTGTTGTTCTCTAAAATGTATTTGTTTAATATTTGCAGTGTTGCATTTTGATAGGTCAGGGTCTGGTGCTTTGTGAGTCCTGGTAGTGCTGTTATGATACGGCGGGTTTGCTATAGGTTCTAAATGGGCAGTGTTTGTAGTAGTTCATAATGTGCCTGGCGGTTGGCACTGGATTATAGTAATGTAGAAATCTTTTAGTCTTTCTTTATCCATACACTCATTAAGAGACGTGTTTACTAAAAGTTAGTGTATGGTAACATTATGCAAATATTTATGCAAATAAGGCCACTTATGCAAATGAAGCCCCGCACCGAGTCTTTGCACATGGCCCCACAGCTGCATGGGGCCCTGTGCTAACGGTTAGCGCAGTGCGCTGAGCACGTGGCAAACCCTACACTAATGGTTAATGCACATTAGTAAGCAAATTCTTGTGGAATAAGCAGGTATACAATTCAATAAACGAAAGACATTCTCATGTGCTTGTTTTAAATACCATCTCAGTTAGTATTAATGTCCGACTTATAGCAGACAAGGAAGTTCTTTAAATCTGGTAATGCCAGGAAGATCTGAGGCTTCTGCTGCAGGGCCATGCTGCATTCGGAGCAGAGGTTTGCTAACCGAGACTCAAGAAGGGAAGAACGCTGTCCTGAGTTGAGCTGAGCTGCTGCAGGCATTGTCGTAGCCACCCTCCTGTGACATCATCAGAGTGAAGCCCTGAAGGTACTTTAAAGCCAGCGGGGAGGTCTTCTGGGCCGTGCCCAAAGGGGCAGGTTATGCAGCTTTGGAGCCCCTTCAGAGCACCAATGGAACATCGATGGTGGCTTGAATGGGGTTTAGATTCCACGGAGATCAGGTACTGTTCTCTATCACAGTGGTGTTTGACTGGTTGGCTAGTTTTCTTTGCTTACATGGGAATAAAGAAAGCTAAGAACATGTCCACAGCTCTGCCTGTTGCTCAGTCATTAGGCAAAGTAATTGGCCCTTTGGACAAGCATTTTACGACTGGCGTACGCATAAGCTCTTCTCCGAGGGAGTGTCTATTAACTCTGCAGAAAGGACTCTTCCTCCTTTCCCCAACCCACAATTGGCTTCAACTATTTTATCTGATATTTCCTTGGATGATATGGCTCCTCCTCCATTACGCAGACCTCTGCTGAAGCCAGTGTATTTACAAGGAGGAGAGCAGGCTCCTGCTGCATTACCTGACTTGTGACTTGCTATTTCAAATATTGATACTAAGCTGTCTGCTGCTGTTACTTTGCTCTGTTTGTTTTCTCAGGAGACAGTTCAGGAGTTACAGGAAGCAGATAATGTTGTTAAGCGCCGTTGAGTTGGTATCAACTCATGGAGACCATCTGAATAGTGACCTAAACTGTGTTCGGTCTTCAGTCAGGCAGCTCATTGTTGATAGAGTGGTATCCATTGCCGCTGTTATTGTATCAATCCATCTCATTGCCGCCTTCCTCTTTTACGTTGACCTTCAATCTTGCAAAGCATGATGTCTTTCTCTAATGATCTTTCTCTTCACATGATGTAGGTTTCTGGATATGATTGATTTCTAAATTGGAGGGTCAGTTGCAATCTTTGCAGCAGACCAGTGTTTCTTCTATTAGAGATTCCCTTTCTATTCACTACTACTACTACTACTACTATTATTAAACATTTATAAAGCGCTACGAGGCATATGCAGCACTGTACAGACATATATAAAGACGGTCCCTGCTCGTTGGCTCCTACAATCAAATTAAGACAGACAAGATAAAAGATAAGAATAAGGGGAAATGTGAACAGTGAGGAGACATAGGCCCCAATTCCGATCCTGATGTAGATCTCCTCTGTACGTCCGGGCTGACCCGGACGTACAAAAGAGATCGCAATTCTGATCCCACGAGGCATGTCTAGCCCCGCGGGATCAGAATCGTGAACAAGCCTGTACGTGCAGGCCGGGACCGGGACTGTGATTCAGTCCCAGTCTGCACTTACAAGCACTGCCCGGCTAACTCAGCCGGGGCTTTTAAATGGAGCCGTGGTGCCTGCCACCTGCTACAAAATGCTAAGGCAAGGGTCGGGCTGCGGGGAATTAACTTTTCTCTCACCCCAGCCCCTTCCGGACCCCGATGCAGACTAAAAGAAACGTCCAGGGAAGTTATTCCACCCAGGGGATGGAATAACTTCCCCGGACATTTTGCCGGCCCTGAACGTACAAGGCTGACATCAGAATCGGCCCTGTATGTCCAGGGCCAGCGACCACCCACTTCCTGCCCACTCTCCGCCCCCGTGCCACCCCTTCCCCACCCCCGTATAACTTCCCCACACAACCGGCGGGGAGGTTATACAGGGTCAGGAGCCGGCACGAATAGCGGGGATGGACGTCCCATCCATCCCTGCTATTCGTGCCTCAGAATAACCCCCATAAGGAATAAGGGTCAGGATCCAAAAGCAGCTTCAAAGAGGTGAGCATTCAGCATGGACTTGAAAAGGGGCAGAGAAGAAGCCTGAAACACAGTCTCAGGGAGTTTGTTCCTGGCATAAGGAGCAGCAAGATGAAAGGACCAAAGTCTGGAGTTGGCAGTTGAAGAAAAGGGCAAAGAGAGAAGCAATCCTCCAGAAGAAGATCGAAGTTCACGAGAAGGGGCGTAGGGAGAGAGGTGCAGAAGAGTAAATGCACTTAAAGGCCAGAAGAAGCAGCTTGAATTGGATACGGAAACGGAAAGAAGCCAGTGAAGTGACTTGAGAAGAGAGGTTATATGAGTATATCGAAGCTGGCGAAAGATTAGTCGGCAGCAGGGCTCTGAACAGAAGGGGAGAAAGATAACTCAGAAGGAGATTAGCAAGAAGGAGGTTGCAATAGTCAAGACGGGAAGTAGAGTGGACAAATGTTTTAGTAGTGTGTTCAGAGAGGAAGGGGCAAATTTTGCTAATGTTATAGAGGAAGAATCAACAGCATTTAGCTATCTGTTGGATATGTGAGGAGAAGGAAAAGGAGGAGTCAAAGATGACACCAAAATAATGGGCTGAGGAAACAGGAAGTAGAAGAGCATTATCAACAGAGATAGATAAAGGAGGAAGGGGGGGGGGGGGGTTAGGGGGAAAGATAAAAAGTTTGGTTTTGGCCATGTTTCTTCATTTTTCAGTAACCCACCTGCTTTCAGCTCAAATGTTGCTTGATAAGTATTTCAAGGAGGTGGTGTTAGTAACTGAAGCCATCCTGGTGTAGAAATCTTATTATTTGCCTACTAAGCTTGGGAAAGAAATTCCTGAGGAGGAGGGTATTGATGTACTATCACCTAATGAAAGTCAGGATTTAACCAAATTTCTTGAGGATTCCGCCGATATTATATCAAACAGAGAGCCACTTTATTTGTAGCTTTTCTTTCAGAGGCTGGCAAGACCAAGGTTTTGAAACTTTTCTTTAAAAACAAAGAGGCTATCTTTTGCGATCAGAAGTTACATGTGTTTCCTGATGTCTCCAGGAACACTCAGCTTCATAGGAAACCATTTCTGGCCTTGAGGTCTTGGGTTTTGGGTGTGGGAGCAATTTTCTTTTTGCGCTTTCCTTGCAAGCGTGTAGTCATTTTGCTTGGAAACACCATTTTTTTCTATGATCCATCTCACTTGGAGAAATTGTTGTTAGATTAGCAAGTTGCAGGTCACTCTGGAGCCATTAAGGAACAGAGCCCACTGGTGTTTAGTGAGGAAGGGGTTCTTTTGCTCTTCTCTTTGACCTTCCTATATTTTGCCTCTTGAATTTTGTTTTTGTTGGTTAATTGGCCTCTTTCTTCCCTTGATATGGACTGCTGCTCAGTTGCCTATATTCTTTAAAAGAATATGCTTCTTTTCCTTTAGTTCTTATCTACGATTGCCTGTAATGAGCATTGCTTGTATATTTTGTTCGATTTTTATTTTGGCAAAAGCTTAATAAAAAAAAATCTGCTAGTGACAAGGTGCCTCTGGATGAGACCAAGTTAGAATAGTGCCAACAATTACCTGCCATGATTTTGTTTTTCAGTCGCAATTCTGTGCCCTAGGAAAGAAAGTTTATTATCCCCATCTGGGTTACTTCTCAAAACTAAGGGTCCCTTTTATGAAAAAGCTGTGCTTACTGTGTGATTATCAGCAAAACTAATGCATGATACTGTAAATATAACCACTGGTGCTACCTGTCAAGGGGCACCCAGCAAGTTCCTGGCAGTTAACGCATGATCCAGCATCGGAATACACAATGCAATTAAAGCATAGCTACTCACCTGTAACAGGTGATCTCCGGGAACAGCAGGAATTGAGTCTTCACACATGGGTATCATCGGCACCAAAGGAGCCCGTGTGGGAACGCTCCCCAGCGTCCTATAGGAAAGCTTTTGGGAGCATCCCACTGCGCCTGTGCTGCTGCCTTCCCGCCTTTCCAACTCTCCCTCTTCAGTTGGGTTTGTAGCTGAGACAAAAGGAGAGAAGGAAAGAAAAGAGAGAGAGAGAGAGATAGAGATACAACTCCTAGGCATATCCTTTACCTATGATAGTAAGGGACTTTCTCTCGACGTTCATGTCAAAGCTCACAACATGAGATCAATGGTTGCCTCTATGGCCAACCTTTGCTCGGTGTTGATTGACGACATCTGCAAAGCAGCCACTTGGTCCTCTGTCCACACTTTTGCAGCCCATTACTGCTTCGACAAGGACTCCCATCTGGATGTCTCATTTGGCCAGGCTGTTCTCCAGCATCTCTTTCAGACTTAGAACTCCTCCTATCCCCCGTCCTGGGTTTCGATACCAGAGATCCTTGGGAGGAAGCATGACCCACCTTAGCCTGGGTTTTGCTGCTTTCTGGGGTCATCTCCCTGGCATCTCTAAGCTTGGGAGTCCCATATGTGAATACTCAATTCCTTCTGTTCCCAGAGATCACCTGTTACAGGTGAGTAACTACGCTATCTCCAGAAACAACCAGGAATGTAGTCTTCACATATGGGAATCCCAAGCTTAGAGATGCCAGGGAGATGACCCCAGAAAGCATCAAAACCCAGGCTGAGATGGGTCATGCTTTCTCCCAAGGATCTCTGGTATCGAAACCTGGGACGGGGGGGGGGGGGGGGGGGGGAGGTAGGAGTTTGTGATAAGGAAGCTTATCACGGTTCAAAGAGAGGGAATACAAGAGGTGAATTGGCTCTGAATAGGCAACCTGTACTGGATGGTAAAAGTACTAAAACTGCTTCTTTTCCAAAAAGACTACCAGACCCAGAGTGCAGTGCTTTACAGAAAGCCTCTAGGAGAGTAGAAGCAGGGGAACGTGTGCTTAATCAAGGAAGCAATGAGGTAATCCCTAATCACCAATCTCCTAGGGCAGGGCCTGATTCAGAGCACCTGGATTGTGCTGGGGTGGAGTGGCCATCAGGGCACTTTAAATGTAGAAGTTTTTCACCACACACGAACAGCCAGGAGATTCAGGCAGGAGAGGAGAGCCAAGATGACCAGGACAGCACCAGAGAGAGCAAGAGCCAGAGAGACTGATCCGGAGGACAAAGAAGAACAGCAGAGCGTCCAAAAGGTCTAAGAGAGGAGCCCAAGGCAGTACGTATGTGGAGGGAAGTTCCAGTGGCCACCAATCTTCCTTGGACTGGAGGAAGCCAGAGGCTTGGAGATATATAGCCAGGAATTCCCAGACGGCACCCTTGAGGGAGACGGCTGCATTTGGAAGGGGCTCTAAGTCCTATTCCAGAAGGTATGCGAAAAGGGACTTGAAGACCAGAGGTTCTGACTGGAGAAGTGGGCACAGAAGTTACACTTCTTACTGGCCAACATATACAGAGAGAAAGCCTAATGGCAACGTGATCTCAGGTATGAACTCTGTGTTGTTCCCTAGCTTTAAACAAGGAGGACAGCAGGAAAACAATTACTGTTCTGATAACAATCAGTTAGGGAGGTCCTCTGAGCTGTTGAATGAAAATGATCAAATGATATTTCAGGAGCAAAGGAGAAATATCAGATTCAGATGATCAATGTATGGATTTCTCTCTGTCTAAGCTGTTGTTCTGAGTTATTGCACAGATAAGGATCAAACACCAAAAGGACCTTGTATATTTGTATTAGCAGCCCAGAAAGATTCATTAACTGGGGAGAAAGCTTTGGGCAGAGTTGAAGCCACATGGAGAAAGAGTTAACAAGTTGGGGCTTGTTCAGCACCTGAGTGTAATAGAAGGCACCAGTGCACACGTGGAGCTAAGAGGGAGCTTCTTTTCTGTGTGTGAAAGAAAGCTGTGTTTTGAATATACAAAAAGTTTTTCTTTTTGGGTTTGTTTCTCCAATGCAGCACTGCTAAGAAGTTAATTAGCAGCTGTTATACGAAAGCCTTTTCTGTTCCTTCAAAGCCTTTCTAATTTGGTTCATTATTTCAGTTGCCTTATTTTATTTGTCCTTGGAAAGAATATCCTATTGATGTTACCAAGCATTACTTGTGTGTGGGAATAACACCCCCATAAATAAACTTTCATTTTTGCTTACACTCGAGCAACTACAAATTTATTATTATTGTGAATGGCTGGTGATGAATGAATGAACTGCAACATCCACAATCCTTTGCAAGTTGGGTGACTTCAGGACCTTGCCAAGATAGTGGAACATTCACAATCTGACCCCCGTTTACAAGTTGTAAGTCTGAAAGAGATGCTGGAGAACAGCCTTGCCAAACGAGGCATCCTGATGGGAGTCCTTGTCCAAGTAGTAATGGGCTGCAAAAGTGTGGACAGAGGACCAAGTGGCTGCTTTGCAGATGTCGTCAATCGACACCGAGCGAAGGTTGGCCATAGAGGCAGCCATTGCTCTCATGTTGTGAGCTGTGACATGACCTTCGAGAGAAAGTCCCTTACTCTCATAGGTAAAGAATATGCAGTCTGCAATCCACTTGCAGAGTGTTCTCTTGGAAACTGGTAAATCCAGGTGACTGGAATCAAAGGCAACAAAAAGCTGTGAAGCCCTTCTATGCTGCCTAGTCCTCTGAAGATAAAATCCTAAAGCCCATTTACAATCTAGAGTGTGAAGATTCCTTTCTGCACTAGAGGCATGAGGCTTAGGGAAGAAGACAGGAAGGTAAACTGACTAGTTTAAATGAAAAGGCGAAACCACCTTTGGCATAAAGTGAGGATGAGTCCTAAGGACTACTTTATCATGGTGGAACCTTGTGTAAGGAGGGTCAGCCACTAAAGCCTGTAGCTCACTGATGCATCTTGCAGAAGTGAGGGCAATTAGGAAAATGACCTTCCAAAAAAGAAACTTTAGGGATGTAGTGGCTAAGTGCTCAAAGGGCGGCTTCATAAGCTGTCCAAGGACAAGATTTAAATCCCATGCCACGGCTGGTGGCTTAATGGGAGGTTTAGTTAAGGGAAGACCTCTCATAAAACACACTACAAGCGGCTGAGAGGAGACAGGTTGTCCAGCAAAGGGCTTGTGGAAAGCCGCAATGGCACTAAGATGGACCCTTACTGAATTAGTTTTAAGTCCAAAGGATGAAAGGTGGAGGAGATACTCCAGTAATGCCTCTACTGGAACTGAAAAAGGATTAAGTTCCTTTTCTGAACACCAGATAGAGAATCCTTTCCTCTTAAAGGCATAAGCATGCCTTGTGGAAGGTTTCCCGGAGGCCAAAAGGTTATTCTTAACCTGTTGAGAGAGGTTGACATCCTGGAGTTCTAAGCTCTCAGCAGCCATGCCATCAGGTGCAAAGACTGAGGATTCGGGTGCAGAAGCGTCCCATTCTCCTGGGATAAAAGATCTGGAGCACATCCCAACTTCAGAGGTCTGGCTTGAGAGAGATGTAGAAGCAGTGGATACCATGTCTGTCGTGGACAGCATGGGGCTATGAGGATCATATGCCCCCTGTCTCTCTGAAGCTTAAAGAGAGTCTTGGGAATGAGGGGAATAGGTGGGTAGGCATATAGGAAGTCCTGACCCCAGTGGAGGTGGAAAGCATCTATTTCCTGACTGTTCTGAGCCGAAATTCTGGAACAGAATCGGGGACGTTTGGCATTCTGAGGACTTGCAAATAGGTCTATATCTGGGGTTCCCCAGATGTGAAAGATTCGAGCAATTTGCTCTGAATGAAGAGATCACTCATGTGGCAGCAGTACTCGCCTGAGTTTGTCTGCTAGGAGATTCTTTTTGCCTGGGAGATACACCGCTAGTAGGTGAATCTTAAGGCTTCTTGCAAAGGACCAGAGGTGTAGAGCTTTGATGCACAATGCCTGAGAACCTGTTCCACCCTGCTTGCTCACATAGAACATGGCTACCTGATTGTCCATCTGGACAAAAACTGTCTTGTAGCGCAGATGGTCATGGAATACTCGGAGAGCGTAGAAAATGGCTCTGAGTTCCAGTAGATTTATGCGAAGGCAAGCCTCCTGCTGGGTCCAGAGACCTTGAGTGGAGAGACTGTCCAGACGAGCCCCAAACCCAACTTGGACACATCCATCATCAAGGTAGCTTGGTGCAGTAGCTGCTGAAAAGGTGACCCTATGAGTAGGTCTTCTAGCGATTGCCACCACTGAAGGGACGAAATGAGGTGTGCAGAGTTTCTGATTTTGTCCCCAAGATGACCCGATGCCTGAGTCCACTGAAAGGCTAGGGTCCACTGGGCTGCCCACATATGTAGGCGAGCATAGAGGACCAAATGTACAGTGGACGCCATATGACCCAGCAACTGAAACATTTCTCGAGCAGTCGGGAAAGTTTTCATAGCTGCTTGAGAAGCCAGTTGAACTATTCGAGCACAGCGGAGCTGTGTCAGGAAAACCCTTGACTGCCGCGTGTCTATGAACTCTAGGGATTGAGAAGGGGCAAGTTGGGACTTTGGGAGATTTATGACCAATCCCAGATACTGAAGAACTTGCATTGTGCAGGAAAGAGCTGAGCTGGCCTCTGGAGCTGTTGATGCTTGGATCAGCCAGTCGTCTAAGTAGGGGAAGACAAATATCCCTAGAGTCCTTAGAAATGCTGCTACTACTGACATGCATTTTGTGAAGACTCTTGGGGCAGAAGCCAGGCCAAAGGGTAGAACCCTGTACTGGTAATTTCTTCCCTGGAAGAGGAATTGAAGAAACCTTCTGTGTTCTGCATGAATAAGGATATGTATATATTGTGATGCAGCAGACCAGCAGGGAATAGAAGAAAAAGTTTTAAACACGAAAAAAGGCATGCACAAGCTGCAGTATTCTCAGGAACCTGATAGGGGGAGCAAGAGGGACCTCCGGAAGACTGAGGATCCACGCCCCACAGGGTGTGACCTAAAGCCAGCCAGCCTCCAATCCAGGAAGGCAGGAACTCCTTTTAAAGAAAGTCTGGAAGACTGTAGAGGGAGAGGTGTCGGTAAAGAGGAAGGTGGCTGGAGAAGTGGTGGTAAAGAGGAAGGTGGCTGGAGAAGTGGCGGTAAAGAGGAAGGTGGCTGTAGAAGCAGAAGTGTCTGTAAAGCCAGAAGCAGCAGAGAAGGCAGCAGAGAAGTTGCAGAGCCTTCAGAAGCCGGAGAAGTAGCAGAAACTGCAGATGCTGGAGAAACTGCAGAAGCTACAGACGCTGCTGGAATGCAGGAAAGAGGTACAGGCCCGAGAGACCTGAAAGGACAGAGAATACAGAAGGGTCCAGGAGATTCAGGAACGCAAAAGCCGTACTGTGACCGCTGTGTGAAAAACCCATGCCATATTGCAGGAGCAAGGCAGGATCTCACCAGGAGTAGGCCTCAAGCCTCGTCCCAAGGAAAGAAGCCGGAGTTACCAGGTAACCCATACTTTGTTGGAAACAGCCTTCAGAGGGCTAGTGTATGGAGAGGACAAGAAACAGAAGCTCCCTGTCCATGGCACACAGCTGAGGAGACAAGGTATGAAAAGCTTTTATCAAATAAGAAACTTTTAACTAAGCAAGATTTGCAGGAAGCGAATGTAAAACCTTTGAAGAGAGAAGGATATTCACACTATAGAACAGCTCATGACCGACGCCCCACGCTGAACCCCAAGCACTGGGAGCTCATACAGCGTTTGTGTGAAAAGCCTGATTATAACTTGCCAGGAACCATTAACTCTGGTTCAGATACGCTTGAGCAAGAACCGATGCAAGTGGAAGTGGTAGAGTCCCTTTCAGAGGAAGAAATGGATTGTAGCTATTGTACCACTGGAAGCTTGGAATCCCTGTGTAGCAAGTGAGCAGCAAACTTGTGAAATTAGAAACGCTTGTTTTTGTATCCTCTGTGAAGAAAACAGTTTTTGCTTTTGAACCTGAGTTGTACCTTTTCTTTCTAACCTGATGTAAGGACATTTCTTTTGGTTGTTTGAATCTGATCCGTTTGAACCTTTTGCAATACAAGGGAAATAAAGCCTTATTTTTCCCTCCACTCGAAGACCTCTGTTCTCTGGGTATTTGGTAATAAGGATGCTACCAAGGCTATACATCCCTGGGCCCTAGAAAATACATACCAAACCCAACCTTATTTTATTTATGTCCGACCTGCCTTGGCGCCCATTAGCCACCAGGGTGGAGTTGTGACATAAAAATGGCGTAGTTGGCAGGATGCCGGATCAGAGCCTTCAAACTACCAAATGATGGAAAGAAAAATAAAGCTCTTGAGTTTAAAAGTAAAAACTCAGATTGTTCTGCTGGAAAACCTGGAGTGAAAACAAGACCCGGAGTGGATCACTTGGAAGACCCGGATTGGAAGGAGAACGACCCGGAGTGGAACAGGTGGAATCCGGAGCGGGTTGTGAAAATCCTGTTGCCGGTTTTCGGAGTAGTGAACTGCGAATGCAACAGCAACTGATGTTCCCGAGCTGAATTCAACACTCACCTCAGGTAAAAAGTAATTAAGCCGGGGCAGTGTTGGATGTCAAGGGAAGTTTGGAAAAAAAAAAAAAAGAAAGGGAAAAACTAGTGTTGTGAGAGCCACACTTGGTTTCGTTTTTCTTTGTTTCTCTATACAGGTTCACCATGGAACCAAAGGAGCTCTGTGCCTGGATGGCACATCAGTTCGACAAGCAAGCCGAATTCGCACAGAAGAACCAAGCCCAAGCTCTGCGGGCCATGCAGGAACAACAACTGCCGGTGTTGCAGACTATGGAGAACTGGTTAGCATTACAGCGGGAGGAGATGGCAAAGGCGAACGCTGGAAAGCTGCAGGCCGCCGGACCGACTAACCCAGCGAGTGGACAATGGACATGCCACGATCTTATCGTGGGGAAGCTAAGTCCCAATGATAATGTCGATGACTTTTTAGATTTGTTCACTAGGATTGCAGGTTCAGCAAATTGGCCGCCTGAACAGTGGGCCATTCGACTCGCAGCGTCCCTTACAGGGGAGGCCCTCGCTGCATACAGGTCGATGCCCCCAGCCCTAGCTAACACCTATGAGGAGGTAGTCACCGCCATAAGGGATCGGTTAGGCCTTACACCGTTATCCTATAACAAAATGTTTAGAACCACCACCCTTAGAGCCGATGAAACCCCAAAAGCCCTAGGCCATAGGATACGGGGTCTGGCGAATAAATGGCTACAGCCAGGAAAGAAAAACATAGACACGTTAATGGATGCGATAGTACTTGAACAGTACATGTCCGCCATACCAAGTAGGGTACAGAATTTCTTAATTTTGCAAAATTGCTGTACAACTACCGACGCAATAGCTCTCACGGAGCGCTATTTAGAGTCCGAGAGAGTCACCCAACCTAGGGTGGGGACTCCCAAACTGACACTGGGTATGGAGGCCCAAAGAGTGGATAGCCCCTCACGGTCCCCATACGGTGTGGTTAAAAATAATAAGCCTCGGGGAGACCAGAGAGGACAGCCTTCCAGTCCGGAAGTGACCGGTTCCTGCTCCGGCGGCCCCGACGTCAGCGGGGGCCTCTTCATAGGTGGAGCAGTGAGTGTGGAGCCCTTGGGAGACCAGAGAGGACAGCCTTCCAGTCCGGAAGTGACCGGTTCCTGCTCCGGCGGCCCCAACGTCAGCGGGGGCCTCTTCATAGGCGGAGCAGTGAGTGTGGAGCCCTTGGGAGACCAGAGAGGACAGCCTTCCAGTCCGGAAGTGACCGGTTCCTGCTCCGGCGGCCCCAACGTCAGCGGGGGCCTCTTCATAGGCGGAGCAGTGAGTGTGGAGCCCCTGGGAGACCAGAGAGGACAGCCTTCCAGTCCGGAAGTGACCGGTTCCTGCTCCGGCGGCCCCAACGTCAGCGGGGGCCTCTTCATAGGCGGAGCAGTGAGTGTGGAGCCCTTGGGAGACCAGAGAGGACAGCCTTCCAGTCCGGAAGTGACCGGTTCCTGCTCCGGCGGCCCCGACGTCAGCGGGGGCCTCTTCATAAGCTCCGCAAGGTTAGGCGCAGCCGGAGGCGCTAGTCGGGGGCTGCGATCTAAGGGGCTAGATACAAGGGGCGTGTCTGGCCCCTTGGGACCCCCTTGGAGCACCGTAGGAGATCGCAGTACGTGGCATCTGCTAAATGGAGAAGAGAAAAAAGAAAATAACACCAGCGGAGTCTACAGAACCAACGGTAGGCCCTATGGATAAGCATGTTAAGCCCTTGGTGGGAGCTGATGCCTCATTAGACCCTGACTTTTTAGTTCTGCGCTCGTCCGTTGCGTCTTTGAGCTCTCCGGACCGTTCTCCTCCCTCCCCACCGATGTACATCTCACCGCCTCTAACCGGTTCTGTGGGGCAGTTTCAACAGAGTACTCCAGCTGATACTGGTGGGAAATTGGAAAGTGTTATGTGGACATCTCCTCCTGGTGTGGCTATTGAGCCACCTGAACAGGTGACTCTGGGCGAAATCTGGAAAGTGGTGACTCGAATTGAACATTCCTTAGTTCCCACAGTTAAGCAGCTTTGTAGTTTTTCCTCACAGGTTACTACAAAGTTGTGTGAGTTAGAAGGGCGGTTGGGGGATATGACCACTCAATTATCTAGCTGTGAAAATCAATGCTCTACCTTTAAGGCTGTTAGTTCATCTAGTATTAATGATAGTTTAATTATCCACCATAGGCTGGAAATGTATGATAATATGTTTCGGGCTAAGAATATTCGACTGTTAAATTTTCCTTGTTGTCGTCTTTTATCTGCTGAGATATTGCTTCGTAAGTATTTTAGGGAAGTTTTGGGCTTGGCTTCAGCCGATTCCATGGCTATCTCTAAAATATATTACTTGACTGGTCAAGGGCTGTCTGTGAGTCCTCCAGGGGATTTTGATGTAGTTCAGGCCCGTGATGGACTTGACCTTACTCAATTCTTGGAGGACTCACAGGATAATATTGCTTCTCGTGCTACTTTGATCGTAGGTTTTGTCTCTGATCAGGATAAGGTGTTAGTTTTTCGTAGTTACTTTAAAAATAAGTCTGCTCTCTTTTGTGGTGCTGGGGTGCAAATTTTCCCTGATGTTTGTCGGGCCACACAAACTAGGCGGAAGGCTTTTTTAGCCCTAAAACCTAGGGTGTTGGCCCTGCCTGCTACTTTTTTTCTTAGATATCCGTGCAAGTGCTTGGTTACCTATCAGGGTTCTAAATTTGTTTTTTTAGACCCAGTTCAGCTGGGTAGATTTTTGAATGGTAAAGAGGGCCAAGGTAATTGATTGGTCTAGGGTAGGGAACTTGTTAATTGCTGTCTCGTATTTAGAGCTATGCTCTTGCTATTTCTTTAGATTTATTACTTTAGTACTGTCTCCTCCTTGTTGTGGGCTAGGTATAGAGTGTTTGCTGGATAATTTAGTTATGGTATTTTTTCTTTTTGTAATAACCTTGGAGTTGTGTGATTTTGTAAATGCTCTTGCTTTTCTTTGTACTTGCTTTTTGTAAGTTGCTGAAAATATTATAAATAAAAAAATAATAATAATAATAATAAGCCTCTAGCAAAGGAGAATGTCAAGAGGTGCTTTGCATGTGGGAAAAAGGGTCATCTGAAAAGTGACTGTTACTCACGTACTGCTCTGGTAGGGGAAGGCCCGAGAACAGTACGGGAGGGTTTTGTATTGAATGTGAAGATTCATGGAGTAGACGTAAAAGCACTCCTGGACTCAAGAGCTGACCAAACCATGATTTCGAAAAGGTTATGGTTTGTGATCAGGGATCAGGGATGGTCAGTTCCGGAGTGTCCGGAAGGTAATGTTAAAATAAAATGTATCCATGGAGCGGCTACCCGCTACCCAGTGTATAAGCTGTGGGTGAAGGGATTGGGCATTGAGAAAGAGATGTTAGTAGCCGTCGTGCCTAGACTACCACAAGAATTGGTATTAGGCCGCGATTGGCCACAATTTAGGAAGAGTCTGAAAGAGGGCTTATCCTCTCAGACAGTGCCAACTTCCACTTGCATTCGGCATGAGCCTAATGAGAATCCCAAGCCACAGCAAAATAACCCAGAGAAGGGTACCGGTCCTAGGGAAGCCCTAGTTTCTACGCGGTTGCATGGCCAAGATGCTGAAAAGCCCTCATGTTCGGAAGAAACTTCCTTAGGAGACCTTCCTTCACATGAGGAACTAATAGGTGATCCCCCGAGGAGGGACCGAAAATCCAAAGCTGAGCGGAGGAGAGAAAGAACGTGCCGTTCTCAGGGAAGAGCGGAGTTGGAAGCTGGAAGAGGGATGCCATGGGTGCCTGCGGACTTGATGGAGCGGTTCCCCTCTTTCAAGATGGAGCAAAGAGCAGACCCTGCACTAGCCCGTGCATTTGAACATGCGCAGGAAAGAAAGGATTCTTTCCCCAGATTCCTCACGGAAGAGGACATACTTTATCGGGAGACTAAGGACCCTCGTACCAGAAATATCCGGAAACAGTTGGTGGTCCCGAATACCTTTAAATCCCTGGTTTTGCGGCTGGCCCACGACCATCCAGTAGGGGGCCATAAGGGAGCACAAGGTACTCTTGAACAGATTTTAGCCCGATTTTACTGGCCAGGAGTCTTCCGGGAAACATCTCGCTTTTGCGAATCTTGCGCATCATGTCAAAGAGTCACTCCTCATCGACCACCTGAAGTACCGTTGGTTCCGATGCCCATAATCTCGGATCCCGTAAGGAGACTTGCCATAGACATAGTTGGACCCTGTAAACGGGGACGCTGGGTGAGAATGTCCACAGTCTTGGCAAAGGCAAATATTAATATGACTTGCAAAGGATTGTGGGAAATGTAGTCCATTCATACCAGAATCAGCCGTTCACAATAAATTAGTTGTGCTTGCTCGAGTGTAAAGCCAAGAAAATATATTTTATTTATGGGGTTATTTCTCCCAACACAGATTTGCTTGGTAACACAAAAAAAGATACTTGCTTTCAGTATTATACTTAGAAAAACAAAATCAGGAAAAACAACAACTGAACTTCTTAAGCCATCAAATCAAATCATAAAGACCTTGATGGGAACAGAAAGGTCTTTTCTGTAGGCTCCTGCTAATATCTTTTTAGCAGTGCTTCAAAAACAAACAAAAACCCACAAAGTAATGAAAAACTGTTCTTTTTCAAGGCTACCTTCTGGTATTTTCACACACACCCAGAAGTGTCTCTTCAGAGCTCACAGGCAATTAGGCAAGGCTCAATTGCTAACAATTAACCAGCTGCAAACCTCTTGGCTGGTTTATTTTCTAAACGTGGCTCAAATCCTGCTCAAAAGCTTTTCTGAGTAGATCAAAGAACAAGTTTATATTTCTTTGTGATGGTTGTTGTATTTTGTAAAAGTATATTACCAAAGACGTTTAGACAGAGAGCAATCCATGTATTCACACTGCTCATTTACAAT
This sequence comes from Ichthyophis bannanicus, assembly GCA_033557465.1. Classification (NCBI taxonomy): domain Eukaryota; kingdom Metazoa; phylum Chordata; class Amphibia; order Gymnophiona; family Ichthyophiidae; genus Ichthyophis; species Ichthyophis bannanicus. Next base: position 26,079,440 of record CM066048.1, read on the forward strand.
ATCCCCTTCTTCTTCCACTATCATAGAATCAATATCATGGATTGGCACAGAGGAATTTCTTAATGGAGCATTCTCAGAACAATACTTGTTTCCCTGCTGTCTTCCAAGTGAATAGCTAGGACATAGATCAGTGGTTCATATCTGGGCTTCCATTGCTGTTAGGGTTCCTCTCTAAATATCCTGGCCAGTATGTAGTCCAGTTTTTATGTCCAGCCTTCCAATCAAGATCCCTGGACACTGGGTCTCTCTTCACATACCTTCTTGCACTGGTCTTAGGGCCCCTTCCAAATGCAGCCGTCTCCCTCACAGGTCCCGTCCGGGGATTCCTGGCTCTGCAACCCCACTCCTCTGGTTTCCTCCAGTCCAATGGATTATGCTTGCCTCTGGAATGTCTCCCAGCACACGTACTGCTATGGACTCCTTTAGACCTCCAAGATGCTTCTCTCTTCTTTCTTCCAAAGTGTTTCTTGCTCTCTCTGTCCGTGAGCTCTGGCTTCTGCTGCCTCTGCTCCTTCTTCTGCTGCTGATGATTCTGCTGTGTAGAATAAGCTTTACTTTTAACCTGTCTAGAGGGCTGCTCCACCCTAGCACAGCACAGCTGTGCTGAATCAAGCCCTGCCCTTGGAGATGAGTGCTTGGGGATTACCTCATAGCTCTCCTGATTGAACACACGTTTCCCCACTTCAGCTCTTCTAGTGGCTGTTGGAAACCTGGTGCATTCTGGGACTAGTAGTCTTTTATGGAAACATTCTGTTTTATTATTTCTACCAGCAAAGACAGGTTGCTTGTTCAGAGCCAATTCACCTCTATTACAGCCCCTTCCTGAACTATGATAAGCTTCCTTATCACAACCCCTCATCAAAACACCCAGAGGATTCCAGTATATCCTGGTGATTATCGACCAAGCTACCCGCTTCCCATGGGCGGTTCCCCTGAGAAACATTTCGGCAAAGTCAATTGCCATAGAATTAGTCAAGTTATTCTGCGAGATAGGGTTCCCGCAGGAGGTCTTGACAGACAGAGGTAGTAACTTCTTGTCAAAATACCTCGCTCAAGTTTGGGACGCTTTTGGCATCCATCATGTGAAGACAGCCGCCTACCACCCCCAATGCAATGGTCTGGTGGAGCGATTAAACCAGAGCATAAAACAAATGCTTCGTCGAGCATTGGGTGGCCAAATGATGGAGTGGGACACCATGTTGCCATTTATCCTGTATGCCTGTCGGGAAAGAAAACAGAATTCCTTGGGTACCTCGCCTTACGAACTCATGTATGGACGACCACCCCGAGGTATATTGGACGTCCTAAGAGAACAATGGATTGAACCCGTGGAGACAGAAATAGGCGTACCTTTATTCTTAAAGAACTTAAGAACCCGCCTGGAAAGAACCTCCCGGTTCGCAGGCGAAAGTCTACAGGACAGTCAACAAAAACAAAAACAATACTATGATAGGCATGCCAGACCCCGGCAATTAAAGGTCGGAGAAAAGGTGATGGTCTTGATATCGGGCGCCACTTCTAAGTTTGAAGCCCGGTGGAAGGGGCCTCATACAGTAGTTAAGCCTATAGGATCAACCTCCTACTTGGTCCAGGATGAAAAAGGACATACACAAGTATATCATGTCAATATTCTTCGACCCTGGCATGAACGGTCAGTTTTGCTGGCTTCTGCTGAGAACATATTCCACCCTGAACCGATACCGGTGGACAACCGACGAGGGAAGTGCAGGACCAGTCAGCTGCGGAAAAGCGCGGTATCGCGTATTACGTGCTGTGTAAAAGAAACTTCACCAGCCCGTAATATTTTAAGAAGGGGGATGTGTGATGCAGCAGACCAGCAGGGAATAGAAGAAAAAGTTTTAAACACGAAAAAAGGCATGCACAAGCTGCAGTATTCTCAGGAACCTGATAGGGGGAGCAAGAGGGACCTCCGGAAGACTGAGGATCCACGCCCCACAGTGTGTGACCTAAAGCCAGCCAGCCTCCAATCCAGGAAGGCAGGAACTCATTTTAAAGAAAATCTGAAAGACAGTAGAGGGAGAGGTGTCGGTAAAGAGGAAGGTGGCTGGAGAAGTGGCGGTAAAGAGGAAGGTGGCTGTAGAAGCAGAAGTGTCTGTAAAGCCAGAAGCAGCAGAGAAGGCAGCAGAGAAGTTGCAGAGCCTTCAGAAGCCGGAGAAGTAGCAGAAACTGCAGATGCTGGAGAAACTGCAGAAGCTACAGACGCTGCTGGAGTGCAGGAAAGAGGTACAGGCCCGAGAGACCTGAAAGGACAAAGAATACAGAAGGGTCCAGGAGATTCAGGAACGCAAAAGCCGTACTGTGACTGCTGTGTGAAAAACCCATGCCATATTGCAGGAGCAAGGCAGGATCTCACCAGGAGTAAGCCTCAAGCCTCGTCCCAAGGAAAGAAGCCGGAGTTACCAGGTAACCCATACTTTGTTGGAAACAGCCTTCAGAGGGCTAGTGTATAGAGAGGACAAGAAACAGAAGCTCCCTGTCCATGGCACACAGCTGAGGAGACAAGGTATGAAAAGCTTTTATCAAATAAGAAACTTTTAACTAAGCAAGGTTTGCAGGAAGCGAATGTAAAACCTTTGAAGAGAGAAGGATATTCACACTATAGAACAGCTCATGACCGATGCCCCACACTGAACCCCAAGCACTGGGAGCTCATACAGCGTTTGTGTGAAAAGCCTGATTATAACTTGCCAGGAACCATTAACTCTGGTTCAGATACGCTTGAGCAAGAACCGATGCAAGTGGAAGTGGTAGAGTCCCTTTCAGAGGAAGAAATGGATTGTAGCTATTGTACCACTGGAAGCTTGGAATCCCTGTGTAGCAAGTGAGCAGCAAACTTGTGAAATTAGAAACGCTTGTTTTTGTATCCTCTGTGAAGAAAACATTTTTTGCTTTTGAACCTGAGTTGTACCTTTTCTTTCTAACCTGATGTAAGGACATTTCTTTTGGTTGTTTGAATCTGATCCGTTTGAATCTTTTGCAATACAAGGGAAATAAAGCCTTATTTTTCTCTCCACTCGAAGACCTCTGTTCTCTGGGTATTTGGTAATAAGGACGCTACCAAGGCTATTCATCCCTGGGCCCTAGAAAATACATACCAAACCCAACCTTATTTTATTTATGTCCTACCTGCCTTGGCGCCCATTAGCCACCAGGGTGGAGTTGTGACAATATGTATCCTTTATGTATAGAGAACTTAGCCAATCCTAATTCTGGATGTAAGGCAGAAGTGTTCCGAGAGAGATCATTTTGAATTTCTCTCAGAACAGATACTTGTTTAACTCCCTGAGGTCCAGTATGTGCCTGTACCCTCCTGTTTTCTTTTGTATAAGGAAGTAGGGGGAGTAAAAGCCCAGGCTTTGTCGAGAAAGAGGTACCTCCTCTATCACACCCTGAGCAAGGAGTGAGGTAACCTCTTGACACAAGAGAGTGGTGAGGGGGGCTGAGAACTAAACTCTCTTGAAGTGGAGGGAGGGGGCATACTGTGGAAATGGAGTTTGTACCCCTCTGTCACTATGGAGAGAGTCCAATGCTCTGATGTTATCTGCTGCCATCTCTTGGCAAAGTAACAGTCTGCCTGGAATGTTGAGTGGCTGTGGAATTTTTAGAGGTAGGATGATTATGTTCTCTAGGAAGGAGTCAAAGACCTTGTGGAGGCTGTGTCTGCTGAGCTGGTTGAGCTCTGGGGACTTGAGAGCCTTTCTTTGTTGCTTCGGCTGCTGTTGCCCCTTCTCGGGAGCATGGACTGGGCAGTGGACAGTATGGGTATAAGGAGGATAGAATTTCTTTTTCTTGTTGAAAAAGGGCTTCTTAACCATCTTTTTCTTAGCTGGGTTGGCAGTGGTCATTGAGAGTCTAAGGTAGTGTTCTCAGACTCAAGTTGAGAAGCTTTGTCCTGCCAATCTTTGCCAAAGAGGTTTTCTCCTGTGCAAGGAATATTCCCCAGCTTATCTTGCACCCGCTACTCTAAATCAGATGTTTGTAACCAAGCAATCCGATGTGCACTGATGGAAATAGCAGAGGTCCTGCTAATACATTCAAAACAATCAAAGGTTGCCCTGTTCATGAACTTAGAAACATTTTGGGCATGTTTAACAAGAGTAAGGAAATTGGCCCTCTTGTCATCAGGGAGAAGAGGAGCCATCAATTCCAAATCTTTAGTAACCTCCCGAAGAAACATACCCATGTAGAGCATGTATAAACTTATTCTTGCCGATAACATAGAGGCCTGAAAACATTGACCAAGGCATCGAGAGTTCTCGCCTCATGGCCCGGAGGATTAGAGGAATGTGTCTTGGCACTTTTGATTCAGCGCATTGCCGATTCCACAACCATGGAATGGTGTGGTAACTGCATTTTTTGGAATCCGGGACATTGTATCGAGTCTTCGAGAATGTGGAGACACCATTAAGGATGTTTCCCACATCCTAAGCATGAGGTCATGCAAAATCCGATGTATGGGAAGGATTGCGGCCTCTTTAGGGGCTGCCGGATACTGAAGAATTTCAAGTTTTTCGGCTCTTGGCTCCTTCTCGGGGGTCACAGTGATCGAGAGTTCCCGAGCCACATCCCGTATAAGGTCTTGAAAAGACATGTCCTCCAGAGGAGACATCCATCGTTGCGGGGAAGGAGAGGGATCCTCCGGAAGAACCACTCCGGTACCGATGAAATCATTCGAAGAATTGGAATCAGAAGACTTGAAGTATCGATGAGCTGGGTGCTCCTGCACCGCCTGTCGACGGTACCAATCAAAGTCGCATCGGAATGTCTTGATACTGGACCCTCTATGACGGATACCGATTCTAGGGTTGGCATGGGTGGAAGCGTGGAGAGTGGCGCAACAGTAGATGCAGATACGTCCAGTACCGGTATCGGTACCGATGACTGCGGAACCAATTGCAGCGGCTTCAGCAGTACAGAGGCTACTAGCAAGGCTGCAAAACTCCGCTCAATGGCTAGGATACGTTGATCCATGGAGCCTGCCGATGTCTGGGTGTTGGTACCAGCGGAGCAGGCCACAACCCCAGAACATGGCACCAAAGCTCTCCAGAGGTGGACGCCTTGAACATCTTAGGACCCCGATAATGCTTTGGAGGTAGAGACCTCCTGCCGGGGTTGTTTGGCCAGTGTATTCTCCTTAAGGGCAACGCTAGAAGCATCTCGATGCTTAGAAGGAGATTTACCCTTTGAGGACCGGCTGGTCTTCGAGGAAGACCTGGGTTTGGTTACCTGAGATCCATGGGAGGAAGATGAAGCCCTGGACGATGTCGATGCAACGGACATTGCAAAAAGGGTGCCGGGTTTCACAGCTCTATTCTGCAGTCTCCTCTTAGTCATCTTTTTGCAGAGGAGACACTCCGATGGTGAATGGTCTGGGCCCAAACATTTAAGACACCAGTCATGGGTGTCGGTAGCAGAAATAGTACTGCTGCATTTTGAATATTTTTTGAAACCACTAGTTGGTTTCTCCATTTTAAAAGTAAACAGGGCCTATGGCGCAAAATGACGCTGAGGCACCAAAAGGGGACAGACCCTCAAGAAAAAAGCTTTTTTTTTTTTTTAGAAGAAAGAAGAAGAAAAAGAGAAGACACCGATGGTACCGGTGTGAGCGTCGACGGGAAGGCAGATGCGACCACAAAAAAAGAAAATTTTCTGCGGTGACAGGAATTGCTTGCCTGTTGGCTCTGTGGAAAATGAAAAACTGAAGAGGGAGAGTTGGAAAGGCAGGAAGGCAGCAGCACAGGCGCAGTGGGATGCTCCCAAAAGCTTTCCTACAGGACGCTGGTGAGCATTCCGCACGTGCTCCGTCGGTGCCGACGATACCCATATGTGAAGACTACATTCCTGCTTGCTCCTGGAGATCGCGGGTATGCCTAATGAAACTCACAGATGTATCATTATGGGCACTCATGCTAGTTGCCCACTTGCTAGCGGCACTGTGTTTTCCACGCCCACACTCCCCCCTCCCCCCGACATGCTCATTTTCCTCCCTAGCGCACGATGGCCACTTACTGTGCTTTATAGCGGCTAGGAGCCTGCAAGCACATGCACTAGCTTTCTCAGCTGTCAGTCACCAGCGTGTGGCCTTTAGTAAAAGGCCCCTAAGGGTTATTCTTACAGGAGGTCTCTGCAAGTCTCAAAGTTTCCTTTGTCCCCAAATCTCAGAGCTTTGGCATCAATGAGTCAGGGATCGAGCTTCACAAGGATCCAGCAGCCTACCTACAGGAGTTAGGATGCTAGAGCCAATGTTCTGAAAATTCATTCCCAGAGTGGTGAAATATGGCCACCTATTATTTCTTTTGGTTGGCTGTATTTTGTCATTTTTAAAGTAGATCTTCCCAGGGGCGTGTATAAATTGGCAGGTGAAAAGAAAGCCTTAGGGCTAGATTTAGTAAGGTGCACTACGATGTTTGTTAGTCAATATGTCCCATTGCATGAAATGGTAAATATTACGTTAATGTGTGTTAGTGCCTTTTAGTAAATCTGACTTTTGCTAGTTACAGTGAATTTCAAATACAAGTCATCCACATTTAACTAGCAGCCACCTGTTAATCCACATTCTTGGCCCAATTTTAGCAAATCTTTCATTAACATCAGTGGGGCCTATTCATTAACAATGTACATTAATGCCCACAACGTGTGATAAAATAACCTCTACATTAAGGTTTCTAGATATCTCCAATTTTACAGCTATGTTCCGGACTCCCACCTGGTTTGGCAGCCTCCTGTCCCCAATTCCATCAATCAGGCGAGAGGGAGTAGAAATAAAAATATTTTCAATTTAGTAATTTGAATATGTCAGTTTTTAGAATTTAAATTCATTATATTTATATTTTGCATAGTACAGGGGAAATGCATCACCGTCTATCTGTTGATTTGTCTGTTTGGAAGTGATATTGTTGCTGTGAGATGGATGGGGGGGGGGGGTGCATGGCAGAGTAATGACTCCTCTTTTCTCCTTCATGCCAATGTTGCTCAAAGCTTGAACTAAGTGCCCCTCCCACCCACCCGCCCCCCCCCCCCAACACATCAGATAAATATCTCAGATTTGCCTCAAAAAATGTAGTAACCTTATCCTTCATCTCTGCATAATCTAGAGGTTAGGGCAGCCGCCTAGGATGAGAAAGACTAGGTGAGGGGCTCAAATCCTGACACTCCTTGTATCTTTGGGAAAGTCACTTAACCTTCCATTGCCTCCAATACAAGTGCAGATTGTAAGCCCTCGAAGGACAGAAAAATACCTCCAGTACCTGACTGTAACTCTCCTTGAACTACTACTGGAAAGGAGTGAGCTAAATAAATTATTATAGGAATAGTGGGGTAGACCTATAGCTGTCTACCATTAGATGAATTTTCAACCACAGAACAGTTAGCTAGTTTGCATTTGAAAATTTTCCTGAAGTTAACCAGGTATAAAATAGTTGGTTATTTGCCCATTGAACTGCTTGTGAAATTCCTCTAGGGGTGCTGGGCTGCCAAATGAGACAGTTCCAGGATGGAGATGTTTTGGCCAGTGCTGGTTTTGAACTCGCATCCGAGTGCAGTGTGGTATTTGTAGGCTCTGTTTCTTCCCATTGAAATCACTGTGGTAGGTCCCGTAATGCATCAGATCATCAAAAATCTCCCTTCTGGAGCTGGGCAACTTGGAAACGCTTGGGGTGTGCATACTAGGGATTTTATTTTAGGGTTTTCTTGCTCCATTTCAAGGGGGAGGGGGGAGGTATTTCCCAAATTCTTCATTTTAAAAATGTGCTTTTGTTTGGTGCTTTTAATTTCATTTTGCTTTTGGTTTTAATGCGTCTGGTCACACTGCCAAAAAATCCCAGAAGTTGCTGGGTCACTAGGAGTGAGCACTGACTCAAAAGGTACACACTGCGTCTGTAAATAACATGCACTAAATCTGAAAAAAATATAAACCACATTTTAAAGGCCCTTTTTTCTAAAGAGCATTATGGTTTTGCACCTAATTATGTGAATTTTATGCACATTACATGCAATGCCACTGCATTAACCGTCAAGGGTTTAGCAGCATTTTCCTAGCCACTAACGCATGGTACCGTACCCTAATGTGGGGCGCTATTACTGCAGATATACTTAACCCCACCTATTGAGGTGCAGATAGTTGCACCCACGCTAAGTAACAACGCAAGGTGGTCTGATTGCAATGCGCTCACACGTTCTCTTTCCACCCAGAGGCACTGTTACTATAGGCAAAAGGGGCAACTGCTCCCGGCCTTTGCACAATAGGGCCCAGTTGTCCATAGGCAAACGTAGCTCTGAAGTTAGCAGTCCAGTGGTCTGCTCCTTCACACTGCGGGACTTTGTGCTGGACACTGCTTTCCCCTCAGTCAGTGATGGCTATTAGCCTCCCAAGTACAGCTACGCAAAAACAAACAAGCCGGCAGTCGTAGACTCGCATTTAGTGAGGGTTGCTTGCCTGATCAGTGCTTCCCCATCGCTCCACCTCAGTCTATGCCAGCCTAGTGCAATGTAAGTACCAAAGAGGCACGCGTGTGTGGGGCAAGCAAGGCATTTGTAGGACGCAAAGCGAGGTGTGTGTGTGTTCAAGGGGCCCAGCCAGCGACAGCCATTAACCTACACAGTCGTCGGATTCCTTGATTCTTTCTAACGAGTAGTTCATAAGTAACTGCTGGGCCAAGGATTATGTGTTTGTGTGTGCGTGCGCATGCCAGGGGAACACTGGAAGAACAAAAGTAAAAATGAAAGGGGCCCATTCTCAAAAGTTTGTCCAGGGCCTCATAAGTAGTTAAAGCAGCCCTATTTCCGCCCTTAACCCACTCATTCACCACTCTGACACACGAGTTGCAGTTAAAATACGAACTACCACACAGTAACTATCCTTCCCCCAAACTATCAGCTACTGCGGGCTTGAGTGCGCAGTTACTGCATGCCTAAATGCAAGCTAACTACTTAGCACATTTTAGTAAAAGGCCCCCTTTATGATATATTTTTTTTAAATACAGATCCTTAAAATCTGTTATCCCATTGAAACATACAAGGAAGCTTATGGGAGAAAAACTGAGGTGCTGGTTTGTAGGCAGGAAAAGATTGCTGAGTTTGTGACGACTTTGGAATGTAACAATTACAATCTTACAGTGTACACAGACCTTGCATAAAATCTGTATTCTAAGGTTATACTGCCCTCTAGTGTCACTAGAGAGAGAAGGCATTGTTTACTGAGGTGTTCATCTGCAGACCAGATTTGACATCCAGAGAGGTGTGCTGACTGCCAGGTGCCAAAATCAGAGATGTTATGGAGAGTTTGCAGAGACTCATCAAGCCTACTGAATATTATTCAATGTTGTTCATCCATGTCGGCACAAATGATGCTGTTAGTTATCCCTCTGAGCATATCAAAAGTGACTTCATAGCTCTGGAACAGAGGGTGAAGCAGATAGGTGCGCAGGTGGTATTCTCGTCAATCCTCCCTGTTGAGGATAAAGGTCGAGGCAGAGATACTCACATCCTGGAGATAAATGCATGGTTGCGTAGATGGTATCATCAAAAGCGGTTTGATTTCCTGGACCATGAAATGATTTTCCAAGGGCTGCAGCGCAGAGATGGTGTCCACCTATCCAAGAAGTGTCAAAGTGTCTTCTGCAGCAGACTGGTAATCTGCTGAATAGGACTTTAAACTAGGTTCGCTGGGAATGGATGAAGGAAGTCCCCAGGTAAGTGAAAGCCCCCAGATAAGTAAAACATTAAAAATCTCTGAAATGGGTAAAAAGGGCAACATCTGGAAAGCAGTACATATAAATGCCCATAGTATGAGAAATAAGATCCCAGATGTTGAGGCTTTAATGGAAGAGGCTGACTTGCATTTAGTGGCAGTTATGGAGACATGGTTCACGGACAACCATGATTGGAACATAAGAACATAAGAAATGTCATACTAGGTCAGACACAAGTCCATCAAGTCCAGTATCTTGTTTCCAACAGTGGCCAATAGAGGTCCAAGTACCTGGCGGATTCCCAAAAAAGCACACAGGTTCCACTATACTTGTCCTGGGGCAAGCAGTGGATTTCCCAGGTCCTCTTTAATAATGGTTTATGGATCTTTCCTCCATGAATTTGTCCAAACCTTTTTTAAACCCAGATACACTGACCATTTTTACTGCATCCTCCAGTAACAAATTCCAGGGTTTGATTATGTGTTCAGTGAAAAAATATTTTCTCTTATTAGTTACAATGGGTTACATTGTAGTTTCATTACATGTCCCCTAGTCTTTCTACTTTTTGATGGTGTAACTGATCTATTTACATTTACCCATATCATATCTCCCCTCAGTTGTCTCTTTTCCAGATTGATGAGCCCTAACCTTCTAACCCTCTCCTCACAGAGGTATCCTTCCAGTCCCTTACCATTTTGGAGGCTCTTCTCTATAACTTTTCTAATTCCCCTATATCCTTTTTAAGATACAGCAACCAGAAAGCATAGTTACTCACCTGTAACAGGAGTTCTCTGGAGACAGCAGGAATCAGTCCTCACATATGGATGACCGGTGCCTACAGAGCCCTCACAGAAGCATCTCCCCAGCTTTCAAAGAAAGCCTTTGGGAGATGCTGCCACGCATGAATAGTCCCCATCACACCCAAGGGTGCCATCTTGCTCAGTCAGATGAGATAGCTAGAGCTGAAAAAGAAGATGGCAAAAATACAGCAACTCCATGGGGAGGAGGGAGGGTTGTGAGGACCGATTCCTGCTGTCCCTGGAGAACACCTGTTACAGGTGAGTAACTACGCTTTCTCTGGGAACAAGCACAAAGTTAGTCCTCACATATGGGACTCCCTAGCTACAGGCTACCAAGAACCTGTAGAAGCCACGGTCAAGCCGTGAGCAGTAGCACGTGAGTCCAAAGGCAGATCTGAAAAGACCCCAGTATCTAGGGAGAACCATCACTCTGGTAGCCTGAACAAGAAGGGTCGGAAGGTAGGAGTTGCCTAGACCCCACAGAGATTACAAAGTACAGCCTGACTGGAGGCAATGTCCTGTTGGGACTTCCTCTCCAGGCAGTAGTGAGCTGCAAAGATGTGGAATGAGGAGTAGGTGGCAGCCCGGCAGATGTCTGTCATGGGACAGAGCGCAAATTTGCAACAGAGGTCGCCATAGCCCTGACACTGTGCCGTATCCCAGCGCTCCAGCAGGAGCCCTGCCTGTTTTAGGCGAGGGCCAGGCAGTCTGACACCCAAGTGAACAGGGTCCGCTTGGGTACCACCTCCCCCAGCCGACTGGGGTCATAGGAGACGAAAAGCTAGGAGGCTTTGTGGTGGCCCTTGGTACACTGCAAGTAGAAGGATAGGACCCTCTGACAATCCAAGGTATTTATTTTTATTTATTTATTTATACATCTCTTCTATACCGCCACTTCCAGCGATCAGTGGCGGTTTACAAGTAAACAAAGTTTAATAATAGCATGCTATTATTTTACATAGAACGGGTTTAGAAACTATTTTACATAGAACAGGTTTTGAACTATTTTACATAGAACATGTTTTAGTACAAAGAACAGTAAATAGAGAACAAGAGTTTTTACATAGAACAAAATTATAAAAGTAAACATTTAACTATTAAATTGCAACTCAATAGTACAATGAAATAACTGGCTATCAATAGTAAATCATCGGCAATGGAATATATTACATTAATTACACTTATTCACATTTTGCTTTCAAAGAGAAAGTTTAATTAGGTGAACAATGTGAATGAGTGAAGGGTTTTATGCCTGTCTAGGTAGGGTCAGTGAGTGACTGCTGATCAGAAGTTTTCTCTGAGTTAGGGTTATCTTCCTTGTGGAGGTTATTATAGTATAGGGTGAATAGGTGGGTTTTTAGATTTTTTCTAAATAATTGAAGATCCTTAATTTCTCTGATTTCAGCTGGTAGGTTGTTCCATAACATAGGAGCAAAGTATGAGAACGCTGTGTTGCTTGTTTTTTGACTTGTTTTTCGGATAGAATCAGGTACTTGTAGCATGTGAAGGTTAATTCTTCTTCTTGATCTGTTTTCAAGCGGGATGTTGATAAGAGTGGATAAGAAGGAAGGAGCTATATTGTTAAAAATCTTAAAAGTATTGATTAAGGATTTGTAGGTGATTCTGCATGATACTGGAAGCCAATGGAGAGAATAAAGAATCGGAGATATATGATCTGTTAATTTTGCTTTGGAGATAATCCTTGCGGTGACATTTTGGGCCAATTGAAGTGAGTGGATATTTTTCTTTGAGGTCCCTTGAAGAATACCATTACAGTAGTCTAAATGTGGTGTAATGAGTGTTTGTACTATGGTTCTGAAATCAGTGTTGTCTAGTAATGGTCTAAGTTGTTGGATTGTCCTTAGTTTGAAATAGATTGTTTTTACAGTTAGTTTTATATGTTTGGAGAGGTTGAGGGTCTTATCAAGAGTGACTCCCAAGTATTTGATCTCATCTTTAACAGGGAGAGAATTATTGCCAATGTTGATTTCCATTGGAGGGGTGAAGCTTGTGTTTCTTGTTATAAATAAAGCTTCGGTTTTTTTAAAATTAATAGACATGTTAATAGATTTCAGCCACAGCTCAGCTTCAGCGAGGCAATGACAAATGTTGGAGTAATCTGGGTTAGACACATCAAATGGTGAGTACAACATAATGTCATCTGCATAGATGTGATAATTGATTTTGAAACGTTTAAATATGGAACAGATAGGTTGAAGATAGAGATTGAACAATAGGGCTGATAGGGCAGAACCTTGAGGGATGCCCTGCTCTTGCGGAAAAGGGGATGATGCATTTTGGTCAATTTGAACATATTGTGTCCGGTTAGTAAAATAAGATATGAACCATTCAAGAGTTTTATCTTTGATGCCTAGTTGAGAAAGTCTTGAAATGAGCGTGGTATGGTTTACAGTATCAAATGCCGAGGAGATATCAATGAATATGAGAATGAAGGCTTGCTTGGTGTTATCAATACCTCTTATGATTGTATCAAATAGTGCCGTCAGGAGCGTTTCTACACCATGGTGTGGTCGAAATCCATATTGATGATCATCTAATGGAACCGTGGAGTCTATATAATCTTGTAGTTGTGTTTGCACAATCTTTTCAATAATTTTGGCGAGGAATGGAATACTTGCAATGGGACGATAAGATGTAGGGTCATTGCTGTCTAGAGTTTTGTTTTTTAACAACGGACGGATAGCTGACTTCTTGAGGGCATCTGGTATACGTCCTTGTTGAAGAGATTGATTTACTATGTTCAGTAGGTCTGTGGCAAGTTCTGATTTTGTTGATTTTATCCATGCCACTGGGCAAGGATCAAGAAGAGAAGTAGTGGTATTTAGGTTGGAGATTGTTTGAAGGAGCATCTTGTTGCTAATAGGATAAAAGGCTTTCCATTCCTGTAAGTTATTATCTGAGATAGGTAGATTAGGTGGGGTGAAATGGCTGTTAAGTTAAGGTATGGAGGATGGCCGCTGCCCTGTCGGCATGAGGCCGTAGAAAAAGCTGGGGAGCACCACCTCCAGACTGAGGTGGAATGGGGACACCACCTTTGGAAGGAATTTAGGGTGCATGTGAAGCATGACCCTGTTCTTATAGAACCTGGTGTAGGGTGGCTCTGCCACCAAGGTTTGAAATTCGCTGACCCTACGAGTGCCACCAGAAAGACTACCTTCCAGGAGAGGTACTGTGGGTGGCAAGAAGCCAGGGGCTCAAATGGCGGCCTGGTGAGCTGTGACAGTACCACATTAAGGCCCATTCCGCTGAAGGTAGGCAGATGGGGGGCTTCGAGAGCAGGAGGCACCATAAGAACCGGATAACGAGGGGCTGTGCAGAGAAGGGTTTGCCCTTGATAAGGTGGTGGTGAGCCGAAAGAGCACTCAGGTGCACCCTGATGGAGTTGGACTTGAGTCCAGCCTGCGAGAGATGAAGCAGGTACTGCAGCACCATCTGCAGTGGGCAGAAGAACAGGTTGACACGTCGCTCTGTGCACCACACCGAGAATATGTGCCATTTGAAGGTGTAGGCCCACCTTGTAGAGGTCTTATGAGAAGCTAGGAGGACCTCCTCCACCTCCCTTGGGAGGCTGAAGGGAACCAAGGCTACCCGTTCAGCAGCCATGCTGTTAGCGCCAGAGACTCCAGGTTGGAGTGAAGGAGGGTGCCGTCCTCCTGAGTCAGTAATCCCGGGGCATTCCCAGAGGGACCAGGGGCTCCATTGATAGGCAGAGCAGCAGCAGGAACCAAGGCTGCCTGGGCCACCTCGGGGCCACCAGGATCAGTGATACCTTGTCCCAGAGGACCTTGAACAGGATCTTGGCAACCAGTGGCATGGGTGGGAAGGCATACAGGAGGCCTCTGACCACAGGATGAGGAAGGCATCTGCTGCTACTCTGGATGGGTGAGACTGGTGAGAGCAGAAGTGGGGCAGCTGAGCAATGGCCAGGCTGGCAAAAAGGTCTGCTAGTGGGGTGGCCCAGAGGCGGAAGAGCCGTTGGGCTGCTCTAGGGTCTAGTCATCATTCTTGTGGCTGTAGGACCCTGCTCAGTCTGTCCACAAGGGCATTGTCCTGGCCCAGCAGGTATACCACCCTCAGGAGCATTCCTTGACTGATTGCATATGAGTGGAGTGGAGGAGTGGCCTAGTGGTTGGGGCAAGGTACTTCAGGCCAGAAGGTCGGGGGTTCAAATCCCACTAGAGGACAGCAACCTTGGGCTGGAAGGACTGGGGTTTCTAGTCCCACAGGTGTTCCTTGTGGTCTTGGGCAAGCCACTTAACCCTCCATAGCCCATGTTCCCTGTAAAATAGTTATCTCCAAGTTATAATGCCCTGTTCAATGTAATTTCAGTTTGTTCAATGTAAACCGCACTGATGCAGAATAGCATGGTATATAAGAGAATGTAAATAAATAAAAATATGAGCAGAGGGCTACTGCCTCCTGGCGGAGGGTGTAAGACCCTGTGCCTCCCTGCTTGTTCAGGTAGAACATAGTGACCTGGTTGTCCATCTGGACCAGCACCGACTGGTGCTGTAGGTGGTGGTGGAAAGCTTTGAGCATCAGGAATATGGCCCTGAATTCCAGCAGATTGATCTGCTGTTGGCTCTCTGCTGTGGACCAGTTGCCCTGCGTGCAGAGGCTCCCACAATGGGCTCCCCACCCCAGCAAGTGGCATTCTGGTGAGGACCTGCTGGGGCACTGGGTTGTGGAAAGGCATGCCTCTCTGTAGGTGCTGTGTGTGGCTTTCCACCAGTTGAGCAACTATGCCAATGGGTAGATCACACACAACCTGTCTTGAAGCCAGCCTGTGGCCATTGGGAGGGAAGGCCCCACTAGGCTACCCTCATATGAAGGAGGGCGTTGGGGACAACATGAACTGTTGATGCCATGTGGCCGAGTAGACAGAGCAGGGAGCAAGCCGACAAAGAGCAGCAGCACTGTATGTCTGTGGCCAAGGCTACAAGGTGACTTGCTCTTTCTAGGGAGAAGGCGGCCTTGGCCTAGAGTGTCGAGTCAAACCCCTATGAACTCCAGATCCTATGTAGGGGTCAGGTGGGACTTCGGGCGGTTTATCACGAATCCCAAGTGTTGTAGGACACTAATGGTGCAGCCCATGGCCTGCTGCACCTCTGCGGCCATGTCCCCTTTTACAAGCCAGTCATCCAGATAGGGGAAGACAAAGGGGCCTTGGAGATGGAGGAAGGCCGCCACCACTGCTAGGCATTTGGTGAAGACTCTGGGTGCGGAGGCTAGACTAAAGGGTAGCACCCTGTACTGGTAGTGGTTGCCCCCAACCATGAATCTGAGGTATTGCCTGTGGCTGGAATGAATGAGGATGTGGGTATATGCATTTAGGTCCAAGGAGCATTGCTAGTCTCCCTGCTTGAGGTATGGCAGCAATTTTCCAATGCAGAGCATCTTGAACTTCTCTTGCACCAGGAATTCGTTTAGGTTTCACAGGTCTAGGATGGAACTAGGAAGTACCGTGAGTAGAGAACCCCTTGCCCCTTAGGTGATGGGGTACTGGTTCCACAGCTTTGTCTGTGAGAAGACCTGCAAGTTCCTGCAGTAGCAGGGCCCAGTGCAGGGGAGTCCAAGAGGGCGCTCCTGGGAAGAATGGGGGAGGTGTCTGGTCCAGGTGGAGAAGGTAGCCTTCTCTGACTACCTGGAGTGCCCAAGTGTCGGTGGTGATGGCAGGCCACCAGTGGGCAAAGTGGACCCGATGTCCCCCTGTGGGCAGCTGACCTCCTGAGGGTGGAGAGGCTATGCTCCAGGAATCAAAAGCTCCTGCCAGGAAAGGAATGGAAAATAAAACAAAGGATATTATAATTTATTTATTTATATTCTCTTATATACCGTGCTATTCTGCATCAGTGCGGTTTACATTGAACAAACTGAAATTGCATTGAACAGGGCATTATAACTTGGAGATAACTATTTTACAGGGAACATGGGCTATGGAGGGTTAAGTGGCTTGCCCAAGACCACAAGGAGCACCTGTGGGACTAGAAACCCCAGTCCTTCCGGCCCAAGGTTGCTGTCCTCTAGTGGGATTTGAACCCCTGACCTTCCGGTCTGAAGTACCTTGCCCCAACCACTAGGCCACTCCTCCACTCCTCTATATAATGCCTCTATATCGTTCCTTGGTGAGACCGCACCTTGAATATTGTGTGCAATTCTAGTCGCCGTATCTTAAAAAGGATATAGCGCTATTAGAAAAGGTTCAGAGAAGAGCCACCAAAATGGTAAAGGGGATGGAAGGATACTCCTATGAAGAAAGGCTAAAAAGGTTAGGGCTCTTTATCCTGGAAAAGAGACGGCTGAGGGGAAATATGATAGAAGTCTATAAATTAATGAACGGAGTGGAACGGGTAAACATAGATCGATTGTTTACATTATCAGAATATAGTAAGACTAGGGGACATGCAGTGAAGCTACAGGGTAAACTATTTAAGCCAAATAAGAGAAAATATTTTTTCACTCAACGTGTAATCAAACTCTGGAATTTGTTACCGGAGGATGTAATAAAGGCTGTTAGTGTAGCTGGGTTTAAAAAAGGTTTGGACAAGTTCCTGGAGGAAAGGTCCATAAACCATTATTAAAAAGGGACTCTGGATATCAGTGCTTGACCCAATACAAGCATTGTGGAACCTGTGTCTTTTGGGGAAACTGCTAGGTACTTATGACCTAGATTGGCCACTGTTGGAAACAGAATACTGGGCTTGATGGATCTTAGTCTGACCCAGTATGGCATATCTTATGTTCTTATGAACTGGAGCTGGAGGCTTGGGTCCCTTCTGCTGTGGGGGCCCTGGCCTGTTCCTTTGGCATGGCGGCCCTGCTGAGGAGCTGCAGGAGCCTGATACTGCGGGTATCCCCGGTAAGCCTGACTCTTCCTCGGGTGTGAAGATTTTATCCTCTGGGGTTTTCCTCCTGAGAGGGTAGTAGTCTTCTTGGAGAATTGAGTCCTTGTAAGGAACTTGGGCTCTATTTCTGCCACTTCTCTGCTATGGGTTTGCTGAAGAGAGCCTCTCCACCATGGGACATCGATGAGCTTATCCTGCACCTATTGCTCCAGATCAGACGACTGCAGTCATGCCAGGTGTCGGGGACCAATGCCTGCGGAAGCTATCCTCATGGTTGACTCAAAACCATCATAGGCCACTCAAGTCAGATACTTCGAGTACTCCCTGACACCCTTGGTCAGGTTCCAGAATCGCTGGAGGTGGTCATCCCTGAAGCCAGCGGTGAACCCGGTAAGCTCCTTTGTCAAGTCCCAAAGGTACATGCCGATATAGAGCTGGTATGCTTAGATCCAGCAGGCAAACATCAAACCCTGGGTAGCACTGCCTACTGAGGGCAATGAGGATATGGGCCTCCCTGACTGGGAGCACCGAAGAATGCATCTTCTGGCTCTTGAGCCGACACATGGCCTACTCCACTACCATGGAGTTATGGGGCAACTGCAGCTAGCCGGACTCAGAACATCGCATCGTCGATGGCTGACTATGGGCACAGATACCGGCATCTCCCACATGCAGAGAAGTCTCTTGAGGATGGCGGGGATGGGAATGGTCAGTGCCTCCTTTGGCGGAGAATTGAATTGGAGAATCTCTAGCTCCTCTGTGCGAGAATCCTCCTTAGACTCCATGGAGATGGCCAGTGTCCTCCACATGTTCTGCACTAAGTCAAAGAACAAAGTGTCCTTGGGTGATGACCGATGCCAGGTCGCTGGAGAGGGGACGGGTCCAATGGGACATCACGGTGTTTGCGAGTGTCTGGTGATGTCTCATCCTTGGACTCCCAGTTGGAGCAGTCAGTGGAGGATTCGGTGCCGGGTCGGGTGGCCAGAGCCATGAGCACTTGCCAGTGAGGATCTCATTCCTGAGGAGTGGGACTGTGATCAAGATCTCTGCCAAGGATTGAATTGAGGTGGTGGGCTCACGAGGATCTGCTCGGCTACCAGGGAAGTCCTCGATATCAAGGTCCTGGTGGTCTGGGCAGATGCACCAGCGGAGCCGGGCATTGGCACCTGCTGTGTGGTGAGGAAGGCAGACAAACTGCACTCCAAGGCCACCATCCTGGTTTCCCACTCAGGAGGTGTTGCAGCCTTTGAACCAGACGCTGGGGTTACTGGGTCTGGTGTCGGCGAGGAGAAGGAGTCCTCGATGAGGATGGCTGCAGGTGTCTGATGCCGATCACCGGAGGCCTCCGAATCCTTCCGGGGGACCTTGGCCTGCTGCTCCCGCTCCAACTTCTTGGGTTCTCTGTGAGGGTTGTGGGACATAGTGCAGGGCTTACCTGCCTTGTCCAAGTCCCGAGAGGAGTTTCTCAAGGATTTTTCTTCTTCCGTTCGCGCTCTAGGGAACCCCTGTCGGAGGCCCCGTGGACCCAATCAGTAGCCGAGGGATCAATGCGCAACTCCCGGGACTCAGATGGGGCTTTGGAATGTGGAGTCACTGGGGACTCTTGGGCGGGAAGGGGACTACGCATTGTGATAAGGAAGCTTATCATAGCTCAGGTAGGAGCTATAGAAAAGATGATGTGACTCTGAACAAGCAACCTGTCAGTTCTGGTAGAATTGAGAAAACAGAGTTTTCACATAAAAGACTACCAGTCCCAGAATGCACCAGCTTTCCAGCAGCCATGAGAGGGGCTGAAGTGAGAGAATGTGTGTGCAATCAAGAGAGCTATGAGGTAATCCCTAAGCACTCATCTCAAAGGGCAGGGCTTGATTCAACACAGCTGCGCTGTGTTAGGGAGCAGCACACATTAGGAAAGAATAAGAATAGAGATTATTCTTCAGGAAACAGTTTCAGCAACAGTTTCAAGAACAGCTTCAGGAAGAGATACAGAAGGGAGAGCTTCAGCAACGGCTACAAGCACCAGTATCACCTGGAGAAACAGAAGCCAAGCCAAGCAGATAGAGAGAGAAGGAAACTCTCTGGAAGGAAGAGAAGAAAGGCCATTGGAAGGTCTGGGAGATTCCAAGGCAGTACTCATACTGGGAGGTATTCCAAAGGCCAGCAGAGTCCATTGGACTGGATTCAGCCAGAGGAATGGAGTGGCAGAGATAGGAATCACCAGTGGCTACCTGGAAGAGAGAAGACTGCATGTGGAAGGGACTTTCAGACCAAGGCCAGAAGGTATGTGAGAGAAGATCCAGTGTCCAGGGATCAAGATTTGAAGGCTGGACATCAGAATTGGATTACATATTGGCCAGGCTATACAGAGAGGAATAATGATAGCAGGAGAGGCTCAGGTATGAACACTGATCCAGACCCTATCTATAATAGAGAATGGCAGCAAGGGAATAAGCATTCTCATGATAGTGCCTTAATGAAAGACTCATCTGTGCCAATGTATGATATTGACCCTATGATTGTTGATGCAGGGGGAAATACAGCAGATGAAACTATTTACATGGACTGTTCTTTATCTAAATGCTATTGCTAGTTTTCTATGAGCAAACACATCAGCCATCACAAAGAAACCTAACTTTGTTCTTTATTTCCACTGCAAACAGCTCTTAAAGCAGGATTTGGGCTCACACAGTAGCAGCCAGCCAGCTAAAGGCTTTCAGCTGGTCCATGGATAGTAATTAGGGCTGCACCTGATTGTGTGTGTGAGCAAGGGAGAATCACTGCTGAGATCAGCGTGGAAAATAAGCAGAAGTTAACCTAACCAGCAAAGTTTATTCTTTTCGTTGTGCCTTTGTATTTGGTAATTATTTGCTAAGAAAACATTAGCTAATTGCCTGACAAGCTGAAGGTTGTTTTCTGGTTTACTTTGTGACTTTTTGTTATCCATTTAAACACTGCAAGCAAGTAACCTCATTTATAGTGCTATCAAGCATACATGTGCTGGGTGAATTAAACCCCATCAATAAAAGAAGTATTTTATTGATCTTACCACTTGGTTTCACAACTCAAATTATTGTCATCAGCTGTGTTTGGGAGTGAATGAACTACAATACCCACAATACCTTGCAAGAATCATATGAATATATGCATCGTCAAGATTGTGTAAGTTCTCACCCTAGGCAGCCGTCTGACAGCATGCAATCGGAGAACTGCACACAATATTCAAGGTGCAGTCGTACCATGGAACGATACAGAGGCATTATAAGATCCTTAGCTTTAATTTTCCATTCCTTTCCTTATGATACCTAGCATTCTATTTTCTTTCTTAGCCATTGCTGCAACTGGGCAGAGGATTTCAATGCATTATCCATGATGCCTAAATCTTTTTCCTAGGTGGTGGTTCCTAATGTGGAACCTTACATTGTGTAACCATAGCTTGGGTTGTTCTTTTCTAGGTGAATAACTTTGAATTTGTCCATATTAAATGTCATCTGCCATTTGAACGTCCAGTCTTCCAATTTATCAAGGTCCTCTTGCAATTTTTCACAATCCTTTTGTGTTTTTACAACTTTGAATAATTTTGTGTCACCTGCGAATTTGATCACCTCATTCATTATTTCCATTTCTAGGTCATTTATGAATATGCTAAAAAGCAGTGGGCCCAGCACAGATCCCTGGGGTAGTACACTATTCACCTTTCTCCATTGAGAAGATTGGCCATTTAGCCCTACCCTCTGCTTTCTATCTTTTAACCAGTTCCAGATCCTCAATAGTACACTGCCTCCTATCTCATGATTTTTTAATTTTGCCAAGAATCTCTCATGAAGGACCTTGTCAAAGGCTTTCTGAAAATCCAGATACATTATGGGGTCTATTCCGTAACATGAATAGCAGGGATGGACATCCTATTGGGACATCCATCCCCGCTATTTGTCCGCCTTTCCCGTCCCCGCCAAGCCTCCCCATACAGACAAAGACTTTGTATGGGGAGGTTAGATGGGGGTGGGAAAGGGGTGGTGCACAGGGGGAGTTAGGGTGGGCAGTGGGAGGTCTGCAGCCCTGCACATACAGGGTCAATTCTGATGATAGCTCTGTACGTCTGTACGAGTAAATGTGGAAGTTATTCCACCTCTGAGGTGGAATATGGTCCCCTAGACGGGGGAGACAGCAGGCCCAAGGTGCATCAAAGGGTGGAGAGGGCACATGAGATTTCCCATAGTCCAACTCTGGCCTTGGGAGGCCAGATCGGGGGTCGGGCTGTGGGGAATGATTGAAGTAGTCGGCGGCTGGGGATCACAACTCCTAAATGGAGCCACAGTGCCATGGCAACCGGACACCATGGTGCTGCGGTTCCATTCAGGAGCCTTGAATGAGTTAGCAGGCAGGTGCCTGTATATGCAGGCCAACCGGAATCGGGTCCGGGCCTGCACATACAGGCTTAGACAGGATTCTGATTCCATGGGGGCTAGACGTGACCGGACCAACTGGAGACACAGAGGCCAGGATGTCCATCTCAGAATAGGTCTCCACATCAACTGGCTCACCTTTGTCTACTTGTTTGTTTACACCTTCAAAAAAATATAACAGATTAGTAAGACAAGACTTTCCTTGGCTAAATCCATGTTGGCTTTCTCCCATTAAACTATGACTGTCTACATGTTCAGTAATTTTGTTCTTCATAATGGTTTCTATCATTTTGCCCGGTACTGATGTCGGGCTCACCGGTCTGTAGTTTCCCGGATCACCCCTGGAACCCTCTTTAAAAAATGGCGTTACATTGGCCATTCTCCAATCTTCAGGTACTACAGATGATTTTAATGATAGTTCACAGATTGCAGATCTGCAATGTCATCTTTCAGTTCTTTTAACACCCTCTGATGAATACCATCCGGTCCAGGTGATTTACTGCTCTGCAGTTTATCAAATACTTGTAAGAGATCTTCCTGGTTTATCACTATTTCTTTCAATTCTTCAGTAAAGAATTAAGTAAAGAATTCATTCAATTTCTCTATGACCTTGTCCTCCTCAGTGCCCCCTTTACCCCTTTAAAACAAAAGAGATATAATTATACCAGACTCTACTTTATTCAGGAAGGATAGGGTAGGAAGAAGGGGAGGAAGAGGGGCACTATATGCAAAAAATACTATTAAAGCAATAGAATTACAGGACTTAAAAGAAGCAAGGAAGCATTGTGGGTTAAACTAGAAAGAGAGAGGAAAAGGGAAATCTATTTACATTGGTGAGAGAAACAGATCTTCTTTAAAGGGAGAAGAAGTGGATGGATGGATAGAACACATATGCAGTACTGATAGGTGATTTCAACATGCCAGATATTGATTGGCACATCTTTGCTGTGGTGCCATCTAGAAGTTAGGAGATCCTGGAATCTCTACAGGGAGAACTATTCCAGCAACTGATAACAGAACCCACACATGAAGGAGCCATACTGGACTTGATGCTTACCAATGGGGAAAGCGTTACTGATGTTATAGTGGGAGATTATCTTGCATCCAGTGATCACCAGATGGTGTGGTGCAGTATTAGAACTAGTGCTGATGAAGTCCATTCAAAAGAGAGAGTGTTAGACTTTAGGAAAACTAACTTTGCCAAGATGAGACAATACTTTAAGCAGTCGTTAGCGGGATGGGAACAGTTGGGGGATGTATAAATGCAATGGGAAAAACTGAAAAGGGATATTTTAATGGCAACAAACCTTTTTGTTAGAAAGGTAAATAAACATAAAAAGGAAAAGGAGACAGCTATGGTTCTCAAAAGTAGTAGCTGAAAAGGTGAAGAAGAAGAGGGTGGCCTTCATAAAATACAAGAGATCACAGAAAGAAGATGATCAGCATCAATATTTGGAAAAAGCTTAGAAAAGCTAGGAAAGAAGTCAGGAAAGCAAAGATGCAAAAAGAAGAAGAGATAGGTAATGCAATAAAATAGGGGGACAAGACATTTTTCAGATGTTAGCAAGAGGAGGACGTGCAAAAGTGGTATTGTTAGATTCAAGGATGAAGGGGAAGAATATGTAGAAGCTGATGAGGATAAAGTGGAATTTCTTAACAAATATTTTTGTTCTGTGTTCACAAATAAAGGGCCAGGAGCGGAACCTCAGAAAACACCCACAAATAGGAGAAGAAGTGAAGGGATTTTGAACAATTTTCATAAGATTGTTTGTGAAGAGCTAGCTAAACTAAAAGTAGATAAAACGATAGGGCTGGATGGGATACATCTGAGAATATTGAAGGAACTTGGGGATGTTCTAGCAGCTCCACTGACTGACCTTTTCAATGCTTCCAATGCTTCTTTAGGGTCAGGAGTGGTCCCAGAGGACTGGAGAAAGGCACACGAGGTCCCTTTAGACAAAAGCAGAAGTAAGGATGAGGTTGAGAACTACAGGTCGGTTAGTCAGACCTCTATGGTGAGCAAATTAATGGAAAAACGCTGCTAAAACAGAGGATAGTGGGGTTTCTGGAGTCCAATGGATTGCAGATCAGAGGCAGCATGGGTTTACCAGAGGTAGGTCTTGTGAGACAAATCTGATTTCTTTGACTGGGTGATAAGAGAGTTGGACCAATGGAGAGCCCTAGATGTGGTGTACTTGGATTTCAGTAAAGCCTTTGACAATGTTCTGCACAGGCAACTTATAAATAAATTGAAGACCCTTGGGATGGATCCTAAAGTGACTGACTGGGTTAAAAATTGGTTGTGTTGGAGATGACTAAGTGTACAGGCAAATGAAGCTCACTCTGAAGAGAAGGATGTTACCAGTGGTGTGCCACAGGGCTCTGTCCTGGGTTTGACTGTTTGTTAGTGATATTGCGGAAGGGCTGTTGGGTAAGATTTGTCTCTTTTTGGATGATACCAAAATCTGCAATAGTGTAGACATCCAACAAGGAGTAGATAACATGAGGAAGGATCTAGTTAAGCTTGAAGAATGGTTAAGAATTTGACAGCTTAGATTTAATTCTAAAAAATGCAGGATCATGCATTTGGGCTGCAAAAATCCTAGGGAGCGGTACAGTGTAGGGGGGCGAAGTACTTCTGTCCACAAAAGAAGAGCAGGACCTGTGTGCGATTGTTTCCAATGATCTTAAAGTGGCTAAGCAGGTAGAAAAGGTGACAGCGAAATCCAGAAGGATGCTTGGGTGCATAGGGAGAGAAATGGCCAGCAGAAAAATAGAGATGATAGTGCCTCTGTACAAGTCTCTGGTGCGACCTAATTTAGGGTATTGTGTGCAATTCTGGAGACTACATCTTCAAAAGGATATAAACAGGATGGAGTCGGTGCAGAGAGTGGCTACTAAAATGATCAGTAGCCTTCATTGTAAACCATATGGGAACAGACTTAAAGATTTTAATATGTATGTTAGAGGAAAGGCGGGATAGAGGAGATACTGTATGATTAAGACGTTTAAATACCTCCATGGCATAAATGCACAAGAGGAGATACTCTTTCAATTGAAAGTAAGCTCTTCAACGAGGGGAAATAGGATGAAGGCGAAAGGGGATAGACTTAGGAGTAATATGCAGAAATATTTCTTTTCTGAAAGAGTAGTGGATGCGTGGATGCGTGGAATAGTCTCCCAGTGGAGGTAGTAGAGACGAGGACAGTATGGGGGTGATTCTGATCTCCGAATAGCGGGTTTGTACATCTGACTTGGATGCCAGTAAAAACCGTGGAGGCAAGGAAGGAACTGTATATATCACCTTTTATTTCATAAAGCCAGGCCCGACACAGGCCGTGTTTCGTTTATGCCTTCATCAGGGGCTATGGCTATATGATTTTCTTGCCACACTGCAATGACTATATGATTTTCTTGCCACACTGCAATGACAGATGTGTATATCAATTCTGGCACTATATCGACTCTGCCGTTGCTCTCTCGTGCGACTTTGTAAATCCAAGACGTAAACGAAATGTTAACGCCACTACAATCGAAAAGACTCAAAAGACATCAGTGGTCAAAAAAACCTCTATAAAAAAAACAAATTGGTGAAGCGTTCAAAAAACATCAGCAACTACAGCACAGCAACAGAGCAGCATAGCAGCATGAAAACATCAACTCTGCAAACACAAAAAATGTCCAGAAGACTTATCTGAAGATCAGCAGGCCATTGAAGTAGTGCACAGAAGGCCATTGAAGGCCGACAGCTTCCTCAGAGAGCTATAAAGTGTAGCATGCTGGTCACAAGAAAAAGATGAACAATAACGTGCTGGTCCTGGAAAAACAAAATCAAAAACTCTCATATAGGAAAAAATAACAGATCCAAAGCTGAAAACAAGTTGATTTTTAGCTTTTGGTTTTTTGGCTCCTTGGGGGACATTTTGTTATATAATGCACCAGTACACCAGCCAGAGTGTAGAGAAGGATGGCCGAGCACAGCATTGGACGTCCCCGGCAGCAGAATGGAGGGCATGTTAGGTCGTCTAAGTGCCCTGATTCTGCAACTGCAGGAATGTATAGCTCCCGCAGTTTCAGAATCGGGTGCATATCGTGTCAATACATCTTTTGTGTGTCCAAACGGCCCGGACGTGCCCTGCTCAGAATTGGCCTCCACCTGAATTCAAGAAAGCAAGAGACAAACACAGAAGATCGCTAAATGGAAAAAAGGACTATAGTATGTAGTTGATATTGTGGGCCGGCACCCATACTAGGCGGTGGCCTAGTGGGGGCGGCAGGCCATATTAACTTGTGTCTTGCTTCAGCCTAGTAGCTGAGGCCCTTAATTGTGTAGTTGTGGGGCAATAAAGCAGTCCAAGTGGAAATAGGCTAACACAGGAAAATTTATTTTTAAATTTTGTTTTAATCATCAAGATTGCAATTGGACCTTGGCAGAAGGCTCCAAACCATGAACAGAAAGTGAGGATATTTTCTCCAACAAAAAGCTTCTTTAGAAAGGTATATCAGCAGTTTTCTTCAGTCTTTGCAACAAACATAAGTTTCCTTTTAGCCAAACAAAACACAGTTGAAAGTCACTGTTGTAAGCAAAGTCCAGCTAACCTTGTTAGCTTCTCCCAGCTGTTTCAGGTAAGCTTAAAACATTCTCTGCTTCTCAGTATAGGAACTAAACTGCTGTTTAAAACATTTTCATAGCAGAAATACTATTGCAGCTTTAAAAGATGAGACTTCTGTCTTTCCAGCACTTCTCAGTAGCAATTACTCAGAATAAACTACTTCTTGGGCTTTCTTCACACTATCTCTTTAAGGGCTACAGACCTCCTTCCCTTTAGTGAAGCATTTTAAAGGTACTGTCTGCTTTACCTTGTTTTGTAGAAGCATTCTTCATAGCAGGCTTTTTAACAGGCATTGTTCCTTACTTAGAACCTGGGCTGCTTGCCTTTGAGTCAGAGTTATAATCCTTTTAACTCCCTCAAGCTTCTTCCTGCTCTTCTCTCTTGCTTCTTGTTCCGTTGTTGACTTCCCCAACAACTATTCTGGCTATCTCACCATGATAACTGCAAGAGGCTACCGCAGTTTAATAGACATTCCGTTAGACAATATATGAATCGATTCTCAACTCTCATTATCTCATCTATCCAATATTAATCACTCATCATTACTCACTGATCTCTTCAAGAGGGCATTGGTAGCCTCTCCCACTTTTTTATATAGTTTTAAATATCTCATATCTTATGCAATCTCCATCCTTTGACACGCTATTGTGTTTCAAAGGAGATTTGCTTCTGTGTCAGGGATTTCCTTATTCATCAGCGCCTCCCCCCCCCCCCCCACCTTTACATTCATATATTCTGAGTGCTTCTGAAAGTAAAAAATGCTGCTGACATTAATACTAGAATCACACGACACAGTCATTCAATCGGAGCTCATAATAGAGACAGTCATTTAACTTCTAAATTTAAACCTTTTGGAGTCACAGGGTTAAAAATCCAAAGCTGTTCTTTATAAATAAGTGCATGATCCTTGGTGTGGTCGATATAGAAGGCAAGTGCTCTTTTACAATCAAGAATATGCAGCTTCGCCTCATCAGGGAAGCTGTGATGTCTGGGAAAGAAAGTTGGTAGTGAAATGGACTGCTTCATGTGAAAAGGAGTAACAACTTTCAATAAGAACTTAGAATATGTCCGTAGGACAAACTTGTCATGGTGAAACCTGGTATATGGAGCGTCCACGAAATCCTGAAGTTCACTCACTCATTGAGCGGACATCTAAGAACTTTCCACATAGCCCGTGACAGCCAGTTAAAGTGTACATAGTTACCCTGTTAGCCCTGTATAAAACCCCTGTTTATTGTAAGTCCAGTGTAGGCCTGCCTGCACTGCACAAATTTGTTACCTGTAAACCGCACTGATTCTAAAGAGCGCGGTATAAAAAAGACATAAAATAAAATAAAATAAATAAGTAGTTGACACTAAAGGCTCAAAAGGAGGTCACATTAGTTGTGTCAAGACAACATTTAGAGCCCACGCCGTAGCTGGTGGGTGAAGGGTTGGTTTAGTCAAGAGAACATCCCACGTGAATCTTGAGATCAATAGGTACATGGACACCTGGCAGAAATCTAGAGTATAGTAAAATGCAGATATGGCAGATAAATGAACTTGTACTAAGTTAGTTTTAAGACCTCATGATGACAAATGGAGGAGGGATAGTAAGGAAATCCACAGTACTACCTTTTAACTTTCGAAAGGGAGACTATGATAAAATGAGGAAAATAGTAAAGAAAAAACTAAAAGGAGCAGTTGCAAAGGTTAAAGACTTACATCAAGCTTGGGTGTTGTTGAAAAGTACTATCTTGGAAGCCCAGACCAGCTGTATTCCACGCTTTAAAAATACTGAAAGGAAGTCCAAAAAACTGCCAGCATGGTTTAAAGGTGAGGTCAGAGAGGCTGTTGCCAAAAAAGCATCATTCAGGAAATGGAAAAAAGAGCCAAACGACGAAATCTGGATCAGCACAAGCACTGGCAAGTCAAATGCAAGGCATTGATAAAGCAGGCAAAGGGAGAATTTGAGAAGAAGCTTGCTGCGGAAGCAAAAACGCAAAATAAAGACCTTTTCAAGTACATTCGTAGCAAAAAACCTGTGAGAGAATCAGTTGGTCCATTAGATGATAGAGGAGTTAAAAGGGCACTAAGAGGCGACAAGGTGATAGCGGAGAGACTGAATGAATTCTTTGCTTCGGTCTTTACTGAGGAAGATGTAAGGATGTTACCCATGACTGAAGTAGTATTTAAAGGTGCGGAAGAATTGAAGGAAATATCAATACATCGGAAAGATGTATTACAACTATTATATAAACTGAAGAGTAGCAAATCACCTGGGCCGGATGGTATACATCCAAGCGTGCTGAAAGAACTGAAATATGAGATTGCAGACCTGCTATGAGTAATCTGTGAACTATCATTAAAATCATCTCTAATACCTGAAGATTGGAGGATCGCCAATGTAACACCAATTTTTAAAAAGGGTTCCAGGGGTGATCCGGAAAACTACAGACCGGTGAGCCTCATGTCAGTACCGGGAAAAATGGTAGAAACAATCAAAGAATAAAATTACTCAGCATGTAGATAGTCATGGCCTAATGGGAGACAGCCAACATTGCTTTAGACAAGGAAGATCTTGTCTTACTAATCTGTTATGTGTTTTTGAAGGTGTGAATAAACAGGTGGACAAAGGTGAGTCGGTTGATATAGTGTATCTGGACTTTCAGAAAGCCTTTGACAAGGTCCCTCATCAGAGACTTTTGGCAAAACTAAAGAGTCATGGGATAGGAGGCAGTGTACTACTGTGGATCATGAACTGGTTAAAAGATAGAAAGCAGAGGGTTGGGCTAAATGGCCAGTTTTCCCAATGGAGAACGGTGTATAGTGGTGTACCCCAGGGATCTGTGCTGAGTCCGCTGCTTTTTGACATTCATAAATGACCTGGAAAGTGGAACAACAAGTGAGGTTATCAAATCTGCAGATGACACAAAACTATTTAAAGTTGTTAAAACCCAAGAGGATGTGGAAAATTGCAAGAGGATCTCAATAAATTGGAAGACTGGGCATCAAAATGGCAGATGAAATTTAATGTGGACAAGTGCAAAGTTATGCACCTAGGGAAGAACAACCCAAACTATGGTTACACGATTCAAGGTTCCACATTAGGAACCACCACCCAGGAAAAAGATTTAGGCGTCATTGTGGATATCATGTTAAAACCCTCGGCCCAGTGTGCAATGGCGGCCAAGAGAGCAAATAGAATGCTAGGTATCATAAGGAAAGGAATGGAAAATAAAACAAAAGATATTATAATGCCTCTATATCGTTCCATGGTGAGACCGCACCTTGAATATTGTGTGCAATTCTGGTCGCCGTATCTTAAAAAGGATATAGCGTTATTAGAAAAGGTTCAGATAAGAGCCACCAAAATGGTAAAGGGGATGGAAGGCTACTCCTATGAAGAAAGGCTAAAAAGGTTAGGGCTCTTTAACCTGGAAAAGAGACGGCTGAGGGGAGATATGATAGAAGTCTATAAATTAATGAACGGAGTGGAACGGGTAAACGTAGATCGATTGTTTACATTATCAGAATATAGAAAGACTAGGGGACATGCAATGAAGGTACAGGGTAAAGACTAATAAAAGAAAATATTTTTTCATTCGACGTGTAATCAAACTCTGGAATTTGTTACCGGATGATGTAGTAAAGGCTGTTAGTGTAGCTGGGTTTAAAAAAGGTTTGGACAAGTTCCTGGAGGAAAGGTCCTTAAACCATTATTAAGAAGGGACCCAGGATATCAATGCTTGACCCAGTACAAGCATTGCTGAACCTGTGTCTTTTGGGGAAACTGCTAGGTACGTATGACCTAGATTGGTCACTATTGGAAACAGGATACTGGGCTTGATGGACCTTGGTCTGACCCAGTATGGCACATCTAATGTTCTTAAGTATTGTAGAAGTTCCGGAACTGGACATGTAAAGGGATCTAGGGCCCTTTGTGAGCCCAGCTCGAGAATCTTATCCACTTGAAGGCATGCCTGGTGGAATCTTTTCTCGAAGATAGTAAAACTTGTAGCACATCTTCCTGAAGTCCTAGATGTGAGAGGACAAAACACTTAACTGCCAGGCTGTCAGATGAAGGGACTGGAGGTTGGGGTGTAAGAGGGTTACCTGTTACTGAGTCAGGAGATCAGGAGAACACCCCATGTGGTGCGGAGGATATTGAGCTAGTTGGAGGAGAAGAGAAAACCATAGTTGTCTTAGCCAGTGAGGCACAATGAGAATCATTTCGCCCTGGTCGTTCTGGAGCTTGAAAAGCACCTTTGCAATGACAGGAAAGGGGAGAAAGGCATAAAGAAGGCCTTGTCCCCAATGTAGGAGAAAAGCATCTGAGCTCTTCCTGTGAGGAAAAGGAATTCTGGAGCAATACTGAGGCAACTGAGTTCTCGGGAGAAGCAAAGAGATCAAGTAGTGGGAACCCCCCAGAGGAGGAATAATTGTTGCACTACTACTGAGTTTAACCTCCATTTGTGTGGGTGGAAAAAGCGACTCAGTCTGCTACTTTGTTCACCTCCCCTGGCAGATGCACTGCATGTAGATGAATTTTGTGGGCTATTGCTCAAGTCCATATGGCTAATGCCTCTCTGCATAATGAGCAAGAGCCTGTTCCTCCTTGTTTGTTTATATAAAACATAGCCATCTGATTGTTGGTCTGTATAAGGACTACCTTGCCCAGCAGGTGGTGAGAGAACACCGAATGGCATTGAATATGGCTCTGAGTTGAACTAGATTGATAGGCAGGTGGGTCTCTGGACAAGGCCAGATACCCTGGGTCGTCAGACTTTGAGGGGAGGCCCCGCAACCATGCTTTGATGCATCTGTTGTCAGAGTACAGTGTGGTAAAGACTTTAGAAAAAGTAATCCTACATCGAGGTTCTCTGGTATGGCCCACCAGAAAAGAAAGTCTTTCATCCGGAAAGAGATGGTGATGAGATCGAAGAGGTGATCTCTGGATTGTTTCCACTGCTGTGAGAGGTTCCATTGACTCTCTCGCATGTTGAAAAGGGCATGGGGTACAACATGCACTGTTAGAAACATAGAAATATGACGACAGAAAAAGACCACATGGCCTATCTAGTCTGTCCTTCCATATCAACAACTACAACAGTCCCCTTTTTTCCTTTAGAGATCCTCTGTGTTTGTCCCATGCTTTTTTGAATTCAGTTACTGTCCTCATCTCTACCACCTCCACTGGGAGACTATTCCACGGATCCACCACTCTTTCCATAAAGAAATATTTCTGCATATCACTCCTGAATCTATCCCCCTTCACCCTCATCCCATGTCCCCTCGTAGCAGAACTTGCTTTCAATTGAAAGAGGCTCTCCCCCTAAACATTTATGCCATAGAGGTATTTAAACATCTCAATCATATCACCTCTATCCCGACTTTCCTCTAAAGTGTACATATTAAGATCCTTAAGTCTGTCCTCATATGCTTTATAATGAAGACCACTAACCATTTTAGTAGCCACCCTCTGCACCGACTCCATCCTGTTCACATCCTTTTGAAGGTGCGGTCTCCAGAATTGCACACTATACTCCAAATGAGGTCGCACCAAAGACTTATAGAGAGGCACTATCGCCTCCTTTTTTCTGCTAGCCATTCCTCTCTGTATGCACCCAAGCATCCTTCTAGCTTTTGCCATTGCCTTTTCTACCTGTTTAGCTAATTTAAGATCATCAGACACAACCACGCCTAGGTCCCGCTCTTCTTTAGTGGACAAAAGTACTTCACCCCCTATACTATATTGCTCCCTTGGATTGCTGCAGCCCAAATGCATGACCTTACATTTTTTAACATTAAATCCCAGCTGCCAAATTCTAGACCATTCTTCAAGCTTAGCTAGATCCCTCCTCATGTTATCTACACCTTCCTGGGGGTCTACTCTATTGCAGATTTTGGTATCATCCGCAAAGAGGCAAACCTTACCCGACAGCCCTTCCGCTATATCACTAACAAAGATGTTAAAAAGAACCAGACCAAGGACAGATCCCTGGGGCACACCACTGGTAACATCCTTCTCCTCAGAGTGAGCTCCATTTACCTGTACTCTTTGTCGCTTCCCACCCAACCAATTTCTAACCCAAGCAGTAACTTTAGGGTCCATTCCTAGGGTGCTCAGTTTGTTTATAAGTCACCTGTGAGGAACAGTGTCAAAGGCTTTACTGAAATCTAAATACACCACATCTAGGGCTCTCCCTCGATCCAACTCCCTGGTCACCCAGTCAAAGAAATCAATCAGATTTGTCTGACAAGACCTGCCTCTGGTGAATCCATGCTGCCTCGGATCCTGTAATCCGCTGGACTCCAGAAACCTCACTATTTTCTCTTTCAGCAGTGTTTCCAATTTACTCACCACCGAAGTTAAACTAACCGGCCTGTAGTTTTCGACCACATCCTTACTTCCACTTTTGTGTAAAGGCACCACATGTGCCTCTCTCCAGTCCTTTGTCACCACTCCTGACTCCAACGAGGCATTGAAAAGGTCAGTAAGTGGAGTTGCTAGAACATCCCCAAGTTCCCTCAGTATTCTAGGGTGTATCCCATCTGGTCCCATCGCTTTGTCTACTTTAAGTTGAGCTAGTTTATCATGAACACAGTCTTCTGAAAATTGTTCAAGATGTCCCTCACTTCTGTTCCTGTTTGTGGGTGTTTTCTGAGGTCCTGCTCCTGGTTCTTCATCTGTGAACATCTTCATCTGTTGAGGCTATATAGCCTAATAAACATAGGCATGTCCTTGCTGTCACTGTTGACTGCTACTGGATTTGAGAAGCTAGGAAACGTAGCCCGATAAGTCTGTCCTCTGGAAGAAAAGCTTGAGCTTGAACGGTATCCAGTCGAGCTCCTATGAACTCTAGGTTTTGAGATGGAACTAGGTATGACTTTGGATAGTTGATAATAAATCCTATGTCTTGTAGGTCATGGATGGTTTGCTGAAGGGCAACTGCGACTGATTTGGTGGTATCTGCCTTTATCAGCCAGTCATCTAAGTAAGGGAAGAGAAAGGTTCCCAAGGTCTGGAGGTAGACTGCAATGACAGACGGACACTTTGTGAAGACCCAAGGTGCTGAAGACAGTCCGAAGGTGAGGACTCGATATTGATAATGTTGGTCTTAAAATACAAACCTGAGGTACTTTCTGTAGTTTGGATGTATGAGGATGTGAGTATATGCATTCTTTAGATCCAAAAAGCACAGCCAATCATTTGGCTGGAGATAAGGAAGAAGAGTTCCTAGAGAAATCAACTTGACCTTTTCCTTGATAAGAAATTTGTTGAGATTCCTGAGATCCAAAATGGGCCTGTATCCTCCTGTTTTCTTTGGAATTAAGAAGTAATGGTAGTAAAACCCCAGACCTTACTGAGACAGAGGAACTTCCTCTATTATCCCTTGAGTTAATAGAGAGTGGATCTCCCGATGAAGTAAGGAGGTGTGATAGAGGTCCAGGCCTGGAGGCCCTAGAAAATGAGCTGGTGGTGGGCTCTTGAAACAAAACTGAAGGCTCTTGCTGATTAATTGCAGCGTCCAGGGTTCTGAGGTGAGGAGGCCCATCTTTGGGCAAAATGGGCTAGTCTGCCTGGGATTAGTGGAGGGGCAGGTAAGCTTATTGGACAACTGGTTATGCTCTTTAGAAAGTGTCAAAAATTTTGAGTGGCAGGCTGTGGTTTTGCAACCTTGGGTTTCCTTGGTTGGTTGGGACCCTGATGCCTCTGCTGTGTTTGAGGAGCAGAATATGTATATGAATAGGGGAGATATAACTTTTTTTTCTTTGGATAAAAGAGCTTTTTAGGTGCAGATTTCTTTTTTGAAGGATCTGCTGTCTTTTGAGAGTCGCTTCATTGTGAAGTCATCAGTCTCTATTTCCCCTGCTTTCTCTCTCTAGTGCTGTCCAAAAAGATCTTCCCCATTACAGGGGATGATGATCAGTTTATCCTGGACCCACTGTTCTAGGTCAGAAGCTTGGAGCCAGGCTGTTCTTTTGGCTCCAATGCAGGCTGCAGCTGCCCTGCTATTGGCCTCAAAGGTGTCAAAAGCAGCTGCCATTAGGAACTTTGTGTGTGGGATACTAGTACTTGATGAAATGGTTGCTTATCAGTGGATAGTAGAAACGTCAACTCTACTAGATCTCCAGAGATGTCCCTTAGAAACATGCCCATATAGAGCATGTAGGAATCTATTCTGGAGTACCAACAAGAGGCACAAAGCCACGTGCTACAAGGATCCCAGTAAGAAAAACGTGGATAGCGAATGGAAAGACAATCTTTATTAGTAGAAAAAACCTATGGCCCGACACAGGCCGTGTTTCGTTGCCTTCTTCAGGGGCAGGCTACATAAAATAGCAACAAATAAATAATTAAATATACTATAATCATATAAATAAAACACAAAAACGTCATACCGAAGGATGACAATAAAAAGCTTAATATTATAAATACATAGATATCATATAAGAAACATATAAACCATCTATAAACAATCATAAGAAATGAATGATGAATTAAAAGATCAGCAACAGCACAATAAGGTCCTCAAAGGCATCATATGACAGACAAAAGAACATCATAGTTAACATGTATAAATATATAAATAAATAGTGAACTAGATGTGTAAAGGGTGTTTAAAAACTATTACCCATATCACAGGGCATACTACCATGTTGTAACCACATATAAAACCATATATATATATTAGATGGTAAATGAATGAAACAAACATTGCATACCTTCATAAACAATCATACTTCCATGGTGCTCTAGACACTATCAGGGACAAGGAAGAGAACAATATGGATAAGTGCATCATCATAATAATTCACTATACCTAATATTCAAAAGGGTCTCACTAAGATAAAATGTTCATCTAAAAATTATTACCTATGAGCACGATAATGTTCTTTCAAAACTGTTGTTTCAAGGAAAAAGAACCCGATACTAAAAAGGAAAAGAGACACATTATACTCATTCTTGGCAACTTATTGCAAAATATAACCCCCGTCCTAATCTACCTTGTGTGCAATCAGACAGAGAATGGGTAACAATCCTGCGCTTCACAAACTTTTTATAGTATAACGTATGGACGAAACCCCCCCCAAAGAACCAAGACTCATAAGAACATAAGATATGCCATACTGGGTCAGACCAAGGTCCATCAAGCCCAGTATCCTGTTTCCAACAGTGGCCAATCTAGGTCATACGTACCTAGCAGTTTCCCCAAAAGACACAGGTTCCACAATGCTTGTACTGGGTCAAGCATTGATATCCTGGGTCCCTTCTTAATAATGGTTTATGGACTTTTCCTCCAGGAACTTGTCCAAACCTTTTTTAAACCCAGCTACACTAACAGCCTTTACTACATCCTCCGGTAACAAATTCCAGAGTTTGATTACACGTTGAGTGAAAAAATATTTTCTTTTATTAGTCTTAAATAGTTTACCCTGTAGCTTCATTGCATGTCCCCTAGTCTATCTATATTCTGATAACGTAAACAATCGATCTACGTTTACCCGTTCCACTCCGTTCATTAATTTATAGACTTCTATCATATCTCCCCTCAGCCGTCTCTTTTCCAGGTTAAAGAGCCCTAACCTTTTTAGCCTTTCTTCATAGGAGTATCCTTCCATCCCCTTTACCATTTTGGTGGCTCTTCTCTGAACCTTTTCTAATAACGCTATATCCTTTTTAAGATACGGTGACCAGAATTGCACACAATATTCAAGGTGCGGTCTCACCATGGAACGATATAGAGGCATTATAATATCTTTTGTTTTATTTTCCATTCCTTTCCTTATTATACCTAGCATTCTATTTGCTCTCTTGGCTGCCGCTGCACACTGGGCCGAGGGTTTTAACATGTTATCCACAATGACGTCTAAATCTTTTTCCTGTGTGGTGGTTCCTAAAGTGGAACCTTGCATCGTGTAACCATAGTTTGGGTTGTTCTTCCCTAGGTGCATAACTTTGCACTTGTCCACATTAAATTTCATCTGCCATTTTAATGCCCAGTCTTCCAATTTATCAAGATCCTCTTGCAATTTTCCACAATCCTCTTGGGTTTTAACAACTTTAAATAGTTTTGTGTCATCTTCAAATTTGATAATCTCACTCGTTATTCCACTTTCCAGGTCATTTATGAATATGTCAAAAAGCAGAGGACCCAGCACAGATCCCTGGGGTACACCACTATTCACCTTTCTCCATTGGGAAAATTGGCCATTTAGCCCTACCCTCTGCTTTCTATCTTTTAACCAGTTCCTGATCCACAGTAGTACACTGCCTCCTATCCCATGACTCTTTAGTTTTGCCAAAAGTCTCTGATGAGGGACCTTGTCAAAGGCTTTCTGAAAGTCCAGATACACTATATCAACCGACTCACCTTTGTCCACCTGTTTATTCACACCTTCAAAAAAACATAACAGATTAGTAAGGCAAGATCTTCCTTGTCGAAAGCCATGTTGGCTGACTCCCATTAGGCCATGACTATCTAAATGCTGAATAATTTTATTCTTTATGATGGTTTCTACCATTTTTCCCGGTACTGACGTCAGGCTCACCGGTCTGTAGTTTCCCGGATCACCCCTGGAACCCTTTTTAAAAATTGGTGTTACATTGGCTATCCTCCAATCTTCAGGAATTAGAGATGATTTTAATGATAGTTCAGAGATTACTAATAGCAGGTCTGCAATCTCATATTTCAGTTCTTTCAACACCCTTGGATGTTTACCATCCGGCCCAGGTGATTTGCTACTCTTCAGTTTATCTAATAGTTGTAATACATCTTCCCTATGTATCGATATTTCCTTCAACTCTTCTGCACCTTTAAATACTACTTCAGTCATGGGTAACATCCCTATATCTTCCTCAGTAAAGACCGAAGCAAAGAATTCATTCAGTCTCTCTGCTATCGCCTTGTCACCTCTTAGTGCCCCTTTAACGCCTCTATCATCTAATGGACCAACTGACTCTCTCACAGGTTTTTTGCTGCGAATGTACTTGAAAAAATCTTTATTTCGCGTTTTTGCTTCCGCAGCAAGCTTCTTCTCAAATTCTACCTTTGCCTGCTTTATTAATGCCTTGCATTTGACTTGCCAGTGCTTGTGCTGTTTCCAGGTTTCGTCGTTTGGCTCTTTTTTCCATTTCCTGAAAGATGCTTTTTTGGCAACAACAGCCTCTCTGACCTTACCTTTAAACCATGCTGGCAGTTTTTTTGACTTCCTTCCACTTTTCTTAAAGCGTGGAATAAAGCTGGCTTGGGTTTCCAAGATAGTATTTTTGAACAACACCCAAGCTTGATGTAAGTCTTTAACCTTTGCAACTGCTCCTTTTAGTTTTTTCTTAACTGTTTTCCTCATTTTATCATAGTCTCCCTTTCGAAAGTTAAAAGGTAGTACTGTGGATTTCCTTACTATCCCTCCTCCACTAATTAAATCACTGATCCACACTGGTTAACAACAATTGTTGGGGGAAGAAATCTAATTTGGAGTATGAACCGGCAGCGTGTAGACCAGATGCTACAAAATAATTTAACCAACATTATCAGCATACATAACTTCTCGTTTAACAACGCATTCTAATTTAAATATAAAAAGCGGTGTTTCAAGGCATTATGATGTTACAGCAGAAAACATTCTGTTTGGAATTTTTTAATGGGGTTTTAGTAGTCCTAACAGAACCAACCAGTCTTCCCACTGGAGGTAGGGTAACCATGTTCCCAGGGAGACCATTTTGAACTTTTCCTTCACCAGGAATCGGTTTAGGTTTCAAAGATCTAGTATGGGCCTGAAGCCACCTTTTTTTTTCAGAACCAGGAAGTAATGGGAGTAGAATCCCTTCCTGACTTGAGCTGACTGGACCAGCTTGATGGCAAGATCGGCCAGAAGAATCTAAGTCTCCTACTGAAGGAGATCCCAGTGGAGGGGATCGAGTGGATACTCCCCTGGGAAGAATGGAGGAGGCAATTGATTGAAATATAACAGGTAGCTGCCCTGGACAATTTTCAGTGTCCAGGAGTCTGTTACAACTACCTGTGGCCATAATGGACCAGTCATCCCCCTCACCTTGCGACGGGAAGATGAGTCAAAAACCCCCACCTGGCTGTGGAGCGGGTTAGGGCTTCTGGGGGTGCTGTTTGTGCTGGCCCTGGTTCTTCTCCTGCCCCTGCATAGGGCCATGATAGGCCTAGTAGGTGGCCTACTACCTGTGTATCGCCTCTTGTGTGGATAGTAGCCCTTCTTCTCTGCTGCCTTTTTCTTGGCAGGATCAGCAGTTTTCCTGGAGAGGCGATTCATAGTCAACTGCTCCATCTCCAACTCACCAGTCTTCTCCTCCAACCAGCGACTAATGGAGGGCACCGTGAGTGGGTTCTCCTATATCCTGAAGAGGAGCCGCTGTACTGGTACAGTGATTGCCTCCTTTGGTGGTGAAGGATATTGCAGTATCTCCAATTCCTCCACCCTCAGTTCTTCCTTGGCCTCGAGGGTGAAGGGGAGGGCTTTTGCCATGTATCCGACGAACTCATGAAATGAGATGTCCTTGGGCGGAGACGTGTGGCATTTGTAGGATGGCGAGGGATTGAACAGGATGTCCCTATGTCGATCTGAGACTGGGGACTCCTCCTCCTTGGTCTCCCATCCCCCGGATTCCGAGTTGGTAAAGTCAAAGTACCGACGCACTTCCTCCTGATTCCGGCGGTGCTCTGGAGGGGTGAACAGAGTCTAAGATTCCCAATGTCTCCATTTAGGGCCTTCAGACCCAGAGGCACTCGCAAGGCAGATGGCCATCGGTGCTAACAGCAAGTCTGAGCACCTGCCCAAGTCCTTTCCCCCATCAGGGAGGGCATGGGTCTCAAGAACAGGCTGCACCATCATCGGCGGTGCCACTGCAGTCTGATAGGCTGCTGTCGGCACTGAGGCACCCAAGGGTATCTGGGCCCTCACAGTCTGCAAAGTCAGGAACGCAGCCAGGCTCCTTTCCAAGGCTTTCATGTGCTCAGCCAAGAGTGCTAGTTCCGATTATAGCCAGAGCTGGGGCAG
Organism: Ichthyophis bannanicus; assembly: GCA_033557465.1. Taxonomy (NCBI): domain Eukaryota; kingdom Metazoa; phylum Chordata; class Amphibia; order Gymnophiona; family Ichthyophiidae; genus Ichthyophis; species Ichthyophis bannanicus. The sequence continues at coordinate 26,118,846 of CM066048.1, forward strand.
CAGTGATGGCCACTGATGCCGGCTCCCTCATTGGGGACTCCATAATGGTCATTGCATCGGGAGACTGTTGACGGCCCAACAGGGCTTTGGGAGGTAATGCTTCATGTCAGGACAGCATAGAAGACCACTCCTGGCCATCACCTTCAGAGTCTCATTGAGGAGGTGTTTGATGCCGGTGGCCCTGGGTTTTCCCCTGGCTCTTGGCATTGCCCCTCAGTGTTGACAGGGCAGGATAAGACTTATCCTTTTGGGGGCCGGCCTCCTCAAAGGACAGTCTCCGGTTCAGGCTACCATGGTCCCTCAGCTCCGAGTGCGCTTGAGCGCCATGTTGAGTCAAAGTCTTGGCTGAAGCCCTCAAGAGCATTGATGCCAATGTCTGTGCCGACGCCGATGTCACTGACACTGATAAACCGAACAGAGATTCATGCTGCTTCTCTCGATTCTTGAGTCCTTTGCAGGTCATCTGGAGACATAATATGCAGGTGGCGGGCTCATGGTCAGGCCCGAGGTACTGTAAGCACCAGTTATGGCGGTCCATCACTGAAATGGTGCGGCCACACCGGGTGCATTTTTTTAAGTCACTGACTGGCTTTGACATATTGGGGAAGATGGCTTACGCTATGTCAAAGGACGTCAACATCCCAGCTGATCAGGGAGGTGTGTGAGAAAAATCCCAAGCGCTGAAAAAAACAAAAAGAAAAAAGTATCGGAAAAAAATGCACCAAGGCCGGGCAGGAAGATGAGGACTGATGAACAATATAAAAAACTTGTGAAAACAAGAAAAAATAACTGCGAGGGTTAAGACACAATTTTTCGGAGACAGATGTACTGAAGATGTCTATGCTAAGAGGTATTGGTTTAATATTACTAGAGAAGAAAGATTAGCTCTTCGGCAACTAGTAACAGATATCATTGTTTTTTGTGCTGATAAAGGAGGAGCAATAGTAATCTTATTTAGAGAACAATATATTTGTGAAGCCGAAAGGCAATTATCAGAACAACATAGTTCTAAATGGATTACCATAAAAAGTTTGGATTTTTGCTGATGTGGTGCCAAGTATCCAGGCTAAGAAGCAACTATTTCTTCAGTTGCACCAAGTTGTTGCTTTAGCTAACACATTCCTTTTTAAAATTTCCATGCAAATCCATTATTTTGCCATCAAAGGAATACATTCTTTTTTATCACCCTTTACATTTGGAAATTCTTAGTGAACAAAACTAGGATTATATGATGTTACTGCTACCTGGAAGACTAAACCTTAAGGATCTATTAGGAAGTTAGGTGCGTCTAGGTCCCCTCCCTAAAATGAAAGTACATTGAGAAAGCATGCTTTACATGCAGAAAAAGCCCCTTATAAAATTGCACAGGAGTATACATGCGTAAAAAAAATAGGGAACCTTTGCGTACTAATGTGTGAGGGGAAGAATTTGGGAAAAGCTGCATTGTAGATGTTAACTTTAGAAACCATGTACATGCACACACATACTATTAACTCCTGGTCCCTTCCTTACTGAACACACTCTCTAGCCAATCCATTCACTCATCACCTCCTGCTTCCACTGTGCAACTCACTCTTCACAGGTCTCCCACTGACTGACCCTTCTCTCTCCACTATAGTCTATTTAACACTAGAAGCCCCAAAGTGCGTCAACTGGCGCAAATGCATCTTCAAAGTTGTATACCAGCGCCACTGCTAGAACCATGTCAGTCATGTTCCATGACTTTGTTAGCAAGGTCAAGATGTTCAAATATGTGCATCAAAAATTAATGACAGATGCACCACTTAGTTGGAAAATGAATTTATACCTAGATGCCCCAAAGTACATTAATTGACACACTCAATTGTCTTGGATTTAATTAATTTAATTTAATTAGCAAATTTTTATATACCGCACCTTCCATTGATCAGTTGCGGTTTACATGAAACAACAGTAAACAGGCAATACTGTTTTTACAGGTAACAATGTGAAACTACAAAGAAATTCAATCTTATAATTAACAGTTGTAAACTATATACAAAGAACCAGATTTTAACTATATACATGGTATGTATGTTGATTGACGTACTTTGAGGCTTCTAGGTATAAATTCATGTTCCTACTAGGTGGCGCATCTCAATCACTGTTTACCGTTTTACTCCGACATTACAAACAAACACATGATGATGTCATGTAATGACGTCACACACTGCACGTATTTAACAAATAAGTAACTTCATATTAATTCACATCTGCATTTCATGCTAAACGCAGTCGTCATGATAATGCGTCAATTGACGCACTTTGGGGTTTCGACGTAAAATTCCTTTTGGGGCTTCTAGTGTTAAAACTCAGCTACACTCATATCTTCCTTCAGTATTGTTAAGACCATATAACCTTAATGCTCTATAAGAGCTTTTACCAAATGTTATTTTTGAGCAAAGTCCATGCGTATTTTACTCAAATATATCTGAGGTCCATATTCAGCAGGGTGATCTCCACATAAAGAGAAGTGGATTATTTATCGGCTTATCTTTATGCTTATCCATTTAAGTAGGGTGTTCCTAAACTTGCACCCCTTTTACTAAAACCTGCTAAGTGGTTAATATGCAATTTTGCAGGTGGTAACGGCCCACTGAACTGTTACCGCACAGGCATGACAGTAACCGGCCAGTAAAGAACATATGAAGGGGCGGGGGTTGGGCAGGGTTTAGGCAGAGTATAGGCACAGAGAACGCATTGCAGTTAGCGCAGGGATACATATCACATGCTGTCAATATGGCAATTGGTTTGGGTGCACCTGTATGGGTGGCATGAGCTGCAGTCTTGTTAACTGCATTGCGTGTCAGGATATGTGTCTGTATAGTAATTCTGGGAACATGCTGCCCTCGCCCAGACAGTTACTGTGGAGACTTTGCAAGTAATGCACATTAGTTTTTGTGCTAGATGTGCATTAAGTGCAAAACCTTAATGGGCTTTAATAAAAGGGCCCTTAAACATATAAGTTAGCCATTTAAGTTATTAACTTTAGAATAGCTATTTATGCAGTCTTACTTATGGATAAACCTAACCACATAGCACTCAAGATCATAGCTGTCCGCTGCAGTTTAAGCCATGCCCCCACGATGCCGTCAATCCCTTCCTTTTCAAGATGTTTAGCCAAACGTTACGCCTTCACCAGGCCCACATTTTAAACAAAATGCAATTTATGCTGTTAATTCTGAAGTTAACCACATTAGTCTTTTTGGATATCAACCTCTATAGTCAAATTTTATAACGCTGAAAGAAAAAATAAATTATGTAACAGAAGAGAACAGGATAAGAGTCACCATCTCATAATATATCTGGAAATGTTACAGCAGCGCATCTTTTGCTCCACTGAAGGAAGGTGATTTTAAAAAAGCTGATTTACATGAACGAATCCACTTTTATCCACAAAATGGTTCTGAATATTTCTCTCTATAATAACTCCCTGTCCTCTTCTGCCTTCTCTCAAGGCTGGATTTAGGCATAGGCCACAAGTACGTGCCTAGAGTGCCCCAAAACCAGGGGCTTGGAACCACCCACTCTCCAATCTCTAGGGAACACCTCTCCCCACTGGTCTCCTGTCTATGGGTGCCATAATCGTATCCTGTTTCCAACACTGGCCAATCCAGGTCACAAGTACCTGTCAGGTTCCTAAAAGGTACACAGATTGCACGCTGCTTGACCTAGGGCAAGCAGTGGATTTCCCGGGTCCTCTTTAATAATGGTTTATGGACTTTTCCTCCAGGAACTTGTCCAAACCTCTTTTGAATCCAGCTAGCTACACTAACAGCTTTTACTACATCCTTTGGTAATGAATTCCAAAGTTTGGTTATGCATCAAGTGAAAGAAGTATTTTCTCCTATTAGTCTTAAATGGGCTATCATACAGCTTCATTGCATGTCATCTAGTCTTTCTGCTTTTTGAAGAGGTAAATAACCAATCTACATTTACCCGTTCCACTCCATTCATTAATTTATAGACTTCTATCATATCTCCCCTCAGCCAGCTTTTTTCCATGTTGAAGAGCCCTAACCTTTTTAGCCTCTTCTCATAGGTGTATCCTTCCATCCCCTTCACTATTTTGGTCGCTGTTCTCTGTACCTTTTCTAATTCTGCTATATCCTTTTTAAAATATGATGACCAGAACTGCATACCATATTCAAGGTGTGAATGCACCATGGAACGATACAGAGGCATTATAATATCCTTTGTTTTATTCTCCATTCCTTTCTTTATGATTCCTAGCATTCTATTTGCTTTCTTGGCCACCGCTGCACACTGGGCAGAGGGTTTCAATGTATTATCCATGATGATGCCTAAATCCTTTTCCTGGGTGGTGGTTCCTTTATCTTTATCTTTATTTACATATTTGATATACCGCTAGGGCATAAGCATTAAGCGGTGTACAATAAAAAATTTGATTAAACACTGCACACCAGGAAATAGAACGCCAAAGTTAGATAGGAAAGAGAGGTACAGAAAGGGCAAACAAATCATATAGTGAAACAAACTCATAATAAACCATAAAGACAAAGTGGGAGACAAACAAAGACAATTTATAACATATTAGACAAAACATAGGACAATCAGGAGGGGACTTCGGGGAGGAGGTCAAAGGCTTTCTGGAATAAATATGTCTTAAGCAAAGACTTGAACTGGGGATATGATGACTCTAGCCGAAGATAAGTGGGTAGCGTATTCCATAACATAGGTCCGAGAAAGAACCAGGCAGAGTGTCGTGTCTGTTCTAGGCGGGCTTGGGGGGGTGAGGGAAGGGATAGGCGATTAGTGTTGATGGAACGGAGTTGAAGATGAGGAGAATGTAGAGAAATGCAATCAGCCAAATAGAGAGGAGTACTGGTGTAGATGGCCCGATGAAGAAGAATCAGAAATTTGTAATGGAAGCGGTAATGAAGGGGAAGGAGGATAGGTGTAATGTGGTCAAATTTACTGGAAGAGGTGATGAGGCGAGCGGCAGTATTCTGGATGCGCTGCAGCCTTTGCAGGCTGTATTTAGGGAGGTTGGCTAAATAAACATTACAGTAATCTAATCTGCTAATGATGAGAGCAATGACAAGAGTGATTAGGGAGCTAATGGGTAATATGGATCGGACGGCCTTGATACGCCGTAGAGCAGCAAAGGAACGGCAGGAGATCATGGAGATATGTTCGTGAAAGGACAGAGAAGGATCTAGAAGAACGCCCAAGTAACGGAAAGAGGATGTGAGAGGAATGCTGGTTGAATCAATGGAGGGAGCTAGAGTGGGACATGAGTCACCCAAGGAAACCCACATTGCGGAGGACTTTGCAGGATTGAGGTGAAGAAAATGTTCTGATAGCCAAGAAGCGATATGGGAAAGGCAGAGATTTAACTGAGTAACATCGGGGGATAAAGGCGAGGTATGAAACAGGAGAACAATGTCATCTGCATAAATGTAAGAGGAGACCGGATATTGCTGAATGATCAAGGGCAGCGGAGCAAGAAAGATATTGAACAATATGGGGGAAAGCACAGAGCCCTGCGGGACACCACAAGTGAGGGGAAGGACGGGAGAGGCCTGGTCATTAACGTGTACAGAGAAGGAACGGGAGGAGAGGAAGGAGTGAAACCAGTGCCAAACAGCACCACGGAGACCAATATCAGAGAGTCGGGACAGGAGTGTAGGATGATCAATCAGGTCAAAAGCCGCGGACAGATCTAGTGATACAAGGAGAGTAATATTACCACGGTCATGGGCGATGTGCAATTCGTTTAGTAAGGCAAGGAGAACGGTTTCGGTGCTGTGTCCCTGGCGGAAACCAGCCTGACGTGGGTGGAGGGAATTGGTAGATTCAACATGGGCACTCAGTTGATCAAAAGCGCAGCGTTCTAGGAGCTTAGCAAGAAATGGGAGGTTGGATACTGGGCGCCAATGTGAAAGGACAGATGGATCGAGGGAAGGCTGTTTCAATAAAGGGTGAAGGATAGCAGACTTCCAAGATGTCGGAAATTGGCCAGAAGAAAAGCTGGAATTAATGATAGTGGTGATGATTGGGACCAATTGTAAGGAAGGTTCGGAGAGCCACCGGGAGAGGATGGGGTCGAGGACACAAGTGGTTTTCCTAGATTTAGACAAAAACATCAACACTTCCGCTGAGAGGACAGGGCGGAAAGATGACCAAGTATGCATGCAAACAGGATTACTAGTGACAGAGGTAGGTGAAGAGCAGACAGAGGAAGGGATCAGGGGGAGAGGGGTCGAACTATAGGGAAGAGGGGACGGGGAGAGAGGGGGGGTGGAGGGGAGAAAGAGGAGCGTAAGGTTCCTAATGTGGAACCTTGCATCATGTACTTAGCTTCCAGAGATAGGACTTCTTTCATGAGAGCAAAGAGCTCTTGCACTTAATCCACACATAAGACCGCTCACCAACTAGGAGAAAACCATACATCTAACACTCAGTGCAAAAGACTGGATAACCCCCATATCGCTGCTGGACTGCTGTCTGCATCTTAGATTTAACGATTTCTTTTAGTTATTTAAAGTTATTAAGTTATGTAAAATTGCTAGATTAATAGCTATACTTGAACCAATACAATTATACCTAATAACTATAAAGGACTTTTAGTGTTCACCTTAATGCAAACTGCAAGGACTTAATTAATCTATTCTTAAGGCCTAATAACCTGCTGATGAAAATAATCAGTTAAACCTGAAATTGAGTAAGATCTCCCTTTCCTCTTAAATGGTAGGAAGCTACAAATCAAGGATTATGCCAGGGGCGGGTGGGAGGTATGCCCTACTTGTATCTGTACTTCTAAGACAATCTCTTAATTTCCTGGGTGATTCACATTGCCCTTAGTTTGATAGAGGGAGCCTTTCAAATTGCCCCTTTGATTTGTCACTTGACTTAACACCTATTTACAACAAACTTCACAGTTCTCTTGCCTCCTAACTGGTAGGTCTCTTTGTAAAAGGTCTCTAGAAAACAATTTATCTCTATATACTCAAAGCATATTTACCCTATTCTATTCTGTGTTAAGATATACCTAAACTGGCTTTAATTTAACTGAAGGCTGGCTCGTTATACTAAGTACTAACTGGCTTTAACTTAATTGAAAGCTGGCTTCTAGTACTATGCCCTAACTCACTTAATAAAACACTGAATTTTAAAATGCGCAGATTTTATGCATTTTAACCCAAACAATTCCTTTTTATTTTTTATTTTATTTATTTATTACATGCACTTATATACCGCGCTATTTTCCATCAGTGTGGTTTACATAGAACCAGTTAAATACACATCTCAAAACATTTGATTTGTGTTTACAATTAACAGGCAACAGAACTTGGATAGACAACAAGGGGGTAACTATTTACAACTGTACAGAAAGAGCTGGCTGAACGTCTGTTTGACGTGGTTAGTTTACTGATGAGGCATTTGAGGTGCTGTCATCCGGATAATGCTCGAGGAAAAGGTGATATTTCAGAGCTTTCCTAAACTGCGTTAAATTAGTGATTGCCCGTATAGTAGGAGGGAGGCTGTTCCAGCATTTTGGTGCCGAGAATTTGAAAGCCCAGTTCACTGTTGTCTGGCAGCACTTGGTTGTTTCTCTTGGGACTATTAGTTTATTGTCCTCAGGGGATCTTCTAGGTCTGTTCAGGGGGGTTATCTGAATGAGGTCTGCTAGGGCTGGTGGGGCGAGCTTATTTCCTTAACTCTCCAGCAGCCTGTTTTTATTGTCCACCGCTCTGATACCCTAGGTTTGGACGGTATATCAAGCTCTGCAAATAAATAAATAAATAAAAATAAAAAATAAATAAATATTTATGATCTTGAAGGTCAGAATTATGGTTTTGAACATAATTCTGCCTTTTATGGGGAGCCAGTGGAGTTGTTTAAGGATGGGTGTAATGTGTTCCCACTTGGAAGCGCCCTGGAGCACTCTTGCAGCAGAGTTTATTGCAAGCTGTAAAGGGTGTAGCGTGGATTGCAGGAGACCGTGGAGTATGGTGTTTTCATAGTCAAGATGCGGTATGATCAAGGCTTGGTATACTGTGCGGAAGTCGCCAGGTTCCAGTAAGGTGCGTATGTGTCTAAGTGATCGGATTTTATGGTATATAGCTCTTGCTACATTGCCTATATGGGTCTTCATGTCGAGTCGCTGGTCAAGTGTGACTCCTAGATATCTAATAGAGGGTTTGGTAAGTAATTCTGCATCTAAGACCTTTAAGCACGGTGGTGTGATGAATTTCGGATCTCTGGTGATGAAAAGGACTTCGGTTTTCTTATGTTGGATTCACAGGTTTTGTGATTGGAGCCATCTGGATACTGCGTTGAGACAGTCAGTGAGCGGTGAGAGTTCGGGGTTCTCCGTTGCAAAAGGCATATATAGGAGCACTTCGTCTGCGTATAACAGGCATTGCACCTTGAAGGATTGGACGATCTCGCAGATCGGTTGCATATAAATATTAAACAGGGCAGATAGAGAGGATCCTTGTGGGACCCCTTGGCTCTGGTGGAAAGGTTCTGATGTTGCTTCATCTGATCTTACATGTTGCCATCTATCCGAGAGATATGACTTGCACCATTCGAGTGCTAAGTCACAAATCCCCTTCTCTTTGAGGCGGTGTAAGAGGATGTCATGGGAAACAGAATCAAAGGTCGCCGCTATATTCAAGAATATGAGTACGTATCCTCAGCGTATGCTGTCAATTCCTGCAATTATGGTACTGAAGAGGATGGTGAGGAGAGTTTCAACCCCATGTGCGGCTCTGAAGCCGTGCTGACATGGATCAAGTGGTGCAGAGGTGTCAATATGATCTTGAATTTGTCTTTGGACGTCTTTCTCGATGATTTTCGCCAACAGTGGTATGCTGGATATCGGTCTATATGAGTCAGGCTTCTTAGGGTCCAGTTTGTTGTTTTTGAGGAGTGGCCTGATTGAGGTACATTTGAGGGATTGGGGAAAGGTGCCTGTCGTGTATGAGCAATCCATTAGCTTTGCTATAAAAGGGCTGACTGTCGGTCGTAACTCTTTTATCCAGGACACCGGGCAAGGGTCGGTTTGTGCGGTTGTTGTGTTCATTCCAGCAATTTTTCCCCAAGATTTAGGGAATGTCTCAGAAGGTAAGTACTTACAAGTGCAGATTTCTTCCCAGCAGTAGCAGCCCTCTTGGTAGTCCAGCCTTGCCTTCTACTCCCCTACCTGCGCATTCGCTCTCCAGCTCCTCATTACTGCCCTCTCCCGCACTCTTTGTGAGCTCTGTTCACCAGGCAAGATGCTCCTATCTGTGAATGTGTTTTCATTCCATTTTATTTTATTTTCAAAATCAGCCAAAAGGAACATGAACTAAGAACCCACGTTTCAAATGGGCGGATATTTAAATGCTACAGGAACCTGCCAGGGACTTGTGACCTGGATTGGCCACTGTTGGAAACAGGGTACTGGGCTTGATGGACCTTGGTCTGACCCAATATGACATATCTTATTTTCTTAAGACCAGCCGTGACGGAGCCATGGTTGTCATCCATACTGCTTAAATATTGGTGGGATATTTACTGTGGCATGGAGGAGCAGCCTAGTGGTTAGAGCAACTGCCTAGTCCCTAGAAGATCAAGGGTTTAACTTCCACTTGGGCAAGTGGCTTTACCCTCCATTGCCCCCGAAGAAAAGGCCGGCAACCTCAGAGGCAGCTGATTTGCCAGGAAGCACCACTGACTTGATGGCACTAAATTCACTGGCAGTATCCAGATAGCAGCCTGCTTTTTGCATGGCGTAAGTGCCAGCTTAAAATCATGCTATCTAGATAAAGACGGCACTTGCCAGGGGGTATTCTGTTAAGATATTCGTCGGTACTATCCAGATAGTGCTACTGTATTTCTCTGTCCCACTGACCATCCAGATAAGGGTTTTGAATATCGTCCCGTAAATTTCATTCCTTTTTGTAAAAAATAAAATAAAATAAAAAAAAAAAGATTTGTAGGTGCCTTCAGTCTCCCAAGCTTTAAAATTCCTGCTATTAGCAAACAAATGACTACTATTGTTGTTGTTGTTAAGTGCCGTCGAGTCGGAGTCGACTCATGGCGACCCTCTGGATAGCTATCCTAATCATTTACATAGTGCTACAAAGTGTACGCAGTGCTGCACAGACACACCTGCCACATCCCATCCCCCACAACCACCTGGACTGTTTTACCCCATCTCCAAGTCTTCCCTGGACAGGACTCCTGCTCTGTCACTGCTCTTTTTCCAAATGTCACCAGCCAATCCAAGGATGGGGTAACAGGTGGCATGGAAGGGCCTGGAGGGTTTGGCATTGAGACCCAATGCAAATTTTGTTTAAAATGGAGATTCAGAATCCAGTCCTCTGGCACCCTCTAGAGGCCGATTGTGTTTTCAGGATATTCACAATGAATATGCACAAGATAGATTTGCCTAAAATGGAGGCAATGCAGGCAAATCTATCTCATGCATATTCATTGTGGATATCCCAAAAACCCGAGTGGCCTAGGGGGTACTGGAGGACTATTCACTGGTTTAAAACTTTGGTGCGGGAGGATAGGGTCTGTTCAAGGATGGAGGCTTCCTAGGTAGGCCCTCCACCCCCCTCCTGTGGCCTCCTCCACCCCACTGCTACCCCTCTCCAGGGCCTGTGGCGGCGGCAATGACTCTCAAACCGTGACACAGTGTTTACCAACACTCTCTGGAGCTGTGTTGCGGTTTCCTTCTCTTGCTTACTATCTGCCATTTCCACCCCCCTCCAATGCAAACTGGAAGCTGCGTTTGAGGGGGTGGAAATAACAGATAGTAAGAGAATGAAACCATGATGCAGCGCAGGAATGTGTTGGTAAGCGTTGCGTTGAGGTTGGGAGCCATTGCTGTCGCTGCAGTCCCCAAAAAGGGGTATCATTGGTGGCAATGAGTACCCCCCCCCCCCCCCACCCCTGAGGTCTGGCACTCTGGGCAACTACCTGGTTCACCTAATAGTAGCACCGGCCCTGGGGGAGGGACAGTTCCAGGTTCATCTTAAATTATCAAATTTAAACAAATGAGAGAAGAAACAAACATGAACATGAAACAAAAATATTTTCACTGCACACCCATCCCCTTATTTGTGCCTTTCTCCTTATCAGCTGCTTACTCCCTATTGTGCATATGCCTGGGACAGACTTTCCCTCTCTGGCTATATGCACGTCATGCCTTGAAACCCAATTTTTTGAAGTTTAAACTCTAGCCCACTTTGATCATAGCCTTGTTGATTTTAACTGAATACATTTACTGAAGGCTCCGATTTGTCTATATGTCTTGACTAGACTGTAACTCCATGGAGCACGGACCATCTCTTATATGTATCTGTGCTGTGCTGCTATAGAAGTTTAGCTTACTTTATTTAAGTTTTTACTATAGCGCTTCTAAGCCTTTGATTGCCCAACAATGCGGTATACAGCATATTTTCGAAAAGGAAAAGAAATCCAATATTCCTAAAGAAGAAAAAGTATCAGGAGAAGCAGGGATAGAAAAAACAAAAATCTACTTGGAACTTTCATTTCTTGGTCTCCAAAGGCTTCCGTGAACACACAGGTCATTAGTTTCCTTTTAAAAGAGTTAATATTTGATTCACTTCTAAGGTCTGGTGGTAGCAGATTTCATTGAGCTGGGCCAAAGCAGGGAAAGGCTGACTGTTTAGTTGTCTCCCAAAATATTTTTGATAGAGAGGGAAGACGAGACTTATTAACATATTCTGATCTTATAGGATGTAATAAACAATGTGGGATGAGATGGTCTGAAAGATATAGAGGCTGGCTTGTTCAGAATACTTTATAAACTGTGAGAAGAGTTTTACATTGAATTCATTGACTGCACATATCAAGGAAGAGATATTATCCACCTCTTGGACTACAGTCCAGACATTCGGTCCATTATAAATTGGACACCACAGTGATCATGGCTGTTTCCTCAATTCATGCACACAATTGCAGCCCAGCGAACAGGTCAGTTTCCTTTCTACCAGCTGATAGCTTTCTGCGCTTCCTTTTTGAGGTCCGAGTTTAATTTTAAGGAAGAGAGTCCTGTCGTCTGTGCACAGTCCAAGATCACAAAGAACTCCGCACGTAACTGGTGCAGTGTGCTGGGGGTAATGGATGGTGTGAAAATTATTAGAGAGAAAATAATGCTCTTGGTTTCTCTTCTTGTGATCAGTTTTGGAGGTAAGCATTTTTTTTATCATTATTTTAAACTATTTTCCTGGTGTGGATCCTTTCAGGGTTTTTTCACATTTCCATTATTTTCTGATACCTTTGTAAGTTTTACCAGATGTGATAGCACACTTGGCTAAGTCTTATATCAGTCCATGGATAAAACAGTGGAGTTGCCGTGTTAGTCTACTTTAATAGCAGTTAAATACAAATAAAACAGGAAACTAAATCGATACCTTTTTATTGAACTAACTTCATACATTTTTGGACTAGCTTTTAAAGATTTAAACCTTCTTCTTTAGGGTAGGACCTGAAGAGGGTTTCAGCCTTTGAAAACTAGGTCAAAATGTATTAAGGTGATCCCTTTATATTGGACTAACTTATTTTCCTATTTTGTTTTTATTTAATTACTATATCAGTCCCATAATAAAAGCTTTCAGAATGTGAAAAGGATCCACATATCTCCAGGAATGATACAGCCATGAGATCTGACCAGTGCAGAAATGATTTTTAAAGAAATATCTATGCACTTATCAGATGAGATCAGTTATAAAAAAAATCCCACAGCCTGATCTTCATACGCCATTTACCCTGTGCAGTAATTGATTTTATAAAAAATAATTTTTTAAAAGGGGCTTGATTGCTTCTGCTGGCTAAATATTTATTTCATTTTATTTATTTATTTAGCTGTACTTATATACCACCTTTCACCAGATCAAAGCGGTTTACAAAAGCAAGGGTGAAATACAATGAAGCAAGTTATAACATAATTATAAGAAGGGGGGGGGACGACAAATTCCTGTGGGCCTTGTTGCAGAATAAGTGCACAGCAAGGTTTACCGTGGTCACCTCACTAATTTTTACAAATATCTTTTCCTTGGTCCCTTCTTCGGCTGTCTGTACTGTATTCATACTTGATGCATGCAACCTGATGCCTGCATGTGGCTCTCATGAAAGTCATCAGCTGTCCGTGCTTTATTCATGCTTTACATGTATTAGTGTGATGCCTATACGGTACTATGACAAAGTCTTGCTCTTCAGCTCTTGTGCTGTTTTTGTGGTTTAGCAGGTATTTTTAAAAGATTTACACATTAAAAAAAAACACAAAAAACCATTTACACAAGTAACTCAGCATATGAGTATATATATGCAGGCAACACAAATGGATGTGAAATAGGCATGTTCTTGGCATGGTTTGGGTGGACCTTTGAAATGTATATGTGTGTGGAAATACTTGTATATTGCAGAATACTTCCCCACTGGCTGTTACACCTGGTCCGAGTCTCATATCACCATCCGATAATTGCTTGTGTGGACCTAGTGCTTAGAGAAGTCATGGAGGGGGCAACTGTGCTTAACCCTCTGGTGTTCAAAACCACCGCAAAAAAATTTGAATTGTGGAGATTAGCTGCTGCTTACATATGTAAGTGTTGCTACTTTACATCTACAAAGTCCCAAGCAATGAGGCTCTTTTTTGCAATGTATTTTTGTAAAACGACCGCTCGCTCTACACGTGCTGCCAAAGGCACATTTTTTTTCTGCAAAAGGCTTTGCAGTGAGTCTTTTGTAAAATAAGTTCCAAATTGTGAACATCTCAGTTTGGATGTCTCGACTAACCTACACTCTCTACACCGCTTTGACCCGGTGAAAAGCGGTATATAAATGCAGTTAAATAAATAAATATGTACCAGTTTGATGCCTGCATAGGGCCGGATTTAAGATTTTGGTGCCCACAGGCAAGAATTGAAAGTTTTGGCATTTACAGGCAAGAGCAGCCAGTAGATCCCAGAAAGCAGGGGTTGAAAGGATGTCAGAGATCCTAAAGATTGGCGAACCAGAACAGGAGCAATCTCTTTCTTCATTTTTTCCTTATTTTTTCTGCCTCTGCTTCTTCAAGTTTCCCTCCTTCCTGGGCCCTAAAAATTCCACCGGCCCTACGCACAGTGCCTAATGGGACAGTTGGCACTAATGCTAAAGTAAGCAGGAACAGAATTCTCTTTGGAGTTTGCAAAATCAGGCACTGTATGAAGTTGCCTATTCCTAAATCCAGGCCCCCTGCACTGAGCTCTGATGCGGAGGAGCACATGCCACCCACTTTTCTTAAGAGGAGAGACTATTTACATGCTGTGTTAGAATGGAAGAAAGTTGATTTTAAAAAATAAATTAAGCCAAACAAAGCAACGCTGACCCACAACATTTAGATTGCAATCTAAACCCAGTCATAAAGCCAAATTTAAATGCCTGAACCAGGCCAGGCTTCTCAGAACCGACCTTCGAGACGGGCCAGGGCCTGTAAATCCATCCTTTATTTATCATCTATGACAGCATACCATCAGTTCCAGCTAACTTATGTCAAAGCTCAGTCTCAAGTGAGCATAAAATTCATTAAAGAGGTGAAAACAGATTTCCTGTGTTCAAAACAGCTTAAGGAAACCATTCAGCTAGTGCCAAACCTTTGATCTATGGGTCTGGTCATTCTACTGCTTTGTGATTCTTTTCCTGGACAAAAACTTAGCGAAATCAATTAAGGCTGTTTGTGTTGCACAAACACATGGAAATGGTTCCCTGCTGGAGATGTGTGCTGGGATGGGTCAGAGGAAGAGCGAGCCCTCAGCATGAACTATAGCGTGATGGTTCGTGCCATACTGAGTGTCCTGGGTCTGTCCCAACATTTTCAACACCAAGAGACTCCCTCGCACTGCAGACTTTGGGTTCTAGATAGTTCAAGGGCCCATGCAACTTGCAAATTGATGAGTCCTGCTAGTTTTGAGGCTTCTGTCTATTAACGTTGACGGATTAGCATGATAACTTTTGCCCAAATGGACGCTTTACAAGTCTGTATTATAAAGCTCTCCAGTAGGCTGCCACCGACGTGATCAGTCAGGCAAGCTGGAGGGCAACTTCTAAAGGGGTAAAGGAGAAGGACTCAAGTTACCATTTGGGGTCTGTCTTCATCATAGTTTGCAGGAGGGAGAGGAGACTTTGCTTGTGTGACCCAGGATCCCTCTGAACTAGGTTTGTGCTGTCAATTTAAAAACAAGGAAACAACAACAAAATTAAGGGCAATGTCTACTCAAGCTTAGTGTATGCTAACTGCTCCTGGGCCCATTTTATTCCTACAGGCCATATGGCACTTAGTACACATCAGTGTCTGTTAGCCCAGGCTAAGCTTTAAGATACTTGGACCTTAGCTTCATTTTGTGTTTCCAAACTGGAAAAATACCCAACAAATTTTTAGTTTTTTTTTTATTTAGTGCATACTGATATCATTTAGCTTTAGCTCAAAATAAATGAATAAATAAATATAAAATAAAATGAAAAAAATCCCAAATGACATTTTTTTCCCATTCACACCCCTATTCTGGTCTCCCACTGAATCATTTCTCTCCCCTTTATTCTGTTCAAAACTGAGCTTTATGGCTTTTCTTTCGCATGTGCTGCTACGCTCATATAACCCCTCTTCTCAAGTCGCTTCACTGGCTCCCTGTCCCTATCCATTTCCATGTCCAGTTCAAACTTCTCTACTGACCTACAAATACATTCATTCTGGGGTGGAATTACCAGAAAATCTGGGACAACTGGGCAGGGTAGAGGTCTTCCCTCCTCGGTAAGGTTACCAGATTTCTCACAGGCAAATTTGGGTCATTTATTGGAAGTGAGAGAGTATGTGTGTGTTTGGGGGGAGGGGGGGGGTCGGCCCCAGGTTTGAGCAACAAGATGTGAGGGAAAGAAGAGATTACCCTGCCCCCACTAACCATCCATCCCATGGCAGCAACATCACTTCCAAGCAGACAGATCAAAAGAGAGCTAGAAACTGATGCATTTCCCACATATTGTGCAAAATATAAAGATAATTTATGGATGTCGTTAAGTGCCGTCGAGTCGGTGTCGACTCCTGGCGACCCTCTGGATAGTTGACCTAAAACATATGGATATAAATTCTAAAAACTGACATATTCAAATCACTAGATTGAAAAGAAAATGTTTTCTTCTATCCCTTCAGTTCCCATTGCTGAAACAGGTGGGAGTCAGGGACGCAGCTCTAAAACTGAGGCCAATTCTTGAAAACCAGGGCCATCTGGTAACCTTACTCTGCGGCCCCTCGCTACCTCTACTCTCTTATCTCTCCCTACACCCCTGCCCAGCAACTCATCAAGCAAATCACTTTTATTTATACCCGTCACCAGATTCCGCTCCTTCTACCTTATGCCTGGAATAGTCTAACTCAGTTGTTATGTCAGGCTCCATTCCTGGTCCTATTCAAATCCAGACTAAAAATGCATCTCTTTGACACTGCCTTTAGATCCCTACCCCGCAGTCTCTTGTCTTCACCCATTTGAATTTTAATGATTTCCTTAAGATTTCCCTAGTCCCTGGTATTCTGTTTCTGTGTCTTAGCAGATTGTAAGCTCTCTGGAGCAGTGTATTTGTACAGCACTGTGTATACCTAGTAGCACTATATAAATGTTTAGTAGTCCAGTGCTCTGCTCGTCAGACCAAGCCTCTCATCTCATATAAGCCACTGAGCACAGGGATTTGAACAATTTTCCACACTTCCTTTGGGTCTGCCTTCTCTTTACAGAGCTGCTGCCACTTTACCTAGGCTTGTATTTAATACTAACACTCACCCTACCCCCACCCCAACTCCACTCCCAGAACATCTCCCACTCCCAGAATATCTCCACTCATAGCAGCTTTTGATTTTCCTGAAAGGCGGCATAATAGAAAGTGTAAATCAACCACAAATCATGAAAGCATGTGCAAAACGGCATTCTTCCAGCATAATTAATCAAGCTGCTTCCACAGGTATATCTCTGGGTTTCATTTTAGAAAGTATTTTGTGTGCATGCTGCATGTTTTACACATGAGAAATGGCTCTTATAAATTACGCAAAGATACAGATGTGTAAAAGGTCAGCACATCGCAACATAGCTCCTGCTTTTATACACACAGGCGTTCTCAGGGCGCGGTTTAGGCAAAGCTGGGGTGGAGTCGTGAGGTTTATGCATATTTTATCAATATGCTTGTATGTGCTTAGGGGCGCGTTAAAGTGCACTGCCTGGCAGTGTGGTTTGAGCCCCGTGCTAACTGGGCAGTGTGTGATGGGGCAGAACTGTGCGGATCGGGGCAGAATAGAGGCATGGACGGCAAGCTGTCATTAGCATGGGCATTAGAGGCTTGCGCTACGAGCACGCTTACTGTCCTAGTGTGGGTGCACGTAGCAAATCCTCAATGGGTAGTGTTACGCGCACCTGCATGTTGGCTTATGTGATGCTGCGTCTCTGCACCCTGCTGACTGCAGGGGTGTGGCTGCACACACCCCCATGCTGGTAACGCAGCCCACATGCGCATTACTGGCGCGGGCTTTAGGAAACATGCCCCACAGTGCAGGCAAATATTTAAACCTTTTTTGGAGCAGGTGCAAATTTGTGAGAGTTTTGTGTATTACTAGGGGTCATTGTAGGAGTCTGTTTATAAAGGGACATAGGGCCTCTGCTGCCTTATAAAATCAACATCAAACAGGTAACTTTTGGGTAATTTTGCATAGCTGCCCTGTTACAAAATTACCTCATAGGTGAATAAACGGCTTTTAGAATTGCAAAGAGTCCCAAAATAAAATGAAAGAAAAGCTATTACAAGCACACAAAGAAATATGGGAGAGGCGGGAATCTCAGTTTTGGTTACCGAAGTGCATCAGGAAATGCTTTCTGCTATAAACACCGATGTCGCCGTAGCAACTCTTTTCTAATGCCGTGAGAAACTGACTGTTCCTTCCAGGTAGCAGTGCCAGCTGATCCAGTCCTAGTTTTACATGGACATGTGCTTCTGATCATTTAAGGATAAAGTAGTGTGATAGCCATGTCAGTCCACTTTAATGGTAGTTAGAAAAAAAAGAGAATACAAAAAAAAAGGAAAATAAGATGATACCTTTTACTGGACTAACTCCATTTTTCCTAGAAATAAAATGACGGTATTCCTATGTGGGGCTCTTTCATACATGAGGACAATGGGTGAAATTTATTATTTATTATTACTAAGCATTTATAAAGCGCTGCAACATACGAAGCGCTGTACAAACATAAAAAGAGACAGTCCCTGCCCGTTGGAGCTCACAATCTAGTCAAGACAAAATATGAAATAAATTAGATAATACAAATAACAATTAACAAGACAAGAATAAATGTTTATGGAGAGAACAAAAAAGGACGAGTTAGGAACAAAAAGCAATAGTGAAGAAATGGGATTTCAATTTGGATTTGAAGATGGCCAGGGAGGAGGCTTGGCGGACAGAGACAGGTAGAGAATTCCAGGAAAAGGGTGCAGCCAGTTGAAAGGAGCGAAGTCTAGAATTAGCAGTACGAGTAAAAGGCATAGATAAACAAAGACAATTAGATGAGCAGAGTAGGCGAGAGGGGGTGTAAGTAGAGATGAGGGATGAAAGGTAATGAGGGGCAGAAGAATGAATACATTTATAGGTTAGAAGGAGGAGTTTGAACTGGATACGGAAGCGGATGGGGAGCCAGTGAAGTGACATGAGAAGAGGAGTAATGTGTGAAAAACGAGACTGACGGAAAATCAGACGAGCTGCAGAATGTTGAATAGACTGGAGAGGAAAGAGGTGGTTAGCAGGGAGGCCAGCAAGGAGAAGGTTACAGTAATCAAGGCGGGAGGTGATTAAAGAGTGGACAATCAGTTTAGTAGTGTTATCAGAGAGAAAAGGGCGAATTTTGGAGATATTGTAAAGAAAGAAACGGCATGTTTTAACAATGTTTTGGATATGTAAAGAGAAGGAGAGATGAGTCAAAGATAACACCAAGGTTCCGTGCCGAAGAGACACGAAGGATAACAGAGTTATCCACAGAGATTGAGAAAGGGGAAGGAGGAGGGGAGGCATTAGGGGGAAAGACAAGGAGTTCAGTTTTGGCCAGGTTCAGCTTCAAGCGGCGGTAGGACATCCAGGAAGCAATGTCAGAGAGGCAGGCCGAGATCTTAGCTTGAATTTCAGGAGAGATAACAGGCGGAGAGAGGTAGATTTGAGAGTCGTCAGCATAGAGATGATAGTGAAAGCCATGGGAAGAGATAAGGGCACCAAGGGATTGGGTATAGAGAGAGAAGAGGAGCGGACCTAAGACAGAACCTTGAGGTACACCCACAAGTAAAGGGGCAGAAGAGGAGGAGCCACCGAAGTACACACTGAAAGAGCGGTGGGAGAGATAGGAGGAGAACCAAGAATGTACAGAGCCTTTGAAACCGAGTGAAGACAGGGCGATAAGAAGAAGATTGTGGTCAACGGTGTCAAAGGCAGCAAAGAGATCCAGAAGAATGAGGACAGAATAAAAGCCTTTGGACTTAGCCAGAAACAAATCATTGGCGACTTTGGTAAGAGTAGTTTCGGTAGAATGTAGGGGATGGAAATTTAGCAGGCAATGGACGATGCCAGTACTTAGCACCAACTAGTACCTCCTCAAAAAAATCCCTGAACTAACTTAATACATTCTTGGCCTAGTTTTCAAAGGTTAAACCCTTCTTCATCAAGTCAGGACACTATGAGCAACAGATGACATTCCTGTAAAATATATATGTGAATCACAAAACCAGTCCACTCTCTTGCCCTGAGACTGTCAATGGAAGGCTTTTGAGATTCACAAATATATTACAGGAACATCATCTGTTTCTCATACTGTCCTGAATTATGAGGCTTTAACCTTCAAAAGCTAGTCCAAGAATGTATTAAGTTAGTCTAATAAAAAGCTATCATCTTATTTTCCTTTTTTGTTTCTCTTTCTGTTTAACTGTGATTATTTCAAGAAATCAGTGGGACAATCAGAGCTTAACTCCTTGCATGCAACAGGGCAGACCTAGGATGGAGACCCCTCTGATCCCCTGCAACATTTCAGGCCTCATTGCCAGTCCCCTATTTCTGCCCCTTTTGATCTGTTGGTGGGCACATTGCTCCCCCTCTCCTCTGGCTGCTGATTCAGGCACGTTAACCTAACAACTGAAGCAACGAGTCCTTGCGCTGCTTACTGTTCTCCTGCACATGGGTTACAGTGTCATGCTTATAACTGCACAATGCAAAGTGCAACCCTGTGACACTATAGACCATATGCAGGGGAAGAGGGAGGGGTTTCAGGAACCACCACTGCTGCTATTGGGGTGGAGGAGAGATGCATCGGCTACCGACAGTATTATAGCTGTTGCCCAACGTGGCCCCCATCTCCTGTGGTGGGAACTGCGGCCACAGAACTGAAGGAGTGTCACAAGTGATTTATTAAAAGAAAACCCCTACATGTTTCAGCAAACGTCTTCCTCAGGAGGCACAAACCTCAAATAAAAACAAAACAATAAAACATATTTCATAAGAACATAAGATATGCCATACTGGGTCAGACCAAGGTCCATCAAGCCCAGTATTCTGTTTCCAACAGTGGCCAATCTAGGTCACATGTACCTAGCAGTTTTCCCCAAGAGACACAAGTTCCACAATGCTTGTACTGGGTCAAGCATTGATATCTTCGTTCACTTCTTAATAATGGTTTATGGACCTTTCCTCCAGGAACTTGTCCAAACCTTTTTTAAACCCAGCTACACTAACAGCCTTTACTACATCCTCCGGTAACAAATTCCAGAGTTTGATTACACGTTGAGTGAAAAAATATTTTCTTTTATTAGTCTTAAATAGTTTACCCTGTAGCTTCATTGCATGTCCCCTAGTCTTTCTATATTCTGATAAGGTAAACAATCGATCTACGTTTACCTGTTCCACTCTGTTCATTAATTTATAGACTTCTATCATATCTCCCCTCAGCCGTCTCTTTTCCAGGTTAAAGAGCCCTAACCTTTTTAGCCTTTCTTCATAGGAGTATCCTTCCATCCCCTTTACCATTTTGGTGGCTCTTCTCTGTACCTTTTCTAAAATCGCTATATCCTTTTTAAGATACGGCGACCAGAATTGCACACAATATTCAAGGTGCGGTCTCACCATGGAACGATATAGAGGCATTATAATATCTTTTGTTTTATTTTCATTTCCTTTCCTTATCATACTTAGCATTCTATTTGCTCTCTTGGCCGCCGCTGCACACTGGGCCGAGGGTTTTAACATGGTATCCACAATGACGCCTAAATCTTTTTCCTGGGTGGTGGTTCCTAATGTGGAACCTTGCATCGTGTAACCATAGTTTGGGTTGTTCTTCCCTAGGTGCATAACCTTGCACTTGTCCACATTAAATTTCATCTGCCATTTTGATGCCCAGTCTTCCAATTTATCAAGATCCTCTTGCAATATTTCACAATCCTCTTGGGTTTTAACAACTTTAAATAGTTTTGTGTCATCTGCAAATTTGATAACCTCACTCGTTATTCCACTTTCCAGGTCATTTATGAATATGTCAAAAAGCAGCGGACCCAGCACAGATCCCTGGGGTACACCACTATTCACCTTTCTCCATTGGGAAAATTGGCCATTTAGCCCTACCCTCTGCTTTCTATCTTTTAACCAGTTCCTGATCCACAATAGTACACTGCCTCCTATCCCATGACTCTTTAGTTTTGCCAAAAGTCTCTGATGAGGGACCTTGTCAAAGGCTTTCTGAAAGTCCAGATACACAATATCAACCGACTCACCTTTGTCCACCTGTTTATTCACTCCTTCAAAAAAACATAACAGATTAGTAAGACAAGATCTTCCTTGTCTAAAGCCATGTTGGCTGTCTCCAATTAGGTTGTGACTATCTACATGCTGAGTAATTTTATTCTTTATGATGGTTTCTACCATTTTTCCCGGTACTGACGTCAGGCTCACCGGTCTGTAGTTTCCCGGATCACCCCTGGAACCCTTTTTAAAAATTGGTGTTACATTGGCGATCCTCCAATCTTCAGGTATTAGAGATGATTTTAATTTCATAATACAATAATACATAATACAATAATACAATAATAAAAACCTAACATAAATAATTGAATACATAAATACTTAAAATCAAATAAACATAAACCATGTGACAAGGGTATATAAAAGACATAAGGCAGAGCGTAAAAATCAAAACACCCTAATTGTGCTACAGAATAAAACATACAGTTGCCTATCTAACGGTAGAGCAGAGAGTTGAGGAGGAACCAAGTATATATAAAAGCCTAAATCAAGAAGAGTGTCTACTTACAAAGCCACACTGTGTGTATTGTTTTAATGAATGGAAGTCTATCTGTAAAAACATATCAAAGTAGAATGAGTAAAGGGGAGGACCATAATAGGGACATCAATCAAGCCATTAGAGAGAGACCTACTGTCTATCCTAAGACGTAGAGAAAACGGTGGGTAACAGAATGAAAAATACAACTAAACACTGGGGAAGGGAAAAAAAAACTATAAAGGAACCTATTTTGTCAAAACAGTCCAACTTTTATTTGTAATATAAGTATTATAAAAAAATACTCTGAAAATTCACCCAACTGGAGACTGAAAAGCTCGCTGTAGCAATGCAGCAATTCACAAAGAAATAAATCAGCTGAGTGCAAGAACCGGCACTCTTTTGAAAGGACATTGCTTCGCGCCAAAAAGAGGTCAAAAGTGTGTACTGTAGACCAATCAAATAGATGTTTTAAACTAATGTATGAGTAATGTTCCCATCTCCTGCAATGGGAACTGTGGCCACAGAACTGAAGAAGACACAAGAGCTGCACAATGTTGGTTGGGCCTTGGCCCCTTTGGCCTATCCCATTTTAAGGCCTACCTCCAAGGAAAGCACTGATCAGCTGCAGCTTTAAATGGCTCCCAGCCTCTGGCACTCCACTAGGAACACTACCACCACCACCACCACCATTTTCTCTGATCCCAGCCACCTTCCCAGGAGAAGAAGTGAACAAGAAGTGACTCGGAGCACAAGAGCTCATAAGTTTTGTTCACAGCTAAGCTTCTAAAGACCTCTATCTACTACTATTTATCATTTGTATAGTGCTATTAGGCATATGCAATACTGTATGCATACATATAAGAGGGAGTCCCTGTCCCACAAAACTTATAATCTATTAAAGGCAAACAGGGGACTAGGGTAAATCATTCGAGTAGCTGGGTTTTAGAGAGGTTTGGACAAGTTCCTGGATGAAAAATTTATAAACGTTTATTAAAGTGAACTGAGGAAATCCATTGCTTTCCGCTGGGATAAGCAGCATGGAATCTATCTCTGACCAGGATTGGCCACTTTTGGGAACAGGATACTGGGTTTGATGGACCTTTTGTCTGATCTAATATGGCATTTCTTATGTACTTATTAAGGGAATTATTAAACAGGAGCAGCCTGGAAGAGGTAACTTTTTAGCCTGGCTTTGAATAGGAGCAGATACAGAGCCTGATGTACTGTTTCAGAAAGTCTATTCCAGGCATATGGTACAGCAAGGTGGAAAGAATGGAGTCTGGCGATGGCAGTAGAAGAGAAGGGCACAGATAAAAGCGATTTGCTTGTTTAGCAGAGCTCCTGAGGAGGGGAGAAGGTAGAGATAGGAGAAGAGAGGTAATGAAGAGCTGCAGAATGAATTCACTTGTAGATCAGAAGAAGGTTTGGACTGGATGTGGAAATGGATAGCGAGCTAATGAAGCAACCTGAGAAGAGGAGTTCTATAAGTGTGGCAACACCAGTAGAAGATTAGGCGGGTAGTTGAGTTGTGAATGGACTGAAGGGAAGAGAGATGATTCACTGGGAGTGTGAGGACCATTAACCTCCCAATGCATTGATAAAAATTTAGACCTTAGGGATAAAACTCTATAGGATTTACACATGCAAAATACATTAACCATACAGAACAATAGTGAAACTTTGGATCTCTCAGAATCCGCAGTTCTCACAGTACCTGCGAGGAATAAGGAAGCAGGCTATTGAATCAAACCATGGGCCATGCATGAACCCACACTCTTTAGACTCATCACATGGACAAGTACTTGGATACCAGCCTTCCATTTTCTTTTAGTTAAGTTCCTAAGGGAAATCTTTCCACTTCTGCTGAAGTGATGATGAGAATGACCATCCTCCTGGCTTCTTCTTCCATCCAAGGCCAGCTCAAGGGTATCTGATGACCTAAGCGAACCTTGAGCCATGTGCCCACAATAAAAGACTGCTAAAGGCCCTGTGTCCTCCAGTCCAGCATCTTCCCTTCCCTTGCATACTCCCTCATGCCCTGTATTCCCCTTTTCCTCTCCCCTTCCTTCTATTACTACTAATCATTTGTATAGTGCTACAAGGTGTACGTAGCACTGTATATATAGAGATAAGACACAGTCGCTGCTCATCAGAGCTAACAATCTAATCAAGATGAAAAAATATCACAAAACTGAGGACTAGAGTATGGCAAGATACATATTTATTTAGACAGTTTTGTATACCACCTTATCCTTCAATCAAAGTGGTCACAACACAATTGGGGGATACATTTAAAATGAGGGGATATGAGACACATACACTTATACTTACAGGGAACATGGGCAATGGAGGGTTAAGTGGCTTGCCCAAGACCACAAGGAGCATATAAGTACTGGACAAGAGAATGAGGATCATCAGGATCCAAAAGCAACTTCAAAGAGGTGGATCTTCAGCCTGGACTTGAATAGGCCTAGAGAAGGAGCCTGACACACCAACTCAGGTAGCTTGTTCCAGGCATATGGAGCAGCAAGGTGGAATGAACAAAGTCTAGAGTTGGCAGTGGCAGATAAGGGCACAGAGAGAAGGGATCTGCCAGAGGAGCAGGGTTCCCAAGGAGGAGTGTAGAGTGAGATAACAGAGGACAGATAGTGAGGCGCCACAGAATGAATCAACTTTTAGGTCAGTAGAAGTCTGAACTGGATGTAGAAACTAATAGGCAGGCAGTGAAGTAACTCAATGAGTTCTGCATCTCCTCTTCCCCTTCCTACTCCTCATCCAGCATCTCCTCTTCCCTTCCTCTTGCCCCCACTACTACTGCCACTACCTTTCTACCTCAGTCTGCATGTGGCCCACACTCAAGCACCTGCCACATTCCACATCCTCCAACAGGAACTTTGTGTTGGAGGAGGAGCAGGATGTGGGTGCGTTAAGCATGGGTCTGTGCTCAAGGCTTCGCGCTGTTCCGACTCTCATTCTGCAGACATGGGCAGAGGATAGAGGTATGGTGGTGAAGTGACAGAGGAAAGAAAGGGTGGGCCTGTGCTGACCGGAGCTGAGCCGCTGCCCCCAGATGCTGTCGTCCTATGCAAAGGTCTAGCCTGCTTGGTGGTGGGATCAGCCTTGCCTCCATTCACAGACTCTTATTAGGGGGGGAAGTCTTGACTCCCTATGCTATGCTTATGCCATCCAAATTTATCAGAAATTGGGAACAGAGTGAATAGATAAAGAAACTTGATTCTTGTTTATATTCAGTTAACAATTAGCTGAGCTAGAACACGCATTCCAGATCTCTCGCCCTTTAACCACTGTCTCAATCGGGTCACATCCTGACTAGAAATCAATCATCTTCTATTAAACCTCAGCAAGACTGTAGCTTCTGGGATCACATGGGGCTTCCTTCGCTTATCTCTTGCTCCCATACTGGCAGGGACCCCAGTCACTCTGGATGACTCCTTTAAGCAGTTAGGAGATGTCACCGACTATTTTTTTTATTTATTTTTTAACAAGTTTTCTATACTGCCTTTTCTTATATTCAAAGCAGTTACAGTGAACAAATAAGCTGAGAACTTTAAATAGAACAAGGGAGTTAAACTTGGATTTAACAGGGTCAACAAACAATGTTAATTACATGGTGAATTTACTTCAGACTGATATCTTTGCCACTGTATGTTTGGGAACATGTGATATTGAAGTCAATATAGGGTAGCTAGAACCATCTGGAGGGGTATGAGTTGGTCCATGTTTTACTGTGGTGGGTGCATATCCAAGGGTGATATTAGATGTCTGGTCCATAGTATTCCAAAAAGAGGTGTGTTTTTATGGCTTTACGGAAGTCCTATAGGTCATTGCTAATTCTTATGTTCTGTGGTGAACAGCGCCCTCCTGAGGCTATGGAGATGGATGAAAATCCTGAGGTTCAGCAGGATTTATGCCAATTTGATAAAGCTAGAAAGAAAGAGAGACTCTATTCCACGGAGCTGAGCATGGAGACCAGCCCAGGGGAGGAGTCTTGCAGTCCTGATTGGGCACACCCTGTCCTTGGAAGGGGCGTGTCCAGAAGAGAACGTGGTTTTAAACCAGAGTATGGCTTTGCTAGTCAGAAGAGGGAGAAGGATAAGCTGCAGAGGAAGAAGCAGCTGGAGCATGAGAAGGAGAGACGGATAGAGAAGAAGAATGAGAATGATTGGAAGTCCAGAAGACAGTATGGTGATACTTGGGAACCTGGCACTAGAAGGAGACCTGCAAGGATCTATTCAGAGGCAGTGAGTAGAAGTCCCAAGGAAAGTGGACCTAGCCCTGGAATAGACAACTGCTGGAAGGCACAGCCCTGGGAGAGGAAGCCTTCAAGGCAGGCACGAGAGAGAAAACAATCATTCTGGGAATTACCGTTTGGGCCAGAGAGGCACGGACATTCTCACAGCTGGAGAACATTGGAGCCATCTGAAGTAAGAGGGGCTTGGCATCAAGTAAGCGATTTGCCAAAGAGTTTCCAGACTGAAGGTAAAGCTAACTCTCCTGTATTTGAAACATTAGCAAAAGAGCCTAAGAGTTACTCTGACATTCTTAACCTGAGAGAGGAGAAGAGAAACAGCCTTAAGCCAGAGGGGAGTTTAGTAACTGATAGCAATTCCCTATCTCACAGACAACAGGCTGAATTGCTCCTACAGGGGTTTAAAGAGTTTTTAGAGCTACAAGCTAAAAGACAGCCAGTGTTACAAGAAGCCAATAATTCCATACAGCTTGAAGAATTAGCACAAGATAGTTCTGACTTACCTGATTGTGAGAGCATGGACTGTACGGTCTGTTGTGTGGAGATGCCAAGCTGAAGGAAACTGGTTTTACCGTATATGAATTGAATATTACGGAGCTGTTATGCTGCCTGGCTAGGAAAGCTCTAATTACATGCACCTGTAATCCCCAGCACTGTGAACGTAACAGTGGCTGAAAGAGGCTGCAGTTAAAGTGACTGACCTCTTGGGGCAAAGTGGAGTAACTTGCTTAGAAGTGGAAAGCAGCAGTTATACTTTAAGTTGACTTTATCCTGAGTTTATTCTGTTTGCATTTGAAGCACCTAATTTGTTCACATTTATTTGTCATGCAATGGAAAAATATCCTTTACTATAATAAATATACTTGCTATTAAGAAACCCCGCAACTACAACTCTTTATTTCGGAGCGAAAGGAGCAGGAAACTACAATACCCAGCATTCCAGGGATACAAGTTTTTAACTCTCCTTCCTCACGAAGCATTAGGCCCCGCTCCAGTCTTTAGCCCCAAGGCCGGGCAGGAGCGCCGCAAGTGGCTACGTTGGCAGGATATTTCCACGCATGCGCAAGGTGCCGCGCAGAAGAAAACTACAGAAAAGCAACTGCCAAGAAAGACCCCGATTGCAGACCATCCTGAAGGGAAGGAAAGAGTCCCAGCATCGGAGTGCTAGCTGCAACGTGATTGTGAAAGCGTGAGGCAACACCTGAGCCAGGTAATAAGTGTCCACCTGGGAAAGGTTAAGGATACAGGGCTAAGGGTGATTGCTAGCTAGTTGAAAAAAAAAAAAAAAAAGGAAAAGTTTTTTTTAAAAGTGTGAGGTACCGCACTTGGTTTTTTTTTCTGTCTGTTTGTATTCACAGGAGGTGTTTAAATGGATGGCCACTCAACTGGAGAGACAGAGAGACTTAAGTTTGGAGTTCCAGGAAAAGAATGCTGCTGCCCTGCAGGCTCAGCAGCAACCGCTACTGGACATGCTGCAAGCGTGGGTAGCTGAGCAGAAGACGCCACCGGAGAAACCATCCGCTCCCCCAGGTTTTTCTACTACAGCTGCGCTTAGTCTAAACGCAGGGACAATGTTTAATTTTGGCCAGTTAAAGGACAATGAGGAGGTTGATAACTTCATTGAGTGTTTTGAGAGAGTGGCACAGTTAAGTGCATGGCCAAAAGAATGTTGGGCCATTAGGTTTGCAGCTTCCCTTACGGGAGAAGCAATGGCTGCGTATAGGAGCATGCCACCAGACCTTGCCGGAAATTATGAGGAGGTGAAAAGAGCGGTCCGGGAAAGGCTAGGCCTTACACCGCTAGCCTACCATAATCTCCTGCGAGCGATAAGATTAAAACAGGGTGAGACACCGAAAGCCTTAGCATACAGAATACGCATGTTGTTAAATAAGTGGCTTAATCCAGAGAATAGGACCAAAGAGTCTATATTGGAAAGTCTGGTTGTAGAGCAATATATAAATGCTGTTCCTACTGAAATAAAAACCTTCCTGATTCTGCAAAGCTGCAAGACCCCACAGGAGGCAGTAGACCTCACAGAACGCTTCTAAGAGGCCAAAGTAATGGCTCATGAAAGCAGTAGTGATTTGAAGGGGGCAGCAATACCCGAGTCAGAAAGGAAGTGGAAATTTAAAAATGAAGCAAGCAAAATGTTGCCACAAGGTGTCGTGACACAAAGATTGTGCGCCACTATGTAGCGCTATAAAGAACAATAAGACCTGAGTGAAGGGTAATAAAAGGCTTTATTCCCCGTTATAATGCATGGGTTCAAATTAGAGATACGTTGCTTAACAAAATAGTCCTTTGTTTCAAAAAGGTGCCAAGGCTCTCTGGCTTGAGAACTGTTACTTCACAGTTTATAGCAGGTTTTTCTTAAAGGTAATATTCTTCACAATAAACAACCAAAAGTATATTTACATTCATTCTTCGTTACAGCAGGCACACTTGGGAGCGTAGGCCGTGCACCAATCGCACTCCATGTCCTCCGGCAAAGATGAGGGAATAGTATGGGGGAAATCCACCTCCATCATATCCTCTTCCTCATATTGGGTCAAAGGGGTTTCACTATCCCTGTCTATGTTAGCCTGACAATCTTCAGCATGGGAGTTTTGCTTTAGGTAAGCAGGAACTCTTATGGCTGGTGGTAAATTAGAATACCAATCTTTATTCAGGTTGTTTTTAGAGAGAAGCTTTCTTTGCGGGCGGCTTCCAGCAGTGCAGTGCTTAGGGTTAAACCTTACTGTTTCAAACCTTGGCTCATGGAGTAAAAACCTCTGTTGTTTATACAACTGTTTTTCCTTCTGACTGGGTAAAACTGAGCAGTGCTTTTCTGGAGATAAACTCCTTACAGAACCTGCCCCTCTGGTTCTTAGCTTCCTTCTCCTTGTATCATAAACAGGCAGAGTAAAAGAACTAGGCGTGGCACCGCCTCTTACCTTGGAGCACCTTCTACCAAACTCTCCTTGCACAATAGGCTTAGTTTGGATTCTATGGCTTCCCACCTCGTGTGGTCTGTTTCTGTTCCAACTTCCAGCTTGGCCTCTTTCACAGCAAACAGGTTTGTACCTCTGATAGCTTCTAGGCTTTACTGTTGGTTCAGCTTCTAGTTCAGCTCCGGTTCCAGTTCCTTCCTTTCTCAGCTCCTGCTGTTGTTCCCACTGCTTATTTGTCCATGGCTTTCTTTGCAACTGCTGCCATCTCCATTGCTGTGTCTTTCGGTTCTGCTCCTGCTTTTGCCTCTCCTTCTCCTCCTGCCTTCCAAGAGCGTTCTGCTCTGGTTTATAAAGAGAACCTTTGTTACTGACTTCCTGGTTCTCTGTCAGCTGCAGGTCATTACTGTGATTAGATTCACTAGGATCAGTATGTCTGCTCCCGCTCCCTCTATGTGTGCCAGGAGGTAACTGCACCTCTAGTTCCTCTAAATCAGGATTTCTTTTCATAAAATCAGCTTTATTAGTGCCCGCATCATGACAATGTGTATGCCAACTATGAAGGCTAGGATTCCGCCTAGGAAATGTTTTAAATGTGGGCGAGAAGGGCATATGCAGAAGAATTGTTTTAAAACTGCCTTAGTAGCAGAAAGTGCACAAAAAACCCGTGAAGGATTTCTCATTGAGGTAGAGGTGCAGGGAATTGCCACCACTGCGTTACTTGATTCTGGCGCGGAGCAGACAATGCTCTCCAAGGCGCTGTGGCAGCAAGTCCAAGCATCGGGGGTAGCAATTCAGCCTGTCCGCAATGTGAAGATCCGCTGTGTTCACGGAGGTACGTCACTATACCCTGTATACAACCTTCAAGTGAAAGCGCTAGGTGTGGTTAAGAAAATTCCCATCGCCGTGGTCCCCAAGCTACCTCATAATATAGTTTTGGGTAAGGACTGGCCACACTTCCATACAGGGGTGGAACAAGGCTTATTCCTAAAAGAGCAAGAAGCTGCCAGAGAGTCCCCGGTAGAAGCTCTAACCCAAGCCACTGGGAAAAGTGTAGTTCCTAGTCCCTTGTTTGCCCACCTGAAAAAGCAAAAAGGGAAAACACAGGCTCCAAAAGAGGAAATAGTGAAGAAACCAGTGTTTGTGCTAAGATTCTGCAAGATGAACCCTAATGCTCAAGCCCCTAAGAGAGCTTCAAGTAACTCAGCAGGTTATGACCTCTGTAGTGCTGAGGAGGTCGTAGTTCCTAAGCAAGGGAAAGCACTGATAGATACCGCTCTACAGATGGAAATGTCACTAGGCTGTTACGGCCGGATAGCCCCATGATCGGGTCTCGCTGTAAAGCATTTTCTAGACATAGGAGCCGGAGTGATAGACCCGGATTATAGAGGTTCTATTAAAATTCTTATGTTTAACTTCGGCAAGGAGGACTTTAAAGTCAAGGTTGGAGATCGAGTAGCCCAACTAATCTGCGAGCGTGTGGGTCTGCCTCCGCTGGAAGAAGTATCCAGCCTATTAACAACGGCTCGTGGAGCAGGTGGATTCGGGTCAACAGGGGGTACCAGTTTCCAAGCTCTAGCCGCCATAGTAGAAGAAAAGGAAGAGGAAGACCTGGGGCCACAAATCGCAGTATGTAAAAGCAACCCGGAGCCTAGAATAGATGAAGGCTTGTCCTGGGCGCAAAAGCAGGAGTTGGGTCAGCTACTAACCAGATACCAGGATGTCCTCACACCGATGCCAGGCAAGACGGACCTGATCGCCCATGGGATCATAACGCCACCTGGCGAAATAGTGCGCCAACGTCCATATAGGTTGCCGGAGGCCAAGAAGGAGGAGGTCGTGCGACAGGTACAGGAAATGTTACAGATGGGCGTTATAGAAGAGTCGCGGAGCCCGTGGAACAGCCCAATTGTTCTAGTTCCCAAGCCAGACAGGTCCATAAGGTTCTGTATCGACTTTCGGAAAGTTAATTTAATATCTCGTTTCGATACATATCCGATGCCCAGAATAGAAGAACTCCTTGATCGCCTAGGCCGTGCTAAATACCTCACCACATTGGACATGTCGAAAGGATACTGGCAGGTCCCACTGACCAGGGATGCCAGACAGAAGACTGCCTTCAGCACCCCGGTAGGCCTGTACCAGTTCAAAAGAATGCCTTTTGGCCTACACGGAGCTGCTGCTACGTGTCAGCGCTTAATGGACTTGGTTTTGCGACCGCATCAAACATACGCTGTAGCTTATATGGATGATGTGGTCATTCACAGTGACAATTGGACGCAACATCTCCCACGAGTTGAAGCCGTTCTTATGGCACTAAGGGATGCTGGCCTTACATTAAACCCGGCTAAATGTTTATTTGGGGGCCGGGAAGTAAAGTATTTGGGTCACCTGGTGGGTAATGGGGTAGTGAAACCCCTTACTGATAAGATAGCCGCTGTTCAAGCATTCCCCAAACCACTTAACAAGAAACAGTTAAGGAGCTTCCTGGGGTTAGTGGGGTATTACAGACGGTTTGTTCCAGGGTTTGCAGAGAAGAGTGCCCCTCTAACTGAAATGTTGAAGAAGAACGCGCCTAATCAGCTAAGGTGGCGGGAAGAGGCGGAAGAAGCGTTCCACCTACTGAAAAATAAGTTGTGTGCAGCACCCGTTCTAAGAGGTGTGGATTTTTCCCAACCGTTTTTGGTACAGACCGACGCGTCGGAGACAGGCCTCGGCGCAGTACTGTCCCAGCGCCATGACGGTACGGAACACCCCGTGTTATACCTCAGCAGGAAGCTGGCCCCAGCGGAACAGCGATATTCAACAATTGAACGTGAGTGTCTAGCTATTAAGTGGGCCATAGACGCGCTACGCTTTTATCTCACGGGGAGACGTTTCACTTTGATTACAGACCACGCACCACTGAAGTGGCTAAACCAGATGTATAACCATAATGCGAGGTTAACTCGTTGGTTTATGGCCCTCCAAGCGTTCGACTTTCAAGTGGAACATAAAGCCGGACGGCTCCACCAAAACGCAGATGCCCTGAGTAGAATCACGTGCTGTGCCTCTGGTCAGAAGCCAGCCCGTGATATCTTAAGGGGGGGGGGGGATCTGTGGTGAACAGCACCCTCCTGAGGCTATGGAGACGGATGAAAATCCTGAGGTTCAGCAGGATTTATGCCAATTTGATAAAGCTAGAAAGAAAGAGAGACTCTATTCCATGGAGCTGAGCATGGAGACCAGCCCAGGGGAGGAGTCTTGCAGTCCTGATTGGGCACACCCTGTCCTTGGAAGGGGCGTGTCCAGAAGAGAACGTGGTTTTAAACCAGAGTATGGCTTTGCTAGTCAGAAGAGGGAGAAGGATAAGCTGCAGAGGAAGAAGCAGCTGGAGCATGAGAAGGAGAGATGGATAGAGAAGAAGAATGAGAATGATTGGAAGTCCAGAAGACAGTATGGTGATACTTGGGAACCTGGCACTAGAAGGAGACCTGCAAGGATCTATTCAGAGGCAGTGAGTAAAAGTCCCAAGGAAAGTGGACCTAGCCCTGGAATAGACAACCACTGGAAGGCACAGCCCTGGGAGAGGAAGCCTTCAAGGCAGGCACGAGAGAGAAAACAATCATTCTGGGAATTACCGTTTGGGCCAGAGAGGCACGGACATTCTCACAGCTGGAGAACATTGGAGCCATCTGAAGTAAGAGGGGCTTGGCATCAAGTAAGCGATTTGCCAAAGAGTTTCCAGACTGAAGGTAAAGCTAACTCTCCTGTATTTGAAACATTAGCAAAAGAGCCTAAGAGTTACTCTGACATTCTTAACCTGAGAGAGGAGAAGAGAAACAGCCTTAAGCCAGAGGGGAGTTTAGTAACTGATAGCAATTCCCTATCTCACAGACAACAGGCTGAATTGCTCCTACAGGGGTTTAAAGAGTTTTTAGAGCTACAAGCTAAAAGACAGCCAGTGTTACAAGAAGCCAATAATTCCATACAGCTTGAAGAATTAGCACAAGATAGTTCTGACTTACCTGATTGTGAGAGCATGGACTGTACGGTCTGTTGTTTGGAGATGCCAAGCTGAAGGAAACTGGTTTTACCGTATATGAATTGAATATTACGGAGCTGTTATGCTGCCTGGCTAGGAAAGCTCTAATTACATGCACCTGTAATCCCCAGCACTGTGAACGTAACAGTGGCTGAAAGAGGCTGCAGTTAAAGTGACTGACCTCTTGGGGCAAAGTGGAGTAACTTGCTTAGAAGTGGAAGCAGCAGTTATACTTTAAGTTGACTTTATCCTGAGTTTATTCTGTTTGCATTTGAAGCACCTAATTTGTTCACATTTATTTGTCATGCAATGGAAAAATATCCTTTACTATAATAAATATACTTGCTATTAAGAAACCCCGCAACTACAACTCTTTATTTCGGAGCGAAAGGAGCAGGAAACTACAATACCCAGCATTCCAGGGATACAAGTTTAACTCTCCTTCCTCACGAAGCATTAGGCCCCGCTCCAGTCTTTAGCCCCAAGGCCGGGCAGGAGCGCCGCAGTTCTCAGGAAGTGAGTTCCAGAGTGATGGAGCATATATTGAGTAGGCTCTGTGACAAGTTGCTTTTATTTTGTTCTTGGGTATTATCAATAGGTTTTTATTGGTTTTCCATTTGGTTCTGTTTTCAGGGTCTTTGCTGATGAGTGTTTGTAGGATGGATGGTGATAATTGATGGAAGATTTTGAAGATAGTGAGTAACGCTTTATATTTGGTCCTAGTGATTAAGGGGAACCAGTGAAGTTGTTTTAAAGTTGGGATTATGCGGTTGGTTCTCTTTGTTCCAGTTATAATATGGACAGTCATATTTCGTAGTAGTTGAAGAGGATAGGTGGACTGCGTCGGTAGGCCCTGGTAAACGATATTGCAATAGTCCAGGATGGGCATTATTATGGCTTGGCAGACTGTGCAGAAGTTACTGGAGTTTAGTAGGGGTTTGAGTGTTTGTATTATTCTTAGTTTGTGGTAGGCTGCTTTTGTTATTTTGTCTATATGAGCTTGGAAGTTTAGGCTCTGGTCTAGGCATATTCCTAAGTATTTGACTTCTGTTTTACTGCTATGTAGTTATGGGATATTTGTATTGTTTTTTTTTATGGAATGAAAGAGGTGCTCCTTGTTATAAAGAGTGCTTCTGATTTCCTGTAGTTTATTAGCAGGTTGCATTCCAGGAGCCAGTTCGACATCTCTTCTATGCATGATGTTAGCCTTGAATAATCCGGTTGATTTATGTTGAAGAGAGTATATACCATAATGTCGTCTGCATATATGCTGTAGCTAATGTTGTGTTTAATATATATCTACAGCCTCTATGCAACATAATAAACAGTAATGCAGAGAGTGCTGAGCCTTGTGGTACTCCTTGGAGTTGATTAATCAGTGTTGATTGAAGGACTCCGGACTTTACTTGGATTTTTCTGTATGTAAGGTATAAAGTAAACCATTTTAGAGTGGTTTCCTGTTGACCAGTTTCCTGTAGGTGCTTGATAAGGATGTTATGATTTATAGAGTCAAAGACAGCCTTGATATCAATGAATACCATTATGCAGCATTGCTTGGCGTTGTCTAGTTTGGTGATTATGTTATCCAGGAGTGATGTAATTAGTGTTTCTACACTGTGTTTGGGATTGAACCTATGTTGGTGGGGGTTGAGAGGAGTATGGGTATCTAGGTGGTCTTGTAGTTGCAGCTGGACCACTTTCTCAATGATCTTTGCTCTAAATGGAAGGCTTGAGATGGGTTGGTATGAGCTGGGGTCTGTTGTATCGAGGTTGGTGTTCTTTAATATTGGTCTTACTATAGCTTGCTTGAGGGTGGGTGGGTGGGATAATGCCTTGTGTGAGTGAGAGTTTCACTATGTTAAGTAGAGTGAGGGCCAGTTCTATCGTCATCTTAATCCAGGATATTGGTTAAGGTTCGTACGGTGTTGAACAGTTCTCGTGGTTTATTCAGAGAAACCATGATTAGGTTTGTATGGTATTCCTTCTTGCAAGCATTTATTCAGGTCTGGTATTCTTGCATCTTTGCTGTGAACTATCCTATGAACAGCTTGTATCTGCAGTACTTAAATCTTCATTTTTCACAGACAGTTTAGAGCACTTCATAGTTTCCTTAACACTGAAGCACAACATACACTCATACATCCCACTATAACCTCCGGCCTCCACCATTACAATGTTATCTATGCTGACCTTGGAGTTTCTGATCTTAAGCATTTGCTCAGAACACAGCTATTTGGCTCCATTGACATACGCAAATATGGGATCACATTTCCCGACCACTGTTTCAGAATCACTGGCTTCCCATATTTTAGTAGATACAGTTCAAACTCCTCGCTTTCACCGATAAGGCCCTGCACACAGGGACCCCCCTCATCTCTCATTACTCCATATAACCCTATGCGTACTCTTCGTTCCCAGCATGGTCATCTTTTGTTGATCCTCTCAGCAGCATGATCAAGACTTGAATCCACTAGACATGCCACATTTTTCTTTAAATCCCCTCATTGTGGAAAGCCCTCCCCTCTGGCTAGCAGCAGGGCATTGGGCAGGGGAAATGCTGAGAATACCCCCTGCGCATCTGGCTTTTTGCTATCACCCAGCATTAGCTGCAAAAGCTGTTCGCGCTTTAGTAAACATACAGTAGTGGCCAAAAAATTAAGGCATGTATCTTTTTCTACAATTTATTGTTAAATAATGTACTGTGGAGATGTCACACGTGCTTACTTATTTAATCAGCATGGCGATTAGTCACACCATGCGTCTGGCGTCCATTTTAGTTTACTTACACTCTGTAGTAGGTTTCTTGGATGAAGTTTTGAATTTTTACAACTAGGAAAAGATTGAAAGTTACATGTAAAATATACAATCAAGATGGGTAGAAAGTGCGATATTAATGACTTTGTAAAGGGACAAGTTGTCACATTCCGTGCTGAAGGATATTCACAATGTGCTATTGCAAAACATTTGCATATATCAAGGTGTGCAGTTCAGAATGTTCTGAAATCAGGTGGCCGTACACGTCGTTCGAAATGTGGGTGCAGACCGATAACTACCGGACGAGATGACCGATTTCCTCTAAAGCATTATTACATCTAGTCCACATACTTCATCTCAACGTGTGGCTCAGTTAGCTAATGATCGAGGAATAAAGATAAGTGCCAGATCTGTCCGACGACGGCTTGTGGATGAATTCAAACTCGTGGCCAGAAGACCTGCCAAGAAGCCTATGATGACCAGGAAACAAATTGCTGCCCGCATACAGTTTTGTAGCAAAATGAAAGACAAATCTGCTGAATGGTGGGAGAGGGTAATGTTCACAGATGAAAGTATATTTCAGCAAGTATGTGGGAGTGGTTACAACTACGTCCGTCGACCAGCAGGCGAGAGACTAAATCCGAAGTACACAATCAAGACTGTTAAACACCCACCATCGGTCATGGTATGGGGTGGTATCTCGGCGAATGGACGATGTGGCCTGCACATTTTTGAGAAAGATGAAAGAGTAAATGCTGCAAAATACATATCCGTGCTGAATAGTAAAGTTAAAATACACATGAATGTTTCTGGCACAACTATATTTCAGCAGGACTCAGCACCGTGCCACACTGCAAAAACAGTCAAAAAATGGTTCGTGGACAACAAGATTGAACTGCTACAAAGTTGGCCATCAAACTCTCCGGATCTCAATGTAATTGAAAATTGTTGGAATCTTATGAAGAAAAAGATGGCAGAACACCGTCCAACTTCAGAAGCAGATTTAAAGGACATACTCAAGCATGTATGGGCCAATGAAATCACTCCGGCATTTTGTAAAACACTGGATAACAGTATGCCTACAAGAATCCAGGCTGTGCTGAAAAATCATGGACACCCTATCAAATATTGACACATATATTGTTTCCTGAATAAAACTTTGAAAATGACATATATATCTTTGGTTCTTAAAGCTTTTGACCATGAAAATGACAATAACACGTACATATTTTGGACTCTGCCTTAATTTTTTGGCCACTACTGTAATCCTTATTGGAAGACGTTGTGGTGATTTATCTGTTGTATTATGGTTTATTAATATTTTATGTATACTGCTTTAATATTTTGGTGCAAATCAGCTCCATCTGTGGCCTTGTTCAAATCCAGGCTAAAACACTTCTTTTAGACTGCTTTTGGACCCCGATCCCCTCACCTCCTATGTTTTTCCTTACTATTCCCCTAGATATATCCTAGCACCCCAGTTGTGTTGTCTGTCTTGACTAGACTGTAAGCTCTTAGGAGCAGTGACTGTCTCTTATGTATCTGTACAGTGCTGTGTACACCTTGTTGTGCGATATAAATGATAAGTAGTAGTTAGTGCCGCTGTATATCCTGGTCACTGTGATTAACTCAGTTTGCAAGTCTGTTAATCGCTCTGATATCGGCCCTTTATATTTTCCCCTATTATGTATGGATAACCAGTGCAAATCTATAAGGGTTGGGGTGACATGTTCGTATTTCCTCAGTCTCTTGATCAATTTGGCTGCAGTATTCTGAACAAGTTGTAAATAATCCAAGCCTTAACCGGAACCCGCTATTAGGGACATACAATCCTTTGAAATGTCAACACGATTTTAAATCTGAAACTACAGCAAAACTCCACATTTTTTGGGGGGGGGGGGGGTAGTTTGTGTGATCAATAATGGGCACTATTAGAGTGAACTATTGATTGGAATGGGGATCTGGGCACTTCTGTCACCTGTGAGACCTTTGTAAAAGCAGAAGTGACATGTAATATAAGCTTTATTGTCCAGCATATACAGTGTCGCCCAAAAAAAGTGAGAACATCTCGTAAATTAAAAGCTTAAATAGTTTACTTATTTACCTTTTTTAGCTATATAACGTCTTTATTTCGACAATTTCCGGTCGCCATCTTTTTTTTTTTTTTTTAAATTGTCAATTGTTTACATCTGTCTTTTTGAATTTTTAAATAACTTATATGCTACGAGATGTTCTCACTTTTTTTGGGCCACCCTGTATACCGCTGGTGCAGGCTTTTAAAATGGGGTGCAGTACATCACCAGCTTGTAGGAAGTGTGGTGAGAAGGTAGCAGCCATAGGTCATATATTCTGGCTGTGCCCTAAGATTCAGCTTTTTTGGGGGTCATGGGTATCTGGAGGAGGTGCTTTGCATCAAGTGGTCCCTGGCCCCTCCCCCTTGGTCCTTTTTCATATTCTGGAAGGGATGCCAGTGGAAGGACAAGGTCGGAAGAGGTAGTTGAGGGTGGCCTGGTTGATTGCTAAAAAACAGTATTCTCCACTTAGGTTGATGTTGAGCCCCCTAGCTTTTGGAACTGAGGAATGCACTCCATCAAATCATGCAGAATGATCGCTTGTGGGCCTTCAGGGAGAGATAGAGGGTTCCAAAATTTCTGGCCAAGTGGGAGGAATACATTCACACCCAGGGTGCATAGTTTGGTCTTGAATAACCTATAGGACGTGTTGGTGGGACCCTGGTGGCTGGGGTTGCATGGTCTGGGGATGAGGGGGAGGATGTTGTAGATGCGGGTAGGAATAGGGTGTAGTGTAGATTGAGGGTTGGGGTGTTAGGTGGAGTGGACATAAATTCATGTTCTGTCAGATGGGGTTGGATTCAGACCAGGGGAAGATCGGCTGAATGGGGATATGGAAGTGAGAGAGAGAAGGGGAATGTACGGAGATAGAGGTGAGAGACATTTCTTGCACTGTTCAACGGTGCTTCTTTCTCCTTTGGCAGATCCATTCTGTTCGTAAATCCCTCACTCTGAAATCCTCCTTCTTGCTCATTCTCTCCATAGTCTTCACTCATTTGGATTACACTAATTCCTTTCTCTCTGGACTCCTTCAGTATCAATATCTCCAGTTGATTCAAAATACCGCTATTAAGCTTCTGTATGGTGCCTGCAAATTTGACAGCGTTCTTCCTCTCTTCATTATCGAACACTGGCTTCCAGTTACTTATCAAATCTGATATAGAACTTTCTATCCTCACGTTTCATGTTTTCCATTCTAAGAACATAACAACATAAGAACATAAGATATGCCATACTGGGTCAGACCACAGACCAAGATCCATCAAGCCCAGTATCCTGTTTCCAACAGTGGCCACTCTAGGTCATACGTACCTAGCAGTTTCCCCAAAAGACACAGGTTCCACAATACTTTACTGGGTCAAGCATTGATATCCTGGGTCCCTCAATAATGGTTTATGGACCTTTCCTCCAGGAACTTGTCCAAACCTTTTCTAAACCCAGCTACACTAACAGTCTTTACTACATCC
The DNA here is from genome assembly GCA_033557465.1 of Ichthyophis bannanicus. Taxonomy (NCBI): domain Eukaryota; kingdom Metazoa; phylum Chordata; class Amphibia; order Gymnophiona; family Ichthyophiidae; genus Ichthyophis; species Ichthyophis bannanicus. Next base: position 26,158,675 of record CM066048.1, read on the forward strand.
CCCGGTAACAAATTCCAGAGTTTGATTACACATTGAGAGAAAAAATAATTTTCTTTTATTAGTCTTAAATAGTTTACTCTGTAGCTTCATTGCATGTTCCCTAGTCTTTCTATATTCTGATAACGTAAACAATCGATCTATATTTACCCGTTCCATTCTGTTCATTAAATTTATAGACTATCATATCTCCCCTCAGCCGTCTCTTTTCCAGGTTAAAGAGCCCTAACCTTTTTAGCCTTTCTTCATAGGAGTATCCTTCCATCCCCTTTACCATTTTGGTGGCTCTTCTCTGAACCTTTTCTAAAATCGCTATATCCTTTTTAAGATACGGTGGCCAGAATTGCACACAATATTCAAGGTGCGGTCTCACCATGGAACGATATAGAGGCATTATAATATCTTTTGTTTTAGTCTCCATTCCTTTCCTTATGATACCTAGCATTCTATTTGCTCTCTTGGCTGCCGCTGCACACTGGGCTGAGGGTTTTATCATGATATCCACAACGCCGCCTAAATCTTTTTCCTGGGTGGTGGTTCCTAATGTGGAACCTTGCATCGTGTAACCATAGTTTGTGTTGTTCTTCCCTAGGTGCATAACCTTGCACTTGTCCACATAAAATTTAATCTGCCATTTTGATGCCCAGTCTTCCAATTTATCAAGATCCTCTTGCAATTTTCCATAATCCTCTTGGGTTTTAACAACTTTAAATAGTTTTGTGTCATCTGCAAATTTGATAACCTCACTCGTTATTCCACTTTCTAGGTAATTTATGAATATGTCAAAAAGCAGCAGACCCAGCACAGATCCCTGGGGTACTACAGATGATTTTAATGAAAATTCACAGATTACTAATAGCAGGTCTGCAATCTCATATTTCAGTTCTTTCAACACCCTTGGATGTATACCATCCAGCCCAGGTGATTTGCTACTCTTCAGTTTATCTAATAGTTGTAATACATCTTCCTGATGTATCGATATTTCCTTCAATTCTTCTGCACGTTGCCCACGATCACGGTTCTATCTCTTTGGCTGTCTCACTTGACCTCTCTGCCGCTTTCAATATCGTTGATCACCGTACCCTTCTCCTAAGGCTTCGTTCTATTGGTCTTTCTGGTTCGGTTCTTCATTGGTTTCACTCATTTCTTTTCGAGCGGTCGTTCTCAGTTCTCTCAGGCTCTAATTCGTCTTCTCCTTCACTTCTGCCTTGTGGTGTCCCTCAGGGTTCTGTGTTAGCCCCTCTGTTGTTTAACATTTTTCTGGCCCCCCTTGCTTTACTTATCCAGCAGCACGGTATCTCTGTGTACTATTACGCAGATATCATCCTCCTCTACCACACTTGCCCTCTTACCCCTGATATTGGTCCCCTCAACGTCGGTCTTTCCGCTGTTTCTTCTTGGTTTTCTGAGAACTTTCTGCACGTCAATTTGTCTCAGACTTCCGCTATCTGGTTCACTGCCGGTGCCCCCATTCCCACCCTCACCCCTTCTCTATCTGCTGGGCCTATTCCTCTCGTTTCATCTATGCAATATCTTGGTGTCACTTTGGACTCGGCCTTAACTTTTAAAGATCACGTTTCCTCTATTGTTCAGCGTTCCTTCTATACACTGCGGCAACTTCGCGCTGTCCGACCTATCCTTTCTTTCTCCTCTTTGACCACACTTCTTCTTTCTCTCGTTGTTTCTCGTCTAGACTATTGTAACGCCTCTCTGGCCGGCCTTCCTCTTTCACAGCTTCGTCGTCTTCAACTGGTCCACCATACCGCTGCCCGTCTTTTGACCAACTCCTCCCGTTCAGCTCATATCACTCCTCTTCTCATCCGTTTACACTGGTTGCCTATTCCTTTCCGTATTCAATATAAGATTCTGATTTTCGTTCATAGGGCTTTGCACACTGGTGTTCCTCTTTATCTCTCTGACTTGGTCCACTTTCACTGTCCCTCCAGAACTCTTCGGTCGATTCACGCTAACCGTCTTTTTCTTCCACCTCCTTCTAGGGCTCGTCTTGAATCGACACGCTCTTCTGCTTTCTTTTTCCTCGGCTCCCGCCTTTGGAATTCCCTCCCCTTAGCTTTATTTATTTATTTATTTATTTATTTATTTTTCTTATATACCGCGCTCTTAAATCAGTGCGGTTTACACATGAACAAATATAAACACAATTGTAACAAACAGCATTGGTTTTTACAATGAACAAGGTAAATAAACTTGGTAAAACATGGTAATTATATATAAATAACTATATACATGGTAACTATATACATGGATATTTTGGTTAATTATTAATGCCGTGGATAAGAGGTTAATTAAATTAAAGTGTAAATATGCTAAATATAGTGAGAATAAATATGTCCTATAGTGAGCAGGTAATAATCATCGTAATTATCCATTCTCTACAGGGGTCAAATATGAAAGATCTGCATGAGAGCTGTTTTCAGATGGAGTAGCTTCGGATGGAGTAGCTTCGGGGTAGTATGTTAGGAACAAATAGTGCTTCAGTGCCTTTCTGAACTTAATCAGACTTGAGATAGCTCTGATTTCGGGTGGAAGGGCATTCCAGGCTCTGGGTGAAAACAGAGAGAAAGCTCTAGAGGCTGTTGATTTAGAACATTTTGTGATGACTTTTGGTAGGTCGATGGAGTTTAATGTAACAGATCTCCTGGATCTGTTATTTGGGGTGATATGAATCATATTGCTCTTCTTTCTGCACTTTTAAGGCCTCTCTCAAGACTCACCTCTTTTGTACTGCTTTTGACATCCCTTCCCCTCCTGCTCACAGTTGATTGGTCTTCTTCCCCCTTTCTGCATTTTCTGTTTTCTTATTTCTTTTCTTTGCTGTCTCTTTTTGTAAATAATTGGCGTTCTTTTCTGTTTCCCCAGTAGTCTCCTGTTTTTATTGTACACCGCTGTATGCCTTTCAGATTTAGGCGGTATAATAAGTTTTTAAATAAAGATAAAGATAAATACCACTTCAGTCATGGGTAATGTCCCTACATCTTCCTCAGTAAAGACCGAAGCAAAGAATTCATTCAGTCTCTCCGCTATCGCCTCTTAGTGCCCCTTTAACCCTTCTATCATCTAATGGACCAACTGACTCACAGGTTTTTTGCAACGAATGTACTTGAAAAAGTCTTTATTTCGCATTCTGATAATCCTTCATTTCTTTATCAGTTCCCGATTCCTTGCATGCTCTCCGATCAGCTTCACAGAATCTTTTGGTTGTTCCTAGCCTTTGCCAGGTGTGTTCTTCTACTGCTCGTTCTTCTTCTTTTAGGGTTGCTGCTCCTGTCTTATGGCATTCTCTTCATTCCCTCCTTCGATGTCAGCTTTCTTTTTCTTGCTTCAAGTCTCAAGGGTCATTTCTTTGTCCAAGCCTTCCCATCAGTTGCTTCCTTGTGATTCCGGTCTCCTGTCTTTGGCCTGTTTGTGATCGCGTCTCGGTAGTATGCTGCAGGGGTTGCATTGGTTATTTGTCTTGTCTTCACAGTCCTTTCCCCCTTTTGCATCTCGTTTTCACAAATGCGCTGTTACTTTGTAACCTAGACCTCCTCCCCACCTCCTTCCTTTGTTGTCCTGTTTCATTTGTTCATTTCCTTATTTGTTTTATTTATTTTTTAAAACTGTTCGCCACCTAGATGTGTCCCATAATAGGTGGTATATCAAATAAACTTAACTATGTCACCCACATTCCCCTTGCGATCTGCTTGTTTTTTTACCAGTTTCTCCCAGTGGGTGTGTCAGAAACCCTGCACCACTGGACCACTGGGGAGGATTTATCTTTACCAGGCTGTTAGGTTGTTTTTCTTTAAGTTTGGAAGTGCTGGATGAGGGGTGCTGGGAGGGGGAGATAGGGTTGGGGTGGAGAAAATTGGAAAATTGTGCATTCTACTTAGTGATTTCATGTACTGTTTGTTTTAAGCTTTGTTAACTTGTCTCACTGGCTTGTACTGATGTTTTTTTCCAATGAAAAATTATTTGACAGTGTGAGCTATTGATGACATTGCCCCAAAATGAAATAAAATTTTTAAAAAATTGTAACGAAATGAAAAATCCCATAAATGACACTGTAAATGAAACAAAATGAAAATGTTTGACCTGCACACCCTACTTCTGCTGGAATTCTGCACACGATTCAAAATTTTGCATCTTAACATAAAATACAATGAAGAAAAAAAATCACAAAGTATCATTCAAAAACAATAGTGGGGGGGGGGGGAGATATTCAGAAGCGGTGGCTAGCTGCTGTCACTGAAATTTAAATCTAGATAGTCAATACTGGGGTCATATCTTGCCCAGCATTGAATATCCAGGTTGCCTGTATTGGCAGGACGCTAACTGAGCAGCGGCGATATTCAGCCGCTGCTCAGTTAGCTTCCATCGGCGAAAGGCCAGTCTTTGCTGTGCCTTACTTTCGCCACCTTGCCATAATCAGACAACGGCTCAATAATCGGCAGCACCTGGGGATATTCAGCGGCATTAACCATGTTAGTGCTGCTGAATACCCTGGATATAGGGATCAACGTGGTTGGCAAGTTTGCTAGCCACATTAATCCCCCCCCCCCCCCCATATGCTGTGTTATTTTGACAAACAAAGCATGCAGAATTTTGCATAATTCAGACCTTTTGACACAGAATTGTGAAGTCTGTGTGCAGATAGCTGACCACATAAAGTTAGGACAGTAAAACTGCTCTCCTAACTTTATGCAGTTATCTGTCCGAAAACCAGGCTGAATATCGTGGCTATCATTATATTTATTTTCTTTTCTTTCTTTCTTTCTTTCTTTCTTTCTTTCTTTCTTTAACAGTATTTATATCCCACTTTATTCTTGAATCAAAACGGATTTCACTGCAAACCAATCAAGTAGGGTAATGCAGGGGTGTCGGCATGCAGTGGTTGTGAAGGTAGAGTTTGTGAGTGTGTGGATAGGTAAATCTTGATTTGGGGTGCAATATATACAGGTTGAGCTATCTACAATACATTGGCTATATACAAAGAGTGCCAGCATCCAGCACTGAATCCAAATATTCACTGCCGCCCACTATCTGGATACCGGTGCTCAATTTTTGAATTTTACAGCTGTGGTCAACATTATATCCATCCATGCATTTTAGATATGCTGTGTACAATATCTTGAGAAATAATTGGAAATATCCCAACTGTATGTCATCATAATATTTTAACAGTATGTTCAAAGGTGTACAACAAAAAAATGTCTGTGCAACTTAGACCTAGTAATTTCTGAGAAAAAAAAACAATATATGACTAGGACAGGATTAATGGCACCCTTCACTAATATTTGGTTGTACACCCTTGGCAGTGATGACAGCCTCCAACCATTTCTTGTAGCCATCTATGAGTTTCGTATATCTGTCTGCTGGTAGTTTCTCCCACAACTGCAATTTGTTCCAGCTCATGAATGCTTCCAGAATTCCTTTTACCAATGGCAGATTTCAGCTCCCCTCTCCTCAAGAAACCCTCACTAGACCCTACCTGTCCTTTTCCCTATCAACCCATCTCCCTCCTCCCCTTTGTTTTTAAACTACTTGAACGTGCAGTTCACCGCTGTTGCCTCGACTTTCACTCCTCTCAAGCTCTTCTGGATCCTCTACAATCTGGCCTTCGTCCTTTACATTCTACCAAAACAGCTCTTGCCAAAGTCTTCAGTGACCAATTCCTGGCAAAATCCAAGGGCCTTTACTCAATCCTCATCCTTCTTGACCTTTCTGCTGCTTTTGACACTGTTGACCACAACCTTCTTCTTGATACATTATCCTTGCTTGGTTTTAAGGGCTCTCTGCTATCTTGGTTCTCTTCTTATCTCTCCCACCGCTCTTTCAGTGTTTGTTATGGTGGATTCTCCTCTACTGCTATCCCACTCTCACCACCGCTTGAAATTGAACATGGCCAAAACTGAGCTTCTTATTGTTCCCACTAAACCCTCCTTTCCCCTTCTTCCTTTCTCAGTCTCTGTGGATAACTCTCTACTCCTCCCTTTCTCCTCAGCTCGTAACCTTGGCGTCGTCTTTGACTTCTTTCTCTCCTTCTCCACACACATAGCTGATAGCTAAAACCTGCCATTTCATTCTCTACAACATCAACAAAATTTGCCCGTTCCTTACTGAACACAGTACTAAGACACTTATCCACTCCTTAGTCACCTCCCATCTAGACTATGGTAACCTGCTCCTTGCTGGTCTCCCTGTGAGTCATCTCTCTCCCCTTCAATATGTTCAACACTTTGCTACACGGCTAATCTTCTACCATCCTCATCATGCTCATATTACCTCTCATCTCGTCTCTTCATTTCCTTCCTATCTTTCTGCATCCAATTCAAACTTCTCCTGCTGACCTATATGTAAGTGCATTCACTCTGCAGCTCTTCACTACCTTTTCTCTCTTATCTCTCTCTACACCCCCTCCTCGGGAACTCCGCTCTTCCAGCAAATTGCTTCTATCTGTGCCCTTCTCTTCTATTGCTAACTCCAGAGTTTGCTCCTTTCACTTTGCTGCTCCTTATGCCTGGAACAAACTACCCGAGTCTGTACGTCAGGTGCCTTCTTTGACCCTTTTCAAATCCAGCCTGAAAACTCACCTCTTCGCTGACACTTTCAGATTTTGACTCACCAATGTCCTTTGTGTTTCCTTACCATTCCCTCTAGCTGTATCCCCCATGTCTACAGCTACTGTGTTGTCTGTCTCTATTAGATTGTAAGCTCCGATGAGCAGGGAACGTCTTTTACATGTGTCTGTGCAGCGCTGCATATGCCTTGTAGCACTATACAAAATGTTCAGTAGTAGCAGTAGTAGCTCTTTCCAAAGATTCAAGTGGATTGAGATCAGGACTCAATGTTGGCCAGTTTCAAACAGTCCATTTGTTCCTTTTTAAACATTCTTTTGTACTTTTGGATGTATGTTTTGGGTCATTGTCCTGCTGGAGGACCCATAACCTTCGACCAAGACCTAGCTTTCTGACATTAAGTAGCACATTTCACTCCAAAATACCTTGGTAGTTCTCTGACTTCATGTTTTCTTTAATATGTTCCAAGCCTCCAGTTCCTGAGGCAGCAAAACAGCCCCACAATATTACAGAATCTCCACCATATTTAAGTGTAGAATGGGTGCCTTTTTCCTTATAAGCTTCAATTCATCACCTGTAAATGTAACCCTGGTCTGCATTGCCAAAGAGTTCAAGTTTGGTTTCATCTGTCCACAAAACATTTTCCCAGAAGGCTTGTGGTTTCTCAAGGTGGGTGTTTTTTTATGTCAGTCTTTGAGCAGTGGGGTACTCCTTGGCCTTCTCCCATGAAGTCCTTCTTTGTTTAGTTGCAGAGTATGGTGTGGGTTGAAACCACCACTCCAGATAGCTCCAGGTCAGCCTTAAGCTCTTTGGATGTTGTATGTGGTGTTGTTCCAACAGTGTGCATTAACCTTCGAAGACTTCTTGGATTAATTTTCCTCTTCCCACCACGTCCTGTGACGTTCTTGACAGTTCCAAGAGCAGAAAACATCTTAATAACATTGCGAATTGTAGACACAGGAATCCTAAGGAGGGGGCATACCTGTACTGACATGGCTCAAACTGTTACACAATACAGGTTTTACAATACTCCTTGCGAGGACTTATTCATAGTTTTATTGTGGGTGGGGGGTGGCGAAGTCTTATCCATGTCTTAGTTCTGAAATACAGAATTGCTCTGCTTTGTCTTGCCAGCTGTGCTTTCCTCAGAGGATCTGCAAGCCCCAGTGGAACTCAATGGCATTCTGGGAGATTCGGTGACTTTTTACCCCAAGATACCAGAAGGATATCAAGTAATGTCTGTCACCTGGATTCTCGTAGCGACAAATAAGATCATCGTGGTGATAAGACCAGATGGCAGCATCACCGTGAGAGATGGCCACTACCAAGGAAGGGTGGAAACCCTGAATCAGAACTACGCTTTACGGATCAATGGACTGAGAATGGACGACAGTGGTTTGTACAGTGTCAAAGTATACTCAAACATGACTCCGCTGCAAAGAGATTACAGACTTCAAGTATTCCGTGAGTACTATCTTATAACTGAACTAACAGGCTATACAGAGAGAAAAGGCATGGAGAATTAGCCTAGTGGTCAGAGCAGCAGATTGGAACCAGGGAAACTGGAGCTCAAATCCTCACTGATGCTCCAAGACCTTGGGTAAGTCGCTTCACCCTCTGTTGCCTCAGGCAGCATCTCAGATTGCAAGCCCTCTGGGGAAAGGGAAATACCAACTGTATCTGAATGGTAAGTCCTTGAAATACCAAGGTAAATGTGTAAACTAAGCCCAAATCTATGAATAAAGGTTCTCCATCCTCCCTAGGGTAATGGGCTTGCATTACATTTAGAACGACTGAAATAAGACATTAGGATGAACTTTCTGTCTATGAAGGTAGAAACAGGGGTCAATTTTCAAAGGATTTAGACCGTTAACTTTGAGAGTTAATACACTTTCAAGAGGCCAATTTAGGAGACTAATGCAGAGTTTCTAAATTTATGCTCAGAATTTCAATAAATGCATAAATTTAAGATCCTAAAAAGAGTGTGGCAATGGGTGGATTTAAGATGGGGAAAAATGTTAGGAACTTAGCACTGTCAGCACTAGGCCATACATCTAGGGCAGCGATGGCGAACCTATGGCACGCGTGCCAGCTGTGGCACGCGAAGGCCTTGCAGCTGGCACGCAGGAAGGTCCGCAATTAGGTTTTTCTTTTTTTTTTCAATTTTACTTGTCTGCTGCCGCTGTCGGGGCCGCCGCGGCAAAATCGAGCGTGCCGCGGGGCCCCCCTGTACCCGGCAGAGCCTGCCCTCCCCGTAGCAGCTCTCTCTTTGGAGCTGCAGTCAGACGCGCCGGCTTGCAGAGCGCGAAGGGAAGAGTTTCCCTTTCGCGACTCTGTTAAGCCCGCGGGGGCTGATGGGAACTTCCCATCAGCCCCCGCGGGTTTAACAGAGCAGCGAGGGAGAAACTCTCCCCTCGCGCTCTGCAAGCCGGCGCATCTGACTGCAGCTCCAAAGAGAGAGCTGCTACGGGGAGGGCAGGCTCTGCCGGATACAGGGGGGCCCCGCGGCACGCTCGATTCTGCCGCGGCGGCCCCGACAGCGGCAACAGACAGGTTTTCTTTTTTTTTAATTTTCCCTGGGCTGGGGGGGGGGTTAGGAGTGGTGATGTGATGGGCTGGGCTGGGCTGGGCTGGGCTGGGCTGGGGGGGGGGTTAGGAGTGGTGATGGGCTGGGCAGGGCTGGGCTGGGGGGGGTTAGGAGTGGTGATGGGCAGGGCTGTGGGGGGTTAGGAGTAGTGATAGGCAGGGCTGGGGGGGTGGTAGGAGTGGTGATGGGCACTGGGCTGGGGGGGTAGGAGTGGTGATGGACACTGGGCTGGCTGGGGGGGTTAGGAGTGGTGATGGGCACTGGGCTGGCTGGGGGGGATAGGAGTGGTGATGGGCGCTGGGCTGGGGGGGTTAGGAGTGGTGATGGGCGCTGGGGGGGCTTAAACTAAAAATTGGGTGATGGGGGATTAGGACTGGAAATGGGCTGGTGGGATTAGTACTGGAAGTGGGTTGATGGGGGGTTAGGACAGCTAATTGGCTATGGGGGGGCTTAAACTGAAAATTGGGTGATGGGGGATTAGGACTGGAAATGGGCTGGTGGGATTAGGACTGGAAGTGGGTTGATGGGGGGTTAGGACTGGTAATGGGCTATGGGGGGGCTTAAAACTGAAAATTGGGTGATGGGGGATTAGGACTGGGAGTGGGCTGATGGGGAGGTTAGGACTGGTAATGGGCTATGGGGGGGCTTAAACTGAAAATTGGGTGATGGGGGATTAGGACTGGAAATGGGCTGGTGGGATTAGGACTGGGAGTGGGCTATGGGGGGCTAGGACTGGTAATGGGTTGGGGTTGCTAGGACTGGAAATGGGCTGAGTGGAAGGGGGCTTGAACTGCAAATAGCTGTTGGGGATGGGGCTTGGAATGGAAATGGGCTGAGGGGAAGTGGGGGGCTTGAACTGCAAATAGCTGATGGGGACGGGGCTTGGAATGGAAATGGGCTGAGGGGAAGTGGGGGGCTTGAACTGCAAATAGCTAATGGGGAGGGGGACTTGGAATGGAAATGGGCTGAGTGGAAGGGGGCTTGAACTGCAAATAACTGATGGGAAGGGGGGCTTGGAATGGGCTCTTAGGGGAGGGAGCTAGGACAGGAACTGGGCTGATGGATGGGCTAGGATAGAACTGAGAATTGGGTGTTGGGGGAGCTAAGATTGGAAATGGGCTGTGGTGGGGGCTTGGATTGAAATGGACTCATGGAGGGGCTAGAACTGGAGGTAGGCTCATGGGGGGCTTGGATTAGAAATGGGCTGAGTGGAGGGGAGCTAGGATTTAACATGGGCTGATGGTGGGGCTAGGAAAGGACTAGAAATGGGCTGATGGGAGGCTGGTATTGGAAATGAGCTGATGAAGGGATTCGGATAGAACTGGAAATGGATGGGGGAGCTAGGACTGGAAATGGACTGATGAGGGGACTAGAAGGGAGCGGATACTGGGTGGGGCTGGAACTAAAAGGGAGCTGATGTTGGGGGAGATTAGAAGGGGATGGGGCTGGGAGAATGAAATGGAGAGGGGAAAAATATTTTGTGTGTGAGGGAAGAAAAATGTACAATTGGCCGGGTATTGGGAGAGTAAGTGGGGATTGAGGATGGAGGGGTAAAATTTGAGTGGATGAAATAGGAATGAGGAAAGAGCAAAAGGAGAAAGATTAGTATGTTAAAGCGGATGTAGAGAGAGAGAATGGAAAAAAAAACTAGAAGAGAGAAGAAAGGACAAATGGACAGCAGATGATGGAGAGTTAGCAGAAAACATGAAGAAACCAGAAGAAAGTGGCTGGAGCAATTGCAACTGTGTAACTGAGCTGAGGTATTCTGTTTATGTAATTCCTTTTTGACATTGCCACTTGTTCTCTTTCCCCAGTAGGTCATGTATTGTTGTTCTCTGAAATGTATTGGTTTAATATTTGCAGTGTTGCCTTTTGATAGGTATGGTATGGTGCTTTGTGACTCCTGGTAGTGCTGTTAGGATACGGCGGGTTTGCTATTGGTTCTAAATGGGCAGTGTTTGTAGTAGTTCCTAATGTGCCTGGCGGTTGGCACTGGATTATAGTAATGTAGAAATCTTTTAGTCTGTCTTTATCCATACACTCATTAAGAGACATGTTTACTAAAAGTTAGTGTATGTTAGCATTATGCAAATATTTATGCAAATTGACGTGCTGGCACTTTGAGGAAATTCTTTGGTTTTGTGCGGCAGTTTGGGCACTCGGGCTCAAAAAGGTTAGCCATCACTGATCTAGGGAAATGGAATGGTAGGGCCTAAATTTATGGAATAATTTCTATATCTTTTTTTCACATGAAAACACAATTATACACAATTAAGTGCCTTCAAGTCGGTATCAACTCCTGGCGACCCTCTGGATAGTTGACCTAAACTTTGTTCGATCTTCAGCCTCGTGGCTCATTATTGTATCGATCCATCTCATTGTTGGCCTTCCTCTTTTTCAGCGACCTTCTACCTTACCAAGCATTGTGTCTTTCTCCAATGATCTCTCTCTTCGCATGATGTGTCCAAAGTATGAAAGGGCTTTAATGAAGTGACCCCATTGGTTATGCATGTGTTTTTATGCTATGCATGTGTAGGTGTGTTCTAGGTGGAGTTGAATGGAACATGAGTGGAGTCACAGTGTGCACATTCTTTATAAAACAGTCATGGCCACACACATTTTATGTGCGTACATTTACGCCTCCTCCCGAGCTGGTCTCGATGTCCATGGATTCAATCTAGCCCCAATTTCCTAAAACTTTGGTGGGAGTGGCTGACTTGGATTTAGTGGCAGTTACAGAAACATGGTTCACAGAAAACCATGACTGGGATGTAACTATACCTGACTATACTTTATTCAGAAAGGACAGGGGAGGAAGAAGGGGAGGAGGAGTGGCACTATATGTAAAAACTACTATTAAAGCTTTGGAATTACAGAGCTTAAAAGGGAGAGAGGAGGCACTGTGGGTTAAACTAGAAAGAGGGAAAGAGAAATCTATTTGCATTGGTGTGATATACAGACCTCCCTCACAAGAGGAAGAGGTGGACAGAGAGTTAATTGAAGACATACGCAGCATTGCTAGGAAAGGGGAAGTGCTACTGATAGGAGATTTCAATATGCCAGATGTTGATTGGCACATTCCTGCTGCAGTATCATCTAGAAGTAAGGAGATCCTGGATTCTCTACAGGGAGAACTAGTCAGGCAATTGGTAACAGACCACACACGTGAAGGGGCCATACTGGACTTGGTGCTTACCAATGGTGAAAGTGTTTCTGATGTTGTAGTGGGAGATCATTTTGCATCCAGTGATCACCAGATGGTGTGGTTCAGTATTAGGACTAGGGCTGTTAGAATCCATTCCAAGGTGAGGATCTTAGACTTTAGGAAGACTAACTTTGCAAAGATGGGCCAATACCTCAGGGAGTCATTAGTGGGATGGGAACAGCTGGGGGATGTAGAAAAACAGTGGGCAGAACTGAAAGGGGGTATTTTAAGGGCAACCAACCTTTTTGTTAAAATGGTAAATAATGGCAAAAGGAAAAGGAGACCGCTATGGTTTTCGAAGGAAGTAGCTGAAAAAGTGAAGAAAAAGAGGGAGGACTTCATGAAATACAAGAGATCACAGAGAGAGGAAGACAGGCATCTGTATTTGGAAAAACTTAGAGAAGCTAGCAAAGTAGTCAAGAAGGCAAAGATTCAAAAGGAGGAGGAAATAGCCAATGCAATAAATTGGGGGGATAAGACATTTTTCAGATATATTAGTGAGAAGAGGAAGGGCAAAAGTGGTATTGTCAGACTCAAGGGTGCAGGGGGGAATATGTAGAAGCTGATAAGGATAAAGCGGAATTGCTTAACAAATATTTTTGTTCTGTGTTCACAGATGAAGAACCAGGAGCAGGACCTCAGAAAACACCCACAAATAGGAACAGAAGCGAGGGACATCTTGAACAATTTTCAGAAGACTGGGTTCGTGAGAAACTAGCTCAACTTAAAGTAGACAAAGCGATGGGACCGGATGGGATACACCCTAGAATACTGAGGGAATTTGGGGACGTTCTAGCAACTCCACTGACTGACCTTTTCAATGCCTCGTTGGAGTCGGGAGTGGTGCCAAATGACTGGAGAGAGGCTCATGTGGTGCCTTTACACAAAAGCGGAAGTAAGGATGTGGTTGAAAACTACAGGCCGGTTAGTTTAACTTCGGTGGTGAGTAAATTATTGGAAACGCTGCTGAAAGAGAAAATAGTGAAGTTTCTGGAGTCCAGCGGATTACAGGATCCGAGGCAGCATGGATTCACCAGAGGCAGGTCTTGTCAGACAAATCTGATTGATTTCTTTGACTGGGTGACCAGGGAGTTAGACCGAGGGAGAGCTCTAGATGTGGTGTATTTAGATTTCAGTAAAGCCTTTGACACTGTTCCTCACAGGCGACTTATAAACAAACGGGGCACCCTAGGGATGGACCCTAAAGTTACTGCTTGGGTTAGAAATTGGTTGGGTGGGAGGTGACAGAGTACAAGTAAATGGAACTCACTCTGAGGAGAAGGATGTTACCAGTGGTGTGCCCCAGGGATCTGTCCTTGGTCCGATTCTTTTTAACATCTTTGTTAGTGATATAGCGGAAGGGCTGTCGGGTAAGATTTGCCTCTTTGCGGATGATACCAAAATCTGCAATAGAGTAGACACCCAGGAAGGTGTAGATAACATGAGGAGGGATCTAGCTAAGCTTGAAGAATGGTCTAGAATTTGGCAGCTGGGATTTAATGTTAAAAAATGTAAGGTCATGCATTTGGGCTGCAGCAATCCAAGGGAGCAATACAGTATAGGAGGTGAAGTACTTTTGTCCACTAAAGAAGAGCGGGACCTAGGCGTGGTTATATCTGATGATCTTAAAGTAGCTAAACAGGTAGAAAAGGCGACGGCGAAAGCTAGAAGGATGCTTGGGTGCATACGGAGAGGAATGGCTAGCAGAAAAAAGGAGGTGATAATGCCTCTGTATAAGTCTTTGGTGCGACCTCATTTGGAGTATAGTGTGCAATTCTGGAGACCGCACCTTCAAAAGGATGTGAACAGGATGGAGTCGGTGCAGAGGGTGGCTACTAAAATGATTAGTGGGCTTCATTATAAAGCATATGAGTACAGACTTAAGGATCTTAATATGTACACCTTAGAGCAGTGATGGCTAACCTTTTTGAGCCCGAGTGCCCAAACTGCCGCACAAAACCAAAGAATTTCCTCAAAGTGCCAGCACGTCAATTTGCATAAATATTTGCATAATGCTAACATACACTAACTTTTAGTAAACATGTCTCTTAATGAGTGTATGGATAAAGACAGACTAAAAGATTTCTACATTACTATAATCCAGTGCCAACCGCCAGGCACATTAGGAACTACTACAAACACTGCCCATTTAGAACCAATAGCAAACCCGCCGTATCCTAACAGCACTACCAGGAGTCACAAAGCACCATACCATACCTATCAAAAGGCAACACTGCAAATATTAAACCAATACATTTCAGAGAACAACAATACATGACCTACTGGGGAAAGAGAACAAGTGGCAATGTCAAAAAGGAATTACATAAACAGAATACCTCAGCTCAGTTACACAGTTGCAATTGCTCCAGCCACTTTCTTCTGGTTTCTTCATGTTTTCTGCTAACTCTCCATCATCTGCTGTCCATTTGTCCTTTCTTCTATCTTCTAGTTTTTTTTTTCCATTCTCTCTCTCTACATCCGCTTTAACATACTAATCTTTCTCCTTTTGCTCTTTCCTCATTCCTATTTCATCCACTCAAATTTTACCCCTCCATCCTCAATCCCCACTTACTCTCCCAATACCCGGCCAATTGTACATTTTTCTTCCCTCACACACAAAATATTTTTCCCCTCTCCATTTCATTCTCCCAGCCCCATCCCCTTCTAATCTCCCCCAACATCAGCTCCCTTTTAGTTCCAGCCCCACCCAGTATCCGCTCCCTTCTAGTCCCCTCATCAGTCCATTTCCAGTCCTAGCTCCCCCATCCATTTCCAGTCCTATCCGAGTCCCTTCATCAGCTCATTTCCAATACCAGCCTCCCATCAGCCCATTTCTAGTCCTTTCCTAGCCCCACCATCAGCCCATGTTAAATCCTAGCTCCCCTCCACTCAGCCCATTTCTAATCCAAGCCCCCCATGAGCCTACCTCCAGTTCTAGCCCCTCCATGAGTCCATTTCAATCCAAGCCCCCACCACAGCCCATTTCCAATCTTAGCTCCCCCAACACCCAATTCTCAGTTCTATCCTAGCCCATCCATCAGCCCAGTTCCTGTCCTAGCTCCCTCCCCTAAGAGCCCATTCCAAGCCCCCCTCCCCATTAGCTATTTGCAGTTCAAGCCCCCCACTTCCCCTCAGCCCATTTCCATTCCCAGCCCCGTCCCCATCAGCTATTTGCATTTCAAGCCCCCATCTTCCCCTCAGCCCATTTCCATTCCAAGCCCCATCCCCAACAGCTATTTGCAGTTCAAGCCCCCTTCCACTCAGCCCATTTCCAGTCCTAGCAACCCCAACCCATTACCAGTCCTAGCCCCCCATAGCCCACTCCCAGTCCTAATCCCACCAGCCCATTTCCAGTCCTAATCCCCCATCCCCCAATTTTCAGTTTAAGCCCCCCCATAGCCCATTACCAGTCCTAACCTCCCCATCAGCCCACTCCCAGTCCTAATCCCCCATCACCCAATTTTCCGTTTAAGCCCCCCCATAGCCCATTACCAGTCCTAACCCCCCATCAACCCACTTCCAGTCCTAATCCCACCAGCCCATTTCCAGTCCTAATCCCCCATCACCCATTTTTGAGTGTAAGCCCCCCCATATGCCATTACCAGTCCTAACCCCCCATCAACCCACTTCCAGTCCTAATCCCACCAGCCCATTTCCAGTCCTAATCCCCCATCACCCAATTTTCAGTTTAAGCCCCCCATAGCCCATTACCAGTCCTAACCCCCCATCAACCCACTTCCAGTCCTAATCCCACCAGCCCATTTCCAGTCCTAATCCCCCATCACCCAATTTTTAGTTTAAGCCCCCCCAGCGCCCATCACCACTCCTAACCCCCCCAGCCCAGCGCCCATCACCACTCCTAACCCCCCCAGCCCAGCGCCCATCACCACTCCTAACCCCCCCCAGCCAGCCCAGTGTCCATCACCACTCCTACCCCCACCAGCCCAGTGCCCATCACCACTCCTAAATCACCCCAGCCCAGCCCATCACTACTCCTAACCCCCCCAGCCCAGCCCAGCCCATCACCACTCCTAACCCCCCCAGCCCAGCCAGCCCAGCCCATCACCACTCCTAACCCCCCCCCCCCCCCCCAGCCAGCCCAGCCAGCCCAGCCCAGCCCATCACATCACCACTCCTAACCCCCCCCCCACCCCAGGGAAAATTCAACAAAAAGAAACCCTGTCTGTTGCCGCTGTCGGGGCCGCGGCGGCAGAATCGAGCGTGCCGCGGGGCCCCCCTGTATCCGGCAGAGCCTGCCCTCCCCGTAGCAGCTCTCTCTTTGGAGCTGCAGTCAGACGCGCCGGCTTGCAGAGCGCGAGGGGAGAGTTTCTCCCTCGCTGCTCTGTTAAACCCGCGGGGGCTGATGGGAAGTTCCCATCAGCCCCCGCGGGCTTAACAGAGTCGCGAAAGGGAAACTCTTCCCTTCGCGCTCTGCAAGCCGGCGCGTCTGACTGCAGCTCCAAAGAGAGAGCTGCTACGGGGAGGGCAGGCTCTGCCGGGTACAGGGGGGCCCCGCGGCACGCTCGATTTTGCCGCGGCGGCCCCGACAGCGGCAGCAGACAAGTAAAATTGAAAAAAAAAGAAAAACCTAATTGCGGACCTTCCCGCGTGCCAGCTGCAAGGCCTTCGCGTGCCACAGCTGGCACGCGTGCCATAGGTTCGCCATCGCTGCCTTAGAGGAAAGGCGGGATAGAGGTGATATGATTGAGGTATTTAAATACCTCCGTGGCATAAATGTTCAGGGAGAGAGCCTCTTTCAATTGAAAGCAAGTTCTGCTACAAGGGGACATGGGATGAGGGTGAAGGGAGATAGATTCAGGAGTGATATGCGGAAATATTTCTTTACAGAAAGAGTAGTGGATCCATGGAATAGTCTCCCAGTGGAGGTGGTAGAGATGAGGACAGTAACTGAATTCAAAAAAGCATGGGACCAACACAGAGGATCTCTAAAGGTAAAAAGTGGACTGTTGTAGTTGTTGATATGGAAGGACAGACTAGATAGGCCATGTGGTCTTTTTCTGTCATCATGTTTATATGTTTCTATATAAAATACATGTGTTATGTGAGTGGGATAGCTGAGCAAGGGATTGGCACTACTTGTGGAAGGAATAGAATCGCAGACAAAATGTAACAGTTGGAGAGAAGAATATCCAGCACCCAGCTCTGGTTGAGGCTCACAAAATCCTGCTACCACCCCTTCACATCAAACTAGGTTTGATGAAAAACTTTGTGAAAGCTATGGACCGCACTTCGCCAGCTTTCTGATACCTGCATGAAAAATTTCCTCGACTCAGCGAAGCAAAGATTAAAGAGGGAGTTTTTGTGAGTCCTCAAACTCTCTTCCTTGCACCATCATCTCATCCATGCATTGAGAATCTGGAGCTCTGTCTGCCTTTTGGGTCCTGTGCATGGAACGGGAAGCATTTCTGAGAATGCTACCCTGGAAGTTCTGGATTTAAGCTTCCTACCTAAAAGCCTAAATTTGGCTTCCAGAACCTCCCTCACACACTTTCCTTTGGGTGCTTCCAAGCAATGATCTGGCCCTTTGAAGGTACCAATGACAATCGGCCCAGAACACAGGATTAGTGCATTGGGGCTTGATTTCAGACTCCCCACAACAGGGCCACTAAGCTCCGCCCCAGGAAAGCCCTTCATTCCTGACGCCAATCCATAGCTCAATCCACTGCATGCAGGAGAGAAACATCTTCAAAGGGCCAGATCACTGTTCGGAAGCAGCCGATTGGCCCAGACCCCAGGATCAGTATGTCGGGGCTCGATTTCAGATTCACTACAACAGGGCTGGTAAGCTTTGCCCCTACTCACCACTAACTGACAAATCTGCACTCATCTCTAGGCAGCCCCTCACCTAGTAGATCCTCGCCTGAAGGCCAAGCCAAAGGGCCCTTAGGCATGGCCCTTAGAATGGACCTTAAAAGGTTTTCAAGCTTAACTAACATCGCGAATTATACAAAAACATTGACATTCAGACCATCAACTTCCACAAGGTAAGCAACACCTTAAGACTCATAAGATCTCCCAAACTTCTGCTACCCTGCTAATCTCCAAAGTTAAAGCACAGATAACTACAATCAAGAGCTCTCCAGAACTACCACGGCACAGCCGGCTCACCCCACCGTCCCAACCAACAACACTCCACAAAGCAAACATTCACATTTGGCAGTCAAATTTATGCATATTAATAGGATTCACCTTGCTGGCCAGACTTACAGAAGCACTAACACCTAATGCACAATACGTTCCAATAATATTCAGGACCAATGGCCACAAACCTAACAACATACACAACAAAACATGGTATAGAAACTTACACAATCTCATGCAAATACATCCATCCTTCCATACCCACAATGCCAGGCAAAATATAGTAAATAAATGCAAACAGTTACAATGCAAGCTCATCAATGCACGTTCCGCAAGAAATAAAATACGAATCTTCACTAACTGTCTCAAAAACAACAACCTGGACATACTGGCAATAACAGAATTATGGTTTTCCACAACTGACACAGTACTAACATCAGCTAAAAATATGAGACTATAGTCTCTATATAACTGCCCAAGAACTAACATAACAGGCAGAGGAGTACTTATCCTAGTGAAAACCATCCTACAAGTTCATACCACAGCAACTGAGAATGCAGACGAAATGGATACCCTAGTAATAACACACATCTCTCAATTTGTTTAACATACAGATCACCATCAACAAATGTCGATGACCTATCTGCACTACTAGAAATAATTTGCAGAAACACCCCCACAAAACAAGCACCTAATAGTACCGGGAGACTTTAATCTCATGGCACTCTCTACAAAACATGCCAACACATTTTTAGAGGCTATGAGCGCACTGTAATATCAACAAATAGTGAACAAGCCAACACATATTAAAAAAAAACGCATTAGACCTAATCTTCAGCCCTAAAAAAATGGTCACCAACACCAACTTTACAGCTCCCCAATTCCAAACAATACCATGGTCTGATCATAGCATGCTAAACTTCACCATAACAAGTGACGAGAACATGCATACTGAAAAAAACTACATAAATATGATAAATCGCAGATTCCGGACCTTTGATAAACAATCATTCCTGATGGAAATCACTCCCCAGCTATATCCAAACAGAACAGACATTGACTCATTGATAAACACTTGGAAAAAGATCATAAACAATACAGTAGTAACATTAGCAAAACCTACCCTGAAACACAAGAAAAACTAAATCTGGTATACATAGGAACTAAGAAACATAAAAAGAGAACTAAGGAAAATACAACGCAAATGGAGACACTCAAAACTGCCAGAAGACAAAGCAGATTACATGTACAAGCTAAAGAAATACCTCAATAAGATCAAAACACAGAGCACCACACTAAACACACTCACTGAATCAACCAAGGGAATTATTTGACCTAGTATGTTAATAACATAAGAATATAAGATATGCCATACTGGGTCAGACCAAGGTCCATCAAGCCCAGTATCCTGTTTCCAACAGTGGTCAATCTAGGTCATACATACTTAGCAGTTTTCCCAAAAGACACAGGTTCCACAATGCTTGTATTAGGTCAATCATTGATATCCTGTGTCCCTTCTTAATAATGGTTTATGGACCTTTCCTCCAGGAACTTGTCCAAACCTTTTTTAAACCCAGCTACACTAACAGCCTTTACTACATCCTCTGGTAACAAATTCTAGAGTTTGATTACACGTTGAGTGAAAAAAATATTTTCTTTTATTAGTCTAAAATAGTTTACCCTGTAGCTTCATTGCATGTCCCCTAGTCTTTCCATATTCTGATAACGTAAACAATTGATCTACGTTTACCTGCTCCACTCTGTTCATTAATTTATAGACTTCTATCATATCTCCCCTCAGCCGTCTCTTTTCCAGGTTAAAGAGCCCTAACCTTTTTAGCCTTTCTTCATAGGGGTATCCTTCCATCCCCCTTACCATTTTGGTGGCTCTTCTCTGAACCTTTTCTAATAACATTATATCCTTTTTAAGATACGGCGACCAGAATTGCACACAATATTCAAGGTGCGGTCTCACCATGGAATGATATAGAGGCATTATAATATCCTTTGTTTTATTTTCCATTCCTTTCCTTATGATACCTAGAATTCTATTTGCTCTCTTGACCGCCGCTGCACACTGGGTCTAGGATTTTAACATGTTATCCACAATGACGCCTAAATCTTTTTCCTGGATGGTGGTTCCTAATGTGGAATCTTGCATCGTATAACAATAGTTTGGGTTGTTCTTCTCTAGGTGCATCACTTTGCACTTGTCCACATTAAATTTCATCTGCCATTTTGATGCCCAGTCTTCCAATTTATCAAGATCCTCTTGCAATTTTCCACAATCCTCTTGGGTTTTAACAACTTTAAATAGTTTTGTGTCATCTGCAAATTTGATAACCTCACTCGTTATTCCCTTTTCCAGGTCATTTATGAATATGTCAAAAAGCAATGGACCCAGCACAGATCCCTGGGGTACACCACTATTCACCTTTCTCCATTGGGAAAATTGGCCATTTAGCCCTACTCTCTGCTTTCTATCTTTTAACCAGTTCCTGATCCACAGTAGTACACTGCCTCATATCCCATAACTCAGTCTTTGATGAGGGACCCTGTCAAAGGCTTTCTGAAAGTCCAAATACACTATATTTTATTTTATTTATTTATTTTATTTGACATTTTTTCTATACCGCGCTATTATAATCAGCGCGGTGTACATCGAACAAAACATACTGCAATGCATACAGGCAACATTGAGTTTACAATGAACAGGGAAAATAACACATGGGAAAACCGGGGCAACTATGTACAAGTTAACTTGATACTATATACAATACTCTAAACTCGTGTGGATATTGAAAGAGATTTCGTGTGGATGGTGTAGGTAAAAGGATATCAGGTGGACTAATGTATAGGCTAGCCATTTTCTGGTTGTATTAAGGTGCTAAGGCGTCTGGGGTATGTGGGAAGCTTGCCAGATGTGTGAGTGTCTGGGATGACTTCTGGGTAACATTTTGTGAATAGATGGTGTTTCAAAGCTTTTCGGAATAGGATTAGGCTTTTGATACCACGGATTTCATGGGGAAGTGCATTCCAGTTTAAAGGAGCGAATATTGAAAAAGCTCTGTTTGAGGTAGCCTTAGTGCATGATGTCATCATCCTAGGAACTATTAAGGTGTTCATTGCAGTAGGCCTCCTGTTTCTATTTTCGAGGGTGCTGTGAATTAGCTTGCTGATTGGTGTAGGTGGGTAGTTATTCAAGGCTTTGAAAGTAAGGACTAATGACTTATAATGGAGTCTGGCATGTAAAGGTAGCCAATGCAGATCTTTCATGATAGGTGTTATGTGGTCGTATCTTGATGACCCAGAGAGGACTCTTGCAGCTGCATTCATAGCCAGACGAAGTGGATTTAAAGTTGATTGAGAGATACCGTGGAGGATGATATTCGCAAAATCCAGGTGTGGGAGGACTAATGCCTGGAAGGTTGTTCGATAGTCAGTAGAATCCAGTAGGGGGCGGAGGTGGCGTAGTGTTCTGATCTTATGATATATAGTCTTTGTCACATTCCTCACATGTGTTGTCATATCTAGGTGCTGGTCCAATGTGATGCCGAGATATCGGATTGTGGGTTTGGACTTCAATTCTACATTGTTGACCAGTAGCGATGGAGGAGGTATGAACTTACGGTTCCTCGTAACAAAAAGAACATCAGTTTTGCTATAATTGATCCGTAGGTTTTGTGTCAGCAGCCATTCCGCTACTGCTCCGAAACAATTGATTATTGGGGAGAACACTGGTTGGTCAGTTCTGAATGGCATATAGAGGAAGATGTCATCTGCGTACGCCAGGCAATGTACGTTGAAAGATCTGATCAAATCACATATTGGCTGCATATAGATATTAAACATCAGTGCCGATAAGGATGATCCTTGAGGTACCCCTTGGGACTGCAGGAAAGGTTCTGAGGATGCCTGGCCTGTTTTGACTTGTTGCCACCTATTGGATAGGTAGGATTTACACCATTCTAGTGCTGTGCTTCGAATCCCCTTTTCTTTCAGGCGTTGCAGAAGTATATCATGATTCACAGAGTCGAAGGCGGTGGAGATGTCCAGGAAGATGAGGACAAATCCTTGTTGGATGCTGTTTATTCCAGTGACCAGATCATTGAATAGGGTTGTAAGGATTGTGTCGACTCCATGAGCTTCCTTGAAGCCATGTTGTGATGGGTCTAGTGGTGCTTCCGTGTCGATATAATGCTGGATTTGTTGTTGAGCCGCTTTTTCGATGATTTTTGCGAGCTGGGGGATGTTCGAGATTGGCCTAAATGAATCAACTTTGGATGGGTCAAGTCTACTGTTTTTCAGTAGGGGCCTGATAGAGGTGTGTTTCAGACTCTGTGGGAACGAGCCTGTTAGAAAGGACTGGTTCAGTATCTTGCACAAGATTTAGCTTAGATCATGTCACAGATCTTTGATCCAGCTGGCTGGGCAGGGGTCGTTAGGTGCTGTGCTAGGATTGATAGAAGCAATAATGTTCTCAATCTCACTAGTTGATACCATATTGAAATTGCATAATGGTATTGCTTGGGATGCCTTAGGTGATATGGAGGAGTTACTGATATTTATGTTTGAGTTGGTCTTAATCATTTTTGACTGCAAGTAGTTTGCGTAGTCCTGTGGCTGAGGCATTGCAGGTTGGACTGAAACCGGCTCTCCTGTTATGGATTTTACTAACCTGAACAGTGCATGTGGTTTATTGATGGAGCGTTTCAATAGGTCTGTGTGGTAGAGTTTCCTACTCTGTGTTATCTTCCCACGGTGAGTAATTAACTGTGAGTTGTACGCAGCAAGGGCCTCTGGTGAGCGGGTTCGTCGCCATCATCTCTCAAGTTTACGTAGGTGGTGGAGAGATGTACGAAGGTCTGTAGAGAACCATGGCGCGTGTTCCCGTTTTCTTATTTTCTTTTCAGTGTGTAATGGACATGAGGCGGCTCTGAGGTTCTCGTCCCATTTGGATATAAGGTCGTCTAAGTTGAGGGAAGAGTTGGTTATAAGTGGTCGAAGGTTTTCTAGGACAACGTCCCGGTTGAGTGGTTGGAAGCGGGCTGTGGGGGTTCCAGGTGTGTTAGATGGCATTTGGCTCTTGTGGGAAGTATTAGTGGGTATATTGAATTGGAGAAGATTGTGATCTGACCATGGTACTGGTGTAACAGACAGTGCAAGGGCTTGGTTTGTTGAGGCGTTGAAATGAGGTGCGAAAATGAGGTCTAGTTTACCTCCCTTAGTGTGAGTGGGTGAGTCAACATATTGTTTGTAGCCTAGGTCCTCTAGTGCATCTAGGAATGCTGCTGAGAGGCTGTCATGAAGAGATGGGAGGTTGAAATCACCAACTAATCAGATTGGAGAGCGTGAAGTGGATGTTGTGCACGCAAGTTCAATTATTGTTGGAAGGTCATCTGGTAAAGGAGTGGGTGCTCGATAGAGAAGGTTGATTGTGCAGAGCTCATTAGATATGGTGAGGGAGTCAACGTGGGTTGAGCTGGAGGAGTTGCATAGCTTGAAATGTAGATCCGCTTTGGCAAGGATGAGCGTCCCGCCCCCTTTCTGAGTGGACCTGTGGCATGTGTATAGATCAAATCCTGGTGGCAGCATCTGATTCAGGAGGACGTTGTCACAATCGGATAGCCATGTCTCCGTGATCATCAGGATGTCGAGATTGTATAGTGAAATCAGGTCAATGGCTGCAGGCCATTTTGATCATACTGATCTGGCATTTATCAATGCACATTTCAGTAGACGCTGGTGATGTTGCTTCTTGGCTTGTGTCTTGTTGATGATTTGTAGAGGAATGTTAAGTAGATGGGAGTGGGATGTATGGTTGTTTTTTGCCGTGGTGTGGTGGGGGAATTCAGACCATGTAACTTGTCTGAAGTTTCTTGTTCCATGTAAACCGCGCTGATATCGAATAGTGCGGTATATAAAAAATGTTAATAAATAAATAAATAAATCTCCTACCAAATGTGTGTAGTATTGGTATGTAGTTGCTGTCATGGTTGAAAGCGTTTGAGATGCAGGGGAGACCAAGGGTAAGGAGGGTAATGAGTGAAAACAGGACTTTGTACATTCTAGATTAATAGCAGTACAGTATAGACAAGTCAATTGGAGATAACAGTATGAGTAGATACAGGTTGCTAGAATTAGCAAGGTTAACGGTGGAAAATACTGACAACAGTGCAAGAAAATATTAGATACTAGCAATTGGATACTAGCAATTGGGATAGAGTACAACAGTGCAGTGAATGCAGGTTATTAGCAGCAGTAACAGGGTACAGGAGGATTCTAGTCACTAGCGATTAAGCGATCAACTATAGAATACAGCTACCAGTATAGATGACTGCAGGTTAATAGCAAAGATAAAAGCTGGTTTATCTAATATTGCAGGAAAAAGGGCATGCCTATTGTTTACTTTAGTTGGACAGTATAGAGTAGTATAAGATTTGTGACTTAGGGCATGTGATTATCTAACGGATAAGGACTTGCCTTCTCCTGATAGTGGTGGCTGGCTCTGTTCCAGGTGTGACTTCTGCTTTCGTTTGTGGATTGTTGGAGTGCCACTGCCTAAGGGCCACGCCAAAGGGCCCTCTGGCGAGGCCCTCAGGCACGGGCCCGCCAGGTGCGGGCACGCCTGCCGGCGCGAACTTTTAAAGTTCTTGAAGCTGCCCTGATTGGGCAGAGATGGCTTCCTGTGCTCCTCTCGCTTCTGGAGGCTCGATCCCCCGACTGGGGAGAGCTAATGAAGGAGGCGGGTGGTGAAAGAACGTGCGCCTGCCGGCGCAAACTTTATATCAACCGACTCACCTTTGTCTACCTGTTTATTCACACCTTCAAAAAAACATAACAGATTAGTAAGACAAGATCTTCCTTGTCTAAAGCCATGTTGGCTGTCTCCCATTAAGCCATGACTATCTACATGTTCAGCAATTTTGTTCTTTGATGGTTTCTACCATTTTTCCCGGTACTGATGTCAGTTTCCCAGATCACGCCTGAAACCCTTTTTAAAAATTGGTGTTACATTCGCCATCCTCCAATCTTCAGGTATTACAGATGATTTTAATGATAGTTCACAGATTACTAATAGCAGGTCTGCAATCTCATATTTCAGTTCTTTCAACATGCTTGGATGTATATCATCCAGCCCAGATGATTTGCTACTCTTCAGTTTATCTAGTAGTTGTAATACATCTTCCCAATGTATCAATATTTCCTTCAATTCTTCTGCACCTTTAAATACCACTTCAGTCACGGGTAACATCCCTACATCTTCCTCAGTAAAGAACGAAGCAAAGAATTAATTCAGTCTCTCCGCTATTGCCTTGTCACCTCTTAGTGCCCCTTTAACCCCTAACAAAAGACTGAAAACAGGAAAGGACAAACAACATCCCTTGCCCACAAATACTGGCAAATACTGGCAGACTTCTTCCAAAGCAAATTCAAGTGCAACACCACAAATTACAAGCAACACCAAAAATCAAGTCCACTAGTGTACAATAGCAAACCTTCAGCCCACTCACAAGAAAAGACATAGAAAACATAGTCGACAATCTGAACACAACAACTTCACCAAAGAACCCCTGCCCTGTCAGCTGGATTAAAATAACTAGAACTGAACTATCCCCCACACTCTTCAAACTAGCGCAATTGTCTCTTGAAGAAGGCTGCATACCAAGGGCCTGAAGATGGCCTCAGTACATTCAATGCTAAAGAACATCAATGTAGATAAAAAAGACCCTAAAATCCTGGTCTTTCTCTGAGCAATTAACAATGCAAAAATTGACTCAAATGCTCAATTGTATCAATACGGAACCAAATATTTCTAAAACTAACCCCTACTTTCTCCCGACATTTAAACATGAAACTCCTTCTACTCTAACGTAGAAGATAGTATATTGTTAGGATACCACTGGATGTCTGGAGGAATTGAATTAAGTAGGTATATTTATCAATTTGATGTTGGCGTTTTTGTAATTATTATTTTTATTTTTGGGTCAGGGAATGCAACAGAGTAGAAGGAGTTTCACGTTTAAATGTCGGGAGAAAGTAGGGGTTAGTTTTAGAAATATTTGGTTCTGTATTGATACAATTGAGCGATAAAAAAGACCCAGCATCCTACAGGCCTACATATAGCCTACCCTTCCTATCAAAAATAATTGAAAAAAGTAGTACTGCAACAATTGCAAGACCATATCAACATACATATCCCACTGGATCAACATCAGCATGGCTTCAGGCCACACCATGGGGTCGAAACCCTGCTAACCTCACTCATAGATACACTCATAAGGGCACTGCCAAACCTAACCAAGGATTTATACTAATCTTCCTTGATGATACAGTGGCAGCATTCGACTCCATTCCACACAATCTACGTCTCACAAGACTAAGAACAATTGATATCAAAAACACCCCACAAATGATTCCAATCATATCTAACAGACCACTACCAACAAGTGAACCTAGAGCCACACAGATCCACATCACATAAGCAACACCAAGGGATCCCGCAAGGATCGGCATTACCATCAGTACTCTTTAATATATACATACATACAACAGATATGCAACATATTCCAAAGACACAAAATATACTATCATATTTACGCCGATGATATCATGCTATACACACCCTGCGACATTTTGAACCCAGACCAAATCAAAATAACCACCTGCTTTAATGATATCACTCAATGACTAACAGAACACGACCTTACAATAAATTATAATGTTTCTGTTTATTGAGTTTCATATACCGCACCTTCACCAAGGATCACCGGGTGGTGTACAATTAATAATACAATAAAAATGTGGTGAAAAGGAAAGGAATGCCATTGGTTTGCAGGAAAACAGACATTCACAAAGTGAGGGCAAGTACACAAAAGACAGCAGAGAGGGAGGGGTTAGGAGACAGGCGGAGGAAGATTGAAAGCTCTTTGAAAGAGATAGGTCTTGAGATTGGTCTTAAACTTAGGGAAGGAGATGTCTAGCCGAAGGTCAGGGGGTAAGGAGTTCCACAGGGCAGGTCCAAGTAAGTATAGTGCAGAGTTTCTTGTTGATTCTAACTGGGCTTGGGAGGCAGAGGGTAAGTGATGGCAACTGGCATGTAGAGATCGAAGAATGCAGTGTGGGTTGCGAGTCTGAAGAGAATCTGAGAAGTAAGTATGGGTTCCAGTGTGCAGTGCTTTGTGTAAGAGGCTAAGGAGCTTGTAATGGAGACAGTATTGCAGAGGAAGCCAATGTAAACGGATCAGAATAGGGATAATGTGATCATAACGGGAAGCATGGAATAGGATGTGGAGTAGTATTTTGGATGCATTGTAAGCGTTGAAGCTGGTATTGGGAGAGACCAAGGAGAATGATATTACAATAGTCTAGCCTAGACATTACAAGGGCCAGAAGATGTGTAGTGAGAGAGGTGAGGGAGAGAAAAGGGCAAATGGCATGGATTTGATGGAGAGAGAGGAAGGACCATTGGACAAGTGAAGAAAGGTGGACCTGAAAAGAAAGGGCGGAGTCCAGAATGATATCCAGGTAGTGAAAGGAATCAACTAAGAGGATATTACCAGAGGGGAATGATGGAGCCAAGGCAAGAGGGGAAGAATTGGAGAGAGGGAGCAAAATGGCTGCGGTTTGGATGGGTTAAGATGCAGAAAATTCTCAGAAAGCCAAGAGGAGATACAGGAAAGACATTTATTTAGGGGAGAAAGATCCGGGGCAGAGGGGTCCATGTGATGCAGAAGAATATCATCATCAGCGTAATAATACACTGAGATACCATGCTGTTGGACAAGAAGAGCAAGGGAATTAGAAAAATATTGTAAAGGAGGGGTGCCAGTACTGTGCCCTGTGGGACACTGCAGGGAAGTGATAGGGCAGAAGAGGAGGAGAGCCAACCATGATGGAGAAAGACCTCTGGCAGAGGAAGGAATGAAACTAGTGGTGTACAGTATCATGAATCCCAAGAGTGTGCAGGAGTGTGAGAAGAGTGGCATGGTCTACAAGATTGAAAGCTGAAGACAGATCCAAAGAGACGGCCAGGGATATATCACCATGATCATGTGACGGTGGATTTCATTTAGAAAGGACAGCAGAATAGTTTCTGTGCTATACCCTGAACAGAAACTGGACTGACAGGGGTGCAGAGCATGTGTAGCATCTAGGTGAAAGGTGAGCTGTAAAAAGATCAGTTTTTCAAGTATCTTGGATAGAAACGGAAGGGTGGATACTGGACAATAGTGAGTCGGGATGGAGGAACTCAGGGATGGATCCTTCAGAAGAGGTTTGACCAGAGCATGCTTCCAGGGGGAGGAAAAGATATCAGAGGAGAGGCTGTTCAATAAAAAGAGAACTGAGGGCAGGAAGGCCAGAGAGGGCACAAGGAGCCAAGCAGAGGGAATAGGGTCAGAGGAACAGGTAGTTTTAAGGGAAGAAGAGATGACTTTAGACAGTAAATCAAGGAAATGATCCAAAAAGTCAACCAAGTGTGGGAACATGCTGGCGAAGCAGGTGGAGGAGACATGAGGTCAGGGGAGCGAGGGGTGATGGACAAGAAGGGAAGCTAGAATGGAGAGTCTGGACTTTGTCTTGGAAGTATCATCAAAGAACTGTCAAGTCTGGAGATGAAGTCAGTCGGGGGTGTTGTGAAGTCATGATACTTGAAAAAGATGAGAGAACTGAGTAAAGTTGGCACCTAGAGGATGGGGCAGAGGAAATGAGATTATCATAACAGGCCCGCTTGGCAGCTTGGACTAAGCAACGATAATAATGGTATTGATGTTTATTTATTTTATTTATTTATTTAAAGGGTATTTCTATCCCGCCTTATCCTTCAATCAAGGCGGTGTACACATCAAACAATCAATGGCAATGGTGCTTATGTTAGTTAAGTCTATGTACAGTGAGGGTGCATGGGTATGGGTGTGCTGATTAGTGTGAGCTATTTACAACATGTGTTTTTTACAGTTATATACAAGGGTTAGCCGGTTCTGCAGCGGGCTGCGATTGAACTTCAATCGAGTCTGAGGTTGGTCCAAGTCTGTAGAGTCTGGCTATGTGCTTGGGCCGTAGTGCTCAGTGAAGAGTACTGTCTTTAGGTGTTTCCGGAAGTCCTTCGGATCTTCAGTTGATCGTAGGTCGTCTGGGAGTGTGTTCCATATTGTTGGAGCCGCCAGTGATATGGCTCTTTGTGTGGTGGATTTGCATGCTTTTGTGTAGTTGCTTGGGGGTGCTGAGTGTGTCTGCTGTGGTCTTTCTTCTAGGTCTAGTGCTGGCATCAGGGAGTATGAGGGCTTGGAGGCTGAGTGCAGAGCTCTTGTGTTTGATTCTGAATATGATTAGTATCATTTTGTATTTGATGCGGTGGCTGATTGGGAGCCAGTGGAGGTATTTTAGGATGGGGGTGATGTGGACTTGTGTTGGAGAACCAGTGATTATTCTGGCTGCCGTGTTTTGAGCCATTTGAAGCGGCCTGAGTGATTGTTTTGGCATGCCGTTGTAGATCGGATTGCTGAAGTCAAGTATGGGAGTTATAAGCGCTTGGCAGACTCTGCGGAAGTGGTCTTGTGTGAGTAGGGGCTTGAGGCGTCTGATTATTCTCATTTTGTAGTATGCATTTTTGGCGGTTCTTCTGATGTGTGATTGTAGGTTCAACTCTCTGTCGAGTGTTATTCCGAAGTATTTCACTTCGTTTTTCAGTGGTACTGCTGTATTGTTGGTTTTGATGAAGGGTGGGGGGCTGAAGTTGGTGTTTTGTGTGATGATGAATGCTTCTGTCTTGCTGTAGTTTATGGCTAGGTTGTGTGCATGAGCCAAGTTGACATGCTGTTGAGACAGTTTGTTATTTTGGTGTAGTCGGGGCTGTCGAGGTTGATTGGCGTGTATATCATGATGTCATCTGCGTAGATTGTGTAGTCTATTTTGTGTGCTTTCTGTCATGCAGCAGACCCTCTTGAAAGAAAAGAAAATGTTTTAAACTGAGAAAAAGACGTGCACAAGCTGCATTATTCGGAGGAACCAGCTAGAGGGAGCCAGAGCGACTTCAGAGACACTGAGGAGCCACGCCCCGCTAGTCACAAGGTAATGCCAACCAGCTTCCAATCCTCGAAGGCAGGAGTGCTTCTTAAGGAGAGTGTGAAAGACTGGAGACAGTTCGGCAGGAAGGAGTTGGGCAGGAAGGAGTTGGGCAGGAGACAGGTCGGCAAGGAGGTCGGCAGAAAGGAGAGAGACAAGAGCAGCAGTGGATAAAGAGAAGCAAGCCAAGGAGGCAAGTCCAGCAGAAGCAAGGGAAGGATCACTTGCAGCGCAGAGAGAAAGAGGTTAGAATGGAAACCTGATTACTCTACCGCTAGCAAACCACCCCGAGTGGAAGGTGATTTCCCTGGAACTAATGAAGGACCTGGGAAGGTCTCAGCTCAAACAAGAGTGAGAGCTGTTTGTCCAGAGAGGCAAAAGCATTGCTGCAATTGTAGTCTAAAGTCAAATGAGAGACAGCTGGAAAATGTAAGCCGTGCTGCACAGGCAAGCCAGAAGCTAAGCCGGTACAGGCCCAGACCTTCACTTGGAGAAGGGACTTCAACCTCACAAGGTAAACCATACTTTCCTGGAAAAAGACTTCAGAAAGCTGCTGTATGGGAAAGACAGGCAGTAGAAGAAAACCGTTTGTCTGAAGGTTCCTACGATACAAGGTATGAAAAATGTTTACCTAAGAAGAAAGTTCTGAATGGAAAATGTTTGTATAGAGCTGCTATAAAACCTCTGAATAAAGAGGAATCTTTTCAGTACAAAACAGCACATAGCCGACGCCCTAGGCTTAGCCCAGAACATTGGGAAGTGATACAGGAACTGTATAAAAAGCCTGAATATATTTTACCTGAAACCAGGGGCACAGATTCAGAGGCTTCAGAAGAGGAGCCAATGCAAGTGGAACTAGCAGGGGATATGTCAGATCCAGAAATGGATTGTACATACTGTGTTACAGGAAGCCTAGAATCCTTGTCAGGCTTGTGAGCTGTGTGACTTGCTGAATTGAACATTCTTGTTTTGTGTAAATAGCACCAGTCCTGTGAAAGTAACAGTTTTGGTTTAAACCTGAGTTTTTCTTTTCCTCACCTGAAGTAAGGACATTTTGCTTTATAGTTGTATTCCAATCATTTGAACCATTGCGAAGAAGGGAAATAAAAAGCCTTTATTTTTCCCACCACTCTGAGCAGTTGTTTTCATTGAGGATTGGTATCAAGGAAACTACTAGGACCAAAAGTCAATTGGGCCTTTGGAATACTTGCCAATCTCAACTTTATAATTTTTGTGTCTGACCTGCCCTGACCTCTACTAGCCACCAGGGTAGCCCTCACGACATTTCATGATGTTGCAGATTGGTTGGATATATAGGTTGAATAGTAGTGCGGATAGTGCGGATCCTTGTGGCACTCCTTGCTTGATCTTTGCGGGTTGTGAGATGTTGGATCCGATCTTGACTTGGAACAGTCTGTCTGTTAGGTATGAGTTGAACCATTTTAGTATGGTGCCGGTTATTCCAATGTTCTGTAGTCTGGTTAGGAGGATTCTGTGGTCCACTGTGTCGAATGCAGCTGAGATGTCTAGGAAGATCATTAGTGTTCCTTGTTTGTAGTTGTCTATGGTCTGGATTATGTCATTGAATAGATATAGCAGTAGTGTTTCGACTCCGTGGGTTGGGCAGAAGCCATGTTGATGTATATCTAGTGGGGCATGTGCGTCGATGTGGTCCTGGAGCTGTTGTTGCACTGCCTTCTCTATGATTTTAGCCAGAAGTGGTATGCTGGAGATTGGCCTGTAGGCTGCTGGATTGCTTTTGTCTAGAGTTGTTTTCTTTGGCATCGGCCTTATTGTGGCTAGCTTCAGCTGGTCTGGCATGGTTCCTTGCATCAGGGAGTTGTTTACCATGTGTATGAGGCTGATGAAGTTTTCCTTAGTTGCCTTGATCCATGGGACCGGGCAAGGGTCTGTTGGTGCGGTGCTTGTGTTGAGAGCTGAGATGATATCTGAGATTTGCCTTGTGGATGGAGTGTTGAACTTGTTCCAAGTTGTGGTGGGCAAGGTTGGGTTGTTGGTTCCTTTTAGATGTTTGTTATGGTGAGTAGCCTAGCTTATCTTGAATATGATCTGCAAAGGTTTGTGGGTCTATCTGTATGTCTTTATCGGAACTTGGTTCGTTAGTAAAAAATCTAACCATCTCGAAAAGCTCTCTGAGTTTGTTGTATGCTTTCTGGATGGTGTTCATGTGGTGTTCTCTTTTTGTTTGGTTAATGAGCTCATTGTAGTTCCTTTGTTGAGTTAGGTATAAGGCGTGGGTGGATGGAGATTTGGAGCGTCTCCAGCGGCGTTCTATCTTCCTCAGGTCTCTTTTTGCATTGCATATGCTTTTGGAGTACCATGGGGTGTGCTGTCTCTTGGTGTTTGTTGCTGTGCCTGCTTTGGCTTTGGCTGCTGCATTGATGATAGTGTTCTATTTGCTTACTTGTTCATTCAGATCGTGTGTTTCTGGGTGGAGGTAAGGTAGCGTGTCTTGTAGGAATTGGTCCTTGTTGAAAGCTTTAAATCTTCTTTGTCCGTGTGGTGTTTTGTGTCTTGTTGTGTCTTTCCCTTTGATTTGTGATTTCTATTTTGAGTCTGTGGTGGTCTGACCAGGGCACTGGTGTGACTGTGGGTGATGAGATGTTACCTTTGTCTATTATGTGGTTGGGGCGAATATGAGGTCCGGCGTCGATCCGTGTCTGTGCGTTGGGGTGTTGATTAGTTATGTGTATTGTAGGGAGTCCATTGCTTGTAGGAAGGTTTCCTTGTCCTTGCTGGTGGAGGAGCTGAGGTTGAAGTCGCCCAGTAGTATTAGTGGTTTGTGGTTCGTGTTGATTGCACAGACGGTCTCTAGAGCGGAGGCTAGTTCCTCTGCTGGAGCATGGGGGGCTCTATAGATGAGGCATATGGCTATCTGCTTGTTTCCTACAGCAATTGTATTGTATTGTATTGCATTGTTCTGAGTCTTGTGAGGTGAGAGTTTTTAGCTTTAATGAGTCTTTTGCAATGATCAGCACCCCGCCTCCTCTCTTCTGTGTGCGTGGGCTGTTAAAGGCTGAGTAAGTGGGGGGGGGGGGGGACTAGCTGGTTGTCAGAGGATGTCAGGTTGTTGGTCCTCTATGTGGTCTCTGATTGTGTTTATTTTATTTCTTACTGACCTGGCGTTCATGAGCTCTATTGAGGTGGTGTTTGGGGTGTTAGGCTCTTTGGGGTTTGTTTTCGTGTTTGCGTGTGGGTTATTCTTGTGGATAGTGTGTCTGTTGCTTTTGACTTTTGTAAGCGAGCTCCTTGTGGTGTGGTGGGGAGGGGGGTATGTTGGCATGGTTGTTGGTGTCCATAAGTTTATTGGGTGTGTGTGTCGTATTTCTGATTGTTGGGGGATGAGTTGTGTTATGAGGAGGAATATAGGGAGGTAGGTGGTTGCGGCCATGGTGGATAGCGTCAACTTACTATGAAGTTGTGGATGTTGAGGCTCTAGTCGTGCCTTCCTGGTCGGGTGTTCCATGTGGGTTGTAGTTGCCTGGTTCTTGTTGTTCCTCTTTGTTGGTTGTTATGAGGTGGCTGTTTTGTCGTCGCTGTTGTGGCCTTGTGTGTTGCAGTATCTTCCTTCGGCTGTTTCTGCTGATATCTGTGCGGCTTTTGTGAGGCTGTTTCTTCTGTCGCCTTAGTGCTTCGCCTAAGGACCACGCCAAAGGGCCCTCTGGCAAGGCCCTCAGGTGTGGGCCTGCCTCTCAGGGGGGCCGCTTTTATCGTGTCCGGTAGTTGCTGTCTGGTGCTCCCACTGCCCCGATTGGGCAGGAGCTTCTGAGCGGAAGGATTTCCCACTCAGGCGCTCTACCCCGATCGGGGGAGCTGAGGATTGCTGCGGGCTGCCTGGAGGTAAAAGCAGCTCCCTTTGTGTAGGGGGGCCACTATTATTGTGTCCGGTGGCTGCTGTCCAGTGCTCCCACTGCCCCGATTGGGCAGGAGCTTCTGAGCGGGAGGATTTCCCGCTCAGGCGCTCTACCCCAATCGGGGGAGCTGAGGATTGCTGCAAACATTGTTTGAAGTCTGAAGCAATTCAGATGAGGGGTGCTTGCACCACCTGTGCTCTGCACAACACAGGTGTGTCCATTGGAGCCGAGGCCCATGATGATACCATGGGTGAGAAACCTTACGGGAAGTATGACAGGGTCGAAGGGGAGCAATGTGGTCGAGAGCAAAGGAAAGGGAAAAATGCCAGGAATCCATCTGAACATCTACTGGGAGGGAGGAGAAATTCTTGGGAAGGATAGAATCTAAGGGAGGATCTGACCAGGGGAAGATGAAGGATGACGGAGAGGAAAGAGGGAGAAGGGAACCAGCAGACAAGAGGAGGCGATATGGACAGCAGTGTGCTTGGGGAAAGAAATATATTGTATGAGAGAAAATTCTTGGAAGAGGGTGACCAAAACCTTTTCATGCGATTTCATAGGGGAGTCAAAGTGAATGTTAAGATCTTCTAGAATGATGAGTTAGGTGGGGTAGAAAAGGGAGACAGAGTCAACAGAAGGGAATCCCAAAGATAGGGATGGAGAATCGGGGGATTGTATAGAAGGAGGAAGACAAGAAAACAGAGGTGCTTATACATCACCAAAAACAAAACAGTTACTCCTAAAACCCTACCAGTCAACAATGCAGAGTTGGAAGTCAAACAAGTGGTGAGATGCCTAGGGATAATGCTGGACCAACAACTAAACTTCACATCACACATCAGCAAGACCACCAGAGCTATATACAACAAAATAAGAATCCTACAGAACCTATGTCCACTCCTAACGACACAGGACTTCTCCGGGCCTTAATCTTCCCACATCTTGATTTCTGCAATAATTTCCTCAAAGGACTACCCAACTATATCTTACATCAGCTACAAATGGCACAGTACATAGCAGCATGAATTATAATGGGAGCAAAAAAATCTGACATCACATCACACCAATACTCAAAAGATTACATTGGCTACCATTAACAAGTCGTATAACGTTCAAGATCCTAATAACCATATTCAAGATCATACCCAATCTATCCTCAACATACTTGAAAACCATCATTCACGAATCAACAAACAGAAACAGAAGAAAATGCACGTGAAACATGCTAGCCCTACCATCGGAAATAAGAAAAAGGTATTTCCAACCCGCAATAGAGCCTTCTCTATATATGCCCCAGATCTTTGGAATGCCCTTCCTGAAAAGCTCAGAAGTACCACCGAATTTACAACATTTCATAAGGAATTAAAAACCCACTTGTGCAGAGATTACTTCAAGGACTGAACATCTGACTTCTAAGTTTTCGGGTTTGTTTTTTTTTTAGTGCTGTCAAGTCAGTGCTGACTCCTAGCGACCCAGCTGCCTCTGGGTTTTCTTGGCAATGCATCACAATAAGTAGATTGCCAGGCCTTTTCTTCTGAGGCAATGGAGGGTAAAGTGACTTGCCCAAGGTCACAAGGAGTGCCAGTGGGAATTGAATCTATAATCTTCTGGGTATTAGGGCAGTTGCTCTAACTACTAGGCTGCTCCTCCACTGGACTGCTAAGTAAGCAAACACAATTTACTTCTCCAGCTCAAACTACCCAGAACCCATCAACAAGAACAAACATCAACAAGCCATACCCACAAGGAACAATCAATGGACACAGAACACCCATGTACACTCAACTCACACCCTAAGGAACTAGGGTGTGAGTTGATCATCTGATACCCCCAGGATAAGAAGACTATAATATATGGTTCTTAAGCATATGTTTCTCATACCTGTAAATATGTTTAATGGGAACTGCACTTAGAACTAAGTTCCATATAAGAAAGTTCAATTCACATTGTTTTTCTGCAAATATGTTTTATAAGCTGCACTTTATTCGAAGTTCCATATAACAAAGTTTAATTTACATTGTTTTATGTAAACCGCTTTGATTACCTGATTAAGCATTATTAAAAAAAAGAAAAGAAACCCCAGATAAATAAATAAACATGTACCAAGATAGTAGGCTCTTCTCCATCACTATCTAAAACCTTGTCTAGGTGGCGTGCTAAGTCTGCTACCTCCACAGCAGGCAGGCATGTTACCAGGCAATCCTCATGTCCACCAGCATGTCTTTCTCCATTACATCTGAATCTCTTATTGTTCTTTTCATCTTCTTTCTCCATCTCTTTTCTGTCTCTATCCACTTCTAGCTAGATTCACCCCTCCTTCTGCTCCTTTCTCACTGTCCAGCCCTTATTCTTCCTCATTTCACCTTTCACCTACCTAGCAGATGTCCATCTCCCTTTCTCAGCCCCCCCTCTAGCCTTTCCATTCTCCTCTCTCCCTGCTTTCCTAATCTCTATATGCACCCCTGACTACCTCTCATCCCCCTTCTGACTCTCATCCCCTCATCTCCTCCCCTGCCTCTGGTCACTTACCCCCTACTTCACCATTTCCCCTCTTCCTCTTTCATCTCTTCCCTAACATTTCCATCACCTCTACCCCCTTAGACCTGCCATTGTTTCTGTCTTTCACCCTCTCCAGAGCTTCCTTCCCCTTTCCACTATCTGTCAACCTATTCAAGTCCTTTGCACCATCTCAGGTGTTAGGTGTCCCAAGAAGACACCAGGCAGGCATGTTACCAGGAGATCCTCATGTCCACCAGCCACCCAGCTATCTACATGCCTAATGATCCAATTGCCAACTATAATGGCCACTGTCACCTGGATTCTCGTCGCAACAAATAAAATCATAGTGGTCTAAGCCAGAACATTTGAAAAAAATGCAGGCATGTCCAGGTGCAGACATGATTTCAGAAATGTGGACATGCCCGATATGGATGTCTGTGGGAGTGTCTACATAGACAGCCCTAGAACTATATATTGGAATCTGGACATCTACAATAGCCTAATGGTTAGAATAGGGCACTAGAAACAGCATAGGCAGGGTTCAAATCCCACTGCTGCTATATTCGATGTTGTGGTGAGTTCTGCGGATGATGGAGAGCTTTCTTCTCTACATTCTCTGGATGCTTTTCAGCAAAAGTGATGTCAGGTGGGGACATCCAGATTCCTGGGAACACCTCCACTAAACCCCCATTCATAGTAACATAGTAAATGACGGCAGATAAAGACCAGTATGGTCCATCTAGTCTGCCCAGCACAATGTCAAGAGTAGGTACACCTGCCACTCCGTGCAGAACCCCCCTCCCCATGTCTTTGCCCAGGGGTGAACCCACCACTCCATGTAGGACACCCCTATTTGTTGAAGAATTTGATGATTCAATTTATTTTGATATTTTCTTCTTGCTGATCCAATTCACGTGTGGGGTCTGTTACCAATTGCCTGAATAGTTCTCCCTGTAGAGAATCCAGGGTCTCCTTACTTCTAAATGATACTGCAGCAGGAATGTGCTAATCAACATCTGGCATATTGAAATCCCCTATCAGTAGCACTTCCCCATTCCTAGCAATGCTGCTTATATCTTCAATTAACTCTGTCCACCTCTTCCTCCTGTGAGGGAGGTCTGTATATCACACCAATGCAAATAGATTTCTCTTTCCCTCTTTCTAGTTTAACCCACAGTGCCTCCTCTCTCCTTTTTAAGCTCTGTAATTCCAAAGCTTTAATATTATTTTTTACATATAGTGCCACTCCTCCTCCCCTTCTTCCTACCCTGTCCTTTCTGAATAAAGTATAGCCTGGTATAGTTACATCCCAGTCATGGTTTTCTGTGAACCATGTTTCTGTAACTGCCACTAAATCCAAGTCAGCCACTCCCATTAAAGCTTCAACATCTGAAATCTTATTTCCCATGCTACAGGCATTTATACATACTGCTTTCCATATGTTGCCCCTTTTACCCATTTCCATAAAGGTATTTAATGCTTCACTTACCTGGGGGCTTTCTTTACCCATCCCCAATGAATCTAGTTTAAAGCCCTCTTCAGTAGATTAGCCAGTCTGCTACTGAAGACACGTCAACCTTTGTTGGACAGATGGACATCATCTCTGCTCTGCAACCCTGGAAACAGCATCCCATGGTCCAGGAAACCAAAATGCTCTCGATGACACTATTCACACAGCCATGCATTCATCTCCAGAATGCAAGCTTCTCTGCCTTGGCCTTTACCCTCAACAGGGAGGATTGAAGAGAACACCACCTGTGCACCTATCTGCTTCACCCTCTGTCCCGGAGCCATGAAGTCACTTTTGATACACTCAGAGGGATACCTGGCAGTATAATTTGTTCCAACA
Organism: Ichthyophis bannanicus; assembly: GCA_033557465.1. NCBI lineage: Eukaryota > Metazoa > Chordata > Amphibia > Gymnophiona > Ichthyophiidae > Ichthyophis > Ichthyophis bannanicus. The sequence goes on from CM066048.1 coordinate 26,197,433, forward strand.
TGGATTAGCAACATTGGGTAATAGTCAGTGGGCTTGATGAGTCTCGGCAAACTCTCTGTAACATCTCGGATTTTGGCACCTGGCAGACAGCATACCTCTCTGGACATCAAGTCTGGTCAGCAGATGGACGCCTCAGTACCCCTCAGAAGACAGTCACCAACTACCACTACCCTTTGCTTCCTTGTGGTCACTGATTCTGCAACTTTGGGGTACTTGAGCTCTGGTTCTTTCCTTTCCAGGGATGCTTTCACCTCCTCCACTTCCAGGGCTGTACAATGGTTCTTCAATTCAAGGGCTGGAGACGTTGGATTGGTGATTTTGCAGGCCCTGGTGACTTGTGTCCAACCTTTGTCATTCTGTAGGCACTCATCTTCTCCTCTGCTGGAGAGCTTGGTTGCTGCAAGTAGCATCTCATCAATGTACTTCTCACTGTCTTGAACGCTCCTCAGCCTCGCAACCTCCTCTCTGAGTTCCTCCTCTTGTTTCCTCAGAGCTTCAGCATGCAGGCACCCTGCACACGGAACCGGACCTTCAACTGGCATTGCGACCTCTGTCTGGGCAGAGGCAGAAGCTGTAATGGGGGCAACAGCTTTAGCAATACGATCTTTCCCAGTCATTGTTCAGTGATTAGATATCTGGCTTAGGTATCTGTTAAAACAAAAGAGAGAGATCTACCAAAGTAGCAGCCGGTTTCCCAGTTGTCCTTTCAGAGAAAAAGCAGTTAAATTCAAAATGTGCTGTTCCAAGTCCCTGTGTGTAGTTAATTGGGGAGGTGCCCTTTAAAGCAAACAGCACTAACATGGTTAGTATCGTGGTGTGTCTTGGGTGTTCTGGGGCATATCGTGGGTGGCGATAGTAGATAACCAGATAGCAGTAATATTGCACCAGTACCAGGTTAGCTTCTGCAGCTCCGGAGCATGTGCGGTAGCCTCAGATATTCAATGTCAGGGCTGCATATGACCTCAGCATCGAATATCCGGGGTTAAGGTTCAGTGCTGACTGTACTCGCGCCTAGCTGCTGGCGTTGAATATCGGGCCCTATGCTCCTAAATTTAGACCCGGTATTCTTAAGCATATATCTAGTTTTATGAGCCTAATCTATGAGCATAGTGCTGGAAATCAGTACGAAACTCCTAACTTTATTTCCCCACCCTAATCCATCCCTGTTGCCACCCACATTTTATGCTTCTGTTTTGGAGTTTAATGAAATTTTGAGTAGAAAGTTAGGCATTCAGTTCTAGTAAATTCTCAAAAAGCCCAATTTAGGAGCTAACTCTGAAAGCAGGCAAGGTAATATTGAGCCCACAGTGATCAGTGTTGTTTTTTTTTTTAAATGCCAGCCGCTATGGGCAAAAAAAATCAATCCAGACATTTAGAGGTTGCTGTTTAGACTTAGACCAGAATATTCAGTACTGGTGTCAGATCTGGACACCGGTTTGCCCAGTTAGCAGTTTAGATAACTGAGCAATGGCCCTATTCAGCCACTGACTGGACAATTTAACTGGCCAAAGTTAGACCGGCTAACATTAGGACCATACAAATTTGGCCTAGGTTAACCGGCCAATGGCTAAATATCGCTGCTGGCCAGTTAACACGGGTGCTGGCCCACTATGCCCCTGTAATGCCTGATGCTATGCGGTTAACATTGGGCATGGGGTATATGCTGCTGAATATCCCTTTCAAAAGGATTAACACAATTCATAGGTGTGGGGGTATAGCCTGGGACCAAAAAGACCAGGGTTCAAAACCCACTGGTGCTCCTTGTAGCATTGAGCAAGTCAGTCACGTAACCCTTCACTACCTCAGGTACAATCCTCCGGTGCCAGGGAAATGCCTCCCAAACCTGAATGTAACTCACCTCAAACTACTACAAGAAAGGTGTGAGCTAATAATTAAATAAATAAAATCCTTTTACTATGTCCCCCTTAGTGAAATTTTTAGTATAAATTTAGGTACTCAGCCCTAGTAAATTTTCAGAGAGGACAAAGTTAGGAGCATAAATCCTTCAAATATTGTGCCCAAAGGATTTTGTCAGGAGCCAGCCCTGTCTTTCTGTGGATCAGTTTTCTAGCTAACTTTTATACTGAATCACCTTTAGACTATTAGAGAGTAATTTTATAAATTCCCATGGGCATATTTTATAAGTGGAGATATTTGCGTACTTTGCTCTGTAACATAGGGGAATAAAGACGTGTCTGGGTCTAGTCGCGACAGTTGCACCTACTCTAGAGCAAGTCCCTGCACCCAGATTTGCCAGAAAAGCCCATAAGTTATCATATTTTATAACCTGCGAGTGTAAATTTAGGCCCCGCTTACAATCCACCGAAGCTTCACCTGTATGCACACCCACATTAAAAGCGTGCAAGATGGTACATAGGCACGTGAATGGGCACATATGCACGTGCGTAAGTCCTTCAGAATAGGGACTTACGCACATTACCAGTGGGTAACTTTTCACATGCGCCTTGTAGAATCAGCCACTTGTGGATTTACTGAAGAATGTAAGAGCCACACGAGCAGGGCGTCATCTTCAGATTCTAAGATGACAGGAATTCTCAGATTCCTGGTGGGCTGCCGGAGGTTCTGCCAACTAGTGATCTCCCAGCAATGACATTATAAAGAAAAGGAAATGTATTAGAATTACAATAAGCAAACTCAACTGGAGCCGTATGTTCTGACTCATCCGATTGCTTGGTTTCTGTTTTATTCAGAGATGGTCCCAGATCCAGATGTCAAGGTCACCAGTGTAGGAGACTCGAGTAAGGACTGCAGGGTGACGCTGACCTGCGCTGTGAAAGAGGCAGGAGAAGGGGTTGTCTACACCTGGAGCGCGAGCGAAGGAAATAAGCAGGCCCGTGCAGGACCTATCCTCCAACTCAGCCTCACTGCCAATGATTTGAGGCTCACCTATACCTGCAAGGCAAAGAATCCCGTCAGCGAGGGATCCAAAGAAATCAGGCCCTTCGACTACTGCAAAGAGCACTCGTCCTTTGTTGGTGCTGGTAACTAATGCAGAGCTTGATTTGTTTTAACTTAGATACAATGGGGATATTCAAAGACATTTAGGCGGTTTGCCGACTTGGCCACACACAGGGATTAGTGCCACCGAATATGCCCGGTTTGAGCCACTAAGCATCCTGATACTAGCTGGCTAGCGTCGAGGCATTCAGGGGGGGTGGGGGCAGAGTGAAGGCAGCATCCAAGGACAACCAGTTAGCGACGATATTCAGTCACTAACTGGTTATCCTAAACTGGCTAAAGTTAGGCACTTTAAAGGCTGGCTTAACTTCAACCGGTTTAGCTAAACGGGCAGTGGCTGAAAATTGTCACTGACTAGTTAGCTAAATTTCTATCCAGCCAATCTGGATCTTCAATGCCGGTGGCCAGATATGAACCCAGCTTTGAATATCTTGTTTTAATTTAAAACAGCGACAGCACTGGCCAGTGCTACTGAATATTCCCCCAATCTTTCCAGCTTCCAAATATAGCTACCTGGCCATTTTCACAGTGTGACTGAAGGAGGTTTGAGAGGGGGAGTCAAATGACCCAGGATTCAGGGCCAGCCCATCCACTAGACGGTCACCTAGGTCAGTAGACCCTGGTGAGCGGCATCGCTAACCCAACCCCCTGGGAAGTGGCAACTGAACTGCTGCTTCAGTGCCGTGGTGGGCTTTAAAATGCCTACAGACATGCGCGCAGTTCCAGCCTGCCACTCCTGCCCACTCTCCAAGAAAGTTGCATCGGAGGGGGACAGGAGCAGTAGGCCATGAGTGCATATGCACGCAAGCACTTTACGGCACGACATGGCGCTGAAATGGCAGTTCAGCCACCGCCAATTCAGCACAAGATGAGAGCATCATGGCGGGCTGGACGGAGGTGCAGTTTTGGGGGGTGGGGAGGAGAAAGAAACCCTCGTGCTGCCACTGGCAGGACCACTCTGCAGGTCAATGATCTCTGTAAGTTGTGCGTGTGTGCATACGCACACAGATTGTGAGCCCTAAGTAGCAGTAGTAAAGTAGCACAGAGAAACCATAGCTTGCTGACGATCCCATCATTATTAAATCTTAGCAATGTCCCCTCAAAGCTGCACAGGAGTTCTGCCGCTCCCGAATTTTCACAGAGCCTGGTTTCCATCACTGCTGACTTCTGCTCTGCAGCTGACCACACTCCCTGTCTCTTCTGTCTTGGGGGGGGGGGAGGAGGAGTAGCGCTCTGCTCAGGTCTATAAATTGTTACAGTATGTTGGGAATAAAAAAAGGTGTATTCTCGGAGGAACCACTTTTCAGAAGGAATTTCTGCAACTTAAACGAAATCTTAAGACAGACATAAAACAATAATAATGCATTACTATGAAGGTAATAATAGCAACAATTTGATCATGGATTTGAGAAGGAAGTGATGTCATCCACCTGGATAGGCAGCTGAGCAGAGGGCACCTGAAAAAGGGGAAATAAGGCAGCCCTAAGAGAAGCACACCTACACGGTGCACAGACCTGGTAAGCTCCAGATCTGGAGTATAGCAGCTACCCACCGGAAGACAGCTGATTTGAGGGAGTTTTCGTATCAGGGTCATCATCGGGCTGAGGCTTGGGAGGAGGACAAGTCGTCTCAGGGGACAGTGCAACAGCAGCATGTGTCAGAGACTTGCAGAGCTGCGCACATGGTTTATTTAACTATGAACGTAAATCACTGCAGTGATGGCAGAGGTGGAAGAAGCTGTAGCTGAGTTGCGATCGGAGATGATGGAGATGCCCCTCCATGTCCTCAACTCTCCGGCCCAAGTGGAGGAGATGGTGGAGAATATGAGCTGCATGTGGGAAAGACTGGCTGCCTTGGAAGAAGCGAAGGAAGTCACAGCTTTAAAGATGGAGGACTTGGAGAACCATGCGTGTAGGAATAACCTGCAAATCAAAGGGGTCCCTGAGACAGGGAAATTTCAGGACTGTATGAAAGTGGTGCAGAATACATGCAGAGCTGTGCTGGCTACTAAACAAGGATGGGAGGATATCCCCGTTATTAAGCTGGAGAGAGCTCAACAGACGCTTGGTCTTGCATGAGAGGCGCAGCCCCGGTCGTAGTATTCTGTGCTCACGAGTATGCTGGAAAGGAGAAAATAGCAGCGCAAATGAGAGCTGCCAGCCACTTCGATTGGAAGGGACATAAAGTGGCGGTGTTCACAGACTTGGCTATGGCTACTCTCCAATGCTGCAGAGCTTTTAGATAATACACAGAGAATATGAGGCATGAGAACATTTGCTATAGGTGACTACTGTATATCCTTTTAGAATAATTTTTACAGTTAATGGAACAACCCAGAGGGTAACTATGCAACAGGAGCTGTTTGCTACTAGGAGAGACGCAAGTGTGGAAGGTGTCCCAGACCCTGAAACAGCACAGAAGAGAGCTGGGAGCAGCGGAGCACATGGCAGCTGGTGGAGAATGACCAATGCAGGCGTCTGAGACTTTTATGTACACATGCTGGACTTTTGAATAATGGACCACATGTTCAAGTATTTTGTTGGATGGACAGAAGTTGCTGGGTTTGTAATGTTTGAGTGTGGGGTGTTGGGGAAAAGATGAAGCTGTAAAAGGTGGGGGGCGGGGGTGTGGATGGTGAAAGGGGAGGTGAGAGAGGGATGGTTCAGTGAATGGCTGGTTTTTGGGTCTGCAGAATGTAAGGGGAAGAGTAAGGCGTGCTTGGGGCAGGGCTGAGGAGGAAATTCAGGGTGAAGGGGCTGGATGGTCTGTTTGTGAGGTATAGCAAGTGAGGCTATAGAGTGGGATGGGGCAGTTGGGGAGGGGGAAGGGGCTTACTGAGTTGGAAGGGAGAGGAGGGACTGGGGGACACTATGGTAGATAAAGGTATAAAAGTCAAGGGGCTGGTATTAATCACTATTAATGTAAAGGGATTAAATTCTTGGCGAAAGCAGTGCTCCATGGTGAGAGAAGGACGACACTTCAAAGATGATATTATGTTAGTGCAGGAAACATCTTAAGAGATCTCAGGAGGTACAGTATGCTTAAGAGATCTCAGGAGGTACAGTATGGTTAAAGACAGGGCATTATGATCATGTTTATTTAGCATCCAATAAGAGGAAGGCAAAGAAGGGGGGGGGGGGGGAGAGTTGTAGGCATTTTGTTTTCTAATCGTCTTCTGGTAGAAGAGCAGGAGGTGATAAGAGATGAAGAGGGGCAGTTTGTCCTGTGGAAAAGGAAAGTGGAGAGGAAATGAATGTTGATTGGAAGTATATATGCTCCAAATTCCAATCAAGGCAATTTTTTTGACAGCCTACCAGACAAGAGGAATGAGTTTTTGTCTGGTGCGTGTAAAAGGTGACTTTAACCTGACTGTCAGTCCTAGAGTGGATAACTCTAAAGCAGGGCGATGGGGGAAGAAGGGGTCCTGTATTAAATTAAAAAGGATGATGACGAAATTGGGAGTAGTAGATGCATGGCCACACAAAATGAGGTCTAGGAGGGATTATACTTCTTATTCCCACCCACATGGAACGTACAGCAGGATCGATATGATATGGGTAGATGGGTCTCTGTTAGAACAGGTGGGGGCTGGGATATCATCCAAATTACATGGACTGACCATGCCCTGGTGTTGTTGGAGGTGGATTTACAGAAGAGGGAGAAGGGTTTAAGTTTTTGGCAGCTCAACGAGACCCTTTTGGATGATCAGGGGGAGTGGCGCAGATTAGATGGGCAATTCGAGAATATTTTCATATCAATTTATATGCGCATTAGAGCTTACAATATAATCGAGACAAAACAGGTGGAGCCCGATTCCAGTAGGGGCACATCTGGGCCGTATGGATGGCCCCGAACAGGATGGGCCTGTTAGGACCTGATTCTGCACCGTGGGAGTCAGACTTTCCTGTGGGTGCAGGATCGGGACCTGGGAGGCAGCCTGGTTTGCCCCTGCATCGTTGCAGGGATGTTTTTCCCGCGGCACAACCTGCCCGCTGCCTTGGAGCCCCCGTTTCCCCACTGCCCGACCCTGACAGGGGCAGCCAGGGACTCACACTGCTCGCCACCATCACTTATTCCTCTGAGGTGGAATAAGATGGTCATCCCCCTGGCAATCCCTGGATGTACAAGGCCGTGACCAGAATCAGCCCTGTATGGTTGGGGGTCAGTCCTGCCAATGCTCCATCTACTCTCTGCCCCCGTGCCACCCCGTCTCCTGAAGCACGCACAGGCGGCATACGGTTCAGGCGGCTAGCGGGGCTGGACGTACAGCCCTGCTAGTCACCTTTCAGAATCGGACCCATAGTGAAACTGAGGACTAGAGTATGGTAAGAATATGTAAATAGTGGACAAGAGAGTAAAGAGCATCAGGAACCAAAAGCGGCTTCAAAGAGGTGGGTGAGGTTAAATTGGGGAATATCTGGGATGGCCTCAGTGGTGATCCAAGGATATTTCATATCTTTGGGAGCAAAGAAGAAGAGAGATAAAGAGAAAAAGGAACAGGAATTACACCAAAGCTTACGAATACTGGTAGGTGCCTATAAGAGGAGGGGGGAAGCGGGCTTCGGAAGCAGAGCAAGTTAGAAATGAGCTGGGGAGATTGCAGGCTAGGAGTGGACCTTTCAAATGGATAAGTTTGACCAGGTGAAAAGCGGCATATAAATGCAGTTAAATAAATAAATAAAATAAAATAAGTTGAAGCATCATTTTTGTGAAGCTGACAATAAACCAGGATAATATTTGGCAAATAAGCTTAAGGCAAGGAGAGTTAAACAGCAGATAAATGAAAATATAGAATGAGGGGTGGGGGACTTTGAAAACTGCAAAGATTCAGGAGGTTTTCTGTCACTTTAAAAAAAAACGATATGCGACCAAACTCTGGGGGAAGGGAGAAGGAGAGAGCAGGTGGCTAGGGACTATCCGGAGTCATCAGAGTTGAGTTGGTTGGGGGAGGACGAGGGGGAATGGTTGGATAGGGATATAGATAGACTTGAAGTGATCAAGACTGAAAACCTCAGGATTAGAAAGGTTGACAGCCAAAATTTATAAAACATTTCAAGGGGAGGTGGTTGATTTTTTGGTGGAATTGTTTAATGGGGTGGTGCAGGGTGCAGATCTCCATGAATCTATGGCAGTTGCGGGATTACGGTGCTGTCAAAGACTGGGTTTGTAGCTCATATAGGCGTATATCATTAATACATTTGGATGGAGTCCAAAGGTAGCGTTTCCATTTCAGCGGGTGAAGAGTAATAGTAGATATCTGGGGGTGAATGTGGGGAAGAACTGGAGGGACCTAGTGCAGTTTAAGTAGGAGCCATTGGCCAGACAGTTGATGGAGGACTTGAACAGATGGGATAAACCCTATTTCTCCTGGCTGGGCAGGATTTCTATTGTTAACATGAATATTTTGCCCAGGATATTATTACGTTCATGTCTCTACCAACTGAGCTGCCAGAGAGAATGCTCAGGATGTTGCAGTGTCGTATTTTTTTCTTTTATTTGGCAGCGACGTCCACCAAGGGTTAATAGGAGGGTGATGTATAAAGCACGGGAAGAAGGAGGGATGGGCATTCCAGATTTGGAGTGTTATTTTTGAGTAGAGCAGCTACGTGCAATACTGGGGTGGTAAAAAGGGAGGGGAGAGCAACAATGGGCTCAGATTGAGCAGGAGGTTGAAGGGAGGAGAAATCTCATAGAGCATTTATGGGAGGGAGAGGGTAGTGAGAAAATGGTGGGGGGGCTTAACCCCTTTATAGACCTTACTTACAGGGTTTGGAGGAGGGAGAGGGATAAATTGGTGGAGAAGGTTAGAAGTATACGGATACAATTGATAAGAGCCTGCAGAGGCTTTCCGCCGGAGAGTAGCTCAGGGTGGTTTCTGAGGTGGGCTGAAAGAGGCTTGGAATATATGGGGCAAGTCCTAAAGGAAGGTGGTCTCTTTAAATCTTTTGGGGAATTTAAAAGAGGAATTTGGCCTGGAGGACATAGATAGTGTACTAATTGCAGATACAAGTGCCTATCTCTGAAAATCGGAAACTATGGGGGTTGAGAAAGTGTATCAATCCTGCAGTAGTATGAAGGGCACTGTTCCCTCTAAGCTGTGCGCGTGTGCGCGCGCACACACCTCGCCGAGCGAGCGCACATACTTTTCAACAGAGCGCACAAAAATTACGACTCTGATTCTGATAGAAAACACAGACTTCTTAAAATTTAAAAGTTATGATTGTAATTACTAGAAATTTCCCGCTTCATTTAGTAATCGTCTATTTTCATTTAATTTGATTAAAATCAATGTGGTGTAAATACTGAATTCTGACGTGTAGTCAAATTTTAAAGTATATAACTCCGAGTGTCGTTAAGTGGCGCACAAAAATTTAACCTTCCTTCAAAAGCTGCACACAGCTGATATTTTATGCGCACACAGCCTACAGAAAATTAGAGGGAACATTGATGAAGGGAGTGTTGTCTAAATTGAAAGGGGGGTGGTGGAATCGATAAGGAAAAATTCATGTTGGCCTGGGAGTGGGATTTGGGGGAGGCTGGGATTGGAACTATATTTGTGAGTACCAGGTTGGCGGGTTGTTTCAGCTGCTGTTCAGGAACACAGTTATAAGATGCTTTATAGGATGTATCTGACCCCTTACAGAATTAATAGAGGAAAAGGCGGCTATAGCCCCTTGTGTTGGAAGGAGGAAAGTTACATGCATATCTGGTAGAATTGCTCAAAAGTTAAAATATGTTGGGAATGGATGGTGAAAACAGGGTGTGAAGTGGAACCGACTCCTTTATTTATGCTATTGAATGTATGGGGGGGGGAGGTGAGGGTGAAGAGGCAATGGGACATTTTGTTAAGTATTTTTCGATTGCTGTAAAGGGTGGAGACTACTAGTACTATTTATCATTTGCATAGCGCTACAAGGCATACGCAGCGCTGCACAGACACATGTAAAAGACAGTCAAGCTCTTCAGAGCTTACAATCTAGTCGAGACAGACAACACAACAGCTGAGGGCAAGGATACATGCAGGGGAATGGCAAGGAAACACATAGGAGACTAAGCAGATCAGGATCCAAAAGCAGCCTTGAGGAGGTGAGTTTTCAGCCTGGATTTGAAAAGGGCCAGAGATGAAGCCTGGCGCACAGACAGGTAGCTTGTTCCAGGCATAAGGAGCAGCGAGGTGGAAGGATCGAAGTCTGGAGTTGGCAGTAGAAGAGAAGGGCGCAGATAGAAGGGATCTGCCAGAAGAGCGGAGTTCCCACAGAGGGGTGTAGGGAGAGATAGCCCGGGACTGGAGGAAGTGTTCCCTATTGGAAATTAAGAAACTTTTAAGCTGGCTGGACTATATATTTAGGATGTGTGAACTGATAGCTTTGAAGAATCATGGATTAGAAGCTTTCCAGAAGATATGTCAACCATATGTACTTTGGAGGTGTAGAAAAGCCTATGGGGGGCATACCTTTAGTTTAGTTTATTTTCACTTTTACTGTACTGTATGTTTATTTTAGTATAATCTCATGTCTATTTTTTTTGTGTGACGGACAGACATGTATGATGTTTGAGGCTGATTGGGGGCATAATTTTAAGAGGGATAGGAGGGGATGGAGAAGTGAGGGCAGGGCATCTGTGTTGTGTTTTGTTTGTTTAAGGACATGGTAGGAAGATGGGGGGAGGGTTGGGTGTTGTATTGATGGTGCATATTGAGTTGTGGCTGTGGATGAGGTATTGTTTATTTGTGTTGAAAACTAAAAAAAAACTTGTTACAAAATAAATTTGATAATTTCCTTAATTTTATCAACTTGTTATGATTATGATTTTAATCAGTAGCTTCTGCTGCACACACTGTTGCTCGCTAATTTGATCAGTGGAAATGTTTGCAAATGGTCTGAAAACTTTGCACATGACCGTCAGTCCTTAGAAAGACCATTGCTCCAAATGACTGGAGTTTTCTTTCAAGCTTGTAAATGGAGTTTCCCGCCTAAAGATTAGCTCCAAAAAATAGCTTTGCCATGTGGCGGGGATGCCTGAGTGTATCTTGGGGGTGTGTGCCGACCTCTTGAAAAAGGATGGCTAAGTCTTACTGAGCCCGGGGGGGGCCCAGGCCAGAAGAGGGCCGAGCATTCCCAACATGGCAGCGGCACGCATCGCGCTTACTTTCAAAGAGATTTTCTATGCCGCGTCGCTCCTGCTGCTGTTTTCTCTGTAAAGTGTGGCTCTGTGGCAGCCACAGGTCCATTGAGGGGTTGAAGTCTCCCGATACCTGAGATTTCAGCCCCTCAATGGGAAATGTTTTTCCGGGCCTCCAGCTGCTGTGGAGCAGCACTTTACAGAGTAAAAAGCAACAGAGACAGCCCGGCACAGCAAACGTCTTTAAAAGTAAGTTTGATGTTTGCTGCTGCCGCTTGCATTTTACTAATATTTTGGGGGGGGGGGGAGGGAATGGGAGGAAAAAAGTGTTTGCGCCCCCCCCCCCTTTTGTGGCCACAGCCCTTGTTATCATAAGTGGCCCTAAGCACAGTTTGCTTGGGGGCCCCTTATTTGAACTTATGCCACCGCTGGGCAATGTTCCCTCTAATTTTCTGTAGGCTGTGTGCGCATAAAATATCAGCTGTGTGCAGCTTTTGAAGGAAGGTTAAATTTTTGTGCGCCACATAACGACAGAGTTATATACTTTAAAATTTGACTACACGTCAGAATACAGTATGTACAACACCACATTGATTTTAATCAAATTAAAATCAGGGGAGGAGGGGAGGAGTGGTCTAGTGGTTAGGACAAGGTACTTCAGGCCGGGGGGGCCGGGGGTTCAAGTCCCACCTGGGGACAGCAATCTCAGGCCAGAGGGACTGGGATTTCTAGTCCTATAGGCACTCCTTGTGGTCTTGGGCAAGCCACTCAACCCTCCATTGCCCATGTTCCCTGTAAGTATTAACGTATGTGTGTCATATCCCCTCGTGTTAAATGTATCCCCCAATTGACCGCTTTGACCCGGTGAAAAGCGGAATATAAATACAGCTAAATAAAAAAAATGAAAAATAAATGAAAATAGACGATTACTAAATGAAGCGGGAAATTTCTAGTAATTATAATTATAACTTTTAAATTTTAAGACGTCTGTGTTGTTTTCTATCAGAATCAGAGACGTAATTTTTGTGCGCTCTGTTGTAAAGTATGTGCGCTCTCTCGGCGAGATGTGTGCGCACGCACACGCGCACAGCTTAGAGGGAACAGTGCCGCTGGGCAATTACTCGCACGCTGCATAAAAGAGGAAGTGCTATGCTCTTAAAAGTAGGCCCTCAGGGATTAGCTGTTGCTGTGAGGAGATCCTTGGAGCCGTTCACTTGCCCGGAGACTGCCGCTGCGGCGGAGCTGCTGAGAGGTGCTGTTTCCTTCCCCTTCCATCAGGCAGGCACAGCTGGGACAACTCAAATCGGGAGTCTTACCTGCCAAGAATAAAGCTGTGCCTGGAGGCTCATTTAAGTGGATTAGCTGTTGCTGTGAGGAGATACTTGGAGCCGTTCACTTGCCTGGAGACTGCCGCTGCGGCGGAACTGCTGAGAGGTGCTGTTTCCTTCCCCTTCCATCGGGCAGGCACAGCTGGGACAACTCAAATCGGGGGTCTTACCTGCCGAGAATAAAGCTGTGCCTGGAGGCTCATTTAAGTGGATTAGCTGTTGCTGTGAGGAGATACTTGGAGCCGTTCACTTGCCCGGAGACTGCCGCTGCGGCGGAGCTGCTGAGAGGTGCTGTTCCTTCCCCTTCCATCGGGCAGGCACTGCCGGGACAACTCAAATCGGGGGTCTTACCTGCCGAGAATAAAGCTGTGCCTGGAGGCTCATTTAAGTGGATTAGCTGTTGCTGTGAGGAGATCCTTGGAGCCGTTCACTTGCCCAGAGACGCGCTGCGGCAGAGCTGCTGAGAGGTGCTGTTTCCGTCCCCTTCCATCGGGCAGGTACAACCGGGTCAGCTTAACGTTTAGGGTCTTTCTTTTTTTTTTTTCTATTTCTATAAAATTGTTTTGTTTTGTCCCACGCAGAACGTGTCGCGGGCATGGTCCGAAGGGGCGTGTCCAAAGGGGCAGGTTCTGCCCCTTTGGTGCCCCTTCGGCGACACTGCGGCACTCTGCGAGTTTGCCCATCGGTGTTTGTTTTATTGTGATTTTGGTCCTTATTTTGTTTTTCCTTTAACAGGGCGTTAATTGAGTCTTATTTTCCAGTCAAGGTAATATTTCGCCTTTGGTATTGCCTTGTTTTTCTTTGGGTATGGGGAAATGTAAGGCCAAAGTCGGGGGTAAAGCCCTTGAGACTGGGGCTGGTGATGTTAAGCCAGTCGGTCCCTTGGACAAACATCTTGTCCCCCTTCCAATTGTGCAGTCCTCTCCGGAAGTGGTATCTTTGTGCTCTAGTGGGAGATCCCCTCCTTTGTGCCCTAATCCCAGTAGTTTATTTGATAGTCCTGTGGAGTCCTCTGGTTTGATAAGGAAGTCAAAAACAATTGCTATACCGCCTCCAGTTTTGTCTCTGGAAGTGAGTGGTTCTCTCGCGTTGCCTGTTTTCTCTTCTGACTCTGATATTACCTTGAAAGATGTTTGGATTGCCTTAAAATATATAGATACTAAAATGTCTTCTTCTTTGAACTCTTTTAGTACCTTTTCTCAGGGTGCAGTTGCCTCACTACAGCAGTTAGATGAAAAAGTTACTTCTGTTGTTATGGCTGTTACCAAATTGGAGTCTCAGGTGCTTCCAATACAGGCTGCTAGTGTGGCTAGTATTAAAGACTCTATGGTGCTGCATTCTAAACTAGAGTCTTTAGAGAATTTTATTCGTGCATCCAACTTGCGATTTTTAAATTTTCTTCAGTCTCCTCTAATATCACATAGAATTCTCTTGAACAGATTTTTGAAGGAAGTTTTGGCAATTACTGATAATATTGATTTCTTGCAAATTTATTATATTCCTTCAACTGTCAAGAAGCTCAATGTGGTTGAAGGGGAATTTGACGAGATAGTTTCTCCTATGGCTAATCTGACGGCCTTTCTGGAGGACTCCCAGGATATTATTAATGTTCGTGCTACATTATTAGTTACCTTTCCTTCCGTTGAAATTAAGCAGCGTATACTTAGGGCCTTTTTTAAGGTCAAATCAGTTTTCTGCGGCCAGGGGGGGGGGGGGGGAGTGGTTGTTTTCAAGATGGCGGCATGAGCTTTCTTCTGATTATGCCTAAGCGCAAGGGCAAGCACAAGTTTCTGCCCGCGGAGCCTGTTCCTGCCGTTTCCTCTGGTCCGATGGACCGTTTTGTCCATCTATCTGAGCAGCAGAAAGGGGAGATTCGTGTGGGCGCTGTGCCGCCAGTGGAGGTAGACCCGGCGCTCCTAGCCCTGGAGGTGTCCCTCTCCCCGGACGATCGACCGCCTCCTCTCCGGTTTCTCTTCTCGCGAGGAGTGAGTCAGTTCACCCGGAAGGTATTGGAGCTGTCTTGCCGGTGCGGGCCTCGCTTGATCAGACTCCCGGAGAAGCTCCTTTGGTGTTAGGGGCAGTGGATTTGGTCGGACAGCAGGCTTCGTAGACGGAGACGGAGGTGCAATTGTTCCAACAGGGGGTTTCAGCAGTTCGGAGTTCTTCGGCTTTTGCTGATTTACCTCAAGAGATTCTTTTGCAACGCCCGAAGGTTTTCTCGTTGGAATCCATCTGGGAGGCGATTTCACAGCTTTCGACCGTTGTGTATCAACAGATGATAGTCTCTTCCCAGCGTCTGGAGAAGTTCGAAGGTACAACGGATGGGATTAAGGGAGATTTGACTGTGCTTGGTGAGAAGATGAATACTGGTGATCAAAAAGTTTCTCAACTTTCGGTACTGACTGATTCAATTGTGAAAGATAATGTTATAAAATTCGCAGGAAATTGGAGAACTTGGAAAATGCTGTTCGGGCGTCTAATGTCCGGTTGTTAAATTTTCCCATGGTTCGGGGTTTTACCCCCGTGGAATTGTTTAAAAAATATCTGCAGGAATCTTTATCTGTGCCTGAGGATTTAGTTCCACCAGTTGTTAAAGCGTATTTTCTCCCTATGGGTAAACGTGGAGCTCAGGTTGATTTGGGGTCTTTCAAAGCAGACACACTTGATGTGTCTGCTCTGTTGCAGACCCCCAATGAACCTGATATTAAGGTTTCCACCCTGTTAGTTACTTTTGCAATTTCTTCTGATCGGGATTGGCTGTTAAAGTTATTTTTTAAGAAGTGATCTGTACTATTCATGGGTAAGAAAATTGTGATTTTTCCCGATGTATCCAGAGAAACCCAAAAGAGGCGGAAAGTTTTTTTACTTTTGAGATCTGGTGTTCTTTCAAATGGTGCTACAATGTTACTTTGATTTCCTTGTAAATCTATAGTTTATTTTAGGGATAAAAAGTATGTTTTTCTTCAGCCTGAGGACTTATCTATGTTTGTTTCATCTCACTTGCTGACCTCTTCACCTATGGGATAATCGATCGTTATATGTAAATATGCTCGGATCTGCGCCCCCCTCTTGATGTTTGTATTATATTTTTCTTGGATATGCTGTGAGGCTTTACCTGGCCTCATATAATTGTTTTCCTTACATTCCCCTTCTTTTGTGGGCTATAGAACCCTGTGTATTAAGAAAGATTTCTCTTTATTGTATTTGATGGTGGTGTAACTTTTCTTGTGTGCAGTGGTGTATTTCTGTACAAGCATTTGCTTGGCTTTTATTGTAAAATTGCATAAATAAATAATAAAAAAAAAAAAAAAAGTTCTGCGGCCAGATGGTCAATATTTTTCCTGACGTTGCTCGTAGCACCCAGTTGCACTGGAGACAATTTTTAAATCTTAAGTCCCGTGTTTTGGCACTGGGTGCTACATTCTTTTTACGGTTTCCCTGTGAATGTATTGTTGGGTATGATGGTGTTTCATATTCTTTTGTTGATGTTTCTCATCTTGAAAAATTTCTGTCTGGGAAACCGGGTTTAAGCAAAGATGGGGATAAGGTAGGATGATCTCCAATTGTGGATAGATTTTCTATTCATGTTTTCCTAGTTTTATTACCTTTTATTTTCAACAGTCTGATCTCATGATGTGGACTTCATCATAATCTTTATTTCCTTATTTGCTGTAATAATGTTCTTTGTTTTTGTAAGTTTATGGGCTTAATTTACCGTACTTTCTAAGTTTATGGGATTGACCTGATTTATTTGGTTGTTGTAACTAATTAAATAACTTTATAAATAAAAAAAAAAAGTAGGCCCTCAGAAAAAATATACCCCTCGCTGTTTTCAGTGATGCACGTGTTGCAGTCTCTTATAAACTTAGCCCCGGCAAGATAATTTTATAAAAGGCCACCGATATGAAGGTAATAGAAAAAAGCCCATGCTATAATGCCATTATTAAATAGGCTCTCATGGGCAGCCCCATAGCACATACAAGCTAACGTACAAATTTACACCTGCAGGCACATCACCGCTCCATGCAGACTAAGCTTCTGGAAATACCAATGCGCCGTCTTTCAGCACATGCAGCCCTGACGCTTGCATGTAGTCACAATGTTTTATAAAACAGACTTTACATGCAGCAACAGACTTATATTATCCACTTGGAAATCATTTGATAACGGTGTTTGTAAGCACGTGTACAAGAATACACATATAGAATACTGCTTAGAATATTACCCCCCCCCCTCCCCCGCATAAAAGTTTGAACGGCGATAAGAATAGGCAGACTTTCAAGCAATTCGGGCGAGTTTGGCAAATTCTGGAGTCCTGATTTACGCAAGTATTTTATAAAATGCGTGTATTTGTGATTTCAGTTTTATAAAGATACTGTATATAGGCACCTATGTATGTTTATAAAATAGGCCTAAAATAGGCGCCTATTTGGTCTCCAGACACAGGAAACCATAATAACATTACCCTCCACACATCTGGACTTTTGGTTTGTTAGGAGAAGAGCAGACTGCTTTCCCCAGGAGAAAAAGTTTCACTTTACTTGTGCATGGACGGTTAAATGGTTGGGAAGGGTAATGAATTCTTCTATTTAAAAAGCAAACTCTGGAACAGAGGTTCGCATCCCAGTCCTCGGTACATACCTTGCCAATCAGGTTTTCAGGATAACCACATTTAATATGCATGAGATAGATTTGCATACAGTGAAGTCAGTACATGCAAATTTATATCATGCATATTCATTGTGGGAATCCTGAAATCCCGACTGGCCTAGGTGTGTCTCAAGGACTGGTTTGAGAACCACAGGCCTAGTGGTTAAGGCAGCAGACTACAAACCATGGATGTCAGGGTTCAAATCCCAATTTTTTTGTCCACAGACTGACCTTGGGTAAGTCATTTCACCCTCCATTACCTTAGGTAAAACCTAGATTGTAAGTCCATTTGGATGGAGAAATAATTTATGTACCTTTCTGTATTTCACCTTAGATTTGCAAAGGTGAGTAATTAAGGGGCTTGTTTACAAAGCTGCGGTAGCGGTTCGCGATCGTTATCGGAGCCGCGACCCCATTGATTTCAATGGGGCCGCGGCTCCGATAACGACCGTGAACCGCTACCGCGGCTTTGTAAACAAGCCCCTAAATCTCAAATCCACTTTCTACAATATGTGCAGTCCAAAAAGGCGAACACTGCCAGTGTCCCAAAAATCTGCTGCATTATTGAAAAAAGATTAGAGTTTTTATCTCACAAAAGCAGAGCTTTTTTTAGGGTCAGTGCTCATAACATGCATCTCTCCTGAAATCTTCTTCAATCACAGGTTGGACAATAGTCTCAAGGAATATGTCAATTTCATAAAAAGCTGCTAGCAGGATAATTCCAAATCAGACATACACTAAGGACCTGAGATTAATTAAGCTTCAGGTGAACAAGGTATATTAAACGTATTAGGCACAGTTTTATTGGTATAAATATCCATAGCAACACTTAGTAAGTAAAGAACTTAAAGATCTAAACAAAAACTTAAAACTAAGATGCAGACAGCAGTCCAGCAGCAGGATGGGGGCTTTCCAGTCTTTTGCATTGAGTGTCACATGTATGATTTTCTCCCAGTTGGTGAGAGGTCTTACGTGTGCACTAGGTGCAAGGAGCGCTTTGCTCTCAGGGAACGAGTCCGTTCTCTAGAGGCTAGAGTAGCAGACTTGGAAAACATAAGAAAGACAGAGAGGTACATAGACGAGACCTACAGGGATATAGTCCTGAAGTCCCACCTCCAGTCTGGCAGCATCCCTGTTGCCATGGAGGAGAGAGGTCACGTAACAGAAGAGCATCACCCTGGTGTGGCAGGAAGTGATCATGTAACTAGGACCTGTCCTCCAAGTGATGTAAAACCCTCTCGCACCGAGGAAGTTTCTCCAGGGCCATGTGCCCATGAGGGAAGGGTTAGGACAGCCGTTATAGTTGGTGATTCGATCATTAGGCATGTAGATAGCTGGGTGGCTAGTGGACGTGAGGATCGCCTGGTAACATGCCTGCCTGATGCGAAGTTAGCGGACCTCACGCGCCACCTAGATAAGGTCTTAGATAGTGCTGGGGAGGAGTCTGCTGTCTTGGTACATGTCGGTACCAATGACATAGGAAAATGTGGTAGGGAGGTTCAGGAGGCTAAATTTAGGCATTTAGGTAGGAAGTTGAAATCCAGAAATTCCAGGGTAGCGTTCTCCGAAATGTTTCACGTTCCACGTGCAGGACCCAAAAGGCAGGCAGAGCTCCGGAGTCTCAATGCGTGGATGAGACAATGGTGCAGAGATGAGGGGTTTGGATTTGTTAGGAACTGGGGTACATTCTGGGGAAAGGAGGGGCTCTTCCGAAGGGATGGGCTTCACCTTAACCGGGATGGAACAAGGCTGCTGGCATTAGCCTTTAAAAAGGAGATAGAGCAGCTTTTAAACTAGATAAAAGGGGAAAGCCGACAGTCGCCCAAGAGCAGATGGTTCGGAAGAATGTATCCTTGAAGGATACTACCAAAAGCAGAGAGGTTCCAAAAAAGAGTAAAGTAGCGCAAATGCCCTCGAATATGGAGCAGACAGAGCTTAAAGATCCCAAATTACCCATGTCTACCAATAGCCAAATTAATATGAATAAAATACAGTCTCTAAAATGCTTGTATGCAAATGCTAGAAGTCAAAAAAATAAGATGGGAGAGTTAGAATATATAGCACTAAATGAGAGGTTAGATGTGATTGGAATATCAGAGACATGGTGGAAGGAGGACAACCAGTGGGACACTGTGATACCTGGCTCCAAACTATATCGTAATGATAGAGCTGATTAAATTGGTGGAGGGGTTGCCCTCTATGTTAGAGAGGGCATTGAGTCAGAAAGGATTAAAGTTTTGCAGGAAACAAAATTTGCTGTAGAATCTCTATGGATTGAAATTCCATGTAAAAAGGGGAAGGCGATGGCGGTGGGGGTGTACTATCGACCGCCTGGCCAGAATGAACAAATGGATGATGAAATGCTCAAAGAAATCAAGGAAGCTAACAAAAGTTACAGCGCGGTAATAATAATGGGCGATTTCAATTACCCCGGCATCGACTGGGTCAGTGTCATGGCAGTACATGCTAGGGAGATAAAGTTCCTAGATGACATAAATGACTGCTTCTTGGAGCAGCTGGTCCATGAACCGACGAGAGGGGAAGCCATATTAGACCTAGTCCTTAGTGGAACACCAGATCTAGTGCAAGAGATACGGGTGTTGGGGCCACTTGGCAATAGTGATCATAGCATGATCGCCTTTGATTTAATTAGTGGAGGAGGGATAGTAAGGAAATCCACAGTACTACCTTTTAACTTTCGAAAGGGAGACTATGATAAAATGCGGAAAATAGTTAAGAAAAAACTAAAAGGAGCAGTGCAAAGGTTAAAAACTTACATCAAGCTTGGGTGTTGTTGAAAAATACTATCTTGGAAGCCCAGACCAGCTTTAAGAAAAGTGGAAGGAAGTCCAAAAAACTGCCAGCATGGTTTAAAGGTGAGGTCAGAGAGGCTGTTGCCAAGAAAGCATCTTTCAGGAAATGGAAAAAAGAGCCAAACGATGAAATCTGGAAACAGCACAAGCACTGGCAGGTCAAATGCAAGGCATTGATAAAGAAGGCAAAGAGAGAATTTGAGAAGAAGCTTGCTGCGGAAGCAAAAACGCGAAATAAAGATTTTTTCAAGTACATTCGTAGCAAAAAACCTGTGAGAGAGTCAGTTGGACCATTAGATGATAGAGGAGTTAAAGGGGCACTAAGAGGCGACAAGGCGATAGAGGAGAGACTGAATGAATTCTTTGCTTCGGTCTTTACTGAGGAAGATGTAGGGATGTTACCCATAACTGAAGTGGTATTTAAAGGTGCGGAAGAATTGAAGGAAATATCGATACATCGGGAAGATGTATTACAACTATTAGATAAACTGAAGAGTAGCAAATCACCTGGGCCGGATGGTATACATCCAAGGGTGTTGAAAGAACTGAAATATGAGATTGCAGACCTGCTATTAGTAATCTGTGAACTATCATTAAAATCATCTCTAATACCTGAAGATTGGCAGATTGCCAATGTAACACCAATTTTTGAAAAGGGTTCCAGGGGTGATCCGGGAAACTACAGACCGGTGAGCCTCACGTCAGTACCGGGAAAAATGGTAGAAACCATCATAAAGAATAAAATTACTCAGCATGTAGATAGTAATGGCCTAATGGGAGACAGCCAACATGGCTTTAGACAAGGAAGATCTTGTCTTACTAATCTGTTATGTTTTTTTGAAAGTGTGAATAAACAGGTGGACAAAGGTGAGTCGGTTGATATAGTGTATCTGGACTTTCAGAAAGCTTTTGACAAGATCCCTCATCAGAGACTTTTGGCAAAACTAAAGAGTCATGGGATAGGAGGCAGTGTACTACTGTGGATCAGGAACTGGTTAAAAGATAGAAAGCAGAGGGTTGGGCTAAATGGCCAATTTTCCCAATGGAGAAAGGTGAATAGTGGTGTACCCCAGGGATCTGTGCTGGGTCTGCTGCTTTTTGACATATTCATAAATGACCTGGAAAGTGGAATAACGAGTGAGGTTATCAAATTTGCAGATGACACAAAACTATTTAAAGTTGTTAAAACCCAAGAGGATTGTGGAAAATTGCAAGTGGGCATCAAAATGGCAGTTAAAATTTAATGTGGACAAGTACAAAGTTATGCACCTAGGGAAGAACAACCCAAACTATGGTTACACGATGCAAGGTTCAACATTAGGAACCACCACCCAGGAAAAAGATTTGGGCGTCATTGTGGATAACATGTTAAAACCCTTGGCCCAGTGTGCAGCGGCAGCCAAGAGAGGAAATAGAATGCTAGGTATCATAAGGAAAGGAATGGAAAATAAAACAAAAGATGTTATAATGCCTCTATCCCGTTCCATGGTGAGACCGCACCTTGAATATTGTGTGCAATTCTGGTCGCCGTATCTTAAAAAGAATATAGAGTTATTAGAAAAGGTTCAGAGAAGAGCCACCAAAATGGTAAAGGGGATGGAAGGATACTCCTATGAAGAAAGGCTAAAAAGGTTAGGGCTCTTTAACCTGGAAAAGAGACGGCTGAGGGGAGATATGATAGAAGTCTATAAATTAATGAACGGAGTGGAACGGGTAAATGTAGATCGCCTGTTTACGTTATCAGAATATAGGAAGACTAGGGGACATGCAATGAAGCTACAGGGTAAACTATTTAAGACTAATAAAAGAAAATATTTTTTCACTCTACGTGTAATCAAACTCTGGAATTTGTTACCGGAGGATGTAGTAAAGGCTGTTAGTGTAGCTGGGTTTAAAAAAGGTTTGGACAAGTTCCTGGAGGAAAGGTCCATAAACCATTATTAAGAAGGGACCCAGGATATCAATGCTTGACCTAGTACAAGCATTGCAGAACCTGTGTCTTTTGGGGAAACTGCTAGGTACGTATGACCTAGATTGGCCACTGTTGGAAACCGGATACTGGGCTTGATGGACCTTGGTCCGACCCAGTATGGCATATCTTATGTTCTTATGTTCTTACTATTCTGTTTTGTTTTGTTTTTGAGCATGCCCTATGAGTTTGTTTCAGATTTGCAAAAATGTTTACAATTCCCTGAGATTCCAGGAGAACCCTGGAGGGCAGCATCCCTCCCAGGAAGAAAGAAAGGTCTTCTAGATATATTCTTGGGTGCATCTAGAATCCAACTCTAGAGGCAGCACTGGCTAGATTTCTCTAGAGAGATGTTTGTAGCCACAGGAACTCAACTCTGGCAATGTCCGTGGGGAGTACCTCACAGCAGTTCAGCAACTGATAATCAAACTTGAATGTCCCACTTTATTGTCACTCCTAGAAAGAAAAAGTCTTTGGCATTCCAGAGAGAGATCCAGCAAGGGCAGAGAGGGGGTACATGGGACCGAGATAAGGAAGCAGGTCCCTTCTTTACTGAGATGAACACTGCACCTCAGTGAGAAGATGGAGAGTTTGAAGAGAGAGGCTTCATTAAGTTACCAAAGAAAAGATTTGAACCAGGCTATCAGCATAAATTATGAGGTAGATTTTCAGTGAACCAGTGCCTAATGCCCATATAGAATTTTATACAGACAGTTTATCCACATAAAGTTAAGCATCTATTCAGCTGCAGTAAACGTGTCAGTGCTGCTCCTGTATACACATGTAACTTTATGCGAATAAGCTGTTCTTATAAAACTAGATCTGCTGCTTGGCCTCCGACACATGGAAAGGTTAGAGGAGAGCGACCAAACTAAGCCATGCTCTATATAACCATTGCCTGCTCCCAAATCCTGCCCAAATTCAAGCATTTAAATGTTGGCCATATAGCAATTTATACAGACAATTGTTAAGCGTGGTCATGCCAGCATCCAATTGTGGCCATATGAGCCTGCATATGCACAGAGAGATATATCTTGCTGGGTAAAGCATAGTTACTCACCTGTAACAGGTGATCTCCGGGAACAGCAGGAATTGAGTCTTCACATATGGGTATCATCGGTACCGACAGAGCCTGCGCGGGAACGCTCCCCAGCGTCCAATAGGAAAGCTTTTGGGAGCATCCCACTGCACCTGCGTCACTACCTTCCTGCCTTTCCAACTCTCCCTCTTCAATTGAGTTTATAGCTGAGGCAAAGGAGAGAAAAAAAGAGAGAAATACAACTCCTAGGGGAGTTGGGCGGGTTGTGAAGACTCAATTGCTGCTGTTCATGGAGATCACCTGTTACAGGTGAGTAACTACGCTATCTCCAGGAGCAAGCAGGAATGTAGTCTTCACATATGGGGACTCCCCAGCTGGAAGATGCCAGGGAGATGACCCCAGAAAGCAGCGTAACCCAGGTTGAGATGGGTCATGCTTCCTCCCATGGATCTCTGGCATCGAAACCCGGGATGGCGGGTAGGAGTTGTTCTAAGTCTGAAAGAGATGCTGGAGAACAGCTTGACCAAACGAGGCATCCCGATGGGAGTCCTTGTCTAAGCAGTAGTGGGCTGCGAAGGTGTGTACCGAAGCCCAAGTGGCTGCTCTACAGATATCGTCAATGGACACTGAGTGAAGGTTAGCCATAGAGGCTGCCATTGCTCTCACAATGTGAGCTGTGACATGACCTTCAAGAGAAAGTCCCTTGCTCTCATAGGCAAAGGATATGCAGTCTGCAATCCATTTAGATAATGTCCTCTTGGAAACTGGTAATCCAAGATGGCTGGAGTCAAAAGCAACAAAAAGCTGGGAAGCCTTTCTATGTTGCTTAGTTCTCTGAAGGTAAAAAGACAAGGCTCTTTTACAGTCCAGAGTATGAAGATTTCTTTCTGCATTGGAGGCATGAGGCCTAGGAAAGAATACAGGAAGATAAACCGATTTGTTTAAATGAAAAGGCAAAACCACCTTTGGCATAAAGTGAGGGCGAGTCCTAAGAACTACTTTATCATGGTGGAACCTTGTATAAGGAGGATCAGCCACTAAAGCTTGGAGCTCACTGATGCATCTTGCTGAAGTGAGAACAATTAGGAAGATTACTTTCCAAGAAAGAAACTTTAGAGATGTAGCAGCTAAGGGTTCGAAGGGTGGTTTCATGAGCTGTCCAAGGACAAGATTCAAATCCCATGCCATAGGTGGTGGCTTAATGGGAGGTTTTGTTAAGAGCAGACCTCTAATAAACCTTGCTACAAGTGGTTGAGAGGAAACAGGTTGTCCATCCAAGGGCTTGTGGAAAGCTGCAATGGCACTAAGGTGGACCCTTACTGAATTGGTCTTAAGACCAGAGGATGATAAATGGAGGAGATACTCCAGTAACGCCTCCACTGGCACTGAAAAGGGATTAAGGTCCTTTTTTGAACACCAGATAGAAAACCTTTTCCACTTAAAGGCGTAGGCCCGTCTTGTGGAAGGTTTTCTTGAAGACAACAGGATATCCTTAACCTGCTGAGAAAGGTTGATATCCTGGAATTCTAGGCTCTCAGCAGCCACGCCCTGAGGTGTAGAGACTGAGGATTCGGGTGCAATAGCGTCCTGTTCTCTTGAGAAAGAAGATCTGGAGCACATCCTAACTCCAGAGGCCTGGCTTGAGAGAGACGTAGAAGCAGAGGATACCACGTTTGCCGTGGCCATCGTGGGGCTATGAGGATCATATGGCCCCTCTCTCTGAAGCTTGATTAGAGTTTTGGGAATGAGGGGAGTGGGTGGGATGGCATAGAGGAAGTCCTGACCCCAGTGGAGGTGAAAGGCATCCCTTGCCTGACATTTCTGAGTCAGAATTCTGGAACAGAACCAGTGAAGTATGGCATTCTGAGGACTTGCAAATAGGTCTATATCTGGAGTTCCCCAGATTTGAAAAATTTTAGCAATCTGCTCTGAATGAAGAGACCATTTGTGTGGCAGCAAGATTCAACTGAGCTTGTCTGCCAAGAGATTTTGTGTGCCTGGTGAATACACCACTAGAAGGTGGATTTGAAGATCTCTGGTGAAAGCCCAGAGGCGTAGAGCTTCGTTGCACAAGGCCCGAGATCCTGTCCTCCCCCCTGCTTGTTCACATAGAACATGGCTACTTGATTGTCGGTCTGGACCAGTACCATCTTGTAGCTCAGGTGGGCCTGAAATACTTGAAGAGCATAGAAGATGGCTCTGAGTTCCAGGAGGTTTATATGAAGATAAGCCTCTTGCTCGGTCCAAAGACCCTGAGTGGAGAGATTGTCCAAGTGAGCCCCCCCAGCCTAACTTGGATGCAACCGTCGTTAAGGTGGCTTGATGCAGTGGCTGCTTGAAAGGGGACCCTACTAGAAGGTTTTCCAGCGATTGCCGCCATTGTAGGGACGAAATGAGACGTGATGAGCTTCTGATTTTGTCCCTTAGGCGACCTGAGGCCTGTGTCCACTGAGAGGCGAGCATAAGGAACCACATGTACAGTGGATGCCATATGCCCCAACAGCTGAAGCATTTCTTGAGCAGTTAGCCAAGTCTTCATAGCTGCTTGAGAGGCCAGCTGGAGTATTTGAAGACAACGTGGTTGTGGCAGGATGACTAAGTTCTCTAGGAAGGAGTCAAAGCCCCTGAGGAGGCTGTGTCTGCGGAGCTGATTGAGCTCTGGGGACTTGGGCCTTTCTTTGCTGTCTGGGTTGTTGTTGCCCTTTTTGGGGGAGCATGAACTGGGCAGTGGACAGCCTGGGTGTAAGATGGGTAGAATTTCTTTTTCTTGTTTAAAAAGGGTTTCTTAGTTTTCTTTTTCTTTGCTGGGTTGGCTGTGGTCCTTGATAATCTGTTCAAGGTGGTGTTTTCGGACTCAAGCTGATTGGCAAGGATTGGCAGGACAAAGCTAAAGAGGTTTTCTCCTGTGCAAGGAATGTTCCCCAGCTTGTCTTGCACCCAATGTTCTAAATCAGATGCCTGAAGCTAGGCAATGCGATGTGCACCGATGGAGATAGCAGAGGTTCTACTAATGCACTCAAAGCAATCACAGGTTACACAGTTCATAAACATAGACACATTCTGGGCATGTTTGACTACAGTGACGAAGTTTGTTCTTTTATCATCAGGGAGAAGTGGAGCCATTAGCTCCAGATCTCTTGTAACCTCCTTAAGGAACATTCCCATATAAAGAATGTAAGAGCTGATCCTGGCTGATAGCATTGAGGCTTGAAAGCATCGACGCCCAAAGGCATCGAGTGTCCTCGCTTCACGGCCTGGAGGGTTGGAAGAATGCATCTTAGCACTCTTGATCCTACGCATCGCCGATTCCACTACCACTGAATGGTGTGGTAATTGCATTTTCTGAAAACCAGGGCATTGTGGAACTCGGTACATGGTATCGAGCCTCCGAGAGTGTGGAGACACTGTTAAAGGTGTTTCCCACATCCTTAGCATAAGGTCATGTAAGATTCGGTGAATGGAAAGGGTAGCAGCCTCCTTTGGCGCTGCCGGGTACTGAAACATTTCTAATTCTTCTGCCCTTGGTTCCTTCTCAGGGGTTACAATGATCGAGAGTCCCCGTGCTACATCACGTATGAAATCCTGAAAGGACATGTCCTCTGGAGGAAACAATCCTATGCTGAGGAGAAGGAGAGGGATTCTCCGGAAGAATCACTCCGGCACTGACGGAGTCCTCAGAGTCATCAGAATCGGAGGACCCAAAGTATCTGCGTGCCGGGTATCCTTGCATTGCTTGACGCCAGTATCGATCAAAGTCGACATTGGACTGTCTCTATACCGGACCCTTGATACCGGACACTGATTCAAGGGCCAGCATGGGGGGAAGCAAGGAACAAGGCGCATCGGTTAAAGCAGGTGCGGTCGATAACAGCATCGATGACTGTGGAACCACCTGGAGCAGCCTTAGCGGTACCAAAGCTGCTAAGAGAGCCGCAAGGCTACGCTCAATGGCCAGGGTGTGCTGATCCATGGCCCCTGCCGATGCCTGGGTGTCAGTACCGGCAGAGCTGGCCACAACACCAGAACATGACACCAAGAGTTCTCTGGATATAGAACTTTCGGGAACATCCTGGAGTCCCGTTAATGCTTTGGAGGCCGGGGCCTCCCGCCGGGGCTGTTTTGCCGGTATGTTTTCCTCGAGGGCAACACTATTAGTATCTCGATGCTTTGAAGGAGATCTACCCTTTGAGGACCGGCCGGTCTTAGAAGACCTGGGTTTAGTTACTTGAGATCCATGGAAGGAAGACGAAGCCCTGAAAGACGTTGATGCAACGGACATCGCATCTGCAGCAAACAGGGTGCCAAGTTTTGCAGCTCTGTTCTGCAGGCCTCTCTTGATCATCTTTCTACAGAGGAGACACTCCGATGGTAAATGGTCAGGACCTAAATGTTTGAGACACCAGTCATGGGTGTCGATAGCAGAAATGGTACCACTACACTTTGAACATTTTTTGAAACCACTAGATGGTTTCTCCATTTTGGAAGAAAAGAGGGCCTAGTGCCCAAAATGGCGGCTGGCACCAAGAGGGGACAGACCCACCAAAATAACTTCTTTTCTTAAAATAATAATAATAATTAAGAAAAATAAAGAAAAGACTGATGGAACCAGTATGAGCGTCGACGGTGAAGACAGACGCGACCACAAAAAGATTTTCTGCGGCGACAGGGTTTGCTGCCTGTTGGCTCTGCGGAAAACGAAAAACTAAAGAGGGAGAGTTGGAAAGGCGAGAAGGCAGCGATGCAGGCGCACTGGGATGCTCCCAAAAGCTTTCCTATTGGATGCTGGGGAGTGTTCCCGTGCAGGCTCCGTCGGTACCAATGATACCCATATGTGAAGACTACATTCCTTCTTGTTCCTGGAGATTAAGTGTATCCGTTTGCTTCAGTGATTGCAGGATTTTCTTTATAATAGGACGTGCATGTGAGAAGTCCCAGTAGGCACCTATTTGAAGCCTATTTCATAAAAGCAACATAGAAACATAGAAACATGATGACAGAAAAAGACCACATGGCCTATCTAGTCTGTCCTTCCATATCAACAACTACAACACTCCACTCTTTACCTTTAGAGATCCTCTGTGTTGGTCCCATACTTTTTTGAATTCAGTTACTGTCCTCATCTCTACCACCTCCACTGGGAGACTATTCCATGGATCCACTACTCTTTCCGTAAAGAAATATTTCCGCATATCACTCCTGAATCTATCTCCCTTCACCCTCATCCCATGTCCCCTCGTAGCAGAACTTGCTTTCAATTGAAAGAGGCTCTCTCCCTGAACATTTATGCCACGGAGGTATTTAAACATCTCAATCATATCACCTCTATCCCGCCTTTCCTCTAAGGTGTACATATTAAGATCCTTAAGTCTGTCCTCATATGCTTTATAATGAAGCCCACTAATCATTTTAGTAGCCACCCTCTGCACCGACTCCATCCTGTTCACATCCTTTTGAAGGTGCGGTCTCCAGAATTGCACACTATACTCCAAATGAGGTCGCACCAAAGACTTATACAGAGGCATTATCACCTCCTTTTTTCTGCTAGCCATTCCTCTCCGTATGCACCCAAACATCCTTCTAGCTTTTGCCGTCGCCTTTTCTACCTGTTTAGCTACTTTAAGATCATCAGACACAACCACGCCTAGGTCCCGCTCTTCTTTAGTGGACAAAAGTACTTCACCTCCTATACTGTATTGCTCCCTTGGATTGCTGCAGCCCAAATGCATGACCTTACATTTTTTAACATTAAATCCCAGCTGCCAAATTCTAGACCATTCTTCAAGCTTAGCTAGATCCCTCCTCATGTTATCTACCCCTTCCTGGGTGTCTACTCTATTGCAGATTTTGGTATCATCAGCAAAGAGGCAAACCTTACCCGACAGCCCTTCCGCTATATCACTAACAAAGATGTTAAAAAGAACCAGACCAAGGACAGATCCCTGGGACACACCACTGGTAACATCCTTCTCCTCAGAGTGAGCTCCATTTACTTGTACTCTTTGTCGCCTCCCACCCAACCAATTTCTAACTCAAGCAGTAACTTTAGGGTCCATCCCTAGGGTGCTCAGTTTGTTTATAAGTCGCCTGTGAGGAACAGTGTCAAAGGCTTTACTGAAATCTAAATACACCACATCTAGAGCTCTCCCTCGGTCCAACTCCCTGGTCACCCAGTCAAAGAAATCAATCAGATTTGTCTGACATGACCTGCCTCTGGTGAATCCATGCTGCCTCGGATCCTGTAATCCGCTGGACTCCAGAAACCTCACTATTTTCTCTTTCAGCAGCGTTTCCAATAATTTACTCACCACCGAAGTTAAACTAACCGGCCTGTAGTTTCCAACCACATCCTTACTTCCGCTTTTGTGTAAAGGCACCACTTGAGCCTCTCTCCAGTCCTTTGGCACCACTCCCGACTCCAACGAGGCATTGAAAAGGTCAGTCAGTGGAGTTGCTAGAACGTCCCCAAGTTCCCTCAGTATTCTAGGGTGTATCCCATCCGGTCCCATCGCTTTATCTACTTTAAATTGAGCTAGTTTCTCACGAACACAGTCTTCTGAAAATTGTTCAAGATGTCCCTCGCTTCTGTTCCTATTTGTGGGTGTTTTCTGAGGTCCTGCTCCTGGTTCTTCATCTGTGAACACAGAACAAAAATATTTGTTAAGCAATTCCGCTTTATCCTTATCAGCTTCTACATATTCCCCCCCTGCACCCTTGAGTCTGACAATACCACTCTTGCCCTTCCTCTTCTCACTAATATATCTGAAAAATGTCTTATCCCCCCATTTTATTGCATTGGCTATTTCCTCCTCCTTTTGAATCTTTGCCTTCTTGACTACTTTGCTAGCTTCTCTAAGTTTTTCCAAATACAGATGCCTGTCTTCCTCTCTCTGTGATCTCTTGTATTTCATGAAGGCCTCCCTCTTTTTCTTCACTTTTTCAGCTACTTCCTTAGAAAACCATAGCGGTCTCCTTTTCCTTTTGCCTTTATTTACCATTTTAACAAAAAGGTTGGTTGCCCTTAAAATATCCCCTTTCAGTTTTGCCCACTGTTTTTCTACATCCCCCAGCTGTTCCCATCCCACTAAAGACTCCCTGAGGTATTGGCCCATCTTCGCAAAGTTAGTCTTCCTAAAGTCTAAGATCCTCACCTTGGAATGGATTCTAACAGCCGAAGTCCTAATACTGAACCACACCATCTGGTGATCACTGGATGCAAAATGATCTCCCACTACAACATCAGAAACACTTTCACCATTAGTAAGCACCAAGTCCAGTATGGTCCCTTAATGTGTGGGGTCTGTTACCAATTGCCTGAATAGTTCTCCCTGTAGGTGCCTATGTACCTATATTAAATAAGCACCCAACAGCATACAAATTCTCAAGAGTACGTTTACACCTGCTATGAAGGCAGGGCCGGCCCAAGGGTTTCTGCCATCCCAGGCAGGAGCCGCAGCCTAGCTGCCACCCCTCTGCCCCATGCCAAGCCATGCCCTGCTGCCACTGATTCTGTCTTCTGGAGGGCTGGCAGCGGGCCAGTTTAAAAGCAGCAACTTTGTCACCGTTTTGTGCCCACAACAGGCCATGTGCTTTGGCATATGTGGCCTGCCGCTTCTGAACCCCTCCAGTGCAACTTCCTGTCAGATGGGGGTCAGAAGCAGCAGGCCATGTCTACCAAAGCACATGGCATGCCACGGGCACCAAAGGAGAGGCACAAAGCCGTTGTACAGCCCGCCATGGTCTGTTGCACTAGGCAGCCACCTAGTGGATGGGCCAGCCCTGTACGAAGGTATAAATATGTGCAATATTCTATGTGTGCACTTGCATACATCGCAACTACTGTATACCCCATCTCTTCCCCCAAGAATGCTTGCGCTGGGATGTGTGTAAGAATCCACCTTCTTGTTGGCACATGTATGCCTGCAAACGTGTTTAACCATGCAGTTTTAGGAGAGCCATTTTGCAGGCATAAAACATGCCTAACGTGAGGGAAATGGCTTATGAAATTATCCCCCAAAGGCCTCTGTAACAGCGCTGCATATATCTACTGTAGTATGTGGGCTGATACTTAAGCTCCGTGGTCAGAGTTCCCTTTAAATATTGGCTATGGATACTGGGATAGCAGCATTGATTTTCTTCATTAGCCAGTGATTTACAACGCCATTATCCGGATAGTTATTTTGCTGTCCTAAGTTGTGAGGATATTTGTTTGGGTATCAGTGCTGAAAATTATTGCTATCTGGATAATTTGCCACTCTGCCTCAACTCCATCCCCGAAACAATACTATCTGGATGGTGCCCAGGGCATCCTGTGAAGAGAACCAGTGGCTGGTCCTGGTCAGTGCCATTCCTCCAGTTAATAGATGATCATGATTATTAATATAAATTATTATTAGTCTTTCCAATAAACATTAGCACCAACTGTAGGCAGGAAAAGGAGATCGCCTCTAAGATGCTTCCTTTCTGATGTAAATGTTTTTCACTGTCACTAGCCCTCGCCTGGAAAATCTCCCGTCTTCTCACCGCTTTGCTGCTTTATGCCCAACTTTCTCCTATTGTACCATGCTCCTTCAGAGTGGGAGATCTGAACTGTGCGCCATCTTCTAGGCACGGTCTCCCTTGGATCTTGTACAGTTACAGTAGCATTTCCAGTCCTGTCCTGGAAGCAGAGCCGGGACTGGCGGGGAGGTTTCGAAGGGGTGGCAGCCCCAGGCATCAGATGAGAGGGGTGTCAGGAGGACACATCCTTCTATTAATACGATTTTATAGTTCAACTCAACTCAGCTTCATCCATGCTTGCATAGTCACCTATTTTTTAAGGATATAGAGCCGCCTATGTGTCTTTAGAAAATTTCCTACATTGACAGCAGAAATCATGGCAGGAGCAGGTGTAGAGGTATGGGATTAAAATACACTCACAGGTAGAGGATGTTGGTATCTGCTGCACAGTAGTTGTATTGGAT
The DNA here is from genome assembly GCA_033557465.1 of Ichthyophis bannanicus. Lineage (NCBI taxonomy): Eukaryota > Metazoa > Chordata > Amphibia > Gymnophiona > Ichthyophiidae > Ichthyophis > Ichthyophis bannanicus. The sequence goes on from CM066048.1 coordinate 26,229,292, forward strand.
GCCCAAGTACTTTGTTATCATATTAACTCATGACTGTTACATTGTACTTGTAATATTTGTAATGTGAGCTCCGTGCACGGTATGGAATGCATGATAAACTTGCCCACTGTTTTATAGTGTGCACGCCAAGCCCTGGCGAACACTTTTGCAGTAGGCATGCACAGGGACATAATTTGGGCATCATGCAAATTTCTGCATGTAAATTATGAAATACTATAATTTATGCACGTTCTTTAAAAATCTAGGCATAAGCATTTATGCCAGTCACAGTGCTGATGTAAGTGCTTGGGCCTAGATTTAATGCACATTTATGGCCATTTACACCCCTATCTTATAAGAAATGTAGGTGCCGGTGTTCTGCATGCCTAAGACTAGGCTCCCGGTTATAAAATGTCCCTTTTAAAGCACACTCAATTACAAAAGTGGGGGGCAGGGGAGGGCAGGTGTGTGTGTGCCCCAGGCACAAAGCAAGCTGGTCCCAGCGCTGCCTGGAGGTACACCTAGCCAGTCTGGTTTTCAGGATATTTATAATGAATATGCATGAGAGGGGTTGCATATAATGGAGAAGCAGACTCATAAATATCAACTGTAGCAACGCTGAAAACCCAACTAGCTAGATGCGTCTCCAGAAGAGAGCTGGGAAACTCTGGGTTACAGAGCAATTGCATTGTTCTTCCACTTGTGTAGTCACTGGTGATGGTTTTTTTTCACTAACAGGAAGAGGGAACATCCAGAGAGACATTCTAAGTCTCATCGTGGTTGGGCTTCTGATCTCACTGCTGGTGTTGTCGGAATAAGGAAGAGGAATGAGTGGAAGGAGCAGTTGTTTTATTCCTGAAGGCTGTTTGCATCCAATCGTCAATTATGCCATGTTTATGGGATCCAATCTGGGAAAGCTCCATAAGCATCCGTTCTACTAATGTTTTGTGTTCTATGTGGAGTTCACTTGTAGTTTCATATTACGTTGGTATTTTGTCCAGTTCTCATTAAGGACATCACGTTCTTTGTAGAAAGATGGCATAGGGAGCAACCTCAAGAGGTTGTCTAATCCATCCCTTCCATCAGGCAGGATCTGTTTATCTGAAACATCTCAGACACAAGTTTCGCCAACCCGGTTCCATTGTGGTTTCCAGCCATGATGATTAGGCATAAGACAGATTTGCATATACAGGGATCTACAATGTCTGCAAATCCAATCATACATATTTGTTATGGATATCCTGAAGATCAGATTAGTCAGGGACTGAGGACAGAGCTGAGGACAGCTGGTCTACCATGTTAAGAACCTCTAGCGATGAAGATTCCACCACTTTTCTGTAGAAGTATTTCCAATGTATTGTCATCTTCACTAAAAGCTCTTCCAAAGGGCAAACCTAAACCACCCCTGTTATAATTTAAGCCCATTACTTGTTGCCCTGCCCAATCTTTTCTGAAACCCGACCTTTATCTATAAGCTGTCAAGTACTGGATAGCTGACCCAACCAACTTATCATTCACTGGTCTATACTTTCGCCTGTGTTTCAGAAAGCCAGGCAATACATAGTGAGGATAAACAGGGAACTTGGGTCAGTATCTCTGTTAGAACCTGAAATGCCTGTTAAGGACAGACTCATCTTTGGGAGAAATCTCTCTACACTGTGAACAGAAGCAATGATACAACCAGAGTGCAAGAGTAGTCTTATGATTAGAGCAGCAGGCCGAGAACCAGGCAAGCCAGGATTCAAATTCCACTGCTGATCCTTGTGACCTTGGATAAGTCATTTAACTCTCTGTTGCCTGAGGTTCAAACTTAGATTATAAGCCCTCTGGGGATAAGAAAATACCTACTGTACCTTGAGTTACTCCTGCAAAAGGCAGGAGCTAAATTCAAGATCCTTTCGCAGCTTAAAGAGGGATTGTCAACACTTGATTATAGGAACTGATTTTAGAGGCTTCTTAAGAGCATAAGGCAGGCCATGCTGGTTTAGACTAAGGACTCATCAAGCCCAGCATTCTATCCCAGACCATGGGCAATCCAGGGCACAAGGAGGCAGCCAGTAGCAATGTTCCTGTGAAGCTGTGTGGGAGTCTTCCACCCATGCTGCTGCCATCAATGAGGGAAAGCGTTGCAGTGGCTTGAGGAGCAGGCAGTATAGGTGGAGGACTCCCACCCAGCTTCACAGGAACGTTACTCGGTAGAATCATACAATTTCTCAGACCTAACATCAAGATGGGTTGAAATATATTTTGCAGAGATTCCACTTTTGTTTCATTTGGCACAATATCCACTGAATATGCTTATGAACTTACTAGGCCAAAGAATTAGCTATAATCCCAGAGATGCTAATGTCCACCAAGTAACATCTTATCGACTGTTTGTGAAGGATTTCAGGTTGTCCAAACACAAGTAGTGAAGATTTTCTCCAGTGACATGAGGATGTCTTTTGGCCTGGACAAATGTGTCAAGGTAACTATGTTAACTATTAACTATGTTGTGCTCCATGTTATATAACCTGTACATAGTTTTAATAAGTACTGTTCTAGTTAACGTTCAAAAAATATGTTCCCTGTAATTACACTTGTATATAGTTAAAACACAACGTTCCTTGTAAATGTATACAGAAGTATACAAATGTTCTGTTCACTGTTTAATGTAAACCGCCCCTGATCTCTGGAAGGGGCGGTATAGAAGAAACTGTTAAATAAATAAATAAAGGTAACCTTCCTTAATGAACAATCAAGGAAAACAAAAAATAACTCACCGACAGAAGACTGTAATATAAAATATCTTATGCAGGAAATAGCAGGAAGAGCAATGCATATTTCCTAGCAAAAAAGCTGCCAGTACTCCTCTGCAGGGTTTAATAAAGGCACCTGTGACCTCTATACGCCGCTCGCTTCTTGTGTTTGTGTTTCTTCACTGGGAGGGCTTCGTGCTCTCTTTGTGTTTCCTGGGCTCTCTCATTAATACATGAAGACTATGGGTCAGTTTTAGCAGGCAATGAAAAAGGTGCCGGTACTCATACCCCTTCAAAGAAAACCCCGAGGAAGAGTAACACAATTGAGCATAAATTACAAAATAAAAAAAACAACAACAATAAGGCAGAAGCCATTGATCAGCTTGAATCCCTGCACTTTCTTATGGCTTTGGAATCAGACAGGCTTGATGCAGTGGTCTAGTAAAGAATTATTCAAAGGGGGCGTGCATGAGCTTTTGAGACCACAGAGGTGCCTTCAGAGAAATCACTCTGGCCTTGAAATCTCAGGCACACATCATTTTTCGATAATCCTTACATCAGTTCAATAAAATGTAGCACAGCTTGAAAAAAATTTGATTGAGCTTGTTCCATGCTCCTTTGAACATCAGTATTCTTTTTGGACAAAATATTAAGATTCTTCTTGTTTTATAATAATTGTTCCATATCATGTTGCAATCTATCCATTGTCTGAAATTATGATAAAATCTAAATGTTAATAAATAAAAAAAATAAAAAGAAATTGTGTGACATCTCCATTTCCACTATTATCCCAGACCTTACTGCTGGGGGGAAAGGGGCAGTATTTGTCTATTGCAATTTACTTCACCCTTCTGTAGTGCTGTCAATGTAGGGGTGGCCCAATGACTTAGCCATAGGGCTGTGATCTGCAGTTGGGGAAGGGGGGCGAGCTAGAAATGTGTCATGTGTGACTTGAAAAACTGCTGCCTTCCCCCATCCCACACTCAGCCACTCACAGAAACTCGCTCTTATCGGGCTTCTTGGAAGCCCCAGTGATGACATCAGCTCCCCCTTCCATCCTTGTTCCCTGTGTTGATGCAATGCTCACACAGCCCTTGCCATGGCCCTGTCCTTGTCGACTGGAGATTAGGGATACCCGACCAGTATCTTCACCTGCATGCATTTTCCTATCTGGGAATGTTCAGCTGTATCAGCATTCAACTATTCCCCAAGAAGTAAATATTGAATAATTGGTTTGACACACGGAAAGGCCATTTCTAAACGAAGGCGTGGTTACATGTATAAAAGTATTTGTCTAATAATAGACTAACACCCAGGGAAATTCCAATTATATAGCTTAATAAATAAATAAATTCCCTACCTTCACCCCTACTACTATATATGATTGAATAACTATTTTTGTCGGACTATTTGCCTTAAGAGGATACCCTCTCCTGTAGAAAATATTCCTTTTATTTGTTTTAATGAGCTAAAATTTAACTCAATTTCCACCCTTCCAGTGAAAAGTTGGGAGACTCACATTCTGTGATCACCACTAAAATTTAAAAAAAACGACAACTTAGCTTTTAGACGAACATTCAAATGAACCTCAAGACAGGTTTCAGGAAACGACTCCCGCTGTAGAATAATTATTGTTTTCCAAACAGCGGTTAAACTTCCTTTCATCAAATTTTTCTCAAATGAAGCCGTCAACCTTTTCACTCTCATGGACAGCAAACGAAATCACCAGCACAAGCTACATAGTGCCATGTTTCAGATCTGAGAATCCTCTCGATCCTTCATCAGGCTAACACTCAAGCTGAATAAAATGCCGCCATCTTAATTCTTTTTCTTATGGGGAAAATCCATCTGACATCAGTTGACTTAGATCCAATTAGAATTCTGCAAGCTTTACTAGCAGCAGGCTAGTCCAATCAAATTCAAAGCCATAAGATATCCCCAAGCTCGACTCATATAACAAACTCCACCAATCGATTTCAAGGTTCAAGCCTTGGGGAATCACTGTTTGCAACCAAAATATCCATTTTTGTTTGAGATACTGAAACATGGCGCTATGTAGCTTGTGCTGGTGATTTCATTTGCCATCCATGAGAGTGAAAAGATTGATGGCTTCATTTGAGAAAAATCTGATGAAAGGAAGTTTAACCCCTGTTTGGAAAACAAGAATTATTCTACAGCGGGAGTCGTTTCCTGAAACCTGTCTTGAGGTTCATTTGAATGTTCATTTAAAAACTAAGTTGGCGTTTTTTTACATTTTTAGTGGTGATCAAAGAATGTGAGTCTCCCAGCTTTTCACTGGAAGGGTGGAAATTGAGTTAAATTTTAGCTCATTAAAACAAAAGGAATATTTATTTTTTTATTTAACAGTATTTCTAAACCGCCTTATCTTATTAATCAAGGTGGTATCACAGCAAACAATCGGGTAACGTGAGTGTGTTAAACATGCAGTGAGGGTGAAATTTAGTTGAGTGTGTGTTGTATTGTGTGCTAGATTGGTTTGAGCTATGTACATTGTGTTGTATTGTGTGCTAGAGTGGTTTGAGCTATGTACAATGTGGGCTATATACAGTGGTGCAAAAATCATTTTCTTTACATGCAGTTTTTAGGCGGTGTCATGTGCTGCTATACATTCTCTGAGGTTATGTGATGTGTCCATAGTGTTCTATGAACAGCATGGTTTTTAGCTGTTTTCTAAAGTCTTTGAGGTCTGTAGTTGCCCTTAACTCGTCCGGTAGTTTGTTCCATATTGTTGGAGCAGCCATGGAGAGTGCTCTGTCTGTTGTGTCCTTGCGTGTGTGTTTGAATTCACTTGGGGTGCTGACTCGGTTGTGTGTTTGTTTTCTTCTAGGACGAGTGCTGGTGTCTGGTTGTATGAGGGTGTGCAGGCTGTTGGCTGATGTGTGCTGATTTATCTTAAATAGGTTTATGATAGTTTTGTATCTGATGCGTGCACCGATTGAGAGCCAGTGTAAGTCCTTTAAGGTAGGTGTGATGTGCTCCTGTCTTGCAGTACCGGATATTATTCGTGCTGCAGTGTTTTGTGCTAGCTGGAGTGGTTTGAGGGCTTGTTTCGGTAGTCCAAGGTATATCGGATTGCAGAAGTCCAGTAGTGGGGTTATCAGTGCTTGACAGATGGTACGAAAGTGTTCTGGGGCGAGGAGTGGTTTCAGTCTCCTGATGATTCGCATCTTGTAGTAGACTTTTTGGATTGTTTGGTCTATGTGTGGCTTGAGGTTTAGTTTATTGTCCAGAGTAACTCCGAGGTATCTCACTTCTGATCTTATTGGTATAGTAGTGTTTTGTATCTTGATATTTGGCGGGTGTATGAAGCTTTGGTTCCGAGTGATGATTAAAGCTTCGGTCTTGTTGTAGTTTATTGCGAGGTTGTTGTTTTGACACCAACTCGTCATTTGGGTAAGGCAGTCTGTTATCTTAGAGAAGTCCGGGTTGTCGATTGATATCGGGGTGTATATCATGATGTCGTCTGCATATATTGTGTATTGAATGTTATTCTCTTTCATGATGTTGCAGATTGGTTGGATGTAAATGTTAAATAGGAGTGCTGAGAGTGCTGATCCTTGAGGTACTCCTTGACGGACATTTATGGGTCGGGAGGTGTTGTGTCCCACCTTGACTTGTAGCTGTCTTTCGGCTAGGTATGAGTGGAACCATTTCAATGTGATACCGTGTATACCAGTGCTCTTTAGTCTTTCCAGGAGCGTGTTGTGGTCCACTGTGTCGAAGGCTATAGGAGAGGGTATCCTCTTAAGGCAAATAATCTGACAAAAATAGTTATTCAATCACATAAACAGCAGTAGGGGTGAAGGTAGGGAATTTATTTATTTATTAAGCTATATAAAAGTATTTGTCGACAATGAGCCTACGCACTCTTTTGAATCTTTTTTAATGGGTGTTTCTGAAGGAGGAGCTGGGCAGAGTTTAGCATGTACTTTTCAGAGACATGTGTGGGTATTATACGTGCTCTAGATACATCTGGAGACAGCACTTTTAGAAGGGAATATATACATGCTCTTTTCCTTTTGGAAACGGACACCATTTACACCTGCATTGGCAGAATCCACCTATCCAGAATTAGCCTGTGTAGGGTCTGGAATGAAATTGCAGATTAGAAACACCAAGTGATGATTTAATGGAAAAGAGAAAAGCGGATATTCACGCCCATGCATATGCAGTTCTGTTTTAGAGAGACAAACTGGAAAAGTGCAGAAAAAGCTCGCATGTAATTAGATAGATACACCAGATCAAAATATTGGACCTAAGCTATTCACGCGGCTATAATTAGATCTAGCTCTGGCAGTTTAACTGCTGATTTAAAAGATACAATTTAAATTGGTGCCTAAATGATTTTTACAGTTCCATTGAGAGGAGTTAAAAGGAGTTTTATTGAAACAAACATATGGTCATACTAAATCTGAAATGCGTGCCCTAATAATGTTGTTTTGGCATCATGAAGATGTTTGGAGATTTTCAAGAAAGTTGGCAATTTCTATGCACTGCAATGTAATAGCAGAAAATTGAAAGGAAAAAAAAAGGAATTACTATGGGTATTATTCCCGAAGAAGTACATACTTAGTCTACTGCGAAAGTTTGCTTCTGGCAGCTTTGTTAGTACCTAAGAAATTAAGAAATGCATTTTACAAGAATGAGGCAAGTGCCGGAAGAGCCCCAGCCTACCATGTTTGATTCGAAGGATTACAATAAAATTGATGGGCAGAATCATAGCTGCTGTCGTTCAAGAAGGGCAAATTTTAGAGTTCCTACACAGGGCAATATTTTATAAGGTGCCTTCTGGCGAATGAACAAAATTTCATTGGCGAAAGTCTAAAAACCCTGAGGTTCTATACAGAGGTAATGAGCCCATTTCCCATATCCTTGAAGGGGAGATGCTGAATATGGAGTAGGGGAGAGAGATGGTGGATGCAGGGAATAGAGATGGGAAGGGGTGATGCAGGATTTCGAGAGAGTAGAGAAGGGAAGATATGGACTACAAGGTGAAGGGGGAGGGAAGAGAAGGTGAGATACAGGGGCAAGGGCACAAAAGGAGAAGAGGATGTTGGACAGAGGGGGCAGTTAGTGAGAGGCTGGAGAAGGAGAGAGAGATGGAGAATAGAAGGGCTGAGGTGAGTGAGATGGAAAGCCGTAGGTAGATGCATTAGAAAAGGAAAATTAAGGACTGAATGGTGAGGAGGAGTGAAATCTTAGTGGACAGAGAAATGGAAAAAGCGGAAAGATCAGTGTGTGAGACAGATGTAGGGGGGAGTAAGTGAGGACAATAGGAAAGAAAAGCAGTAGCAAATGGACAGTGACCCTGAGGAGACAATTAGAAAAATAAAATGGTCAACCAACAAAGTCAACAAAAAAATATTACTTTCACTCCAGCAATTGGAATATCATTTTTTGGAATTTTGCACAGTACTGATAACATGTTTCTATTGTATACTGCCTTGATGTTTGAAAGGCGATATATTAAGTTTTTAATAAAACATAAATGCAGCACTATTTCTATTTCGCCAGTGTTGCACTGCATACAGTGTAGATTCTTGGGATTTCAGTTTAATTTTTGTTTACTTATTTCTCTCTTTAGTTTATGTTAATTTATTCTATACTTGCTGAGGTTATCTGTGTTCAGCATGTATGACGAAGTACAGATATTCTCAGCATGGAGTTTCTAGGTAGAAATCTGTAGTGATTTTGAGTTATTGTTTATTGTTTATTTCACATTTAATATACCACCTCCCATAACGAGGCGGTTTACAAACAAAATCAATAGTTAAAAAAGAGGAAAGTACAATAAATGATAGAAGGGAGGAAAGTAGAGGCAGAATAAATATCCAGTTCAAAGACAGAAAACAGAGAAAGAAAACTTAGGGGGGAAAAGCTAGAGAGAAAAGATGAGTCTTAAGAAGAGAACGGAATTTGGGATAGGATTCTTCTGTACAGAGGTTGGTGGGGAGGGAGTTCCAGAGAGAGGGTCCTAAATAGTAGAATGCCGATTTCCTGGTAGATTGCAGATGAGCTTTGGAGGGTGCTGGAAGGTGAAGACGGTTAACGTGTATGGACCGAAGACTACGTGAGGGGGTATGGTAAGTCAGTAAATCCGAAAGGTAAGCAGGTGTTGAGCAATAAATGGCTTTATGAGTTAAGGTGAGGACTTTAAATGATATCCGGTAGTCAAGTGGCAGCCAGTGGAGGTGATGTAGCAGAGGGGTGACATGGTCACGAGGGGAAGCGTGGAGGATCATGCGAGCAGCTGTATTTTGGATCAATTGAAGATGGTGTTTTTGATATTGGGGGAGACCGGCGAAAATAGTGTTGCAAAAGTCTAATCTGGTGATGGCCAAAGAAAGGAGAAGAGTAGTGAGGGCCTGAGTGGACAGAAAGGGACGAATAGCACGAATTTGCCGGAGACATAGAAAAGAGCACCGAGAAATGTGAGAGATATGGTCATGAAAACTAAGGGCGCTATCAAGAAACACCCCAAGGTAGCGAAGCTTAGGGACTACAGTGATGGTGGAGCCTGCAAGGGATGGAGCAAGTGAAGGAGTAGGAGAAGTGTGCGGGAACCAAATTGCAGCAGTCTTGTTAACATTGAGCACCAGACAGTTTGAGGAAAGCCAAGAAGAAATAGTGGACAAACAATCTTCTAAAGGTGATATATCAGGGTGGGATGAAGAAGTGTGATGCATCAGAAAGATATCGTCAGCATAGAAGTAACTTGAAATCCCGGATTGTTGAATGATTAGTGCCAAAGGGGCAAGAAAGACGTTAAACAATAAAGGAGCCAAAATGGAACCCTGAGGGACACCACAAGGGAGTGGAAAATGGTCGGAGAGTGAAAGGGAGGAGGAAACAGCAAAGGACCGATGACAGAGAAATGAATGAAACCAGTGATATACCGAACCACGAATACCCGCATCCCGAAGACAAGAGAGAAGAAGGGCGTGGTCCACCAGGTCAAATGCTGCCGAGAGATCGAGTGATACCGCTAGAGTGATGTTGCCCTGGTCGTGAGAGGTATGAATTTCATTTAATACAGCAGTGATTGTGGACTCGACACTAAAACCGGGTCTGAAACCGGATTGCCTGGGATGAAGAAACAGTGTGAGAAAGTTGTGAGAAAACCACCTTTTCCAAGAGCTTAGAGGAGAAAGGGAGGTTGGAAACTGGGCGATAGTGAGCAGGGATGGAGGGATCAAGGGTAGGTTGCTTTAGAAGAGGGCGAACTGTGGCATGTTTCCAGGGGGTAGGGAAGAAACCAGAAGATAAGCTAGAATTAATGATGGTCAGCAGAGGTTGAAGTAATGAGGCAGGGGGTTCAGAGAACCATGAAGAAGGAATAGGATCCAAATCACAGGTAGTTTTCCGAGTAGTAGACAGTAAATGAAGCAATTCTGAAGAGGAAACAGATGAGAAGGTGGACCAAGTGTGGGAAAGGCATGGAGAGAATGGGGGAGAGACAGGAGGGGGTGATGGCAGGGCTTGGGGGCAGTGAGGGAGAGAGGAACGGAGATTCTGGATTTTAGCGGAAAAAAAAGGTCGCCAGGGTGGTAGGGCTAGGGGCTATGTTGGGATGAGAAGAGCCCTGAACAGAAGAGGACTGCAAGCGAGAGAGAGTGTTCAATGTAGCGAAAAGCTGACGGGATCTGTTAGGGGCAGCTATGATTGTGGAGGAGTAAAAAGAGCATTTCGCCTGATGAATAGCGGAGCGGTAATGGGCATGGCAGGATTTAAATTTGTGATAGGAGGAGGCAGAGGGGGCCTTGCGCCAGAGACACTCAGCTCTTCGTAAATGAGAGCGAAGTAGAGAGAGCCCAGCGTGGTACCAAGACTGGTGAGTACGGCGCCGAGGTTTGACAAGTTTGATAGGGGCAACTTGGTCAAGGGTGCGTGACAGCTCAAAATTCCACGTTGTGACCTGGGAGGAGGGCGAGCAGGAAGGGAAATCAGACGGGAGAGGAAGGAGAGCAGTGGAGAAGGCCTGCATAGTGGACGGGTTGAGGCGCCGGGAAGGACGGGCGGGTGGAGAGAGGGGAGGGGGAGCCAAGGGAGGGGCCTGAAAGGTGAACAGAAGGTAGAGATGATCTGACCAGGGTATGGAGACTGCAGAAGGAGCAGAAATTATATATGGAGAAGACAGTGGGGAAATGATTAAATCAAGAATGTGACCTGCAACATGAGTGGGTGAAGAGACATGCTGAAGTAAGGAAAGATCACAGAGTAGGGAGGAGAAGGCAACGTCCCTGGCCGAGGTAGGGGAGTCAAAATGGACGTTAAAGTCACCCAGTAAATGGAATTGAGGAAATTGAAGGACCAAATCAGAGACAGAAGCTAGGAGGGAATCCCAGATGGGGGGAGAGGAAGATGGAGGGAGATAAATAAGGAGAAATTGAAGAGCAGGTAAGCTATTCAACTGGAGTAGAAGAGACTCAGGATAAGTTAGTGAGACAGATGAAATCTTGGAGAGGGGTAGCGAGGAGCGGTAAATTACCGCAACCCCACCACCTGACCGAGTAATACGCGGGACAGATATGGCGTCATAGTCGGGGGGAAGGCAACGCTGAAGGAGAGACTCTTCTCCCTCCTTAAGCCAGGTCTCGACCAAGAAAAGAACATTGATATGCTCTCGATCGATAAGGTCATAGATTAGAGCAGTTTTTGAGCGCAGAGACCGACAATTGAGCAGACTCAATCGGAGGGGCGCTGGTAGAACAGACCCAGAATGCGGCGGGTAGGGGGAATGAGCAGAAACTCGAGAGGGAGGGGCCAGTACCACAGGGCACAGATGGGCACGAGAAGGGGCCTCAGAGCGGGTAATTGATAAGGAAGAGGGCAGGGGGCGGCGACCCCAGAGTACCAGGATGGCCGACATATCCGACAGATAGAGCAGCAAAAGACAAAGAGTAAAGCAAGTGATAGAGCGGACGGATAAACACTTACAGTTAGATGCAGCAGACGAATTGGAGAGCGTGGAGAGAACAGGATGATCCGCGCCAGGAGCCAGAGAAAATGAAGTGGAGGCGCCACAGAGTGAGAGGAGACTGTCGCCCGCGTCGTCGCCCCAAGGAGCTCGCCCAAGGAGCACGTCCTGCTCCTTGGACGCGCTCCTTCGGCACGTGCCGCCACGTCACGGGACGCCGCAGACAGCGTCTTAAAATAGTAGTGGCTGACAGTTGCGCAATCGCGTTGTACGCGATTGCGTCGTGTCCAGGGGTGGAGCTGTGATGGCAGGAAGCAGCGCAAGACGGCTACACTGGGTATCAGGAGAGCGCAGGAGAATGCTGTGACGCCGCAGACAGCGTCTTAAAATAGTAGAGGCTGACTGTTGCGCAACCGCATTGTACGCGATTGCGTCGTGTCCAGGGGTGGAGCTGTGATGGCAGGAAGCAGCGCAAGATGGCTACACTGGGTATCAGGAGAGCTCATTTCTTAGTAGATGAACTGATGTTCTGAGCCAACTGAAATATTTACATTGCTGCCCTTTTCTGTATAGCCTCCTTACAAAAACCCTACAAAAGTCATTGAGGACTAGAACTCACTCAGTATTACTTCATAATATGCTACCACTACTATTATCACCATCACCAATATACCTTGTACCAGAGAGGGTTTTTATTGCCATTACAGATATGAAACTAGAATCAAGGGGTTTTTTTCTAAGTTCTACTAGGGATATATTCAAATTCTGCTCAGCATCCCTTGTTAGATGAGGACGACTTCTATGGATGCAGAATCTCTATGGATCGAAATTCCATGTTAAAAGGGGAAGGAGATGGCTGTGGGGGTGTACTATTGACCGCTTGGCCAGAAGGAACAAATAGATGATGAAATGCTCAAAGAAATCAGGGAAGCTAACAAAAGTTACAACACAGTAATAATAATGGTCGATTTCAATTACTCCAGTATCAACAAGATCGGTGTCACAGCAGGACATGCTAGGGAGATAAAGTTTCTAGATAAAACAAATGACTGCTTCTTGGAGCAGCTGGTTCATGAACAGACAAGAGGGGAAGCCATTTTGGACCTAGTCCTTAGTGGAACACAGGATCTGGTGCAAGAAATAAGGGTGTTGGGGCCACTTGGCAATAGGATCATACCATGATCATGTTTGATTTAATAAATGGAGGAAGGATGGCAAGGACATCCACAGTACTACCTTTAACTTTCAAAAGGGAGACTATGATAAAATAAGGAAAATCGTTAAGAAAAAACTAAAAGGAGCAGCTACAAAGGTTAGAGATTAACATCAAGCATAGGTGCTGTTTAAAAATACTATCTTGGAAGCTCAGACAAGTTGTATTCCATGCTTTAAGAAACGTGGAAGGAAGTCAAAAAAACTGCGAGCATGGTTTAAAGGTGAGGTCAGAGAGGCTGCTGTTGCCAAAAAAAGCATCTTTCAGGAAATAGAAAAAAAGAGCCAAATGACGAAAACTGGAAACAGCACAAGCACTGGCAAATTAGATGTAAGGCACCATTACGGCAGGCAGAGAGAATTTTAAAAAAGGCTGCGGTGGAAGCAAAATGCCTAATAAAAACTTTTTCAAGTACATTCGTAGCAAAAACCTGTGAGAGAGTCAGTTGGACCATTAGGTAATAGAGGGGTAAAAAGGGGCACTAAGAGGGGACAAGGCCATAGGGGAGAGACTGAATGAATTCTTTGCTTCAGTCTTTACTGAGGAAGAGTAGGGATGTTACCCATGACTGAAAAGGCATTTAAAGGTGATGCACCAGAAGAATTGAAAGGAAAGATTAGTTACTCACCTGTAACAGGTGTTCTCCAGGAGCAGCAGGAATCAGTCCTCACATATGGGTGTCATCGACGCCGATGAAGCCCCAGCGGAGCATTTCCCCAGCTTTCTATGAAAGCCTTTGGGAATGCAGGCACGCATGCGCGGTTCCCTTCCCGCCTAAAGGTGCCATCTTACCTCAGTCAAATGATATAGCTAAGAACAGCACACAAAAAAAATGTAAAAACAAACTATGTACAACTGCAACTCCCAGGGGAGGAGGGAGGGTTGTGAGGACTGATTCCTGCTGCTCCTGGAGAACACCTGTTAAAGGTGAGTAACTACTCTTTCTCCAGGACCAAGCAGGAAGTCAGTCCTCACATATGGGTGACTCCCTAGCTCTGGGCTACTGAGGAACCCAGGCTGAACAAGAGAACTCCCTCTAGTCCCAGCAGCAAAGAAAGGCTTTTCAAGGACACAACCTCCACCGGTAGCCCAACAGAGGGCAGGAGTTGCCTAAACCTCAAAGAGATTCCGGAGTACTGCTTGGCCAAAAGCACTATCCCTACGGGACTCCCTCTCCAGACAGTAATGGGCCGCAAAGGTCTGGCTTGAAGACCAAGTTGCAGCCCTGCAGATGTCTATCAAGGGTACAGAGCGGAGATGAGCCACTGAGGCAGCCATTGCCCTGACACGGTGGGCCGTGACCCGACCCTGCAAAGGAAGGTCAGCCGCCTTGTAAGCCCAGGTGATACAGTCAGCCACCCAGATGGACAAGGTACGCTTGGACACAGCCAACCCCAACTTATTAGGGTCGAAGGATACGAAGAGCTGAGTAGCCCTTCTATGCCCCTTGTCGCGAGCACTACCCTGGCGGTAAGTAGCGGTCAGGGCAGGTCGGACATAATTATATAGGGAGGAGATTGGCCAGTAATCCAGAGGCCCAATTGGCTTTTGGTCCTGTTAGTTTCCTGGATCCTAATCTCCAAAGAATCAACTGCACAAGTGGTGGGAAAATAAAGGCTTTTATTTCCCTTTCACGCAAGGGTTCAAAGGATTGGGCAATAACAACAACGCAAATGTCCTTAATTCAGGTAAGAAAAAGTAAAACAAAAGTTTGAAGCAAAACTGTTACTTTCACAGTAGCGCTGGTATTCATACAACCGGAATGTTCTAGGCAGTAACACATACAGCTTACAAGCCTGGCAAAGATTCTAGGCTTCCTGTGGTACAGTACGTACTTATTTTTATTTAGTATACCGCTACTTCCAGCGATCAGCAGCGTTTTTTGATTACAGATTGGAAATTGTCAAATCATGACAGGAAATTTTTTGAGGTATAAACACATTGATTAGACAGGAAAGCACAGCACACAGAGAACTATTTTACAGGGAACATGGGCTATGGAGGGTTAAGTGGCTTGCCCAAGACCACAAGGAGCACCTGTGGGACTAGAAACCCCAGTCCTTCCGGCCCAAGGTTGCTGTCCTCTAGTGGGATTTGAACCCCCGACCTTCCGGCCCGAAGTACCTTGCCCCAACCACTAGGCTACTCCTCCACTCATTCCATTTCGGTATCTGAAACCTCATTTGCCAATTCCACTTGCATTGGCTCATAGGCGGAAGCCTCTGACTCTGAGTCCCTAGGTTCAGGTAGGTTATAGTCAGGCTTCTTATATAGCTCTTCTAGCACAGCCCAATGTTCTGGGTAACTCGTAGGGCGTCGGCTCTGTGCTGTTTTGTATGGAGGAAATTCCTCTCTCCTTAGAGGTTTTATGGCAGCTTTATAAAAACATTTATTATTCAAACCTTTCTTATCAGGTAAACTTTTCCTATAGCTTGTATCATAAAAAGCTTTACCTTGAGAATTTGGCTTCTCTGTTTCCAGTGAAGGTTGAGGCCTGCACCAGTTTCTCCGTTGGCTTGCCTGTACAGCACGGCTTAGGTCTTCAGGCTGTGACCCTGTTGGTTTTGGACAACAGCTGCAGCAACGCCTTTGCCACTCTGGGCAAACAGCTTTTACTCCTCTGTGAGCTGAGACCTTCCCAGGTTCCTCCGTAGCTCTCAGGCAATCACCTTTCACTCTGGGTGATCTCCTGGCAGTGGAATATTCAGGTTTGCATTCTAACCTCTTTTCCTCTGTCTTGCCTTCCTTCCTGCTGCACGCTGTCCTGCTGCATTCACTCTTGCTGCCTCCTCTCCAGCCATCTCTCCAGCTGCCTTCACTCTGGCTGCTTCTCCAGCTGCTGCCACTCCTTCCGCTGCCACTTCCTTCGCTTCTCCATCTGCCTCCACAGCTGCCTCTTCTCCCACTGCCACTTCTCCCTTCTGCTTTCCAGTCTTCCTCCTTAAGAAGTCCTCCTGTGCTCGAGGATTGGAGGTTGGCTGGCATTACCTCATGTTCAGTGGGGCGTGGTTCCTCAGTCACTCTGGAGCCCCTCTTGCTCCCTCTACCTGGCTCCTCCAGATATTGCAGCTTGCATGTACCTTTTTCTTTATTTAAAGCATTTTCCTTTCTCTCAACCAGGTCTGCTGGGTGACACCCTGCGTACGGTCAAGGTAGAAGGATAAGGCCCTCCTACAGTCCAGGGTATGCAGAACTGCTTCAGCCTGGCTAGCATGAGGCCTAGGGAAGAATGTTGGAAGAACCACCTCTTGGTTAAGATGGAAGGAGGAGACAACTTTAGGGAGAAACTTTGGATGAGTCCTAAGGACTACCCTGTTCCCATAGAAGCGAGTGTAAGGCCTATAACAGACAAGGGCCTGAAGCTCACTCACTCGCCTAGCCGAGGTAAGGGCTATGAAGAAGAGTGTCTTCCAGGACAGGAAGAGTAGAGGGCAAGTAGCCATCGGCTCAAAGGGTGGGCGAGTCAGCTGCTGCAAGACCACATTCAACTCCCACTCAGGAGCAGGAGGACGGATTGGAGGCTTGAGCAAAAACAAGCCCCTGAGAAAGCGGGACACCAAGGGGTGAACCGACAGAGAATGTCCTTCCACCAGTGAGTGGTGAGCTGCTAGAGCTGAGAGGTGGACCCGAACAGAATTGGACTTAAGTCCCTGATTGGACAAGTGCAGTAAGTACTGAAGTACCACTGGTACAGTACAGGAGAAAAGATCCTCTGTACATAGCTGACACCAGACAGAAAACCTTCTCCATTTGAGAGCATAGGTTTTTCTAGTGGACTGTTTCCTAGAGGCTAGGACAACCTCCTCAACTTCCTGAGGTAAGCCCCAGGGAGCCAAAACTACCCTTGCAGCCTCCAGGCCATCAAATTGAGAGCTTTGAGATTGGGGTGCAGAAGGGAACCCTGCTCCTGAGAGAGCAGGTCGGGTTGCAACCCCAGAGGCAGTGGGGGATCCACCGCCAGCTGAAGCAGAAGTGGAAACCAAGGCTGTCTCGGCCACCTGGGAGCCACCAGCAGGACCGAGGCCTTGTCCTGAAGGATCTTGAAGAGAGTTCGGGCCACCAAGGGCATGGGAGGAAACGCATACAGGAGGCCCTGAGACCAGGGAATCAGAAAAGCATCCGCTGCTATCCACAGAGGATACGGTTGCCTGGAGCAGAACTTTGGCAGCTGTTTGTTCAGTGGACTGGCAAACAGATCTATCCAAGGGAGACCCCATTTCAGGAAGATCTTCTGAACTTCTAAGGGATGCAGCTGCCACTCGTAGGGCTGCAGAATCCTGCTCAACCTGTCGGCCAGGTAGTTCTCCTGGCCTGGAAGGTACACAGCCCTGAGGAGCATGTTGTGCTTTAGGGCAAAGGTCTTGAGCTTCCCGACAAAGGAGCCTGGACCCAGTCCCGCCCTGTTTGTTCACATAAAACATGGCCACCTGGTTGTCTGTCTGAACAAGGACAGAATGATGAGCCAGGGCAGGAGAGAAAGCTTTGAGAGCTAGGTGAATAGCCCTGAGTTCCAGGAGATTGATCTGCTGTGCTGCCTCCCAAGGAGACCACAGGCCCTGGGTGCACTTGTCTAGACAATGAGCTCCCCAGCCCTGCAGGGAGGCGTCGGTGGTCAGGACCACCGTGTGCCCAGGGATCTGAAAGGGCACTCCCTTCAGCAAGTTGGGTGGATGTAGCCACCAGTTGAGGGAGGTCAGAAATTGTCTGGACACCCTTACTTTGTCTCTGAGGCTGCCTGTGGCCTGTGACCACTGAGTCTGAAGGCACCACTGCGCAGGCCTCATATGGAGCCTGGCATTGGGAGTCACATGTACTGTCGAAGCCATGTGGCCAAGAAGTCTTAGGCAGAGCCTGGCGGAGACCAGTGACCTGCTGAGAAATGGAGCTACCAAGGCCATCAATCTTTGGGCCCTGTCTGCTGGCAAGAAAGCCTTTGCAAGCAGAGAGTCTAACCTTGCTCCTATGAACTCCAAGTTCTGGGAGGGGAGCAAAGTGGACTTTGCGAAGTTTATGACAAACCCCAGCCTTTGAAGAAGAGCAATAGTTCTGAGGGTGGCTTGTCTGGCCTCCTGGCACGTCTGACCCCTGATGAGCCAGTCGTCCAGATAGGGGAAGACAAAGATGCCCTGATTTCTCAGGTAGGCCGCCACCACTGCTAGGCACTTTATGGGGGCGGAGGTGAGGCCGAAAGGCAGCACTCTGTATTGATAATGGTTTCCTCCCACAATGAACCTGAGGTACTTTCTGTGGTCTGGATGAATGAAGATGTGAGTGTACGCATCCTTTAGATCTAAAGAGCATAGCCAATCTCCCTGCTGGAGGTAGGGCAGAAGTGTCCCAAGAGTAAGCATCTTGAACTTCTCCTTCACTAGGAACTTGTTGAGGTTCCTGAGGTCCAGAATGGGTCGAAGGCAACCGGTTCTTTTGGGCACCAGGAAATACCTGGGGTAGAAACCGTGACCTTGTAAGTGGGGAGGCACAGGCTCTACCGCCCTGTCCACCAACAGACCGTGAAGCTCTTGCAGGAGAAGGTCTGTGTGCAGGGGAGGCCTTGGAAGCTCCCCTGGAAAATATGGTGGAGGCAGTTGGTGAAAATGTAGGGCATAGCCCTTGTAGACTATGTCCAACACCCAACTGTCCCCGGTGATAAGGGGCCACTGGTGGGCAAAGAGGGCGAGGCGACCTCCTGTGCAGGGTTGGGAGAGCAGTGGAGGAGAGGCTACGCTCAAGGAGTCAAAAACCCCCACCCTGCTGAATGGTAGCAGGGGCCGGAGGCTTGGGGGTCCTCTGCCTACGGTGCCCATTACCCTGCCCCTTGGCTTGCTGACCCTGGGGGGCAGCTTGGGCAGCTTGATATTGCGGGTACTGTTTGTAGGCAGTGCCCTTCCTCGGGTAAAAGGGCTTTTTACCCGAGCCCTTCTTTTTATGAGAAGGGGCAGAGGTCTTCCTACACAGCCTTGTCCGTGTGAGGTGCTCAGTTTCGAGCTGAGCAGCCTTCTCAGTCATGGGCTTGCCAAAAAGGTTTTCACCTCGGCAAGGGACATCGACCAACTTGTCCTGAACCCATGGCTCGAGGTCCGATGACTGCAGCCATGCCTGGTGTCGAGCCGTGATGCCGGCTGCCGCAACTCGGGCCGAAGCCTCGAAGACATCGTAGGCAGCGCGGGACATGAACTTCGAGCAGTCCCGAATCTCCGAGGACAAGGACTTAAATCTCTGCAAGGGTTCCCCGGAGAGTCCAGCAGAGAACCCGGTCAACTCCTTGGCCAGATCCCACAAGTACATGCCCATGTACAGCTGGTACGACTGGACACGGCAAGCAAGCATCGAGCCCTGGAAGCACTTTCTACCGACGCCATCGAGGTTTCGGGCCTCCCTCCCAGGGGGCACCACGGAGTGCCTCTTCTGGCTCTTCAGACGATGCATGGCCGATTCCACAACCATAGAATGGTGTGGTAGCTGTGCCTTTTGAAAGCCAGGGCTCTTTCTGAGTCGATAGATCAAGTTGACTCGCTTGCTGAGAACCGGCGCCGAGGGCGGTGCCTCCCACATACGGAAGAGGAGCCGTTCCAGCATCTGAGGAACCGGGACAGTAAAGGCCTCCCTTGGAGGAGGGTCATACTGTAGAGTCTCGAGCTCTTCAGCTCGAGGCTCCTCCTCGGGATCCGCCGGAATAGCCAAGGCGGTGGCCATATCCTGGACGAACTCCGAGAACCGAGTATCCTACGGGGGGGATCTACTCCGGGGCTCAGACTGTGGTGAGTCCCACGGGACGCACCGAGTCTTGAAGGTATCAGGAGACTCCTCATCCTCCGTCTCCAAGCTGACTCGTCCGAGGAGGAGACAGGGTCCGACCCCGCAGGGCCCTGGAGCACCCGCCCCGACGCCGGAGGCACCGGCGTCGACGCCCTCAGTCCCGAACGGGAAGTCGAGGGAGACCGGGACCGAGGTCGACTCTGAGCCACGATGGACTCGAGTATCGGCTCGGTCTCCGGGGTCGACTTCGAAGTCGATGTCCCGGTGGTCGGGGCAGATACGCCAGACAGGCTGGCCATCAGTGCCTGCTGCTGCTCCATGAAGGCAGACAGTCTGCTCTCCAAGGCTGTCATCCTGAGACTCAGCTCGGGAGACGCAGCAGCCACCGACTCGGGCCCCGGCGGCGACGGGCCCGACATCGGCTCCCTGGGAGGAGAGTCCGAGGACTACGGGGCTTACGTGTCCAGCAGACTCCGGTTCCATGCGAGGAACGTTTGTAGGCTTCTCGTGTTCCACAGGCCCGGGGCGACGGTCGGGGGTCTTAGACCTGGCCCTCGAGGAGCCAGGGACCTCCTCTGACGATGCCCTTGCGAGCCGCTTCTTCCTCTTGTGTTCCCGGTCGGGGGACCCCCTGTCCGAGGAGCTTCGACGGCGCTCGGGATCGGAATCCCGAGATGTCGAGGCCTCAGACGAGGTTCGGGCCCGGCCGGAGGCTGAGTCCGAGAAAAGCCTTTCTTTTTGTTGCTGTCGACTTTGTTGCTGTCGACTTCGGAGTGCCGAGGCACTGAAGGCAGCAGTCGTGTGTGTCGGTGAGAGACATTAATTTCTTGCACCGATCACACTTTTTAAAACCACTGGAAGCCATCGGGGAAAAAAGAGTCCCCGTGAGGTCAAAAGACCGGCCTTCCAGGAAAAAAGTGAAAAAAGGGCGCGAACGCCAGCCACGAAGGGCAAAAACCGAAAAGGAAGAATCGGGCTCGATACCGGCGTACCGAACCCGACGGGAAGGGAACCGGCGTCGAACCGGAAGAAAAAATAGCGATAATCGCCGAAAAAATCTACTTTTAACCGGGAGGACAGGACACACGTCCGGTGGGCTTCACGGAAAAAAAGAGACTGAGGTAAGATGGCACCTTTAGGCGGGAAGGGAACCGCGCATGCGTACCTGCATTCCGAAAGGCTTTCATGGAAAGCTGGGGAAATGCTCCGCTGGGGCTTCATCGGCGCCGATGACACCCATATGTGAGGACTGACTTCCTGCTTGGTCAAAGGCGATCATGCTATGATCACTATTGCCAAGTGGCCCCAACACCCTTATCTCTTGCACTAGATACCTAGCATTCTATTTGCTCTCTTGGCTGCCGCTGCACACTGAGCAGAGGGTTTTAACATGTTATCCACAATGACGCCTAAATCTTTGTCCTGGGTGGTAGTTCCTAATGTGGAACCTTGCATCGTGTAACCATAGTTTGAGTTGTTCTTCCCTAGGTGCATAACTTTGCACTTGTCCACATTAAATTTAATCTGCCATTTCGATGCCCAATCTTCCAATTTATCAAGATCCTCTTGCAAATTTCCACAATCCTCATGGGTTTTAACAACTTGAAATAGTTTTGTGTCATCTGCAAATTTGATAACCTCACTCGTTATTCCCAGGTGATTTATGAATATGTCAAAAAGCAGCGGACCCAGCACAGATCCCTGGGGTACACCACTATTCACCTTTATCCATTGGGAAAACTGGCCATTTAGCCCTACCCTCTGCTTTCTATCTTTTAACCAGAGCCTGATCCACACTAGTACACTGCCTTCTATCCCATGACTCTTTAGTTTTGCCAAAAGTCTCTGATGAGGGACTTTGTCAAAGGATTTCTGAAAGTCCAAATACACTATATCAACCGACTCACCTTTGTCTACCTGTTTATTCACACCTTCAAAAAAACATAACAGATTAGTAAGACAAGATCTTCCTTGTCTAAAGCCTCTTGAAGCTAGCTTGGCAACCCTTAAGATCAGCAGATCAAGACTGACCTTGCCCAGGAGGAGATATTGTTGTCATGGCTATGCTAGGTATGCAGATTGCACAGCCAACTCTTTTTGGGTAACTGTGACCTGGATTGAGTACTGTTGGAAACAGAATACTGGACTTGATGGACCCTTAGTCTGACCCAGTATGGCATTTCTTATGTTCTTATTAAAGCAAGTTTGCCCACGCTCGCCGCCACTATGTGTGCCCCGACTATAAACTCCATGCCTCCCTTCTAGCCAACACTCAGAACAGACCGTACTTGCCACTCTGCACTTGGCGTGCCACTGCTAATTGGGTTGGTCACCAATGGAGTGCATTTATCTGGGTCATATGCATCATTTGAAGTTTAAAGTCATGTCCTGACCTTGAACTAAACTAGATCCATCTGCTGCTACAGTGAACACACAAATAGCAATGTTGATAACACTACTGTACATAGCTGCAGAGCCTGAACTGTGTTTTGTTCTGTTCTTTTGATGACTATTTACCTCAAAATAAAGGAAGTACTTGGGAATCCGCCAACCATTGTATGGAAATCGAGTCACTTTGGTACTGCTCTGTTATTCACGCCAGAGGCCTTAAATTATAAAGTCTTTTCAATAGAGAAAGATTTATGTCAGCATCCTAGGCCTTGAGGCACCTTGGGGAAACCACCACTATAACAATAATTTAAAAACTGGACTAATTCCTTACCACCCGGTGACTATTCTTCCCTCGGGGGTCACTGCAGACACGATCAAGGGCAGAGTTTCAGTGCTGGCAGTGAATTGGCATGGATATATACTCAGCCCTGCCCATCCCAGAGTAATTTGTGTCTTAGAAACAAATATGTTGAGTTTTGTAGAATTGGTAAACAACTAACTGAATTCAAAATATGTTATTCTGGCACTAGGATGTTGTGAAGGAAAAAGGAGAGGAAATGAAAAATCTGCGTTACTGGCACAATCTCACAAAGTGTATCTGCTTTATATTCAAATATTTGTTACAGTGTCTTATCCGGAAGGAATATTCCCTGTATTAACAGCTAGGGATATGCACAGGGCAAAAACTGTTGATGTTCTGTTTGGTACAGCAGCAGGCTGACAACCAGGGAAGCTAGGTCGAGTTCCTACTGTCATTCCTTATGATCTCGGGTAAATCGTTCCTGGCGTGCCAATAAAACAACTGTAAACAGGTACAAATACATGATCATGCTCACCAAATATCGGCACCATATTAATTCAACTAAAAAGGACTTTCATACAAAACTCCTCATGAGATCAATTAATAAACCAAAAGACCTATTTTTTTATAGTTAAGTCCCTTACAGCTGACCCTAACCATTCATCGGCATCTACAGACATAGCGCCTCAAACACTTGCTAATTTTTACATGTCCAAATTAAACTCCCAACCACACAACACTAGTATAACTGTCCACAACTCATCACAGCCTACAGAACTATGGAAAAAGTTCCATTCAATTTACCCTGAATCCCTTAAGAGGATAATTGCATTTATGAACACTACAACATCTAAACCAGATCCACGCCCAGTTAAATGGATAAAGGATTCTATTGCAGAAATTGCCCCTATTATACAAGCAATTTATCAAATCACTATCCCAAAGCTACATGCCTCTAGAGCTTAAAAAAGCTAACAATCGGCCAATCTTAAAAAACAAAGCACTGGACAAATCATGCCCATTTTCCTACTGATCTATCTCCAGTCTGCCTTTCCTTGCTAAAATAATAGAAAAATATGTTTGCATTCAATTGCAAGATCACATTGATCCCTATTCACCACTAGAGGAGTGTCTCAGTGGTTGGGACAGGTTACCTCAGGCTAGAGGGCCAGGGGTTCAATACCCACATAGGGACAAGTAACCTCAGGCCAGAGGGACTGGGGTCTCTAGTTTTCAAAATTGATTATGCCATCTATTCAGATGACATAATGCTGTTCATGCCCTTTAACATAAATTCACCCAACTTTAACCCTATAACATCTTGCTTCAAGAAAACTGCAATACGGCTCAAAAACATAGGCCTAAATATCAATTACAAAAAAACAAAGTCTTAATAATTACTAATAACCACACCTGTATCTCACACAGTCCATACCAATAGATGTTTTACTTGAAGTTAACGATGAGGTCAAATATTTAGGGGTTACTTTAGATAAACACTTATCTTTCCATACCCACATCAAGAATACTACTAAAGCAATATTCAACAAAATCCATCTACTGCAACATATAAAACCCTTAATACAGCCATCAGACTTCAGAAAGATAATGCAGGCGATGATAACCCCACACATAGACTATTGTAATAGTCTACTGCATGGTCTACCAAAGATATCCCTGCATCCACATGATGGCACAACACACTGCTGCTCGAATCATTCACAATACACGTCAAATTGACCATATTACACCAATCTTGTATGACCTACACTGGTTATCCATCCATAGCCATATAAATTACAAGTTACTTATGATCACTTTCAAAGTCATTAGAAAACTATCGCCCCTACTCCTCTCGCAATTAGTCAAAGTCGTACCTAACAACCAACAAAGACGAAAGCAATTGAATAACACTCTGGTTACTTCACCTGAATTCCATAAAACTAAAAAATGCACAAGCAATAGAGCTTTCAAATATATTTCCCCTATGCTCTGAAATGCTTTACCAGCTAGCCTTCGAAATATCATAGACCTCGCCACTTTTCATTTCCACCTCAAGATTCATCTCTTTACTGAACATTTTGGTCAAAACTCACCACAATTCAACACAGATCCTACATAAATAACTACTTTCCCCCTACTATTCAAGCTATATGAACCCATCATATAACAATCTCCCTCGCCAGTACCTCCTGAACTTACCCTTTTGCACCATAACATTTCTTGTATATTAATTGTAAATAAGTTATTTTCTCCTGAATCAGCCACTAGCACTGAATATCCAGTTCAGCCAGATACAGCTTGTAAACGGGGGCGCTGGTCTTGAATGGCCACAGTCTTAGCAAAGGCAAAAATATTATTATGACTTGCAAAGGATTGTGGGGAATGTAGTTCACTTATACCAGAATCAGCCGTTCACAAAATAATGAGTTGTGATGCACGAATGTAAGCAAAGAAAAATGGATTTTATTCATGGGGTTAATTCTCCCACACAGATTTACTTGGTAACACAAAAAGGACACTTGCTTTCAGTATTGCACTCAGGAAAACAAAACATGAAATAAGGTAACTGAACTTCTTAAGCAAAAATCAAATAAGACCTTGATGGGAAACAGAAAAGGTCTTTTTGATGGCTCCTGCTAATAACTTCCTTAGCAGTGCTCCAAAAGCAAAAACAAAACCCAAAAGTAACAAAAACTGTTCTTTATCAAGGATAACTTTCTTCTATTTACACCCACAAAAAGAAAGTTTCCTTTCAGAGCTCACGTGCACTTATGCCTGGCTCAATTACCACTAATTAGCCAGCTGCAAACCCCTTTGCTGGTTCACTTTCTCTACGTGGCTCAATCCTACTCTAAAGCTTTCTTGCAGACTTTTCTGGGTAGATAAAAGAACAAATTACAGTTCCTTTTGGTGGTTTTTGTATTAGTGAGAAAGTATTTTACAACAGCAGCCTAGACAGAGAGCAATCCATGTATTCATTCTGATCATTTAATATATCTCCTTCTTCCTCAAATATCATGGAATCAATATCATGGTCTGGCTCAGAGGAATTCCTCAATTGTTCACTCTCAGGATAATATTTGTTTCCCTGCTGTCTTCCTGGAGAAGAGCTAGGGCATAGATCAAAGTTCATACCTGAGCTTCCTTTGCTGTTAGGTTTCCTCTCCAGGTATCCTGGCCAGTAAGTAGTCCAGCTTTTATGTCCAGCCTTCCAATCAAGATCCCTGGACACTGGGTCTCTCTTCACATACCTTCTTGCACCGATCTTAGGGCCCCTTCCACATGCAGCCGTCTCCTTCAAAGGTGCCATCTGGGAACTCCTGGCTCTATAACCCCATTCCTCTGGCTTCCTCCAGTCCAATGGAATATGCTTGCCTCTGGAATGACTCCCAACACACGTACTGCTGTTGGCTCCTTCTTTAGACCTCCAAGATGTCTTTCTCTTCTTCCTTCCACGTTGCTGCTGCTGGCTCTGTCTGCTCTCCTGCTTCTGCTGGCTCTGTCCGCTCTGTCTGCTCTCTCCGATCTCTCTGCTCTGTCTGTGTGTAGAAAATCTATTACTTTTAACGTGCTTAGAGGGATACTCCACCCTAGCACAGCCCAGGTGTGCTGAATCAAGCCCTGCCCTTGTAGATGAGTAATTGGGGATTACCTCATAGCTCTCCTGATTGAACACACGTTTCCCCACTTCAGCCCTTCTAGAGGCTGTTTGAAACCTGGTGCATTCTGGGACTGGTAGTCTTTTATGAAAACATTCTGTTTTAGTATTTCTACCAGCCAGGGCCGGATTTACCTTGAGTGAGGCCCTACGCCAACAAAAATTGTGGGCCCCCAGCAGGGGCGGCCCAAGGGGGGTGCGGGGCCTCATTTGCATAAGGGGCCTCATTTGCATAAATATTTGCATAATGTTACCATATACTAACTTTTAGTAAGCGTGCCTCTTAATGAGTGTATGGATAAAGAAAGACTAAAAGATTTCTACATTACTATAATCCAGTGCCAACTGCCAGACACATTAGGAACTACTACAAACACTGCCCATTTAGAACTCATAGTAAACCCGCCGTATCCTAACAGCACTACCAGGACTCACAAAGCACCATACTCTACCAATCAAAAGGCAACACTGCAAATATTAAACCAATACATTTCAGAGAACAACAATACATGACCTACTGGGGAAAGAGAACAAGTGGCAATGTCAAATAGGAATTATATAAACAGAACACCTCAGCTCAGTTACACATGCAGAACATAGACCATCACCAAATAAGTAATCACAATTTAGAAACAGGAAGACAATAATTAAACTGGGAATCCCAAAAGCCAAACTTGGAATGTACAACACTGTAGAAATAAAACTATACATTAATTTGCTCTTGTACTAAACAAAGCGCAGACGTTAATGATGCACATTTACCAGAGCTGACATATTCCAATTAATAAATTCAAAATAAAGAGATATTTTTCTACCTTTTGTGCATTTTTTTCAGCTGCAATTGCTCCAGCCACTTTCTTCTGGTTTCTTCGTGTCTTCTGCTAACTCTCCATCGTCTGCTGTCTATTTGTCCTTTCTTCTCTCTTCTAGATTTTTTTCCATTCTCTCTCTACATCTGCTTTAACATACTAATCTTTCTCCTTTTGCTCTTTCCTCATTCCTATTTCATCCACTCAAATTTTACCCCTCCATCCTCAATCCCCACTTACTCTCCCAATACCCGGCCAATTGTAGATTTTTTTATCCCTCCCACACAAAATATTTTTCCCTTCTCCATTTTACTCTTCCAGCCCCATCCCATTCTAATCCTCCCCCAACAACAGCTCCCTTCTAGTTCCAGCCTCACCCAGCATCCATTCCCTTCTAGTCCCTGCATCAGCCCATTTCCAGTCCTAGCCACCCATCAGCCCATTTCCAGTCCTAGCAACCCCCCAACCCAATACCAGTCCTAGCCCCCCATCAACCCACTTACAGTCCTTAACCCCCCATCACCCCATTTTCAGTTTAAGCCCCCCCTATAACCCATTACCAGTCCTAACCCCCCATCAGCCCACTTCCAGTCCTAACCCCATCAACCCATTTCCAGTCAGCCCCCCATAGCCCATTGCCAGTCCTACCCCCCATCAGCCCACAGCCCATTACCAGTCCTAACCCCATCAGCCCACCTCCAGTTTTAACCCCCCAGCCCATTTCCAGTCCTAGCCCCCCCATAGCCCATTACCAGACAACCCCCATCAGCCCACAGCCCATTACCAGTCTTAACCCCCCCAAAGCCCATTACCAGTTCTAACCCCCCCCAACAGCCCATTACCAGTCCTAACCCCATCAGCCCACCTCCAGTCTTAACCCCCCAGGCCGTTTCCAGTCCTAGCCCCCCCATAGCCCATTACCAGACAGCCCCAATCAGCCCACCTCCCATTACCAGTTTTAACCACCCCAAAGCCCATTGCCAGTTCTAAGCCCCCCCAACAGCCCACAGTCCATTACCAGTCCTAACCCCATCAGCCCACCTCTAGCCTTAACCCCCCCCAGCCCATTTCCAGCCCCAGCCCCCCCAATAGCCCATTACCAGTCCTACCCCCCCATAGCCCATTACCAGTCCTACCCCCCCCCCCCCGGCCTAAAGTAAAATTTAATTTAAAAAAAAAACCTGCTGGCTGCCGCCGCGGGGCCCCCTCTGCTGCCGCGGCAGCACGGACTGACCCGCAGGGGCCCCCTCTGCAAGCTGACTCCGTCGGTCCGTCGATCCCTCCCTTCCTCCGTGCACGCTGTGAGAGGCGCGAAGGGAGAGCATCTCCTCGCGTCTCTGTTAAGTCCGCAGGGGCTGATGGGAAATTGGAGACACTCTCCTTTCGCGTCTCTCACAGCCTGCAGCCTGCACGGAGGGAGGGAGGGAGGAACGAACCGACGGCTTCAGCTTGTAGAGGGGGCCCCCGCGGGTCAGTCGGTGCTGCCGCGGCAGCAGAGGGGGCCCCGCGGCGGCAGCCACCAGGTTTTTTTTTAAATTGTATTAAAAAAAAATTAACTTGTTCTTTTTTTTGTGGGCCCCTGCCGGCTGTGGGCCCTACGCCATGGCGTACATGGCGTATAGGTAAATCCGGCCCTGCTACCAGCAAAGACAGGTTGCTTGTTCAGAGCCAATTCACCTCTTTTATAGCTCCCTCCTGAACTATGATAAGCTTCCTTATCACAAGCTTTGGAATAACCAGCTAGTGGCTGCAAATTGCCTAAATAGCTTTGAAAATGACCCCCTTACAGCAGACTGTAAGCCCTCCAAGGACAGAGAAATGCCAGTAGTATCTGAAAGAAACCTTTTGTGAGCCAAGTCTAAAATCCCTTCCCTTCCCCAAATAATGAAAGAAAAGTCTGGCAGAGCACTATGGAGAAAATAATCAAATAACCCTTCTTTTGGCAAAACTTGCAAACATTTTTCAATCCCAAGGTTGGCCATGATTGTTGTTGTTGTTAAGTGCCGTCAAGTTGGAGTCGACTCATGGCGACCCTCTGGATAGCTATCCTAAATTGTGTTCGGTCTTCAGTCAGGCGGCTCATTGTTGACAGACTCGTACCCGTAGCTGCTGTTATTGTATCGATCCATCTCATTGCTGGCCTTCCTCTTTTGCGTTGACCTTCTATCTTGCCAAGCATGATGTCTTTCTCTAATGATCTCTCTCTTTGCATGACGTGTCCAAAGTATGAGAGTCGAAGTCTTGTCATCTAAGCTTCTAAAGAAAGCTTAGGTTTGATCTCCTCTAGTACCGACTGGTGGCCATGATAACCCAAGGAAAAACAGTTATGGACCTGTACTATTGCTTAAGCAAAGGCATCCTGCACAAATTTGTGTGGATAATTTTTTAAGGTAGAAGTAAAATGTAGTTTTGATCATTCAGAATTATGTGCTGCCCTGGGAACACCTTTAAAGCCCCCGCAGGTCAAACTACACGTGTTGTAGAACAATACATGTACTTGTACCTGCATGCAGAGTAAGTGATAAGCTAGAAGCCCTTATCCGCAGGTCCAACTGCTTGTCACCATAGAAAGGGCTGTATTACCTCCCCTATATCACAGATGCCAAGGGTGGGCCATCTCATTAAGGCTTAGTTACTCAGCCGTAGTAGGTGTTCTCCGGGATCAGCAGGAATTAATCCTCTCATATGGGTAACATCACCGATGGAACCCGCACGGGAATGCTTCCTGGCTTCCATAAGTGCTCTATGTGTGTGTGCTGGTCTTCCATCCCGAAGGAGCCATCTTTACCTCAGTATGATGACATAGCTTACTAAAACCAAACAATAAAGAAAAGTTTCTAGTCCTATAGGCACTCCTTGTGGCCTTGGGCAAGCCACTTAACCCTCCATTGCCTCAGGTAAACATAGATTGTGGGCCCTTCGGGGACGAGGGAATGTATCCAGTACTTGCTTGTAGTAATTGTAAACTGCTCTGATGCCCTTCAGCCTGGGTGGTATATCAAGAAACTGAATAAACATAAACATAAACACTGGGAGGAGAGAGGTTAGTGAGGACTGATTCCTGCTGATTCCGGAGAACACCTGCTATAGATGAGCAACTATGCTTTCTCTAGGACCAAGCAGGAAGTCAGTCGTCACATATGGAACTCCCTAGCTACAGGCTACCGAAAAACTCCATTAAAAGGCCCAACGGTGCAACCAAAAAAATGAACCAAGAACAAATAGCATGAGCAATTGCTGAATGGCTCTGAGAGTGCTCTGAGAGTCTGCGTCCAGCAGGAACATCAGCATCAGATCGACTCTATGGTAGCCTGGATGAACAGAAGGACTGGTGGGCAGGAGTTGCTTCAATTTCCAAAGAGATGCCGCGGTACGGCTTGACCAGAGATGCTGTCACACCAGGAATCTTCATCCAGACAGTAATGGACCATGAAGGTGTGAATTGAAGACCACATAGCAACTATACAGATCTCTGCTGTGGAGACAGAGTGCAAGTTGGCCACCGAAGCGGCCATAGCTCAGTCACTGTGAGCAGTGAAATGGTGTTTCAACGTCAGTCCAGCCTGAGCATAAGCAAAGGAGATGCAGTCCACCACCCAAATGGACAGGGTGTGTTTCAGCACCATCACCCCTAGCTTACTGGGGTCAAAGGAGACAAAGAGCCGAGAGGAATGGTTTTGTCCTCTCCAGCTCTCTTACAGTCCAAGATGTGCAACGAGGCCTAAGCTCTGTTGGCAAGAGGCCTTGGGAAGAAGGTGGGTAACACCACTAATCGATTAAGATGAAACGCAGAAACTACCATAGGTAGGAATTTTGGGCGAGTTCAGAAAACCATTCAATTTGTATGAAAATGTGGCGTACGGCGGGTGAGCCACCAGCACTTGCAATTTGCTGACTGTGTGCAGAAGTAAGCGCCATCAGAAAAACTCTTCCCTGCATACATACTGTTCAAGAGATTAATTAGAACATTTTAAAAATACTCTGATCACTCTAATACGAGTTATAAGTACAAACAAACAGCAGAAGATACGCCAAGGTGCCTTGGCAGCAACAACCACTCAAATGATATCATAACACTAACAACGCTGGAGCTGCTTTAAGGAAAATCACAAACCAACATAATAGCTACCTACGGAAGAAATAGTCACCTATAGAGGAAAATAAGGGAAACAATCACAAGAACTCTTAATCGCAGTTCAAAACTTGCCCGCATCCCCATAATTAGCTCTTTATAACATTTCCTCCAGGCCGCAACACTCCATTCTCTCCGCTGTTAGGAATCTCCCGCTAAGAACGTCGACAATGCAGTTGCTCTTCAGAACATCAAATATTAGAGTGATCAGAGTATTTTTAAATTTTTCTAATTAATCTCTTGAACAGTATGTTTATGCAGGGAGTTTAAGCCTGTGATATGAAGCGTTTTCCCCCTATGGCTTTGAGTAGCCACATAGAGGGATGATAAGTCAACCTGAGGCTTTTTCTCCTACCCTTGCTAGTTGTATTTATTCATCTACCAGCGTGTTTCTCTTCTTCAGAATAAGTAGTTTGGATTGAGTCTGTAAAGACTGTTTAGATTTTTATAGAATAATTGTTTGGGTGTACTGTGGGAAGTGTATTGTGGGTGTACTGTGAGTGTGGGATGTAGTTTGTCTTTGATACCACACAACTGAGAGTACAAGCGAGAATGACATCCTCATCATAACTAACAATCTGACAACCATCACCCTCATCTACAGGACTCCAACCTCAACCTCTAATGACCTATCAAACATCCTGGACAAAGTACTATTGACTCTGAACACTGGAAAATTCCCCTACTATTAGGGGACTTCAACCTCATAAAATGACTGACAGAGACTCCCTCTTCCGCAAACCAGGAAATAACCATCACCCTCAACAATTGATATCCCACTACAAGCAACTTGACCCCCAAACAGAACCTCCCCCCACCCTCCTACACCCCTGACAAAACCAGACACCCTCTCCCATGGTCATCCTTTCGTAATATCAACAAAGAACAACTTGAAACCACCATTTTTTCCCTGAACACCACCACCTCACCACTTGACTCATGCCCGGTAACATGGATTAAAGCAGCCAAGAAGGAACTCAGTCAATCATTCTCCATAATCACTCAAACAATACTCCAACAAGGCATCATGCCCCAGACCCTAAAAACCTCCTCTATATGTCCTATCCTCAAGAAGCAAGAATAAGAGCTCTCTGAACCATCATCACATAGTCCGATTGCCAGCCTACCCTTCGTAACCAAGATTATTGAAAAAACTCTCCAGCTCGAACTACAGGACCACATCAACAGGAACAACATACTCGACCCACAACAACATGGTTTCCATCCACAGCATGGAGTAGAAACTCTCCTAACCACCCTAACCAACACCCTCATACAAGGCATACAGAACACCAAACAAGGATTCCTACTGATTTTCCTGGACATCTCCTCAGTCTTTGATACAGGAACTCATCACATCCTCCTCCAACGTCTCTGCTCCACCGGAATACAATGGTTTGCATCCTACCTAACCAACAGATACTAGAAAATAAAGATCAGCCCAAACATCTCTAGCCCCTACAAACACAAGGAGTCTGGGGGATTAGAGATGTTGTTGAAGAAGTTCTGGAGGGTGGAGTAGGAAGGTTGTTTCTATTTACTGATTCATATATCATAATAACATCTGCATAGATATGAAATTTAAGGTTATGTGATCTGATGATTGTGGATATGGGTCAGAGGTACATGTTGAAGAGGAGTGCTGAGAGGGTGGGACTTTGGGGAGCACTCCTCTTCAATATGTACCTCTGACCCCTATCCACAATCATCAGATCACATAACCTCAAATTTCATATCTATTCAGATGATATGGGGGGAGCAGTAGTCACTCAGGTAGACTGTGAGTTCTATCTGACTGTCTGTTTGTCTCCACATATTTCAATTCAATCAATGTGTGCCTTCGAGTCAGTCCTGACTCCTGGCGACCCAGAAGCTCCTGGGTTTTCTTGGCAGTGTCCACATATTTATCTATCTATTTTTCCTTATTGGTGGGTTCCCTTACCTACTCCATTGTGTGTGCCCACAGTTCAGGAACAGTCTACTGGCCAGAGACACTTAGGTTCCCGCCCACCCTACCCCTCACCCCACCCACCCCAGGGGCTACATTGCCTATATAGTGGTCACATACATGCCATCTATCATTCCTAACTTGGGTTAAAGCCCACATCTTCTTCGTCTTTTCTTCTTCTTCTTCTTCCTTTTCTTCTTCTTCCTCTTCTGGGACTGCTTAATCAACATGTCGTGTATTCAGTGCAAGAACTGCAGTACTTTCATTCAAAGACGAATCATTTGGAGTCTAAGAGCTTGTCTTATATGCCTCAAGTCAGCTGCCATGCATAAAGAAGTGTCTCTACTGAGGGAGGAACTGGCTGCAATGAAGTGCACCTCTTCTAGGATACAAACTGAACAAAGTCCACCACTGCTCCCACAAAGAATCAAACATCCCAGGAACAAATGAATCACAGTGGGTTCTGATAGATTGCGACCTGTAATGCAGAGACATCCTATACATCAAGAGATATCCCTGCACAATGCCTTCTCTGCCTTGGCTAATGAGGATGCCCAATCCAAAGAAACTGAAGGGCCCTTAAATGAGTCAGACAATGCCGAATCTCCTGCTAAAGCACCAAATATGAAGAAACCCTCACCAAACAGAAAACTACTACTACTTGGAGATTCAGTCATCAGAGGCACCAACTTGGGAACACAGTTCAAAGGAGAGAAGATAGTCATGTGCCTACCAGGCTCTTCAGCCAGCAAGAATACAAACCAAGTTGTTGAAATACTTAGCGCAAAAAGTGAACACTCCAAACTTGATGTTGTTATCCACTTGGGCACAAATGACCTGACTAGAAACAGTGCCTCTACAACCCAAAAGGACTTCCAGTCTCTGGGAGTGAAACTCAAGCCCATTGTTAACACTGTTGCATTCTCAGAAGTTCTACCTGTTCTTGGTAAGGGGACAAAAAGGTTGCATCGCATTAACAGCTTTAATACATGGCTCCAGACCTGGTGCAAACAAGAAGGATTCAGATTTATTGGCGACTGGGGCAACAGATGGACCAACAAGAGACTATACTGTGATGATGGACTACATCTCTGTCGCAGGGAAAAGAATCCTAAGTGAAAAATTCAGGCAGTATGTGGATATGTATTTAAACTAAGAAAAGGGGGTGACGGATGTGGAAGGTCAACATCTGCATGCCACCCCCTGCAAAGCAGAATAATATCAGAAACAGCCACACTTTTAAACCACACATCAAAAACAAGTGGGAAGAAGTGAGCAGTACAAAATCAAAGCAAAATGCACACAAACCAGTTAAATGCTGGCAAGCAATGAGCACAAATGCTCGAAGCTTAGCCAACAAAATTCCGTACCTGGAAGCCCTAATGGTGGAAACGGATTTGGACATTGTGGCCATTACAGAAACATGGTTTAATGAATCACATGATTGGGATATAGCCATAGCTGGCTATTTATTATTTATTTATTTATTTATTTATTACAATTTCTTATATACCGCACTATTGTCAGCGCGGTTTACATACAACAAAATGACCATAACAAACTGCTTGGCTTCACATAGAACAGGAGTAACAACTTGGATAACATGTTTATGCTTTACAGAGAACAGGAGTTGCAACTTGGATAACACAGGGAATGCAAACTGAACTAAATACATATGTACAAGGAGATCGAGTCTGAGAATTTAGGGTGTACATGTGTGTACATGTGTGCGATAGGGTTGATATGTTAACTTGAGGAGGTAAGGGAGAGGCAATTATGTAGGGGTTGGGTTAATCTGGTAGTACTGAGTAAATAAATGGAATTTGAGAGCCTTTCTGAATTGTGTTAAGTCAGTAATCGCACGGATGCCTGGTGGTAATGCGTTCCAACATTTTGGGGCATAGATACTGAATGCCCTGTTAGATGTTGCGGTTGTGTACTTTGTTGAAGCCTTTGGTACTACTAGCGCATTCGTTGATGAGGTTCTCCTTATTCTGTTGGGAGGAATGGGTTGAATGATGTCGGTTAATGAGGGGGAGGTAATGCCATGGATGGATTTGAAAGTGAGTAACAAAGATTTGAATGCAAGCCTTCCTTGTATGGGGAGCCAATGAAGTTGTATTAGGATAGGCGTTATATGGTCGCATCTTGCTGCTCCTACTAAGACTCTGGCTGCGGCATTCATGGCAAGTTGCAACGGATTCAGCGTTGATTGAGGGAGACCTTGGAGAATGGCGTTGGCAAAGTCAAAGTGTGGCAAGATCAGGGCTTGGTATATTGTTCGGAAGTCTTCCGGGCTTAGAAGGGATTGCAGGTGTCTGAGTGACCGGATTTTGAAATATATGGCTCTGACTATGTTGGATATATGGGTTTTCATATCTAGTCGTTGATCGAGGGTGACCCCTAAGTACCGAATTGCTGATTTGGTTTGGAGCTCCGCTTCTTTGACCTTTATATGAGGTGGAGGGCAGAAATTCTGGTCTCTGGTGATGAATAGCACCTCAGACTTTTTGTGTTGGATCCTGAGGTTTTGTGACAGAAGCCATTCGGAGACTGCGTTGAAGCAGTCGATCAGTGGCGAAAGGTCCATTTGTTGTGTGGAAAATGGCATGAAGAGGAGGATGTCATCAGCATAAATTAGACAATCGACCTTGAATGATCCGATAATGTTGAAAATAGGTTGCATGTAAATATTAAATAAGAGAGATGAAAGGGAAGACCCTTGGGGGACGCCTTGTCGTTGATGGAAGGGTTCGGAAGATCTTGATCCTGATTTTACATGCTGCCATCTGCCTTCAAGGTATGATCTGCACCAATCGAGGGCGGTGCCATTTATGCCCTTTTTTTTTAGTCATTCTACTAGCAGACCATGGTGTACAGAGTCAAAGGCTGCCGCAATAATCTATTCAGAAGAGACAGAGAAAATGGAAAAGGAGGAGGAGTAGCCTTGTATGTCAAAAGCAATATTAAAGCTACTGAAATGCAGGGGACATGGGGAAAAGAAGAAGCGCTCTGGATTGCGTTGGAATGAGGAGCTGGCACTGTCATCCATATTGCTGTAGTCTACAGATCTCTGACTCAAATTGAAGAGAGAGATAACAAATTGATTATAGATATTGCCAAGATAGCAACAAAGGGGGAAGCGATCATATTGGGTGACTTTAATCTACCTGATGTGGATTGGATTACTCCTTCTGCACATCTGGAAAGAAGCAAAAAATTGTGGATGCTCTCCAAGATGCATTACTTAGACAAATGGTGATGGAACCAACCAGGGAAAGCTCAATGCTGGATGTAGTGCTCACCAACGGTGATAGTGTGTCGAATGTCTGCGTGAGTGCCCCTGTGAGCAACAGTGACCATCACATGGTGTGGTTTGAGATAAAAGCCATGGTACAGGCCAATCATAGCTAGCTCAAAGTCCTAAACTTAAAAAACACCGACTTCAATAAAATGGCCGCGTACTTAAAGGAGGAGATGAATGGGTGGAAGGAGATAAGGAAAGTGGAATTGCGATGGGCTAAACTAAAGGTGGCAATAAAAGGGGCAACAGATAAATATGTAAGAAAAGTAAATAAAAACAAGAGAAGGAAACCTATTTAGTTTTCCAAAGAGGTGGCTGCTCAAATAAAGGCAAAAAACACAGCCTTCGCAAAATTCAAAAGCCTGCAAACAGAAGAACACAGAAATGAATACAGGATCAAGCTCAAAGAGTCTAAAAGAGAAATAAGGATAGCAAAATCAAAGGCAGAGGAAAAGATGGCTAAAGATGTTAAGGGTGGTGACAAAACTTTCTTCAGGTATATTTGGGAAAGGAAGAAGATCAGAGTTGGAATTGCAGGACTCAGAAGTGCTGGGAAAGGACTCGTGGAAAGTAACACTGAAAAAGCAAAATTGCTAAACAAATACTTCTGATCTGTTTTTACTAAAGAAGATCCTGGGAATGAAGTAGATACCACACCATTCACAGAAGATGAGGTGTTAGAACAACTTGCTAAACTGAAAGTGGACAAAGCCATGGGACCAGATGGGATACATCCCAGGATACTGAAAGAGCTCAGAGAGGTCCTTGCAGGACCGTTAAAGGATGTCTATAACAGATCCTTGAAAACAGGAGAGATTCCTCAGGACTGGAGAACAGCTGATGTCATACCTCTACACAAAAGTGGTGACAGGGAAGAAGTGTTAAACTACAGACCCGTGAGCCTTACCTCGGTGGCGGGAAAGGTAATGGAGGCGCTCCTGAAAGAGTGAATAGTGAACTTTCTCAAAACCAACAGGTTGCAAGAAACGAGGCAACATGGTTTTACCGAACGACGGTCTTGCCAAACAAATCTGATTGAGTTCTTTGACTGGTGACCAAGGAACTAGATCATTGGCATGCAATGGATGTCATCTACCTGGATTTCAGCAAAGCCTTTGATACTGTTCCTCATAGGAGGCTTGTCAATAAACTCAGTAGCTTGGGGATGGGTCCCAAGATGGTAAACTGGATTAGAAATTGGTTGACTGACAGACGACAGAAGGTGATGGTACATGGAGCTCACTCTGATGAAAGGAAGGTGATTAGCGGTGTGACCCAGGGTTCGGTCCTGGGCCCAGCATTGTTCAATGTATTTGTGAGTGATATTGCTGAAGGACTCAATGAAAAAGTCTGTCTTTTTGCAGATGACTCAAAAATTTGCAACAGAGTGGACTCCCCCGAGGGAGTGGTTAACATGAGGAAAGATCTACAAAAGCTGGAAGAATGGTCTAATGCTTGGCAACTATGATTTAATGCGAAAAAGTGCAGTGTCATGCACTTGGCTAGCAGAAATCCAAGGGAAATGTATGCGATAAGGGGCGAGAGGTTGGTATGCACGGTTCAGGAGAAAGACCTTGGTGTGATTATCTCCGAGGATCTCAAGGTGGCAAAACAGTGCGACAAGGCATTGGCAAAAGCCAGGAGGATGTTGGGCTGCATACAAAGAGGGATTACCAGAAGAAAGGAAGAGGTACTTACGCCACTATACAAGTCACTGGTGAGGCCTCACATGGAATACTGTGTTCAGTTTTGGAGACCATATCTTGCAAAAGATGTAAAAAGAGTGGAAACTGTTCAGAGGAAGGTGACAAAAATGATTTGGAGCCTGCGTGAGAAGCCTTATGAGAAGAGACTTGAAGACCTAAATATGAAAAAAACTAAAAACACATCTATTTACCTTACATTATACACCCATGGTTGGCCAAACCACACAAATTGACACAGGATAAAAACTTGTAAGATATACACCTGTTCGATCATATAAGCACATAATATGATATCATAAGGTGATTCTCATGCGATTCAATCCATAAGTTAAAAAAAAAAAAAAAAAAAAAACTTTGTAAATTTGTATAAAGTTGATGCATTTGTATAAAGTTCTGATACATCCAACTAATCAAGATGGATGACATCACTGTTAGAATTCTTAATTATACTGTTAAATGTAAAAAGTTAACATCTGTTTCATGTAAAACGTCTAGGACATGTACTTTCATGTACCTTAACAACTTTTCTGTTCAATGTAAACCACACTTGATACCTGGGAAAGAGCGGTATATAAATGTGTTCTAAATAAATAAATAAAATAAATAAATAAATGTACACTTTGGAGAAGAGGAGGGACAGGGGAGATATGATTCAGACCTTTAAATACTTAAAGAGAAATGATGAACAAACAAACCTCTTCCAAAGACGGGGAAGCTGTAAAACTAAAGGGCATAACATGAAGCTGCAAGGTGGTAAATTGAAAGGCAATGTCAGGAAATATTTTTTCACTGAAAGGGTGGTGGATGCTTGTAATGCTCTCCCGATGGAAGTGGTGGAGGCAAACACGGTGACGGAATTCAAAACGGCATGGGACAAACACAGTGGATCCCTTTACAGCAACAGGATAAAAACAAAATACATGTTACCATCTAACTTCTGAACCATCTAATGTCTCAACAAATAGGGGTGTCCTACATGGAGTGGTGGGTTCACCCCTAAACAAAGACATGGGGAGGGGTGGCCTGCACAGAGCGACAGGTGCACCTACTCTTGCCATCTTGCTGGGCAGACTAGATGGGCTATGCTGGTCTTTATCTGCCGTCATTTACTATGCTACTATGATATACGACTCAGTAAATAGAAAGCAACCTTCCTACTCCACCCTCCAGATCTTCTTCAATGACATCTCTAATTGGTTGAAGAATAACAACCTTACAATTAACTATAAGAAAATGCAAGCTTTCTTTATAACCAAAGACAAAGCCTTCATCCCTCCATCTCCCATAACCATAAACAACATACCAATCAAAATCAGCAAGAAAGTGAAGTACCTAGGAATCACCCTTGATGAACACCTCATCTTTAAACCCCACATATGTCATCAGAGCCATATACCACAAGGCAAAGACCCTGCAATGCCTCTGATCAGTCCTTGAACCATCAGATTTCCGCACTGCTTTTCAAGCCATTGGTCCTGCTGTATCTCAACTACTGTAATACTATCTACCAAAGCTTCCCATAATCCACACTCCTCCACCTACAGACTACTTTTCACACAGCAGCTTGCATCCTCTAAAGTGCAAAACATCAGGACCACATCACCCCCACACTCAAACAACTCCACTGGCTACCGCTCACCAGCCATATAAAGTACTAAACCCTCTTATTGACACACAAGACTATCCACTCTGACCTCCCCACCTACCTCCACATGCTACTGCAAAAAACCCATCTGAACAGATCAAGACACCCACCCATGAAGAATACAATAATCATCCCCCATGCCAGGACCAAATCCAATCAACAGGCTTGTGGACGAGCATTTCAGCTCTACGCTTTCTCAATATGGAATGCCTTACCCGATGAACTAAGGAACACATCTGACCTCAACACATTCAGAAAACACCTCAAAATACACCTCTTCTTTGAACATTTCACCCCCACCCCCACCCCCCGAGATACATCATTCGGTGTAAACTGGACAACTACATGTCCAACCTGTGTTGAGCTATACATATTTATATACTATCCCATCCTCAGCTACCTGTTGCCTGCTCTACATGGTTTAAAATGTTAAAACGTTAAAATGTTACTGTTTCTTCCAGTGTTCTCTATAATTACTATTTAACTTGTTTTATGTCAGGGGTCGGCAAGTCCAGCCTTTGTGCACCACAATCCAGCCTGGTTTTCATGGTGTCCCTAATGAATATTCATAAGATCTATTTGCATCCACTGCCTTCCATTGTATGGAAATAGGTCCATGAATATTCATTAGGGACATCATGAAAACCAGGCTGGATTGTGGTGCACGAGGGCCGGAATTGCCCACCCCTGTTTTATGTAAATCACCTTGACCCAGCGAAAGGCAATATATAAATACAGCTAAATAAATAAATAAATAATTTATGGCATCGGTATTTACTCTATATATTTTCTTCAGAAAAGACCGAAGCAAAGAATTTATTCAGTCTCTATTCTATGGCCTTGTCCTCCCTTAGTGCCCCTTTTATTCCTCTAATATCTAATGGTCCAACTGACTACCTCACAGGCTTTTTATTTCAAATATACCTGAACAAGTTTTTATTATGAGCTTTTGCAACCATGGCAACCATGGCATGGGAGGAGGAGTGGCCTAGTGGTTAGGACAAGGTACTTCGGGCCGGAGGGCCGGGGGTTCAAGTCCCACCTGGGGACAGCAATCTCAGGCCGGAGGGACTGGGATTTCTAGTCCTATAGGCACTCCTTGTGGTCTTGGGCAAGCCACTTAACCCTCCATTGCCCATGTTCCCTGTAAGTATTAGCGTATGTGTGTCATATCCCCTCATGTTAAATGTATCTCCCAATTGACCGCTTTGACCCGGTGAAAAGTGGGATATAAATACAGCTAAATAAATAATAAATGGCAAACATCTTTTCAAATTCTCTCTTTGTCTGATTTATGAATGCTTTGTACTTAACTTCCCAGTGCTTACAGTATGCCATTTCATGTTTTCTTCATTCAGATCCTTTTTCTATTTCTTGAAAGATATTTTTTTGGCTACAACAGCCTCTCACCATTAAACCATGCTGGCAGTCATTTGGCCTTCCTTCCACCTTTTTATTAAGCATAGGATACATTTAGTCTGAGCTTCTAAGATGGCATTTTTAAACAATGTCAAGGCCTGATGTAAAATCTTAGCCTTTGCAGCTGCTCCTTTTAGATTTTTTTTTAACCATTTTCCTCTTTTTTCATACTCTCCCTTTGGAAAGATAATTGCTAACGCAGTAGATATCCTTGCTGCTCTCCCTCCATTTATTCAATCAAATTTTATCATATTATGATCACTATTGCCAAGTGATCCAAACACTATCACCTCTCATACCAGATCCTGTGTTCCAAAATAGCTTCCCCTTTTTTCAGTTCCTGAACCAGCTGCTCCATAATGCAGTTATTCATTTCATCTAGAAACTTTGGGGAGAGGGGGGATATTCAAAGGCATTTACAGGGTTTCCAGACCTGCAAACTGTTTAAATGCCACTGAATGGGATATGCAGCGGCACTAGCACGGTTTGTGCCACTGGATATCCCCGGGTGCCCCCACTACATGCCCTGGTGCTATGCAGTTAGCATCGGGGCGTGTCATGGGTGTTCCGGGGTAAAGCGGAGGTGGCACCCGTCACTAACCAGGCAGTGTCGATATTGAACCTCTTGACTGGTTAGTAACATGCAGGTAAAGTAAGGTATGGCAAATGCTGGTTTAACTTGACCCATGGAAGCTAACCAGACATTGGCTCAATATCACCACTGCCCTGTTAGCTTCCGGCTTCTGCAGCGACCCGGATATTCAATACTGTTAGTAGGTTATTCCATACCGGTGGCTGGATACACAGTGGAGTGTATAATACAGTAATAATTTGTCTTACAATCTGTGAAGGAGTCTTATGATGGAATGTTTATAAGAATATGGTAAAAGTCTAGCCTAAGGAACATTGGAGGAATGACATTTTGGATTTTGCGTTAGCATATTCCTCTACAAATAGACCAAGATTTAGAGTGGATATGGCCCTGGCATTGAATATTCAGGGTTAGTCTTCAGTGGCGACAGCTATGTGCCTTAGAAGTGCTAGTTGCTGCAGTAGACTATCCACCCCCCCCCCCCTGCTTTATCTCCCTAGCACATCCTGATGTGATATTCACCCAGTTGATACCAGGGTAATCAAAATCACCCATTATTACTGTGCTGCAAATTTTGTTAACTTCCCTTATTTCTGTATTTCAGCATCTGTCTGTTCATTCTGGCCAGGTGGGTGGTAGTACACCCCCATTGCTATTCCCTTCTCCTTCTCAAGTGGAATTTCTATCCATAATGATTCTTCGGTGCATTTTGTTTTCTGCAAAATTTTTATCTTTTTTGACTCAGTCCCCTCGTTAACATATAGTGCACACCTCTCCACCAATTTGATCTACGCTATCATTGTGATTTAGGGGCTTGTTTACAAAGCCACGGTTGCGGTTTCTGATCGTTATCGGAGCCGCAGCCCCATTAAAATCAATGGGGCCACAGCTCCGATAACGAGCAGAAACCGCTAACCCGGCTTTGTAAACAAGCCCCTTAATTTGTACCCCAGTATCAGTGTCCCATTGGTTATTCTCCTTCCATCAGGTTTCTGAGATAACAATTATATCTAATCTTTTATTTAGTATTGTATTTCTAACTCTTCTGTAAGGGGAAAATCAGTTTCTTGTTGTACAGAGGGACCATGAGGCCCATCTGTGAATACCTAGATAGAAAGGAATGTATTGTGCTAAGACAAGATTCAGTGATCTTCACAGAGACAAGTACCAGTTTGTACGGTTGCTAATTAGCAATATCAGGAGCAGGGCTATGCTGCTGGGGATGGGTTTATGACGTATATATGTTTTTGATACTGTATAAAAGATAGACTGCACTTCTAACGTACGGAATAAACTTACATGCTACTTATGTGCGAGTGTGTGTGTGTGTGTTTGTTCTCCTGGGATCCCAGACAGAGAAGGTAAGGTAAATTCCTCGACCCAGAGGATTAACGGACATCCCAGGGTAAGTGATATAAGTGCTGGGAAGGGAAAAAGGACCCCACCCTTACATCTTACATCTTATTTTTTGGACTCCTAGCATTTCTATAAAAGCATTTCAAAGTATGTTTTTTGGTCATATTAACAATCCATTTAATCAGTTCACGGTGGTAATTTGGAATTTTTCAAATCTATTTGCTGTTTATTTAAGGACACCTGGACTACTTTTATCTGTATTGTAATCTCTCCATTGGGATGCCCTAACTTCTCTGTTTTGGTAGTATCCTTCAAAAATACATTATTCTGAACCATATGCTCCTGAGTCACTGTTGGCGTTCCTCCAATATCTAGTTTAAAATCTGCTCTGTCTCCTTTTTTAAAGATTAGTGCCAGCAGCTTGGTTCTACCCTTGTTAAGGTAGAGCCCATCCTTCCAGAAAAGGCCCTGTCTTCTCCAGAATGTTGCCCAATTCCTGACAAATCTAATGCCTCCTTCTTTGTACCATTGTCTCATCCACATATTGAGACTCTGGAGCTCTGCCTACCTCTTGGATCCTGTGCATGAAACAGGGAGCATTTCTGAGAATGCCATCCCAAGGTCCTGGATTTCCACTTTCTACCTAAAAGTTTACATTTGGCTTACAGAACTGCCTTTTCAAAACGTATGCCATTGATGTCCAAATGTACCAAGACAGCTGAATCCTCCACAGCATTGTCTAGATTGAATCCTAACTGCAGACCAGGCAGGCAAGTGACCAAGTGATTCTCTCACCTAGCTATCTACATGCCTATGGATTGAATCACCAACTAAAATGGCCATCCTAAATCTTCCATCCTGGACTGAAGCTCTTGAAGACACATTCTCGATCCAAGTGGATATTGCATCCCCAGGAGGGCAGGTCCTGGCCACAGGATCATTTCCTGCCATACCAAAGTGATGCTCTCCTTCCAGGTGACCTCTCTCATCCAAGGCAGCACTGAGGCTGCCAAACTGGAGGATGGACTTTCCTACCGTGTCCCTGTAGGTATCCTCTACATAGCTCTCTGTCATCCTCATCTCCTCCAAGTCTGCTACTCTAGCCTCCAGAGATCAGTCCCATTCCCTGACAACAAGGAGCTCTTTTCATCAAGTGCACACATATGACCTCTCACCAACTGGGAGATAATCATACAAGAAGTACTCAATTCAAAAGACTTGATAGCCCCATCTCACTGCTGTACTGCTGTCTGCATCTTTGTATTAGCGAGTGTAATTGTTTAGAGTTGTTAAGGGAATTAGGATACCTATACTAATATAAAGGCCTTTACGATTATTTGGTATACTGTAGTATATGCTATTATTTTGTTTTCTTCTCAATAAACTGCTAATTATCTGTTAAGGGTTAATCACTTCTTGGTGAAAATAGACTATGGTGTCAAATTGCTCGCGCTCTCTCTCCTAATTGGCTGAACTAACTATAAAATTAAGGGATGTGCGGGGATGGGTGGAGGGTGGATAGGAAAAAGACTAATTACCTGTCTGTTTTTCTTTTAAGACTATAAGGGCCTACCTAAATCAAGCAGAAGTTAATTTAAAACCTCTACAGAAAAGTCCCATTTGCCTGCTTTCTCTTAAGACTATATGGGCCTATCTAAATATAACAGAAGTTAATTTAAAAACTCTAAATCAAGCTGAGAATTAGTTTTGCTTTTTAATGAAATAAAAAACAGACTTTCCCAAATAAACTCACAAGCTCTCCTCTATTCCAAGCTTTAGGTCATCAAGTTTGCCAGCAAAGTAATGATCATGTACCCACAGAGGCTTTGTCTGCTCTCAGCTTTGCTTCAGAAAAGGGATAGTGTCACTCCTAGAATTTTCACAAAAAACATTCTCATCACACTATGTTTAAAAATATTCT
Organism: Ichthyophis bannanicus; assembly: GCA_033557465.1. Taxonomy (NCBI): domain Eukaryota; kingdom Metazoa; phylum Chordata; class Amphibia; order Gymnophiona; family Ichthyophiidae; genus Ichthyophis; species Ichthyophis bannanicus. The sequence goes on from CM066048.1 coordinate 26,274,101, forward strand.
CACTGCCAACGTCCCAAAACATACTTGGTAATCTGCCAAACCCAGGAACGTTTCCATTTGTTTTTCATTAAAGGGCGATGAAGACTTTGAGAGAGACAAAAGGGCATCCAGTCTCACTTGATGTGTACAGATCTTCCCGCTTTATCTGCTACACATCTTTCTCATTCACAACTCATAGTAGGAAAAGAACTACTGCTTTCCTGATCTCAACGAGACAGGAAGAATTCTCTTCCACTGGATAAGTTAAACAACTAAAATATATAGGTGAGGCCAGTAGGGCCTATTTGCTTCAGCAGTTGAAAAACTGCTTCTTCTGATTACACCAACAAGTTACTGTAACTACAGTAATCGGCGCAATACAACTTCCCCATCTGAGCTGAAGGAAGTTGCTGTATTTCAGCAAAGAGCTCTTATACTCAAGTTTAGTCTCAAACTTCCTGGAGCAAGAGAAGGTTCTGCAGGGTGAAACAATGATTTCTGTTTTCATTCTTCTGACCAGTTTTTGGGGTAAGAATCTTTTCTCCGGTGTATAGCTTCTCTTTAGTTCTTTGCCTGAATAGTTAGGAAAGGATTTTTCTTGAGTAGCTCTTGGGTATCTGAAAAATTGCCTTCCACTGAACTGGCATCTTTTTGAGCTGTTTTTCTTTTTCCCCCTTTGCAGCAGGAGTGGAAAGTGAAGGCTACCACTGATCACAGAAAATTACCACTAATTGCTCTAGGTGACCTGATTTTTTGGGCACATCATTAAACTCACATGAGTCAATATTCAAAATTACTTATCCAGATGTTATCTCTAAGCGTCCTATCTGTGAAATTTTAGTGGTACTGTCCAGATTGTTCCAATGTGTTATCTCTCAGTCTTCTGGAGCGTAAACAGTCAATACTCACTCAATTATGCTCACAGATCTATAAATTCATATAAAATAGTTATGGACAATCAAATACATCTGCATATCTGAGACAGATCATCTTTTTTTATCATATGCCAGTTGTTTTCATCATCGGTCCAAAGATTTTGTTTTTTTAAGACTTTTCATGACATGATAATTAGTATTTTCAAACAGCTTTTCTTAGTAAGTCAAATAGTTTGAATTCAATTTCATTTGATTTCCATTTCACTGAAATTCCATTTCCCGACAGTACTATGTTTCAAAAGGAAAAACACTTATCCTTTGCACCAGGGATAACACCATCCAAAACAGCAGTAGCTAAAGCAGAATGCAAGGTTATATGCATAAATGATAAAATCCTTTATTTTACGGGTATATCTTAGACATTTAGGTGTCTATTGCTCATGTACGTGATCATGTCTTGAATTAATGTGCATACATGACTTTATAAAACAGGCTTGAAAAACATGCCTGCCTTCTCAATGCCTTGCATTTGACTTGCCAGTGTTGTGCTGTTTCCAGGTTTTGTCGTTTGGCTCTTTTTTCCATTTCCTGAAAGATGCTTTTTTGGCAACAGCCGCCTCTCTGATCTCACCTTTAAACCATGCTGGCATTTGTTTTTACTTTCTTCCACTTTTCTTAATGCGTGGAATACAGCTGGTCTCGGCTTCCAGGATAGTATTTTTAAACAACATCCAAGCTTGATGTAAGTCTTTAACCTTTGCAACCGCTCCTTTTAGTTTTTTCTTAACTATTTCCTCATTTTATCATAGTCTCCCTTTCGAAAGTTAAAAGGTAGTACTATGGATTTCCTTACTATCCCTCCTCCACTAATTAAATCAAATGCGATCATGCTATGATCACTATTGCCAAGTGGCCCCAACACCCTTATCTTTTGCACTAGATCTGGTGTTCCACTAAGGACTAGGTCTAATATGGCTTCCCCTCTGGTCGGTTCATGAACCAGCTGCTCCAAGAAGCAGTCATTTATTTCATCTAGGAACTTCATCTCCCTAGCATGTCCTGCCGTGACACTGACCCAGTCAATACCGGGGTAATTGAAATCACTCATTATTATTACTGCGCTGTAACCTTTGTTAGCTTCCTTGATTTCTTTGAGCATTTCATCATCCATTTGTTCATTCTGGCCAGGCAGTCGATAGTACACCCCTACTGCCATCGCCTTCCCCTTTTTACACGGAATTTCAATCCATAGAGATTCTACAGCAAATTTTATTTCCTGCAAAACTTTAATCCTTTCTGACTCAATGCCCTCTCTAACATAGAGCGCAACCCCTCCACCAATTTGATCAGCTCTATCATTACAATATAGTTTGTACCCAGGTATCACAGTGTCCCACTGGTTGTCCTCCTTCCACCATGTCTCTGATATTCCAATCATATCTAACCTCTCATTTACTGCTATATATTCTAACTCTCCCATCTTATTTTTTTAGACTTCTAGCACTTGCATACAAGCATTTTAGAGACTGTATTTTATTCATATTATTTTGGCTATTAATAGACATGGGATCTTTAAGCTCTGTCTGCTCCATACTCAAGGGCATTTGGGCTACTTTACTCTTTTTTGGAATCTCTCTGCTTCTGGTAGTATCCTTCAAGGATACATTCTTCTGAACCATCCGCTCTTGGGCGACTGTCAGCTTTCCCCTATTATCTAGTTTAAAAGCTGCTCTATCTCCTTTTTAAAGGTTAATGCCAGCAGCCTGGTTCCATCCCGGTTAAGGTGAAGTCCATCCCTTCGGAAGAGCCCCTCCTTTCCCCAGAATGTTCCCCAGTTCCTAACAAATCCAAAACCCTCATCCTTGCACCATTGTCTCATCCACGCATTGAGACTCTGGAGCTCTGTCTGCCTTTTGGGTCCTGCGCGTGGAACGGGAAGCATTTCGGAGAACACTGCCCTGGAAGTTCTGGATTTCAACTTCCTACTTAAAAGCCTAAATTTAGCCTCCAGAACCTCCCTACCACATTTTCCTATGTCATTGGTACCAACATGTACCAAGACAGGAGACTCCTCCCCAGCACTGTCTAAGACCTCATCTAGGTGGCGCGTGAGGTCTGCCACCTTCGCACCAGGCAGGCATGTTACCAGGCGATCCTCACGTCCACCAGCCACCCAGCTATCTACATGCCTAATGATCGAATCACCAACTATAACAGCTGTCCTAACCCTTCCCTCATGGGTACTGTCACATGCACCACCTTGGCAGGGTAATGGACCAAGGTAGGTCGGACACAAAAATATATAAGGTTGAGTTTGGCAAGTGTTTCACAGGGCCCAGGGACTTTTAGCCTGGTAGCCTCCTTGTTACCAAATCTCAAAGAACACAAAGGTCAGAGTGGAGGGAAAACAAAGGCATTTATTTCCCCTTATTGCAAAGGTTCAAATGGTTGGGCAATAACATCAACACAAGTGTCCTTACTTCAGGTTAGAAGAAAAAGTAAAACATGAGTTTAAAGCAAAACTGTTATCTTCACAGAGTGGTGTACAAAAACAAACATTTTCTATTCCACAAGTTATAGCTTATACGCTAGGCAAGGACTCCAGGCTTCCTGTCATGCAGTAATTACAGTCCATTTCTGTATCTGAAAGCTCTTTAGCAAATTCCACTAGCATCGGTTCCATTTTGGAAGCCTCTGAAACTGAGTCAGTAGTTTCTGGAAAATTGTAGTCAGGCTTCTTATATAACTCTTGTATGACCTCCCAATGCTCAGGGTTAAGCACAGGGCATTGGTCCTGTGCTCTCCTATACTGAGAACACTCCTCCTTCTGCAAGGGTTTTACATTAGCTTCATGCAAACCTTTCTCATTAAAAAGTCTCTTATTTGGTAAACGTTTCTTGTACCTTGTATCATAGGCAGTTTTATATGGACAGTATTCCTCTGCTCCCTGTCCTCCCCATATACCAGCACTCTGAAACCTGCTTCCAGTAAAATATGGGTTACCTCTTATCTTTGGTTTTCCTACTCCAGGTGAGGGTTGAGGCCTGCCTCGGCTGGGATCCTGACTTGCCTGAGCAATAGGCCTTAGGTTCTCCAGCCATCCTTCAGTTGGCTTTATACTGCAGTCACAGCAATGCCTTCGCCTCTCTGGATGAAGAGCACTCCCTCTTGATGGAGCTGTCTCTCCTTCTCCTCGGTTGCTCCTCTCTTCATGCCACAGCGGCTGCTGCTGCCTTCTGCCAAACTCCTGTCCAGGGGCTACTGCTTCAGCCCTTCCTTTTCCAGAACTGGCCTTCTTCCTACACCACTCTTCCTTGAAGAGCACACCTTCTCCTCTCTCCTTATCTCTGAGGAGAACCCTTTCTCCTGGATCTGTCCGTTCTGTCCGTCCTTCCGATTCTGCCTCTTCTGCTGGTCCTGCCTCTTCTGCTGATCCTGCCTCTATTACTCTCACTGGCAACACTGGCAAGTCAACACTGGCAAGTCTGGCTCTCTTTAAGAGGTACTCCTCTCTTCCTTGATTGGAGGCTGGCTGGCATTACCTCACGACCTATGGGGCGTGGTTCCTCAGTATCTCGGAGGTCCCTCTTGCTCCCTCTATCTGGTTCCTCGAAATATTTCAGCTTATGCCTGACTTTTTCTGTGTTTAAAACATTTTCTTCTATTCCCAGAGGGTCTGCTGCGTGACAGTACATGGCCCTGGAGAAACTTCCTCGGTGCGAGAGGGTTTTACATCACCTGGAGGACAGGTCCTAGCTACAGGATCACTTCCTGCCACACCAGGGTGATGCTCTCCTGTCACGTGACCACTCTCCTCCATGGTAACAGGGAGGTGGGACTTCAGGACTATATCCCTGTAGGTCTCATCTATGTACCTCTCTGTCTTTCTTATGTTTCCCAAGTCTGCTACTCTGGCCTCTAGAGAACGGACTCGTTCCCTGAGAGCAAAGAGCTCCTTGCACCTAGTGCACACAAGACCTCTCACCAACTGGGAGAAAATCATACATATGACACTCAATGCAAAAAATTGGAAAGCCCCCATCTCCCTGCTGGACTGCTGTGCGCATCTTATTTATTTATTTACAGTCTCTTTTATACCGCGCTATTCAACATCAGCGCAGTTTACATGGAACATAAAACTTACACTTTCATTGCCTGCTCTGTGTTTACAAGGAACAGGTATTAAAACTTGGATAACCTGGGTAACTATTTACATCTAGACTACAAGACAAATTGGATCTCGCTAGTGGTAGTCATGGGTGTCTTGTTTGGTAAGATTCCGTTGTACTGCACAGGCTAGATAGTGGAAGAGGCTATTGTAGCACTGTTTACCGGGTAGTACAAGAGGAAGAAGTGGTGCTTCAGTGCCTTCCTAAACTGGGCTAGGTCGGGGATTGCCCATATGCTGGGTGGAAGGGTGTTCCAGCATCTGGGTGCACAGAATTTGAAAGCCCTGTTTGCTGTTGCCTGGGTGCATTGGGTTATTTCTTTCGGGACTATCAGTGTGTTGGCCGCTATTGATCTTCTGGACCTGTTGGGGGGGGGGTAGTCTGTATAAGCTCTGCTAGTGATGTAGTTTTAAGCTCTGCTAGTAGTAGTTTAAGCTCTGCTAGTAGTAGTTTTAAGCGTGTGTTTAGATCTTTAAGTTCTTTACTTACTAAGGGTTGCTATGAATATTTATACTAATAAAACTGTACCTAACATGTTTAATATACCTTGTTCACCTGAAGCTTAATTAATCTCAGGTCCTTAGTGTATGATTGATTTGGGTAACGAGCTTCACCTGAGAGCACCTCCTTTCCTTTAAGATGTGTAAGTACCAATAAAGCTACGATTATCCCAGGGGTGGGTGGTGTCATGGTGTAGATCTAGCAGAACCTATGGAGATAGGTAAAACTGCAGAGAATGGATCTGACACTGACAGCTCAGAGAAGCACATGGCCCAGAGTTGCTGTAGGCAACATATACAAACAATGTCACAAGGTGGGAGAACACACCCAAGCAGCAAGCAGGCTCAGGATTCAATAGATAATGAAGGGCAGCTGAGAGGGGGCGGAGTTCAGGCAGACACTACGACACACGCACATAAAACTAACTCACCTGAAGTTAGGGGGGCAGAGCTGATGGAACCAGATGTGGTGAAGCCGAGAGGACGAGTGGTAGAACAAGGTATGGATCCAGGAGAGCTGAGAGAGCTGAGAGATCCAGTTTCAGAACAACAAGGGACAACCACAGAGACTGTTCCAGAGAGCAGCATACAGACAAGCACAAGCTCAGTGACGTTTACCACAAGGGTAGCAGAGAACACGGTTTTGGAGCCAGGCTTAGGAAAGCCGAGGAAGCTAGCCACCCCAGCTGCAGGCACGGAAGGGAAAAGGAGTTCTGGCCTGAAGACGTTTTCATGTCAGAGGAAAAGCTGAAAGGAAAAGGCAGTAGGAACCTTCCGTCCTGGCCAAGCCCTGTTAACTCAGCTGTACCGAAAAACTCCGGTCTAAGGGAGCTAGAAGGTAGGCTGTTTAATTCTAATATAAGGAAAGCTGAATGCAGAAGTTTTCCCTGCAGTTGTCAGAGTTTGTGGGGCTCTCAGGGAAGAAACTATAGAGAATGTGGTAATCTTCCATTCCACTCTGTTACTGAGGAGGAGGGGAAGTCTCAGTGCCGTGAGGAGAGACTGTTTGGCAATAGCACTTTTTACAATCCGAAAGAAGGACAGTCTGAAGGAGAATGTGAGGAAATGCAACTTGATATTCATGGGGAACAACCCTCAGATGATTGCATGGATTGTACACTCATTATTGCTGACCATATTACCTCTTTATGCTGAAGAGGCTATTAAGACTTTCTAATAACAGGAGTGAAAGAGAGAAACTTACCTGTTTGTAAAAAGGACTGTTTTGAGCTACCTATTGTTCTGTTTATAGAAGCTGAAGATAGAAGCAATATTTTGGTTCCTGTTTATTTCCTTTTTTTTGTACCAGAAGTATGGTCTTTTTGTCTTTGTTTCCATTGATATAAAATCCACCCGGAAGGGGAATAAAAGTCCTGTCTAAAGCCTTACCACCCGACTGCAACTCACTTCTTTACTAGCTTGTGGGACTACAACACCCAGAGGGCAGTGCAGGGCCCTCTACACCACTCCCCTTGCTGGTTTAAGATAAGCCCCAGTGAAATACCCATGCCTTTGCCTCTGGGGACCTTCGCTGGGTGACAGTGGGAAATAACACTTATTAAAAGAGGGCTGCTACACAGTACCCTGTCCTGTGCTGCTGAGGTAAGCTGTGACCAACTTCCTGGGTGATTAACAGTCCTTGCTTAGATAGGAGTCTTTCAAAATGGCCTTTTGACCTGCCACCTGGTGTTAACATCTATTGAAAAAGTTTCACAGGTCTCTTGCCCCCTAAGTAGAAGGCCTCTTTGTAAAGGTCTCTAGAAGACTTTATTTGTTGCTCAAAGAGTACTGGCCCTGTTTTGCCTTTTATGCTAAGCTATATTTTGATTTGATTTAAATTACAGCTCTTTGCTGCTGCTAGGCTCTGACTTATTATGAAATTTAAACTACAAGCTCTCTGCTGGGTTCTAAATTTAACCAGAAAGCTCTCTTCTGTGTTTTAAATTTAAACTAAAAGTACTTTGTTGATACTAGGCCCTGAGTGACTATTAAATTTAAACTACAAGCTCTCTGCTGGGTTCCAAATTTAACCAGAAAGCTCTCTTCTGTGTTTTAAATTTATTCCACCTCTAAGTCCCCCGTCTAAATTCATGGCCCCAGACATATACAGCTGATCTCAGAATTGGCCCTGTACGTCCGGGGTCTGGACCACCCATGCCCTGCCCTCACTCCACCTCCAGAATGCCTCCTACCGCCCCTCTAAGCCTTCCCGTACAAACATGTTGTTCGTATGGGGAGGCTTTTGCTGGGGCTGACGGGAGGCAAATAGCGGGGATGGATGTCCCAATGGGATGTCCATCTCCGCTATTTGCGGGACAGAATGCCCCCTAAGAAAAAACAACCCCAACTACATACATAATCCAAGGTACCACCTTAGAAGCCACCACCCAGGAAAAAGATTTAGGCATCATCGAGGATAATACGTTGAAACCCTCTGCCTAGTGTGCTGTGGCAGCCAAGAAAGCAAATAGAATGCTAGGAATCATGAGGAAAGGAATGGAGAAGAAAACCAAGGATATTCTAATGCCTCCATATCATTCCATGTTGTGACTGCACCTTGAATATTGTGTGCAATTCTGGTCACCGTATCTTAAAAAAGATATATATAGCGGAATTAGAAAAGGTACAGAGAAGAACTAACAAAATGGTAAAGGGGATGGAGGATACTTCTATGAGGAGAGGCTTAAAAGGTTAGAGTGCTTCAACTTGGAAAAGAGACGGCTATGGGGATATATGATAGAGGTCTATAAATGAAGAATGGAGTGGAACGGGTAAACGTAGATCGGTTGCTTACACCATCAAAATTAGAAAGACTAGAGGACATGCAATGAAGCTACAATGTAACCCATTTAAGACTAATAAGAGAAAATATTTTTTTTACTCAACGCGTAATCAAACTCTGGAATGGTATAGAAAAAGCCATTTACTGTAGCTGGATTTAAAAAAGGTTTGGACAAGTTCCTGTAGGAAAGGTCCATAAACCATTATTAAAAAGGATCTGGGAAATCCACTGCTTACCCCAGGACAATAATTGTGAAACCTGTGTGCCTTTTTGTGAACCTGCCAGGTACTTGTGACTTGGATTGGCTACTGTTGGAAACAGGATACTGGGCTTGATGGACTTTGGTCTGACCTAGAATGACATTTCTTATGTTCTAACACAGTAACATAGTAAATGACAACAGATAAAGACCAGTATAGTCCATCTAATCTGCTCAGAAAGGTGGCTAGAGTAGGCGCACCCGCCACTCTGTGCAGGTCACCCCCCTCCATGCTCCTATCTAGGGTTGTAGCTGCAGCTCTGTGAGGATCACCCCTCCCCATTGTTAAAGTATAAGAAATAGTTAAGTTTATTTTGATTTCATCCTCTTGCTATAAAGGGATGCACCTTGTCTGTGCCATGCCATTTTGAATTCCATCACTGTATTTGCCCCCACAACCTCTAATGGGAGGGCATTCCAAGCATCCATCACCGTTCCAGTGAAAAAGTGTTTCCTGACGTTGCTTGTAAGTTTACCTCCTTGCAGCTTCATTTTATGCCCTCTAGTTTCACAGCTTCCCCTTCTTTGAAAAAGGTTTCTTTCTTCATTAATACCCATTAAGTATTTAAACGTTTGTTTCATATCTGCTCTATCCCTCCTCTCTTCTAGGGTATACATATTTAGGTCATCAAGTCTCTTCCCATACGTCATCTGGCACAGGCTCCAAATCATTTTGGTCGCCTTCCTCTGAACCATTTCAAGTCTTTTTATATCCTTTGTGAGATATGCTCTCCAAAACTGAACACAATACTCCAAGTGAGGTCTCACCAACGACTTGTATTGGGGCATTAATACGTCCTCCTTTCTGCTGAGTATTCCTGTCTGTATGCAGCCCAGCATCCTTCTGGCTTTAGCCACTGCCTTGTCACATTGTTTTGTCACCTTAAGATCCTCAGAAACAATCCTGGTCTGTGCATACCAACCTCTCACCCCCTATCAAATACAATTCCCTTGGATTTCTGCATCCCAAGTGCATGATACTGCACTTCTTCACATTAAATATTTACTGCCAAGCATTAGACCATTCTTCTAGTTTTTGTAGATCTTTCCTCATGTTGTCCACTCCCTCAGAGGAGTCCACTCTGTTGCAAATTTTAGTGTCATCTGCAAAAAGACAGACTTTTTCATTCAGTCCTTCAGCAATATCACTCACAAATACCGTACATGGAACAGTATTGGTCCCAGGACTGATCCCTGGGGCACACTGCTAATCACCTTCCTTTCTTCCAAGTGAGTTCCATTTACCACCACCTTCTGTTGTCTATCAGTCAACAAATTTCTGATCCAGTTCACCACCTTGGGACCCATCCCCAAGCTGTTGAGTTTATTGATAGGCCTCCTATGAGGAACCGTATCAAAGGCTTTGCTGAAATCTAGGTAGATCACATCCATTGCATGTCCTTGATCTCATTACCTGGTCACCCTGCCAAAGACCTGAATCAGATTTGTTTGGCAAGATCATCCTTTGGTAAAACCATGTTGCCTCGGATCATGCAATCTATTGGTTTCTAGAAAATCCACTATTCTCTCTTTCAGGAGCACCACCATTACTTTTCCTGATACTGAGGTAAGACTTACCGGCCTATAGTTTGTCACCTCTTCCCTATTACCATTTTTGTGAAGAGGTACCATATCAACTCTTCTCCAGTCCTGTGAAACCTCTCCTGTCTCCATGGATCTATTTAAAACATCCTTTAAAGGCCCTGCCAGAACCTCTCTGAGCTCTTTCAGTATCCTGGGATATATCCCATCTGGTTCCATGGCCTTGTCCACTTCAGTTTTTCAAGCTGTTCTAACACATTATCTTCTGTGAATGGTGCGGTATCTACTCCATTCCCATATGTATATTTGTAAATCATACATGGTCCTTCTCCAGAATTTTCTTTAGTGAATACAGAACAAAAGTATTTGTTTAATATTCTTGCTTTTTTAGTGTCACTTTCCAGGAATCCATCCTTGGCACTTTTGAGTCTGGCAATTCCACCTCTGATCTTCCTCTTCTCCCGAATATACCTGAAAAAAGTTTTATCTCCACATTTCACATTTATAGCCATCATTTCTTTCACCTTTGCTTTTGCTATCCTTATTTCTCTCTTTGTCTCTTTCAGCTTTATCCTGAATTCTTTTCTGTGTTCCTGTGCTTGCGATCTTCTAAATTTAGTGAAAGCTGTGTTTCTTGCCTTTATTTGTGCAGCCACTTTTTTGAAGAACCATTTACAAAGTAAGAAAAAATTCATTGTATCCAGATCGTAAAATATGATCTATTTGAAAATCAAATTATCGCTACTATTCCAAGTCTGAAAGAGAAACGGCCAGTTTATGAAACTCGCTAACTGCCTCCCTTGAATTTTGAATGTCTTGGAAATTAGTAACTACTTTTCCGTTTAGGTTAACAAAAGACCTGAGGGCATCAGACATAATTAGAGTTGACAGCATGTAGAACTTCCCTTCTCAGTATGTCAATTTTGGTACTATAGAAGATCCATAGGAATAATAATGTATCAGTAGAGACACCAAGACTGTTGCACCCCTTATGCTCCCCCATGGATCAAACCCTCTCCCAGGGCAGATTTGAATTAAATTTGATTTAAATCCCAATTTAAACATAATTTAAACTTTAATTTAATCTGCAAGTGATATCACTAATCAGGAAACAAGGTAAATATAATTTAAATTAAATCCACTTAAATCATGGCTGATCCTGCACTAATTTCTTTTCCCTTGTTAGCTAAAACTTATGTTTTGGGTCCTATAAATTTCTGGTAAAATCTTACGGGCCGATGCAAAAAGATGAGCAAGCCCTTTGACGCAGATACTACAATTTAAATGCACGAGTTCTGCCATGCTAAATGCAGAGAAGAGCTTGACAATGACACTCAGGTAAAGAGGGAGAAAAAGATTGCGTACCTTCGACGCCAAGTGTATTTAAATTGTATGCATATGAGCTGTGCGTATTAACATAAGATGGTAATAAGCTCTGCGCCTGATGCAGAGAAGCATGTAGAGGATTAAATAACCAGGAAAAATGCCATTATCTACGCCTGGTGTGAGATGACTTAAACATCTTGCGCATGTAGGGAAAGACTGGTTCAGGTTATGTACCGGTAAACAATTACCTTTGACGTGAAAATTTTCTGCATGTATCTTTCAATGTATGAGCAAACGTTCAGCATTCAAGAACAAATGTCTTTTGCTTCTTATTCTTGTGTGTTATTTGGACTCGCTTATATCATTCTCCATGTTCTGTCAGGTCTCTTTTGTGATTTAATAAAAAAATATTTTCAGGTGAAATGGATTTGATTATTATGGGAGATCACCAAAGGACCTGCGCATCATGTGCGTATAATGTGAGCGTATGACGTTTACGTGCATGCGCACACAGCCACATATAGTGATCTGTTTGCACATGCGTTGCCTCCCTTCCTTTCAATGTTATGCCGAAGTTTTGCGCACAGCTCTTTTGCATACACATCCTTTGCTGAATACTGGCGCAGAAGTCTGACGCTATCAGTGCGCTATGAAAACACGTACACAGCTAATAGCACATGACTTCAGCGCCGGCTTTCTGCATCAGCCTATTAGTGATTTGGGGGTCTCCCTTCTGGCATGTGGACTGGATTAAGCAGAAGACTCATTTGATTTCCATTAGATTTTTTTCTGTCTAAGCTTGCATAATTGGTTAGCTGTTGTTTCCTATTAAGAGCTTGTTATCTTGAAATTCTTATGTATATTTCATAAAAAGAAGATTTAAAAAAATGCATAATGTTATTTGGGTGGTGTTATTTCCAGACTTTTGCAATCCAGCTTGAAAAATGCAAATACACGGTTTAGGCTTCTAGAATAAGGAAGCTGGACACTAGGAAATGATCTGTGTCATCTCGTGGGAGATTAGCTCACTTTGTCTTACAGTTGTAGCAACATTTTTGGCACCCTTGCATTTTAGGTATGCTGGGTACAATAACTTGAGAAATAATTGGAAATATTGCAACTGTATGTCATCATAATATTGTAATAGTGCGTTCAAAGGAATACAACAAAAAAAAAGACGTCTGTGCAACTTAGACATAGTAATTTCTGAGAAAAAAAAAACCAAAATATGACCTGGACAGGATTAATGGCACCCAGTACTAATATTTGGTTGCACAGCCCTTGACAGTGATGACAGCCTCCAAACATTTCTTGTAGCCATCTATCAGTTTCATACATCTGTCTGCTGGCAGTTTCTCCCACTTTTCAACTGCAATTTCTTCCAGCTCATGAACGTTTCCAGAATTCCTTATACCAGTGACAGATTTCAGCTCTTTCCAAAGGTTCTAAATTGGATTGAGAGCAGGACTCATTGCTGGCCAGTTTAAAACAGTCCACATGTTCCTTTATAACCATTCTTTTGTACTTTTGGATGTATGTTTTGGGTCATTGTCCTGCTGGAGTACCCATGACCTTTGACCCGGAGCTAGCTTTCCTACACCAGGTAGCACATTTCACTCCCAAATACCTTGGTAGTCTTCTGACGTCATGATTCCTTTAATATATTCCAGGACTCCAGTTCCTGAGGCAACAAAACAGCCCCACAACATTATGGAATCTCCGCCATATTTAACTGTAGGGAGGGTATTTTTTCCTTATAAGCTTCATTTCTTCACCCATATATGTATCACTGGACTGCATTACCAAAGAGCTCAAGTTTGGTTTCATCTGTCCACAGAACATTTTCCCAGAGGGATTGTGGTTTCTCAAGGTGGATTTGGGAAAAGATCAGGTGTGCCTTTTTATGTCTGTCTTTGAGCAGTGGGGTCCTCTTTGGCCTTTGCCCACGAAGTCCTTCTTTGTTTAGTGTGCGGTGTATGCTACAGGTTGAAACCATCACTCTAGATTGCTCCAGGTCAGAATTAAGCCCTTTGGATGTTTTACGTGGTGTTTTTACAACAGTTTGCACTAATCTTCGAAGACTTCTTGGATAAATTTTCTTCTTCCCATCAAGTCCTGGGAGGTTCTTGACAGTTCTATGAGCAGAAAACCTCTTGATAACATTGCAAACTGTAGGCACAGGAATCCCAAGGTTTTTAGAGATGACTTTGTACCCCTTTGAAGTTTGATGATAATGTTCTTTTTCTGATGGTCTCAGGCAGCTCTCTTGTCTTGTGAAAATGGAACAGGGAGCGAATGTGGCCATTTTAAATATTAGAGTAATCATTTAAGTCATGTGAATACTGACAATTGATGACAGGTGCATCTAATTTTCCTGCAATGGGAATATGGTTCTTCTGTTCAAACTGATTTGAATTGTTTATAAGGGTATAATCATGTCCTGGCAATGTCTCCGTTTTTATACTATTTCCTACTATTTCCTTTTTTAATTGGTCTTGTTTTATTTGATTATTTTAGGTATCAAATATGTGTGCATATCTATTCCAAAGCCATTTCACTGGCCACTTCTTTTTAAGCGATATTGGACATTAAGGGGTTGAACTGCAAGGGGGGCTTAATTCGTAGATAAAAAGGAAGTGGAACTGTGGAGCCCAGAGAAAAGGCAGGAAAAGCAGGTGCGGGGGCAACAGGAGATAAGGAACTGGATTAGGGACCAGAGTGACTATTTTTGCTTTGCTCTATGCTTACCAGGAAGGGAGGGGCTGGAGCAGAACGTCCTGCTGCTCTGGAATCTGTAAAGAAGTGCCAGAACGGCGTTCCAGCACCTTCCCCCAGATAGTGCTGCTGAATAGCTCCGCAGGCTGCCCCTGCATTATCCAGTTAGTGCAGGAGTGGTGCGGCACTATCCGGATACGAGCTGACCTTACCCAGACAGCAGCGATTTTCAGCCCGCTTTATTCAGATAGTTTAGGCCACCTGAAGAGCAGGCTTTAATGGCTATCTGGATAGTGGCAGAAAAAGACTGCTCTCTGGTTAAGATCGGCACAGCCGAGTATCCCACTCGTCATGATTATTGCAGTTAGTAGGCCTGCTAACCGCGTAAATTGCCTTTAACAACCCCCCTCCCCCGTTATTCTTTTCGATTGTGTTTGTTCTTATGATATTGCTGCATTGGTGTTTGTGCTTTTAAGGGGGTAATTTTATAAACATTTCAAATGCATAAACCCCTGTAAAACGCCCAGAGGTTACCGGTGTATGTATGATGCCAGGAAAGCACATACTTCTGTGAGACCTCCATGTATGCAGGTTCCCGGCAGAGTCTGAGCAAAGTGTAAGCCTAGGTTGTAAGATCACATCTATGCCTATACTGTATTTCACCTGCATACATTTATCCCCACGCCCTGGTAAATGTACATGGACATGAGTACCTTCTAGCCACCATTGCATAGGATTGCTGCTAATATAAATGCCCCTGTGTCTTTATAAAATGAATCATAAATAGGCAGCTACTTTCCCTCTCAGCCTAGGTGGCCTGTTGTAAAATTACCCTCTTTGGGGAAGATGCAGTTTTATTTGCCTAAGAGAGGTTTCATGTCTTGACCATCTAGATTATTAGTCATCATTTGGCAGTGAGTCAGCTGAAGAGGAGTCTCACTTTCATAAAGATGTATTAGAAAAATAGATAATATAAATTTCTTTAGAAAAACCTAAATACTGTTATGTCACCAGGTCAGGCTTGCACTTCACAAAACTAAAGACATCTCTCTAACTAGCCCCAAAAATGCCAAAAGAGAAATATGTGAGCCTTACAATCTGTCAGAGGCAGAGGAGGATGCCAAATGCCAGTCCAGGTTCCATAGGACGGTACCAACTCCGAGATCTCAGGCAGGGATAATTTATTATACCCAGCTTCAAGTGTCAGAACTTAGTTCTCGACTCTTACGTCACTCACTGTCCCATGGCGCACAGAGGAAATAGATGAGACTGCAAAGCACAGATGGTGCTAGTAACAAATCTTAGGGCATTGGACGTAAGAGTAATGGCACAAAAACAATCTATGCAAAAAAGCTATGCCTTGCTTTCTAGCTGTGACTATCTGGCAATGAAAGAGGCTCTTGTTCATAATGATTTCTCATGACAATTGCAACAGCAGCAAATCCAAGAATGAAACAGTTATATTTTAGGTGCAGCAGTTTTGTTTCCTATAAAAGCATCAATTTCTAAAATAAAGCTAATATAAATTCCCTTACAAGGCCTATATGCCATTATATCACCAGGTTAGACTTGCACTTCACAATACTAAAGAGACATTTCTCTAGGAAGGCCCAACATGCCAAAGAAGTAAATCACAGCCTTGCAATCTGTTGGAAGCAGGGAAGGATGTCAGACTCCGATCCAAGTTTCAGGACTATAGGTGATAACTTGTGTCTTCACAGTCTCTAGAGCTAGGAAGCTTCATGCACCTGTATCCTCACAGAGTCAACAATTAAACAGAAAGCAATGTCTCTTTCAGTCTTATACATGCAACTCGTTAGTTCTCTGCAGTATAGCAAATATAGAATTTGTTGCTTTACAGAATCCATGTTAGTTTGGTTCAGGCCTCAGAGATCATAAAAGATAGCATGTGCTGTGATGTCTACATCCCTTCAAGCCTTAAAAACATGAAGTAACAAAAATAATCATGAATCTATTAAAGAATACATTGTAGAACGAGACAGAAGGCTGTAGCTACTCATTTGACGGCATCGTTACCATTTCTTGTGAAAGTACCAAGTCAAGCATTATCATTGGCTTAGCTTTCATTGCCTTTTGTATAGTTACCCTGCCCAGATGGAAGATTTGGGGCAACAGTTCCTTTAAGAGCTAGCTGAAGCAGCCCTGGAGAGAAAACTGGAGTGGCAGTGCCATTCTTCACCATGTGGTAGAAGGGGACATGTTTTAGCCACACCGTGAGGCGCTGGAGCAGCGTGGGCATCAGATGGGAACCAGGGGCGTAGCTGCACCAGCAGGACTCAAATGGCACATTGGGGGCGTGCTCTAGGTAGCGCGGCAGCAATGACGCAATGAAAAAAGAAAAGAATGTGTGTTTCATTGGGATGCGTGATGTCATACAGCACTGGGTGATGTCACCTCCATCCATGACAGCAGCCATGGCCATTCTATTTTGTAGTTTTTGGGAAAATTAGGGCTAAAATTGATAAAATTGCAAGCGACATTGCCCCTAAATGGGATAAAAGGTTGAGTGAGGGGTCACTGTAAAACTCTCCTTGAACTCTTTTTGATGGAGCCTTTAAGAAACTATGTCAGGCGTGGAAACATTACGGTCACGTGGAACAAGGTATGAGATTGCAAGCTAGTAGTAGTTAGAGCAGAAGTTAGATAATTGGAATGGGATGTTAGCTAATGCTGGTTGGTCCTAAGATTAGGAAGAAGAGGAAGAAAGGCAGAGAACTGTCCTTTCCTTTCTCTGATGAGGCTAAAGGATTACATCTGGAGGTTCGAAGGTTAAAAAGGAAGTGGCGAGGGCAGCAAAGGGATGAAGTAAAGCAGTTATGGAAAGATGGATTTAAGATTTATAGGCAACTATTGCGGAAGTTAAAGAGAGGATTACTTTATTAATAAAATTTTGGACCCGAAGGATGCAAATAGAGAATTGCTCTCTACTATCAGAGAACTATCAAGAGGGAGTACTTGGATAAATCAGAGCGGTTTGTCATCAACCCCCCCTGGTGGCCAGTGGCTGCAAGGGCAGGTTGAGCATTTTATTATTAGTAGAGGTAAAAAACTCTTTGAGGCCAGGTGCACCCTGGTTGTAGTCCTCCTCCTTATAGGAATAAGTTGTGTAGGCCAGAATAGAGGGTAAATAAGGCTTTTATTTCCCTTTCAAGCACTGAGGTTCGCTAGGTAACAGAAAATAAAGTGTTCTCCTTCTTTGTCAGGGTTTTTACCAAAGCATAGTTAAACAAGTAAACTGTTACATATTTCACAGCTTCTTGTAAAAACAACACAGAGTTTTCCAAACTTCGGAGCAAAGTAAATTGGTGAGCTTTTCTCTTTCGCTCAGCATAAACAAGAACAATATCAGAGCTTGTCTAAATAAGTTACAGCTCGGGGAGTGACTCAAAACTTCCTGCGACACAAACCGAGCAGTCCATTAATTCCTCCTGGGACAATGTAACTGAGTCCCCAGGCTCCACCTGCATGGGCTCTGGTTCATTTGTGCCTCCCTCTGTATTTGATCTTTCCCTGGCTGCTGTGGTTTGAAAGTCAGTACTTCTTCTCCCTAGCTTCCAGCTGGGCTGTTCTAGGGCTTTCAGGTAAATTGCAGGGTTTGTCCCTATGCCCCTACGTGATGGCTTAAAGAACTCCTGCCTGCTTCCTTTTCCCTCAGACTGGTTATCTGGTTTTAAAGACGTTCTAGGAGCTGGGCCTCTCTTTGGGGAAAAAAAGTCACCGTACCTTGGCTTCGTGAAGTCCGGGCGTCTGTTACTTGCCCACCCAGGCACCTCTCTCTGGACACGGTCTCCTTTGCAGACTCCCTCTGGAAGCCTCCTGGGTACTGTTTGTCCTCTCTGAAGCTTGGGAAGACCAGGTAAAGAATCCAGGCTTCTTGGCTTCTTAGCATAAGTAAATCTCCTGTCAGGACTTTTTCTTCCAGTACCTTTTAATCCTGTTTCAGACCCTTCTGGTGAGCATAGGCCTCTCTCCAGGCTGGGCTCTCTCCTTCTGAGCTCTCTGCCTTTGGGATTTCTTCCAAGCGGATCTCTTTCCAGTCTGGCTCTCCCAGGTCTCTCTCTCACTCCGGCTCTTTTTGGTCTGCTCCTTTCTTTCTGAGCTCTCCTCTGAGCTCCCTTCTGAGCTCCCTTCCGAGGTTCCTTCCTCTCTCTCTCCTTCTGAGCTGGCTCTCTGCTTATAAAGCCCTTTTTCTTTTGAGTTTCCCGGGCTACTCCTCAGGTGGAGCTGATTAGCTCCTGCACAATCAGTACCCGGGTGTGTTAGCTCAGCCTCTGTAGGTTCATGCCTGCTCCCTCTAGCTGCTCTGCAAGGGAACTGCATCTTCTGCACGTTAGTTGCTTTGTAAGGAACAGCGCTTTTTTCTTTGCTTTCAGTGGCTTCAGCCCTATCACACTATGTATACACTAACAGGCACTTTTTATTCCCTTGTCCCCAAGGGCTCATAATCTAAGTGTACCTGAGGCAATGGAGGATTAAGTGGCTTGCCCAAGGCCACAAGGAGTGGCCATTGGACTAGAGACTCCAGTCCCTCCAGCCTGAGGTTACTAGTCCCTATGTAGGAATTGAACCCCTGACCCTCCGGCCTGAGGTAACCTGTCTCAACCTCCCTCCTCCCTCAATTTTATCTCCAATATACTGTGCTAGTAAAGACTTGAGAAAAATTGAGACTAATCAAAAAGACTTTCGGAAAGTACAAGCTTTAGAAGAAGAGAATGTGATTGTTGCAATGGAGATTAATTTATCACGTTTTTTTGTGGAAGTTAATTAGTCGTTTCATGGTGAGATTTAGTACCATTGATTCCTGTCCAGCACAGTTTTTACTAACTTTACTGGAGAATTGTTTTTTATATTTATGACTGATGATAGCTCAGTCCTTGCAGAAGGGTGTCTTTCCATCGATACTGAAACGGGCCTTAATCTGGTCGGTATTAAAAAACCTTTTTTGGCAGTAGATGATGTAAATAGCTATAGGCCGGTGTCTAATTTGCCTTGTATCGCTAAGATTTTGGAATCTATTGTAACCTCCCAATTATAGATGTATATGGAAGAGATTGGAAGGTTAGATGATTGTCAATCTGGATTTAGGGCTGCTTTTACTACTGAAACAGTGGTAATGGCTTTATTGGATGAGATGCAGAGATGGACGGATTCAGGAGGTTGTGGCCTTTTGGTTTTGTTAGATCTATCCTCAGCCTTCGATATAATTTCACATGATTTACTTCTGGCTAGGCTGCATTCATTGGGAGTGGAGGGCTTAGCTTTAAAATGGTGTGATTCTTTCTTAACAAATAGATCTTTTAAAGTGGAGTTTAATGGAAAGTTCTCGAAAGTTATTTCCTGCACGACAGGTGTGCCACAGGGATCTCCATTATTGTTTAATATTTATTTTAGTCCCTTAGCACAGTATTTTAGGAAATTGGGGTTTTCCCCATATATATGTGCTGATGATGTTCAGTTTTTTTTATATCAATGAAGAAATATTTTCAAGATTTGTTGGATGAATTAGGATCTGGTTTATGTGTTTTGAGGGATTGATTACAGGAAAACAAATTAAGGCTGACTTTAGGAAAAACTGAAGTTTTATGGGTGGGGAAGGCTGTGATTCCAGGTGATATTAAATCTGTTCATTTGGTGGGACAGAAAGTTGATATATCTTCTGAGGTACATATGTTGGGAGTCATTATAGATTCTACTTTGACTTTCAAATCATACATACAACATGTACAAAGTAAGGCGTGGTATAAATTGAAGTTGGTGAGGCAATTGAGATCAGTGTTGAGACCACAAGATTTCCAGACAGTGGTTCAGTCAATAGTCTTGAATCATCTGGATTATTGTAATTCTGTATGTTTGGGAATGTTGAAACAGTTATTACATAAATTGCAACAAATCCAAAATATTTCTGCTAAGTTGATTACACGTAGTAGTTATAGGGAGAGAATTACCCCTTTATTATTAAATTTTCATTGGTTACCAATAGAAACACAAGTTTTGTTTGAGGTTTTATGTCTGGCTTTTAAAGCCATACATGAGATAGGCCTGATTTATCTATCAAATAGATTGCTGCTCTGTTCCTTGGTAAGGTCTTTGCGTTCCATGAGTCACTGTGCATTGATATTACCCTCTGCCTCTGCTTTTCAACAGAAGAGGGTTAGAGATAGATGTTTCTCTGATGCAGTACCAAAATTGTGGAATGATTTACTTTCTGAGATTAGAGATTTTGTGGATTATGTCCAATTTCATAAAGCTGTAAAGACATGGTTATAGAAGAAATTTAATTGTATTTGATTCAAATTGTTTTAATACCATTTTTAATTTTGTACTCCACTTTGTATTTCTATGGATAGTAAAAGCAGAATATAAGCAATGTAATTAAATTAAATTAAATCATATTTTAGCCAGTGTTCCTGATATGTAAAGTCCCAGAGACAACATAGGTTTTCTGGAAACTACCCACATAACTTCCAAAACCCTTTTTTCCTTTTTTAAAAATGTGTTTTGAGTATTCTGACCACCCTGTGTGACTTGTAGGCTTTAAACATTACATCCTGGATAATATTACATCTGAAATCATATGCACGCAGTAAGTTCAACATCAGATCAGTCTTTCACATTGTTATAAGAATATGGCTACAGAAACTGCTCCCAAAGGCATCTGTTAAAACCAGCTCTAAAGAATGACACGGAACTTAATATAAGTCTTAATTTGGACTGTGTTTCACCATAAGGAAAGAAACATCTGAACAAAAATTGCAAAAATGCAAAAATAAAAAACAAAACCATCCTGTTGTCCGAAAAAAACAGCACTGAAAAATATTGGGGGGCACGTTGAATGGTGGCAATCAGCACTGCTGTCGCCACTTTAACTTATCCCCGGATATTCAGTGAAAGGGCCATATCCGGCCAGTGGTTTCACCAGATAGCGTTTTAGCTATCTGGTCAGTGGCAATATTCAGTCACTGGCTGGATAGTTGCGAGTAAAATGCCTAGAGTAAGGACATCCTTTTTTCTGCCTAACTTCAGCAAATCTTTCTCATGCATATTCATTGTGATTATCCTGAAAACCTGAATGGCTAGGAGGGGCTTATTTTAGAAACTCTATTCATGAGTTGGAGGTCTGAAAATGGGCACATAGATGTGCAAATCATGTAGAGGTCCCTGGAGCCATTTTAGAGAGCTGGGTGTATAGATGTCCCTGGCACGAGAATATCCAGGTAGTGCAGGGATGTGGTACAGGAAAGAAGATGAAGCACTGTGTGATTTTCGAACGGCACAAGCGTGTCTGGTCCTGGTTGCTGACACATCCTTGCCTATACCTGCTCCTGACCACGAATAAGGTGCAGGAATGTGTTTGTTTCATGTCTGCGATACTTCCAGGGGGAAGAGCAAAATGCGCTTGCGTCGCCATGGTTAATATTTCCTGGCTGCAGAAACCTGCATGTAAATACATTTTCCAAACATATTACTGGTCCACTGCTACACGTCTAATCTTCTGCCAGTGTCGCTAAGCTCATGTCACCCCTCTTCTCAAGTCACTTCATTGGCTCCCTAACTGTTTCCACATCTCATTCAAACTTCTATTGACCTCCAAGTGCCTTCATTTGACTGCTCCTCGCTACCTTATCTCTCCCTACACCCCTCCTCTGGCAGATTCCTTCTATCTGTGCCCTTCTTTTCCATTGCCAAGTCCAGAGTTTGACCTTTCCACCTTGTTGCTCCTTATGCCTGGAACGAACTACATGAGTCGGCACGCCAGGCTCTATCTCTGGCCCCATTTAAATCCAGGCTAAAACCTCCCCTCTTTGAGACTGCTTTTGGATTCTGTTCCCCTCCTGTTTTTCTTTACCATTCCCTTTGATATATCCTAGTCCCCAGTTGTTGGGCTATCTGTCTTGACTAGATTGTAAGCTCTGATGAGCATACGCCTTGTAGCACTATACAAATGACAAGTAGTAGCAGTAGTATGTAAAATGATACGGCAGGATGTGCTTTTCTCATAGCATAGATGCCCCCCTTGTGAACTACTCAGCTGTGCAATTTGAGGATGTCCACATTTGTAAAATAGCCAATACCTGTGCATGTAGTTGACCTGGCAATTTGCGTTGGACCCATCTCCAGAACCGGTTACTGGGACATTCATTTTTCAGGATGGAGACAGCGCGATTTCAGATACCACTTAGACATGCCTCCCTTCACTGCTGCCACTCCCCTGGATTTTTGGATGTTCTGCTCTGGATGTCCCAGATTCTTCTTAGATGTATCTTCTAAAATCCTACTTTAGGTGTGTCCCAAGGATTGGGTTGCAAATCTATGCTCTAGAGATAAGCAGGGGCTTCCCTCCAGTTTATTTGGCTAATAATTGTATATGGACTTTTCCTCCAAGAATTTGTCCAACCCCTTTTTAAATCCTACTACTACTACTACTGCTGCTATTACTGATCATTTGTATAGCACTACAAGGCATACACAGCGCTGTAGACACATGTAAAAATAGATCCCTGCTCATCAGAGCTTACAATCTAGTCAAGACAGAGACCACAACAGCTGAGGACAAAGATATATCTAAGGGAATGATAAGGAAACACATAGGAGACTAAGCAGATCAGGATCCATAAGTGGCCTCAAAGAGGTGAGTTTTCCAGCCTGGATTTGAAAAGGGCCAGAGATGAAGCCTGATGTACAGACTCAAATAGTTTATTCCAGGCATAAGGAGCAACAAAGTGGAAGGATCAAAGAATGGGGTTGGTAGTAGAAGAGAAGGGCACAGATAGAAGGGATTTGCCAGAAGAGCGGAGTTCCCAAGGAGGGGTATAGTGGGAGATAAGAGAGGAAAGGTAGCGAAGAGCTGCAGAGTGAATGCACTTATAGGTCAGCAGGAGAAGTTTGAACTGGATATTGAAATGGATAGGGAGCCCATGAAGCAACTTGAGAAGATGAGTTATATGAGCATAACGAGGCTGAAGGAAGGTTAGCCGGGCAGCTGAGTTTTGAACAGATTGAAGGGCAGAGAGATGATTCAGAGGGAGACCAGCAAGCAGAAGACTGCAATAGTCTAAAGGGAGGTGACTAAAACGTGGGTAAGTGTCTTAGTAGTGTTTTAGAAAGGAAGAGGCACATTTTGCTGATGTTATAGATAAAGGACCAACAAGTTTTAGCTATCAGTTGGATGTGTGTGGTGAAGGAGAGGGAGGAGTCAAAAATGACCACTAGGTTGTGAGCCATGGAAACAAAGTGTTATCCATAGAGATTGAGAAAGGAGGATGGGGGAGGTGGGTTTAGAGGGAAAGATAAGAAGCTCGGTTTTGGCCATGTTCAATTTCAAATGGCGGTGAGACATCCAGGCAGCAATGTCAGATAGGCAGGCAGAGATGTAGGCCTGGATTGCTGGAGAGATTTCAGGTGTAGAGAGGTACATCTGAGAGTCATCAATGTAAATTCAGGAAAGCCCTCAAGCACCATTTATTCCTGGAGCACTTCTCACAACCAAACGACTCACCTACTCCCTCCACACAACCAACCACCTAATATGAATTGCAAAAAATATTAAGTCACATAACATGTAATACATACCAGAGTTTTGTAATCCGGCAGTTGTACTGCCTCTGTTGTACACTATTGTAAATAATACCAAGCTATTTAAATGTACATAGTTACCCCAATTCAACTCCTTGTTACTTCCCTTGTTTTATGTAAACTCGGGTCAGATATGTTACTGTCCTAGAGTCAAATTGTTAACTGTAAACCGCACTGATAATAAAGAGCGCGGTATAGAAGAGCTGTTAAACAAATAAATAAATAAAGATGGTACTGAAAACCATGGGAGGAGATGAGTGCAAAGGATTGGGTATAGAGAAAGAAAAGGAGTGGGCCCAAGACAGACCCTTGGGGTACACCAACTAAAAATGGGATATCAATAGAGGCTAGGACCATATACTGATGCAATAAATTTGACGAGCAGCTTTGTAATTCAGTCCATGAAGGGGGTCTCATTCTCTGTCCTTACTCTGTGTTTTTCAGGTACAGGAAGCTCCCAGGAAACGGAGGCTCCACAGGACGTTTATGGGATTCTGGGTGAGTCGGTTACTTTCCCTCTCGAGATTCCGCAAGGAATTAAGATCGATGATGTCATCTGGAGATCTGCAAAAAAAGGCCTGGCTCACACACGGCCTGGGGAAATAGTGCAGGTTTTTGATGTCCTCCATTTTAAAGAACGCCTAAAGGTCCAGAATGAGAGCGCTGCTTTACAAATCCAGAATCTGAGGGCAGAAGATGGTGGATCCTACTCAAATCAAATCATAACAGCAGGAGGACGCATCACGATGACCTATCAGCTTCACATACTCAGTGAGTCCAAGTTCTCAAAAAGCCGATGATGCCATTAGGGTCAGATTGTCAAAGACAATAGGGAAGGTGAGCATGTCAGGGACTGCAGGTATGTAAGTTCCCACAGGGTCTGCAGGTGCAAAGTTCCCACTAGGAACCCCATGCAAGAAGTTAAAAATAAACGCCCTGTGTGTACTTTTCTAGGACAACCGTGGCCTCACTCCTTGCGCTCCCATTTCCCTGTGAGGAAAAGCATCGGTGCTGTGGACAATGTGCATACTCTTCCCTCACTAGGGCTTGAGGGCAGTTTTGAAAGTGGCCTTCTCAGGGGGTTAAAAACACCCATTTAGCCTTTGAAAATTACATGCTTAATTTACAGAGTCTACAGGAGTTAAAAAGATTTTTCAATTATATCTACTAGACAAGTTGAAAAATGCAACTTGGGGGGTAATTTTAAAAACGTCATCTAGATTTACACATGTACAATGTGCATAAAGCGTAGTTACTCGCCTGTAAAAAGTGTTTTTTTTAAATTAATTTACATTCTCTTATATACCGCGCTATTCTGCATCAGTGCGGTTTACATTGAACAAACTGAAATTACATTGAACAGGGCATTATAACTTGGAGATAACTATTTTACAGGGAACATGGGCTATGGAGGGTTAAGTGGCTTGCCCAAGACCACAAGGAGCACCTGTGGGACTAGAAACCCCAGTCCTTCCGGCCCAAGGTGGCTGTCCTCTCGTGGGATTTGAACCCCCGACCTTCCGGCCTGAAGTACCTTGCCCCAACCACTAGGCCACTCCTCCACTCTTGCATACCCTGGACTGTAGGAGGGTGTTGTCTTTCTACATTGACCTTATGCAGGGGCATCGAAGGGCTGTTCAGCTCTTCGTATCTTTTGACCCTAATAAGCTGGGGTCACCTGTCTCCAAGCGTACTCTATCCATTTGGGTAGCAGACTGTATCACCTGGGCGTACAGGGCAGCTGGCCTCTCCTTTCAGGGTCGAGCTACGGCCCGTGCGGAGCATTTCCCCAGCTTTCAAAGAAAGCCTTTGGGAATGCAGCGCGCATGCACGGTCCCCTTCCCGCCCAAGGGTGCCATCTTGCTCAGTCTGATGACATAGCTAAAAGACAGCAAAAAAACAAAATGAAATATATAGGACTGCAACTCGAAGGGGAGGAAGGAGGATCATGAGGACTGATTCCCGCTGCTCCTAGAGAACACCTGTTACAGGTGAGTAACTATGCTTTCTCCAGGACCAAGCAGGAAGTCAGTCCTCACATATGGGACTCCCCAGCTCTAGGCTACCGAGAACCCAAAGCTGAAAAATAAGCTCCCTCTACAGCCTCAGTATGCGTGATAAGAATCTTCTCTGAGAACGCCCCTGAACGGTAGCCCAACACAAGGGCCGGAGGATAGGAGTTGCCTAAACCTCAAAGAGATTACGGAGTACCGCCTGTCCGAAAGCACTGTCCCTGCGGGACTCCCTCTCAAGGCAGTAATGGGCCGCAAAAGTCTGGCTTGAAGACCAAGTAGCGGCCCGGCAGATGTCTGCCAACGGAACAGAGCGGAGAAGAGCTACTGACGCAGCCTTCGCCCTGACACGGTGGGTCGTGACTCGACCCTGAAAGGAGAGGCCAGCTGCCCTGTACGCCCAGGCGATACAGTCTGCTACCCAAATGGATAGAGTACGCTTGGAGACAGGTGACCCCAGCTTATTAGGGTCAAAAGATACGAAGAGCTGAACAGCCCTTCGATGCCCCTGCGTACGGTCAATGTAGAAAGACAACGCCCTCCTACAGTCCAGGGTATGCAAGACCATTTCAGCCCGGCTGGCATGCGGCCTGGGAAAGAAGGTCAGAAGAACCACCTCCTGATTGAGGTGGAAAGAGGAGACAACCTTTGGAAGGAACTTAGGATGAGTCCGTAAGACCACCCTGTTCCTATAGAACCGTGTGTACGGTCTATCAGAAACCAGAGTCTGTAGTTCACTCACACATCTGGCCGAGGTAAGAGCCACCAAGAACAATGCCTTCCAGGAAAGGAAGCGCAAATGACAGGTTGCCATCGGCTCTAACAGTGGGCGAGTAAGTTGTTGCAAGATCACATTCAAATCCCACTCTGGGGCTGGTGGACGAATCGGAGGCTTGAGCAAAAGCAGGCCTCTGAGGAAGCGGGCCACTAAGGGGTGGACCGACAGACTGGCCCTCCACCGGCAAGTGGTGTGCTGACAGAGCACTAAGGTGGACCCGAACAGAGTTGGATTTAAGGCCTAGGTTTGACAGGTGAAGTAGATACTGCAGCACCGCTGGTACCAGGCACGAAAACGGATCCTCTTGGCGCTGAGCACACCAGGTGGAGAACCTACGCCACTTGAGGGCATAAGATTTCCAGGTGGATTGTCTCCTAGAGGCCAAAACCACCTCCTCTACTTCTCTAGGTAGAAGTAAGGGGGCTAGAACTACCTTTTCAGCAGCCAGGCCATCAAATGGAGGGACTGGAGGTTGGGGTGCAGGAGAGATCCCTGATCCTGAGACAGGAGATCGGGTTGTACCCCCAGAGGGATTGGAGTGTCCACCGCCAATTGCAGAAGGAGTAGGAACCACTGCTGTCTTGGCCATCTGGGGGCTACCAGGATCAGCGAGGCCCTGTCCCGAAGAACCTTGAATAGGGTCCGGGCCACTAGAGGTGTTGGAGGAAACGCGTACAGCAGGCCCGTAGACCAAGAGATTAGGAAGGCATCTGCTGCTATCCACAGAGGATGCGGTGGTTTGGAACAGTACCTGGGCAGCTGACGGTTCAGTGGACTGGCAAAAAGATCGATGGTTGGAAGACCCCATTTTAGGAAGATCTGCTGGACCACTAGGGGATTCAAATGCCATTCGTGAGGCTGTAGAATCCTGCTCAACCTGTCTGCCAGGTAATTTTCTTGGCCAGGTAGATAAACTGCCTTGAGAAACATGCCATGCTTGACTGCAAAGGTGCACAGGGCCTGTGCTTCCTGACACAGAAGCCTGGAACCTGTACCTCTTTGTTTGTTCACATAGAACATTACTTCTTGGTTGTCCGTCTGAATCAAGACAGACTGATGAGAAAGGACATGACAGAAAGTTTGCAGAGCTAATCGAATAGCTCGCAACTCCAACAGATTGATCTGCTGTGTGGCCTCCCAATGGGACCAGAGGCCCTGAGTGCATGCCCCCGGCAATGTGCACCCCAACCTTGAAGAGAAGCATCGGTCATCAGCACCTGTGTGTGTGGTGGTGCCTGGAAGGGCACCCTTTGATCAAGTTCGGGAGATGCAGGCACCACTGTAGGGAGGCCACTAGTAGTTGGGACACTCTCACTCTGTCCCTTAAGTCTCCTTTGGCCTGTATCCACTGAGCTCTGAGGCACCATTGAGCAGGCCGCATCTGCAGACGAGCATTTGGAGTTACATGAACTGCGGATGCCATGTAGCCCAAAAGCCTCAGGAAATGTCTGGCCGAGACCAGAGATCCACTGTGAATCTGCTGTGCCAGAGCCATCAGTCTGTGAGCCCTGTTCCCGGGCAAATAAGCCATTGCTTGTAGAGTATCCAACCTTGCCCCTATGAACTCTACATCCTGTGAGGGAAGCAAAGTGGACTTTGCGAAGTTTATGACGAAGCCTAGGTGCTGGAGAAGAGAGACCGTGCGAAGAGTGGCTTGTCTGGCCTCCTGTGGAGACTGACCCCTGATGAGCCAGTCATCCAGGTATGGAAAGACAAAGATGCCCTGGTTTCTGAGATAGGCCGCCACCACCGCCAGGCATTTGGTGAAAACCCTGGGTGCGGAGGTTAGGCCAAATGGAAGTACTCTGTACTGAAAATGATTTCCTCCCACTACAAATCTGAGATATTGTCTGTGGTCTGGATGAATGAGGATGTGAGTATAAGCATCCTTCAGGTCTAAGGAGCATAGCCAATCTCCCTACTGGAGGTAGGGCAGCAGTTTTCCAAGGGTAAGCATCTTGAACTTTTCCCTCTCCAGGAACTTGTTGAGATTTCGCAAGTCTAGGATGGGCCTGAGGCCTCCTGTCCTTTTTGGTACCAGAAAGTACCGTGAATAGAAGCCTTGGCCTCTCAGGTGGTGAGGCACCGGTTCCACCGCCTGCTCCCTTAGAAGACTTGCCAACTTCTGAAGGAGGTTCCTGTGAAGAGGGAGTCTTGGAGGCTCCCCTGGAAAATAGGAGGGGGGTAACTGGTTGAAGTGTAGCAAATAGCCCTTTTGGACTATGCTCAGTACCCAGGTATCCCCTGTTATGGCTGACCACCTGTGGGCGTATAGTGTCAGCCAGCCTCCTGTGCTGAGAGGAGCCAGTTGAGGAGGAGAGGCTATGCAGTGGGAGTCAAAACCCCGCTCCCTGCTGTGCAGGAGCTGGAGCTGATGGCTTGGGGGTTTTCTGCCTACAGGGCCCATGTCCCTGCCCCTTGGCCTGCTGACCCTGCTGGGGAGCTATAGGGGCCTGAAATTGAGGGTAGGATTTGTAGGCAGTAGCCTTCCTCGGGTAAAAGGGCTTTTTCCCCGAGCCCTTCTTCTTCTGAGAAGGGGCAGAAGTCTTCCTGGACAGCCTTGTCCTGGTGAGAGTCTCAGTCTCGATTTCCGCAGCCTTTTCAGCCATGGGTTTGCCAAAAAGGTTCTCACCCTGGCAAGGGACATCGACCAACTTGTCCTGGACCCATGGCGCCAGGTCCGATGACTCTAGCCAGGCCTGACGGCGTGCACCGATGCCGGCCGCTGCTACTCGGGCCGAAGCCTCAAAGCCATCATAGGCTGCTCAAGATATAAACTTCGAGCACTCTCGAATCCCCGATGACAAAGCCTTGAACCTCTGCAAAGGTTCCTCGGAGAGGCCAGCAGAGAACCCGGCAATCTCCTTTGCCAGGTCTCGGAGGTACATGCCCATGTACAGCTGGTAAGTCTGGACACGGCAAGGCAGCATAGAGCCCTGGAAGCACTTTCTACCGAGGGCATCCAGGTTCTGGGCCTCCCTGCCGGGGGACATCGAGGACTGCATCTTCTGACTCTTCAGACGAAGTATGGCCAATTCCACAACCATGGAGTGGTGCGGTAGCTGTGCCTTCTGGAACCCAGGGTCCCATTTGCTGAGAACCGGCACCAAGGCCGGTGCCTCCCACATGCGGAAGAGCAGCCGTTCCAGCATCGGAGGAACCGCTACAGTAAAGGCCTCCTTTGGGGGAGAGTCATACTGGAGGGCCTCGAGCTCTTCGGCTCCTCCTCGGGATCCACGGGGAAGGCCAAGGCCTTGGCCATATCCCTCACAAAGTCCGAGAACTGGGTATCCTCCGGGGGGGACCTTCTCCGAGGCTCAGACTCCGGTGAGTCCGATGGGACGCACCAGGTCCGAAAGGTGTCTGGGGACTCCTCGTCCTCCATCTCCCACCCCGACCCCTCCGAAGAGGAATCGAACGGCTCAGGCCGGACGGGTACCCGCGTCGATGACCTCGACCCCATATGGGAGGCCGAGGGAGACCTTGGCCGAGGATTGACTCGAGACCGCATGGACTCGAGGATCGGCTCGGCCTCTGGGGTCAACTTGGACGTCGAGGTCCCGGTGGTCGGGGCAGATGCACCGGTCAGACCAGCGATCAGCACCCACTGCTGTTCCATGAAGGCAGCCAAGCTGCTCTTCAAGGCAGTCAACCTGAGTCTGAGCTCAGGAGACTGAGCAGCCCCCAACTCGGCCCCCAACACTGTCGGGGCCGACGTTGGCTCCCCCAGAGGAGAGTCCATGAGGACTACAGCACTCACATGACTCGGGGACTCCGGCTCCACATGAGGCAATTTAGCAGGCTTCTCCGGCTCCGAGGACCCGGGACGGTGGTCGGGGCTATGCGACCTGGCCCTCGAGGGACGAAGAGCGTTCACCGACACCGCCCTCGCGGGTTTCTTCTTCCTTTTGTTTTCCCGTGAGGGAGACCCCTGCTCAGAGGAGCCCCGACGATGCTCGGGGTCAGACTCCCGAGACGTCGAGGCCTCTGACGAAGTCCGGGCCTGGCCGGACGCGGAGTCAGAGAAGATCCTTTCTCGCTGATGCTGACGGCTCAACGCCTTCAAGGACATTTTGCCGCACAGGCCACAGATCATCGGGTCATGATCGGGCCCAAGGCACTGGAGGCAGCAATCGTGTGTGTCAGTGAGAGACATCAGTTTCTTACACCGATCACACTTCTTGAACCCTCTGGCAGCCATCAGGGGAAAAAGGGCCCCTGCAAGGTCAAAAGACCGGGCTGCCAGTGAAAAAGAAAAAAAAGAGCGCAAACATTAGTCTCGAAGGACAAAAAACGAAAAACAGTTCTGGGCTCGATACTGGTGTACCGTGCCCAGGCGGGAAGGGGAACCGGCATCGAACCGGCAAAAAACGACGAATCTTTGAAGGAAAAATCAACTTTTAACCGGGTGACTAGGACACACGTCCGTCTGGCTCCGCGGAAAAAAAGAAGACTGAGCACGATGGCACCCTTGGGCGGGAAGGGGACCGCGCATGCGTGCTGCATTCCCAAAGGCTTTCTTTGAAAGCTGGGGAAATGTTCCGCACGAGGGCTCCGTCAACGCCAACGTCACCCATATGTGAGGACTGACTTCCTACTTGGTCCTGGAGAAAGCAAAGTATTTTTGTCATATATGCGTGTAAATGGGTATTTACATGTGTAACTGACTCAATTGCTATTCTAAAAGTTTGCGCATTGGCTTGATTGCTCGTACTTTCACTGTGGGCATGCATAGGGGTGGGGTTCTGGTGGAGTGCACAAAAACATGCATAAATTAGGAAATCCTATGATTTATGTGCGTTCCCTACAAATTCAAACATAGGCATTTACTGCCTAGTGGTTAGAGCAACAGAGTTAGCACCCAAGAGATCTGGGTTTGATTCCATCTGACACTCCTTGTGACCTTGGGCAAGTCACTTTACCCTCCATTGCCTTGGAAGAAAAGGCCTGGCAACCTACTTCCAGTCGTACCTTGCCAAGAAAACCCAGGGACTGCTGGGTCACCAGGAGTCAACATTGACTTGACGGCACTTAAAAAAAAAAAAAAGGATTTACCTGCGTTCCCTATAAATTCAGGCACAGGCATTTACTGCAGGCCTAGGGATGGCATAAGGGATCACAACTTATACAAGTGCTCCCAAAGGTCTGGTTGCATTACTCATTCTGGACTTGTCTGCCTTAGCTTTTTGCGAGTAGGTTGTGCTTCGTCTTGGTTGGTGTTTCCGCTTTCCTCCATTCACAGACTCAGGTATGTCAGTGGGGGAACTTGGTGGATACAGCCTCGATAAAGTGTGTCTCAGTAGAGTAGCAGAGGATGTGCACGTGTGTTACAGGGGTGGGGAATGTGAGGTGTGTATGTGAATCAGCGGTATGATGTGTGTATCTGTTTCCATGGGAAGAATTTAGCTGTTTGTGTGTGCAGATGTGAAGAGGCTCCCCGCGGTGTGCCACACACAGCATGGTGCAGTGCACCTCCCTCTCACCAGGCCCACACTTCAGAAGTAGCGCAGCAAATTGGGATTGTGAGACTTTGGCAGGGAGAGCAAAGCATCTGGCCTGGAGCAGAAGCAGTGCGGCTCACCGGCTACTCTATGCTGTGACTCTCGCTTTTCTGTTCCAGTGGGATTCCCATTTGCTCTTCTGCTGTATGTGGCTCTGACGCTTCTCTGCTGGCAGGACCTGGGGACCCCAACCAGCACCATCCATTTTCCTGTACCTACAAGAGCATGTGCTGTGAAACCTCTGCATGTATTTTAGCCACTGAGTGGAGAGCAATTTTAAGCTCAGGGGAGGCAATATAGGTAAATTCTCTGGGCCTGATATTCAAAGAGCACTTACATGGTTTACAGCCCTGTAAACCGTGTAACTGCCGCTAAGAGGGATATTCAACGGGTTAGTGTCACTGAATATCCCCAATTATCTCCCTTACATGCCCCGATGCTAACCATTTGGCATGTTGGGGGCATTCCAGGGATAAGCGGAGGCAATAGATTACCAGGCAGCAGCGATATTGCAGGCTGCCTGGTTAGCAACCTGCGCCTAAAAGATAGACGAGGAAAACCCACGTCTATCTTTTAGGCACAGGAGCTAACCAGGCAGTATGCAATATCGCTGCTGCCCAGTTAACCACTGTGGCTTCCGGCGTGTGTGGCGATCCCCGGATATTCAATGCCGGGACTGCATACGACTCAGCATTGAATATCTAGGGTTAAGGGTCAGCGGGCATGGCTGTAGTAGCACAGAGCTTGCCCAAGTGAATATCAGGCCCTCTATGTTTATATCCTTTCAGAGGCTCCACGGAAAAGCAAATATCATTTTATGCTGCTTTATTCATTAGCAAAGCAATACTACATTTAAATCTTTCTAGATTTATACCCTGGATGCATTAGAAAAAAACTCACTCTTTGGACTTCAATCTCACTTTCTGGGGTGGTAAATCTCACTTTTTGGGGTGATTCACCCTTGGCATCTCTGGGAATGCGGGTGTTGGATTCTCACACATCTTAGAGGGAATGTTAGAGAGAGGGAGAAAGAGACATAGATAGAGGAAGATGCAGAGTAAGTCGTCTTTCCACCCCTAACATAGAACACCCCCCCACCCCCACATACACATAGCCCTACATGGGCTGCAGTAATTGCACCATCAAAACTATTGTGACTAATTAGGCCACAGCCATGAATCTAAAGAGGTTATGAAGGCAAAATCACAGCTCCTTAATAATAGATTCTTGGTGGTTCAAAGCCTGGGAGGGGGAGGGTGGGCCACGAGCTTTAGCTTTCTCATTTAACTGTACAATGTGGGTGTAACCTGAACTTCTTGGGTTAAAATCCCAGCCTTTGGCCTCTCCAGGGAGGATCAAATATAATTGTGTCATACTAATTGTTCTTGATGTTTGTAAAGCGTTTTGAATAAAACACACACGTCTATTTCCCTTCGATGTCATCCGTGTTTCACAGGACAAGTAATGACCTCAGACATGGAGGCCAGCTGCACTGAGACCATGAACAGGGGCTACAATTCCCAAATCACACTGTATTGCAATGTAAAGGATGGCGGAGGAGACATGTCTTATATGCAGAGCAGAGGAAAAGTTGCATCCACGCTTAATTTTTCCCTAATAACCAACGACAATGATCTCGCCTACACCTGTACAGCAAGAAACCCCATCAGCTCTAGTTCCACGGCCGTCTCTCCATGGACACTCTGTGAGAAGGGGACACCTGCCTCAGGTAAGTCTGGTCTCATGAAGGACAGTCATCTAGGATGGAGAATAAAACACTCACCTGAGCTAGTCCCGGGGGCTTCGTGGTTGGGTCTCCCTAGGTTGGCCAGGGCGGCAGAGTCTGTGCAAGCAGTTTTCCCAGCCCTTGAGGGAAAGGAGACAAGGTCATCTTGCAGCATGTAGCCAGTTCTCACAGTCTTGTGAGCTGGGTTCTTAAGAAAAGGTTTTCGCTATTGTATTTAAAGCACCGTATGAGTTAGGGCTGGTATATTTAAGATCAGTTATTCATAAATATCAAGCATTATGTATTTTATGATCTGAGGGGTCTAAGAAATCTGTGTATCATTGAGGCTCATGTTTTTGGTGCTGCGACTCAGCTTTGGAATGCACGACCTGTTGAGATGCGGTTAGAACCTGTGATTTAGGAAATGTGCGAAGATGATATTTTTTCAGGCTGCTTTTAGAGAATATTTGTAATGTCATGTCTTTTTATATATTTTTGTATGTAACTGCTTTTATGTCCTGTGGATTTATTTTATTTTATTACTATTTCTTATGATTATTGTAATCTGCATAGAAATTTGTTACACAGAATATAAATATTTTTTAAATAAATAGAAGATGGTCAAGCAGGTGTTGTAATGGAATGCTTCCTCTGGACAGAGTTCAGACCTCTTTGTGCTGCAAAGATT
This sequence comes from Ichthyophis bannanicus, assembly GCA_033557465.1. Classification (NCBI taxonomy): domain Eukaryota; kingdom Metazoa; phylum Chordata; class Amphibia; order Gymnophiona; family Ichthyophiidae; genus Ichthyophis; species Ichthyophis bannanicus. The sequence goes on from CM066048.1 coordinate 26,308,547, forward strand.
CGAGTCACTGACATAGATATTTAGGTAGGGAAAAAAAATAGTCAGTGCTAAAGACCCCAGAGGCCATTCATGGAAAAGAACCTAACTAGGAACATATTTTGGCAGTTTCAAAAGCATCTGCTTATTCAGTCATTAAAAATTATAACATCCATTTTACTTTAAGAATATGGTTGTTGCTTGTAACAATAACTGGAGATCTGTACCCAGCGCTCTCCCTCCGCCTTACTCTTTTTCCCTTAACTTGCATCTCTTCCACAAACTTCACAGACGCCAAATTTGGAAAACACCAGGTCACAGCTTTATTGCCCAATAACACTTTAACATTTTAACAAGAACAACAACTTAGCCAACTATTCCCCCCCCCCCCCCTCCAGCGGAGCGATACCTCACCCGCCATACTATTAGCAAGGTGACCTCGCTTCTGCACCTGGCCCGGTCACCACCAGTCCAGTTACTACCACCCCTGCCCGACTTCGCCATATCACTAGCAAAAGTCAGCTCGGGGTTCTCCGGGTCGAGGGCACCCTGCCCACGCCCCAAGTAGCCTCCGGCTCTGGACCCCGGAAACCTCCAGGATCCCGCCAAACCATTTTCCCCCCCCCAGCTGTGACACCCGCTGTAACCCCCCAAACTGACCCTCCAATTAATGGGTGGGAGGGCGGGACACCGGCCGCTGCCTGCTCTTCAGCCATGTGCTGAGCAAGCATCCCCGCCGCTGCCACAGCACATGGCCCTCTCCCTTCTCTGAATGGCTCTCACCGCGCGCGACCACGCGGCAGAGCCAATCAGTTTAAATGATGCTGCCTGCGTCTCCGCACCTCCCACCCCACCACCGCTTCCCCCCCCCGAGGGCAGGGACCCACACCGGGCCGCACCACCGGTTACCGGCAGCCACCGGAACCCTGCCCGCGGCCTTCAAATAACCAGAGATCTGTACCCGGCGCTCTCCCTCCGCCTTACTCTTTTCCCCTTAACTTGCATCTCTTCCACAAACTTCGCAGACGCCAAATTTGGAAAACACCAGGTCACAGCTTTATTGCCCAATAACACTTTAAAATTTTAACAAGAACAACAACTTAGCCAACTATTCCCTCCCCCCACCCCAGCGGAGCGATACCTCACCCGCCATACTATTAGCAAGGAGACCTCGCTTCCGCACCTGGCCCGGTCACCACCGGTCCAGTTTCTACCACCCCTGCCCGACTTCGCCATATCACTAGCTAAAGTCAGCTCGGGGTTCTCCGGATTGCGGGCACCCTGCCCACGCCCCAAGGAGCCTCCGGCTCCGGACCCCGGAAACCTCCGGGATCCCGCCACTGGCATAGTCACACCATGTGACTTTGCCACCCCCCCTTACCTGGGCTCAAGCTGTGACCTGCCCGCATTGCCCCTCACCACTCGCTCCAATACTTCCTGCCATTCGTTCAGGAGAAGGTCCACCCCCACCGGGGCCAAATGCATGCCATCATTCCTGTACAAACCTGAACAAGCCACCTCCGCCCAATCATGCTGCACTTGATATCCCCCATGCTCCACCACCCACCTCCCGATCTGCCTATTGATCGTCGTCAACCCCCGGGACCAGCGCCGCTGCCCCCAGCACACCGGCCTCGGGATGACATCTGACCCAATCAGCACCACCCCTTCAAACATTGCCAATATTTGAGCAAAGTCTCTCTTTGCAGCATTGATCAACTGCTTGCAGGTCCACGACGCCAAATCATTTCCTCCCAAATGCAACAGCAGGAACCCCGGCGGTGTCCTCAAACGCGCATGGTGACGAAGCAAGGGCATCAGCTGTGGCCATTTTAGCCCCCTCTCTCCCAGCCATGAAATCGCAACCAAGGCAGGCTCTAACCCAGGTTCCGCCCGATAGGCCTTTCCTCCGCACGCCGGCCAGCCCAGAACACAAACGAATACCCCAACATCCAACAGCCCTGCACACCTTCACCCCGATCTGAAAAAGAAAACAATGGTTAATTATCAGTGTCCCCCCAGCCCCTTCATAGCCGGACATAATTCTGAAAAGCTCTGGACCGCCACCTTCCAATTGCTTGTATCTGGAGGCCTGACATGCCAGCACCTGCTGCGCTAGTCGCTGCCCCGATGCGAAAGGAATGCGCCGCAAATTGGCTAGTGTCCTCCCCCATCCGCTGCAGCCCCAAATGCAACACCGCCGTCACTTGATATCTTGTGACCAACATAGAAATCCACATGCACCAAAAGCCCGCCCTCAACCCACGGGTGACTTTCGAGGAACAACCGCATCGCTGCTACTGGGCACGTGCTCCCCTCTATCACCCTCAGAACCACCCACATACCTCTGCCTCGCTGGTCCATTTTCGATCTTTTCAACAGGACCCTCAAGCGATCCCCTTCCACTTGCACATGCTGCCTTTGCAAGCTGTTCCCCACACCCCTCTTTGTGGACTCTGCTACCAATTCTCCCACCCGGAACGCCCCAAAAAAGGCCAAGCAGAATATTACCTTAAATTTATTATTATTATTATTACAATTTCTTATATACCGCGCTATTTAGCATCAGCGCGGTTTACATCATAACTTAACGACCATAACAGCAAGCTGTCAGGTTTTACATCGAACAGGAGAACAAACTTGGATAACAGGGTTAACTATATACATAAGCTATTTACACTGGAAGGATAGGTAAAAGTCAGATAATGTATGTAGGGCCATTCTAAATTGGGTCATTTCCTGAGAGGTATATCTAGGATCAATTGCTGTCTGGTAAGTGTTGGAGGAACAGGTGGGTTTTGAGAGCCTTCCTGAACTGATATAGGTTGGCTATGGCCCTAATGTCAGGGGGTAGAGCATTCCAGCATTTGGGTACATAAAAACTGAAAGCCCTGTTTGTGGTTTTCGTGTTGGACTTTGTCGAAGCCTTTGGTATTGCAAGCAAGTTGACAGCTGTTGTTCTTCTGGATCTGTTGGGAGGGACAATGTGGATAAGATGTGTGAGTGAGGAGGTTGAAATACCTTTGATTGCTTTGAAAGCTAATAGAAGGGTTTTGAAGGTGATCCTCCCATGGATCGGTAGCCAGTGCAGCTGTTTGAGAATGGGGGTCACGTGGTCGTTTCTTGATGCTCCGTAAAGGACCCTAGCTGCGGCATTCATGGCCAACTGTAAGGGGGTTAGTGTGGATTGGGGGAGACCTTGTAAGATAGCATTTGCAAAGTCAAAGTGCGGCAGGATCAACGCTTGATATATGGTTCGGAAGTCATCTGGGTCCAAAAGAGAGCGTAGGTGCTTGAGTGAACGGATTTTGAAATAGACGGCTTTGACTATGTTGCTTATGTGGCGTTTCATGTCAAGATGTTGATCCAAAATAACTCCCAGATATTTTATTGCATCTTTGGTTTGCAAATCAGCTTCGTTGACACTGACGTGGGATGGGGGAGTAAAGTTGGCGTCTCTGGTGATGAATAGCACCTCTGTTTTTTTATGTTGAATGCGTAGGTTCTGTGTCTGGAGCCAAGTTGAAACTGCATTGAAGCAGTCTGTGAGTGGGGTCAGGTCCATGTGAGTTGTGGAGAAGGGCATGTATAAGAGAATATCATCTGCATATATCAAACATTTCACATTGAATGATCTTATGATATTGCAGATGGGCAGCATGTAGATATTGAAAAGTAAGGAGGATAACGATGAGCCTTGGGGTACCCCTTGCTTTTGATGGAAATGTGTTGACTCTTCTGATCCAGATTTCACATATTGCCATCTGCCATCAAGATAAGATTTGCACCATCCTAGTGCACTGTTGCAGACGCCCTTCTCTTTCAGTCTTCCAAGGAGAATTTCGTGACTCACGGAGTCGAACGCCGCGGCGATGTCTAGAAAGATGAGCACAAAACCTTGACGGATGTTGTCAATTCCAGTGATGATGTCGTTGAATAGACCAGAGAGTAGGGTCTCGACCCCATGATATTCTCTGAATCCGTGTTGGCAGCTGTCTAAGGGAGCAGCGGCATCGATGTGATCTTGAATTTGCCGTTGTGCTTCTTTCTCAATTATTTTGGCTAAGAGGGGAATGCTGGCTATTGGTCGGTAGGAGTCAACTCTTTGTGGATCAAGTTTGGGGTTCTTCAATAGTGGTCTAATGGAAGTCTGCTTGAGGGAAGTGGGGAAATATGCTGTTGTGAAGGAGAGTTTCATTATTTTTGCGATGTCAGGGCTGAACACATCATGTAGCTCCTTGATCCAAAAAGCTGGACATGGGTCAGTCTGTGCGGTGGAGGTGTTGAGAGAGGCTATGGTGTCCTCGATACATTTAGTGGATGGTGTGGAAAATATGTTAAGTGGGGATAGGCCCATTGGTTCTTGATAAGGGGCTGCTAACACCTTGTTGGTTTGCATGATCTTGGATTGCAGGTAATCAGCGAATTCCTGCGGGTGAATCTCGCTGTGTTGTTCAGGGGAAGGTTCTTTTGAGAGAGATTTGACCAGATTGAAGAGATCGCGTGGCTTGTTCAGAGACCTCTTTAGGGTGTCGGTGTGATATTGTCTCATTTTGGTAGTGATTGATTCACGGTGTATTGCAAGGTGGGTTCGGTAAGCGGTCTGATCTTCAGTTGAATGCTTGGCTTCGTACCCTGAAGCCGCCACCGCAGGCAAGGCCTCACACAGACCTCTCAACAAGTCATGTGTTACCGGGCGACGCATATCCTGCCTAACCAGCCTCGCCCGCCCCCATCCCTGCATCAACTTCCTCACTAAAAATCCCTCGCCCGATGGGGCCCAACCCACTGCTTTCGCGAAAAAAGCAAAGCCTGCCAAGTGCACCCGTATGGACACCTGAGACGCGCCCTGTCTCTTCGCACTGATTATGTATCTCCCTAATAATTGATCCAGAACCACCCCTCCATGCCACCCTTGCCCTTGTAAGAATTCAACCACCCTCTCACAGTCTCTGCAATATGCCTCCCAAGTTTTTTCTGCCACCGAACTCCGCAGCATCTCTTTCATCTCCGCAGGCCACCGCTCCATAAGCTCCAAGGGACCTCCAATCCCTCGGCATCCGCCTCTGGCGCCAGCTGCCGGAAACGATCCCACTGCAAACGGGAAAGAGCATCAGCAATGCCGTTATTGTCCCCGCTCTCAAGGTCACATTCTGATGCAAACAGGATAACACGACTTTTCGCATCAATGCCGCCACTTGGCCGCACCGAGGCATATAATTATTCACCACACTCACAACTGCTTCATTGTCGCACCACCACACCACTTTCTTGTTACTCAACTTACCTGGCCACAACTCCAAAGCCACCAAAATCAGGAACAGCTCTAAGAATGTGATATTCTTTAAGAGTCCCTCATCTCCCCATGACGCTGGCCAACTCCCTGCACACCATGCCCCTCCGAAATAAATACCTAATCCCATGCCCCCTGCCGCGTCCATATACAACTGCAACTCCTCACTTGAACGCTCTTCCTCCACCAGGACAGCAGACCCATTGAAATCAGTCAAGAAGACATCCGTATTTATTATCACGATATTTGGCATTTTTATTCTGGCATTTTTATTCTGCTCTTTAATTAATTTCTTACCCACGGCATTATAGATATTCTTGTTCACATCTAATTAACCAAATAACCATGTATATAGTAGCCATGTATATAGTTTTTTGTCTATAGTTACCCTGATTTTCACCAAGTTTATGTACCTTGTTCTATGTAAAAAACCAATGCTGCTTGTACCATTGTGTTTATATTTGTTCATATGTAAACCGCACTGAATTAAGAGCGCGGTATATAAGAGAAATAAATAAATAATAAATCCCACACTAATAAGTCTTCGCGCATGCTCTTGGTAATTCGAATACGGTGATGAGGTTTAGACACACCCGCCGTTGCAAATGCCAACTGCCGTATGAATACACAACCCATAGGTATGACTCGACATGCAAAATTCAATGACCCTATCAGAGCTTGCATTTCTTTCAAAGTGTACTTCGCTGACACCAGCGCATTCGCCACCAAAACCCTTAATTTCACCACCTTCTCTAGTGGTAGGCGCGCACCATTTCCACCGAATCCAACTCAATGCCCAGAAAGGTGATCCTAGTCGCCGGTCCTTCCGTCTTCCCTCCTGCTAGCGGCACCCCCAATTCCCAAGCCACCTCCACAAAACCCTCCAACAATGCCCTTCATTGGGAAGTCTGAGCTTCCCCAACAAACAAAAAAATCATCCAGGTAATGAACAACATCGGCACAGCCCACTCGCCGCAAAACTACCCACTGCAGAAAAGTACTGAACTTCTCAAAGCACGCACAAGACACTGCACAGCCCATGGGCATGCATTTGTTGAAATAATACTCTCCTGTGACCTGGAAACCCAGTAGATGAAAGGAAGATGGGTGCACCGGCATCAAGCGAAACGCGGCCACAATGTCCACCTTTGCCATCAATGCCTCCCGCCCAGCCTTCCTCACTAGCCCAACCGCTTTGTCAAATGAAGCATAACGTACCGTGCAGCATTCCCGAGGAATGTGATCATTCACCGACGCCCCCTCAGGATAAGACAAATTATGAGTTAACCGAAACTTACCCGGTTCTTTCTTTGGAATAATCCCCAATGGAGACACCACAAACTTCCTAAACGGAGGCTCCAAAAACGGGCCAGCTATCCTGCCCAACTTCAACTCTCCATCTAATTTCTCTTTCACCACATCCGCAAAACAGCGTACCGACAGCCCATTCCTAGCAGCCGCGGCCCTGACCTCACCCTGGATTGGAATTACAAACCCGTCGCGAAACCCTCCAAGCAATACTTCCCTATCCTGTTTTTTAGGATAAAGGCACAGCCACTCTCTCAATACTCTACCTGTACGGGCGAGGGGGCTATGCTGAATACTGCACTCTCACTTGGCAGTTGGCAATTGTAACAGGGCAGACCCAGAACAACCCGAGAAAATGCAGTTCAGCATAAATGAGCACAGAAAAAGTGACAGGGTAAACAAGGAAATGTCAGATGGTTACCATGAGCAACCTAAACACATGTGCAAAAGCCCAAGGAAGACACACCCAGCCAGCACAGGAAGGGAATTCACTTTACCTGACAGGGTTCAGCTGGGTGGGGGTGGAGCAAGGAAACACTGGGATAAAATAGGCTCTCAGGCAATCAGAAAGGAAGAGGAGCTGAAGCAGCCAAGGACACATTCAGAGAGAATACAGCAAAGGCAGCTAAAACCCTGGGAAGCATGGAGCAGGTATGAGAATGCAGGAGAGAGTGACAATGAGGCTTTGAAGCAACTAGAAAGCCAGCGTGAAGGTCAGAGGGGACCTGAAGACCTGAATGAAACAGAGAGATATCAGCAGCCAGATAGTGTGTATGAGCAAGAGAAACGCAAGAAGACTGCAATTGCAGGTTCCGGTGCAAAGTGTGAATGCAGGAGTGATTTGCCGTATGAGAGAAGACAACCTTGGAGGTATGGAAACAGGCACACAAGATTCCCCTATCTAGAGGCTGAAAATATCTTTTCTTCTGGTTTTAAAAATCCTAGAAAGAAAAGGATTTACTTACCAGATGAAGCTGAAGAATTTCATAGGCATTGTAAGCTCACAGCTCCCCGTGAAACTCTGTCACGAGCTCTCCAATCTAGCTCAGCTGGGTTACAAAGGGGAAAGCTGAATAGACAGGGAAATTCCCTTAATTACCCAGCCAGCAAAGCAAACAAGGGATTGAGCTATATTCTAAAATACCAGCAGGGGCAGTGCCCTGAAAGGCTCAACTCTAGAATATATGGTAGTTCCCAGAGAGGCACTAGCTCTGAGGAAGAAAGGAACTTCCTGTCTGACGAGTTTAGCCAGCCATTCTCCCACGTTACTTCTGAGGATCAGAATGAAACTTCCAGTCAGCCGGAACTGATGGAATATGAAAATGCTGAGGTAAATGATATGCCAGAATTGATGGACTGTTCTTTAACCTTGATTGAACCTGAATTCTCTCTCAGATAAGCAACTAGCTTGTGTCCTAGCTTTAGTGTTGTAAGCAACAGGCTGCAGCTCTCTCTAAACAAAACAGATGTAAGCTGTGCTGCAGCTACAAGAGAAAGAACCAGTATTGAAATACTCAGGCTGTTTGTTCTTTTCATTTATTTGTTATTTTTGAAAGCTGAAGAAAGCGAGTTCTGTTACCTTTGTTACTTTGTGTTATATGCCCAAGCAAGTCATTTGATTTATGTTTCCTGAAGATTAAGTACCCTCAAGGGACGGGGAATAAAACCCTTTAATTTGAAGAGAAGTGTTTGTAGTTTATATCAGTGGAGACACAACTACTACCCTCACAGAGCCTTGCAATACCAGTGGCTACCGCTTGGCCAGAGAGGGCACGACACAATGCACTCCCCAAGGGTCCCTTTTTAATACATTTTGTCGCTGAGTGCCCTCCACCGCAGACCGTACATGCATGCCAGAACTTGCAATCGGGGAACAGGCAGGAGGACTTGTTGAACCTCCAACACACATCCCCCCCCCCCCCACCAACCCCCTGCTTGCTCGGGACCCCAACTCCACCTGCACGAAAGGAACAGTTCCCCACAGCATTAGCTTCCCCCCCAGCTTTCACCGCAACCCCCCCCCCCCCCCCACCTGCCGTACTTGACCTTACGGACATTTGCGTGAGCCACAAGTTGATATCCTGGCTGCCCCAAGACAACAACTTGTTCTCCTCCATTTTATCCCGAAACCTCTCATCGTAATTCAGCCATGACCGTCATGCGTCTGCGATGTCTCAAGAACAGAGTCCGCATACGACAAAAGCATCCCATACTATTCCGGGTACCACTGACCCCAAACACTCACCAAGCGCAAAAAGGCCCTAACCCAATTCACCACTGTCCGCACCACTTTCCTGACCCTCCCAGCCTTTTCGTCCTCTTTCCATTTTTTCCTACTTTCCCCCGAGTGCTGACGACCCTCCAACAGCCGAAAAATGTCAATATACCGCCTCTTCCATATCCTACGCCTCAACTTTTTCGGCACCCCTTCCCACAACTCCGACAAAGCTGTTACAACCGCCGCCCCCCCACCGGAAGCGCCGTTCTCTACGCTCTTCCCATCCCCAGCCGATGATCCTGTGGATGAACTAGAGGACGTCGACGCGCACGATTCAGATCTGCGCCTCCGACAGCATGTATGCCTCCTCTTCCTGGTAGCCTTCCCCGACCTCTCTACTCGCTCCCCGCTCCCGACCCCACCAGCTTGCTCCATTCGCAACTCACCCGTCTCCGCCACATCCTGCGACTCCTGCACCAGTCGTGGTCGCACCTCTCGAGAACCGTCATCGACCATCCGCGGCTCTCCCACTCCATGTGCCGCCGTTCCGTCGCCAGGGCCTCCGCGTGCAGTCGTCGCCTGTGCGTCACCGCTCGCTGTCCTACATTGCTGCACTCCTCCGTGAATCGCTCCCGGGGACACCATCAACGGAACCTGTGAAGACAAAAAAGGTACAACCGCAGGGGGAACAACCGCAGGCCATGCCGACTGCCATGACCCTGACCAGTCGGCCCTGGACTGGCCCTGCCCACCTCCCATCCAATGCTTCCATCCTTGCTGTCCCATAGCCCCTGCCCCCCCGGACTCCCCCAGAACCTACCACCCCCCCCCAACTCTCACCGGAACCCCGTACCCTGCTCAATCAGCCACATTCCATGCCCCCCCTCCGCCTTGGCCTGCCTCTTCCCCCCCCAGCCAGCACCCTGGACTCTTCTCCCCCAGCCTGCCCCACTCCAGCTCCTCCATCCACACTCTGTCGCTCTTCAGAGCCCCCAACTCTCATACCTCCCCTAGCCCATGCAGTTCCCCCGAGCCTGTCGCCCGTGCCCCACCCCAGCCCGCTGCCCCGCTCTTGGTGGCCCTCCACGCCCCCTTACTGCAGGCCCAGCCGATCCAGCATCCCCTTCTGCCGCTACACACCCTTCCCAGATGCCTGAGCCCCTTTGTCGCCCCTTGCCTCCCCCTTTTCCTTCCCGGCCCCTAGCCCTCTGCCCTGCAGTCACCTTGCCCCTTTCGGGCCCCCCTCCCATACTCCTTTTTCCGCCCGGCATCCTCCTTCCTAGGTCCCCCCTAACTTCCTTCTCTTTTCCAGTATCTTTAAACTACCTTTTTTTTTGCTCCCGTACTCCCAAGACTTTTCTTCAGCGATCTCTTTAATTATTTGATCCTTTTTGCCTTCTTCCCCATCCTGCCTTCCCCCACTCCCCCAGCCATCTCCCCGGACCCCCCCCCCCAATACCCACTTTGCACTCTCCTTGCCTATACACAAAAAACCGCTGCAACGATCGAGACTTCTACAGACCTCAGGCCACTCGTCCTGCTCTCCCTTCACAGTCGTCGATCACTGCCGCCGCTGATAGCCGCCTCTGCTTCAGCCCTGCCACTCCCGACACCGGCCGCTGCCTGCTCTTCAGTCAAACAGGTAGAAAAGGCGACGGCAAAAGCTAGAAGGATGCTTGGGTGCATATGGAGAGGAATGGCTAGCAGAAAAAAGGAGGTGATAATGCCTCTGTATAAGTCTTTGGTGCGACCTCATTTGGAGTATAGTGTGCAATTCTGGAGACCGCACCTTCAAAAGGATGTGAACAGGATGGAGTCGGTGCAGAGGGTGGCTACTAAAATGATTAGTGGGCTTCATTATAAAGCATATGAGGACAGACTTAAGGATCTTAATATGTACACCTTAGAGGAAAGGCGGGATAGAGGTGATATGATTGAGATTTTTATTTATTTATTTATTTTTCTTATATACCGCACTCTTTAGCATCAGCGTGGTTTACATAGAACCATAATTAACAAATATCAGTTTTACATAGAACAGGGAAGTACAACTTGGATAACTTAGGGAGACATGCACAACAATTATTTACATATATAACAGTGAGCTTTGTGAATAGCTTATGATACATCTATGGATAGGCACTAGGACTAGAGGAGGGGTGTGGCTATGGTGGATTAATATTGATCTGGTAGTATTGCATAAATAAGTAGTACTTGAGTGCCTTCCTGAATTTCATGAGATCGGTGATGGTTCGGATTTCTGGAGGCAGTGTATTCCAACACTTGGGAGCATAAAGACTGAATGCTCTGTTGGATGTTGTTAGCGTGCATTTTGTTGAAGCATTTGGTATAATTAGGATGTTTGCTGATGTAGATCTTCTGGATCTGTTGGGCGGAGTGGGTTGAAGTAGATTGACTAGTGTTGAAGCAGTTATGTTGTGGATGGCTTTAAAGGTAAGTACTAGGGTCTTGAATGGTATTCTTCCGTGTGTTGGGAGCCAGTGGAGCTGCAATAAGATGGGTGTAATATGGTCATACCTCGCTGCACCAAATAGAACTCTAGCAGCGGCGTTCATGGCAAGTTGTAAGGGAGTCAATGTAGATTGTGGAAGCCCTTGGAGAATGGCATTGGCGAAATCAAAATGGGGTAGGATAAGGGCTTGATATACAGTTCGGAAATCACTTGGGTCCAATAAGGTTCGGAGGTGTTTGAGTATCCGGATCTTGAAATATACGACTTTAACAATGTGGGATATGTGTGATTTCATGTCCAAATGTTGATCCAAAGTGACTCCTAAGTAACGGATTGCAGGTTTTGTTTGGAGTTCGGCTTCTCTCACTTTTATATGAGGTGGAGGGGTAATATATGGATTTTTCGTGACGAAGAGTACCTCTGTTTTCTTATGTTGGATGCGAAGATTTTGCGTTAGAAACCATTCGGATACTGCGTCAAAACAATCAATAAGAGGTGAGAGGTCCATTTGCTTTGTGGAGAATGGCATGTAAAGAAGGATGTCATCGGCGTATATCTGACATTGCACATTGAAGGATCTTATGATGTTACAGACGGGTTGAATGTAAATGTTAAACATGAGAGATGATAATGATGATCCTTGTGGGACGCCCTGGTTTTGGTGGAAAGGCTTTGATTTTGTTGATCTTGATCTTACTTGCTGTCCTCTTCCCTCAAGGTATGATCTGCACCAGTCAAGAGCGAGGCCGGTAATGCCTTTTTCTTTTAGGCATTCAATGAGCAGGCCGTGGTGAACAGAGTCGAATGCTGCAGCTATGTCGATGAAGATAAGTACACAACCTTGGTGGATGTTGTCAACAAAGGTGATAATATCATTGAAGAGGGAGGTAAGAAGGGTTTCTACGCCATGGAATTCTCTGAAGCCGTGCTGATGTGGATCTAGTGGGGCTGCAGTATCGATGTGGTCTTGTATTTGTCGTTGTGCTTCCTTTTCAAATATCTTAGCTAGGAAAGGTATGCTAGCTATGGGTCTATATGATTCAACTTTGCTAGGGTCAAGTTTGGTTTTTTTTAGAAGAAGTCTAATTGAAGTTTGCTTGAGTGCTGCGGGGAAGGATCCAGTTGTGAATGATAGATTTATCATTCTTGTGATTATTGGACTGATATCATTGCGTATATTCTTTATCCAATAGGCTGGACAAGGGTCAGTATGAGCAGTGGTGGTATTGATGGCCGCAATGGTATCTTCAATATGTTTCTTGGGTGGTGTGGAGAATATTGAGAAGTGGTTTAGGCAATTGGTGTCCTGATGGTTAAAGGCAGCGATTTTGTTTGTTTGCAATACTTTTGATTGCAGATGATCTGCGAAGGCTTGTGGGTGGATCTCTTCAGGAGGGCATGGAGATGGTTCCTTAGATATGGATTTGACTATGTTGAAGAGTTCCCGTGGTTTATTTAGGGATCTTTTGAGTGAGTCAGTGTAGAATTGTTTCATTTTCGTCAGGACTGCTGTTCTGTGGGTCGTGAGTTGAGCGTTGTATGCTGTCTGGTCGTCTGAGGAGCGAGATCGACGCCATCGTTTCTTGAGTTTTCGAAGGTGTAAGAGGGAGGTCCGCAGATCAGAAGAAAACCATGGTGCATGTTTTCTGTTGGTTGAAATTTTGCTATTGGGTGGTTTTTGTGCAATGGAGCTGAGGATGTCATTCCATGATGTGATCAGTTTTTCCAGATTGAGGGTAGTGTCATTGTAGAGAGGATGGGTTTGTGCAAGTATGAGTTCTTTGTTGAAAGCATTGAAGCTTCGAGTTGTCGTTTTAGTGGGATTATTAGAGGTTCTGTTATCCAAGTTGTTAGGGTTCACAGGAATTGTGAAGTTAATTAATTTGTGATCTGACCATGGAACTGGGATCAGTGTTTTTACAAGATTATTGTCTAATTCACATGCTGATAGAGGGGCAAAAATCATGTAAAGGGTGTTCCCTTTTGTATGTGTGGGACTTTTGATTAATTGCCTGTATCCTAATTCGTCCATTGCTTCTAAGAGAGCTGAGGCATGGCTGACGTGCAGAGAGGGGAGATTGAAGTCTCCTAATATCCAATTCGGTTTGTTGTGTTGGGCAGCGTTGGTTGCTAAGTCTAAAATGTTAGGAAGGTCGTCCGAGGAGGGTGATGGTGATCTATAAAGAAGGTTGATGGAGCATTGATCATTGTCGATGGATAAAATGTCTAGGTTGTTTGAGCTTGCAGAGTCTGTTGTGGAAAACTGAAGGTCCGTCTTGGTTAATATGAGGGTTCCTCCTCCTCTTTTATTCTCTCTATGGCAGGAGTGGATGGAGAAGTTGTTGGGTAGGAGTTGGTTGATGATTATGTTGTCTGTGTTAGATAACCAGGTTTCAGTTATCATGAGAATATCCAGGTTATAGGCAGATATTAAATCGGTGACTATCGGCCATTTATTACGGATTGACCGAGCATTGATGAGGGCACAATTTAATGCTTGCAGGGGTTCCTTTTGCTTGGTTCTCTTGGTAATTTGGAGGGCTATGTGTAGCAGGTGTGAGTGTCGTGGTTGTGTACCAATTCTTAAGGGAGGATATGGGGCTTCTGCCTGTCTATGGGTATGCCTTTGTAGGATTGGGATTTGTTGTGGTTCGTGTGGTAGGGCAAGGGATTCAGCTAACCATCCTAGAATGATAAGTAATATGCCGATTGAGGCAGTGGTAGTAGGAGACATTTTAACTTGCTGCTGATGTTAGTTGTTTCTAAGGATTGTTTCAGTGAGGGTAAATGTGATTACCATACAGTGGTAAAGTACTTAAATAATATAGTAGATAGACTATTACTAGCTACAAATAGGTATAATAGTTACCGTAAGCAGTGAATAATACAGTAAATAATACAGTAGATAGATTATTACTAGCTGTGAACAAATAGGTATAATAGTTACCGTAAGCAGTGAATAGGTATAGCTGGTTGTCAGCTAAAATGGGTTATGTTACAAGGTTAAGGTCGCTAGAACCTATTGAAGATCACATTTGAGTGATATAAGAGGCGGTATATAGACTAAACATATAGGTATCACAGCAGAGGTTACTTCTAATTGGATATGCAGAGATTTATACATATAGATTTGGATATGCAGAGATTTATACATAGATTTATACATATAGGAGTGGAGGAGTGGCCTAGTGGTTGGGGCAAGGTACTTCGGGCCAGAAGTTCGGGGGTTCAAATCCCACTAGAGGACAGCAACCTTGGGCCGGAAGGACTGGGGTTTCTAGTCCCACAGGTGCTCCTTGTGGTCTTGGGCTAGCCACTTAACCCTCCATAGCCCATGTTCCCTGTAAAATAGTTCTCTGTGTGCTGTGCTTTCCTGTCTAATCAATGTGTTTATACCTCAAAACTTTCCTGTCATGATTTGACAATTTTTCCAATCTGTAATCAAACCGCTGCTGATCGCTGGAAGTAGCGGTATACAAATGTATACTAAATAAATAAATAAAATAAATAAATATTGGTAAAATAGATGTTAACTATTTCAGAAAGTCTCTACCGTGAATGTGAGAGTTCATTGATCAAGTAGAATATAGATGCATGGGCGGAGCATACCGGTGAATTTTCAGGTAGCTGTAGTAGTCGGCTGAGTCCTGTTGCTTGGAGTTGCTGTGTGCAGGTTGCGGCTGGCTTCTTCTGGTGCCTCGCCTAAGGGCCACGCCAAAGGGCCCTCTGGCGAGGCCCTCAGGCGCGGGCCCGCCTGACGGCGGCTTCACTTAAGGCTGCAGGCAGGCCCTTCCCACAGCTCCGATTGGGCTGGAGGGCTGAGCGGCTTGGTGGACGGCCCGCTCAGTGCTCGACCCCAGTCGGGGGAGCTAAGATGGAGTATCGCAGCTGCTGGGTTTCCCGACGGCGGCGGCTTCACTTAAGATGTTTAAATACCTCCGTGGCATAAATGGTCAGGGAGAGAGCCTCTTTCAATTGAAAGCAAGTTCTGCTACGAGGGGACATGGGATGATGGTGAAGGGAGATAGATTCAGGAGTGATATGCGGAAATATTTCTTTACGGAAAGAGTAGTGGATCCGTGGAATAGTCTTCCAGTGGAGGTGGTAGAGATGAGGACAGTAACTGAATTAAAAAAAGCATGGGACCAACACAGAGGATCTCTAAAGGTAAAAAGTGGACTGTTGTAGTTGTTGATATGGAAGGACAGACTAGATAGGCCATGTGGTCTTTTTCTGTCATCATGTTTCTATGTTTCTATGTGCTGAGCGAGCGTCCCCGCTGCCGCAGCACATGGCCCTCTCCCTTCTCTGATTGGCTCTCACCGCGCGCAACCCCGCAGCAGAGCAAATCAGTTTAAATGATGCTGCCCGCGTCTCTGCGCCTCCCACCCCTCCCCCACCGCTTCCCCACCCCGAGGGCAGGGACCCGTGCCGGGCCGTGCCACCGGTTACCGGCGGCCGCCGGGACCCTGCCCACGGCCTTCAAATTCTGTAATTATAAAAATAAAATTTAAGAGAATTATAAAATCCATCCCACAGGAGTAACGGATGCAAATTTAAGATCTTTAATTTCACAGATCAAAGTAAAAAAGTATGTGAATGATAACATCTTGAATCAACTAAGGGCTTCCATGGAAAAAGAAATAGAGGGAGGAAGAGGAAACCTAGGTGAAAGTACCAGAAGAAAGGGAGACACAAGAAAAAGAAAGAACAGTTGAAGAGGAGATGGAGCTTAGAGATCTGGGACTGCAGGAGAGTGAGTTGAATTTTCACTGGTCAACACAGTTTTACAAAAGTCATGTTACTGAAATAAAAATAGTCATTTCTTATCAATTTTTATATGCTGAACACGAATATGACAGTGAAATTGCAAAGTTGGCTTTAGTTTTTTTGTAATCTACAAGAATTAATATTTACATCATGAAATGCATGTCAATAGTAAATATAATAGGCCTTCGGTTAATGCCTGTAAAAAAACAAGTCATAGAATCTCTTGTACAGCTGTTTGGGAGCTTCGCTGGGGAGTGTCCAGCAGTAGTCAGCCAGCATTGTAGTGGACCATTTTCCCTGGTATCTTTGCTCCATCATTGCGATATCCTGGTGAAAACGTTTGCCCTGTTCGTCACTAACCATATCACAGTTGTCGGGAAAGAAAACTAGATGGGAATCAAGGAAATGGATCTTTAGAGACATATTGCAGCCATGTTTATGATACTGCATCAGCATGTCTTCTACTAGTTCCTTGTAGTTTTCTGCCCTAACATTCCCGAGAAAGTTTGTTGACACTAGGCGAAAAGCACTCCATGCTTGTTTCACATCACCCTGCAGCAAGTTGTTGAACCGGTCATCTTTGAAGAGCTCTCGAATCTGAGGACCCACAAAAACTCCCTCTTTAATCTTTGCTTCGCCGAGTCAAGGGAATTTTTCATGCAGGTATCGGAAAGCTGGCAAAGTGCGGTCCATGGCTTTCACAAAGGTTTTCATTAAACCTAGTTTGATGTGAAGGGGTAGTAGCAGGATTTTGTGAGCCTCAACCAGAGCTGGAAGCTGGATATTCTTCTCTCCAACTATTACATTTTGTCTGCAATTCTATTCCTTCCGCAAGTAGTGCCAATCCCTTGCTCGGCTATCCCACTCACATAAGAAACACATGTATTTTATATATCCCTGCTGCAGTCCCATTAAAAGGGCAACTACCTTCAAGTCACCACAGAGGTGCCAACTGTACTTGTTATAGTTAATGGAAGTCAGTAGATGCTTTAAGTTATCGTATGTCTCTTTCATGTGGACCCCAAACAAAAATAGAGTAATGTGCATGAAATGAAAAAAGCTAGCGTATATGTAATAATGTCGGAAGAACAGCCATGAGGTTTCAGCCGCCTCTTGAAGCTAAACTTCCATTTTGCTCAAAATTTTTTTGTTAATGAGCCCACCACGGAGCTGTATAAATAAAGGTGAAACACCACAAATAAGTGCCACCAATATAAAACCTACTAATTGTGTAGTGTGTTAAAATTCATTAATGTACTGTGAGAAGTCCAATCCGGAAGTCCAAGAGAAAGCGCGTTTGTAACTTATCTGAAACGTCCCGTAACACTTTCTCCACAATCCACTTCAGTACTGCATTGGACCTCTCCCAGGATGCTCCCTCAGAACAGTATGCAGTTATGAACAGGTACACAGCACTGCATTTCGGGCAAACACCAACTTATAGCCCTGTCTCAACACTCGATGTAACTGCAATGTGAAAACAGTCTCCCAGCTGATCACAAACGCCAGCGCATGCTCGATAGCAGTTTTTTTTCATTTCATGCACATTACTCTATTTTTGTTTGGGGTTTATAGTGTAGAGTGACAGTTAGTTTGTTTTTTGTCTTTCATGTGGACGGCATGCGCTACTGGAATAAATGGAAGATGGTTTCCATTGTTCAAAAGCACAGCCTTCAGACTCAGTTTTGAAGAGTCTATAAATAGTCTCCAGTCTTGTGGGTCATGAGTGATTTTTAAGGCATTCATGAGGCTTTCAATACCGGAACAGAATACCAGATTACTTTCCTTTCCTTCAGCAGCCGTCTGGCAGTAGTATTGCATTGCATCAGAAAATGATGCAATCAACTCTGGATGATGTGTGCATGCTGGTATTATGCAATGTGATGCAATATTACATCATTCAAGGCTTTCTTGGGATGTTGTTGATGTCCTACTGGATAAATTTACACGGTGAAACGTCAAAAATGAACTACATGCAATATCTTCAAAAGAGAGCCAATAAATTTTTTTTAATGTTATATTCATGTTCAGCTCACCAAGATACTACAGATTAGGGCCTTTTAAAGTCAGTAACGATTTCAGTGTTGACCAGTGTGAATCAAAGACAGGTCAACTAATCAACTGAAGAGGAGGAAGAAAGGAAGGAGAAAGACCCAGAAGTGGAGGAATTCAAGATCGAACTCCTAATCCACACAGAAAAAGATGAATATGCTGGGTTCCAGGCAAGAGAAAGATTACCCACGTTAAAGTTAATACCTAAGATTAAAAGTATGATAATTAAGATAAACAAAGCCATATCCTGTACAAAGGAATCATTTATTGACATCACCGAAATAAAATTTATTTATTTATTTAACAGCTTTTATATACCGCGCTATTTGTCATCAGTGCGGTTTACATTGAACAACATTACACTCAGACTTAGAGATCTAGTCCAAGTTTACAGGTAACAGGTAATAAAAACAATAGTTAACTGGGGAATAATATACAGCAGTTGAATTAAATTGAATATAATATTTTGCAGCTAAAATTATTACTGCAAGAATACTACCAACTAAAGTGCAGGGCAGAAGAAAAAGAGAACAATAACAGTTCCTCCTTGGAAAAAGCACATCGAAGGAAAAATACAATCATTATGTGTGGAGGTATCCCTGATAGAATGGTATCTAAAAGGATTAAGATCATTAAAGATATTGAGGAAGATCTAAGACATCAAGTTGAATCAGACAAAGACCAGAAATGTATATGTTACAACAATAAACTGAAAGTAGCTGCAGAAGCACAAAAACTGTGAAGATATGAAGAAAACAGAAAAGAAAAAGAATATTAATATTAATATGGTAAAAACACCACCAACCAAAGCTGAAACAGAAACCTTCTGGAGAAGCCTACATGAGTATCCCATAGAACACAATCAAGAAGCAGAATGGTTACCCTACATACAGGAACATTTCAAAAAATCAATATCAACCTATGGAATGGCCTGTAGTAACAACAAAAGAGTTGGAAAGCAGGCTAAAAAGAACTCCAAACTGGAAGAGCCCTGGCCCAGATGGAGAGACCAACCTTTGGCTCAAACAGTTAATATCACTCCACCAGGATCTGGAAAACTGCAAAAACTAAATAATCAACAGCTGAACTTAACACCACAATGGCTTACAACAGGAAGAACATTTCTCTTTCCAAAGGGAGACCCAAGTAACTTTCCCAAAAATTACAAACCAACAACTTGTTTAACTACAGTCAATAAGTTGTTCACTGCAATAGATGCAGACAGAATACATGATCATATTGAATCCAATAACATTATGACACTAGAACAAAAGGGCAATAAGAAGTGAGCATATGGAATCAAAGACCAGTTAATGTTAAATAACTGGCCAGTGCTAAGAAAAGCAGAAATCTCAGTATATCATTGCTTGATAATAAGAAAGCTTTTGACAGCTTCCCACACTCTTGGATAATAAATTGCCTTGAGATGTGTAAGATAAATCCTGATTTTATAGAGTACATTAAGTTCATCATGGCAATGTGGCAAACCACCCTGTTTTTGAAGTATGAAGATGGTGAGTACATCATTCCTAACATCAAGATCCAGCAAGGGATATTTCAGGGAGATTCTCCATCGCCACTTCTGTTTTGTATGGTGCTTACTCTCGTCGACAACAAATTTAGCCTGAATCCAAAAGAAGGTAACAGCCCAGAAGTAACATCCCATTTATTATTTGTAGATGACCTGAAGCTCTACAGTTCTAGTGAACACAAATTAGAAAAGCAACTATGTGTAGTGAAAAGCTTTTATAACATCAGGATGACTTCTGGCCTAGACAAATGTGCTAAGGCAACTTTTTTTTTAGAAGAAAATTGAGCAAAATGAAAAATGTCTCCCTGGGTGAGAGCTGTGACATCAAGGAACTTGAACAGGAAGGTGTATATAAATATCTTGGAGTAGAGGAAGGATCATCATTCAAACAGAAATTACTGAGAGAAAAAATCCATAAAGAATACTATAGAAGATTAAAATAATTATTGAAAATTGCCTTAACATCATGGAATAAGATACAAGCCATCAATCAGTTGACAACCTCTGTTCTCACATACAGCTTTGGGATTGTAGACTGGCCTCTTAAAGATCTTGAAAAATGGGATGTGCGAACAAGAAAACTCCTCTATGCCCATGAAGTAGTTTACAAGAATCTGTGTATGCCAAGACTGCACATTCCTAGAGCTGGAGGGCTAGGCCTCATAGAGATTGATTACACCTACAGAGCTACTATCATAGGCCTCCAGGCCTACCTAACGGCATCATTCAATCCAAATATGCAAAAAGTGCTGAAATATGAAAGTAAACGTCCAGAATCTGTCTCCACTGTCAAACTTGGACAAGTGTTCCAATGACTAGGTGTGATTGAGAACCCACAAGTGTACACAGGAAAGGAAGCAACATAATTTGCAAAACAAGAGAAAAAACTTTTCAAAGAATTAGATCAGCAAACGAGGAAAAACAAGAGGAAAATGCAAAAATACAGTGGGAAATACAAAGTGTTACTCCAGGAACCCTTTGTCGATCAAGAATGGACACATAAATGGTTAAGGAGAGGTGCACTGAAACCGAATGATGAGATTGATAGTTGCAGTCTCGGACTGCAGATTACAGATGAGATAGTTTACAGTGAGCATTGAAAAAACAGGCAAAACAGACATATGTTGATTCTGTAAGAAAAACCTGTAAACAGTGACTCACCTCATAGCTGGCTGTGAAGTTCTAATGATGGAAAATTTCTATACAGAAAGACAAAGTAGCATCCCTCATCCATTGGAAACTCTGTAGATATTACAGTACTGTCCTTGAAAAGCACTGGGATCATGACCCTAAGAGAATTATAGAGAATGAAGAGGTTTTGATAATCTGGGACATTCCCATTCCAGTGGTTATGAAACTGGATGCCAGGAATCCTGGCCTAGTGGTAAAGGAGAAAAACACTAAATGACACTGATAATAGAGGTATCGGTTCCAAGTGATTATTCTGTGAATTGCGTGGAGAGGCAGATCCTGAAGTACCAAGAAATGCAGTCAGAGACCAAGAAAATGTGGCAGAAAAATAAAGAAATATTTCCCATCGCATTGGGAGCCACATGAACTCCAGAAGGAGGCTCTCTTTGGCATGATGCAAGTACTATGCTAAGCATTAGCAGTAAATTTGAGAGACTAAGATCATACTCCACATACCCCGGTTTAGAAGTGAGGTTCATGACTCTCATGGTACGCACAGATCGCACCCATTTGGAGAAACTGTCCCAAGCAACAGCATAGTGTACTTATCCGAAAAGACTCTTTGATAGAAACTAAGGGTGATATTTAAAAATGCAGTGGTCATCTTAAATATTGGTGCCAGTACTCAGATAGGAGCTGCTATGGAATATTCAGACTCAGAAGCACTAACCAGGTACGTGCCGTCACTTACCCAGTTAGCATGATTTTCAGTTGGCCCTTGTCCAGATTGCATCACAAATAATTAAATTAATAAATAATTACACATGTATAAAACTAATAAACATCCATATAAAGTATGCATATTAATAACCATATAATATCAATATCAAAAATATACATAAATAAAAATAATTAATTAAAAACTAATATGATTAAAACAAAATAATGATATATTCAAAATATATAATTAAGCTAATGCTCACATAACTGACAAACAACATGGCAATAAAAGAAATGTCCACGTATAATGACAACGCATTGAAAACCATTAAAAACAGACAAGAGTGAATACTGTTAAAAGGACTATAATATCATCGAACTGAGATGAGGAGGAACGGGACAGGGAACCGCTGTGACTTCATGTGCTATGTTAAATAATGCCTTTCCTAGATAGGGCATAGTTTAAAATTGGAGGAAAAACAGGCAAATACCTGTGTCTAGAAAGACAAAATATGTAAGATAAGTGAAATAAAATTGCCTGAAACGTATAACAAAAAAGAGAAAATTAGAAATGCCTTTGATGCGGCATACTATGGCTGGTATGGACAATGGCATTTAACAATGATGTTTTTCACAATCTGTTCAAGTTTTATTTTATTTATTTATTTATTTAACAGGTTTTATATACCGCTTTATCATTTCAATCAAAGCGGTTTAGACTGAAACTTAAACTTGGTAATGTACATTAAACAGGGACATTGATAACTTGGATTTTTCTGAGGCAATGGAGGGTTAGGTGACTTGCCCAAGGTCACAAGGAGTGCTAGAGGGAATTGAATCCTGGTCTCTGGGTTCCCAAGCCAGTGTTCTTAACCATTAGGCTACTCCTCCAAGTTTTCACATGGCAAAACTGAAAGTGGACAAGGCCATGTGACCGGATGGGATACATCCCAGGATACTGAAAGAGCTCAGAGAGGTTCTTGCAGGGCCGTTAAAGGATGTTTTCAACAGATCCTTGGAAACAGGAGAAGTTCCTCGGGACTGGAGAAGGGCGGATGTGGTACCTCTTCACAAAAGTGGTGACAGGGAAAAAGTGACAAACTACAGGCCTGTGAGCCTTACCTCGGTGGCGGGAAAAGTAATGGAGGCACTTCTGAAAGAGCGAATAGTGAACTTTCTCAAAACCAACAGGCTGCATGATCCGAGGCAACATGGTTTTACCAAAACGATCTTGCCAAACAAATCTGATTGAGTTCTTTGACTTGGTGACCAGAGAACTAGATCAGGGGCATGCGATAGATGTCATCTACCTGGATTTCAGCAAAGCCTTTGATACTGTCCCTCATAGGAGGCTTATCAATAAACTCAGTAGTTTGGGGATGGGTCCCAAGGTTGTAAACTGTATCAGAAATTGGTTGACTGACAGATGACAGAAGGTGATGGTAAATGGAGCTCACTCAGATGAAAGCAAGGTGATTAGCGGGGTGCCCCAGGGTTTGGTCCTGGGACCAGCACTGTTCAATGTATTTGTGAGTGATATTGCTGAAAGACTGAATGGAAACGTCTGTCTTTTTGCAGATGACACGAATATTTGCAACACAGTGGACTCCCCTGAGGGAGTGGTTAACATGAGGAAAGATCTACAAAAGCTGGAAGCATGGTCCAATGCTTGGCAATTAAGATTTAATGCAAAGAAGTGCAGGGTCATGCACTTGGGTAGCAGAAATCCAAAGGAAATGTACGCGATAGGGGCGAGAGGTTGGTGTGCACAGATCAGGAGAAAGACCTTGGTGTGATTGTTTCTGTAGATCTCAAGGTGGCAAACAGTATGACAAGGTGGTGGCAAAAGCCAGGAGTATGTTGGGCTGCATACAAAGAGGAATTACCAGCAGAAAGAAGGAGGTACTAATGCCACTGTATAAGTCACTGGTGAGGCCTCACCTGAAATACTGTGTTCAGTTTTGGAGACCATATCTTGCAAAGGATGTAAAAAGACTGGAAACTGTTCAGAGGAAGGCGACCAAAATGATTTGAAGCCTGCGTCAGAAGCCTTATACGAGAAGAAACTTGAAGACCTAAATATGTACACTTTGGAGGGATAGGGGAGATATGATTCAGACCTTTAAATACTTAAAGAGAAATAATGAACAAACAAACCTCTTCCAAAGACGGGGAAGCTGTAAAACTAGAGGGCATAACATGAAGCTGCAAGGGGGTAAATTGAAAGGCAATGTCAGGAAATACATTTTCACTGAAAGGGTGGGGGATGCTTGGAATACCCTCCCGATGGAAGTGGTGGGGGCAAACACAGTGACGGAATTCAAAATGGCATGGGACAGACACAGTGGATCCCTTTAGAGCAACAGGATAAAATCAAAATAAACTGAACCATCTAATTTCTCAACAAATAGGGGTGTCCTACACGGAGCGGCGGGTTCACCCCTAAACAAGGACATGGGCAGACTAGATGGACCATACTGGTCTTTATCTGCCGTCATTTACTATGTTACTATTTTCCAATAGCGATATAGTCCACTGACTTTCTAATTTTTTCTTTTTTTGATTGGATGATTTGTTTTACGTTTTCAAAGCTGACCTTTGCCCTCCCTTTTGGCGCGAATCATGCTCGGCGGTTTTATAAGTCTGGCTGTGCGCATATATGTTCCTTGATTCACAACACAGTGCGCTTGTTCTGCCATTTACGAGGTAAGGTCTCTGTTCCCTTTTATGTTATACATTTCAGGCAATCTTATTAAACTTACCTGTCTTTCTAGACGGCGCAGTAATTTTCGTGGTTTAATTTGAGAAGATTTCTTTGTTCCAGTTTAATAAGCGGTCATAAGACACAGGTATTTACCTGTTTTTCCTCCAATTTTAAACTATGCCCTATCTCCTGCGGCTTCGGCCCCCCCTTTTCCCAGGCACTCGACCCACGGCTGGCCTGCCATGGCCTGCATCAGACAGTGGGGACCCCCCTGCACCTGGACCCGGGAAGTGGGGGGGGGGGG
Organism: Ichthyophis bannanicus; assembly: GCA_033557465.1. NCBI lineage: Eukaryota > Metazoa > Chordata > Amphibia > Gymnophiona > Ichthyophiidae > Ichthyophis > Ichthyophis bannanicus. The sequence goes on from CM066048.1 coordinate 26,333,027, forward strand.
GGAGATCCCCGGGTCAATCACTGGTTTTCTGCTGCTTATTCCACCTTTGAGGTGGAATAAGCAGCACGTCCCCATGGGCCCTGCAGGACGTACAGGGCCGTGACCTGAATCGGTCCTGTATGTCCTGATGGGCTGGACTGCCCCCACTCCACCCAGATACTGCCCCCTCCTGCTGGCTCTCTCCGTCCTGAAGCTGAGGACGCATGGGGAGAGCTGGAGGGGGAATCGGGCCCAGATGGCTTGCAGAGCTGCACGTCCCAATGGGACGTGCATCCCCGTAACCCGTGTCCCAGAATCAGGCCCTAAGTAAATAACATAATAGTCAAATAAATAAAGTAATAATCTAAAATAAACATAAAAAATGTAAAATAAGCAAAAAATTAAGTAAGAGGAGAAAAAATTCCCAGCTAGTGGCAAATTAAAACCCATGGTTCCAAAGAAGAAAGAGGCCCAAAGGAGAAGGGCTGACATTATACACCCTTAAGCTAAGGACAGAAATAAGCAGTGAGGCCTGAAGCTCTGTCAAAAGGGCCCTTTATATACTGGGCTCCAAGGCATTGTCCTGCTTTCCCCCCAGCCTCCCCCCCCCCCAAGAAAACCACAACAAAAAAACCACAGTCCTGTATAGGAACAGGAGTAACCTGCTGGATGCAAACAAAGTCTTCTTCCCCTCTCCTGCTTGTTCCGTGTTCCTTCCCCAACCCTCACTCCTCCTACTACCTTTCTTTCCTTGCTCTATGCCTTCGCTGGATGGCCAACCTGATATTTGTAAAGCTAGACTGGTTTCAATTAAGGGAGGCTGGAAGGACCTACTTTTAAAAAGACCAATTTAACTGCAGGTATTCTGCCAACCAATGGCCTCTGCAGCAACGCCTTCCCTTCTCCACTGATTTTTTCTTATGAGGAAGAGGCTAATCTAGGTCTGATCAATGATATGACAACAACAACTTGTGAGATGCACCATCTCCTGGCTTTAGTATATTAGGCTGGGCCTGGGAGCACGGCCCATTTGCTGTTACTGCCACCTGCTGCAGGGTTAGGGCCATGACTCATGAAGAAAAGTTCTGTGGGCAGGGGCAAAGGCTGGGCTGGGGAGGAAACAAATGAGGTCAGGGAAGGGACTAGATTGACATTTTTAAACCGTCAACCCTAGGTTAGGTTAAAGGAAACAATGATCTCTCTTGTTTGCCGGAATCTTACTAACAAGGAATGTTGTTGGTTGGAAAGAAGGTGGAGATCTCCTAGAAGTGATACTTGTAGAGTATCTTGGAGAAAAAAGAATAAAAAATGATAAGAAAATGATTAAAGAATCAAAAAAGCAATCTTGCACTAGTTCTATTATAGTCAGAAACAATTGACTTAAGACAAGAGAACTCAAACAGTTCAGTATCATTTATTCTTCCTAGTTACTAACTTGTTTCTAAGGTCACTGATTACTCCAGACATATCTATCATTGAGATTTTTTGGGACTCAATTTTTAAAGTTGCATTTTGGAAAATCACTTCCTGACTGTGCAGAAGGTACAGCCAAACGTCTGTTGATTCGTTCTCATAAACGTTTTTGATGATAACTGGGCATTTTTCCTGGCTCAGAAAATATGATTTCCCTGGTTGGAACATTTTAATTAACTGCTCTATGGCTGGTAGTAAAGCTAGTCAGTGTTATTGTATCCAAGGAGCTTTTGATACTCTCAACAAAGTCACAGATCTCTTTAAGTTCTTCAATTCTCACTGTATAAATGTAAAATGTTTGAATATCTTGTCAGCAATAACTTCAATGTCAAATGGCAGGTATTCGGCAGCAATGCTGATACAATTGTGAGAGATGTGATTTGCACAGCTTGCACCAATTAAATTACTTCCTAAATCTTACAGCTTGTAATAAAATATTGTTACTACCCCTCCTAGTGGCTCCACCAAAATTGCAATTGGTATTGTCAGTACACAATGCCAAAACTTTGGATTTTAGCCCATTTGAGGCACTGTATCAAAAATGCACTTGGAAAGAATGTCTGAGGTTTTGCCTTTAACTTCATGGACATCAAGAACTTTTACCTGAACTGCTGTCTCAGAAAGAAAGTACATTATTAAAATAGGGCACACTTTAATGCTTCCATGATTTGAGCAATCACAAAAAACTGTTAAAAAAACTTGTCTCATGAATCAATTGAGTCATGTTTGAAAACATTACAGACTATTGCTTCCGTTTTAGTTTGCACACAAGAATATTTTTCATCAAAATGTTTTCAAAACTCTGAAGTAAAAGAATGGTTATCAACAACACAGTAAGAAGCCCATGTACCCTCAGTTGTAGCCAGTGACTGAGTTTTCTCAACAAAAGTTTGACTTAAAAAAGAAGTCACAGTTCTACTTGAAGAAGCACTTACATCTGCTGTCTTGTATTTGTCAGTATAAAGATGACCTAAAAAAAATCAAATAAATAAAATGTCAGAAATAAGAAGAGTTTTTATTTGTATATTTGATTTTCAGGAGAAAGCACTTCAGCGATGCCTTACTGCATGGTGAAAGGGATCCTCAGCGCTATCATCCTGATGATTTTGTTAACGATGATCACCATCGTTCATTTCAGAACCAGATGAAGAAACTTCTAGGGACACATTTACTAAAGTTAGCACAGGGTTTACTGCATGCTAAGCTCACTCTGGTAACGGTCATCGCACGCTAGAAATGCAAACGCTGTAAAAACCCTGCACTAACCACGTAAGGCTGGATGGATCAGGGGCAGAGTGCGGACATTCCCGCAAAGTGCAGTTAGTGCAGGTGTTAGTAGTTGTGCTGATTGCACATTTTGCAGTTAACGTGAGTGCACTTATTGACACCTCGAAGGATGGTGCATCTGCGGTAATCGCGGTGCTGGACCTGTGTTATCTACATAAAGACATGCCAGGCATGGGTTCAATGTCACTTCATGCTAAGCTTCAGGCTTAACATGAGGTAAACTACCACATTTTACTAAACATGTCTCCTAATGTCATATTCTCAGTTGTATTTTTTATGTAATTTCAATAAACAATGTAATTTTTTTTCTTAAAAAACTTTCATACAATGTGATCATTATTTATTTATTTAAAGTTTTTATATACCGTCTTTTTCTACGATTGAAGACGGTTTACATGGAACTCAACAATAACAGTGTGGATACATCTGTTTTACATAGAACAAAAACTTAGAAAGAACTTATTTAAGTACAAACAAAAATAACAGTTAGTTATAATGCAGGAAGAGGCAACTATGTACAATAGCTGGGGATAGAGGGGGAGGGCGGGAAGGATGCAGTGGGAAAATGGGGGGATATTGAATGCAGAATAGGATGTTGGCTAAGTCTAGGTGGCACATGGCTGGATGGAGCTATGTGGGGTGGTGCTAAAGTACTCTTGGAAAAGGAACATTTTAAGTATTTTTACAGAATTCTGTATGATCAGGGCAATTTTGAAGGTCAGGGAGGAGGGCGTTCCATTCTGTTGGGGCATAGGGGGAGAAGGTACAATTGCAGGTAGCTTGTGTGCTTTTTAATTTTTGGACTGAGATGTGTAGCAGGTTTGCAGAGTTAGATCTGTGATATCTGAGGTTGGAAGGTTTGGTAAGGAGCGAGCGAAGGCAAGGGGCAGATTCAAGCTGGATAACTTTGTGGATTAGAGTGAAGGTTTTAAATTTTATTCTAGATAGGATGGGGAGCTAGTAGAGGTGTGGAGTATGGGGGTAATGTGAGTTCTTCTGGAGGTCTTGGAGATTAGATGTGCTATTGTGTTCTGAGCTAGTTGTAGGGGTGGATACCATACTTTGGGAGGCCATGGTATATGAGGTTGCAGTAATCAAGGGTAGGGGTAGTAAGGGCTTGACAAACAGTACGGAAGGAGTCTGGGTTTAGTAGAGGGTGAAGGTTTCTCAGGATTCTAATCATTATAAATTCAAGGACAGATGAGCAAGTGCTGATTTTAACAACCAGAGGGTGAAGGATTTTTTTTTTAACATTGGTTGAATGATGCAGTTATCTTAAGCAAATATTCTTAGGTGGCCCTATCTGTATATGTATGGAGTTAAGGACCGACTCTAAGCAAGCCCCCTCAGAAGGGCATGCAAAATGCACATCGGCTCTGTTGATACGTATTAGGATTCCAACTCTCTTCTTTTGACCAATCACCAATCAGTGGAGACTACATTAATAAATCCAGGCTTTTTAATTCCATTTCGGAAGGGTCAGGATGTCTCATGGTTGTGTGCAATAATGAGTCCTGTTGACTTTATAGCAGAATTAGAAAAGGTACAGAGAAAAGCCACCAAAATGGTAAATGGGATGGAAGGATACTCCTGTGAGGAAAGGCTTGAAAGGTTAGGGCTCTTCAACCTGGAAAAGAGATGGCTGAGGGGAGATATGATAGAGGTCTATAAATTAATGAATGGAGTGGAACGGGTAAATGTAGATCAATTGTTTACTCCTTCAAAAAGTAGAAAGACTTGAGGACATACAATGAAGCTACAATGTAGCCCATTTAGGACTAATAAGAGAAAATATTTTTTTCACTCAATGAGTAATCAAACTCTTGAATTTGTTACTGGAGGATGTAGTAAAACTTGTTAGTGTAGCTGGATTTAAAAAAGGTTTGGACAAGTTCCTAGAGGAAAAGTCCATAAACCATTATTAAAGAGGACCAGTTAAATCCACTGCTTACCCCGGGATATGCATTGTGGAACCTGTGTGTCTTTTGGGATCCTGCCAGGTACTTGTGACCTGGATTGGGCACTGTTGGAAACAGGAAACTGAGCTCGATGGATCTTGGTCTGACCCAGTAAGGCATTTCTTATGTTCTTAATTATTTGAACCTCTGGGAAAGACTTTCATAAATCTGGGCTGATCTATATTTTTCTAGAGAATTGTTGTGCATGTAAAAGGTGGTTTCTTCTTGCATACTCAATGCACCAATGTCCATCAAGGTCAAAGAACTTTATTCATTACTGGGTCTACTGGCACCCTGGATGATTTGGGGTGGGATGGGGTGCAGCCTGCAGCAGAGGCTAAGGCTTCCCTCCAGTGACATGGCAACTTGCTAGCAGCCACATAAATGCAAAAACTATTCTATTACTACTGTAGCTGTAGTGAGAACATGAAGTACTGATGCCCAACCCCTGCCAAGGCACATTGGCACCCCCAGGCCGGGTACCCCAGCTGGTTGACCATGTTACTTGCTCCTCTAATAGTCCAGAACAAAAACACAGCAGAGACCACTTAGCCCATATCCGCTGTTCATTTGTGATTTTGACTGTAATATTGCAGGGCCTGATCTGAACTCCATTCTTACCCTTCATGTCCCCACCACCAGGGGTCCTCTGTGTTTGTTCTAGACCTTGGGATGGCATATCTCAGTTCAAAAGAACAATCAGTGCTGCATCTTTCTCAAACATGAGAATAAAGTTCCAGGATTTTAAAACATTTGGCTTTGTGCCAGCTTTTCCAGGGAGTGGATCTTCTGAGTGCTTTCGCTCGTAGAGGATATTGCCCAGTCAATACTTTATGTTCCTCAAGGTACAATGCAGGAGGGCTACACATTAGCCTTAAATTGTGGGTGTGTCATTGAGGATCCCCTTTTACTCATGATTCCATGTTCTCACTGACTGAAAACTCATGAAGTTTTAATAAACATACACATAGGAGGGACAGCATACTCCTTCCAGGAGCTCAGAACTTCACCAGCTATGCTTCCAACAGATTGTCTGGCAGTTCCCTTCACTGCAGAATGCAAATGCATACATGCTTTGCTTCAGAAACTGGAAACAAATGCAGGACTGACACAATCTCTGTAGAGAGTGCTCGCAGCATCTCATGGGGTACTACCACGGGGTTCAAACACAGGGGTTCACGCTCTCTGGAACATTCTATTTGGCACACATGCTATATTTAGTTATTTGACTATCATTATCAGACCCTCCCGTCATCTACATTTTTACCAGGGGTTCCAAATATCCCTTCTTAGCGCCTCTGAATAGCCTGACACTAAGCGGTGGGGTGGAACGGGGGCTGCACCAAGGGCTGGCTCTTCAGTGGCAATATTTAGCTGCTGGCATAGCCAGCTAAAGTTAGACCAAAAAAATGCTAAAGTGCTATCTGGGCACCTGGATATTGTCACAGGGCCTACCTTGGCAACGTACTGGACTGAGGTAGGTGGGACATAAAAACATTTAAGGTTGGGTTTGGCTAATATCTTACAGGGCCCAGAGACTTTCAGCCCTGGTAGCGTCCTTTGTTACCAAAATCCCACAGAATACAAAAGGTCCGAGTGGAGGGAAAACAAAAGGCATTTATTTCCCTTTCTTGCAAAAAGGTTCATATGCTTGGACAAAAACATCAAACACAAATTCCTTACTTCAGGTTAAAGAAAAAAGAAAAGCATAACATTAAAGCAAAGCTGTTATCTTCACAGTAAATGGTGTAGCAGGCAAACAGACAGTCTCAACTCCCCAAGATGGAGCTTAGGTGCTTAGTAGGGACTCCAAGCTTCCTGTCTTACAAAAGCTACAGTCCATCTCAGTGTCTGAGGCAAATTCCACCTGCATCGGTTCCCCTTCTGAAGCCTCTGAACCCGTCAGTACTTGTTGGCAAATTGTAATCAGGCTTTTTATATATCTTCTGCACAACCTCCCAATGCTCAGGGTTGAATACAGGGCGTCGCTCCTGCGCCCTCAAATACGGCGCCGAGACGGAAGTACTCTCCATAGCTCAGAAGGGCTTTGCCCTTCTGAGCATGAGCCAACTGGCCCCACCCCCAGCCCGCCCCTAGCTAACCAGTTTGTCACTAGCTGAGCCTTAGCCGCTAGGAGGCGGGCACCAGTTCCGGAGGGCTAGTCCTTCCCCCTTCCAGGGGAGGAGGGTGGGATGTGTGGCTGACTTATCCTGCTGTCCCCGGAGAACTCCAGTTACAGGTAAGTAACTCCGTTTTCTCCTAGGACAAGCAGGATGAGTCAGCCACAACTGGTGCCTCCCAAGCTGCCATGCGCTGTGGTGGATGGGGGAAGGACAAGGCTGAGGTAACCTCATCAGGGCCAGCGCGCAGTCCTGTGGAACAGCGTGTCACAACTAGAGCATGTGGGTTAGCAGTTGGCATGTCTCAGGAAGAGCCTGTGGGCTTGCAGTCGGGAAGCATGCAATTGTAACAGTTGCGGTTGTGAAGTATGCCGATACTGGGCAACCTCCAGATCATGAAGCATGCATATGCAACGGTTGCGGTGCGAAGTATGCAGATCCTAGGCGGTCAAGCACAGCGGCGGCTTCAGCCCAGTAGCCACGAGGGTGGTGTAGATCGGAGCCTTACTACGGCAGCAGTAGAGAGCTGGTCACTGTAAGCAAGCGTGGGTCGGCATGTAGGTGGGAATTGAGAGTGACGTGAAAGAAGCATTGAGACAACTCAGGGGAATCATTGCTTGGTTCAACGAGCATAGAGGAACAAGTGTCTTTAACTGCTAGGTGCTTTCAGCAGGGAGGAAAACCGAGTTTGGTGGGTCTACGGAGAGCTAGGGCCCACAGCCTATACCAGCGATGGCGAACCTATGGCACGCGTGCCAGCTGTGGCACGCAAAGGCCTTGCAGCTGGCACGCGGGAAGGTCCGCAAGTAAAATTTAAAAAAAAAAAAAACTGTCTTCTCCCGCTGCCGGGGCCGCCGCGGCAGAATCGAGTGTGCCGCAAGGCCCCCCCTGCCCAGCACAACCTGCCCTCCCCCTCTATCCGCTCTCTCGTCGCAGCTCACAATGAGCACCGGCTTTCAGAGAGCGAGGGAAGAGTTTCTCCCTCGCTGCTCTGTTAAGCCCGCGGGGGCTGATGGGAAGTTCCCATCAGCCCCCGCGGGCTTAACAGAGCCGCGAAAGGGAAACTAATCCCTTCGCGCTCTGAAAGCCGGCGCGTGTCACTGTGAGCTGCGACGAGAGAGCGGATAGAGGGGGAGGGCAGGCTGTGCTGTGCTGGGCAGGGGGGGCCCCGCGGCACACTCGATTCTGCCGCGGCGGCCCCGGCAGCGGGAGAAGACAGCTTTAAAAAAAAAAAAATTCCCTCGGCTGGGCTGGGCTGGGGGGTTAGGATTGCTGCTGGGCTGGCTGGGGGGGGTTAGGATTGCTGCTGGGCTGGGCTGGGGGGGTTAGGATTTCTGATGGGCTGGGCTGGGCTGGGGGGGGTTAGGATTGCTGATGGGCTTGGCTGGGCTGGGCTGGGCTGGGCTGGGGGGGGGTTAGGATTGCTGATGGGCTGGGCTGGGCTGGGGGGGTTAGGATTGCTGCTGGGCTGGACTGGGCTGGGCTGGGGGGGGGGTTAGGATTGCTGCTGGGCTGGGCTGGGCTGGGCTGGGGGGGTAGGATTGCTGATGGGCTGGGGGGTTAGGAGTGCTGATGGGCTATGGGGGGGCTGGGGGGGGTTAGGAGTGCTGATGGGCTCGGGGGGTTAGGAGTCGTGATGCGCTTATCGGGGCAGCGGGGGTGAGGACTGCTGAGGGGCGAGGGGTGGGTTAGGAGTGCTGATGGGCTATGGGGGGGCTGGGGGGGGTTAGGAGTGCTGATGGGCTATGGGGGGGTTAGGAGTGCTGATGGGCTATGGGGGGGTTAGGAGTGCTGATGGGCTATGGGGGGGCTGGGGGGGGTTAGGAGTGCTGATGGGCTATGGGGGGGTTAGGAGTGCTGATGGGCTATGGGGGGGCTGGGGGGGGTTAGGAGTGCTGATGGGCTATGGGGGGGATTAGGAGTGCTGATGGGCTATGGGGGGGCTAGGACAGGAAATGGGCTGATGGGGAGGGGTTAGGACTTGAGGTGGGTTGATGGGGTTAGGACTGGTAATGGGCTGTGGGCTGTTGGGGGGGTTATTTTATTTATTTATTTATTTATTTAATTGGATTTCTATACCGCCTTATCATACAATCAAAGCGGTCTTACAAACAAAGATATTAAGAGTATTAGTGAGAAAATGTAAAGAAATAAAAGTTAAAGTTATGGTATAATGTGTTAGAGTGAGTTGCATTATCTACATAGTGAGCTATACTATAATGTGAGCTATTATACAATATGTATATGATTTACATTCCAGACAAATTAAGTTAGTTAACTGCATGACCGTAGTGTTCTATAAACAAAGATGTTTTCAGTTGCTTTCTAAAGTCATTGATGTCCTGAGCTGCTCTCAGCTCATTAGGTAGAGAGTTCCAGATGGAAGGTGCAGCAAAAGAGAAAGCCCTTTCAGAGGTGTCTTTACGTGTTTTTCTGACATCATTTGATAAGCTGATTCTGTTGTCAGATCCTCTTCTTCTAGGTCTGTTGCTAATATCTGACTGTATGAGATATGTCAGGCTTTCTGCAGAATATTGTTGTTTTATCTTGAAAATATAAATTATAGTTTTATATTTTACACGTGAAGCTATAGGTAACCAGTGAAGCTCTTTCAAGATGGGAGTTATATGTTCTCTACTTGATAGACCAAAAATTATACGTGTAGCAGTATTCTGCGCCAGTTGTAAAGGCTTAAGTGCTTGCTTAGATAAACCCAGATATATTGGATTACAGAAGTCAAGTAATGGAGTAATCAATGCTTGACAAACATTTCTGAAGTGAACAGTATCAAGAAGCGGCCTTAGTCTTTTGATGAGCTTCATTCTGTAATAAGCGCTTTTAATTGTCTTATTTATGTGTGATCTGAGATTCAACTCATTATCCAGAGTAACTCCAAGATATTTCACTTCTGATTTAATAGGAATAGTTGAGTTATCTATTTTGATGTCAGGAGGATGCGCAAAATTATGGTTAAGAGAAATAAATAACGCCTCTGTTTTGCTAAAATTAATTTCCATGTTGTTTGTTTTACACCAGTTGGACATTTCTGAGAGACATTCTGTAATGCCCGAGAAATCAGGGTTCTCAATAGTGATAGTTGTGAAAATCATAATATCATCAGCATAGATTGTATACTTAATTCCACTTTTCAAAGGAATTTTGCATATTGGTTGCATATAAATATTGAAAAGGAGCGATGAAAGTGCAGATCCTTGTGGTACACCTTGTATTACTCTTATGGGCATAGAGGTTTTTTCCCCTATCTTTACTTGTAAAAATCTCTCTGTCAAATAGGAATGGAACCATTTTAAAGTGACCCCATGTAGACCAATCTCCTCTAATCTATTTAATAATCTACTGTGATTTACTGAGTCGAATGCTGCAGAGATGTCTATAAAAATCATTATAATACCTTTCTTAATGTCATCAATGGTGCGGAGTATGCAGTCAAAAAGATAAATCATTAAAGTTTCAACTCCATGGTTTGGGCGAAAACCATGTTGGTTAATATCTAGAGGTGCATGAACATCAATGTGTTCTTGAAGTTGAAGTTGCACTATCTTCTCTATGATCTTTGCTAAAAAGGGTATGCTGGAAATTGGCCGGTAGGCTGCTGGATTATTCTTGTCTAGCGTTGTTTTCTTCGGAATTGGTCTAACAGTTGCAAGCTTAAGTTGCTCTGGTAAAATACCTTGAGAGAGGGAATTTTGCACAATGTTTTGTATGATGTGAATAAAATTTGACTTTGTAGACTTGATCCACGATACAGGACATGGGTCAGTGGGAGAAGTGCATGTGTTTATAGAAGAAATAATGTGCAAGAGTTGCTCCTTTGATGGAAAGGAGAATTTTTCCCAAACCCTGGAATTTGAGACTGATTTTAAGTTAAGTCTTTCTGTAGCTTTTGTCTTAGAGTGGAATTTTTCCTTAATATAGTCCGCATACTTTTGCGGTTCAATTTGAGCTTCCCCTTCTGTTTTTTGCTCCTTTGTTAAAGATTTTACAATTTCAAACAGTTCTCTAGGTTTGTTGATGGAATTATTTATTATATTTGTATGGTATTCTTTCTTAGAGTTTTTAATATGCTCATCGTATATTTTTTGTTTATTTAAGTAAAGCAGCCTTAATTCTGTCACCTTATTCCTTCTCCACTTACGCTCAATTCTTCTGAGCTCTCTTTTCATCAAACGTATAGCTGTAGAATACCATGGCTTGTGATGTTGCTTATTAATCCTTGCTTCCCTTGGTCTCATGTCTGTCATTCTGGCTGCATTAGAAATTATGTGATACCATTCTGTTACTTGTGTCTCTAATTTCACTGAATCTGCAGATAGATGAGGTAAAGTATCTTGTATAAAAGCATCTTTGTTAAATTTTTTGAACCGTCTGTGATAGCATTTGTGGTCTAGGTTCATATCATTTTTTGTTTGTAATAGAATTTCTATTCTAACTATGTAGTGATCTGACCAAGGAACTGGGGTGATGGTAGGAGCTGAAATTAGACCATCTAAGGTTAATTCATTTGAAACAAAGATGAGGTCAGGCGAGTAGCCATATGTGTGTAGGTGCATTAACTATTTGTGTGAAATGTAGTGAGTCCATTGCTTGAAGGAATGACTCAGAGTCTCTACGGTTAATTGATTTAAGGTTGAAGTCACCTAGCACTATTGAGGGTTTGTATGGGGAAGTGATTGAACAGATAGTGTCCAGCGTTGAGGCAAGTTTTTATTTATTTTATTATTTATTTATTACAGGCTCTTATATACCGCTCTATTCAGAATCAGCGCGGTTCACAATATAACAACATACCATAACAACAAACTGTTAGGTTTTACAGAGAACAAGGTCAGAGAACTTGGATAAAACATGGGACGTCATTACTGCAACTATTTACAAGAGTATTTACAAGTATACATAACAGGATTTGTTCTTAGTTTGGGTAGTGATTAAGATTGGTTAGTTGGTCAAGTAATATTGGGGGAAGAGGTGGGATTTGAGTGCCTTTCTGAAAAGGGATAGATCAGTGATAGCACGAATCTCTGGGGGTAGAGCGTTCCAGTACTTAGGGGCATAGAATCTGAAGGCCCTGTTAGATGTCACTGATAGGCATTTTGTCGCTGCTTTAGGGATGATTAGAGTATTTGTTGATATCGTTCTCCTGGATCTGTTGGGTGGGACGGCCTGAATGAGGTCTATTAGAGAGGAGGAGGTGATGCTTTTAGTGGCCTTGAAAGTTAGTAGTAATATTTTGAACAATATTCTGCCATGTATGGGGAGCCAGTGGAGTTGCTCTAGGATGGGTGTTACATGGTCCCTTCTTGATGCTCCGTAGAGGACTCTAGCAGCGGTATTCATGGCGAGTTGCAAAGGGTTTAATGTGGAGTGTGGGAGGCCTTGGAGAATGGCATTGGCATAGTCAAGGTGTGGTAAGGTTAAGGCTTGAAATATAGTTCTGAAGTCATCAGGATCAAGCAGGGGGCGAAGATGTCGAAGAGTCCGGATCTTGAGGTAGATTGCTCTGACTACGTTGGTTATATGTAGTTTCAGATCCATGCGTTGGTCAAAAGTGACTCCAAGGTAGCGAATGGAAGGTTTTGATTGGAGCTCAGCTTCTTTCACCTTTATATGGGATGGGGGGGTGAAAAGTGGGTCCCTGGTGATGAAGAGAACCTCGGTCTTTTTGTGTTGAATTCGGAGGTTCTGGGATTGAAGCCATTCGGATACTGCATCAAAACATTTAGCTAGCGGGGAAAGGTCCATATGAACTGTGGAGAAAGGCATATATAGGAGGATGTCATCAGAAGATGCTTTTGGTGCTCTATAGTGCAAACTAATTGCCATGTGCTTATTCTCAATGTTAATGGAATTACATTGTGGCGATTCTAAGATACATTGTACTCTGAATCTTAAACTCTTTTTTGCAATTTTAAGTACTCCTCCTCCACGTTTGATTGAACGAGAGCTGCTATAAGCAAAGTAAGATTCTGGGACGAGCTGATTGAGAATTACATTATCAGTAGGATTTAACCAGGATTCTGTGATGCAGAGCACATCAGGTTGAGCGTCATCTATATGATCAACTATAGTTTGGACCTTGTTGCATACGGATCTACAATTTATTAATTCAATTGTAGTTAGTTTATCTGTATTTTGTAAAGCTTGATTTACTTTTGCTTCGAAATGAGGTCTTTCATTTGAATGCAATTGCCTCTTTGAACTAGAGTTACTACATGAGCCCTGTTTCCAGTGTTGCGGTTTTATGAAAACGTATGTGGATAACAGAAACCAAGTGCCAGGGGGTAACCAGATATAGCTGCTTTGGTTGCATTGATGTTGTAAGATTACAGGGATACCTTGATAACAGATAAGGCATAATGGTAACAACAGCATTATAGAGCAAACGCTAGAGGGTTGTACTTGCGGTTAGTTGATAACTGCTCCTTTTAGAACTGGTAATGGGCTATGGGGGGGTTAAGACTGGTAATGGGCTGTTGGCTGATGGGGGCTGTCTGGTAATGGGCTATGGGGGAGTTAGGACTGATAATGGGCTATGGGGGGGCTAGGACAGGAAATGGGCTGATAGGGAGGGGTTAGGACTTGAGGTGGGCTGATGGGGTTAGGACTGGTAATGGGCTGTGGGCTGATGGGGGGTTAGGACTGGCAATGGGCTATGGGGGGCTGACTGGAAATGGGTTGATGGGGTTAGGACTGGAAGTGGGTTGATGGGGGGGGCTAGGACTGGTATTGGGTTGGGGGGTTGCTAGGACTGGAAATGGGCTGATGGGGGGCTAGGACTGGAAATGGGCTGATGCAGGGACTAGAAGGGAATGGATGCTGGGTGAGGCTGGAACTAGAAGGGAGCTGATGTTGGGGGAGGATTAGAATGGGATGGGGCTGGGAGAGTAAAATGGAGAGGGGAAAAATATTTTGTGTGGGAGGGATAAAAAATCTACAATTGGCCGGGTATTGGGAGAGTAAGTGGGGATTGAGGATGGAGGGGTAAAATTTGAGTGGATGAAATAGGAATGAGGAAAGAGCAAAAGGAGAAAGATTAGTATGTTAAAGCGGATGTAGAGAGAGAGAGAATGGAAAAAAAACTAGAAGAGAGAAGAAAGGACAAATGGACAGCAGATGATGGAGAGTTAGCAGAAAACATGAAGAAACCAGAAGAAAGTGGCTGGAGCAATTGCAACTGAAAAAAAAATGCACAAAAGGTAGAAAGATATCTCTTTGACAAGTTATCAGCATGCATGCAACAACAAACATCACATTAATTTTTTTCATGTATAGATTCTTTGGGAATACACACCGAGTCCTGACACAGTTAACAGTTTTAAGAAGTTTATCTTTTTTTTACTCAGGATACATTTGACATGTTATGTGAATAATACATTTAAAATATATTGTGTAACTGAATCAAATTCTTCCTAAATTCATTAAATTGAATGAAATCATTAAAACATTATAAATTGCCAATAAATTGAAATGAAAACCAAAGGATTGTGAATCAAATTGATTCTCTGACAATACAAAGATTCCAACCTTTACAAATGATGTTACATAGTTCAGGCAACTTTATAAAGAGTTTTTATATACTAAAATCTTGTTGTTAAGGTTTAATTGACGTGCTGGCACTTTGAGGAAATTCTTTGGTTTTGTGCGGCAGTTTGGGCACTCAGGCTCAAAAAGGTTAGCCATCACTGGCCTATACCATGCTCTTATGTGGTAACTCTTAGATGATGACGACTATACCATGCTCTTATGTGGTAACTCTTAGGTGATGACGACCTAGATTTGCCACTTTAGGAGAACAGACTGGGTTTGGTGGGCTCATTGGGAAATTGGGGCCACGGCATATCCTATGTTGTTATAATAGCAGCGCGTAGCAAGCTCTGTGCTACGAGATCTGCGAGAGATCGCCCTTCAAACCTGCGGTAGGTTTGCATTGGTAGTCAGGTGGCCATGTCAGGATCATAACCTGTCGACGAGGTTTCAATCTGTCGACAGGGTCAGGCTCTGCGTTGTGTGTGTGTGTGCGTGCTGCTATCGAGAGTTGGAGAGGGGGGGGCCCAGGGAGTGAAGCACGCTGGTGCCTGAGGAAGGGCAGGTAGTGTCCCTCTCAACAGTTGCACTTCGTGCTCACATTTGTTACCGGAGGATGTAGTAAAGGCTGTTAGTGTAGCTGGGTTTAAAAAAGGTTTGGACAAGTTCCTGGAGGAAAGGTCCATAAACCATTATTAAGAAGGGACCCAGGATATCAATGCTTGAACCAATACAAGCATTGTGGAACCTGTGTCTCTTGGGGAAACTGCTAGGTACGTATGACCTAGATTGGCCACTGTTAGAAACAGAATACTGGGCTTGATGGACCTTGGTCTGTCCCAGTATGGCATATCTTATGTTCTTATGTTCTTTGATGGTTCAGTTTATTTTAATTTAATCTTGTCGCTGTAAACTTAGACACATGGGGCCCGATTCTGTTCCGGATGCCGATCCCCTCTGTACGTCCTAGTCTGGACCAGACGTAGAGAGGAGATCAGAATCGTGAACATTCCTGCACATGCAGGCGGGACTACAATTCAGTCTGGCCTGCACATGCAGAACTGTCCCCTGCTAACTCAGTCAAGGCACAACCGATGGGGAAGTTAGTCAAGGCCGGATGAAGGCATGAATAGCGGGGATGGACATCCCATTGAGCATCTAGCCCCGCTATTCATAGCACAGAAGAACCCCCATGATGTGAAGAGAAAGATTATTCCAGAAAGACATCATGCTTGGCAAGATTGAAGGTCAGCACAAAACAGGAAGGCCAACAATGCGATGGATCGATACAATAACAGAAGCTATGGATGCTACTCTATCAGCAATCAGCTGCTTGACTGAAGACCGAACAGTTTAGGGCAACTCAATGGCACTTAATTACTACACTATGAATTTGGAAGGAGGTGAACAAGCAGTGGCTGAATCAACCAAACCTTTTGATTGGCTGGAAAGATGAAGATATTTACAGACCAATATATAAGAATGCAGGAGTAGTCTAGTGGTTACAGCAGTAGGCTAAGAGCCATGGAAACCAGCGTTCAAATCCCACTGATGATACCATTAGGAGTAACCTAATGATTAAATGCAGTGAGCTCAGAACCAAGGATGTCGGGTTTAAAGCCCACTAGTGCTCCTTGTGTTACTTCATTACCTCAGGTACAAACTTAGGGGCCCTTTTATTAAAGTGTGTTAGGCAGTTAGCACTCGGGCATGCATCAAGTGTTAGCATAGGGGTATGACCGTTACTAAATGCCAATTTCCATGCTAACTGCAAATCTCGCAGTGGGGCAGAAAATGGGCATGGAGAGCACATTGCATTTAGCATGGGAGAATATATTGAGCGTTGTCAATATTGCAATTAACAGACCACATGACCTGCCGGTTTCTGTGGAACGTTCGATGAATTATGCCATAGAGGGAGGGGGAGAAATGCGGGGGACTCCTCCCCAGCTGCAGAAGACCCCTTCCAGTATTTCCCCAGTTGTTGGCCTGATGGACTCTTTCCTATAGCTCCAGGAAGGGTGCCAAGAAGAAACTGGCATTAACCCGCCTATGTCGACACCAGGGCAAGGAAGCCCAGTGTCTTCTTCGGGATGTGACTTAATGCTGGATCTGCGACTCCCCCCTGCCTTGACTATGGATTTCCTCAGTCTGGACTCACCCGGGGCTGCCAGCCCTGTAGTAGGTTTGATGGCTTCTTTGGGGGGAGGAAGTGTGCCCAGGCTGAGTCAGGCAAAAGATACACAGCTGGAGTCAATGTTTGCAGCTTCAGAAGAGGAGTGGAGTGTACGGGCGGGTGACTCTCGATCTGCCTTGTTAGCGGCTGAAAAGAGCGGTGCTTCTTCGGGGACTGCAAAGGTTCAATCGGAGTTTTGGCCTATCACCCCCCCCCCCCCCCTCCTTCTCCCTGGAGCATCCAGAGCACTTTACATTGGATTCTATGTGGTCTGCCAGGTTGGGCGAATGTTTGGTCTCCCAGATGAATACAACTTTGCAGTTAGCACAGAATACTTCTGTGCGTGTACGGAAAAATGAGGAAGACATTGCAACAATGAAGATAAACGTGGAAAGTACTGATAGTAAGGCTCAGCAGAATGAAAAGCATATTAATAGCATGGTTAAAGATATTACTGACCAGAAACTTAAAACTGAGATGCTAGAAAACCAGATAAGAGTCACAAACTTGCATTTATTAAAACTTTCCCAGATCACCTATGGTTGCTGCAAGGGAAATGATTAAAACACCCCTTACGAAGATTTACTATACCCCAAAGGGAAAGAAATCTGAGGGAGAGGGGGTGAAATCTTCCGATGGAGTGAATCCTCCTATGGATATTTTAAATGTTTCGGAGCTATTGGAGGCATCGGTTTCAGACACAGTTACACCTGCTACATTGATAATAACTCTGGCATTGTCTTCCGATCGGAAGTGGCTGCTCAGATTGTACTTTAAAAAGCGATCTGTCCTATTTAAAGGGATGTCTGTGTGTATTTTCCTGATTTAGCTCAGGATACACAGAAGAGGAGGGAATTTTTGATTCTGAGGCCCGGGTAACTCAGTTGGGGGGGGTTGTTTTTTTCTCAAATTTCCATATAAATGTATGATAAAGTTATAATCTGTATCTTATAATCTTCTCTATGAACCTTCTCAGCAGGTTGCCTTTATAAGTTCTCGTCTGTCAGCTATCACCTAGGAAGTTGGGTGATGTTATTAATATTCATAGAAAATAGGTGCATTTGGTGTCTAGGCAGTTATTTGTATTTGCCTTGCAAGTTGTGTAGCAGTATTTTATTGCCATTGGATCTCTCTTATAGGGCTAGAGAGATAATGAGTATTATTTGTTATTTTCTTATAACAGTTTGTTTCTTTAATGAATGATTTACCTGCTTGTGTATATTCCTCTCCAAGTGTTATTGCTTGAATTGTAGCTGTTGATAAGCACATAAATAAAAAATAAATAAAATATTGCAATTAGCGTGGGTTCACATACTGCCCACGGTAACTGCATTGCACTTTAAGATATGTGCCCCACGTTAACTACTGGGAACATGCTGGCCGCATACCTGGCATTTACCATGGATACTTTGCAGTTAATACGTTACGTGCAACAATCTAACGCACTTTATTAAAAAAGCCGTTAGATTGTAATCTCTCTACAGACAGGAGATTATCTACTGTACCCGAATGTAACTTGCCTTGACGTTCTGAGAAAGGGGTGAGCTAATTCCCTTTACTAAGTCATTTTCTCACTTGGTTTGCAGCTTGTCGTGCTGTGAGGGCTTGCGTGCATCAGTGATGCTGAGAGCTAAACTATCGGTAGTTTAACTACTGGCAGGGTCTCCCAAGATGGACAGGTCTCAGCTGAGGTGCCAGACAAAGACAAACCACCCATCTGGGCAGCAGCAGAATGGGATAGTGTTGACGGCGGAGGATCACATTTCTGTGACAACGGCAACAACACCAAACTTAAACTGCGCGGAAGGAAGGCCCGGCAATCTACTTCTGTATCTTGCCATGAAAACCCAATGGATAGTTACAACAAAACAAATTGTGCTATGGTGCTGGAAGATGAGACTCCCAGGTCGGAAGGCACTCAACTAGCTACTGGGGAAGAGCTGAAGACTTTTCAGAGTAAAGCCAGCATTTATGATGTGGTTGGATCAAAGCCCTCGGGAAGTCTGACTGCTGATGTAGCTGCGCATGAAATGAGAGTCAGAAGCTGTAAAGATGTCTTACACATTGGAACATGGAACGTACGAAGCATGAACCAAGGGAAGTTGGAGGTGGTCAAGAATGAAATGGAACGTGTACAACTTGATCTGTTGGGTGTCAGCGAACTGAAATGGACTGGCATCGGGCACTTTGCATCAGATGATCACATGGTCTACTATGCTGGAAATGAAAGACAAAGAAGAAATGGTGTTGCATTTATAATAAAGAAGAAACTTGCAAGAACTGTAATGAAATACAATGCAGTCAGCGAACGCTTAATCTCTATTCGTCTACGAGGATTGCCTATCAACACAACTATAATTCAAGTATATGCCCCAACAACAGCTGCAGAAGAGAATGAAATTGAAGAGTTCTATGAACAAGTACAAGCTGAAATTGACAGAACATGCAAACAGGATATCCTGATAGTCATGGGTGACTGGAACGCAAAAGTTGGCAACAAAGAAGAAGGCAAAGTAGTTGGAAAATATGGACTTGGCAACAGAAATGAAGCTGGAGAAAGATTGATAGAATTCTGCAAGACCAATGATCTATTCATCTCAAACACCTTCTTCCAGCAACACAAGCGACGACTGTACACATGGACTTCACCCAATGGATTGTATAAAAATCAAATTGACTACATCTGTGGAAGTCAACGATGGAAAAGCTCTGTAACATCAACAAAGACAAAACCTGGAGCTGACTGTGGTACAGATCATCAACTACTAGTATGCAAACTCAAGCTAAAGTTGAAAAAGAGCAAACCACTCATGAATGCACCAAAATATGACCTTGAGAATATACCACTGGAATTTAAAGACTGCCTGCAAAATCGATTTGCTGCTTTAGATACAAATGACAGAGCTCCGGAAGAGTTATGGAATGACATCAAGAAGGTTGTGCTGGAAGAAAGCGAGAAGTCTCTATAAAAGGTTAAAAAGCAAAAACGGCCAAAATGGATGACGGAAGAAACTCTGAAAATTGCCCAGAAACGCAGAGAAGCTAAAGCTAAAGCCAAAGGAGAAAGAAAGACAATCGCAGAACTCAACAGAGATTTCCAACGTGCAGCAAGACAGGACAAGGAAAAGTACTACAATGACACTTGCAAGGAAATAGAAGCAGAAACTATTAGAGGAAGAACAAGATCGGCTTTCCTAAAGCTGCGAGAGTTAAAGAAAAAGTTCCAGCCTCGAATTGGAATGTTACAAGATGCTCAAGGTTCTATGTTGAATGATGCTGAGAAGATCAAGAAAAGGTGGAAGGAATATACAGAGTTTTTATATGATAAAGATCAAGTGGACCAACAGCCGTTTCAACCTATAC
Organism: Ichthyophis bannanicus; assembly: GCA_033557465.1. Lineage (NCBI taxonomy): Eukaryota > Metazoa > Chordata > Amphibia > Gymnophiona > Ichthyophiidae > Ichthyophis > Ichthyophis bannanicus. Next base: position 26,352,925 of record CM066048.1, read on the forward strand.
CTTATGATCAGGAACCATTGGTGATGAAAGAAGAAGTTGAAGCAGCATTGAAAGCCTTATCAAAGAACAAAGCACCAGGCATTGATAGCATTCCCATAGAAGTATTGCAGCAATCTGATGCAGCTGTTACCGTACTTACAAGGCTCTGCCAAGAAATATGGAAGACAACATCATGGCCAACTGACTGGAAAAGATCTGTGTTTATACCAATACTAAAGAAAGGTGATCCAACTGACTGTGGAAATTATCGCACAATCGCTCTGATCCCACATGCCAGCAAGATTCTACTGAAGATTATTCAAAAGAGACTACAGCCATACCTAGAACAAGAACTACCTGAAGTGCAAGCAGGGTTCAGGAAAGGGCGAGGAACGAGAGACATCATTGCGGATGTGAGATGGATCCTTGAAAAGACTAAAGAATACCAAAAGGATATCTATTTGTGCTTTATCGACTATAGCAAGGCTTTTGACTGTGTAAACCATGAGAAACTCTGGGCCACATTAAGAAGCATGGGTATACCAGAACACCTGATCGTTCTCTTGCGTAATCTGTACATTGATCAAGAAGCAACAGTTCGAACGGAACAAGGAGAAACAGAATGGTTTAAAATAAGCAAAGGTGTAAGACAAGGCTGCATACTTTCCCCCTACCTGTTTAATTTATATGCAGAACAAATCATCAGAGAAGCAGGACTGTATGAAGACAACAGAGGTGTGAAGATTGGTGGAAGACTCATCAACAACCTTCGCTATGCTGATGATACCACATTACTGGCTGAAAGCGAAGATGATCTGAAACATTTGCTTCTCACAATCAAAGAACATAGTCTCAAAATGGGCCTGCACCTTAATGTAAAGAAGACAAAGATCATGACAACTGGCATAATCAACAGGTTCATCGTTGAAGGAGAAGAAATTGAAATTGTGAACAACTTTAACCTACTTGGATCAACTATCAATAAAGAAGCAACAAGCAGTCAAGAAATCAGACGACGCATTGCTCTTGGCAGAATGGCTATGAAAGACCTAGATAAGATTCTCAAGAGCAGAGATGTGTCTCTCCATACAAAGATTCGACTTGTTCAAGCCATGGTATTTTCAATAACATCATATGGATGTGAAAGCTGGACAGTGAAAAAGACAGACAGGAAGAAAATTGATGCCTTTGAATTATGGTGCTGGCGGCGAATACTGTGTATACCATGGACTGCCCGAAGAACAAACCAGTCGGTACTAGAGGAGATCAAGCCTAAGCTTTCTTTAGAAGCTCAGATGACAAGACTTCGACTTTCATACTTCGGACACATCATGCGAAGAGAGAGATCATTAGAGAAAGACATCATGCTTGGCAAGATAGAAGGTCAACGCAAAAGAGGAAGGCCAGCAATGAGATGGATCGCTACAATAACAGCAGCTACGGGTACCAGTCTGTCATCAATGAGCCGCCTGACTGAAGACCGAACACAATTTAGGATAGCTATCCAGAGGGTCGCCATGAGTCGACTCCGACTCGACGGCACTTAACAACAACAAGTCATTTTGCGTTCTTTCGCCTCAGCTAGGAAAGTTATAGCCTGATTTACTAATCCACATTCAATAACACCTATTTACTAACAACAGGGGTAATTTTATAGACTTGTTTCCTATGTATAAGTAAGGACTCTGACACATATATATACAGGACCCGGCCTTAGGCATTGTTTGGGGGAGGAATTTGGGCAGAGCTCAGGCAGCATCATGAAGTACCTGTGTAGGTTAATAGTTCAGCTGTGCACATTTATGCCTGTTCCCAAGCCAGCGTAAATTTACATGACCGTAGTTTAGATGTGATTTTGGCTGCTTTTGTGCTGGTGCTTTATAAAGAAGCATAGGCGCCTATGTGGTTTTATCAAATAGGCTTAAAATAAGGACCTACTTAGCTTCCCCACTTAAGTGATCCATTATAAAATGACCCTCCACATGATTAGCTCAAATTAACACTCATTAAATGCAAGTTAGAAAATGAAACCCTTAAGGGCCTGTTTACTAAAGGTTATTGCTTGTTAAGTGCAAAGGTGCCCATAGAAATAAATGGAATGTGGACACTCAGCTCACGTTAATGTCATTAATGTGCATTAATCTTTTCTTAAACATGCTTCTTAAGGTATTATTAGCGAGTTCATCTCACTGCATAACAGAGGACCTACAGGAAATAGTACACAAAATGCTGTAGCACACTTTAGTAAATGAGCCCTTCTTTATTTAAAAGGTTTATAAACGGACTATTCAGAAATCTTCAGTTTGGAGACGAGACGGCTGAAGAGGCGGCTGAAGATATGATAGAAGTCTATAAAAGAATGAGTGGAGTGGAATGGGTAAATGCAGATCAGTTGTTTACTTGTTCAAAAAGTACACAGACTAGGGGGCACGCCATAAAGTTACAAAGTAGTGCATTTAAAACAAATCAGAAAAAAATATTTGTTTCACTCAGTGCACAGTTAAGCTCTGTAATTCATTGCTGAAGGATGTGGTAACAGCAGCTAACCACAGTCAACCTGGCCCACCTTACTGATAGAACAAACAAATTGTTTGTCCTGGATGACTAAAGAACGTGTTGGTCAAAATGAGTGAGAAAAACACAAACTTGGTGTACACAATAATTTATATATTGGAGGCACATAGACTTTATACAAAGTACTACTGTTACTACTCATCATTTATGTAGCCTAGTGGTTAGAGCACTGGCTCGGTAACCAAGAAACCAGGGTTCGATTCCCACTGGCACTCCTTGTGGCCCTAGGCAAGTCATTTAACCCTCCAGTCCCTGGAAGAAAGGCCGAGCAACCTACTTCTGGTCGCACTGCCAAGAAAGCTCAGGAGCTGCTGGGTCAGCAATGACGCAAAGGCACACACTGCATTTTTGTACTAGGCGTATGCAGTGCTGTTCACATAGAAGATAGACTGTAAGCTCTGTGGGTCTGGGACTAAGACAGACAAGCAGAAGCAACAAGGGGACTGGGGAATTCCTAAGGGAAATGATTAAAATACACATGGATGCAGACAGAGGAATAAGAGGGTCAGGATCCAAAAGCAGCCTTGAAGAGATGAGTTTTTAGCCTAGATTTGAATAGGACCAGAGATGGAGCCTGATGTATCGACTCAGATAGTTTATTCCAGGTATACAGTGCAGCAAAGTGGAAAGAACGGAGACTAGAGTTGGTAGTAGAAGAGAAAGTCATAGATAAAAGTGATTTGCTTGATGAATGGAGTCGCTGAGAAGGGGTGTAGGGAGAGACAGGGCTGGCGCTACCTGAGAATCCAGGTAAGCATGGCAGGGGGGCACCGGTGATAAGGGCTGCCGAAATCACGGCAGCCTGTTCCATGCAGGGTCTCCGCATCCCTTTGCCCTTGCTGCCGCTTTAATGGCTCAGTAGTAGTAGGGCGCACAACCTTTAAGGGCACCTAAAGTCTCCTTCATTGATTCACCCTTTAAAGTGGCTGAGCACAGCCGGGGAAGCAGTCTCCTTTGCTCCTGAGGTTGTGCTGCTTTAGAGGGGTCATCAACATGAATATTAAAATCCCCAAGAATGAGGGAAGAGGAAGATGGTTCAAGAAAGAAGGAGTCAAAGTCAGTGAGAAAAGAAAGTCAGTGAGAAAAGAAGAGGTGAACTTGTCAGGGGATCGATAAGTGACAGCTACCCAGAGAGGTAGTGGAGTAAATCAACAGATGGTGTGGACTTCAAAGAAAGAAAAGGAGTGAGATGGAGGTAGAAAACAGAGTTGAAACCTAAAGCAAGGAGATAATCGCACGCCAACATCACTGCCAAGGCCAACTAAGCGGGATACATGGGAGAAAAAGGGCTGCAACTGAAGCAGAGTCAACAGGGAGAAGCCAAGTCTCAGTTAAAGAAAAAAAGATGCAGAGCATTAGAGATAAAGAGGTTATGAATATAGGTAAGTTTGTTGGAGGCAGAGTGGACATTCCACAGGGGACATGAGAAATAAATAGAGAGGAAGGAGAGGGATATGAATAAAAAGAGAGGGGTTGTGGTTGGATCTATGCAGGGAGTGTGAGAGATGCCTAGGGGAACAACCAGGACTGGGATTGATATCCCCAGATGAGAGCAGCAGAACAAGGAGGTAGTACAGGGAAGAGAAGAGGGGGTACAATAGTGACAAGGGTGGGATGCTCTCAGAGGTGGCTGAATGAGAGCAAGAAGATGTTCAAGCTCAAAAGTAGATGACAGGGTCAAGGACAAAATGGCTGGAAAGCAGAGCTGGCTCTAGCACTAGGCAACCTAGACAGCCACCTAGGATGGCAGAATTTTAGGAGTGGCACAATAGAAATTGAAAGTTCAAGGAAGAATTCAAATCTATGTAATTAAATGAAGAAGCGAGGAGGTCACGTGATGCGTGAGTGAGAGAGGACGTGTTTCGCTCACTCCGGGGCTGCCTCAGCGATTATTCTGCATTTTCTATAAATCTAACTTCTTAAAAATTCCCTCCCCACCTACTCGGGTGCTCCCGACATTGTGTGAACTTTGGGACGGCCCTTGAAGATCGGTATTGATGCCGCTGCCCGCACGGAAAGACCGGGAGAAAGTGACCAGGACTGGGCCTTCGACCTCAGCCATGCCGCAGCCGTCTTCGCCGGGCGCGGAGAATACAGACTCGGCCTCAGTTGAACTGGCGAAAGAGGTCGTCAAGTTATTGGATCCGAAATTTGATTTTATAATGAAAAAGTTGGAAGGCATGGAAGACTCGCTTACCGACTTTGGACACCGCATGGAGGAGTTGGAGCAGCGCGTGGCCCTGGTTGAAGAAGGCGAGGGGAAGCGAGACAAGGAGGCCGCGGAGCAGAAGCGGCAGCTGCTAGAGCTTCAACAGAAAGTGGACGATCTTGAAAATCGATCTCGGAGAAACAATCTGAGATTGGTGGGGCTGGGCGAGGAGAAGCCCGAGCGTGAGTTGCTGCACTTTCTGGAACGCTGGCTGCCAGAGGCTTTGGGGGTGGAGGAGCTGCGCGGTCAATTTAAAATTGAGAGAGCGCATAGACTGGGGGCCCGACGGGAGACTGGAGGGCGTCCTCGGGTGGTGATCTTCCGGGTCCTCAATTTTCAACATAAAGCGCAGCTTCTACAGGCGTATCGGAGGAAGGCCAACCTTCACTTGGACAACCGAAAGATCCTGCTTTTCCAAGACTATTCGGCGGCAGTGGCAGCCAAGCGCAGAGAGTTTTCCCCGATATGTGCGGAGCTATTTAAACGCAACACCAGATTCACCTTAGCTTTCCCAGCGACATTGCGGGTCTCTGTGCACGGTCAAACCCGTACATTTGACCAAGTGGCGGCGGCAAAGACCTTTCTGGCGCAACTAGGAGACAAGGGAGCAGCGGACTGATTGACGCTATGCGGACTATGTTATGCCTCTTGCCCACAGAAGAGTTCTCTGTGGACTCAGAGAAGTGGAACGCGTGTGATTGGATCATGGGCTTTAGGCCCTAGTCTTGAGTCCGGTAAATCGACAGACTCTTTCCTGGGGGCAGCGCTGGCTGTCGCAGTGTGGAGCGCTCTCTCTAGGATGGGCTCATTTTCTTAGTTCAAAGTCTTTGCCTAACTATAACAGTTTAATTCTATGCTGTTGATTCTTTGTTGTGCAAGGGAATAAGTCGGGTGACTGGTGGAAGGGGGGGGATGGCTGAGGCGGTCCTGCAGCGTCACTTGGGCCTAGGCCTCAGTGCGGTTAACTGAGGACCATATTTGGTTTGCTTTTACGGGGTAGGGGAGGGGGGGTGGGAGGGGGGTGCGGGGAGGAGGGGGAGGGGGATGGTGGGGGGGGGACTGGCAAGCTGTACTCCGGGAGTGGGGGGCGGTAGGGGGGGACTTGGGTGGGCAGGGGATAGGGGGTAGACTCTGGGGTGGGTCAGATTGGAGGGAAGTAAGGATCCTGGTGGCATGGGGAAACATGAGAGACTCGAGGCCTTAGACTTGTGTGGCTTGTGTGGAGCTTTTCATAGCGCGGGGTGGAGGCTGGGCTGCCCTTCGCTCACGTATCTGTTAAACTGCTTTGAAGTATCCGAAGACTTACGCTATGCATTCTGATTTGCGGATTGTAACTTGGAATGTGGGCGGGATAGGTACCCCAGTGAAGTGCACTAAAATCCTGCAGGCCCTGAAGAGGGGAAAAGTGCAGTTCGCCCTGTTGCAGGAGACCCATTTGAGCAAGAAGGAACATGACAAATTGCAGAGGGACTGGGTGGGAAGGGTCCTGTCAGCGTCCTCCGGGGGCAGGCGGAAGGGGGTGGCAATCTTAATACACAAAAGCTTGTCCTGCGAGGTGCTCGAGCAGGATGGAGACCCCCTTGGGCAGATTTTTATTTGTGCATGTCAAACTTCAGGGGGAAGAATTTTTTATCGGTAACGTCTACGCTCCTAACATATATGACCATCTGTTCTTTCGACACATCCTGGATAAAGTCCTGGCAGCCCCACAGATCCCTGTAATTCTCGCAGGAGACTTTAATTGCCCTCTTGATCCTGCCTTGGACAGGTCCGCTGCGCTCTCCGGGCATCGCTGGTCTGGCAAAGGAGTGGATTATCTGTGTGAGTTGGGAGACCTGGTAGATTCGTGGAGAGTTTTGCACCAGGAGAGCAGGGAGTACACACATCTGTCGAGAGCCCACCTCACTTGGTCGAGGATAGATTATATTTTGGTATCGAAGCAATGGTTTGGAAAGGTGATTAAGGTTGAGATAGATCCTATTGTTGTTTTGGATCACACTATGGTTCATTTGGACTGGAGGGGAGAACGGAAATTTGGGGGTAAATAGTTGTTCCCAGTATCTTTATGGTGGAAAGAGGAATTTCGGCGGTATGTGGACCACCATTGGGCAGAGTATCTTACCTTTAATGAGGGTACGGCCAGCTCCACGGCTGCATTCTGGGAGGCGGGAAAAGCCGTTCTCCATGGCCATATTATAGCGTATGTAACAGCGGAGAGGCGCAGACTCAATGAGGAGCTTATTCGACTGACTCGGGAGCTTCGCGCGGCAAAGGCCCAAGCGGTGCGCCAACGGGGAGGGGTGGGATTGTACCTTGAGATTCAGAAGCGGCTGAATACTTTGTTGCAGGACCGGGCGATTCAATCCCTGCAGTATTATAGGCACCAATTCTTTCGCTATGGGGATCGATCTGGGAAATTGTTGGCGCGGTTGGTGCGGGATAAAGCGGGCCCCCGAGGAGTTACAGTGATTCGGGATAAGCAAGGGCGGAAATATAACCTGGCAACGGACGTGGTACAGGTGATCCGCAGCTTTTATGAAGAGCTCTATGCGGCGGACGTGAGCGATGCGACAGCGATGGCCACCTTTTTGGACAGGGTGAAGCTCCCGTCATTGTCGGTAGCACAGCAAGAGTGGTTGAATCAGCCCATTGGGGGTGAGGAGATACAGCGGGTGATCAGAGCGGGAATCCCTAATAAGGCACCGGGTCCCGACGGGTTCCTAGTGGAATTTTATAAGATGCTGGAGAGGCAGCTGGTTCCGACCTTGGCCGCAGTATATGGCGAAGCTGTAGAGCTCAGTAGTTTTCCCCATGATATGCGAATGGCCAGCATCATTCTGTTACCAAAGCTGGGGAAGGACCCGGAGGAGGGGGCTTCATACCAGCCGATTTCCTTGATTAACGTGGATATGAAGCTCCTTGCATCGGTGCTGGCGCAGAGACTTCAGAAGTTCCTCCCGACGCTGGTGGGTCCCCATCAGGCTGGGTTTGTGCGGGGTAGGGAGGCTTGTGTCAATATCAGCAAGATTCTGCTAGGCCTGGAGAAAAGTTTGTTGACCAGTGACCCTGTGATACTGGTCAGTTTGGATTCTGAGAAGGCATTTGATAGAGTGTCGTGGAGTTACATGTTTTCAGCCTTACGGAAATTTGGTATTACAGGTCCCTTTTTGGAGTGGATACACGCGCTCTATGCCGACCCTCTGGCAGTGGTGGAAGATGGGGGGGTGCGTTCACAGCCCTTTTCCTTACATAGGGGCACCCGTCAGGGTTACCTGCTTTCACCATTGTTGTATGTGATACAATTAGAACCCCTGTTGGTTTCGCTTATTGAGTCTAAACAGATCGAAGGCATCACGTTGGAGGGGGGCGCCATTAAGCTTAGTGCGTTTGCGGACGATATGTTGCTCTGTTTGGGTTCTCCGGAGCGCTCGTTGCCAATTGCCCTGTGGGTCATTGAAAAATTTGGGCGCTTTTCTGGGATCCGCATCAATCAGATGAAGTCCATGGTATTAGATGTAGATAGTCGCTCCCGCGGGACTTGGAAAGGTGTGTTTCCGCTCAGCTGGGCATCGGGGCAAATTCGTTATTTGGGCATTCAGATCCCTGAGCACCCGCGGCGGCTGTATGAGGTTAATGTGTTGCCTTTGCTCGAGTCAACGATAGTGAAGCTGCAGAAATGGAGGGATCTCCCTATATCTTTGATGGGTCGAGTAGCCTTAGTGAAAATGATAGAGTGGCCCCGCTGGTTGTATGTGCTGCGGCAATTGCCGGTGTGGTTACGAAGGAAGGATCTTTTGGTGTTACATAAACATCTTGGCAAGTTTCTCTGGAAAGATCGACGGGCGAGAATTTCCTTGGCAACGCTCATGCGCCCCGTGGACGATGGCGGTGTGGGTCTGATGTCTCTGCGGAATTACAATCTGTGCTATTTGGCGAGGCGCCTGAGCGACTTGGTTACGGGTTCGGAGGACCGCATTCCGATCAGGTTGATCGACCAGATGTCAGAGAACTGGCATAGGGTATATCTGTTGCACTGTGCTGGGGTGTTGTTGCCGCCGTTCTGGAGGGCGTCGCAATATTTGGGAGCACTCCAGTCGGCTTGGAAGGCCCTTTGTCGTGGGAGAGGTGGCAACTGGGCGGTCACGGATTGTCTCCCTTTGATGGGAAATAGAGGTTTTCTGCCAGGGAGGGAGAGGGGGGTGGCGTTGAGTTGGTGTAGGGCAGGTATTGAGTATCTGGGACAGATGAGAATGGCCGACGCGGATCACCTAGCTTCTTTTCAAGTGCTGGCTCAGCGCTGTCAATTGCCAATGCAGACGTTCTATTTCTATCTGCAGGTTCGTCACTATTTGATTAGTTTGCCAGCTGGTGGCACGGTTCTGGCACGGAGAGGTAGTCTATGGTCACTGATGGCGAGATTGCAGGAGAGTGTGTCTGCGCAGCTTCTGAGAGGGGAGATCTTTCCTGAGGGGGATCGGGCGCATTTGTCCCCGTTAGTGGTGCGGTGGCAGAAGGACAGGGTGGTGGAACTTACCGTGGAGCTCCTGGGCCGAGCTTTCCAGAGAGTGCGGGGGGTTTCAGAGGCTATGCGTTATCGGGAGCTGCAAAATAAACTGCTGTGGCGAGTTTATGTTGCTGAGGTCGGGGCGGTGAGGATGGGCCTCTTGAAGACAGATGTGTGTGGCCTGTGTAGGAGTGAGAGGGGATCACTATATCACCGCTTTTGGTCCTGCTCGGTAATCCAGACCTATTGGGGGGAGATCTGGGAGTCCCTTGTGTCATGGACGAGAATCAGGATTGAGCTTCACCCCATTTGGTGTCTCTTCCAGCTCTCCTACCCGGGCATTGAGGGGACAAGGTCACTACGACTTTTCTATGAGAAGAGTTTTTTAGTAGCCAAGCACTGTATTCTGCGGCGCTGGCTGTCGGGGGCGCATCCCTCACCCTTGGAATGGGAGCACCAGCTCCGGGATGTCATGCAAATGGAGCATAGAATGGCCCAACTGATTGGGGGGAAGGCATGGGAACAACATCTCTCCGTTTGGGAACCCTTGAGGGGGGTCCCTGGGGTCTCCACTGTGGGGGAGGGCACGGAAGGGCGTGTAGACCAATAGTATAGGTTTCCTTAGTGGTGCAGTCGGTTGGGGGGGGGTAGTGGATTCTGCGAGGGTGGTCTGGGTAGCAGTTGCGTAATCCCTGGAGGGGGGGGTAGTGGGTTGGGTAGGGACTGGGGTGGGGGTGGGGAGGGGATGGGGGGTTGGAGGGGACGGGCGAGGAAGGTTTGGTGTATTGATACTATTCCTCGCTCGCACTATGTTGTACTCAGTGCCTTGTTTATAAGTGGGGCTGTCATGTCCCCGATGGCTGTTTTGCGGGGCTTTGTATGTTATTCTTTCTTGCTCTATTAATGTTAATAAAAATGATTTTTCTAAATGAAGAAGCGATTGAAGCGGAGGCAGAGTATGAATTACCAGTTGAATCAGCAGCTTTGGGTGAATTACCTATCATCCAGCAGCACATCTCGGCAAACAATACAGAAGGGGGGATGTGGAAGGAGGTACCATGACAGGGGGAGCGGTGCAGGGCTGAAGGTTCGCCTTGGGCACCAGATGCCCTTAGGCTGGCCTTGCTGAAGAGGAAAAGAAAGTAGGTAATTGGAGGACTTGGAGTTGGAAATTATGAGAATGAAGGAAAAGATTAGAGAGAGTTAGCATCAAGAGGAAAAGGTAGTGTGGAGCCAAGGGGCCGGAAGGGAAGAGGAAGTATGCATACGAGTAGATCTATGATATGATGTAGTAAGGCAGGAGAGAAGTCCCAGTGGGTTGGAGTTTGTAAGCTCTGATGAGCAGGGACCATCTTTTACATGTGTCTGTGCAGCGCTGCATACATCTTGTAGCTCTGTACAAATGTTGTAGTAGTAGGAGTTTACCTTGGAATAAAACTATTAATGAGCCAGAAGAAGGCTATATATTGTATTAAACTCAGACTATGGGTTGGGTGGACGAAGGAAGGGAGGGAGGGAGGAACGTAAAAAGTCAGCAAATCAAAAGGAATATGCCAGGGTGATGGTGGCAAGGGTAAATTTTCTGTTTAGGAAACAGGAGGAGAGATAAAGGCGCAGAGAGAACTAGCAGATTCAGCAAAGACCTACATTTCCAGATTCCCAAAAAGCAGAGCAAACTATGAATACACACAAATCAATAAATAAATACAAACATACATAAAACTCACATAATAAATAAATAGCAATAAAGCTAAAAAGTGAGAGCTAGAACAGTTATGAAGTCTAGCAAAATGCTAAGCTATACAACTCTGTGCAGAATCCTGCAGTAATTCCTGCACCAAAGAATTCAGCAAAGATTATTCAGAAAATGGACCTGCTGTTCACAATTTCTAAGATAGGAGGTGAACCACAGAATGACAATACCCCCTATACCCGAACAATAGGTATGAATCAGGAGCTGAATACTCTAAAGATAGCATTTGAACACTCTGAAACATAAGCAGCCTCCCAGTACCAATTAACAATGCCACCAATGCCCTTTTTGGGGAGATTCTGTTTCTCTCTTGCCTCCTCCAGCATACGAGATGCCCAGCATTAAAACTCTCTACAAGAGGATCTTGATAAATTGGAAGACTGGGCATCAAAATGGCAGATGAAATTTAATGTGGACAAGTGCAAAGTTATGCACCTAGGGAAGAACAACCCAAACTATGGTTACACGATGCAAGGTTCCACATTAGGAACCACCACCCAGGAAAAAGATTTAGGCGTCATTGTGGATACCATGTTAAAACCCTCGGCCCAGTGTGCAGCGGCGGCCAAGAGAGCAAATAGAATGCTAGGTATCATAAGGAAAGGAATGGAAAATAAAAACAAAAGATATTATAATGCCTCTATATCGTTCCATGGTGAGACCGCACCTTGAATATTGTGTGCAATTCTGGTCGCCGTATCTTAAAAAGGATATAGCGTTATTAGAAAAGGTTCCGAGAAGAGCCACCAAAATGGTAAAGGGGATGGAAGGATACTCCTATGAAAAAAGGCTCAAAAGGTTAGGGCTCTTTAACCTGGAAAAGAGACGGCTGAGGGGAGATATAATAGAAGTGTATAAATTAATGAACGGAGTGGAACGGGTAAACGTAGATCGATTGTTTACTTTATCAGAATATAGAAAGACTAGGGGACATGCAATGAAGCTACAGGGTAAACTATTTAAGACTAATAAAAGAAAATATTTTTTCACTCAACATGTAATCAAACTCTGGAATTTGTTACCGGAGGATGTAGTAAAGGCTGTTAGTGTAGCTGGGTTTAAAAAAGGTTTGGACAAGTTCCTGGAGGAAAGGTCCATAAACCATTATTAAGAAGGGACCCAGGATATCAATGCTTGACCCAGTACAAGCATTGCGGAACCTGTGTCTTTTGGGGAAACTGCTAGGTACGTATGACCTATATTGGCCACTGTTGGAAACAGGATACTGGGCTTGATGGACCTTGGTCTGACCCAGTATGGCATATCTTATGTTCTTATGTACAAAATCTGATTGCTATCCATCAAGCCACACAAGACTGAGACATGCACAACAGATGAGAAAGCTGAAGGAAAGAGGAGACCCAGACAGTAGCCAGAGAAAGGAAGTAACTATTACTTTAATCAAACGAAGCAGCATTTTTCTACTATGGTTGGCCAAGTACATGTATAGCCTGGATGAAGACAATTCATAAAGGGCCTTGAGACCAGGTTTAGGCTTGAGTCAACTAAGGCTTCACCTCACTGCTTTGTGGAATATTAATAATCATAAGAATCTAAAAACATAAGAACTGCAGCAGTGGCGATATTGGGTCAGACCAAGGTCCATCAAGCCCAGTATCCTATTTTCAACAGTGACCAATCCAGGTCACAAGTACCTGTCAGGTTCCCAAAAGGTACACAGATTTCACATTGCTTATTCTCCCTGGTCTTCTGTAATAATGGTTTATGGACTTTTCCACCAGAAACTTGTCCAAACCTTTTTTAAACCCAGATTCACTAACAGCTTTTACTACATCCTCCGGTAACGAATTCCAGAGTTTGATTACTCATTGAGTGAGAAATTATTTTCTCATATTAGTCTTAAATATGTTACATGGTAGCTTCATTGTGTGCCCCCTAATCTTTCTATTAAGATGAATGAGATAGTATATAACAATGTGAATAAATGTAAAAGAACTTTGTACCATCTTCATGTTGGTCCACGTCCTACAAATTCCGACAGCACCTAAAGAAGCCACTTTTCTCCAGGAGCATCCAGTCTTTCTTAATATGCAGCAGGGTGCACAGGCAGAGTTTGTTGTAAGAGAACCATTACTTGACTCATCTCTTCAAGACTGAAGGCTTCTCTGCCCTCGAGCAATTTGAAGCTTATAGAAACAGACGGGCATTCTCTTCCGAGGCCTTATTATCTGAACCTCTGAGGTTTGCTAGTGTGAACACTTCTCCCACCCACACTAACAAACCAAGACTCTAACACTGTCAACCAGCTCGATACATCAACTTCCTCATCTGAGCCGAGGGAAGTGTCGGTATTTCAGCAAAGCGCTCTTACAGCCCAAGTTCAGCTGTACAGCTTCTGGAGCCCCGGAGAGTCCCACAGGGTGAAAAAATGATTTCTCTTTTCATTCTTCTGACTAGCACTTGGGGTAAGTGTCTTTTCCTTGGTGCTCTTTCTAGCACTTTCCATACATATTTAGGGATTCTAGGACAAAGCATAACCAGTAGTAAAAGGAAGTGATGAGAACTTGGTGAGATCACACCTAGAAAATTGTGGCCATTTCTGCAGACAGTAGCTCTCAAAGGATACAGAGAGGCTGGGGGTCTGTCAGAGAAAGACGTCAATAATATTTATTTATTTAACAGCTCTTATATACCGCGCTATTTGACATCAGTGCGGTTTACATTAAACAAAATACACTCAGATTTAGAGAACTTGTCCATAATAGTGTGTGTTCTGCACCTAAAGGTTTATTAGACTTGTGGATTAAATATATATATGCTAGAGGAGAGGAGACATCGGAAGTACAATAGACACGTTGATAGACCTCAAAGGCAATGAATCTACTTCAACCAATTCAGAGGCATAAGTGTTCCACAACAAAATCAACACCAGTGCTCAGGTTATGTACAAGTTTCAACACAACCTCTTTCCCTGCTAAGGCCTTCATGTCCCCCATGTCCCAAGGCAGACCCCAATAAGGTTTGTGCCACCAACTCCTCTTCTTATCCACCATGATTCTTCTCTTGCACCTGCTGTCTGCTCTGGGCACCCTCTCTTGCTGACTCCTCATAGGCTGTTCCGACCATGATCCCTGCCTTGGGTGCAATGTTTTTTTTCCATTTCTCATCCAGCAATTTTGTCAAAATGGTATTTTGTATTTTCCTATTTGTGACCCTTAATTCTCCCAGCATGTTTCTATTTCGTCTCTCTCATCTTTGTCCATTCTCCTGCATCCTCTCCCTTCCTACAGATCTCTGTCCTTTTTCAACACTTTCCTTCAGTCTGGGCCTCTCTCCTTGGACTATTTATTTAGCAGTATTTAGCTCACAACACCTTTCCAGCAGTAGTAGTTTAATGCAAGTTACACTCAGGAACAGTAGGGTATTTCTTTATCCCTCAAAGGTTTACAATTTAAGCTTGTACCTGAAGCAACAGAGAGTTAAGTGACTTGCCCAAGGATGACAGTAGGAGTCAAACTCTGGACTCTATGAGTAACAAAGCTCCTGCTCTAACCACTAGACTGCTCCTCCATTACTATGTTTCTGCTTTTCTGATCGCCCCTCTCTCTGTCCCTCCATTCTGTAATGTTATCAGCTGTACACAGCGCTGTGCAGAGACATAAATGGGCCAGTCTCTATGTTATGGAACTTACCATCTAATTAAGCTACACAAATAAGAAACCGAAAGAAGATAGGTTTTGGGTTAAAAAATAGGAAGGCAATGACTAGGAAGAACTGAAACCAGCTGAGTCATAGATGGTATAACCAAAACTCAAAAGTCCCAATATTAGTGATCACAATGAAAACTCAAAAAAAACAAAAATCACTAATCCTTAGTATGAAGCATTTTCTAAAACATTTTTCTTTTGTCGGACATAGCCGGAATTGTCTGCCCCTTTCCGGCTATGTCCGACAAAAGAAAAATGTTTTAGAAAATGATTCATACTAAGGATTAGTGATAGATGGTATAACGGCATCAGGTCTAGGTAAAGTTACCCTAAGTAGATTCCTGCTCCTTTGAGGGAGGAGTGGCCTAGTAGTTGGCCAGAGGGCCAGGGGTTCAAATCCTTTTAGAGGACAGCAATCTTGGGCCGGGAGGACTGGGGTTTCTAGTCCCACAGGTGCTCCTTGTGGCCTTGGGCAAGTCACTTAACCCTCTGTTGCCTCAGGTACAAAAATAGATTGTGAGCCCTTTGGGGACATGGGAAAAATATACATACAGTATCTGAATGTACACTGCTTTGACTGGTAGAAAAGTGGTATATAAATCTAGTTAAATAAATAAATTCACAAACAGGTTGTAAGAATTTTTTGTTTAAGGGTTTTGAATGATCAAAGCCAGGAGACTACCAGGCAGGTGCCGACAGTTTAGGCCAGCAGCAATACTACATCAAAGCTCCTCTTAGATGTGGGGTTTAGTCACATCAGTCACCCCAGTCCAAGTTAATGCAACAAATTTCTAAGATTATTGGGACCCAATGGGGGTTAAGGCAACACTTCACAACAGTTCAAGATGCTTGCAGCAGCTTCTAGATGAGGTAGAAGGATTGCCAGGTTACCTAGTTTGAGGAGTGAGATTTTAAGCAAGTCCTGAATTTCTGACAAGATAATCCTAATACATTAGTCAGTCCTCAAGAGAACATCCATCAGACCCCTCTTGAAAAACCACAAACTCGACCCACAAAAGGTTGAATCTTATAGACCTATAACTAGCATTCCCCTGCTAGCTAAAATAATTGAAAAGGAAGCTCAAAGACAAATACAGGACCACATCGACACTGCCTCCCCTCTTGACCAATGCCAACATGGCTTCAGAGAGTTCCACGGTGTTGAAACCCTCCTAACCACTCTATGCAACAACATCATCACAGGCATTGATAACATCCGCCAAGGCTTTGCTCTTATCTTCTTAGACATTGCCGCGGCTTTTGACTCTGTTCATCATGATCTTTTAATAGGGCGACTAAAAGAAAAAGGCATCAATAACACTGCCCTGGAGTGGTGTAAATCATACCTTGATCAGAGATGGCAGTACGTTACCTCAGGAACCGCAACATCCGCACCTTACCACCAAAAACAAGGCGTACCACAAGGATCATCCCTATCTTCACTCTTCTTCAATATATACATACAGCCTGTTTGCAATATCATTAGGTCCTTCAATGTTGAATGCTTGATATACGCTGACGACATCCTTCTATACATGCCTTTCTCCACAGCCCATATGGACCTCTCCCCGCTAGCCAAATGTTTTGATGCAGTATCTGAATGGCTTCAATCCCAGAACCTCCGAATTCAACACAAAAAGACCGAGGTTCTTTTCATCACTAGAGACCCACTTTTCACCCCCCCATCCCATATAAAGGTCAAAGAAGCTGAGCTCCAATCCAAACCTTCCATTCGTTACCTTGGAGTCACTTTGGACCAGCGCATGGATTTGAAACTACATATAACCAACGTAGTCAGAGCCATCTACCTCAAGATCCGGACACTCCGCCATCTTCGCCCCCTGCTTGATCCTGATGACTTCCGGACGATATTTCAAGCCTTAACCCTACCACACCTTGACTATGCTAATGCCATTCTCCAAGGCCTCCCACACTCCACATTAAACCCATTGCAACTCGCCATGAATACCGCTGCTAGAGTCCTCTACGGAGCATCAAGAAGGGACCATATAACACCCATCCTAGAGCAACTCCACTGGCTCCCCATACATGGCAGAATATTGTTCAAAACATTACTACTAACTTTCAAGGCCACTAAAATCATCACCTCTTCCTCCCTAGTAGACCTCGTTCAGACTGTTCCACCCAATAGATCCAGGAGAACGATATCAACAAATGCACTAGTTATCCCTAAAGCAGCGACAAAATGCCTATCAATGACATCTAACAGGGCCTTCAGATTCTATGCCCCTAAGTGCTGGAATGCCCTACCTCCAGAGATTCGTGCTATCACTGATCTATCCCTTTTTAGAAAGGCTCTCAAATCCCACCTTTTCCCCCAATATTACTTGACCAGCTAACCAATCTCGATCCTTACCCTATAACTAATAACAAATTCTGTTGTGTATACTTATAAATACTCATGTAAATAGTTGCAGAAATGCCGTCCCATGTTTTATCCAAGTTCTCTGACCTTGTTCTCTGTAAAACCAAACAGTTTGTTGTTCTGGTCTGTTGTTATATTGTGAACCGCGCTGATGCTGAATAGAGCGGTATATAAGAGCCTGTAATAATAAATAAATAAATAATAAATTAGACCTGCAGCATTGATTCCAATGGATAGAACAAAGGACTACAAATACCACACTGCATTGCAATGCAACTTCAAATCTGAACTGGGTAACATGGCAACTCTGAGGTAGGTAGGTAGGTAGGTACGCATTTCAGTTGATAGCTTAATTCAGTAGTCCCCTATATAGTCCCAGAGTTGCTAAGTTACCCAGTTCCAGGAGTGAGATTTTCTGCCAGTTCTGGTTTGCAATTCGCATTGTAGTCCATTATTTTACCCATTGAAATCAATGCTACAGGTCTCATAATGCTTAAAATCTCACTCCTGGAACTCGGTTACTTGGCATCTCTATAGTGCCTTGGTACAGGTTAAATGTAATGCTCTCCTCCTCTCTGACACCACGCTCTCTAGTCCTTAGAATCTCACTTATTGCGGTATTCTGGAGGCCTTTAGCTGTGCTAGCTTGTTCAAGGTCCATCCCCTGTAGTGGCAAGAATTTATCTCTGGGACCTGTCCAATGCAGGTTCTTCTCCAGGTCTGCACCCGGCTGTAAGCCCAGTCTCCTTCCTCCTCCTGTATGGTTTCATTGGTCTCCAGACCTTTTGATACTGGAAACCCCACAGGTTCTTTGCTAAGCTAGCAGTTTTGGGTCCAAGGTCCACGTTTCTTGGCAGAAACAGATGGAGGCGGGGGGATAGTCAATGGCAATGGCTAGCCATTCTAATGTGGCTAGCCACCGTCGCTGAAACCTAAACCCGGATTGGCAGGAAGCTAACTGAGCAGCGACAATATTCAGCTGCTGCCTGGTTGCTTCCACAGAGAAAGTTAGCCCAGTCTTCGCTGCCCTTTGAATATTGGGCGCAAACTGTAACTGACGACAGCTTCACAGATAACGGCTGCAGTCTTCCCACTGGCAGGCCACCTTCCTGAGGTTTACCTCCACCGGTCTCCCATCCTTCTTACTCTCACATCTTATCCAGAGATGCCAAGTTACCCAGTTCCAGGAATGAGATTTTTTGCCAGTTCTGGTTTGAAATCTGCATTGCAATGCAGTATGGTATTTGTAGTCCATGATTTTACCCATTGAAATCAGTGCTGTAGGTCACATAATGCACAAGAATGAAATTGTCAGAAATCCAGGAGTGGCTTAAAATTTCACTCCTGAAACCGGGTAACTTGACAACTCTGCCTTATTTTGTGTGTGGGCTCATAAAGGTCATTTCCCACCAAAACTCTCAGTATTTAAATTTCCAATAAGGAACCTCCTAGTTCCTCCATTTGACCTGAGCTCCTACATCTTCCACTGTCAAGCTCTTAAAAATTTATCATGCGGATTCCAGAGCCCACATCTCCCTTATCAATATTCCAGAAATAGCATAGCAGTGTGATTAGAAAGTTTTTATTGACAACCATGTCACAATGAAATTAAGTGACATGAATAAGTGAGATCTTTTAAAAGTCTATTAAAGAAATTCAGCCAATGGGACTTTGGCAGGAGCTTCATTCTGCGGGCTCCTATTACCTCTCCTCTTATATCTCTCTCTAAACCAAGGGGCATGTCTACTAAAGTGTGTTAACTGCTACGGGGGGAAGCTAATGCAAATATATTGTCTTGTGGTAGCAGCTAATGAGCAAGAAAAGCAGATATCACAGGCAGAGCCATACCAAGGATGGTGCGAGCGGTGTGGCCACACAGGGCACAAGCACAGATGGGGGGCAAGGGCGGTGCGGCCACACAGGGCACAGGCACAGATGGGGGGCAAGGGCGGCGCAGCCACACAGGGCACAGGCACAGATGGGGGGCAAGGGCGGTGCGGCCACACAGGGCACAAGCACAGATGGGGGGCAAGGGCGGTGCGGCCACACAGGGCACAAGCACAGATGGGGGGCAAGGGCGGTGCGGCCACACAGGGCACAAGCACAGATGGGGGGCAAGAGCGGTGCGGCCACACAGGGCACAAGCACAGATGGGGGGCAAGGGCGGTGCGGCCACACAGGGCAAAAGCACAGATGGGGGGCAAGGGCGGTGCGGCCACACAGGGCACAAGCACAGATGGGGGGCAAGGGTGGTGTGGCCACACAGGACACAAGCACAGATGGGGAGTAAGGGCGGTGCGGCCACACAGGGCACAAGCACAGATGGGGGGCACTGATATCATCACTGTGTTTCCAGGAAGCTCCAAAAGAGCCACTTACTGAACATGTCTGGGGAGGAGGAGGGGTCGCTAGATTTGTTACTCATGCAGGGCGCATTTCTAGCTTGGTATGGTCCTGATTGCAGGCACTTTTCGGTGATATCTGAATTTTGTGCGCTGCAGAGGAGGTGGGGCAGGCTTGGGGTGAGGAACAGGCATGCCCATTGTTGGCAGTCGTGAGTGAAAGATTTTTGTGTGGTGACTGTCAAAATTGGGCCCCATCGCAGCTACAAATA
Organism: Ichthyophis bannanicus; assembly: GCA_033557465.1. Lineage (NCBI taxonomy): Eukaryota > Metazoa > Chordata > Amphibia > Gymnophiona > Ichthyophiidae > Ichthyophis > Ichthyophis bannanicus. The sequence goes on from CM066048.1 coordinate 26,372,612, forward strand.
GCACCACCTCAAAAGGTGAGAGCTGTTAATGCGGCAGGGAGGCCACTGTCAATCGGCAGCAGCCATCTGCCCTGGAGGCAATCGGGCCTCCAATGCTATGAATGGGCCTCTCTGCCACTCAGAGAATATTGTCAGTGCCACAGATGTTAAGATCCATAGCACTGACAATATTAAAAAAACATGACTGCCCTCCCCCCTTCAGCACCGATCTCCCCTGGACAGCTCCTGAGCCCCATTAGGAGCTGTCTGAGGGGGATCAGTACAGCCCAAGCCAACTACAGTATCCCAGCTAGCCAGTCGGATGGTCAAAAGGCCCCCCTTCCCGACCCCTTAAAATATCCTGGCCAGCCAGTTAGGATCCCTCCCCAATCTTCCCTCCTGCCCACTTCTAAACATTCAAATCCAGCTAGCGAGTCGGCTCCCCCAAGTTCAGACCTTAAATCCCTAGTGGTCCAGTGGTAAATAAGGGTAGGTCCAGTCCTCCCTGTTTCTGCCGCCATCAACAGGCCTGTACAAAACGGCCATGATCATACGATGCAGCACTGTGAGATCACAGCCATATTCTTTGGTACTATTGAGGACGAAAAGAGCGCCGCCAACCCCCACTCCTAAAATTGAGGGGTCTCCTCAGAACTTTCATTATTCATAGCACTGGTCAGGAGGTTGCTCCAAGAAAAAAGAAAGCAACATATTTCCAGCTTACATAAATTTAAAAATACCTTTACAATGTCAATTAACCTGCTACAGGTTTTGCTGCTTATAAACAAATATGTAGCCCCGGAAGCTAATATAAACCATAGTGACTTCTGACCCTGCACACTGGACCTGCAAAGTATTAAACATAAATATGCATTCTGTGGAAAACAAAGAAGTTACAAGAAGCTTGCACACCAGAGAACAAAAAGAAAAAGCGAGGATCACAGCATAGTTTATAACACCAAACTGTATTTATTATAACAAATTTTATTTTCATGTTATAAACTGTGCTGCGGGTTTTGCTTTTTCTTTTTGAACATAGATTCTGCATCCAAAGACACCCCTTTTCCAACAATGGGTGCCGAGCAGAACTAGGACATTTCCTCATAGTGCTCAACATATCAAAAATAATTTCTGAATCTGGAATCATCCTAGCAACATCAATATAAACCTCACATTACCAGGCATATTGTAAAGTAATGCCAAACACTACAAAAGTCACTCTGGACCTATGAAGAAAATCTACCATCCTGTAACCGCATTAACTTCCAAATATGAACAAGGAGCCTACTAAGAAAAAGGCAGTGTCCTTACAGTCCGGCGCTTATGGTGTTCAGGCAATGCAGTTCCTCCTTTCCTTTTCAGGTCCTTTCCATGTACTAGCGAGTTTTCCTTCAGCATGGTGAGGCCGAGGCATGCGTTAGCTCTCCCAGCAGTCTGTGAACCCCCTCATATGGGGCCAGTCCTTTCCTCCCCCCATCCCAGGAGAGGGTCTGCTCCTATCCCGGCACACATGTGCATTACTCTGGCTTCGAGAGGTCTCGTTTTCTGAGAGTACCCCTCCCCCCTTTTTGCTGTTGTGCCAAGGTCCTTCCCTCCTGCTGTGGAGCAGAGGTCAGGCCCTCTTCCACGAACTGGTGTGTGTCGGTCAGTGCAACGGTTCTAGTGGTAAAGGGGTTCCCCTGTCCCACTTTGGCAGCGCAGCTACCTGGTTGATCTGCCAGTAGTATATACCTATCTCAAAGATGAAGCCATGACTTCCGGTGACATCATCGGAATCGATGGTGGGGTAGTGCGAGGGCTCCGCCATCAAAGCCTGTAAAATGGGGTATTAAAGACCCCTAAAAGCAATAAAGTGAGGGGCAAAGGAGGAGAGACTGACCTGATCGGCTTGTGAGATGAGGCGAGGTGGCAGAGGGGAGCCCGGCCCTGCATAAGCGAAGCAAAAGCAGTGGGAGCACGAAGGGCCGCCGGTAGTGAAGACCGCGTGGCGGGCCGGCACCTGGGAGCAGAGTGCAGTCGGGTGGAGAGAGCACGGCAGAGCGAGGTGCGGAAGAAGAGACCCAGGCCATAGCAGCTCCGGACAAGTGAGAGTGATCGGGACGTGGCGCCGGGTGAGTGGTGACATCCTAAAACTTGCCGAGGTGCCGGGAGAAGTAGTCGGGGGCTAATCCGGCGAGGAGGCAGAGCCCCAAAAGGCAGGAGTGGGGCCCTGGAGTCCCGAGAGTTAGGTAGTGACTGAGACCCGGGTGAAAGGCTCTGCTCTGCCAGTGGCGATTGGGGAGAAGCGCCTGGCCCCGCAAGAGAGGAAGTTGTGAGCTGCAGAGGAGGTAAGCTGAAGGGATGGATGCTGAGGAGGTTGAGGCCATGCAGATGAGTCCCGTGTGAGTTCCCAGTTGTGGGGGACGGAGGAGGCTCAGATTGGAGCACATCAGCAGCGTGAGAGGTGAGAGAGCGCTAAGCCTCGGGGGGCTGACAGAGGAGGCACCAGCTGGGCCGGAGATTACACGCGCCGGACGAGAGAGGCTGGAAGACAGGTGGCAACCCAGGTTGGAAGCTGCAAAGAGGGCAGGGAGTGGAGCAGCTCTAGTGGTTTATAAGAGACACAGAGGGACCGTGTTCCAGTTAGCCCCTTAACCGAGCTGCCTCACCGAGTGTCTATGACCCCAAGACAAGATGGACAAAAATAAAGGAGGGTTGTCAGTAAGGAGGAAGTTGTCGGAGTTCCGCTCCCCTTACGTAACAGCTAAAGGGGGGAAAGAGGGGGGAAAAGCTGATAAAAGGCAACCTGAGGAACCCACGGAGCTGGCAGAAGAGTTGGAGCGGAGCTGCAGCCCAGGAGGGATTGCCGCACTGAAAGACTGGCTCACAGATTTGAAAGATGAGATTAAAGTGGATATTGGCGGGGTGTCACGAGAGCTCAAAGAATCCGTACAATCACTGAGACAGGATATAGTGGAGATGGGTAATCAAGTGGAAGAAATGGAGACGCAGATACAGCAGCAGGGAGAGGAAATGGATGATCTCCAAAAAGGATGGGCAGACCTCAAGCGCACTCAGGAAGAGCAGTAGATGAAGCTAGAGGACCTGGAGGACAGATCACGGAGATGTAACTTGCATGTTCGGGGTCTCCTGGAGGAACCCAAATACCGTAATTGTGAAGAAGTGATTGTTAACATATTCAGTGCACTGCTGGAGACAGCGGAAATGGGGGGGGGGGGGGGGGGTACCGAGATGGTACCATCGCAAATAGAGAGAGCACAAAGGAGCTTAGGTCCAATCAGAGACAATAAACCAAGAGACATTGTAGTGTGCCTGGGTTCCATCAAGATCAAGGAAAGGCTGTTGGGGGCAGCAAGGAAAGTAAGGCAGTTCCGGTGGGAAGAACATCCATTGGAGTTCTTTCAAGACCTTTCTGGGGGCACCTTACAGCGCAGACGGGACTTCCGAGAAGTAACAAAATACTTAACAAAGAGGACATATGATATAAATTGTTGTTCCCGTTCGGTCTGCTGATAACGGCCAGAGGCAGGTTGAAGCGGGTGCAGACCAAAGAGGAAGCATGGAATATGCTGAAGGATTTGGAGATGCCTAACATTCCAGAAGGGAGTGTCACTTCTGCCCGACTGCCTACGACAACAACGCCCTCCCAGGCCTCTAAGAGAGCTCAAAGGTGGCATCGAGTACCAGTGGAGGGGAGACGACTGGCACGGCTGAATGGCGATAGTCCCAGATCCCCGGCAGCAGAGAAGCCAGCTGAAGTTGATGATGGGATATAGGATGTTTTGCAATAATGAAATGTTGCTTGTTGTTGCAGTCAGTGTGTACTAAAGGAGAGGGGGGTAAGAAGTTAGGGGCAGGAGGAGAAGGGGATGGTTGGGGGCGAGATTGGGAAGGGAGCGGAGGAGGGAGGGGTGTGAGGGGGAGTGCTAGTGGAAGGGGAAAATGGAAGGGGTGGGAGAGTAGGGGGGTGTAGGGGGGAACAGGGGTGAGGGGGTTGGACAGGCTGGCCCGGGAACTAGTCACCGTAATGGAAGACGAATCCCTACGGGGAGAGAGGGAGGGGGTGGGGGTGGGGGAGAGGGGGGGAGGGGGAGTGGAAGGGAGGGAGGGAGCGGGGTAATCGAAGGGCTAGTGGTGGTGGGGGGGAGGAAAAGCAGAATAGGTGAGTTAAAAATTGTATCCCTTAATGTCAAGGGCTTGAATTCACCATTCAAGCGGCAGAAGTTGTATGATGAAATGGCTCGCCAAAGGGCAGCGATAGGGCTGATCCAGGAAATGCACCTTACTAAAGCGACGGAGTACTTGGTCAAGCCCAGGGGCTACGGGGTATGTATTCATGCCTCTAATACCGTTGAAAAGAAGAAAGGTGGAGTGGCCATTTTGTTGGCCACCCGGTTAAAAATACAGGTGCACTCGGTTGTCTGAGACAGGGGAGGGAGATATGTCTTGGCGAGGGTGCGAGTGGGGAATGGGTGGTACTGCATTGTGAACATCTACGCTCCCACGGGGCCCCAGGGGGAATTCTGGAAGAAATTGACAGAGGAGGTGGGGAACTTGGGGGAGGGTACTCTTATTTGCGGAGGAGATTTTAACCTTACCTGGAACCCCGTAAAGGATGCTACTGGGGTCCGAGAGGGAAAGCGGGCAGGTAGGAAGAGATACCGAGAGTTTGTGGTGTCGCACGGATTGGTAGACGCTTGGCGTTTACAGCACCCTGGAAGGAGGCAATTCTCGAACTTTTCACCAGTGCATGGGTCATACTCCCGCAGATGCAATTTGGGTTTCCAAAGAAGTAGGGGGTTGGATCAGGGATGCTAAAATGGAGCCTGTTACATGGTCTGATCATGCCCCAGTGGTGGTTGGTCTGCGAACGGAGGACGAGGGGAAAGGCCTCCAATTCTGGAGACTGAATGAGTCGTTGTTGAACGATGGGAGGGTTCGGGAGGATGTAGAGCGGGAAACCAGGGAGTATTTCACAGTTAATGATAACGGGGAGGTAGCATGGGGAGGGGTTTGGGATGGGTACAAAGCAGTGATTCGAGGGGTGCTAATTAAGTGGGGGGCATGGGTTAAGAAGGAAAGAGAGAGGAGGGAAGGGGCTTTGAGGATATGCCTATTAGAACTGGAAGAGATAGACGTACAGGGGCAGTTGGGATCTCATAGGGGACAGGTACTGACTGTGCGAGCTCAGTTAAATGAGCTGCAGGCAGAAAGGATACAGTACCAGATGCAGCTTTTACGGCAAGAGGTCTTTGAGGGGGGGGGGGGACAAAGCTGGAAAATATTTGGCGCAGAGGCTAAGACAGTGAAAGTTGCGCTCTCATATCATTCGAGTCCGTCCTAAAGGAGGGGCCCTGGTAACCAAGGATGGTGAGATCAGGGATGCCTTTAGAGAGTATTACCAGGAGTTATATAGAGCTCGTGACTTGGCATCAGAGGACAGAGTGAGCAGGTATCTTGCATCAGTGGGATTGCCAAAACTGGGGAGGGAGGAGCAAGTGGAAATAAACAGGCCGATATGTGGGGAGAAGGTGCAGAGGGCAATTAGCCAATTAAAAAATCGGGAAAGCCCCAGGGTTAGATAGGCTAACAGCGCCATTCTATAGGCGGTTCGGGAATATCTTGATTGAGCCGTTGGTGAAGTTATTTAACTTGCCAAGGGAGGGAGGGAAGTTGGCGGGCACGATGGGATGGGCAGGGATTACGGTTATACATAAAGAGGGGAAAGACCCACAGGAGTGCACATCTTATCGTCCCATTTCTCTGCTTAATCTAGATGCCAAATTGCTAGCAAAGATACTAACAGCGCGATTAAACAGGATAATTGGAAAGCTGATACACCAGGATCAGGCGGGCTTTATCCCCGGGAGACAGGTTGCGGACAATATTAGGAAAATATTGAATATAGTTTGGTCAATTGAGCAGAGTGGGGAAGAGGCCCTGCTCTTGTTGCTGGATGCCGAAAAGGCGTTCGACCAGGTAGCATGGCCTTTTTTGTTCCAAGTGTTAGAGAACGTGGGGAATGTTAGAGAACGTGGGGTTGGGGAACTAATTTTTGGCTTGGATAAAGGCACTCTATGATCAACCGCAAGCCTGTGTGAGGGTGAATGGGGTGTACTCTGGGTTTTTCGCGCAGGGGAGGGGTACTAGACAGGGGTGCCCCCTTTCACCACTGCTTTTCGCCATAGCTTTAGAACCGTTTGCACAGAGGGTGCGAGAAACGGCGGATATTCTGGGGATAAAGGTGGGGACGAGGGATTATAAGATCTCATTATTTGCCGATGATATTATCCTCAGCATGGACAGACCTCGAGTGAGCATTCCAATAGTGATGTGGGAATTGGAGGAGTATGGTAGGCTGTCGGGTTTTACAATCAATTGGACTAAATCGGAGATCCTAAACTTAGCGGTTTCAGGGGCGGGGCAAGCGCGGCTGGTCAAGCAGTACCCTTTCAAGTGGGTGAGGGACAGTATAAGGTATTTGGGAGTACGTCTCAGTAATAAAATGGGTGAGCTATATAAACTAAACTATGGGAAGGTACTAGGGCAGATTGAGAGTTGGTTGGGGGGATGGGAGAAGGGGTTCCTATCATAGTTTGGGCGTATAGCGACAGTTAAAATGATGCTAGTGCCCCGCCTGCTGTTCTTATTCCAGATGCTCCCCATAGAGGTTCCGCAGAATCGATTGATGCGGGTGCAAAGGATGGTGAACAGATTTATATGGAAGCAGAAAAGTCCGAGAGTGGCGATGAGTACACTGCAGAGAGTAAAAGAGGAGGGGGGTTGGGAGTCCCTAATTTGGGTAAATATTACGAGGCAGCGCAACTAAAAACTGTATACGAGTGGCAGCGCGAAGAGGGGAAGCAATGGGTGCAGATGGAGCATGAATTGATGGGAGGCGCGGATTTGAAGAGGGTGACATGGAGGGGAGGAACGGGCGCCATTACTAACGTTCTTAACCCCATGATAGCGCATAGTTTGAAAGTGTGGAAACGGCACAAACAACAGCTAGTTCCTGGTAAAGGATATACACAGGGCATGGTAATTGAGGCATGTTTTGAGAAAGGGCAGGGACCGGAAGCGCAGATTTTTCGAAGGTGGGCTAGGGGGGGGCTGACGCATGTATCTCAACTTCTGCATAATCAGGAGATACATGGGTTTGAGGGTATTAAGGATCTGTACGGGTTGAAAGAGAATGACTATTATGCCTATTTGCAACTCTGTCATTGCCTTCGACAGCCGAGGGTGTGGAAGGACCTGTGGGGACGTCGCAGTTGGTTTGAGGTTTTATGCTCAGGGCATCTGGGACAAAAGGGGGTAGTGTCCCAAATTTATAGGGGATTGATGGCGGTAGGGGAGGGTAAATTAAAGTATATGTTGAAATGGGAGGAAGACTTGGGGGTGGTGTGGAGTGATGAGGTACGGACCACGGTGCTTCGGACCATAGCGCATATCTCCATTTCTGCATTCCTAAAGGAAAATGCTTATAAGGTGCTATCCCGATGGTACTGGACACCAGTACGTCGCAAGAAAGCTAAGCTAGGACAGGATGACCAATGTTGGCGGGGGTGTCCAGAGCGGGGGGACTGGATGCATATGTGGTGGACGTGTGCCCCGATACAGGCATACTGGCTGAGGGTTCTGGAAGTGATACATGAGATGACAGGCTATCAAGTGCAACAAAAACCTGAAATATGTCTGTTACACTATCTAGATGAAGAATTACCCCGGAGGGAGGCGGGGGTCCTACATCACTGTTTAGTGGCAGCCCGATGCGAAATAGTCTGGCACTGGGGGGGGGGGGGGCGGAGTGTCCCGCAGGTGGCCGGTTTTATACGATGAGTGTGTGAGGTGGGTGGGATGCGTCAAATGACAGAGCAGCGCCGGGGGGGGGACGGGGACAGAGTGGGGAACATTGGCAGAGGGTGTGGAGATGGGTGGAGGATTGGAAGGAAGAGGAGGGGAGACGGAGGAGGAAGTAAGGAGCGGGCGGGGGGGGGTGGATTGGCAGAAGGGACATTGATTGGACAGGTAGGGTTAGGAAACGCAGGAAATTGACTTAAGTGCCAGTATCTTGGGGGGGGGGGGGAAGGGGGGAAGGGGAGGGGGGGGGGGGGGTTGGGAGGGTGGATAGGATGGGGGGAGTTAAGGGGAGGGATTAGCTCGTGGCTGCAGATTGCTTTGTGGGGGAGTTAGTGTTGGGGGATTTAACCTCTGCTTTCTAACACAAATCTATGTGGGGAAATAAGTTTATTGTTATTGTTATTAGGAGCAGTTTATCTGTGCATACATGTACAATAGTAGCAGTGACGGGGGGGGGGGGGTTGTTGGGATAAGCTGGTGTATAAAGTAGGTTGTATTTTTCTGTGTTATTCATTAATAAAACACTTAAAATTAAAAAAAAATAAAAAAGATGAAGCCATGCACATGGAACTACACATGGTCGATGCAGTGAAACTGAGAATAGCTCATTAAATCAGTTATGGCTCCTTTGATCTGTAACTTGGATAATTGTAGTAATTCTAGAGTTAACGCATGCAACAAGCACCGACCTCCCAGGATTCATGTATTTATCAGACCAAAACCAATCTGGGCTCATCTGGCTGCTCTAGTGACTCTAGATAACCTTGGGCCAATCACTCGTGCCAGCAATGGTGAGGATACATTCAGTGGTCCAGAACATCCTTAGACACCCATCCAAAACCCTGAACAAGCCAGATTACTACAGACAGCTCTATAGAAACTCCACGCTGACAGGACACCTGGCCTCAGCCACAGAACATAGATGTAGACAAACATTTAAAATGAAACCCCAAGAAGCCAGGCTCTGCAATACTAAGCCAGAGAAACAGAGAGAGATGTGGATGCCCTTGTACTGTGCAATACATAAAGGTTGAACACGTAAACTGCAAGGACTGACATATTCCAGTCACTAAACTGAAAATAAAATTGTTTTTTCTACCATTGTTGTCTGCCCATTTTATTCTCTAGTCATGCTGATTTCAATCTCTGGGTTCTGTTTTCCTCTGCCTTCTCTTAACTTACTTTCTAGGGTCTCCAGTCCACCTGCCACTTCTCTCCCCTCCAGTTCTCTTCATTTTATTCCATCTCTGATATTGATCTTTTTCTTTCAGCTTTCTTCCAATTATGTCTCTCTCTCTCTCAACTCAGATTTTGCTCCTTATCTTCCAGTCCTCACTCTCCCTTTTGATAAATGAAACTGATGATCCCACATGGAAGGGATGCAATTCACTGTCTGTTGGTCGCTTGCTGTATCTGGAGACTGGGGGTGATTCCAAGCAGAGAGAGACCGGAGCAGCAGAATCACTCAGCAGTGCCTCCGCCCTCCAGTCCCAGCAGCCATACGACTCTACTGCCCTCTGCTCCTCCGTGCACCAGGGAGTCTCACTTTCTGCCCTTACTCTCTGATCTCAGGTACAGGACGCTCCCAGGGAACAGTCTCCTCACAGGATGTGTTCGGGATTCTGGGGGAGTCCGTGTGTTTTCCTCTTGAGATTGCAGAAGAACTGAAGCTTAAAGACATTTTCTGGAATCGAGCAAATGCAGTTATAGTCCACACAAGCCTGGGGAAGATAAACAGGATGGTTGATAACAGTTTGGAAGGGCGACTGCTGGTTCCTGCTGGCAGCTTCTCTTTACACATCCAGAATCTGAGAGAGGAAGACGGCGGATCCTACACAGCCCAAATAAACACAGATCCAGATACAAACCCTGTCATCAAAAGGAAATATGAGCTTCATGTATTCAGTAAGTTTTGATATTTTGGACTCTCCTTTTGTTCCATATTTAGTATTCTTTTACTCGGTGCTATAAATTGTTGTGTTTACGATTATTTGGTTTTAATCTCTAGGTTGTTTTTTTCTTTGCCAGGCCCTCCCTTCGCTGATTGTCCATGTACCTCTTGGGGTGGTTTTCTAATGTTCAGTAGTAGTTTCCTGCCTTAAGCTTGGCCTGTGCACATAGGAAGGGGAGCAGTGGGCTGGGGGAGGGGGGAGGGGGAGGGGGAGAGGGGGAGATCGCTACTGGCTCAGAAGTACCGCTCTTACAGCCCGAACTTGCACAGACAGCAATCCTCGAGCTGGGACTGGACCTGGATCCTGTAGGACGAGGAGGTATTTGAAGATGGACTTTAGAGAGAACTTTTTTTCACACCTAAAACACTGCTTTATGTGCATGAAAGAGTGTTCATAAAATTACTTCACCCTTGCAAGTGCAATTAGGTGTGTGCTTATAAGAGACTTTAGAATGGGTGTGTTCAGGGGCGGAGCATGAGAAAAATCACAATTTACGCTTGTAGTTTACTATAAAACAGAGCTGGGACAAGCTTTTAATGTGCCCCGGGCAGACAGTCTGCATTAACCCCCCTCCCCTCGTCCTGGCCCCTGCTTTTGTACTGCGATGTGCTTTGGTTGTGGTGAATGTGGTTTATCTTGCATCCCCTATGCTGCACTGAACCTATGATATGAATAACCCCTCACTCACCAAATGTATAACAGCTCTACAAAATCTGTTTTGCTTTAACATTACCCTGTTAACCCAAATGAATTTTACCACACCCTAGTTCTACGTAACCCATTTAACTATTTAATTGTTAATGTTAAATGTAAACCACTTTGACTGGAAGATAAAGCGGTATATAAACCCTGTTCAATAAATTATAAATATTATTTATTTATTTAGACAGTTTTTTGTATACCACCTTATCCTTCAATCAAAGTGGTCACAACACAATTGGGGGATACATTTAACACGAGGGGATATGAGACACATACACTAATACTTACAGGGAACATGGGCAATGGAGGATTAAGTGGCTTGCCCAAGACCACAAGGAGCACCTGTGGGACTAGAAACCCAGAATATTAATATTACTAGCGTAACGCAACAGTAATTAGTTAATATGAGAAAAAAACTCACCTCGCTCTCACCTACGTATGCACTTCAGCCATCTACTGTACCTGTATGCCTGCCCCTGACACAGCTTCATTTAGCTGCAATTTCAGATGCTTTTGTGGGGAAATTTTATAAAGACACACAGGCAGCTCTGTAACCTTATCAAATGGGCATAAAATAGGCAACTGTGCAAGTATGTATGAAGCTGAGTTGAGCGGAACTATGAAATCTTATTGGTAGAAGAATATGCCCTCCTGATGTATCCCTCCATCTTACGCCTAGGGTTGCCAACAGGCTCCAGATTTGCCCGACAGCCCTGATCCAGTCCTGGATTTACCCCATTGCCTGCAGGGACATTGTTCTGATTTCTCTATTGCACGCCATAAGAAAAGCAGTGGAGTAAACCTAGGAATGGAGGAAACCTGCTGCCCTCTTGATTCCCCCCATCCCAGCTCTGTTATCTAACACCCGTATATATGCATACTTTATGCGCTGCTCCCAAACAGGGGTAAATATCTGCAGCTTCAATGTAGGCATGATTTCTTCTACTATTTAAGAACATAAGATATGCCATACTGGGTCATACCAAAGTCCATCACGCCCAATATCCTGTTTCCAACCATGATCAATCTAGTTCACAAGTACCTAGCAGTTTCCCCAGAAGACACAGGTTACACAATGCTTGTATTTGGGCAAACAGTGGATTTCCCGTGTCTTCTTTAATAATGGTTTATGGACCTTTCCTCCAGGAACTTGTCCAAATCTTTTGTAACCCAGCTGCACTAACAGCTTTTACTATATCCTCCAGTAATGAAAACATTTTAATTTTTAAAATTTAAAATATTTTAATGTTTCAAAAAATATGCTCTCTTATTAGTCTTAAATGGGTGACACTGTAGCTTCATTGCATGTCTCCTACTCTTTCTACTTTTTGATGACGTAAACAATTGATCTACATTTACCCGTTCCACTCCATTCATTAATTTATAGACCTCTATCATATCTTCCCTCAGGTGTCTATGACCTTATTTTAAAAGCATACCCATGTATAAATATGTTTATGTTTATTGGAGTGCTTAATAGACAATATACAATTAAAGGCTGCTTAGAAAATTAGGAAAGGAACGCCATAGTTTGACATGAAAGGAGAGAGAAGAGTAAGGTCGAGGCTAGATTATAGAAACAGAATCAGGGAAACATCATCATGGGGGTGGTGAAAGGGGGTACGGAGGGGGGGGGGAGAGGCCAAAAGCTAGACAGAAGAGATGGGTTTTAAGATTTGCTTTGAATGTTTTGAATGAGGGCTCCAAACGAAGGTCTTGGGGGAGCGAGTTCCATAGGCGGGGACCAAGGAAATAAAAGGCAGAGGAACGGGTGGTTTCTAGGTGGGCCTGGGAGGGGGAGGATAAGGTAATGCGGTTCATGTGGATGGTGCAGAGGGAACGGTGGGGAGTGTGGAGGTGGATCCGATCGGCAAGATAAAGGGGAGTGCCAGTGTGAATAGACCTGTGAACAAAAAGAAGAAATTTGTACTGAATACGGAAGGGAATCGGAAGCCAGTGCAGACGAATGAGAAGGGGGGTGATATGGTCGAAACAGGAAGAGCAAGTGAGGATACGGGCAGCAGTGTTGTGGACTCGTTGCAGACGTTGAAGTTGGGATTGGGGGAGACCGGCTAAAGAGACGTTGCAATAATCTAGGCGTGAGGTAACAAGGGAGATGAGGAGGGTGGTCATAGCGGAGAAAGAGAGGAAAGGACATACAGATCGGAGTTGTCTTAGGGTGAGAAAGCAACGCTGAACTACAGACGAGATATGTGCTTTGAAAGATAGGGAGGGGTCGAGGGTCACACCAAGGTAGCGCAGAGAGGTAATGACGGGGATTGGAGCGGAAGAAAGCAGAGGAATGAGGGAAGGGGCAGGGCTACTGGCAGTAAACCAAATGGCTGAAGTTTTAGAGAGATTGACATGCAAGAAATTGGAAGAGAGCCAGGATGCTACTGAGGAGAGACAATTGTTAAAGGGGGTAATATCGGGGGAGACCGAGTTAGTGTGATAAAGAAGAAAGATATCGTCAGCGTAATAATATATGGAGACACCGTATTGTTGGACTAGGAGTGCGAGAGGAGCCAAAAAGACATTAAAGAGGAGGGGAGCGAGGACAGAGCCCTGGGGGACACCGCAAGGAAGGGGAGTGGAGGGTGAAGAGAGAGAACCAGTGGAAACCGAAAAGGAAATAGCAGCATTTGTACAGTATGTGTAGACTGGGAATCTGAGAGGATAAGAACATAAGAACATAAGATATGCCATACTGGGTCAGACCAAGGTTCATCAAGCCCAGTATCCTGTTTCCAACAGTGGCCAATCTAGATCACAAGTACCTAGCAGTTTCCTCAAAAGACACAGGTTCCACAATGCTTGTATTGGGTCAAGCATTGATATCCTGGGTCCCTTCTTAATAATGGTTAATGAACTTTTCCTCCAGCAACTTGTCCAAACCTTTTTTAAACCCAGCTACACCAACAGCTTTTACTACATCCTCCGGTAACAAATTCCAGAGTTTGATTACACGTTGAGTGAAAAAATATTTTCTTTTATTAGTCTTAAATAGTTTACCCTGTAGCTTCATTGCATGTCCCCTAGTCTTTCTATATTCTGATAACGTAAATAATCGATTTACGTTTACCCGTTCCACTCCGTTCATTAATTTATAGACTTCTATCAAATCTCCCCTCAGCAGTCTCTTTTCCAGGTTAAAGACCCCTAACCTTTTTAGTCTTTCTTTATTTTATTTATTTATTTACATTCTCTTATATACCGTGCTATTCTGCATCAGTGCGGTTTACATTGAACAAACTGAAATTACATTGAACAGGGCATTATAACTTGGAGATAACTATTTTACAGGGAACATGGGCTATGGAGGGTTAAGTGGCTTGCCCAAGACCACAAGGAGCACCTGTGGGACTAGAAACCCCAGTCCCTCTGGCCCAAGGTTGCTGTCCTCTAGTGGGATTTGAACCCCTGACCTTCTGGCCTGAAGTACCTTGACCCAACCACTAGGCCACTCCTCCACTCCAAGAACACTCCACTTCTTAATAGGGATATCCTTCCATCCCCTTTACCATTTTGGTGGCTCTTCTCTGAACCTTTTCTAATAACGCTATATCCTTTTTAAGATATGGCGACAGATGTGGACAGAAGAAAATCTTCACCTCAGCATGTACATCTGCCCCTAGGCATGTATAAGTGTCTGCTTGAAGGGTCAGGTGTCAAGGCTGAGGTCTGGTCCCACTCCAATCCTCCTCCATGACATTGCTTCCCCAGACTACTCCCAACGGTATCTAATCCCCCTCCTCCTCAAAGGCATCCAATCCCAAACACTATCCCCTTCACATACAACCTCCCCATCCTAAGATGAAGACCCCTATCTGAACCACCCCGACATGAAAGAAATCCTCCTGAGGTCCTGCTCCTGCAAGACCCCCTCCCCATATCCCATTCCCAGCCTTAGGGTCCTTGGTGTCTAGTGTAAATGCAATTCTTAGTCGCTCCTTCTCTCCAGGGTCCCAAATTCAAAATGGCGCTGTGAACTCTATTGGTAATTACGCAGTATCACCACTAAGCGTCAGATTGCAAATAAGGCTAAAAATAGGCACCTCCTCCTCCACTTCCAAAAGTAGAGGACTTGTTATAGGATTACACTCCGCAATCTGGCACATCGTATCCTGTGAATGAAAGCCGCAGCGTAACACCGATAACTGAATGTGTGGCTTACTGAACCCCCCTCCCTCAGCCTGAACCTGTCACATTGCCAGAAGCTTAATTCCAGTGTTATGAGATGAGGAGGAGTGGGTGGGAAGCAAGTGCAGTTTGCTTCACAGCTATATCTCTACCCACACAGGTCGGGTACAAAAGCCAAATATTGAGATCCAAAATGTCAAAGATGAGTCTGGGAATATAACTTGCAACATCACCATGAACTGTACTGTGGAGAATGAAGGAAAAGGTGTGAACTACACCTGGAGCGCAGAACACAGTGAAGAGCTGATCAAGGGATCTGTTCTTAATGTCTCTCTAATGACCAGCAGACGCTCTCTCACCTACACCTGTACAGCAAGCAACCCCGCCAGTGAGAATTCTACAAGAATTACACTAAGAAACTTCTGTGTAGAAGGTAAGAATCCTTAGCAAGGCTATATCAACAGCATTTAGCATTCCCACCCGTAACCATGAATATTTGTTTTATTTATTTCTTGCTCTAGAATCCGGTCAAAAACACTAGAAACTTTGGTTCTAATAGAAAGGAGTTAAAAATCCAAGTTATTAATGTCCCTCTTCAATGTAAGTTTAAGTTCAATGTAAACCACTTGGATTGAAATGATAAAGCAGTATAAAGAGCCTGTTAAATAAAAATAATAAATAAATGAATAAACCCATTTTATACCAAAGCACCTGAGCATAGGTCTGGAGGCTTCTTTAAGGATTTGCCACATGAACAGCAGGAATGGAAACAGCCAAATTTAAGCTATTGTAGTCCATAATCCTTTGAATAAAGTGAAAAAGTAATGCTTTTAGTGGTTTCTCAGGGAGACAGAGGTCTTTATTCCAACTTCATGTCCCATCTTCTCTAACAAATGAGGGTGGCTAAACTGAGACCTGTGGTCTGTGGGATTTTGGAGAGTTGGGTAATGAGAGCTGCAGACTTATTTAAGATCTGATCATGAGGTCTCAGAGAGACATGTAAAGCACAGTTACTTACCTGTAACAGGTGATCTCTGGGAACAGCAGGAATTAGTCCTCACATATGGGTACGTCGGAACCGACGGAGCCTGCGCGGGAAAGCTCCCCAGCTTCCCAGAAAGGAAGCTTTTGGGGCCTCCCACAGCGCATGCGCGCTGCCTTCCCGCCTTCCTGACCAACTCTCTTCAGTTCGAGTTTAAAGCTGAGACAATAGAGAGAGGAAAGGAAAGAGAGAGAGAGAGAGATACAACTCCTAGGGGAGGTGGGTGGGTTGTGAGGACTAATTCCTGCTGTTCCCAGAGATCACCTGTTACAGGTAAGTAACTGTGCTATCTCCAGGAACAAGCAGGAATGAGTCCTCACATATGGGGACTGCCCAGCTAAGATGCCTGGGAGATCCCCAAGGGTATGAGACCCTGAAAGGTTCCTCGTCTTCCTATGGATCTCAGGCATCCATTAAGGGACGGAGGGCAGGAGTTGTTTAAGAATGGAACAGGTGTCTGAGGACAGCCTGACCAAACAAGGCATCCCGGCGGGAATCCTTGTCCAAGCAGTAATGGGCTGTGAAGGTATGAACCGAGGCCCAGGTGGCTGCTCGACAGATCTGATCAATGGATACAGAATGAAGATGAGCCATAGATGTGGCCATGGCTCTCACATTGTGAGCTGTGACATGGCCTTCCAGAGAAAGGTTCTTACTCTGATAAGCAAAAGAAATACACTGAGCAATCCAATTGGACAGTGTTCTTTTTGAGACTGGAAGTCCTAATGAGAAGGATCAAAAGCAACAAAAAGTTGAGAAGACTTTCGATGTTGCTGTGTCCTGTGGAGGTAAAAGGCAAGAGCTCTTTTACAGTCTCGAGTATGAAGGTTCCTCTCTGCATTTGATGCATGAGGAGCTGGAAAAAAGACAGGTAGATATACCTCTTGATTAAGATGAAAAGGTGAGACCACTTTAGGCATAAAGTGGGGATTTGTCCTAAGGACTACCTTATCATGATGGAACCTTGTATAAGGTGGATTAGCCACTAAAGCCTGCAGTTCACTGATGCGGCGAGCAGAAGTGATTGCAATAAGGAAAATGACTTTCCAGGAAAGGAATTTTAAGGAGGTAGTGGCTAAGGGTTCAAAGGGTGGCTTCATAAGCTGACCAAGAACTACGTTTAAGTCCCATGCCACCGGAGGAGGCCGAATGGGAGGTTTAGTTAAAGTTAGACCTCTCATGAATCTTGCAATAAGAGGATGAGAGGAAACAGATTGTCCATTGATAGGCTGAAGAGATGCTGCAATAGCACTCAAATGGACCCTTACAGAATTGGTTTTAAGTCCTGCATTGGAAAGATGCAGCAGATATTCGAGTAAAGAATTCAAAGGTAGTGCTAGAGGGTTAAGACCTTTGTCAGCACACCAAATTGAAAATCTTTTCCATTTAAAAGCATAAGAACGCCTGGTGGAAGGTTTCCTCGATGCATGGAGGACATCCTTCACCTGTTGAGAAAGATTCAAGTCTTGAAGGTATAGGCCTTCAGTAACCAAGCTCTGAGGTGAAGGGACTTGGGATTTGGGTGCCACAAAGTCCCCTCCTCTTGAGACAGAAGGTCTGGAGCAGCTCCCAGATCCAGGGAGGGTGTCTGGGAGAGATGCAGAAGTAGAGGGTACCACACTTGGCGTGGCCAGCGTGGAGCTATGAGGATCATGGATCCTTGATCTCTCTGAAGTTTGAATAGAGTCTTGGGAATCAAGGGAATGGGTGGAAAGGCATATAGGAAGGCCTGACCCCAATGAAGGAGGAAGGCATCCTTGGCCTGAGCTCCCTGGCACGGAATCCTGGAACAGAACCGGGTAAGTTTGGCATTGTACGGACTTGCAAAGAGGTCTATGTCCGGGGTCCCCCATTCCTGAAAGATTCTGAGTACCTGATCCATGTGCAGGGACCATTTGTGTGGAAGCAGAACTCGACTGAGTCTGTCTGCCCAAGAGTTTTGGATTCCTGGGAGGTACACTGCCAGGAGATGGATCCGATGCTCTCTGGCGAAGGCCCACAGTTTTAGAGCTTCATTGCAAAGCGACAGAGAGCCAGTCCCTCCTTGTTTGTTTATGTAGAACATGGCTACTTGATTGTCGGTATGAACAAGGACTGTCATGTTGATGAGGAGGGTATGAAAGACCTTGAGAGCAAGGAAAATTGCTCGCAGCTCCAAAAGGTTGATATGAAGGGTGGTCTCCTGTGGAGACCAAATGCCCTGAGTGGAGAGGTCTTGGAGATGAGCTCCCCAACCTGTTTGGGAGGCATCTGTAGTGAGAGTTGCTTGGGGTAACAAAGGTTGGAAGGGGGCCCCCAACAACAGATTTTGAGTGGATATCCACCATTGGAGAGACCAAAAAAGACGTTTTGAGGTTGCTATTTGGTCTGAGAGAGCTCCTGATGCTTGGGTCCACTGGGTGGACAAGGTCCATTGAGCTGCTCTCATATGTAGGCGAGCATAAGGCACCACATGAACTGTGGATGCCATGTGGCCTAGCAGTTGTAGCATCTCTCTGGCAGTCAAGTGGCTTCTGGACTGAATTTGAGAGGCCAAGTGCACTAGACGGTGGCAACGGGCCTGAGGAAGATAGGCCCTTGCAGTGGTAGTATCTAGCCAGGCCCCTATGAATTCTAGGAATTGAGTAGGGGTGAGTTGAGACTTTGGCAGATTGATGACAAGTCCCAGATACTGCAGTATGTGTCTGGTGTGGTCCAGGGAAGTCTGAGCCTCGGACTGAGATGGAGCTCTGATGAGCCAGTCGTCCAGGTACGGGAAGACAAAGATCCCCAGAGTGCGTAGAAATGCAGCTACTATTGCCATGCATTTGGTAAATACCCTTGGAGCAGAGGCTAGACCGAAGAGGAGTACTCTGTATTGGAAATGTTTTCCCTGGAACAGAAACTGTAGGAATTTTCTGTGGGATGGATGGATGAGTATATGTGTGTACGCATCCTTGAGATCTAGAGAACAAAGCCAGTCCTGACTCTGTAGGTATGGAAGGAGAGTACCTAGAGAAAGCATTTTGAATTTCTCTTTGTATAGGAATTTGTTCAATTCTCTGAGATCCAGAATGGGTCTGTACCCCCCTGTTTTCTTGGGAATGAGAAAATAAGGGGAGTAGAAACCTGACCCTTGTTGAGGAAGAGGAACCTCTTCTATTGCCTTTTGGGCGAGAAGAGTGGTCACCTCTTGGCCCAACAGGTATAGGAGAGATGGGGGAGAATTGAATTGTCTCACCATGGTATTGGGAGGAAGGCTGGAGAAATGTAGTTTGTAGCCCTCTCTGATAATAGAGAGGGTCCACGGTTCTGATGTGATTTGTTCCCATCTGGGAGCAAAATGAGCCAACCTTCCTGGAATGGTGAGAGGTTCTGGCTGTTGCAGAGCCAGAAAGGTTAAGTTCTCTAGAATCAAGTCAAAAACCCTGAGGAGGTTGGGACTGCTGGATTGTAGCAGCCCCTGTAGCCTTTGTTCTGGCCTGTTTAGTTTGCTGACGCTTAGGAGCAAAGCAAACTTGGGAAGATTGCTGGCCAGTATTTGTAGAAAATCTGGTCTTTTTATAGAAAGTTTTCTTAAAAGGTTTTTTCTTGGCAGGGGTAGAGGTAGACTTAGAAAATCTATCTAAAGCAGCATTCTCTGCATCCATTTGAGTGGCTTTGATTTGCCACTCTTTGCCAAACAGATTTTCACCTGTACAGGGCAGATTGCCCAAGCCTTCTTGTACCCAGGGTTCCAAATCAGAGGCCTGGAGCCAAGCCAGTCTGCGAGCAGCTATGGCTATGCCAGAGGCTCTGCTTGCCCCCTCAAAAGAGTCAAAGGCTGCTCTGTTGGAGAACTTTGAAACATCTTGAGTGTGCTTTAGCAAAAGAAGGAATTCCTCTTGTTTATCCTCTGGGATAAAGGGGAAAAACTGACGTATCTTTAATGCAATCTCTTTCAAAAACATGCCCATATAGAGGCTGTATGAATTGATTCTGGCAATAAGCATGCTAGCTTGGAAGATTTTTCTCCCAAAAGCATCCAGAGTCCTACATTCTCTTCCTGGAGGGGTAGAAGAGTGTCTTTTGGTACTCTTTATCTTTTTCATAGCAGACTTCACCACAATAGAGTGGTGAGGAAGCTGAGTTTTTTGAAAACCAGGAGAAGGAGGAACCCGATACATAGTGTCCAAACGTCGAGAATGTGGAGATAGGATGAGAGGAGCCTCCCACAAATCCATCATGTGTTCTTGAAGAATTTCATGTATGGGTAAGGTGGCTGCCTCTTTGGGAACCTTAGAGTATCCTAAAATATCTAATTTTTTTGCTCTAGGTTCCTTTTCAGAGGATACAGATATGGAGAGTCCTTTAGCTACTTCAATAATGAAGTCTTGAAAGGACAAATCCTCTGGAGGAGACATTCTCCTTTTTGGAGAAGAGGGCTCCTCAGGAAGAGTAGAAGAGACGTCAGCAGAATCATCTGATGTATCAGAATCTTCAGAGGATTCAAAGTATCGTCTATTTGCTTCCAGAGATCGATACGCGTACCGATCGGTACCGACATCGGGCGTACCGGGTATCGGAGCGGTATCGAAGAAAGCTCCGGAACCAGAGACCGGAACCGGCATGCTACTGGAAGTAGATGCTCTGGGTACCGGTATCGGTTGCGGTACCAGAATCGGAGTCGGAACCGATTGTCGCGGTACCGATGGCGGTGCAGCATTAATGAAAGTCAGTAAGGCCTGCTGCATGGATTGTACTGTAGTACCCATAGCCGCCACAACTGCCTGGAAGTCGGTACCGGTGTTAGCCGGTACCCCAGAGCAGTCTAACAGGAGATCGGTCAAGGCCGTGCCATCGATGTCTACCTGTAACCCCATAGGAGGAGCTTTGGAAGCCGGAGCTTCTCGCCGGGGTTGTTTGGCTGGGGCAGAGTCCTCAGGGTCAATTTCAAGGGCCTCTCGCTGCTTAGAGGGAGATTTGCCTTTTGAGGACTTGCCCGAAGAATGTTTGGTTACCTGAGATCCATCAGGAGAAGAAGACCTGGAGGATGTTGATGCTGGAGTATCGGTAGAAAACAGCATATGAAATTTAGCTGCTCTGTTCTGTAAGCCCCTTTTGGACATCAGAGAGCAGGATGGACAATCCGGAATGGAATGGTCAGGCCCCAAACATTTAAGACACCACTCATGGGTGTCTGTAACTGAAATAGTACCGGTACACTTAGTGCATTTTTTAAAACCAGAAGCTGTTTTTCCATGAGGGAGACCTGAGAAGGCCTAGAGGCCTCACAGAAAAAAATACACCGAGTGTAGAAAAAGTAATTATATATATATATATTTTTTTTTAAATAAACGAAAAAAGGACCGGCGGTACCGGTCTGGAATCGGGGAAGGCAGACACGCGGTCAAAGAAACAAATCAAAATAACAATTTCTTCAGCGGTGACAGGAACACGACCTGCTGGCTCCGCGGAAAAAGAAGAACTGAAGAGAGTTGGTCAGGAAGGCGGGAAGGCAGCGCGCATGCGCTGTGGGAGGCCCCAAAAGCTTCCTTTCTGGGAAGCTGGGGAGCTTTCCCGCGCAGGCTCCGTCGGTTCCGACGTACCCATATGTGAGGACTCATTCCTGCTTGTTCCTGGAGATCAGGAGCTACAGGCTTAGCAGAGAGCTCCTGTCTAAAAATGATAGGCCCTCCTCACACACTGAAGTCAGAATTTCCCTAGATTTAAGCAATCAAAGCAATGGTTGCAACTCTGAGACATGCACAAAGTAAATCAGGAAATAAAGTTGCATCTAGTGGTTATATTGAAGCAGAAACATAAGAAACTCTGGGCCTGATATTTAAAAAGACGGATGCAGTCAGCATCAATGCTGACCATATAAATCTTTAAAAAAAAGATGTACCGTGGTTATATGCATGATTTTATGCATAGATCACATCATTATGGGTACAACACATAAAACGTACATGTAGACTGGGGTCACGTTTGGGGAGGGTTGGAGTAGGCATTACAGTTGTACATAAAGTGGCAATCATTCACTTTGCATAAACTTGTAGCAACAATGCAGTGCTAACTAATGCGTGGGAGCAGCGACAGCGATCATGACTTATGCGTATAGTTAGCATCAGCATTTCAGTGGGGGGAATGTGTGCCGGTGCTTAAGTGAATGGCCTCTTTTCATATCAGGCCCTCTGTGTACACAGGACAAAATTCTTCAAACAAGCTGATGCAGGGCTGAAATGTTCTCATTCCTCCACGGTTCAAGGTAGATGGGAAGAGAACCTGGACCAAGATCCAGACCCAGACTCAGCTTATGACACTGCACCTCCCAAATCTCAACTTACAGAGTGACAGCAGGGTCTCCGCCTACCCTCTCCAGGCAGAAAGCACACCGTGCACATCCAGGAGCAGTAGTGGACATAGGTTGAATCCCTGGTCAGGTCTTCTGCTTCTCCTTGTGAGTAGGTGAGGAATGAATGACTCCTGCTCTCCAGTGTGGGAAGGGCGGGGTGGATTGGGAGGGTAACAGAAGCAGCAGCACAGGTGATGCCATCAGCACAGGCAGAGAAGTCCAACATGGCCAAGAGGCCCCCACGCTCCCTGCTTGCTTGTGAGCTGCTAGTGAGACACAGCAAGTTCTTCGCAGTTCTTTCCCCTCAGTGTAGAACATGCACAGTGTCGGCTAGAAGGCGGCACTGCTGGAAATAAGCCCCTGGCCTCGCCTGGCTAGGGTGAGCTGCAGCTGTAGCTGCTACTCAAGGGGCAGATGGGAAGTGTAGTGGCAGGTGGCGGTCTTCTTCATTTCACATGCAGAGCTGTTGAGGGACTGGTGGTGTCTTGCACTCCGTAAACCTCCAGGCCTGTAAGCATGGGTAGTGAGATCACGCACATGTAGTCTCACTAGCTCACGTGATCATAAAGTTCAAGATGCGTCTGCAGTAATGCCACGCGTACAAGGAAGACTCCTGAAACTGGAGAGAGGGAAGGGAGAAAGGGTGTGCTCACATTCATGGGCAGGCAGTGCAGAACTGAAGAGGGGGCTGCCCAGGGCAGGTGCTAAACATCTTCTTAAAAATGTTTGCCCTTTGGCAGCTTTGAAGTAGGGGCAAAGCCTCAAGTAGTTGTGTTGAAGGAATCTGGCACCAGATTGAAGTCCTAGTTCCAAAGAAGTATGAGAAAAGCTACCTGACCCAACCCTCCTCAGAAAAACAACTCTTCCTCTCTTCCCATTTTCTCTTATGCACTTATTTATTTATTTATTTATTACAATTTCTTATATGCCGCACTATTTCTCATCAACACGGTTTACATACAACAAATGACCATAACACAAACTGTTTGGTTTTACAGAGAACAGGAGCAACAACTTGGATAACATAGGGAGATATAAACTGGAGCTATTTACATATGTACAATGAGTTGTATGCTAAGATTTAGGATGCTATCTTAACATGGTAAGATAGAGAGGAGGAGGTACAGTTAGGTAGGGGTCAGGTTAATCTGATAGTAATGGAGAAATAAATGGAATTTGAGAGCCTTTCTGAATTGTGTTAAATCGGTAATCGCACGGATGCCTGGTGGTAATGAGTTCCAGCATTTTGGGGCATAGATACTGAAAGCCCTGTTTGAGGTTGCTATTGTGCATTTTGTTGATGCCTTTGGGATTACCAGCGTGTTTGTAGATGAGGTTCTTCTTGTTCTGTTGGGAGGGATGATCTGAATGAGATCAGTTAGTGAAGAGGAGGTGATGCCATTGATGGCTATGAATGTGAGTAGCAAGGACTTGAAAACAAGTCTTCCATGTATGGGGAGCCAGTGGAGCTGCAGTAAGATAGGTGTTACGTGGTCGCTTCTTGATGCTCCAACTAAGACTCTGGCAGAGGCATTCATGGCAAGTTGCAACGGATTCAGTGTTGACTGAGGGAGACCTTGAAGAATGGCATTGGCAAAGTCGAAATGTGGTAAGATTAGGGATTGGTATACTGTCCGGAAGTCGTCAGGGTTTAATAAGGAGTGAAGGTGTCTGAGTGACCGGATTTTGAAGTATATGGCTCTGACTATGTTGGATATGTGTAGTTTCATGTCCAAACATTGATCCAGGGTGACCCCTAAGTATCGAATTGTGGATTTAGTTTGGAGCTCGGCTACTTTAACTTTTATATGTGGTGGCGGGGTGAAACGCTGGTCTCTGGTGATAAAGAGCACCTCAGTTTTTTTGTGTTGGATCCTGAGGTTTTGGGACAGAAGCCATTCGGACACTGAGTTAAAACATTCAGTCAGTGGAGAGAGGTCCATTTGCTCTGTGGAGAATGGCATGAAGAGAAGAATGTCATCGGCGTATATTAGACAGTCAACCTTGAATGATCTGATAATGTTGAAAATGGGTTGTATGTAAATGTTAAACATGAGTGATGATAGAGACGACCCTTGTGGAACACCTTGTCGTTGGTGGAAGGGTTCAGATGTTCCTGCTCCTGATTTTACATGCTGCCATCTTCCATCCAGGTATGACCTGCACCAATCAAGAGCGATGCTATTTATGCCCTTTTCCTTTAGTCATTCTAATAGCAGTCCATGATGTACCGAGTCGAAGGCTGCAGCGATGTCTATGAAGATGAGCACAAAACCTTGGCGGATGTTGTCAATACCTGTGATAATCTTGTTGAAAAGGGTGGTAAGGAGGGTTTCAACGCCATGGTATTCCCTGAAGCCATGTTGACGATGGTCTAGTGGGGAGGTGGTATCTATGTGACCTTGAATTTGTCTTTGTGCTTCCTTTTCAATTATTTTGGCCAGGAGGGGTATACTGGCTATGGGTCTGTAGGATTCAACTTTACTTGGGTCGAGCTTGGGGTTCTTCAGAAGGGGTCTAATGGATGTTTGCTTGAGTGCTGAGGGGAAAGATCCCGTTGTGAACGATAAGTTCATCATCCTTGTGATTAATGGGCTGAGTTCTATGCGTAGATCTTTTATCCAATATGCGGGGCAGGGGTCAGTTTGGGCAGTGGTGGTATTGAGGGCAGCAATGGTATCTTCCACAAGTTTCTTGGATGGAGTGGAGAACCTAGAAAGGGATATTAGACTGGAGGTGTCTTGCGCCATGAACGTAGTAATTTTGTCCGTTTGAAGTAGTTTGGATTGCAGATGGTTGGCAAAATCCTGTGGGTGGATGTCTTCCGGTTGACATGGTGATGGTTCCTTAGAAAATGATTTAACTAAGTTGAAAAGATCACGTGGCTTATTTAGTGATCTTTTGAGTGTGTCAGTGTGGTATTGTTTCATATTTGTTAGGATAGCTTCTCTGTAATTCGAAAGGTGTGTTCTGTAGGCTGACTGGTCTTCTGCGGAGCGAGACCGCCGCCATCTTTTCTCAAGTTTCCGTAGGTGTGAGCGGGAGGCACGCAGTTCAGGTGAGAACCATGGAGAATGCTTTCTTTTCTTTGAGATATTGTTATCAATTGGTTTTCGTGCAATAGAGCTAAGGCTATTATTCCATGAGGTGATCAAATTGTCTAGGTTGAGAGTTGCATCGTTGTAGAGAGGAAGAGTCTCTGCCAGTATGAGTTCTTTATTGAAAGCTCTGAAACTTCGAGAAGTTTGTGTTTGTTGAATTGTTTGGTATTCTGTTGTTGTGTGATAAATTGTTGTTGATGGGAATAATGAAATTGATTAGCTTGTGATCTGACCATGGTACAGAGGTGAGAGATGTCACAAGTTCTTCGCTTGGTTCCCGCACTGACAGGGGGGCAAAAATCATGTCCAGGATGTTCCCTTTTGTATGAGTAGGTTTGTTGATTATTTGTCTGTATCCCAGTTCATTAATCGCTTCTAGGAGGGCAGAGGCGTGGCTGGAGTGGAGTGACGGGAGGTTAAAATCTCCTAGGATCCAGTTTGGTAGGTTGGGATTGCGAGTGTTGGCTGCTAGGTCAAGTATGTTGGGAAGATCATCAGTTGAGGGTGAGGGTGCTCTATATAGAAGGTTGATAGAGCATTGGTCATTAGCGATGGATAGGATATCTAAGTTGTTAGCACTTGTAGAGTCTATTGTATGAAAATGCAGGTCAGTCTTGGTCAGTATGAGGGCCCCTCCTCCTCTCTTGATCTCTCTGTGTCGGGAGTGGATGGAGAAGTTAGTGGGTAGTAATTGATTGAGGATTACATTATCCACATCTGATAACCAGGTTTCAGTTATCATGAGAATATCAAGATTATGGGATACAATTAAATCTGTGATAACTGGCCATTTCTTACGGATTGATCTCGCATTTATAAGGGCACAATTTAGAGCTAGTGGGAGTTTCTTTTGTTTAGTTTGCTTGGAATGTTGGAGGGCTATGTGTAATAAGTGGGATTGGTGTGTGTGGGTGTCCTTTTGTTGGTGAGGATAAGGAGCTTTTGCCCAACTTTTGGCGTGGTACTGAAGTATTGGAATTTGGTGGGTAGCGTGTGATAGAGCAAGGGACTCTCCAATCAGCCAAAAGATGATAAGGAGGCCGCTGATTATGGTAGTGATAGGCGGGGCCATTTCGGTGTTGGACTTAGCTGCTGATGAGCAGTATCAGAATTGATGTTTATGGGAGGGCGGTAAGCCTAGGCAGTATCGGTGTATGTCACTGGTTACTGATCTGTGTTGCAGGAAGATTGTGCACAATATTTTGGAGGTGAGGAGCAGGCAATTGAACAGACAATTCTGAATTATGTACTTTAACATGCAATGCTTCAGAGCTGATAAGGCTATTCATCAGTGTAGATCTTAAGTTGGATGATCTTGCCTGAGGCAATGAGAGAGGAACAAAAACCTTAAAGTCCCCAAAAGTATGAAAAACAGGCAGTAAAACAGAAAATTACAAGTTAAGTACTTCAACAGATTTATTTATTTATTTATTTTCTCTTAATATACCGCGCTCTTCAATATCAGTGCGGTTCACATGGAACAGTTATGTTTTACGGTGGGTTAACCGTAAAACTACAGATAACAGGAAATTCAACTTGGATAGTCAAAAATTAAAATTAACTATTTACACTTTTTTAAAGCATAGTATTATTTACATAATATACAATGTTTGAGAGAATTATAGCATTATATTGGACGCATGGCTCAGTTTTGGGGAGGTCGGGATGGTGCATCTTCATTTGGGTAGTATTCACAGAAAAGGTGGTGTTTCAAAGCCCTTCTAAAATTGATTAGATTTGGGATTGCTCGTATGTTGGGGGGCAGGGCATTCCAGAGTCTGGGAGCATTAATACTAAAGGCTCTGCTTGCTGTGGCCTGAGTGCATTGGGTCAGTGCTTTGGGAATTGCCAAAGTGTTTACTGCTGTAGTTCTTCTGGCTCTATGGGGGGGGGGGGGGTTTGTGTACGAGACCAGCGAGGGACATGGGGGAGAGCCCATTTATGGCTTTGAATGTTATTATTATTGTTTTGAAGATGATCCTATAGTGGATAGGGAGCCAGTGGAGACTTCTGAGGATGGGTGTTATATGTTCTCGCCTCGAGGCCCCATTCAGAACTCTGGCAGCGGTGTTCATGGCAAGCTGGAGAGGGATTATCGTAGATTTTGGGAGTCCTTGGAGGATTGCATTGGCATAGTCCAGATGTGGGAGGGTTAGGGCCTGGAAAATGGTTCTGAAGTCTTCTGGCTGTAAGAGGGGACGTAGATGTTTGAGAGTCCTAATTTTGTGGTATGTTGATTTGACCATGTTGCCAATGTGTGTCTTCATGTTGAGGCTCTGATCTAGGGTAACCCCCAGGTAGCGGATTGAGGGTTTGGATTGAAGTTCTACTTCGCCGACTTTTAGGTGGGTTGGTGGAGAGAAGTTAGAGTTTCTAGTGATAAACAGCACTTCAGTCTTTTTATGTTGTATGCGAAGATTCTGATTCTGGAGCCATCTTTCTACTGCGCTGAAGCATTTTGTAAGGGGTGAGAGGTCAATTTGGTTAGTCTCGAAAGGCATGTATAGAAGGACATCGTCTGCGTAAATCATGCATTCAGTTTTGTATGAGCGAATGATGTCGCAGACGGGCTGCATGTAGATGTTAAACATAAGAGCCGAAAGGGAGGATCCTTGCGGGACACCTTGTTTCTGATGAAATGGTTTGGATGTAGATGATTCGGTTCGGACATGCTGCCATCTATCGGCGAGGTATGACTTGCACCAATTTAGTGCTAAGCTGCAGATGCCTTTTTCTTCGAGACGTTTCAGGAGGGTTTGGTGACAAACTGAGTCAAATGCTGCAGCTATGTCTAGGAATATAAGGGCCACTCCACGATGGATGTTATCAATTGTTGTGAGGATGTTGTTGAAGAGTGTGGTAAGTAGAGTCTCCACACCATGAGCCTCTCTAAAGCCATGTTGGCTGTGGTCAAGAGGTGCAGCGTTGTCTATGTGCTGCTGGAGCTGAATTTGGACCTCCTTTTCGATTATCTTGGCCAGCAGTGGGATGCTGGCAATAGGTTTGTAGGATTCTACTTTCTGGGAGTCTAGTTTGGGTTTTTTTAGTAGTGGTCTAATGGATGTATGTTTGAGACTTAGGGGAAATAGGCCTGAAGAGAATGATGCATCAAAGAGTTTGGCGATGAAGGGGCTAAACTCTGTCCTCAGTTCTTTAATCCAAAAAGCTGGACAGGGGTCGGTGTGGGCCGTGGTCGTGTTGATTGTAGTGATTAAGTCAGCGATTTGCTTAGGGGAGGGGATGTCGAAAGTTGTTAGCGTTGGTATGCATGCTGGATTCTCAGAGTCGGTAATATCAGTCTTGGTGGTTTGGTGTAGTTTTGATTGGAGGAAGTCCGCATAGTCTTGAGCGAGAATCTCTGTTGTTTGCTCTGGTCCTGGTTCCTTCGTTAGGTTTTTGACGAGGGCAAAGAGGTCATGTGGCTTATTTAGAGATCGCATTAGCGTGTTGGTGTGAGCTTGTTTCATTTTCTCGGATATCGCAGATCTGTGAGTTGCGAGTTGTAGGTTATAAGCCTCTAGATCTTCGGTTGAGCGTGAGCGCCTCCATCGCCTTTCGAGTTTCCTAAGTTTGAGGAGCGAGGTCCGTAGGTCATTGGAAAACCAGGATGCTGTGGGTCTTTTCCTGGTGTTTTTGTTATGTACTGAACGTTGTGCTATTGTACTGAGACTGTTGTTCCAGTTAGAGACCAGATTGTCGGGGTCTGTTGTTGTCAAGGTAAGTATGGGTTGCATGTGTTTTATGATGAGTTCCTTGTTAAATGGTTGGAAACAACGTGCTGGTGG
Source organism: Ichthyophis bannanicus (assembly GCA_033557465.1). Taxonomy (NCBI): domain Eukaryota; kingdom Metazoa; phylum Chordata; class Amphibia; order Gymnophiona; family Ichthyophiidae; genus Ichthyophis; species Ichthyophis bannanicus. The sequence goes on from CM066048.1 coordinate 26,401,492, forward strand.
TCTCATGGGGGCTGTCTTACTCTCAGGTGACTTTATTGGCTTGTTATCAATGGGAATTTGGAAAAGGATTAGTTTATGGTCAGACCACGGTACGTCAGTATAGGTTGGTGATGAGAAGTTGGCAGTGTTGCAGGTAGATAGTGGGGCAAAGATCAAATCTAATATGTTTCCTTTTGTGTGGGTTGGTTGATTGATTGATTAATTGCTGATAATCTAGGTCTTTGAGTGCATCTAGGAATGCAGAGGCTTGGGAGTCTTGTAGCGTTGCTAGGTTGAGGTCTCCTAGTATCCAGTTTGGGACGCGCGGGTGAGGTGTATTGCAGGCTAGTTCTATTATTGTGGCTAGGTCGTCCGATGTGATGTTGGAGCTCTGTATATTAGATTGATGGAGCAGAGATTATTGGTTATGACTACTAAGTCAAGATTCCTTGTGTTGGTGCTGTTGTGCAGCTGGAACTTGTAATCTGCTTTGGAGATTATGAGGACTCCTCCTCCTCTTTTGTTGCTTCTATGGCAGCTATGGATTGTAAAGTTAGGAGGTAGCAGCTGATTGATGAGCACAGAGTCTTCTTTTGTTAGCCATGTCTCTGTGACCAGAAGCATGTCTAGGTCATGACTGGTTATCAGATCCTTGATGATGGGCCATTTCTTGCGTATTGAACGCGCGTTTATGAGGGCAGCCTTTAAACTTGTGGGCTGTGGGGGGCCTGATTTTGCAATTGTGCCATGTTTGATTGCAATGTGAAGCAGGTGTTGATAGGATGGTAGCATCTCATCTGGTGCCTTGAGTGGAGGGCATCTTGACCATCTCCTCCCATCACTGCGTAGGATAGGTATATGTTTGTGAGTATTCGTCAGAGCCAGGGTGCTGCTAATCAGTTCTAAGATGAGGTATCCAAAAATTAGTGCTGGGAATGTGCGGGCCATTTTGTGATAGGGGTGGTTTCGTGTATAAGGGAGGGTAGTTGGAGGGATGCTTTGAATCAGGCTATTGCGCTAGAGACAGGGTGGACTGTAGCCGTTGACTTTGGGTAAATTCGATTTGTAACAAGGGCAAGAATGGGGTTGAGGGAGCACATGTGGGAAAATTTGGTAGTATGTGCACTTGTGGATCTCAATTTGAGGTGGAATCAATGTTGCAATATCCTATCTACGATAAGTAATATAGGTTACAGTACAGTAATGTTCTGGTAACGGTACAGGGACAGCAGTCAAAGGTACAGGGACAGCAGGGACATTAGTCAAAGAAGCATTCAAGTGTAAAAACTCAGATAGCAATGGTCATTTGCAGGAGTTGTAAAATAGTAACTAGCAGTGATTAGAATTCTGGCTACAGTACATTGGTTCAGATAGCAATAGTCATTTGCAAGAATAGTAATATGGTAACTAGCAAAAGGTCAGAGTACTGGCAACAGTACATTAAACAGATACATTAACAGAATACTGGCAACAGTACAGTGAAACAGATAGTAATGGTCATTTGCAAGCAAAGTGAAATGGTAACTAGCAAAAGGTCAGAATACTGGCAACAGTATATTGATACAGATCGCAAGAGTCATTTACTGGCAACAGTAAGATAGTAACTAGCATTGACAGTGCTACTGGTCATAGTGTTTTGATTGAATAGCAATGCTGAGTGATGAGAGTTTGTTCAGGAGAGGAGGGGGGGGGTTCGTGTAATAGCGTTGACTCACTGTTCTGTTGGCGAGTATGTGCCAGAGAGGTGGTGTTGGCTTGGCATTTGTGGAGTACCTTTCTGGGCCGCTGAAGTGTCAGCAATTTCTGTGAGACGTCCTGGGCGATTCTGTACGGGCCACCGCCTAAGGGCCACACCCAAGGGCCCTCTGGCGAGGCCCTCAGGCGCGGGCCCGACAGGCGCGGGCCTGCCTCTCAGCGGCTTCAATTAGTAGTGCTGCTGCACTCCTCCCACAGCCCCACAGATGATAAGGCCAGTTAACAATGTGGTTTTAAGTCAGGCAGTAAACAGAAAATTACAAGTTAAGTATTTCGACAGAAAAGCTTTCAGTTGATAAAGCCTGTCAACAGCGTAGAGAACCTTAATGTCTTTGGGAGCACGAAAAATTGCTGCAGCAAGTTTTCGGGAGAGTGAGCAAATTGCTGCAGCATGTGAGACTATGATTGAGTACCTGTATGGGCGAGACTTTGTCCGGTGTATCTGGTTTAGTTGAAGAACATTGATAAGTTGCTTGCTTTTGAACTGGCGTAGGTGGCTTTGGGCCCGTTTTCTGGATGCCTGTCATGCCCCGCCAAAGGGCCCTCTGGCGAGGCCCTCAGGCGCGGGCGCGCCCGACCGGCGCTGATCTTTAAAGTGGCGTTGTGGCTGCCCCAATTGGGCAGAGAGCTCACGTGGGTGCTTGCTGGAGGGTTGGTGCTCCGGCCCGCTCTATCCCCTTCTGGGAGAGCTTCCTTTCAGAGAACATATTGTTCCTGTCCAGAGTCTGTATATAAATTACTGAGAGAAAAGATCAGTCAAGAATATTACAAGAGATTGATATTGAAAAGTGCTTTCATCACAGAGTAAGATACAAGCCATTAATCAGCTAGCAATTTCCACACTCTCATACCGTTTTGTCATTTTAGGGGCCCTTTTACTAAAGTACGCTATGCACTTAGCACAGGTTATAGCACATGCTGTGACCCACAGTAACTGTTAGCATGGGACCAGCATAGGTAGTACGACCTGATTTCTACTCAGTGCTTAGCATGTTGGGATGGTAAGTAGGCAGGTTAGGGCTGGAGAGTGGGTATAGTGAATGCCTTGTAGTCAGTGCTCCTGTGCTAACGGAAAGATTTGCAATTAGCACTGGTGCAATTACTGCCAGCTCAACAGATGGAGGTAAGTGCACCCACGCTAATTTTGTCATGCATTAAGGCATAGTGCATGTAGCGCACTAACTGATGGGAACATGTTGTCCTTGCCCCTCATAGTTAACGTGGTGGTGCCATGGTTTTGCATGCTATTGGTGCATTAAGTGCAAAACCACAACAAACTTTATTAAAAGGGCCTCTAAGACTGCCCTTTTAAAGATCTGAAAAAATGGGATGTATGAACATGAAAACGTCTCCATGCCTACCTACAAGGTAATTTATGTGAGTCAATGTATGACAAGACTGATCATTCCCTGAGACAAAGGAGAAATGGGCAACATTGAAATAGATTATACATATAAAGCTACTAACATGTCCCCGTTTGATGACATTACCAAGTTTAAGTTACATTTGACCGAAATGATAAAGTGGTATAAAAAAGCCTGTTAAATAAATAAATCATAGGCCTCCAGGGGCACAAGGCATGCTTTATGTCAATCCCTCAGCTTTGTCTAACCCAGAGATACTCAAATCCAGTCCTGGAGGACCGCAAACCAGTCAGGTTTTTGGGATATCCCTAATGAATATGCATGAGATATATTTGCATGCACTGCCTCCATTGTATTTGAATCTATCTCATGCATATTCATTAGGGATATCTCAAAAACCTGACTGGTTTGTGACCCTCCAGGACTGGATTTGAGTACCTCTGGTCTAACCTAACATACTCCCCCCCCAAGTTACCATACTATAAAACTCATAGTTACTTTCACATTACACTTGAAAATCTCTGGAATAAAGAGGTTTATTCTGTGTTTTTCTGCTTTCCCTTTTTTCAGGAGACATCACAGTAAACACCTGGGTGACGTCTTACTGCACAGTGAAATTGATCCTCACCATCATCATCATGGCAATTCTGTTAATGATGATCACCGTCGTTCATGTCAGAACCAGACAGGGAACTTCATAACCTCATGTTTTTCTTTCTTGTATTTTTTATGTGCCTTTTCTAAAAATAAATAAATAAATAAAAGTGATAAGTCTGAACCAGAAAAGAGATGAGAGTTCTGACTGAATCAATTAGAATTATTTGTTCTGCTGGAATGTTGCAAATATTTGCAAGTGGGCATGCTGGAGTGAGTAGTCTAGTGGTTACGTCAGCAGGCTGCAAGCCAGGGAAACTAGAATTAAAATCCCACTGATAACTGCTTATGACTTTTCACTTTCTTTTGCCCCAAGTGGAAAATGATGGCTTAATTTATTAACCATGCTTTTTCATGCACATACGTACGCCAGTTTGAAGTATGTAAAATATGGCTGATAAGATTATTCCATGTGTACAAATGCCCATGATGACAAGGACGTGCACCCTTGTACGGGATTCTGGTGTAAGTGTGTTTGGGGCAGAGTGTGGGTGCGGTCCTAATTTCCACAATTTCTATGGTCATAGTATGTATTGTACATGCATAAGCTCAGGAGCCGATGTAAATATGCACGGATTTAATAGAGCTGTGATTTCTGCAGGATTTGTGCTAGTATTTTATGACGATTTTCAGGCACCTATTGGCCTCTCCAACTAGGCGACCGGTTGTAAAATTACTCTACACCTGATTAATTCAAATTAATGTTCACGAGCATAAGTTAGTGAAGGGATCCCTAGGGCAATATTCGTAAACAGATCACATTGTATAAAATGGGGCCTGTGGGAAATAAGGTGAAATTAGACTTATCTGCTAATTGTTGTTCCTTGAGGAACTCCAGTCCAGTCCCAAACCTCTGGGGTTGAGCACCTCTTCCAGAAGCTTGGAGACTAAGCATGTCATCTTTTGATGACCCTAGTATAAATACCCGAGGGACTGCCCACAGGCTCCAGTAACCTGTTGACAAACAGATTCATAGGAGCAACAATAAGAACAGAAAAAAAAAAGTAGTTAACTTGAACCAAAGAACAGACAACTGAATTAATCTTCCTGGCCCTAACTACGACATCCCCTAATGGAGAAGGGACACCACCTCCTCTAATATGTGGAGACTTACCAGATGCTCTTCCGGGTGACGGCCAGCCTCCTTCACCGAGCGAGGCACAGACAATTGACTCACCCTCACACCAACTCCTCTGCCGCACTTGCGACTCTCGAGGCCTATCCTCTCTTCTTCCTTTTTTTTTTTTTTAACTCTGAATCCTGCTTCAAGCTCCAGAACAGACAACTGACACGTAGGGAGGGATCCGGGACTGGACTGGAGTTCCTCAAGGAACAACAATTAGCAGGTAAGTCTAATTTCACCTTCCTTATCTTCTCTCCAGTCCAGTCCCGAACCTCAGTAGTACCAGCAGTAAATTCAATAGGAGGGACCTGCCAAACTGGCCTGAAACACCACCGATCCAAAACAGGCATCCCCTGCCGTCTGGACATCCAGACGGTAATGTTTGACAAAGGAATGCAGAAACTACCAGGTAGCCGCCTTACAAATCTCAACCGGTGAAACCAAGCTATACTTCACCCACAAGGTCCCTTTCACTGGCTTATCTCTCAAAATGTACGCCGACGCGATAGATTCTCTGACCCACCTGGAAATGGAGGCCTTCGTCATTGCTTCTCCCTTATGCAGACCTCCAAACAACACTTGCAGACAGGCGATGTCCTTTTCAAGTATCTCCTCAGGACATACCATATGTCCAGAAGGCATAATTGTCATCTGGCTGAGCCCTTCTTTCCGCTGCCAAAGACCAGCAGGTGATGGCTGGTTCATATGAAAAACAGAGACCACCTTGGACAAAATGGAGGGAACTGGCCTCAGAACCACACTCTCATCGGAAAACTATAGAAACGACTCCTGGCAAGACAAAGCCTGCAGCTCTGAAATCCTGTGCACAGAACATATGGCCATGAGAAAAACAGTCTAAGATCCTTGAGCAAAGCTCTGCTCAGTGGTTCAAAGGGTTCCCACACCAACGCTTCTAGAACCAAATTAAGATCCCACAGCAGCACCATTGTCCTTCTCGGCAGACTCAGAAGAACCTTCCCACATCAGGGTGCGCCCCCAGTGCCACCCCTTGGACCTTCCCTTGATAACAGGAAATCGCCACCAGTTGGATTCTCAAGGAGCTAGCTGCCAGGCTTTTATCAAACCCATCCTTCAGAAATGCTAAGATATCAGACACGGAGGCCTTGGACGGCCGAACCTGTCTGTCTGCCCCCCGTGGCTAAAAAATGTGGCAGATCCGAATATAAGCTAGAGAGGCAGATCACTGCGGCTGAATACCCCTTCTTCTTCAGCCACGACCTTTCAAGAGCCAGGCCGTAAGTGAGAATCGATCTACTTGAAGCATGTGCACCGGTCCTTGTATTAACAGCTCCTCCCATACCGGGAGACTCCATGGACGACTCTCCAGGAGCCGTAAGAGATCTGTGTACCATGGTTGCCTCGGCCAATCCGGAGTAATGAGAATCAGTAGACCCCGGTTAGCCTCAATCTTCTGTACGATCTGCCCTATAAGAGCCCACGGTGGGAACACGTACAGCAGATTTTCCTTGGGCCACTGTTGCAGTAGGGTATTCAGACCTTCCAACATCCTCTCCTACTGCTGGCTGAAGAAGTGGCTCTGGCGGACTCAAAGGTGCCATAAGATCCATGACTGGCACACCCCAGTGGAAGTGGGTGACTTCTTGATTGAGCACCCACTCCCCAGGATCCACATGCACCCACTGTTACATTGTCAACCCCTGCCACGTGCGCTGCCGACAGGGCCAGGATATGCTCCTCAGCCCAGCTTAACAGCTGGTCAGACACCTCCTCCAAAGGTATGCTGCTCGTGCCCCCCTGGCGATTGATGTAGGCTGTGGTTGCACTGTTTGAAAGTGCTCGTATCGCTTTCCCCTGTATCCAGGGTTGGAACCTCTGGTGCGCTAGGACTATGCATCACATCTCTAGCCTGTTGATCGACCAACTCCTCTCCTGTGTGCTCCATTGGCACTGGGGAAAGTGTCCCTTACAATGGGGCCCCCAGCTGGACAGGCTGGTGTCCTTCATTAATGCAACCCACGACCGCAATTCTAGTGGCATCCCCTTCTCCAGACTCCCTGGGCGGCCTCCACCTGAGTGCCTGCTTGGTCTCCGGCAGACAGGAGAGTCTTTGCGATAAGGGATGCGTCTGATGTGACCACCATTGGATCAACGTCCTCTGTAACGGTCTCATGTGAGCCCTCACCCACAGCATCAGTTTGAGAGTGGCTGCCATTATCCCTAGGAGCTGCAGAAAATGCCAGGCTGTAGGATCGGACCTGGCCAGAAACAGACGTACCAACCTGTGAAGGCCCTGCGCCCACAGCGTTGGAAGAAAGATTTTCCCTGCGTGCGTATCAAACCATGCCCCCAGGTACTCGAGGTTCTGAGAAGGGGTCAGCCGGCTCTTGGCCTATTGACCACCCAGCCTAGACTTCACAGAAACTGAACCACCTGGGTTGTGGCTTATTTGCTTTCTTCCCTCGACTTTTTCTGAAACAGCCAGTCATCGAGGTACAGATGCACTAGGATCCCTTCCTTGCAAAGTGCTGCCACCACCACCATCTTGGTGAAAGTGCACAGCACTGTCGTCAGACCAAACGGTAAAGACCAGAACTGGAAATGCCCCATAGGGACAGCACACCTGAGGAAATGCTGGTACTCCTGCCGTGTTGGAATGTGCAGGTATGCCTCCGACAGGTCTAGAGAAGTCAGGAACTCCCCATTTCGGACCGCCACTATGATAGACCTCAATGTCTCCATGTGAAAATGCGATACCCACAGACAGTGGTTTACCAGTTTGAGATTGAGGATCCAGCGAAAGTATCCATCCTTCTTTGGTACCACTAAATAAATGGAGTACCGAATGCAGCTGTATTGGTTGCGAGGCACTGACACCATGGCCCTGAGTTGCAATAACCATACCAAGGTTATTGCAATAACCATACGAAGGTCCTGTCTTGAAGGACTAGAAAAAGGGACTGTTACTTCTGTAGAGAGATCTGCAACTGTGAGTATATACTTCTGGTAATTTTCTAAAAGGAATTCTTTGTATTAAAGCTAATTAATCTGTGAACCCACTATTTTTTGTTAAATCAGTCAGGGCCTAGTAGCAGCAGTTTAAGTTTAAATTTAAAACACAGAAGAGAGCTTTCTGGTTACATTTGGAACCCAGCAGAGAGCTTGTAGTCTAAATTTAATAGTCACTCAGGGCCTAGTAACAGCAAAGTACTTTTAGCTTAAATTTAACACACAGAAGAGAGCTTTCTGGATAAATTTAGAACCCAGCAGAGAGCTTGTTGTTTAAATTTCATAAGAGGTTAGAGCCTAGCAGCAGCTAAGAGCTATAATTTAAATCAAATCAGAATTTAGCTTACCTCAGCAGCACAAGACAGGGTACTGTGTAGCAGCCCTCTTTTAATAAGTGTCTGACTTTCCTTGGAGCAGGAGTGTCTGCTTTCCTGTCCGGGGAGCTCTGCTCAGGGGTTCTCTGCTCCCAGGACTAAACTTGATTGATTAGTTTTGTTAACTTTGCTGTTTTCCATCTCTGTTCTTGTTGAGCCATAGGCTCTTGGTCTGGAAGGGATATAGGTGTTGGTTCACCGCTATATGGGGGCGGTGGGGGGCGTGATGATGTTTTGTCAAAGGGGTATTAATGGAATGCTACTTTATTGGTGACTTGCATAACGGGGACATGATATTACACTTTATGCTTATAGTGAGCTTATACAGGGGTCCGGACGGAGTTTAGTTTGGAGTCAGTTTAACTGTGTCCTGTTTTTTCTTTAACAGGCGAGTGGTACTGACGGGAAGGGGGGTGGGACGGGGGGAGGTTTACACAGCTAGGGGAGGGTGGGAAGTTGGGGGTGGGGGGGTTAGTAACCCTTATCGGGATAAGGAGCGTGAGGGTAGGGGGGTAAATCACTACAGACAGTCTGGTGGAGAAAGGGTGATGGATTCATCTTCTGGTTAGCCGTCCATATCTTACAAGTGTTGTGGGGAATGCAGGCTGTGGGCCAGGGGGGAAGTAGAGGGTGGGGGGGACCTGGTGGTTGAATATCGATGTTGCGCTTGATTTCATTGAATGTTAAGGGTCTTAATTCCCCTAGAAAACGATCTCTACTGTTCTCGGAATTGAGGTCCTTGAAAGGGGACATTGTATTTTTACAGGAGACACATCTCCGCGCTAGCAACCAGGGGTGGTTAAAGCGTAAGCCTTATTATGAGGTGTGGGTAGCCTCAGACGTGCATGGGCAGAAGAAACGCGGTGTGGCCTTCTTATTTCACCAGAGCTTCTCTCTCCGGGTGGAGGAGGTTAAAACAGATACCCTGGGAAGGTGGCTTTTTGCGAATATACGCCTGGAGGGTCAAATGTTCACCCTAGCTAACATCTATGCGCCTAATGAAGGACAGGGATCCTTCTTCACGCGGCTGAAAGCCGGGCTAGCCGACTTCGCAAAAGGCCCCTTTATACTCGGCGGGGATTGTAACACCCATCTGGTGCCCCATCTGGATTCCACGGGTAGTACTGGGAGGGTGGTGGGCGGGCACGGTAAGGCATTGCAGAAACTTCTGGTGGATCTGGGTTTGCGCAATGTTTGGAGGGAGACTCATGAAGGGGAGAGAAGTTACACATATTACTCACGCGCCCATCAGGTGCATACTCGCATAGATTATTTCTTGTTGGATCAGCGCCTGATGGATGAGAGAGTGGAGGCTGGCCATGGGGCACTGACCTGGTCGGATCATGCTCCATGCTGGCTCACCCTTCCGGCGGACTTGGGCAGTGTGCGCCAATGGCTTTGGAGACTTGATGTATGATTCGTTCGGCGACAATTCGCTGTGCAGGAGCATGGCCGTTTCATAAATGATTTTTTCGCGATAAACGATTCTGGTGAGGTTTCACTTCCCATGGTTTGGGACGCCTTTAAGGCCACGGCTCGGGGCCAGCTTATTGCAGAAGCGGCCCGCACGCGGAGGGCGTGGAGACGGGAATATTGCCAGCTTGTGGGAGACTCTTCCCGACTGCGCTCAGAGCATGCCCAGACTGGGTCGAAGCAGGTCTTGCGCCAGTGGAGGGTTGCCCGGGTTAACTTGGATGCCTGCTTACAAAGAGAATTAGACAACAAACGTCGGAAATTGCGACAAACTTTCTATGAGCAGGGGAATAAGACTGGCCGATTTCTTGCCTTATGTCTCCGGCAACAGCAATCTGTGAGGGTGGTTCGTGAGCTTCGAGATTCTGGGGGGCAGAAGAGGGTGATCTCTCGGGAGATCTGCGACATCTTCGCTACATTCCTGGAACAGTTATATAAAGCCGAACCTTTCGATCTGCCTCGTGTGCAGGGCTTCTTACGGACGATCACTTTGCCACAGTTGACCGACTCAGATCGGGATCAATTAGACACTGAACAGTGGAGGAGGTGAAATTCGCAATCCGCCGCCTGAAAACCGGGGGAACACCGGGTAGTGATGGTTTCCCCACGGAGTACTACAAAAAATTCCGTATGCAACTAGCGCCGACGCTGGTAGTACTCTTTAACGAGGTTCTGAGGGGGGCGCCTCTTCCCCCATCCCAGCGTGAGGCTTTGATAGTAATGCTCCCTAAGCCAGATAAGCCCCTACAGGACGCGGCCTCATACCACCCTATTTCCCTATTAAATACGGATGTTAAAATACTTGCCTCCGTATTGGCTGCGCGATTGAACCGGGTCCTCCCATCTTTGGTACATCCTGACCAGGTTGGGTTTGTGCCGGGGTGCCAGACGGCAGATAATATTCGGCGAATGTTGCAGGTTATTCACGCTGCACAGCAAGACTTACAGCCGACCCTAGTGGTAGGGGTTGATGCTGAAAAGGCCTTTGACCGTGTTAGCTGGGGTTACCTCTGGTATGTGCTAGATACAATGGGCTTTGGTTCTAATTTCATTCGATGGGCTCATAGCCTATATCAAGACCCTAGGGCGTGTGTCCGGGCTAATGAGGGTCAATCGAGAACTTTCTCACTGGAAAGGGGCACTCGCCAAGGGTGTCCTCTGTCACCGCTTCTGTTTGCACTGGTGATGGAACCCTTGGCGCAGAGCTTTCGTGAACATCCGGGCATATGGGGCGTTCGCGTGGGCTCCGCAGATTACCGGATTGCACTATTTGCCGATGATATCATATTATCCCTGGTGAAACCCGCTGCGTCCCTTTCTGCTGCTATGCACCTCTTCGAGACCTTCTCCCGGGTGTCTGGCTTCAAGATCAATTACACTAAATCTGAGGTTCTTAATGTTGGGGTTTCCGATACGGTTTGCGAGGAACTTCGAGCCGCCTACCCCTTCCGCTGGATGTCAGGTGCTTTACGCTATTTAGGGGTGACTGACAGTGGAGCGGGCGGCCCTTTTCAAGGCTAACTACGAACCACTACTACGGCAGGTTCGGCGTGATTTGGAGACCTGGAATAACCTGATACTATCCTGGTTTGGGCGTATTGCGGTGGTTAAGATGGTGATCGTTCCCCGTTTTTTGTACCTTTTCCAGGTTCTCCCTATAACGTTGGCTCGGGGAATATTGGCCATTTGGCAAACCATGCTTATGAAGTTTATCTGGTGGTACCGTCGACCGCGTTTGGCATGTCGAATTCTCTATACCCGTACGAGCTTTGGGGGCATGGGGACTCCGAATCTTCACTGGTACTATGTGGCCGCGCAATGTCGCGCTGGGGTGGAGTGGATGACAGCAGATAGCTCCAAGCGATGGGTGCAATTGGAAATGGATATTGCGGGGGGTGCGGGATTGGGAGATCGGCTGTGGCTTGGTCCCAAACTACGAAGTGGTATGCGTTCAAGTAATCCCTATATCCTTCATACCCTCCGCTGCTGGGACCAATTCTTTCGGCCTCACGGGATGGACCTGACACCTCTGGCGCCTATAGTGGATAATGCTTCATTTTCCCCAGGGAAGACTGATCCGGCTTTCCGGGTTTGAGGACATAAGGGCCTTAGCCGTGCTGGACAACTGTTTACTGACGGTAAGTTGCACACATTTAGTACACTTCAGGAGGAATTTGACCTTCCCGATAGCCAATTCTTCCACTATACGCAAGTGGCTCACTGGGTTCAGGCTAAAACCGTACGGCCTCATGTGGCCCGCGATTTGACGGATCTGGAGTGTTTCTGTGAGGGGTGTACTACCACAAAAGGTCTTATAGCTGACTTGTATGCCCACCTGCAGGGGCAGCAGCCAAGATTCAGCAAGCATAGAGAACTGTGGAATTCTGACTTGAATCTTCTTTATTCTGAGCAACAGTGGGAACAGGTGGAGGGTAGGCTGTGGAAGAGCTCGGTGGCAATCAATGTCCGCGAAACTAATTATAAATTATTATATCGATGGTATATGACACCTGCGCGGATTGCTCGCGTTTATCCGGGGGTTCCGGACCTGTGCTGGCAGAACTGTGGACAGAAAGGAGTTCTGGTGCATATCTGGTGGTCTTGTCCCCGCGTCCGAATTTTTTGGAGGGGGATTCAAGCTCGTTTGCAGCAACTTATTGGGCTGAGCATTCCATGGGATCCGGGCATCTTCTTATTTGGGGTTGCTGTGCCTGGGGCACGCAGCCCCCAGCTGGCTTTGGTTCGCCATGGTCTGAATGCAGCTCGGCTGTCTATAGCTTCGGCTTGGAAGCAGACCCTCCCACCGTCCTTTTCTGTCTGGTTGGAATGGATGTGGGATACGTATACAATGGAGCGAGGGGTGGCAGTCGGTAGGATGCGTTTGTCGTGCTTTGAGCAGGTGTGGGCACCCTTTGTCCTTCGTTATGGAGCCTGATTGCTTGAGGACGTGGTACGCCCCAAAAAATTTGCGGATCGCCTGCTCTGTCGCGGGATGACCTTCTGTTATACCGCCTTTTGCTTTATGTGCGTAGATTGGACTGCTTTGCTTTCTTTATTACTGGCTGGTATAGAGGTTCGTGGGTGGGGGGGCGGGGTGGGGGGGTAGACCTTTTACTTTAAGGGTGCTTTTTGTGGCTACTGAGTGGGAGGGGGCTGGGGAAAAGGGGAAGGGGTAGAGTAAAACAATCTTAACACCAAAACAAAGGAAGGCGTTTCATTGGCTCGCCTTGTGTTCCTTGTTAGTGCCTTTGGCTTTGTTTTCTGATATTGTAATATGTTTATGGTTTATGTTCTTTTGTATTGCATGGCTGCCTTTCAAAAAAAAAAGGAGATAGAGCAGCTTTTAAACTAGATATTAGGGGAAAGCCGACAGTCGCCCAAGAGCGGATGGTTCGGAAGAATGTATCTTTGAAGGATAGTACCAAAAGCAGAGAGGTTCCACAAAAGAGTAAAGTAGCCCAAATGTCCTCAAGTATGGAGCAGACAGAGCTTAAAGATCCCAAATTACCCATGTTTAACAATAGCCAAATTAATATGAATAAAATACATTCTCTAAAATGCTTGTATGCTAGGGAGATAAAGTTCCTAGATGAAATAAATGACTGCTTCTTGGAGCAGCTGGTTCATGAACCGACCGAGGGGAAGCCATATTAGATCTAGTCCTTAGTGGAACACCAGATCTAGTGCAAGAGATAAGGGTGTTGGGTCCACTTGGCAATAGTGATCATAGCATGATCACCTTTGATTTAATTAGTGGAGGAGGGATAGTAAGGAAATCCACAGTACTACCTTTTAACTTTCGAAAGGGAGACTATGATAAAATGAGCAAAACAGTTAAGAAAAAACTAAAAGGAGCAGTTGCAAAGGTTAAAGATGTACATCAAGCTTGGGTGTTGTTGAAAAATACTATCTTGGAAGCCCAGACCAGCTGTATTCCACGCTTTAAGAAAAGTGGAAGGAAGTCCAAAAAACTGCCAGCATGGTTTAAAGGTGAGGTCAGAGAGGCTGTTGCCAAAAAAGCATTTTTCAGGAAATGGAAAAAAGAGCCAAACGACAAAACCTGGAAACAGCACAAGCACTGGCAAGTCAAATGCAAGGCATTGATAAGGCAGGCAAAGAGAGAATTTGAGAAGAAGCTTGCTGCGGAAGCAAAAACGCGAAATAAAGACCTTTTCAAGTACATTTGTAGCAAAAAACCTGTGAGAGAGTCAGTTGGTCCATTAGATGATCAAGGGGTTAAAGGAGCACTAAGAGGCGACAAGGCGATAGCGGAGAGACTGAATAAATTCTTTGCTTCGGTCTTTACTGAGGAAGATGTAGGGATGTTACCCATGACTGAAGTGGTATTTAAAGGTGCGGAAGAATTGAAGGAAATAGCGATACATCGGGAAGATGTATTACAACTATTAGATAAACTGAAGAGTAGCAAATTACCTGGGCCGGATGGTATACATCCAAGGGTGTTGAAAGAACTGAAATATGAGATTGCAGACCTGCTATTAGTAATCTGTGAACTATCATTAAAATCATCTCTAATACCTGAAGATTGGAGGATCGCCAATGTAACACCAATTTTTAAAAAGGGTTCCAGGGGTGATCCTGGAAACTACAGACCGGTGAGCATGACATCAGCACCAGGAAAAATGGTAGAAACCATCATAAAGAATAAAATTACTCAGCATGTAGATAGTCATGACCTAATGGGAGACAGCCAACATGGCTTTAGACAAGGAAGATCTTGTCTTACTAATCTGTTATGTTTTTTTGAAGGAGTGAATAAACAAGTGGACAAAGGTGAGTCGGTTGATATTGTGTATCTGGACTTTCAGAAAGCCTTTGACAAGGTCCCTCATCAGAGACTTTTGGCAAAACTAAAGAGTCATGGGATAGGAGGCAGTGTACTATTGTGGATCAGGAACTGGTTAAAAGATAGAAAGCAGAGGGTAGGGCTTGTCACACTGCCCCCCTAGTGGTGATGGCGTGGCACGACAGAAGGGCGTGGACAGGGAGGAAAAAAGTTTGTTTGTGGAGGAGGTTGGTTCTCTTGCAGGGCCCAGGCTTCTACAGGCCTGGTAGCCTTCTGTATAACTAACACTCCCAAGAATTTACAGTCTGAGTATAGGGAAATTGTAAGGCTTTTATTTCCCTCTTTGCAAACAGGTTCTTTAGCCCAGAATACAACACATGAAAAGAAATATCCTTGCTTCAGGTTAAAGGAAAACACGTACTGAAAACACTGTTAACTTCACAGCACAGGTAAATGAAATACAGCATCCAATTTTTATCCCAAACCACAGCTATGCCTCTGCTAGGGCTCAATCCTTTCTGATAGGCAATAGTTAACGTCCATGGGAATGTCTAAGGGGTCCTCCTGGTATTCGACCTGCATGGGCTCACAGTCCAGAATGTTTGGAGGCTCTCCTTCAGGCTTTCTGCCTAGCGCTTGGATAGGGTTGCCAACTTTTTCACCGAGAAAAACCCGACACCTGTGGCTCGCCATGCTCCACCCATTCTCCGCCCCTAGTCCCACCCCTGCCCCGCCCCCAGCCCCACCCACAAAAATTACCGAGGATACGTGTAGGCTAACTTCCTTGGTCAGATAATAATTAAACTGGGAACCCCAAAATCCAAACATGAAATGTACAACACTGGAGAAATAAAACTATAAAGTAATTTCCTCTTGCACTAAACAAAAACGCAAAGATGTTAGCAATACACACTTCCCAGACCAGACATATTCCAGTTAATAAATTCAAAATAAAAAGTATTTTTCTACCTTCTGTTTGGGCGTTTTATTTTTCAGTTGCAATTGCTCCAGTCACTTTCTTCTGGTTTCTTCGTGTCTTCTGTGAGCTATCCATTTGTCCTTTCTTCTCTTTCAGATGTTTTCCATTCTCTCTCTATTTCTGCTTTAACATACTGATTGTTTCCCTTTTGCTCTTTCCCCCAATTCTTTCCTTATTCCTTTATCATCCGTTTAAATTTCACCCTTCCATTCTCAAGCCCCTCTTACTCTCCCAATACCGGCCCATCATAGACTTTTCTTCCACACAAAATATTTTTTCCCCTCTCTATTCTCATTCCCCATCCATTCTAGTCCTCCCCCCAAATCAGTTCCCTTATAGTTCTAGACCCACCCAGCATCCACTCCCTTCTAGTCCCATTCTCCCATGCCCCACATCAGCCCATTTCCAGTCCTATTCCAGCTCTTCATCAGCCCATTTCCACTGCTAGCCCTCACATCACAGGCCATTTCCAGTCCTAGCTCCCCCCCCCAATCACAGCCCATTTCCAGTCCAAGTCCCCCATCACAGCCTATTTCCAGTCCTAGGCCCCCCCACCATCACATCCCATTTGCAGTCCGAGTCCCCCCGCACCATCACAGCCCATTTGCAGTCCGAGTCCCCCCGCACCATCACAGCCCATTTGCAGTCCTAGCCCCCCTAATCACAGCCTATTTCCAGTCCAAGATCCCCCGTCCTCCACCATAGCCCATTTCCAGTCCAAGTTCCCCCCCCCCCATAGCCCTTTTCCAGTCCAGGTCCCCTCCACCCCCATCACAACCCATTTCCAGTCCATGTCCCCCCCCCCCATAACCCTTTTACAGTCCAGGTCCCCCCCACCATCACAGCCTATTTCCAGTCCAAGTTTCCCCCCCCCCCCATAGCCCTTTTCTGGGCCAGGTCCCCTCCACCCCCAACAAAACCCATTTCCAGTCCATGCCCCCCCCCCCCTTAGCCCTTTTACAGTCCAGGTCCCCCCCTTTAGCCCTTTTCCAGTCCAAGTCCCCCCCCCCCTTAGCCCTTTTCCAGTCCAAGTCCCCCCCTTTAGCCCTTTTCCAGTCCAAGTCCCCCCCCTTAGCCCTTTTCCAGTCCACGTCCCCCCCTTTTCCCCTTTGCCAGTCCATGTCCCCCCCCCCTTAGCCGTTTTCCAGTCCAAGTCCCCCCCCTTAGCCCTTTTCCAGTCCAAGTCCCCCCCCCCTTAGCCCTTTTCCAGTCCAAGTCCCCCCCCCTTAGCCTATTTCCACTCACATTCCCCCCCCCCCTACCCCATTTCCACTCCAAGTCCCCCCCCCCTTAGCCCTTTTCCAGTCCAGGTCCCCCCATCACAGCCCATCCAGTCCTTGCCCCCCCCCCCCCCGGACCAGCATCGCGGCTGTCTGAGGCTTCAGAGGGAGCCGGGGAAGCCCGCGCGAGGCCCCGGCTCCCTCTGAACAGCCACCAGCGTGAAGAGCCTTTACCTTCACGCTGGCGTCTGTTCCTGTGAAGCCGCGAATGGTTGGAAAGGTTAAAGGGCAACCTTTAACCTTTCCCAGCATTCGCGGCTTCACAGGAACAGCCGCCAGCGTGAAGGAAAAGGCTCTTCACGCTGGTGGCTGTTCAGAGGGAGCCGGAGCCGGAGCCGGAGCCGGAGCCGGGGCCTCGCGCGGGCTTCCCCGGCTCCCTCTGAAGCGGAGAAAAGCCGTTTTTTTTGCTCAGGCCGCTCCCGATCTTGCGGCCAGAGCAAAAAAACCGGCTTTTAAAGGGCCGGTTTTGCCTCTGCGCCGGCAGCCGGCCTGGCCGTGGAAAAACCAGCCAGGCCGGCTGAAAACCGGCCAGTTGGCAACCCTACGCTTGGATGATGCGCCAATAGTCAGCGTTACAAGGTAAGTCCTGGCTTTGTATATTTTTATACTGAGGACAGTCTCTCCTGCATACAGTTCCTTCTCTAATAGGCTTCCTGTTAACTGCAGGTCTGTGCTTTGTTTCATGAAGGCCTCTTGAAGGACAGTAGGCTCTAGTGCCTGACTCTTTCTGTGTCACAGCATTCATAAAATCATCATTATAAAATTGGCATTTACCTTTTCTTCTAAGGCGGTCTCCGGGAGGTGAAGGCTGAGGCTTGGGCCTGCTGGGTCTTGGATTCTCAGGTGCCCAGGTAGGCCTCTGGTTCCTAGTTCTGCCTTCTGCTGGAGTCAGGTTATACTGGTGCCATGGTTCCTTTCTCCCACGGCTTTGGAAGTGACCCTTCTCAATTCTTCTTTCACCCCTTTCACTGCCGTTCACTGTTGCTCCTTCTAACAGTTGCTGGCTCCTATTAAAGTTAGGCCTGGGACTCTCTGTTATAGTCCACCTTCTTTCAGGGTTAGCTTCTTTATAAAACCTTTCCCTCCTGGAAAGTATCTCTTTTCCTCTTTTGCAATGTTTAAAGTAGGTTTCTGTACCTGGCTTGGCTGGGTCTGCTAGGCCGGATCCCTTGGTCAGGACTCCTCTCCCTGGATCCTCCAGATATCTGTAAAAATCTGGAACTGGAACTTCCTGCAAGACTCCTTGACAGTCTCCTTGCCCATCTGGAGCTGTCTGCCAATCTCCTTGTCTTTCTCTTTCTCGCCAAGCTCCTTCTCTGTATCGGTCTCTTTGCCACTCTCCGTGTCTCTCTCTTTCTCTCCAACCGGAGTCTGAATCCGAGTCTTTTTGCCACTCTCCTTGCCTCTCTCTTTCTCTCCAACCGGAGTCTGAATCAGAGTCTTTTTGCCACTCTCCTTGCCTCTCTGACTTCCTCCAGTCATCTGAGCATTTAAGAGGAGTTCTTCCCTTTCTGCATTGGGTGTTGGCTGGAATTACATCATTGGCTCTAGGGCGTGGTTCTTCAGACCTCCAGAGGTCTCTCTGGCTCCCTCTATGTGGCTCCTCATGATGCTGCAGCTCGTCTTTACCTCTTTTTTCTGTGTTTAAAACCTTTCCTTCTGCCTGCAGCTGGTCTGCAGTGCCACAGCCTAAATGGCCAATTTTCCCAATGGAGAAAGGTGAATAGTGGTGTACCCCAGGGATCTGTGCTGGGTCTGCTGCTTTTTGACATATTCATAAATGACCTGGAAAGTGGAATAACAAGTGAGGTTATCAAATTTGCAGATGACAAAACTATTTAAAGTTGTTAAAACCCAAGAGGACTGTGGAAAACTGCAAGAGGATCTTGATAAACTGGAAGACTGGACATCAAAATGGCAGATGAAATTTAATGTGGACAAGTGCAAGGTTATGCACCTAGGGAAGAACAACCCAAACTATGGTTACACGATGCTAGGTTCCAGATTAGGAACCAACACCCAGGAAAAAGATTTAGGCGTCATTGTGGATACCATGTTAAAACTCTCGGCCCAGTGTGCAGCGGCGGCCAAGAGAGCAAATAGAATGCTAGGTATCATAAGGAAAGGAATGGAAAATAAAACAAAAGATATTATAATGCCTCTATGTCGTTCCATGGTGAGACCGCACCTTGAATATTGTGTGCAATTCTGGTCGCCGTATCTTAAAAAGGATATAGCGATTTTAGAAAAGGTTCAGAGAAGAGCCACCAAAATGGTAAAGGGGATGGAAGGATACTCCTATGAAGAAAGGCTAAAAAGGTTGGGGCTCTTTAACCTGGAAAAGAGACGGCTGAGGGGAGATATGATAGAAGTCTATAAATTAATGAACGGAATGGAACGGGTAAACGTAGATCAATTGTTTACCTTATCAGAATATAGAAAGACTAGGGGACATGCAATGAAGCTACAGGGTAAACTATTTAAGACTAGTAAAAGAAAATATTTTTTCACTCAACGTGTAATCAAACTCTGGAACTTGTTACCGGAGGATGTAGTAAAGGTTGTTAGTGTAGCTGGGTTTAAAAAAGGTTTGGACAAGTTCCTGGAGGAAAGGTCCATAAACCATTATTATGAAGGGACCCAGGATATCAATGCTTGAACCAATACAAGCATTGTGGAACCTGTGTCTCTTGGGGAAACTGCTAGGTACATATGACCTAGATTGGCCACTGTTGGAAACAGAATACTGGGCTTGATGGACCTTGGTCTGACCCAGTATGGCATATCTTATGTTCTTATGTGCTATGGCCCATTCGGAATCCGGATTGGCGGTGGTGTAGGGAGAAAGTGGCACCCAGATGAGAAGAAAGCTGTTAGAAGAATAATTTTTCCAAGATCTTAGAAAGGAAAGGGAGATTTGAGATGGGACGCCAGTGGGTGGGGATGAGGGGGTCAAGTTAGGGTTTTTTGAGGATGGGGTGAATAATGGCATGCTTCCAGACGGGGAAGAAACTGGATGACAGGGTTGAGTTGAATAGACTGAGGATGAATGGGAGGAGAGAGCACGAGGATTCAGAAAGCCAATGGGAGGGAATGGGATCTAATGTGCAAGTAGTTTTATGGGATGAGGCAAGAGCCTTAGAGAGTTCGGCAGTGGAGACAGGGCGAAAGGAGTTCCACGTATATGAGAGGGGAGGAGCTGAAGGAGATGGTGGTGGGGAAAGGGGAGCAGAGAAGGGAGAAAGGCACGGGGAAAGGAGAGGAGGGCAGGGGGAGAAAGTGGAATGTAGGGAGCTGACGTTTTCATGAAAAAGGTGGCCAAATGAGCTGGGGCTGGGGCCGGGGGAGGAAGAGTGTCGCTGAGGCATCGAGAGTGAATACAGAGTCTGGTAAAGCTGCCAAGAGGAATCTGAGGAAGAGGTTTTTTTTTATCAGATTGGAATAGTGAACTTGTTTAGCAGCATGAATCATAGCACGATAATGGCAGTGGTACGAGCGGAAGGATAGAAGAGAATCTGTTAAGGGGTGTTTGCGCCAATGGCATTCTGCGCAGCAGAGGTGGGTGTGCTGGAGGTAAAGATTGGGATGGTACCAGGGGTGATGGGTGACTAAGCGAGCAGTTTGAATGGGGCACAGGAGTGCCAACCGGTCCAGTGCGGAAGAAAGTGTGGAGTTCCATCTATTTGCCTGATCATCAACCAGGAGAGAAGAAAAATTGCAAGGGAAGAGAGTGCAGGCTGAAGGAAATAACTGAAGCATGGTTGGTGTGATGTGATGCTTTAATCTGGTGGAGGCTGGGATGGGGAGGAACTAGATGAGGAAAGTGCAGATTTATTTATTTATTTTATTTAGCTGTATTTATATCCCGCTTTTCACCAGGTCAAAGCGGTCAATTGGGGGATACATTTAACACGAGGGGATATGAGACACATACGCTAATACTTACAGGGAACATGGGCAATGGAGGGTTAAGTGGCTTGCCCAAGACCACAAGGAGTGCCTATAGGACTAGAAATCCCAGTCCCTCCGGCCTGAGATTGCTGTCCCCAGGTGGGACTTGAACCCCCGGCCCTCCAGCCTGAAGTACCTTGTCCTAACCACTAGACCACTAGATGAAGAGAAAAGAGCAAGGAAGAGTGGTCTGACCAGGGGAGGTGCATGGTTGGGATGGCAGAGACAATGAGCAAGGAGCCAGTATGTGTGAGAATCAAGCCCAAGGTGTGTCCAGCATGGGTGGGACCACAGACATGCTGATGAAGAGATAAGTTATTGAAGAGGGTCAGGAGGGCTCTTGCTCTTGGCCTGGAGGGAGGATCAAGGTGCGTATTGAAATCACCTAAAATTACCAAGTGGGACGACAGAAGGGCGGTTTCAGAGACTGACAGCAGGAGGGCATCCAAGAGGTCTGGACGAAGGGAAGGCGGGACGTAAAGAAGTAGGAAATAAATGGGTGGGGAAGAATCCAAGTGGAGTAGCAGAGATTCAGGGTACCAGGCGAAGGGGGGCAGGAGAACCTCTGTAAGTGATAGGGAGGGTGGTAGAGAACCGCCACACCCCCATCGCTCTAGCCTGAGAGGGTGGCTGAGAAGGCTGAGTAACCTGTAGGGAGATAGTGGTGAAGGAGGGGCCCTTTTCCCTCCCAGAGCCAAGTTTCTGTAAGGAATAAGCAGGCATCCAGGGAATGCTAGAGGGCTAGGTTCTGCACAAGGAGTGATTTTGAGCTGACTGATCTACAGTTTAGGAGGGCTAAGCTAAGGAGAGCGTAAGAGGTTGCTATAGAGTGCTGGTAGAGGGGGAGGGTTGTCGAGATAGGCAGACAGGGCCAAAGATTAGCAGTGTTGCGGGCCAGGTGGGCAGGAAGGGGAACAGGGGCCGGCTGGGAGCGCCAGCTCCACAGCACAGGAATTGTGGCCATTGAGAATAGTAATGCGAAAAGACTAAGGATCTGGGCATCTGGAATGATGGTTGGGGGTAGTGTGTGAAGAACTTACACCGATGTGGATGATATGGCTGTCTCAGTGCTGTGGGGATCTGTTGGGCCTTTTTGCTGCTAAGGTCGCCCCTGGCATCGCCCCAATGAGCTTGTCCAAGGAGCACATCCTGCTCCTTGGGCACACACCTTTAGTGCATGCCCACGGCGCATGCTGCCGCAGCACAGACCACCGCTCCTGAAGACCTTTTATGATGCAGAGTACTTGGTGGGAACGCGGTCGCATCACTTCCGGTGGGCGGAAGCAGCGGCAGATGGCAAAGGGAAGCCTAGAGGACCCTGAGGGAAAGCAAACAAAAGGCAGCAGCAGGCAAAGTAGGCACAGGCAGCAGTATATGAGAAGTAGAGAGAGGAACATGATCCATCCTGACATGATCCATTTTCTCTTGGCCCCGTGACAACGCCACTGTCTCTAGTACATGTGCCCATGGCACACCATGACTTTGATCTCCCGTTCAGCTAGCACTTGCCCTGCACAGTCTCAGTGCCACCAACATCTGTAATACAATGAACAGCTGCATGCTCATACACGTCAGTATCCAGAGCATGGCAGCAGTGCCTCCATACAAACATCAGCCACTCATTCAGGCTGTCCCAGACAGCATATATGGTATAGGGATCAGCCCCACCCCTGTCCACCATGTACCATGCTGTACCCTTGATGACTTCCGAGGCCCCCATATCTGCCGTACCCCATCCACCCAGTGCTCATGACTGTGATGTCCATTCCATAAACATCCTCTAGGACAAGCAAGTCATGAGGATGTCCACCCAAACGGTCCATTTTGAACACCAACTATCGTGCCCACCACAAGAAGCATAATGCTCAATGTAATGTATCACCACAAATGAGACATTGAGGACAGCAAAAAGAAATGGATGGTGAAATGCAAGGCCCAAGTGAAAGCTGCCAACCAAGGATCTGACAGTTGAGCACCAGTGCTACCAAGCTGAAGGAATGGATACTGGGCATGATGGTTTGAGTGGTGTAGATGATCTGGATACCTCAAGGTCCTTGCAGCAAACAGGTGGGTAGCAGTCTCCTGTAATATAAAGTGGATGGTCAGTCACCCTTGCACCACAGGGCAACAATGCAGGGACAGCCAGCCTGATGTTTCACACTCACCAGCAGGTACCATTATGGTCTGTTGGTGCTGCTGAGTTGTGCTAGGGAAGCATATATAGGACTCCATCCTAGGGAGGAATGCTGCAAGGAACTGCGTGAAATACAGTGACATGGCCAACTGGCTAATGCTTTCCATGGCTGCATAATGCTGGAAGCTGCCAGTCCTCAGGAATGCAGGGACTATGGTGACATTGAGAGCTACAGGTATAAGGTGGCCTCACTGCGTGCTGGCACAGAGGTCTTGCTCTAGCTCCTGGTACAGGCACTGTATGGTGGCTTTGTCAAATTGGTTTTGTGTCAGACACTGCTCATCTGTGAGCCTCATGAACAGGCTTCTTGGCCAGTTTATTCTCTAGTATAGGTGCCCTCTGTGCACCCTCTTACTCTTCTGCTGCAGCTCCTCTTCGATGGCATCTGCAGACCACCACTTCACTCGCAATATGTCTGCTTCTTCTACCTACACCCATGGGGACCCATTACCATTAGCCCCTTTCACCCTCCGCTGCCTCCCTATGCTACCACCACCAACACGCAGTGCTGTGTGTTGTGTGCAATGATGACAGAGATGACTATTGACATACATACAGGGATACACAGCAAACAGATATTTATGCACCTTCCTCTGCTCCTGCACATGCCCATAGATGCCTATTTCCACTTTGCACTCACTTGTACTTGTGCAGACACTGGGATCAGGGGGTCAAAGGGTGGCTGGGGTTGGGATGGGCACTTGTGGCCAGAGTAGGGAGTGTGAGATTGAGGGGTGCCTATCGAGGCTGCGTGAATAGAGGGTGTCAGACGGGGGTATGGGCTTCTGACCAGTCGTTCACTGGGGACTGCATGCAGCAGACAGCAACAACAGGCAGGCTCGGTTCTCTCCTTCACACTCTCCTCCTAGCACAATCACATCCGTGGTCAGCATGAACAGCAAAGTCCCTTACCAGTGCATGCTTTATAGCAGATCCAGACCGGGATATCTGGCATGTGACATGCCCGGCACCCTGTGTAAAATATGTTTTAGGCATCTGCGTCATGGCTCCACCTTAGCTGTGCCCCGGAACGCCATTAGACACACCCATTTTAGGACACCAGCATTTCTACGTGCTGGCCACAGGGATGTCCGGATTTTCCCACTTCTAGAATATTGTTTTCTACGTCTTAGCCAGCAACATGTCCACCTTGCTCTTTTTGGATTTCTCAACCATGTCCATCTCTTGCAAAATAACCACCAAGTAGTCCAGAGATAGGGAGTGAATAAGATTAGAGATCAGCAGAGAGAGTGTGTTGAAGAAGTCCAGGCAAGGGGTGAAATTAGAGGCTGAAATGGAGGCGGCAAGCATAGACATAGGGTGAAGACAATGCGAGTGTTGCACAGACTTACCTAAGCAATGAGAAGGTGGTCTATGGCCAAATATAACAGGAATCTGGGTCACAGAAGGAATGCATAGGGAAAGGAACTTGGCCCAAGTTCACCAGCTAAATTCTGACCGCCTTTGAGCTCCACTCCACTATAGTCCTTTCCTAAGTCCCTTCATTCATACTTCCTCTCTGTGGACCCTTTTCATTCTCTCTGCTTCCAATTCCCCCTTTCCATGAGCCCTTCCTGGGTTCTTTCCCTTCAACTGACCTCCATATGGTCCCTTCTTGTTGTTATTTTCCTCACTACTATGGCATCTTCCCAGGTCCACTACCTACTACTCCATTCCTTCAGTGGTCCGTTGTCAGGTCCTTGCCCTCCTACCAACTCCCCCACCCCCCAGTCTCTTCCCTCCTCTTTCTATCTCCCCTCCTATAACCTCTAACTTTCTTCTGTCTTCTCCCCCATCATTTCTTCTCAAGTTTTTTCCCTCCTACTCACTCTCCATATGGACGTAGTACTGGTCCCACCTCCAGTTTGGCAGCCTCTCAGTTGCCATGGAGAAGAGAGGTCACATAAAAGGAGGGCATCACCTTGGTGTGGCAGGAAATGATCCTGTAGCTAGGACCTGTCCACCAGGAAATGTAAAACCCTCTCGCATCAAGTAGGTTTCTCCAGGGCCATGTGCCGATGAGGGAAGGGTTAGGAAGGTCATTATAGTTGGCGATTTGATCATTAGGCATATAGATAGCTTGGTGGCTGGTGGACATGAGGATCACCTAGTAACATGCCTGCCTGGTACAAAGGTAGTGGATCTCATGCACCACCTACACAAGGTTTTAGATAGTGCTAGAGAGGAGTCTGCTATCTTGGTACATGTTGGTACCAATGATATAGGAAAGTGTGGCAGGGGTGTTCTGGAGGCCAAATTTAGGCTTTTAAGTAGGAAGTTGAAACCCAGAACTTCCAGGGAAGCATTCTCTGAAATGCTTCCCATTCCATGCGCAGGACCCAAAAGGCAGGCAGAGCTCCAGAGTCTCAATGCGTGGATGAGACGATGGTAAAAAGAAGAGGATTTGGGATTTGTTAGGAACTGGGCAACATTCTGGGGAAAGGAGGGGCTTTTCTGAAGGAATGGGCTCCACCTTAACTGGGATGGAACCAGGCTGCTGGCATTAACCTTTAAAAAGGAGATAGAGCAGCTTTTAAACTAGATAAAATGGGAAAGCTGACCGTCGCCCAAGAGCGCATGGCTCGGAAGGATGTAGGAAAAGAGGGACGTTAGGACATCCCAACAGAGAGGTTCCAATAAAGATAAAAGTAACCCAGATGCCTTTAAGTACGGAGCTGAAAGATTCCAAATTACCCCTATAAACTGAATGTAAATAAATCGGAAGTAGTACTATGAGGGGATTTAAAGGAAGATAGTTTGTGCCCTGGGCTTTCTATAGGAAGTTATCATTTGCCCTGGAAGAGTGAGATTTGGGATTTGGGTATTATTTTGGATGGGGAACTTTGCCTTTTTGACAGCAGGTGTCGCAGGTAATGTGAGTTACCTTTGGTAATTTGCAAATGATCCGGCAGCTCTAGCATCAATTTAGATCAGGAGAATTTGAGTTGGTTAGTCCATGCATTAGTATTATCTCACCTGGGCTACTGTAACACTTTATATGTTGGGTTGCCGGCCTATCTGCTGAGGAAATTGCAGGTGGTGCAGAACTCAACTGCACGTGTCATCTGGGGTCTGCAGAAGCGAGACCTGGTAGCCAGAGTTCTGCACCAACTGCATTGGCTTCAGATAAAACAGAGAAGTGTTTTTAAACTTCTGGTACTAGAATTTAAATTTTTGTGTGGATCAGGCCTGTGGTACCTGCAAGAGTTGGTACAATGGCATTTTCCCAGTCTGGCTTTGCACTCGGTGAGTGAATGCCGGTTACTGTTACCGGGCTGCTCCCAGGTTCATTTACAACATTGGCAGGCAGGAGTCTTCTTGGTAGTGGTTCCTACATTGTGGAACACTCTGCCAGTGATACTTCAGATGGAGATGAATCTACTGTCATTTTGGAAGGCATTCAAAACCTTCTTTTCCTTAAGTTTCTGGAACAACAATTTCTTGGTGGGTAGCAGGAGGATTGGGACTACAGGCAGCTCAGTAAGTGGGGGGTGAGGGTTTGTGGGTCCTGCTGGATGGGACTTAAGAGATTTTATGTTTTTTATAAATTGTTGTACACCGCCGTGAATGTTTTGGAAAACGGCGGTATATAAATGTTTTAAAATAAATAAATAAATAACCCTAATTAATATGAATCAACTATACCCTCTAAAATGCCTGTATGCAAATACTAGAAGTCTAAAAAATAAGATGGGAGAGTAAGAATATATAGCACTAAATGAACAGTTAGAAATGATTGGCATTTCAGAGACCTGGTGGAAGGATGACAACCAGTGGGACACCGTGATATAGTTTGTACCCAGGTATCACAGTGATAGAGTAGATCAAATTGGTGGAGGTATTGCACTCTGTGTTAGAGAGGGCATTGAGTCACATAGGATTACAGTTTTGCATGAAACAAAATACACTGTAGAATCTCTATGGATAGAAATTCCATGAAAAAAGGGGAAGGCGATGGCAGTGGGTATGTACTACTGACCGCCTGGCCAGAATGAACAAATGAATGCTGAAATGCTGAAAGAAATTAGGGAATCTAACAAAAGTTACAACACAATAATAATATGTTGTCTGAATGCTTGCTTTTGCCTCCTTCTTTCCTGTTAATGATGTAACTTTTTTTCCATTCGGTGCCTATGGCCCATTTCTATTTATTTGAGTTTTGTAAACCGCCTTGCTGTTATTCGAAAGGCGGTATATCAAATGAAATAAAACAAACATAAAACAATGGGTGAATTACCCCGTTATCGATTTGGTCAATGTCACAGCAGGACCCGCTAGGGAGATAAAGTTTATAGATGAAACAAATGACTGCTTTTTGGAGCAGCTGGTTCATGAACCAACAAGAGGGGAAGCTATTTTGGACCTGGTCTTTAGTGGAATGCAGGATCTGGTGCAAGAGATATATGTGTTGGGGCCACTTGGCAATAGTGATCATAGCATGATCACATTTGATTTAATGGATCTAAGGAGGACGGCAAGGAATTTCACAGTACTACCTTTTATCTTTCAAAAGGGAGACTATAATCAACATCTACGGATAGGATCATCAACATCAGAACCATTCCATCAACAACAGGGAGTACCCCAAGGATCCTCTCTATCTGCTCTACTTTTTAACATCTATATGCAACCCATATGTGACATCATCCGTACCTTTAACATCTCCAGTCTGATCTATGCAGACGATGTATTAATATTCACCCCGATTAAAATCATGCAACCGAACCTCCTCCCACTTATTGAATGTTTCAACGCAATCACTGATTGGCTGTTATCGCAGAACCTAAGCATAAACTTTAAGAAAACCGAGGTCTTATTCATAATGAAGAATAAGAACTTCTCTCCTCCCACTTCTTTGAAGGTACGAGATGCCGAACTACCTTGCAAATCTGCGATACGCTACCTGGGCGTTACAATAGACCAACAACTCAACTTTAAAGAACACATAAAGAATACCAAGTCAATTTACAACAAAATACGGACACTAAGACATCTAAGACCACTACTGGCCCCGGACGACTTTAGAACCATATTCCAGTCCCTGGTAATGCCGCATTTCGATTATGCCAATATCATCCTATATGGCCTTCCTAAGAGCACCCTCAATCCACTGCAGATGGCGATGAATTCAGCAGCTCGCATCCTCTGCGGCATTTCCAGAAAAGAGCATATCACGCCCATACTTATGGAACTACACTGGCTACCGTTACAATCCAGGATCGCTTACAAGGTCCTACTCCTTTCATTTAAAGCAATTAACAGTCTATCTCCCTCATCCCTATCTGCATTCCTGACTATTACCCCTACAAACAGGCTAAGAAGGTCAGCAGCTACCAATACGATGTCTATGCCACCTGAGTCTACTAAATGCACTCAAACAACTAGAAATAGAGCCTTTACATTCTATGCTCCTAAGTGCTGGAACAATCTCCCGCCTAATATTCGATCAATCGGTGACCTCTCACAATTCAGAAAAGCCCTTAAACACCACCTATTTTGCCTTCACTTCACTTCACCCACCCCAACCCAACACCACCACTTCCAGCACCCCATCTTACCCACTCAGCCTCTGACACCCCAACAACGTAACGCTCAAGGAAATAGATAACAGATCCACCCTCTAACATAGATTACAAGCCTCTTGCATTATGATCTCAATGTACAACATAAACTGTAAATAGTTTTTTTTACAACCACCACGGTTGTTGAGATGTATATAATTACCCTTGTTATAGTCCCATGTTACAAATCCTGTTACAATGTAAGCAAAAGATCCTTTGTTCTGATGCAAAATTTATGTTATTTGTAAACCGCACTGATACCAAAAAGCGCGGTATAATAAGAACTGTAAATAAATAAATGATAAAATGAGGAAAATAGTTTAAAAAAAAACCTAAAAGGAGCAGCTGCAAAGGTTAAAGATTTGCCCCAGGGTTTAAAAGTACTATTTTGGAAGCCCAGAATAGATGTCTTAAGAACATAAGAACTGCCTTACTGGGTCGGACCAAGGTCCATCAAGCCCAGTATCCTGTTTACAACAGTGACCAATCTAGGTCACAAGTACCTAGCAGCTTCCCCAGAAGACACAGGTTCCACAATGCTTGTCCTGGGGTAAGCAGTAGATTTCCCAGGTCCTCTTTTTAATGGTTTATGGACCTTTCCTCCAGGAACTTGTCCAAACCTTTTTTAAACCCAGCTACATTAACAGCTTTTACTACATCCTCCGGTATCGAACTCCAGAATTTGATTACATGTGAGTAAAAAAAATATTGTCTCTCAATAGTCTTAAATGGGTTGCACTGTAGCTTAATTCTGTGTCCTCTAGTCTTTCGACTTTTTGATGGCGTAAACAACTGATATATGTTTACCCGTTCCACTCCATTCATTAATTTATAAACCTCTATCATATCCCCCTCAGCTATCTCTTTTCCAAGTTGAAAAGCCCTAACCTTTTAAGCCTCTCCTCATAGGGGTATCCTTCCATCCCCTTTACATTTTTGTCGCTCTTCCCTGTACCTTTTCTAATTCAGCTATATTCTTTTTACGATATGATGACCAGAATTGCACACAATATTCCAGGTGCGGTCACACCAAGGAACGATACAGAGGAATAATATCCTGTTTTATTCTCCATTCCTTTCCTTATGGTTCCTAGCATTCTATTAGTTTTCTTGGCCGTCGCTGCACACTGGGCCGAGGGTTTCAACATATTATCCACGATGACACCTAAATCTTTTTCCTGGATGGTGGTTTCTAAGGTGGTACCTTGCATCATGTAACCATAGTTTGCATTGTTCTTTCCTAGGTGCATAACCTTGCACTTGTCCACATTAAATTTCATCTGCCATTTGGATGTCCAGTCTTCCATTTTTTCAAGGTCCTCTTGCAATTTTTCACAATCCTCTTCAGTTTTAACAACTTTAAATACATTTTGTCTCATCTGCAAATTTGATCACTGCACTCATTATTCCTATTTCCAGGTCATTTATGAATATGTTAACAAGTAGTGGATCCAGCACAGATCCCTGGGCTACTCCACTGTTCACCTTTATCCACTGAGAAAATTGGCCATCAACAAACACTTGGAGGCAAAGTGAAAACATCTGTAAATTAAACCATAAAAATCTTCTGCCAATGAAGCTTGCACCTGCCTTTTTCTCCCTCTGTTCTCCTGTGTTTCTCTGTTCTCCTCTCCTCTTTGTCCCCTGTATGTCTCTACCAAAGTCTCTCTAAGGATTTGCTAGTAACGTGTCGTTCTCAGGTGTATAAATGGCAAAGGCCACACATTAGCTTTCAGGGTCATATTCCGTATGTCCTTGGCAGTTAATGTGTGAAGGGTTTCCCTAATATGTGATCCACTAGACCAGATTTACTTGACTCCTATAGAGAAGTCATTAGGTGAACCAACGTTAGGAGCCCCGTTGCTGCAGAGCACCCGGTAGTTGTTCTGGCACTTGCAGCAATGGGCTCCTCACGCCCATTCTCTTCCCATTCCCATCCTGTGTTAATGTTTTCAGCCGCCTATAACTTGCCAACATTTTTGGTAAACAAGATCTCAGTCTCTGTCTTTCCACCTGCTTCACACCTCAATGGGAAGCAAGGAATTAGCTTGCAGCCAATCTTTTAATGAGGCGACAAGAAAGGCTGGTGTTCTGACTCTACAATGTGGAGATTAAAGGGGTGGGGAGTCTTAGCCAGGGCCGGATTTAGCTATACGCCATGTACGCCATGGCGTAGGGCCCACAGCTGCAAAGGGCCCACAAAAATTGAAGTAGTTAGGCTTTTTTTTTTAATAAAATAAAAAAAAACCTGCTGGCTGCCGCCGCGGGGCCCCCTCTGCTGCCGCGGCAGCATGGACTGACCCGCGGGGGCCCCCTCTGTAAGCTCGGTCCCTCCCTCCGTGCCTCCGTGTCTCCCTCCGTGCAGGCTGTTAGAGACGCGAAGGCAGACTGTCTCCTTCTGCCTTCCCGTCTCTGTTAAGCCCGCAGGGCTGATGGGAAATTTCCCATCAGCCCCTGAGGGCTTAACAGAGACGCGAAGGAGACAGTCTGCCTTCGCGTCTCTAACAGCATGCTCGGAGGGACACACGGAGGCACGGAGGGAGGGACCGAGCTTACAGAGGGGGCCCCCGCGGGTCAGTCCATGCTGCGGCGGCCGCGGAGGGGGGCCCCGCGGCGGCAGCCAGCAGGTTTTTTTTTAAAAAGTAAATTTTACTGTAGGCCGGGGGAGGGGGAGGGGGGAGGACGGGGAATTGGGGGGGCGGGGACTGGGGCGGGAATGGGATGGGGACTGGGAGTGGACATGGGCGGGGGCTGGGCCGGGAACTGGGTTGGGGGGATTAAGGCTGGAGGTGGGCTGATGAGGAGGACTGGTAATGGGCTGTGGGCTGTTTGGGGGGGGGGTTAGAACTGGTAATGGGCTTTGGGGGGGTTAAGACTGGTAATGGGCTGTGGGCTGATGGGGCTGTCTGGTAATGGGCTATGGGGGGGGCTAGGACTGGAAATGGGCTGGGGGGGTTAAGACTGGAGGTGGGCTGATGGGGTTAGGACTGGTAATGGGCTG
Source organism: Ichthyophis bannanicus (assembly GCA_033557465.1). Taxonomy (NCBI): domain Eukaryota; kingdom Metazoa; phylum Chordata; class Amphibia; order Gymnophiona; family Ichthyophiidae; genus Ichthyophis; species Ichthyophis bannanicus. The sequence continues at coordinate 26,432,975 of CM066048.1, forward strand.
TTGGGGGGGGGTTAGAACTGGTAATGGGTTTTGGGGGGTTTAGACTGGTAATGGGCTGTGGGCTGATGGGGGCTGTCTGGTAATGGGCTATGGGGGGGGCTAGGACTGGAAATGGGCTGGGAGGGGGGTTAAGACTGGAGGTGGGCTGATGGGGTTAGGACTGGTAATGGGCTGTTGGGGGGGTTTAGAACTGGTAATGGGTTTTGGGGGGTTTAGACTGGTAATGGGCTGTGGGCTGATGGGGGCTGTCTGGTAATGGGCTATGGGGGGGCTAGGACTGGAAATGGGCTGGGGGGTTAAGACTGGAGGTGGGCTGATGGGGTTAGGACTGATAATGGGCTGTTGGGGGGGTTTAGAACTGGTAATGGGCTTTGGGGGGGGTTAAGACTGGTAATGGGCTGTGGGCTGATGGGGGCTGTCTGGTAATGGGCTATGGGGGGGGTTAGGACTGGAAATGGGCTGGGGGGGGTTAAGACTGGAGGTGGGCTGATGGGGTTAGGACTGGTAATGGGCTGTGGGCTGATGGGGGGGGTTAGGACTGGCAATGGGCTATGGGGGGCTGACTGGAAATGGGTTGATGGGGTTAGGACTGGAAGTGGGCTGATGGGGGGTTAGGACTGGTAATGGGTTATAGGGGGGGCTTAAACTGAAAATGGGGTGATGGGAGGTTAGGACTGGTATTGGGGTTGGGGGGTTGCTAGGACTGGAAATGGGCTGATGGGTGGCTAGGACTGGAAATGGGCTTGATGCAGGACTAGAAGGGAATGGATGCTGGGTGAGGCTGGAACTAGAAGGGAGCTGATGTTGGGGAGGATTAGAATGGGATGGGGCTGGAAGAGTAAAATGGAGAAGGGAAAAATATTTTGTGTGGGAGGGATAAAAAAATCTACAATTGGCCGGGTATTGGGAGAGTAAGTGGGGATTGAGGATGGAGGGGTAAAATTTGACTGGATGAAATAGGAATGAGGAAAGAGCAAAAGGAGAAAGATTAGTATGTTAAAGCAGATGTAGAGAGAGAATGGAAAAAAACTAGAAGAGAGAAGAAAGGACAAATGGACAGCAGACGATGGAGAGTTTAGCAGAAGACATGAAGAAACCAGAAGAAAGTGGCTGGAGCAATTGCAGCTGAAAAAAATGCACAAAAAAGGTAGAAAAATATCTCTTTATTTTGAATTTATTAATTGGAATATGTCAGCTCTGGTAAATGTGCATCATTAACGTCTGCGCTTTGTTTAGTACAAGAGCAAATTAATGTATAGTTTTATTTCTACAGTGTTGTACATTCCAAGTTTGGCTTTTGGGATTCCCAGTTTAATTATTGTCTTCCTGTTTCTAAAATGTGATTACTTGTTTGGTGATGGTCTATGTTTCTGCATGTGTAACTGAGCTGAGGTGTTCTGTTTATATAATTCCTATTTGACATTGCCACTTGTTCTCTTTCCCCAGTAGGTCATGTATTGTTGTTCTCTGAAATGTATTGGTTTAATATTTGCAGTGTTGCCTTTTGATTGGTAGAGTATGGTGCTTTGTGAGTCCTGGTAGTGCTGTTAGGATACGGCGGGTTTGCTATGGGTTCTAAATGGGCAGTGTTTGTAGTAGTTCCTAATGTGTCTGGCAGTTTGGCACTGGATTATAGTAATGTAGAAATCTTTTAGTCTTTCTTTATCCATACACTCATTAAGAGGCACGTTTACTAAAAGTTAGTATATGGTAACATTATGCAAATATTTATGCAAATGAGGCCCCTTATGCAAATGAGGCCCACACCCCCCTTGGGCCGCCCCTGCTGGGGGCCCACAATTTTTGTTGGCATAGGGCCTCACTCAAGGTAAATCCGGCCCTGGTCTTAGCTGATATACTGTGGACTCTCCCTTCCAGATCTTCTTCTTTTTCTAGCTGCCCAGTTTCCTACAAGGTGGCTCCCCGGTTCACTACTACTACTTATCATTAACTGAATGTCTGCAAGTGAAGTTATAGCTCGCACAAACCTTGGGGAGACAGACAAGGTGCTTGGTGATCGCTTTAGAGGGTGACTGCTGGTTTTGCTATTTTAAACTCTCCTCTTGCTATTTTTTTATTCAGTGTAATAAATCATTATATTTTATTTAGTTTTAGACTCTGGTCATGTTAATTTTTTCCTTTGCCAGCCATTCTCTTCACTGCTTGTCTGTGTACTTTCTGGTTGGTTTTCTGCCTCTTCTCTTTCCTGCTTTGAACTATAGCTGTGCAGATTTGGGGGGAGAGGGGGCTGTAATGGTTCAGAATTGAGGCCATTATAGTCAGGCCTGCAGTTAAGATCCTGTTGTCTATAGGCCATACATCTTGCAGGGGTCAGTGCTATGTACAGATACTCAGTGCAGCCACGCCTACAAACAGAGGTGCTGAATTTATGTGGTTCTCTGAATGGGTTAAAAAAAATACTCCTTCACTGACTACAGGGGGCAGATGAAGTTAGGGTGGGCCCCCTGCACTAGTAACGCAACCCAAATGTGTGCTACTTGCACGGGCTTTAAACCATGTAAATGCCGCTTAGAGGGATATCTGTGGCTTCTGCTGCTACATGCCCCAGTGCTAACCAAACAGCATCAGGGCATGTTGTGGGCGTTCTGGGATGGAGCGGAGGCAGCAACCATCGCTAACTGGGCAGCAACCATATTGAAATGCTGCCCGGTTAGTGACTCATGGGTAAAGATAGGCCAGCTTTTCCCATGCCTATCTTTATCCAGGGAGCTAACCGGGCATTGGCTCAATATCGCCGCTGCCCAGTTTGCTGTGGCACTGTGCGGCGACCCAGATTTTCAATGCTGGTAGCCAGATATGGCCCCGGCGTTGAATATCTGAGATTAAGGTTCAGTGGCAACAGCTATGCGCTTTAACCCAGGTGCTTATGTTTTACACATGTCTGCAGTTGCACAGTTTTATACAAGTGTTTTCCAAGCGTAAAACAGGTTTTTCACACACAAAAAGGTTTATTAAATTACCCCGGATAAGCATCATCTTCTGATAATGAAAGGTGAAATTAGACCTTACCTACTAATCTTCTTTCCTGTAATCCCTCAGTCCAATCCAGACAATTGGGTTGTGACCACTAACTAGCAGGTGGAGACTGACAAAACACTTTTTTGGAAAAACTCAATGCAGAAATGGAAGGATCAGAGTCCAACTCACCCATCTCTGCAAGGAGCACTACACAGAAAGCCACACAAGGCAACTCAACTAAGTCAATGTCCATCGAATGCCTTTTACCCCCAGTGCTGCAGTCCACGCAGACCTAGGGCTAACCCCTGGCAGTCTATCCACCACCCAGGGAGACAACCACTCTGGTCACTTTCACCAACTGCTCACGCGGTCCACCACACTCCTACTCGGAACAGATAGCTTAATCCTCTTTTTCTTTTTTTTTTTACTCTTATTCTTTGAATAGTATCATCCCACAAGGAGAAAGAAAACAACCCATGCACACAGACTGAATCACAGGGCAGGTCCTGGACTGGACTGGACTGGAGGGACTACAGGAAAGAAAATTAGCAGATAAGATCTAATTTCATCTTCCAGGGCATCCCTCCAGTCCAGTCCAGACAGTGGGACCTAGCAGAGCAGTACTAGACTGGGGTGGGTCCCGAAAGCCTGGCGCACATCACAGGTTCTCCAAAAGGGGCATCCTGCCGCACCACCACATCCAGACGATAATCCCGCTCAAAAGAATGCGGCGAGGACCAGGTGGCCACCCATCCCTCCCCACTTCTGCCCAGAAAGATGACTGGGCCCCCATCGAGTGGGCCAGCAGGCCCGCTGGTACCTACCGGCCCTTCAACAGATAAGCCGAAGCTATTGCTTCCCGGATCTACTGATTGATGGACACCTTTGAGGGTGCCTCCTCCTTCCAAGGACCCCAAAACAGGACAAACAGCTGGTCCAACACACAAAATGGCTGCATCACCGCCAGGTAATGCTTCAAGGCCCTTCAGATATCCAGCTTGTGGAGAAGGGAAGCTTTAGGTGAGTCCCGCTGCCTGGAGAAGGACAGCAAGTTGACCTCCTGATTGAGGTGAAAATCCGACACTACCTTGGGGAAAAAGGAAGGAAAAGTCCACAGGACCACCTTCCTGGAAAACACCAGATACCATTCTTTGCAGGACAAGGCCTGCAGCTCTGAGATCCACTAAGCGGAACAAATGATCACCAAAAACACTGCCTTCAGAAGCACGTCCTTCAGTGAAGCCCCCCCCGAAGAGGCTTAAATGGGGGGGGGGGGGGGAGGCGCTGAAGGCAGCCAGCACCAGATTGAGATCCCAAGCTGGGACTAAGGCACAGCTCGGGGGCCACAGAAGCTTGATGGCCCACAAAAGACAAACCACATTCACATGTGAAACCAGGAGGACCCTTTGCACTCTACCCTAGAAGCATGCCAGGGCTGCCACCTGCACTCGCAATGAGCTGAGGGCCAAGCTGGCCTGCAGGAACCCCAGGATAGTTGATACAAGAGCTGCAAGGGAGCATATGTCATGCTGTGCGCACCAGGCCTCGAATAGCCACCAGATGCATACATGGGCTAGGGAAGTAGAATGCCAACAGGCCTTTAGTTGGGTCTCAACCACCTGAGAGGAATAGCTGCAATGTCTCGGCCATGCCCTTTCAAAACCCAGGTCATAAGCAAAAATAGATCCACCGCTGGCATACATACTAGTCCCTACATGACCAGGTCTGGGATGGCTAGCAACTGGACTGGCTCCTTTGCTAAGAGTCGCACCAGTTCTGCATACCATGGCCTGTGAGGCCAATCAGCAGCACCCTCTCCCAATGAGCCTCTATGCGCTGCAGTACCCACCCTATTGGAGGCTAGGGCAGGAAGACATTTAGCAGCTCTGCCCTGAGCCAGGACTGCATGAGGGCGTCTAGACCATCTTCCATCAGGAACCGCCGATGGCTGAAGAACCATGGGACTTCGGTGTTCTCCTGCCATGATATTAGGTCCATCACCAGATTCCTCTAGCAATTCACCATGGACCAGAACACTTCTTCCAAGAGGGATCACTCTTCTGGGTCCAGGGTGTGGTAACTGAGATAGTCTGCCTTAACATTGAGTGTGCCTGCCACAAGCACCACCGAAAGGGCCACCAGGTGACTCTCAGCCCACTGCACAAGTGGAATCACTTCCGCTGCCACCTGTGTACTCTGGGTGCCGTTCTGACGGTTGGATGTAAGCTACCATCGTGGTGTTGTCTGACAAGATCCATACCAGCTTGTGCTGTACGAGGGGCAGGAACACCTCAAGCACAAAGTGCACTGTTCTTGTCTCCAACTGGTTGATGGGCCAATGGCTCTCTTCGGCTGACCACCTGCCCTGCACCACCCTCGACAGGCAGTGACTGTCCCATCTAGACAGGCTCACATCTGTGATAACAACCAGTCAGTCCAGGGACTCCAGCTGCATTCCCGCCCGCAAATTTGTTGGGTCCAGCCACCACCATAGGCTGCCCCTCACCTGTCTTAATAGCAGCCACGCCTCTATCAATTAGAAGAGGGGTGACCAACAGGCCAGGAGATATGCCTGGAGAGGCCACATGTGCAGGCGGGCTCACAGTACCATGATAGCCTCACTGGAGCTGGTACTGTGGGCCCGTCTGCACATATGGCCTCTCCAGGCATATCTCCTGGCCTTTTGGTCACCCCTCTTCCGCTTGATGGATGTGTGGCTGCTATTGTCAAGACAGTGAGGGGCAGCTTATGGTGGTGGCTGGACCTGACGAATTTGTGGGCAGGAATGCAGCTGGAGCCCGCTTGGGGAGTCAGCAGGAACAGCGCTCATAGTTTTTATAGTGGTGGTGGCCTCACCATTTCCATGGCTGTAAACATAGGCCCTGGGGGGCACATTCTGTGCTGTGGCTAGTCCCTCCTCCACATGGTCAAACAGAGCATCCAGGGAAGTAAGCAGGGTGGCAGAAAGGAAATCCTGTAAAGCATGGCTCCTCGATTTGCGGGCTTGGGGGGACATCCTGGAACAGAGGGCAGTCTGCACTGTGCGCACTGATCATGTTGGTGCTATTCGTTTTCCTACCACACCTCAGACATTTTTTAAAGCCTGGTTTAGGCATGTTGATAGCAGTTTAACGTCCGATTTCTCTGATGTTCTCAAATGGGTTTTATGCTTGGGTTTTTTTTTGTGAATTGGAGAGCTGGGGAGTCCGTCTTGCTGGTAAGGTGGAAAAAGGAAGACTGGGTAGGCTAGGGGTGGGCCGGTGGGTTGGGCTACCTACACATGCTCAGAAAGGCTTACCTTTCTGAGCTCTGGAGATCATTTCCATATGGCGCCATCAGAGGACATCACCAGGTGAGTCTGACGATTCCTGCTCGTCCATGGATAACAGTGGGAGAGATGGTGGATGATCAGTAGGTTACAAAGCAGTAAGAAATTATGGTTTATAATGTGATAGGAAACCTGGATCTTTCTAAAGTTCTTTTTAGTCATCTGGAAGTATCAAATGTCTTTCAAAAGAATTCAGGAAATTAAGAACTTTACAAAGATCCAGGTTTCCTGTCACATTATAAACCATGATTCCTTACTGCTTTGTCACCTACTGATCACCCACCATCAATGTTCCCTCTAATTTTCTGTAGGCTGTGTGCGCATAAAATATCAGCTGTGTGCAGCTTTTGAAGGAAGGTTAAATTTTTGTGCGCCACTTAATGACACTCGGAGTTATATACTTTAAAATTTGACTACACGTCAGAATGCAGTATGTACACCACATTTGATTTTAATCAAATTAAATGAAAATAGACGATTACTAAATGAAGCGGGAAATTTCTAGTAATTACAATCATAACTTTTAAATTTTAAGACGTCTGTGTTGTTTTCTATCAGAATCAGAGCTGTAATTTTTGTGCGCTCTGTTGTAAAGTATGTGCGCTCGCTCGGCAAGGTGTGTGCGCGCGCACACGCGCACAGCTTAGAGGGAACAGTGCCCACCATCTCTCCCACCCCCACCCTCTTTCCCTGAGATTATCACTGGAATGCTTTTGTGATTCACTTATATAATATGGGAACATCAGCTTCTGCTCCTACTGTCTTCACCTGAAGAAGACGGTTTCAGCCTTTGAAAGCTAGCCAAAAAATGTATTAAGTTAGTCCAATAAAAAGGTATTGCCTCATTTTCTTTTTTTCATTTTAGTTACCGACAAAGAAGCATCTTCAAGGTGGCACCTTCTTTCTTGGTCAGCTGGATCCATTGAGTCCCACCTTCCTAAGTTTCGCCATGCACAGAGCACAAGGGAATCATTCCCGGCCACTTTAATTTCTCAGTTTTGCCTGCCCTGAGGTACTCTATATATAGAGCAAACACACACTAAACATTAATTTTCACATTATACTTGAAATAAAGAGGTTTGGTTTTTTTTAACATGTTGCTGTTTCTTTTTCAGATGAAAGTGCAGGAAGCATCTGGGCACTGCCTTACTGTATGGTGAAAGGAATTCTCACCAACATTATCTTGGTGATTCTGTTAATAACGATTACTGTCGTGCATTTCAAAACCAGACAAGGAAATTCACAGCATCATGACATTTTTCTTTATCAATTATATGTCATTTCTAAAAACGTCATCATTATGTGCGATCATTATAAATTTGAAAAGAGGTAAGTGTGTCCTGACTGGGGCGGAGTGGCCTAGTGGTTAGGACATGGTAACTCAGGTCGGGGGTTCAAGTCCCACCTGGGGACAGCAATCTCAGCCTGGAGGGACTTGGGTTTCTAGTCCTATAGGCACTCCTTGTGGCCTTGGCAAGCCACTTAATCTTCCACTGCCTCAGGTACACAAAGATTGGAGCCCTTTGGGGACGAGGGAATATATCCAGTACCTGTATGTAGTAATTATATAATGTAAACCGCTTTGATTGAAGGATAAGGCAGTATAGAAAACTGGTTAAATAAATAAATAAGCAGAGATTATTTTGTCCCGATGAAAGGATGCAGATATCTACAGGTGGACACCTTGGAGTGGAGGCGTAGCCTAGTGGTCAGAGCAGCATAAGCCAATGTTCAAAGGCACCTTACCATTGACACTCCTTATGATCTCAGGGACATCACTTCACCCTCCCATTGTCTCAGGGACCTTCGTAGGTGCCTATTTAAGAAAGATTCTCTCTCATTTTTTTTGTCTGGGGAAAATGCTTAGTAAACAGTGCTCTTAGATAAGCCTTCTGGGGACAGGGAAACGCCTGACTATAACTTGCTCTGAGCTACCAAATGAAAAGCTGTAAGCTAAATCCAAAAACATAAATTCACCCATTTTGGGAGTTAAGGTTCTAATGTTAGCCAGATGCCCTCTGAGCATCAGTGTAAAACAGACATCGGCCCAGTCTGTTTATTGTTAGGGCTACCATTAGTCCTATTTTAAGAGGCTTCCTCCTGGGCTCTTTCAGGTGTGTCCTCCAGGTTTTTTAATTTTGCATGGGAGAGAAATCCTTGTATGTGCCCACAGCCAATACACCTAACTACATGATGAAGAAACCTTTTCTTGCCTATTAGTCAGCCTGAACACATGGGGTTGCTAAAGAGAAAAAGAGATGCACTCAACTCCAAAGGCAACGGTTTTGTTCTGCATAACTGATGTTCTCTTCTTTTCCATCTAGAACTTTCTGTTCATTTGCTGTCCTCTCTGTTAACACTGCACTCCCCCTGGTCCTTGTAAGGCTAATGCAGTGAAATCCCACCCTAGACCTCTGCTTTCTTGGTTAGAAATGAAAGAAAGCGGAGCTGGGTTGGGTGGCAAGTTATTACCACTATTATACAAGGCTCACGTTTGTTTAAAGGTGGTTCCTTCTTGAAAGAACAAAAGACATTGAGAGGAAGGAGGTTGAAGCATCAGATTAATCTGTGACCCTCTGGAGAAGGTAATAAAAAGCCAAAAAGAGGTATCACTTTACTGATAACATTAAGACAAAATTTCCATGGCAAAGAGAGAAAGGGAAATGGAAATTGAATTTAGCTCACACCTTGCCTCAGTTCAAGATAACTAACATTCAGGTACAGCAGGTATTTCCTATCCCCAGAGGGCTTACAATCTAATTTTGCACCCGAGGTAAATGACTTGCCTAATGCCCAAGATCACAAGGGCTGTGATGATTGGGAAGCAGAGTGTCCTGTCTGCAGACCTGGATCCTATATACCACTGGCAAATAAAGACGCTGGAAATTTACAGTATACATTCAAATAGTTTGTTCAGAGAGGGAGAACATCTTCAAAATAAACAGGAAGAGCATAGGATAGAGTGGCCTAGTTGTTGGTACCTCAAGCTGGAGGGCCAAGGGTTCAAATCCTGCTAGAAGGCAGCAGCCTTGCCCCAGAAGGACAGGGTTTCTAATTCTAATTCTGAACCCCTCAGGGACAAGGGAAATACATATACAGTACCTGAATATACACTGCTTGGACTTGTAGAAAAGCAATATATAAAATAGCTAAATAAATAGCTCAGGGCTCAGTAGAAGTGACTCAGGGAGTTGAGCTTGGGAGAAGACCCTGGGAGCTTCAGGAGGGCCCAGCAAGAGGATGAGTCCCTTAAACATACCTGAGAGTGAGTTTTGGAGGTGGATGACCTAATGGGAGACAGCCAACATGGCTTTAGACAAGGAAGATCTTGTCTTACTAATCTGTTATGTTTTTTTTGAAGGAGTGAATAATCAGGTGGACAAAGGTGAGTCGGTTGATATTGTGTATCTGGACTTTCAGAAAGCCTTTGACAAGGTCCCTCATGAGAGACCTTTGGCAAAACTAAAGAGTCATGGGATAGGAGGCAGTGTACTATTGTGGATCAGGAACTGGTTATAAGATAGAAAGCAGAGGGTAGGGCTAAATGGCCAATTTTCCCAATGGAGAAAGGTGACTAGTGGTGTACCCCAGGGATCTGTGCTGGGTCCGCTGCTTTTTGACATATTCATAAATGACCTGGAAAGTGGAATAACGAGTGAGGTTATCAAATCTGCAGATGACACAAAACTATTTAAAGTTGTTAAAACCCAAGAGGATTGTGGAAAATTGCAAGAGGATCTTGATAAATTGGAAGACTGGGCATCAAAATGGCAGATGAAATTTAATGTGGACAAGTGCAAGGTTATGCACCTAGGGAAAAACAACCCAAACTATGGTTACACGATGCAAGGTTCCACATTAGGAACCACCACCCAGGAAAAAGATTTAGGCGTCATTGTGGATAGCATGTTAAAATCCTCGGCCCAGTGTGCAGCGGCGGCCAAGAGAGCAAATAGAATGCTAGGTATCATAAGGAAAGGAATGGAAAATAAAACAAAAGATATTATAATGCCTCTATATCGTTCCATGGTGAGACCGCACCTTGAATATTGTGTGCAATTCTGGTCGCCGTATCTTAAAAAGGATATAGCGATTTTAGAAAAGGTTCAGAGAAGAGCCACCAAAATGGTAAAGGAGATGGAAGGATACTCCTATGAAGAAAGGCTTAAAAGGTTAGGGCTCTTTAACCTTGAAAAGAGACGGCTGAGGGGAGATATGATAGAAGTCTATATATTAATGAACGGAGTGGAACGGGTAAACGTAGATCGATTGTTTACCTTATCAGAATATAGAAAGACTAGGGGACATGCAATGAAGCTACAGGGTAAACTATTTAAGACTAATAAAAGAAAATATTTTTTCACTCAACGTGTAATCAAACTCTGGAATTTGTTACCGGAGGATGTAGTAAAGGCTGTTAGTGTAGCTGGGTTTAAAAAAGATTTGGACAAGTTCCTGGAGGAAAGGTCCATAAACCATGATTAAGAAGGGACCCAGGATATCAATGCTTGAACCAATACAAGCATTGTGGAACCTGTGTCCCTTGGGGAAACTGCTAGGTACATATGACCTAGATTGGCCACTGTTGGAAACAGAATACTGGGCTTGATGGACCTTGGTCTGACCCAGTTTGGCATATCTTATGTTCTTATGAGGTTCCAGTAGGTTATGGAGAGTCCCCTGCATGAACCTTTCCCTAGTTTGTGCTAAAGGGAGATTTATTATTCAGAGTGGCTGAGGGCCGCTAGAGGGGGAATTGTAGCCCTAGGCATTAAGACTGAGTCACCCTGCCAATCAGAGGAGACTGCCTGCAATAAAACCTAGCTTTTTACTTACCCCACCATAGAGAGATCTCATGGAGAGGTGCAGTAATAATTCCTGTTGGCTTTGGAGCTTGAATTACCTGAGCCTATGAAGGAAACCTCATAAATCAGGCCTAAAGGTTTATGTATTTCTAGAGATTTTTAGTGCAGGTGAAATGGGGCCATTCAGAACACTGGGGACCCATACCCTTCAAGATCACAAAGAAATCGACAGTGATTGTTTTGTGCAGAAGAGATCGTGGTGTTCTGCAGGATGAAGAGGTTCCTCACCACCACTGCTCTGGATAAGAAAATAAGATTTGCCATGCTCGGTCAGACCAGTATCATGTTTCCAACAGTGGCCAGTCCAGATCATAAGTACCTGTCAGGTTCCCAAAAGGTAGACCAGTTCCATGCTGCTTATCCCAGGCATAAGCAGTGGATTTCCCCAGTCTACTCTGATAATGGTTTATGGACTTTTCCTCTGGGAACTTGTCCAAACCTATTTTAAACCCAGCTACACTAAGAGCTTTTATTACATTCTCCAACAACAATTTCCAGAGCTTAATTATGCAGAGTAAATTAAGTTCTGGAATTCTTAACAGCTGTCACCATCATCTGTCAGAGGCTCCAATGTTCAGTAAAAGGCAGAGAAAGCACTGTCTCAAATCTTGTGCTTTGCCCATTTCAGCTGGAAAATAGTTGGGGGGGGGGGGGGTGTGCACATTTCCAGTGATTTACCTTCCCACAGACACTAAGGAGATGATTGCATAAAATCATTCCCACTTGTAAATGACCTCATAGAATACCGACCAGCATACAAGTACCTTCATTGACATGATAGCATTTATTTTACAGATAGACACACGCATGGGTGGAGTTTGAGTGGAACGTGCATGCACACGCATAGATTATAAAATATATATGTACACACTTAAAAAATATAGGCAGGGTCATTTATACCAGCTCACCCAAGTCAACCTTGCCACAGTAAGCACTCACCCTCAAGTCCGCCAAATCATACTACACCCATATCATAATCCAGCACAGGGTTAGAAGTGGACATGTGTAGGTTGTGAAGTCTCATTTCATAGGGTTTCCTGTGTACCCTTCCCAATCTGACTCACTTTATGCTCAGTAAAGAATTAATGTGATGTCAGCAGCAAAAATCACCCAAGAGGTTGTTTTGTCCATTCATGGAAACTGAATTTAAAAAGGATGTGAAAAATTTGGGGGTATGCTTGGATGAAACTGTCATTTAGAAAGCATGGGGCGTATATTCAGTGGAGGCAGTTGGTGCACTTAAAGTGGCTGGCAATCACCCTTTTTTTTTTTTTCAAAGGTTTATTTATTCAGAACATAGTAAAACAAAGGCACACAGTGAAAGCGAACAGTTTTTTTTCACTTTTGAGAAGAAAGGCAGCCCCCAGGTGTGGCTGTGTCTTGTCCACCTCCCGGGGTTAATAATAACACCACAAACATAATAACCAAACACAGTACAGTAACCAAAAACAACAGATCATAAGGCCATTCCATACAACCCCCCCATTCCCTACAACCCCCCCATTCCCCCCCTCCCTTCCCCCCCTCCTGATACTGATTCATACGAGGATATCGTAATATTGGAGCACTCACAACTCAACTGATTACCATCCAACCCTGAGCACCTCACTACGGATCTTCGGCCCCAATTTTTGAATATAGGGCATCCAAATCAGCAAAAAAGTGGTCCAGCTTTGGGGATGTCCCTGCGCACTTCTACGTTCCATCAGCATCAACTGATGGAAACTGTTACGCCACTCCAAAAAGGAGGGGACCACCGGCTCCCTCCAGTGACGCAAAATAGGGCCTTTACCCACCAGACAGGCCTTTCGTGTTAGTATCCGCTCCCACCTCCCCCTCACCCGGGAAGGGCCCAAGTGGTCCAACACGACCAGGAAAGCCGTCCAGTCAATCTGCTGACTCAACAAACCTCCTAGATACGCCCCTATACGCAGCCAATATTGACGGATAGGAGAACAGCCCCACCACATATGACCCAGGTCCGCTAGAGCACAGGAACATTTAGGGCAACCTCCCTCCGGAGTAAGACGGCTGCACATCGCACGTCTCGGAGAGAAATGAGCTCGAAGAATAGCTTTAAATTGTATTTCACGCCATCGGGCCCCCTCCACCAGCCGCGCAATGCGACCCAGTGCACCCCGCACCGCCCCCGGCACTATTCTTTGGCCGAGGTCTTTTGCCCAAGCATTTTCCACTGAGGAGTAATCCAACGGCAAACTGAGCTGATCCAACCTCTGTTTTAACTCCGCTATGGTCGGGGGAGAATCCCCCCCCAAGGCAAAAAATTCTAATATCCGTGTTGAGTGTTGTATAGTTAATTCCCGAGGAGACAAAGATCTAACATAATGGGAAAGTTGTGCATACGCAAGAAAGGACACCCCGAGTGGCAGGTCATATTCCATACATAATACCGTTAAGGATTTACAGCTCCCATCCTGCTCCACCACCTGTCCCAGTCGCCGTAATCCTAGTCGTTCCCACTGCCGAAAGGGAGCCGACTCGAGTCCCGGTACAAAGCACGCGTTGCCGTGTATGGGCAATCACCCTTTTAATTTCTACCCAGATAGTCCATGTCGGGACCACATCCGGCAACTGGCAATGAATATCCAGGTTGCCTGGTTAGCCAATTAGCTATCCAGTCAGCAGCAATATAGAGTTGGGAACATTCAGCAGCATGAAAGGGTTTAGTACCACTGAATAGCCCGCTGACCATGGTTTAACCATTTAGAAGGTTAACTGGTTAAATCGTTTTGAAAATGTCCCTACAAATATCTACAGTGGTTAAATCTTTTTTTCATAATTTAAAGGAGGATACAAAGATTGTGGAGTTATTTAGATAAGAATATATTGATTCATGCTATGGTACTGATGAAATAGATTATAGTAATACGATGCATCCTCAGAGCAATAGATACCAGAGCAGCAGACCTCGGGAAGAACAGACAGGTGCCACTAGACATCGGCTAATCAGAACAAGCCTAGTACCCAAGCCTAGCATGTTACCCTTGCATACCATTTGTGTCGCTGGACATGAAGGCACATTGTGCAAGCAAGCAGTTGGCAACATACGTTTCCAAAGTCTATCAAGTACCACCAGATGTGAAGGCCTGTAGTGCAAGCGTTTTCACAATGTCTACCAAAGGGTGGCATTACAACGAGAAAAGTGCAGTGAAGCACACAAGAAAAATGACCGCCCTGAAAGGTAATTGGAGGTAATAGGGAAGCTTGAATAAGAGATTTTGGTGGCAAAGGTTTGTGAAAAATATGATATTGTGAAACAGACAAGGTTCGATAGTCACAAGAGGAAGGAAAAGTTGTTGAAACATCAGGTTGATATGAAAGAAGATTTAACTGGCTTAAGCAATAGGAAAATGTTGCAGTATGCCAGTGGTGTTCCCAGCCCCCTAGGTACCCAGGGAAGGCACGCCCCCATATGGCCAGTGTTCCTCTTCCGGCCAGTGCCCCCCCCTATGGCATAGCATGGTGAGGCTTCCCCCCCCCCCCCCAATTGGGCACACACTTTGGAGGCAGTGTGGCAAATTTACCTTAAAGACAGATGACTTACTGCACTGCCTCCAATCCAGGTCTGGCAGCTCTTCTCTCCTGGACTGAAGTCTCACAATTTGCACAGCAAGCCACCTGGCTTTAACATAAACGTTTGCCACGCTGCTTCCGAAGTGTGGGCCTGGCAGGAGTACAGTTCCCCCTCCCAACCGGTACCCAGGGTGGGTTGACCCACTGCCCATCTTTGGTACATCACTGGGCATGATAGAAAAGTTGAAGATGTAATGTATCGGTTTGTGACAATGCATACTGAAGGTGTGTGTGCACACCCCAGAAATTCAAGACGTAGTGATAAGGTTTGCACAGAAAATATCTGCTAATTATTCTTTCATGGCAAGTGATGGGTGGGTGTTATGTTTCTGAAAACGCCATGGAATTTCTGTAAAGCATAAGGTGGAAGAAGGCAAAGCAATGTCACCGGCATACCATGCCTCAAGTCTGTCATTGTTGGGACCACTAGGCAGCCTCAGGCCATCAAGGATATTCTGCAGGAGCTGCCCGTGCACAACTATCAATCAAACAATGCTTGGTTTACCCATGACATAATGGGGCAACTGTCTCCAGAACTATTTTGTACCTAGGATGTTAAGACACCAACTGGAAGACCTTTAACACATGGAGAACATCAAGCCTGACTTGTTCTTGGACAACGTGCCTTCATATCTGGAAGCTCACAAGATGGTCAGCAAGTGCAGAGGAATTAAGTTTGTGTGTGCTGGAAGAAACACAACCATTCCTAATACAGCCCATGGATCAAGGCATCATTGTTTCAATGAAGAGGCTTGTGATAAGGAAGCTTATCATAGTTCAGGAAGAAATAATACAAGAGGTGAATTGGCTCTGAATAAGCAACCTGTGCTGGCTGGTAAAAACACTAAAACAGGGTGTTTACCTAAAAGACTACCAGACCCGGAATGCACTGGTTTACAGAAAGCCTCTAGGAGAGCTGAAGTAGGGAAACGTGTGCCTAATCAGAGAAGCAATGATGTAATCCCTAATCACACATCTCCTAGGGCAGGGCTTAATTCAGAACACTTGCAGTGTGCTAGGGTGGAGCGGCCATCTAGGCACTTTAAAGCTAGAAGAAATTCATCATACAGACATCAAGGTGAGCAAGGAGAGCGATGGCAGCAAGGACAGCAAGAGCTGGAGAAGGAGAGACTGATCGTGAACAGAAAGAAGAACAGCAAGACGTCCAGAAGGTCTAAGAAAGGAGCCCAAGGCAGTACGTATACTGGGAGAGATTCCTGGGGCAAGCATTCTTCATTGGACTGGAAGAAGCCAGAGGCTTGGAGATATACAGCCAGGAACCCTTGGACAGCACCTGTAAAGGAGACGGCTGCATCTACAGAAAGAAGGAGCTCTAATACCTATTTAAGGAGGTATGGGAAAAGAGACCTGAAGTCCGGGATTCTGACTGGAGAGCTGGGCACAGAGGTTTTGCTACCTACTGGCCAAAATACCCAGAGAAGAAACCTAATGACAACGTGATCTCAGGTATGAGCTCTGATCTGTTCCCTAGCTTTGCACAAGGAAGACAGCAGGGAAACAGTTTCTATCCTGGTAGAGATCAGTTAGAGAAATCCTCTGGGCCAGTGTTTGAAAGTGATCCTATGATATTTCAAGAGCAAGGGGAAATATCAGATGAGGAAGTTGAATGCATGGATTGTTCTCTTTCTAAGCTGCTGTTCTAAAGTAATCCTCAGTTAAGGATCAAACACCAAAAGGAACTGTACTGATTTTTAACTTCCCAGAAAAGTTTCCTTGAGAGAAAGCTTTGGGGAAAGTTGGAGCCACGTGGAGAGTGGACCAGCAATGATTTGCAGCTGGTTAAGCACCTGTGATTAGAGCAAGGCACAAGTGTACGTGGGACTTTGGAGAAAAGCTTTTTCTCTGTGTGAAAGGAAGAAAGCTGTTTTTTTTGATAAAGAGAATTTTCCTTTTGGGTTTATTTTTCATTCCAGCACTGCTAAGAAAGTTTATTAGCAGGGGCTAGAAGAAAGACCTTTTCTGTTCCATCAAGGTCTTTACTGAGTTGCTGCATAAGTAATTCAGTTGCCTTATTTGTTTTCTTTCTGGAATAAAACTCTTGAAGAAATTATCCTGTTGATGTTACCAAGCATATCTGTGCGAGGGAATAACACCTCATAAATAAAATCTGTTTTCTGCTTTACACTCGAGCAACTACAATTCTTTATTCTTGTTAAACGGCTAGTTTTGTGTGATTGAACTACAAGACCCACAATCCTTTGCAAGTCAAGTAAATTCATGTCCTTGCCAAGATTGTGGAACTTTCACAACAAGCACCCCCGTTTACAGGCTGTACCGTTGCCATTTACTTAAGGACATCTTGGTCATGGTAGATGACATGAAGGCTAAGGGGGGAGTGGACAGTCATGTTAAGAAAACACACCAGAACCTCCATTCTTGCAATATAAATCAGTGATCTTCAAAGGGGCTAGAGCATGGAATGAAGTTAAGCCATCCACCCTTGAGAGGTGTTGGAAGAAAATGCTACATGACATTTGATCTGAAATTTGATTTTCAATGTTTTGAGCATGCTGACTTTCTACTACTATTACTAATGAGCATTTGTATAGCACTACAAGACGTATGCAGCGCTGCAGAGACATGTAAGAGACAGTCCTTTATCATTAGAGCTTACAATCTAGACAACACAGAAGGATACATCTAGGGGGAATGGTAAAGAAACAAGATGATCAGGTGAGTCAAGATCCAAAAGCAGCAGTGAAGAGTGTGTTTTCAACCTGGATTGAAAACAGGTAGCTTGTTCCAGGTGTAAGGTGCAGCAAGGTGAAAGGAGCAAAGTGTGGAGTAAGGGCACAGATAAAAGCAATTTGCCAGAAGAGCGGAGTTCCAGAGAAAGGGGGGGGGGATGTAGGGAGAGATAAGAGAAGAAAGGTAGTGAGGAGCTGCAGAGTGAATGCATTTAAAGGTCAGCAGGAGAAGTTTGAAATGGATACGGAAACGGAGAGGGAGCCAGTGAAGTGACTTGAGAAGAAGGGTAATATGGGCATGACAAGGCTGGCGGAAGATTAGCCGTGCAGCAGAGTGTTGAACAGATTGAAGGGGAGAGAGATGATTCAGACAGAGACCAGCAAGGAGTAGGTTACAGTAGTCAAGAAGGGAGGTGATTAAGGAGTGGATAAGTGTCTTGATAGTGTGTTTAGAAAGGAATGGGTGGATTTTGTTGATGTTATAGAGAAAGAAACAACAGATCTTAGCAATCAGATGGATGTGTGTGGAGAAGGAGAGAGAGGAGTCAAAAAGAACCCCAAGGTTGCGAGCCGAGGAAATATGGAGGAGTAGAGAGTTATCCACAGAGAGTGAGAAAGGAGGAAGAGGAGAGGACATTTTAGGGGGAAAAATAAGAAGCTCAGTTTTGGCCATGTTCAATTTCAAGCGGCAGTGAGACATCCAAGCAGCAATGTCAGAAAGGCAGGCAGAGATCCGGGTCTAGATTGCCAGAGAGATTTCAGGCCGTACAGATGTAGATCTGGGCATCATCAGCATAAAGATGGTACTGAAAGCCATGGGAAGAGATGAGCGCACCAAGGAACTGGAGAAAAGGAGCGGATCAAGACAAATCCTTGGGGTAGGAGTGAGAGTGGGATAGCAGCAGAGGAGGAGCCACCAGAACAAACACTGAAAGAGCGATGGGAAAGATAAGAGAAGAACCAGAATAGTATAGAGTCCTTAAAACCAAGCGAGGACAGGGTATCAAGGAGAATGTTGTGGTCAACAGTGTCAAAAGCAGCAGAGAGGACAAGAAGAATGAGGACACCCATGGAGTTTGCCAGGAACAAGTTACTGGAGGACTTTGGCAAGAGACATTTCAGTAGAGTGTAAAAGGATGAAAGGCAGATTGTAAAGGATCCAGGAGGGCATGAGAGGAGAGAAAGTCAAGGCAGCAGCAGTGAACGGCGCGTTCAAGTAGTTTAGAAACAAAGGGGAGGAGGGAGATGGGTCGATAATTAGAAGGACAGGTAGGATCAAGTGAGGGTTTCTTAAGGAGAGGTGTAACTACAGCATGCTTGAAGGCTGCAGGGACAGTTGCAGTGAAGAACGATAGGTTGAAAACACGAGAAATGGAAGGGACAACAGTGGAGGAGATGGGGCTTAGGAGACGGGTGGGGATAGGATCAGAGGAGCAGGTAGTGAGTTTGGAGGAAGAAAGAAGGTGTGCCGTTTCCTCTTCAGAGATCACAGAAAAGGAAGAGAGGGTAGCAGAGGTAGAGAGGGAGGAGGGGAAGTAGCTGACTTTGTGGGGAATTGGAGGGTGATCTTGTGAATTTTGTCATGGAAATAGTCAGCTAGGGTTTGAGCAGAAAAGGAGGGAGGGGTCGGAGGTGGAGACACCTTAAGGAGAGAGTTGAGAGTAGTAAAGAGATGGCAAGGGTCAGAGGCAAGAGAGTTAGTCAGATGGACATAATAGTCTTGTTTGGCAAGTATTATGGCTGACTGGAAAGAGACAAGCATGAATTTGAAGTGTAGAAAGTCCGCAAGGGAGTGGGATTTCGGCCAAACATGCTCAGCTGAATGGGCACAGGAACGTAGATAGCGGGTAGTGGATGAAAGCCAAGGATGGGGTGCAGTACGCCTCACAGGACATGGCTTGGGCGGAGCGAGAGCTTCCAGAGCAGAGGAGAGGAGAGTGCAGCCTTATAGGAAGCTACTGCCTCGTCAGACTTAGATGACATAGTGAAGGAAAGAGATGGAAGAAACAGTGGAGGAGAGAACCAAAGGATCAATAGCATGAAGATTTCTAAATAGGTTGGAGGAGGCAGGACAAGGGTGAGGTGGTGGGTGATGAAGAGTGAAGCTTAGCAGGTGATGGTCATATAAGGGAAGAACTGAGCTACAGAAGTTTGAGAGTAAGCAATTAGAGAAAAATACAAGGTCAGTGGCCATACTGGTGAGTGGGGGCAGTAGAGCAAAGCTGGAGGTCGAATGAGGAGGTAAGGGAAAGGAGCTTTAAAAGCATAAAGATCAGAGGGGTTGTCAACATGAATGTTAAAATCCACGAGAATAAGAGTGGGGGGAAGAGGAATCCAGAAAGAAGGAGAGCCACGAGTCAAAGTCAGTGAGAAAGGTAGAAGTAGACTTGTCAGGAGGTTGATAAATAACAGCTACCTGGCAAGGTAGTGGAGTGAAAAGGCAAATGGCGTGGACTTCAAAAGAGGAAAAGGAGTGTGACTGAGGCAGGAGAGGTTAGAATTGGCAGGAGGGAGAAAACAGAAGCCCAACACCACGAACATGGCCAGTGGGACAAGGCGTGTGGGAGAACCGACCATGTTTCCTGTAAATAGTTATCTCCAAGTTATAATGCCCTGTTCAATGTAATTTCAGTTTGTGCAATGTAAACCGTCTTGATATCATGAAAGGCGGTATATAAGAAATGTTAAATAAACTGATAGCCACCATGACAGAGAGCAGTGACAGATGCTGCATCTTCTGGGAGGAGCCAGGTCTCAGTTAGAGCAAGAAGATAAAGAGCAAGGTCTCAGTTAGAGCAAGAAGATAAAGAGCGATAGGTTGAAAACACGAGAAATGGAAGGGACAACAGTGGAGGAGATGGGGCTTAGGAGACGGGTGGGGATAGGATCAGAGGAGCAGGTAGTGAGTTTGGAGGAAGAAAGAAGGTGTGCAGAGATCATGAGTAAAAGCAAGTTTATTAGAGATGGAGTGTGCGTTCCACAAGACACATGAGAAAGGGAGAGTGGAAGGGGACAGGAGAGGGATATGAATAAGATTAGACATGTTGTGTGAAGATCTCTTCTCAGAGTGTGACAGAAGTCTAGGGGGGCCAGGGTTGGGGTTGATATCTCTGGATGAGAGAAGGAGTAGCAGCAGTGTACGGGGCAGAGAGGAGACAGTATGGCAGAAACAAGGGTGAGGTTGTCTTACAGAGAGTAGATGGCTGAATGAGAGAGAGAGAAAGTGGTGAAGCTCAAGAGCTGATGACAGGGTAGAAGACAGGATGGAGGGGGAAGTGAGGATGGTAAAGGGGAGAGAAGGAGGGAAGGAGTGAAGGTGCTGGTAGGAGGGGAGACAATTAGGGAACATGAAGAAAAGGAAGACAATGTGATGAGGAGCCACAGAAGAGAGATGGAGAGTAGAACAGAGACCAGAAGAAAAAGAAAGGTAGGAGAGAGACCACAGGGGATTAGGTGCACCTGTGAGAAAGTGAGGTAATGTGCAGATGGCAGCTACAAGAGACTGGGTGGGTGGGGTATAAATTATTCAGCTGAAAAAAGCTGAACAAAAAAGTGTAAAAAAAAAGGGGTAATGAGAGCTAAGGGAGCACACTAACAATGATAAATAAATAAATATGTAGAGAGAGAGAGACAGGACTTAGAGAAAGCCAGCAAATTCACTCAAAAGAAGAGACATTCGCAGAAGCAGGAAAAAGGAGACAACAGAAGATGATTGGAGGAAGATGATGGTGAACCAGGCTACCACACCCTCTCAGAGGATGACATAGCACAATTACTTACCTGTAACAGGTGATCTCTGGGAACAGCAGGAATAAGTCTTCACATATGGGTACGTCGGTACCGACGGAGCCTGCGCGGGAACGCTCCCCAGCGTCCAATCAGAAAGCTTTTGGGAGCATCCCTCAGCGCCTGCGTGCTGCCTTCCCGCCTTTCCAACTGTCTCTCCTCAGTTGAGTTTTATAGCTGAGACAAAGAGAGAGAAAGAGGAAAGGAAAGATAGATAGAGAGATACAACTCCTAGGGGAGGTGGGTGGGTTGTGAAGACTTATTCCTGCTGTTCCCAGAGATCACCTGTTACAGGTAAGTAACTGTGCTATCTCCAGGAACAAGCAGGAATGAGTCTTCACATATGGGGACTCCCAAGCTAAAATGCCTGGAGCCCTAGCATGGTGGGGATTGAAACATGCTACACCTCATATGGCCAGGCATCCTGAGGATGGAGGGTAGGAGTTGAAAAGAGAGGAGCGGTAGAAAAACAGCTAACCTAAAATAGGACTACAGGTAAGGAGTCCTTGTATGTATGATAATTATCATGAAAATATTGAAAAGAACAATCACAATATGGACCTCACCTACTGGAGTGCAGGAAGTAGAGAGGCTGATGGAGTCTACTGGGGATCCACTAGAGGAATCTTCCAGGTGACCTCACTGAAGTGAAGGTCCAAATCTGGAAGTGACAGGTGACCCAGGTGTCAACTGGGGTAGTACAAAAACGGTAGGTCTTTAGTGGAAAGCTTTATGGAAAAAGCTGGGAACTCTTTTGGTTACAGAGTTACTCACAGTTAGGAGCAAAAGAGGAAGACTGACCGATTTCGACGAACTAGCCCAGTCCTGGAGGGAAGAAGGGGTATGGGAAAAAAGCCCGTATTCCCAAGAAGGACAGATGTCTGAAGGGTTGAAACCTCAGATCTACTGAAGATCCACCATGTCTTTCCTAACTGGTGAGAGATAGGAAAGATATTGGAGCATGGAGCTTCAGGGATACCTAAACCTAGGGTTAAGGTAGGAACTGTCAGTACCACAGCAGTGGTTGTGTGCATAATACCCCACACATACTGTGGGACAGTATGAACATATGCAAGCCCACTGTCTGGAACCTATAGGAAGGTAAAACCTTTATAAGCATAGACAGTTAGAGAGATAAGTATTTAAATACATATCTACCTATAAGGAAGCATCTCGACAGATATATATATATATATATATATATATGTCTACAGAGAGATCTGGAGGGGCATAACATATGCACACGCAGCTTACAGACATATGTATCTATAGAAATGTATATAGATATATATACCTACATGAATATATAGGTCTAAAGATAAATGTCTGCAATTGAGCAGATAGAGATATGTCCATAAGAACATTCACATGTGAAGAGGAAAGATTCATCTAATAACAAGAAGGTGGAACCTACTTGAGAAGATATAGAGAATCTATTCCCCCTGGTTAAGATGGTGCAGGAATGCTATCCAGTGAAATAACCAGGATGGCTGCGTGAAAAAACAGAGGATAATATCAGTCTGTAAACAGCAAGTCCTGAGTCCTGTAGAACTCTCGCATGGTAAATGAACAGAAAACGCATAGGATGAGATACCAGGTTGACCCACTGGAGGGACACAAAGGGGTATCATGCGGTATTAGTTAAATATGTGCTGTCCATGAAGGAGTAGGATACCATGAGGACAAGCTGCAAGGAAAAAAGAGCATATTCCCTGTAGGAATTGGAGAACTCTTTAGACTTTCACGTAGAAAAAGCTTATGTCCTGTATTATAAAAGGAGATAGTAGGGTGTGGAGAACCCTCACAGTCATGGAAAATGACTGAGGAAGCCTTTTCCAACCATATAGGATAGTCATTAGAGACAAAAACCCATGCTCTCTAGCAAGGGCCCATAGTAGAAAGCTTCTCTGTAAGATTGCAGAGCATTATGCAGGAGAATTGGGAAATAAAACTGGCTGTTGGAGAAAACCTGCTGCCACGTCAACTATGCCGCCAAATCCAAAGGAATTGGAGATGGCAAGAAAAGAAGATAGTGTGATAAGCCTGAAGTGATAAGAATTATCCAAGACAGATGAAAGCACTATCTTGGAATCACTACTAAGGCCAGACAGAAAGTAGTGGAAGACAAGACTGGAAACTTGTGGAAAAGTACCAGTAGTCCAATCACTGGAACTCCTGCATGGGCAGCTGCTGAATAAGACAGCAGAGAGAATCTGTCTGTGTAAAACAGAGAGAATAGACAGAATAAGAGGAGAAATTCCTGTTGCTGTCCGAGCTGCCCAGACAAAAGAAGGGAGTTTATTCAAGAGAAAAAACTCCACACTGGAATGAAAGAAATTAGAAAGGCTAAAGAAGCCCTGCAGTGGTATGGTACCACTCTTTCAGGGGAAACCCTGGATGAGAGGGTAGAGAAACAGGAGCTGAAGGGTGACTTACCATGTGGTAAGTCTGTGGAAGGAAAAAATTCATGTTGGAACAGAAAACTATCATGGGATAGTTGTTAAACCTCTCTTCTTGGTAGGAAGAAGAGGAGAAACCTGTGACCCATAGACATGAATATCCTGACAGCTCAGCATACCTAGGAGCAACTGGATGTCCTGAGAAAAGGAATCCATGTGTAGAGTTTTGAATGAAAAAACTTCTACTGAGAAGAAGTCAACTGTAGGTTGTAAACTTCAGGACCCTATGGTTGCTGGGTTTGTTCAGCCTGGCTAGAGTTTGGATTCTTCAGACGAGGGCGAGGTTTCCCCTGCTTGGGAACATCTGTATGATGGGCAGGAGAAGAGTGAAACCTTTTTCTCCTAGGGAAAGAAGGTTTGGTAGGGCATTTTCTACCTACTGGGGAAGGAGAAGGCTTAGAATAGCTTCCAGAAACAGAAAAGTCAGTGGACCACTGAGCAACCTGATGTAAAGACTCCTTATTGAAGAGATTTTCCCCAGTGCAAGGAGTATTACCCAGTCTTTGTTGTGCCCATCTGCTTGAGTCTGAAGCTTGGAGCCAGGCTCTACGTCGTGCCCCTATGGCTATAGCAGAGGTTCTGCTAACAGACTCAAAGGAGTCTAGGGAAGCACGAGTAAGAAACCAAGAGATACTTTGAATATGACTAAGTAATAAGGAATAGTCTGCAGTCTTGGGCTCTGAAAGAAAAGGAGTCAAAAGATATAATTTCTTTGTGACCTCCTGAAGGGATAGACTCATATAAAAATATATGAAAGAATCCTTGTTGACAGCATGGATGTCTGGAAGGTTTGACGTCCAAAGGCATCTAGTGTCCTAGACTCACGACCTGGTGGGTAAGAAGAGTGCTTCTTCTTACTTTTCACCTTCCTCATTGCTGATTCCACCACAATGGAATGATGGGGAAGTTGAGTCTTTTGAAACCCTGGAGAGGGGGGCACCTGATACAGAAGATCAGTTGCTCTAGAAGGTGAGGGAACCCTTAAAGGTGCTTCCCACATTCTTAGAAGAAGATCCTGCAAGGAATGATGTAAAGGAAGCATTATATTTTCCTTTTCTCCAGTAGAAAGAGAGCCTTGTGTAGGATCATAGCCAGGGATAGGAATAGCAAGAGATGTTGCCATATTCAGGAGAAAATTCTGAAAAGAAGGATCTCCAAAGGGAATCGTCCCTGGACAGGCTAGACCTGAAGAACTAGCCCGGGCACCGGAGGATCTACTTGAGAATATAGGAATATAAGATCCTGCACGGTGCAAGAAAGGATCCTTAAGGGATGGATGCTGGTACTGGAGGTCATGACCTGAGACAGTCAGTACTGCATCGTCCATGCCAGGTATCGACTCCAAACTTGGTATAGAAAGGAGCGACCCTGGTGAAAGAAGCATGGAAGGAGCTGGCCCCGATGTTACTGCGGGTACCGGCACTGATACCGGTAGCTGTGTCGGAATCGAAGGCGACACCGACATCGAAGCAGTCATCGGTGCTGCTCAATCGGTACCGAGGTAACCGAAGGCCTTTGGTAATCACTCTCGGTACCGAGCATCTGGAACCGGTAAGCGTCGGTACCCAGTTTTCCACACTAGAGATCGATTCCAGACTCGGCATCGAAGGAAGCGAGTCTATCGATGCATGTCTAGAGGGTACCGACGTCGGTGGTAGTATCGGCGTTGACGCCAATACTGGAAAGTCAATCTGGGGCGTATCGACCGGTCCCAAAGGTACCGAGAAAGCCAGATGACGATCCTTGGTGAGGAGGGAATCGCTCAACATCAGTGCCGATGCCGGGGTATCGGTACCGTTCAAAGCGGATGCCACCACCGAGCATGGCTCAGGTATGTTCTGTGAGGGGTGAGCCCCAGGAACAACCTGAAACCCCTGATAGGCTTTGGAGGCCGAAGACTCCCGCCGGGGTTTTGAAGCCAATGGACCCTTGAGGGCAAGGCCGGAGCCGTCATCATGCTGTGCATGAGACGTACCACTCAAAGGTTGGCTAGTCTTAACAGACTGTTTGTGGGTTACCTGATCTTGTGGAGAAGAAGAAATGGTCGGTGCCCTGACACTGAAAGGGAACTCGGTATCGAGGGAAACTCGAAATGGAAAATCTCTTCTCACAATATTGTAGCCTAATGGCTCCGGAGGAAAATGGTCAGGACCCAAACAGGTTAGACACCAGTTCTTGGAGTCTAAAAACAAAACTGTACCGCCACAGCTTAGACACTTCTTAGGAAAAGAAGGTGGCGGCCTAGAAGGCCCAGAAAGTTTAAGACAGAAACTGAGGGAAAAAATTCCATGAATTTAAGAAAAAGAAAAAACACCGGCGGTACCGGTGGAGTCGGGGAGACAGCCGTGACCACAAGAAAACAAAGAATTAAAGAAAAAATTTTCTGCGGTGACAGGAGGACGTCCTGCCGGTTCCGCGGAAAAACGAAAACTGAGGAGAGACAGTTGGAAAGGCGGGAAGGCAGCACGCAGGCGCTGAGGGATGCTCCCAAAAGCTTTCTGATTGGACGCTGGGGAGCGTTCCCGAGCAGGCTCCGTCGGTACCGACGTACCCATATGTGAAGACTCATTCCTGCTTGTTCCTGGAGATTGTCACATCTGTGATGGGGGAGGATACCCCAGCAGAGCAATAGAGAGACAACAATAAAGATAAGCTGTGGCCTACAAACCTTTCTGAGCTGTGAGACTAGATCCTGGAATACGTAGACTATTTGGACGATATGAAGGCAAAACGTTCTACACATCACTACGTGATCTGAAGGAATTAATCGTCAAGAGACAGTATTCATTTAAGTGCCAGCTAAATCCGGATGCCTTTTTTAAACCTAGTAGTTCAGCAGAACTTTACCCAATCGCTCCGACTGCAAAAATAAGACTGTCAGCACAGTCATCACCAATAGCCTCATCTCCAAGGAAACACAAAACGAGGAGGAGGAACCTTGGGTAAATTCTATACTGTATTGTGAATTTGTTTTTTGTTTGGATAATTTTTTACCATATAGTATTTGACTTCTTTCCTTTTCCAGGGACCCACACTGGACTAGACTGGTGACAGAAGATGGTACCTGTACAAGTTTTGTATTTCACATCAGAGAAAAAATAAATACTGTTTGAGAAAAATCACTACAGTACTGTATTGTTAAAGAAAAAAATAAATAAATACACAGTTTCGTGAACGTTATTGAAAGCTGAGTTCTGGATTCATTTGTTCTAAAGCCATTAACTTTGTACAGTACAGTATGCCAAAATTGCCCCAGGGATGTAATAATGACATGTACAGTACTACTTTGACAATATTTACTTTGATGGCAACCCAAACCGTGCTGTATAGTATATGAAATAAGAACCATTGGGAACAATGGATTTTTGGAGCAGACACACAGCCTCCTGCCATATAGTCCATTCCTCTGAGGATGCACTGTAGGGATTGGACCAGAAGACTCATCTGCATATCTATCCTAGCAACCCCAGCAGAGGACGCCCAAGGTCACTGTGAGTCAACCAGGCAAAAGCTGCCACAGACCCCGCACTCTCTCCGACAGCAGAGGACCGGAAGACTCAACTGCATTTCCATCCCAGCAGCAGACTCCACAGGTCACCGCGAGTCAGCCAAGCAAGAGCTACTACAGCCCCCACACTCGTCCTAACAGCAAAGGACCGGAAGACTCATTTGCATATCCATCTCAGCAGCCCCAACAGAGGACTCCAGAGGTCACCACAAGTCAATCAGGCAAGAGCTGCCACAGACCCCACATGCTCCCCAGCATCAGATCACCGGAAGACTAATCTGCATATCCTTTCGGTCTCTCGTTTACTTAAACAGGTATCAATGCTCCACCAATTGATTGATGGCTGGGAAAAATCGTATTGCCAAAGTTGTTGCAGCCTTTACAGCTTCTGCCTCTGTCCAGACAGCCTGGTGCCAGTTGAGGGACTGGTTCCATGTGCACGATGCCTGCAAGCTGAAGACCTCATGAAACAAGTGGAAGAGCTCAGAGAAGAGATAGCGAGGCTGAGAAGTACATTGATGAGATGCTTCTTGAAGCATTCAAGCTCTCCGACAGAGGTGAAGAAGGTAAGCTATAGAATGAAGAGAGTTAGATACTGTGGGGATTATTGTCAGTAGAAAGTATATAATAAATATTTATTACTCTATAGTTCTAGGGGTATTGCTACTTCCCTCTTTTCCCAAGATTCTATGGGACTGCTGGCAAATGAACCACATGAGAGAGAGAGAGAGGGAACCAATCCTGTGTCTATATATATATATAAATTATACTTTATTGCTAATAGAAAAATAATGCAGATATAGAATAAATTAGAATTATGAAGTAACAAGTTATGTAGCCCTATGATTACAATTACACCAAGAACATAAATCACTGTTTTAGCAACTAAAGTCACTGATCTGCTTTGCACTCAGGAGCACAGAAAATTAAATTCTGTCTAGCTAGGTCCACCGCCAGGAGGATTAAGACCAGTACCTTAGCTCTGCTTTGAGGATGATTGTGGCCAAGTCTGAGAAGTCGTCTCCAGAACGGCACAAAGTCCAAAGGATGGCAGTGGTCCAATGCAGGCTGCAGGCAGCCCGAGCAAGCTGCGTGATAACAGAGCTTCAGGTCTGTGGGAGAGAGAGATTCACTCCTTCCCAAGGTTAGACCTTTACGTTGCACACTGTCTGACTTTCCAGCCAGAGACAGGCAGGCAATAGGGCTGAAGACCGCAGAATAGTAGAATGTGACAGAAAGTAGAGAGACCAAAGGTAGTGTGAAAGTCTCTCTCAGTGCCTAAAAAGCTCCTGCATCCCTCTGTGTCCAGCGTATAATTCTTTGTCCTGAATTCCTTGTCACAGCACGAGGATTGGCAGGTCTCAGATACTGTGTGATATCTTCAGTGAATCAGATAACAGTTGTCAGGTGGTGCTTCTCCAAACAAAGGTCCATGGTGAGAGAAACATGCTGAATAAGCAGTTTCATATTTTGTTACAAATGTTGGGACTAGTAGAACAGAAATAGCCTTGGCAGCGAGGTTTCTTGCAGATAGCCATGGCTTGAAAACAATGTCTCTGCTGTATGGCTCATAACGTGACAGAATTGCTTGATCTGCAGGTTTGAAGCTTGAACAACAGAAAAGATTTCCATCTTGTAACAGGAAGCCATATTGCATGGTTAAGGCTTTGGTTCAGAACAGGCCACAGGTACCAACCCTACAATATGAGTCACCAGAGCCTGAAGGATCGACAAACCAACTCCTCCAGCAATTGAAGAACCAGTATGCAGCCCTGGAAGTGGAGGTGGTGAAAGCATCCCAGGAAAGGGAAGAACCAGAGCTCAAGCACCCCAAAGTTGCAGAATCAGTGACCACAAGAAAGTGAAAGGTAGTGGTAGTTGGTGACTCTCTTCTGAGTAGTACTGAAGCATCCATCTTCTGGCTAGACTTCATGTCCAGGGAGGTGTGCTGTCTGCAAGTGCCAAAATCCGAGATGTTATGGAGAGTCAGTCGAGGCTCATCAAATATTAGATTATTATCTGATGTTGCTCATCCATGTCGGTACAAATTATACTGTTAGGTATTTCTCTGAGCATTTTAAGAGTGTTTCATGGCTCTGAGACAGAGGGTGAAACAGATAGGTGCGCAGGAGGTGTTCTGTTCAATCCTCCATGTTGAGGGTAAAGGCCAAGGCAGAGAAGCTCACATCCTGGAGATGAATGCATGGCTGCATGGATGGTATGATCAAAATTGTTTTGGTTTCCAGGACCATGGGATGGTTTTCCAAGGGCATAGAGATGGTGTCCACCTATCCAAGAAAAGTCAAAGTGTCTTCCGCAGCAGAGTGGCTAATCTACTGAAGAGGACTTTAAACTAGATTTGTTGGGGATGGGAGAAGAAAGCCACCAGGTAAGTAAAAGCCTTCAGATAAGTAAAACATTAAATACTTCTGTAGAAATGTGTAAAAGGGGCATATATCATAAGAACATAAGATATGCCATACTGGGTCAGACCAAGGTCCATCAAGCCCAGTATTCTGTTTCCAACAGTGACCAATCTAGGTCATATGTACCTAGCAGTTTCCCCAAGAGACACAGGTTCCACAATGCTTGTACTAGGTCAAGCATTGATATCCTGGATCCCTTCTTAATAATGGTTTATGGACCTTTCCTCCAGGAACTTGTCCAAACCTTTTTTAAACCCAGCTACACTAACAGCCTTTACTACATCCTCCGGTAACAAATTCCAGAGTTTGATTACACGTTGAGTGAAAAAATATTTTCTTTTATTAGTCTTAAATAGTTTACCCTGTAGCTTCATTGCATGTCCCCTAGTCTTTCTATATTCTGATAAGGTAAACAATCGATCTACGTTTACCTGTTCCACTCCGTTTATTAATTTATAGACTTCTATCATATCTCCCCTCAGCCGTCTCTTTTCCAGGTTAAAGAGCCCTAACCTTTTTAGCCTTTCTTCATAGAAGTATCCTTCCATCCCCTTTACCATTTTGGTGGCTCTTCTCTGAACCTTTTCTAATAACGTTATATCCTTTTTAAGATACGGCGACCAGAATTGCACACAATATTCAAGGTGCGGTCTCACCATGGAACGATATAGAGGCATTATAATATCTTTTGTTTTATTTTCCATTCCTTTCCTTATCATACCAAGCATTCTATTTGCTCTCTTGGCCGCCGCTGCACACTGGGGTGAGGGTTTTAACATGGTATCCACAATGATGCCTAAATCTTTTTCCTGGGTGGTGGTTCCTAATGTGGAACCTTGCATTGTGTAACCATAGTTTGGGTTGTTCTTCCCTAGGTGCATAACCTTGCACTTGTCCACATTAAATTTCATCTGCCATTCTGATGCCCAGTCTTCCAATTTATCAAGATCCTCTTGCAATTTTCCACATCCTCTTGGGTTTTAACAACTTTAAATAATTTTGTGTCATCTGCAAATTTGATAACCTCGCTCGTTATTCCACTTTCCAGGTCATTTATGAATATGTCAAAAAGCAGCGGACCCAGCACAAATCCCTGGGGTACACCACTATTCACCTTTCTCCATTGGGAAAATTGGCCATTTAGCCCTACCCTCTGCTTTCTATCTTTTAACCAGTTCCTGATCCACAATAGTACACTGCCTCCTATCCCATGACTCTTTAGTTTTGCCAAAAGTCTCTCATGAGGGACCTTGTCAAAGGCTTTCTGAAAGTCCAGATACACAATATCAACAGACTCACCTTTGTCCACCTGTTTATTCACTCCTTCAAAAAAACATAACAGATTAGTAAGACAAGATCTTCCTTGTCTAAAGCCATGTTGGCTGTCTCCCATTAGGTCATGACTATCTACATGCTGAGTAAAGTTATTCTTTATGATGGTTTCTAACATTTTTCCCGGTACTGATGTCAGGCTCACCGGTCTGTAGTTTCCCGGATCACCCCTGGAACCCTTTTTAAAAAATTGGTGTTACATTGGCGATCCTCCAATCTTCAGGTATTAGAGATGATTTTAATGATAGTTCACAGATTACTAATAGCAGGTCTGCAATCTCATATTTCAGTTCTTTCAACACCCTTGGATGTATACCATCCGGCCCAGGTGATTTGCTACTCTTCAGTTTATCTAATAGTTGTAATACATCTTCCCGATGTATCGATATTTCCTTCAATTCTTCCGCACCTTTAAATACCACTTCAGTCATGGGTAACATCCCTACATCTTCCTCAGTAAAGACCGAAGCAAAGAATTCATTCAGTCTCTCCGCTCTCGCCTTGTTGCCTCTTAGTGCTCCTTTAACCCCTTTATCATCTAATGGACCAACTGACTCTCTCACAGGTTTTTGCTACGAATGTACTTGAAAAGGTCTTTATTTCGCGTTTTTGCTTCCGCAGCAAGCTTCTTCTCAAATTCTCCCTTTGCCTGCCTTATCAATGCCTTGCATTTGACTTGCCAGTGCTTGTGCTGCTTCCAGGTTTCGTCGTTTGGCTCTTTTTTCCATTTTCTGAAAGATGCTTTTTTGGCAACAGCCTCTCTGACCTCACCTTTAAACCATGCTGGCAGTTTTTTGGACTTCCTTCCACTTTTCTTAAAGCGTGGAATACAGCTGGTCTGGGCTTCCAAGATAGTATTTTTCAACAACACCCAAGCTTGATGTAAGTCTTTAACCTTTGCAACTGCTCCTTTTAGTTTTTTCTTAACTATTTTCCTCATTTTATCATAGTCTCCCTTTCGAAAGTTAAAAGGTAGTACTGTGGATTTCCTTACTATCCCTCCTCCACTAATTAAATCAAAAGCGATCATGCTATGATCACTATTGCCGAGTGGCCCCAACACCCTTATCTCTTGCACTAGATCTGGTGCTCCACTAAGGACTAGGTCTAATATGGCTTCCCCTCTGGTCAGTTCATGCACCAGCTGCTCCAAAAAGCAGTCATTTATTTCATCTAGGAACTTTATCTCCCTAGCATGTTCTGACGTGACACGGACCCAGTCGATACCGGGGTAATTGAAATCACCCATTATTATTACTGCGCTGTAACTTTTGTTAGCTTCCTTGATTTCTTTGAGCATTTCATCATCCATTTGGTCATTCTGGCCAGGCGCTCGATAGTACACCCCCACTGCCATTGCCTTCCCCCTTTTATATGGAATTTCAATCCATATCTGTTAAGCGGTGTGCATAAATGTCCGTAGTATCAGAAATAAAATCCCAGATGTTGAGGCTTTAATGGAAGAAGCTGAGTTGGATTTAGTGGCAGACAGATACATGATTCATGGACAACTATGACTGGGATGTAATTATACAGGGCAATTCTTTATTCAGGAATGACAAGGTAGGAAGAAGGAGAGGAGGAGTGGCACTATATGTAAAAAATAATATTAAAGCTATAGAATTACAGGACTTAAAAGGAAGCGAGGAGGCACTGTGGGTTAAACTAGAAAGAGGGAATGGGAAATCTATTTGTATTGGTGTAATATACAGATCTCCTTCACAGGGAAAAGAAGTGGACAGAGATTTAACAGAAGAAATACACAGTATTGACATGAAAGGAGAAGTGCTACTGATAGATGATTTCAATATACTGGATGTTGATTGGCACATCCCTGTTGTGGTGTCATCTAGAAGTAAGGAGATCCTGGATTCTCTATAGGGAGAGCTATTCCAGCAAATGGTAACAGAACCCACACATAAAGGCCATACTGGACCTGGTACTTACCAACGGGGAAAGTGTTTCTGATGTTATAGTGGAAGACATATTGCTCTTGGTGGGAATGGCTATGAAGGACCTAGACAAGATTTTCAAGAGCAGAGATGTCTCTCTCCATACAAAGATTCAACTTGTCCAAGCCTTGGTATTTTCAATAATGTTATATGGATGCAAAAATTGGACAGTGAAAAAAATAGACAGGAAGAAAATTGATGCCTTTGAATCACTGTGCTGGCGACGAATACTGTTTATATCATGGACTGCCCAAAGAACAAACCAGTCAGTACTAAAGGAGATCAAACTTAAGCTTTCCTTAGAAGCTCAGAAGACAAGGCTTTGACTTTCATACTTTCCACATCATGTGAAGAGAGATCATTGGAGAAAGACACAATACTTGGCAAGGTAGAAGCTCACCTTAAAAGAGGAAGGTCAGCAATGAGATGGATCGATACAATAACAGCAACTATGGATACCACTCTGTCAACAATGAGCTGCTTGGCTGAAGACCGAACAAAGTTTAGGTCAACTATCCACAGGGTCGCCAGGAGTCGATACCGACTCGACAGCACTTAACAACAACAGTGGGAGATCTAGGGCTCTCCCTCATTCCATTTCCGTAGTCACCCAGTCAAAGAAATTAATCAGATTTGTCTGACAAATGAGTATGTATTTTTAATTGCCTTATACTGATTTAGGTTTCTATATTGGGGTTTGGTTTAATTGATATGGGAAAGTATTAGAAAGGGGGAAGGGATGTCCTGATTCAGGACCGGTGCAAGGATATGAGACACCCTAGGTGAGCCTCATTCCTTATGCCCCCTACTCCTGTCCCTTGTCCCATTGCTACTCACAGAGGTGGCAGTGACCTCAAACAGCCCTGTAGTGCTTACCTGAATTTCCCGTACTGTGGGACAGTTTCTGCTTCTTCCCTCTCTGATGCCTGATGCAAACTTCCTTTTACATGGAGATGCAAGCCGTTTCTGCCCTTATCCAAACAGGAAGTCGGCAGCAGGCATCAGAGAGGACAGAAGCAGAAACCACCCCACAGTGCTGGAAATTCAGGTAAGCACTACAGAGCTGTTTGAAGTCACTGCCATAAGACCCGGAGAATGACGGCAATGGGCCACTTAGTTTGCCTAATGGTATCACCTGCCCTGCCTGACTACCCTGTTTGTGTCTGGTTTCCTGTTTGACTGCTCCAGTTTTAATGCGTTGCTCTGGTCACATCAGATCACACAGCTTCTTAAATATAATGTCATGACCAAGAGCAATAGCCACCTCATCCTTTAGAAAGAATGAGCCGTTTCTTCAGCTGTGGCTACAATGAGAAGAGGCTTGCCTGAATTGGCTTACAGATGGCTAATTGGTTGGGGCGCGGGGCAGTGAAATGGAGCTTTAAGTATGAAAACTGATGGCTGGGGTGGAGTGGGGCGGGAGGGCTGAAGTTTTAAAATATGTTGGCGATTAGTTGTTGACTGTGTCTAGAGAAAAGGACCCAGAGTATTACTATATTTGTTACTTCCTGGAAGTATGTTGTAAGCTGAAGAAAACACTAAGAAAATGTCTTGTAGCACATTCAAACAGGCTTGAAAAACTTTCCATTTTTGCAGGGTTAGTATTGACTTTCAAAAACAGACAACGGTAAAGCCACTTCCCTTTATACCTCTTTCCTTCCAGCGTATATCAGATTCCAGTGCCATCACTCTCCAGCCTGCATGCTCTATGGCACTGGAAGCACGTTGCAGCTGTTCATGTGCTCACTGGTTTTCCTCGCCGAGGGTGGTGGGTAGGTGGTGATGCACGCTGTGGATGTGCAGCATACACCTTGACCAAGGGCTGCATTTCCAGCTGGATGCACACACTGTATAGTCATACTGTCTGAAAATATTCCTCTGATGCTTTTATGCCTAAATAGCAGAAGTGCCGAGAGACCATAGGAAGTCACTGTGGTGGTCTGCTGACAGTTGTACAGTACATTGCTTCATTTTAGCTATATGTATACATGGGTGGTACCAGAATAGATGGCAGGGTTTAGGTCCTCTGAGCACCAACTAGATACAACTGTAGGAGAGCCTGGCATATACTTGGACACAGGCGATTAAAGGGAAGCTGTGTATCCCACAAGCCTGATTTTCAGCTTTTGGTACATTTAGGAACCGCTTCGGAAAGTACCATGCCAGGCAGGACCATACCAAGCTAGCAATGCACTGTGCGACTTGCAAACCTGGTGCACCCGCACACCTATCCGTGCACAGAAACCTGCTCTTTTTGGGCTTCCTTCTGTACTTGTGCCCTGTGCATCCGCACTGCTCACACAGCCCTTGGTACAGCCCTGGTGCCAGGACTGTCATTGTAGTGAGAGTTCTCTTCCTTGCTAGCAGAATGAATATTTTGTTAGAAGGTGGTACAAGGCTTGCACTGCAGACTCCCAGCTCCCTTTCAGTGTGCACCCAAGCTCCTTGAGGACCAGCTGGCAGCTGTCCTACCAACATCAATAGCACCTGGCAACATTTGTATAGCAGTCTCATAAAGGGAAAGAAAATGCCTGCTAATGACTCATGACTTTATTGGGAGGCTGTGTATAAAGGAAGACAGTAAATTATTTTAAGTGTCCTGCATAGGAAGAATCCATAGCCTTGGGGTGACATCTGTGTCTCTCACAGCACCATTGCAGCAACCCACAGCTGCAGCACATCTTCATGCAGATCTCCAGCCGCCTGCAGTGGCGAGAGACCTTCTCCCAATCAACAGGGACTTGAAGGTGGCGACTGGCTGCTGCCACTGATCTTCGATCAGCAGGTCATCCATCTCACGGCACAAGGTCCCCTTCCTGGTAGGGCAGCTTCATGAGGTAACCATCCAGCTCACCAAAATACACAGCCTTGTCCAAGGCACGGCAGGTATGCTCCCTGTTGCAGGACCATGTCAGGACCCCACAGCAACAATAACTGGGGGCCCCAAAAATTCAACTCCTCTCTACTGCTCTAGAAACAGAAGTAGGCAACTGAGTAGAAGATTCATGTTTCATCTTAGCTTTATCCTGTGCCACTGCTCCAAAGTACCTCACCTCATCAGATCTTCTGCCTGTACAACCTGCAGCCCTCCTGCCTCTATGCCACAGCTCCTAATTATTATCCTTAGACAATGAAGGTAGAAATATTTTTTTCCAGTGCATTTCCCAGAAGGTCACACTTTGCA
This sequence comes from Ichthyophis bannanicus, assembly GCA_033557465.1. Classification (NCBI taxonomy): domain Eukaryota; kingdom Metazoa; phylum Chordata; class Amphibia; order Gymnophiona; family Ichthyophiidae; genus Ichthyophis; species Ichthyophis bannanicus. The sequence continues at coordinate 26,469,096 of CM066048.1, forward strand.
GTTATATTTCTATAAAATGTTTAGTTGTTTGATATTTTGCATGCAATGACTGGCATAGGTCTTGCTCTATTACTTTAAGCACCAAATGACATTTTTAGCACATAAGGGAATATTTTGGTGGGCCGCAGGGCAGTATTCGCCAGCTGTAAAGAATCTCACCTTTCCAGCCTCTTTCTCTGGCTCTAACATTGTAACTTGGTCTGTCTGATAGGAGAGGGAAGAGTGTAAAAGAGCAGATGACTAAGGAGAGGGAGAAGAGAGGGCAAGAATGTGAAAGGTGAGCAAGAGGGAGGGAATTCAGAGGGGTAGCAGCAGATTAAGGGGAGAGAGTTCTGAGGATTGACTGGGGAAAGGTAAGAGATTTGTAGGAACAGATTTGAAGGGAGATAGTGGCTGAGAAGTGAAAGAGAGTGGGAAGGGAAGAGTGCGGTGGAAATGGGCTGAGGGGAAAATGTGTTGGAGAGGAGTGAAACTGGTGGGAACTGAGTTGGGAAGAGAGTATGATGAAGGTGGGAAAGATTAGTGGGGGACTGGGCTGAAGGAAGAATGTGATGGAATTGGGAGAGACTGATGGGGGTTTTCAGTGCCTCACCATCTCTTCTTATGGACACGAGTCCCCTTCTCCTACCTCCATACCACCTACTCTGCTCCAGTCCTTTAAACCCACACTGGCCTAGACACACTGATACACCAGTAGCTCTTATCTGGGAGGGGATATAAAACAGGAGAAAACCCTGAATGGTTGAGAATGAAGGCTCCTGAAGCTGTAGTCCCATAGAGGTTTGTTCCAACTGAGCTGAAAGCCCAAAGGAGCAGGAGGAAACTTCCAGCCCCCAACAAGTGGGGAAAGCATGCAGAACGACTCATGGAATTCTTTCCAGTCCTTCTGGGGATAGTTTGCAGGGTGGTGAAGTTACTAGGTTGGTAGTTTTTGGGGGTGGGGAAAAATAACAGGCTGGTGGGGCAGTTGTCCATGTGCGCCTATGTGGGGGCCTGTATTTCTTGGAAGCAGGGACAATTTACAGGGCGGCAGCACAAAAGATATCATAGCCTGCAAAGAATGCAGATTTCTCCGGGACCAACATCATTGATACAGAATTTCCTTATTTCAGATCAAGTTTCATATACATTAGAAGACATGTTTAGCTGTACTGTAAGAATTGTGCTCATAAGTCGTTTTACATCATTACCCGAGCTGTGGAACGGGCAAGCATATTACAGACTTTGCTGCTAGTGTCTGACTCTTATCCGCTTGCTTCCAAGGTTTGTCTGCCTGTATATATTTATTTATCTATCTTATCATTTTTAGAGTACCTTACTTTTCAGTAATTTTTTGTGTGTGATCTTTTTCTGTTCTTATGTTTTCAGCTGCGTATCTCTCTCTCTCCTCTTACTTGGAATCGTCTTCGACTCCTGTATCTCTTTCTCCACACACATCCAATTGATAGCTAAAACCTGCCTTTTCTTTCTCTATATCATCAACAAAATTCACCCATTCCTTTCTGAACACTACCAAGACATTTATCCATTCTTTAGTCACCTCTCATTTTGACTACTGTAACCTATTCCTAACTGGTCTCCCTCTGAATCATCTCTCTTCCCTTCAATCTGTTCAACACTGCTGCACAGCTAATCTTCCGCCAGCCTTGTCATGCTCATATTACCACTCTTCTCAAGCCACTTCATTGGCTCCCTATCCGTTTCTGCATCCAGTTCAAACTTTTCCTGTTGATGTATAAGTGCATTCACTCTGCAGCACCTCACTACCTTTCCTCTCTTATCTCTCCCTACACTCTTCCTCGAGAACTCCGCTCTTCTGTCAAATCTATCTGTGCCCTTCTCTTCTACTGCTAACTCCAGACTTTGCTCCTTTCACCTTGTTGCTCCTTATGCCTGGAACAAACTACCCAAGTCTGTATGTCAGGTGCCTTCTCCAACCCTTTTCAAATCCAGGCTGAAAACTTCTCTTCGCTGCCACTTTCAGATCTTGACTCACCTGATCTTCTATGTGTTTCCTTACCATGCCCCCTAAATGCATCTACAGCTGCTGTGTTGACTGTCTTGACTAGATTATAAGATCTGATGAGTATTGACCATCCTTTACATGTGTCTGTTCAGCGCTGCGTACGTCTTGTAGCACTATACAAATGCTCAGTAGTAGTAGTTGTGTCTCTTCACTTGCACCGAGTTCTCTGCCTTGTGACTTTCCTTGAGGTAGGGCTTTCCTTCATCAGATGATTTTGGAGAGTCACAAGGCATCTCCATCAGCTGAATTCTCTTCCTCTGCAGCCAGCTAGTAAATTTGAGTCATTCTAAAATCTGCAGAGTCTGGAAAGGATAGCAAGAGCAAGGAAAGGCCCCTTTTATTCAGCGAACAAAATTCTCCATCGTCTGCAGCAGGTGGTCTTCTCGGAAGGATAGCAAAGATTCAGGAGGAAGGAAGGGAGCATATACTCTTCCATTTATTCCACCCAAAGAGAGAAGGAGAAAGTCCCAGATGATTAAATGGCTATCACTAACATTGTTCTGGACTAATGACTCCCTCAGCAGGTGCCTCATATGCTAGTCCAGCTGTGGCATGGAACACCTCAGGACGATAAAGTACCATAAAGGTTAACGGGACTGAGGAGGATGAAATAATCCTAAATGAATGGGAAATGCTACTACTACTTATCATTTGTATAGCGCTACAAGGTGTACACAATGCTACACACACACACACACACACACACACACACACACACACATCTAAGAGATAGTCCCTGCTCCACAGAGCTTAGAATCAGGACAAACAGACCAAACAAGGGATTATGGTAGTTCTTTGAGGGAAATGATGAAAACACACAGGGTGTTAAACAGGAGAATAAGAAGGTCAGGATCCAAAAGCAGCCTCAAAGAGGTGGGTGTTTAGACAAATACTGTTTCTGTAAACAAAAGAAAGTGCCAGGTCCTGATGGCTGCAGAATTTTGTGTGTGTGTTCGGTGTGGACAACATGAGAGATGAATCTTGTTCAGAGCAGACACACAACATATCTGTTGGGTTGAGGAGATGGAGAAGATGGCTATCAGTCTGAAAAATCCAGTTGCTTATATCAAAATCATGCTATTATTGTACACACTTTTCTCCACTTTTCCTCACATGTCCTGTGACCTAGATCCACTCACAAACTTTAGTGGCTACAATAGAGTGGATGATAAGTATTCCGATTTCCAAACCAAGTGTGCCAAGGGGAGTGGGCAGGCAGGTTCTTCTGCTTTGTTGCACATATGGAAAAAAGGCATAGCACCTCTGTTGTGATAATTGTTCTTCTATACTTTCAGATGTTTTCTCTTAGGGGCTTTTATTGCCAAGGTGAAGCTGTTAGATAAAAGGGCATGTTTACTATCTTATTTCTAACTTGTGCTAACCATTGGTATGGGGACCCATGCTAAAATCCTGCGCTAACCAATCAGCATGCCATTGAGTGAGCCAGGGGTGGAACATTGCAGTTAGCAAGGCCGTTTTGGGCATATGCTAACCGCACCTGTTGCTGTTAAACACAGATGCACTTAAGGCCACTTCTACAGGACAGGTCCATCAGCCAATGGATATGAGAATCACAGGTTACCTCTTACTCCTAGGAGTAAGCAATACAGAATGGATCTGCTGGGTACCTTCAAGCCATCCGGATGGGCCACTGTCAGAGAAAGAATGCTAGGCTCGCTGGTCCATTGTCCTGACTCAATGTAATACTGATTATGTTCTTAGGTTACTTTAATCCTCTTGCTTGGATCTTTTTATTGGCCCTGATTTTATGCTTTTTTTTCCTCCCTCTAATTTAGCTTCTGCCTTTTCACCCAATTTGGGCATTACAGGGGTATGCACTGGTCATGGCTCTTGGTTGAGGGGAAGTAAATGTTATATGTTGTAACCGGCTAGGGAATGTAGGATATTTATGTTCTGATTGGTAAAGTTACTTATTTTCAAGTTTTGATAAGGGATGTTGGTTTTTCTTTTAAAACCCACTAATTTATACTGTATATCATCTACCGATTGATGAACCCCCCCCTCCTCTTAAAGCATGCAAGCATGGCCCTAATTTTCTGGGAAGAGTCCAGGAAAGATTCTATAGCCATGCACAGTATTCTGCAATTTTTTTTTAACAAACAAATATCACCGTGCATGTAAGAAAAAGCATAGTTACTCACCTGTAACAGGTAATCTCCGGGAACAGCAGGAATTTAGTCTTCACATATGGGGTATCGTCAGTACCGATGGAGCCTGCGCGGGAACGCTCCCCAGCGTCCAATAGGCAAGCTTTTGGGAGCATCCCACAGCACCTGCATGCTGCCTTCCCGCCTTTCCCAACTGTCCCTCTCCAGTTGAGTTTAAAGCTGAGACAAAGAGAGAGGGAAAGAGATAGAGAGATACAACTCCTAGGGGAGGTGGGTGGGCTGTGAAGACTAAATTCCTGCTGTTCCCGGAGATCACCTGTTACAGGTGAGTAACTATGCTATCTCCAGAAACAAGCAAGAATGCAGTCTTCACATATGGGGACTCCCCAGCTGCAGATGCCAGGGAGAAACCCCAGAAGTTCTGTGCCCTTTTGAAAGGGCTCCACTTCCCACCATGGATCTCTGGCATCCTACCAGGGATGGTGGTTAGGAGTTGATTAAGTATGGAACAGGTGTTGTAGAACAGCCTGATCAAACAAGGCATCCCGGCGGGAGTCCTTGTCTAAGCAGTAATGGGCTGTGAAGGTATGAACCGAAGCCCAAGTAGCTGCTCGACAGATGTCGTCGATAGACACAGAATGAAGAAGAGCCATAGAGGCTGCCATGGCTCTCACATTGTGAGCTGTGACATGGCCTTCAAGAGGAAGGTTTTTACTCTCATAGGCAAAAGATATACACTGTGCAATCCAGCTGGACAGTGTTCTTTTGGAGACTGGAAGTCCCAAATGACTAGGATCAAAAGCAACAAAGAGTTGGGAGGACTTTCTATGTTGCTGTGTCCTTTGTAAGTAAAAGGCCAAAGCCCTTTTACAGTCCAAAGTATGAAGATTCCTTTCTGCATTTGAGGCGTGAGGCCTTGGGAAGAATACAGGAAGGTAAACTGCTTGGTTTAAATGAAAAGGTGACACCACCTTTGGCATAACGTGTGGATAAGTCCTAAGGACTACCTTATCATGATGGAACCTTGTATAAGGAGGATCAGCCACCAACGCTTGCAATTCACTGATGCGACGTGCTGATGTGACTGCAAAAAGAAAAATGACCTTCCAGGAAAGGAATTTTAAAGAGATAGTGGCTAATGGTTCAAAGAGCGGTTTCATGAGCTGCCCAAGAACCAGATTTAAGTCCCATGCCACCGCTGGTGGCTTAATGGGAGGCTTAGTTAAAAGAAGGCCTCTCATAAATCTCGCTATAAGAGGATGAGAGGAAATAGGTTGTCCATTTAGAGACTTGAAAGAAGCTGCAATAGCACTCAAATGAACTCTCACTGAATTTGTCTTAAGCCCTGCATTTGATAAATGAAGGAGATACCCCTGGAATTATTACTGGAGTATCGCAAGAGGGTTAAGACCCTTCTGTGAGCACCATATGATAAACCTTTTCCACTTAAATGCATAAGAGTGTCTTGTGGAAGGCTTTCTGGAAGCATAAAGGATATCCTTTACCTACTGGGAAAGGTTAAGACCGTGAAGTTCTAGGCTTTCAGCAACCAGGCCCTGAGATGCAGAGACTTGAGGATTGGCATGCCACAGCATCCCGTCCTCTTGAGAAAGGAGATTTGGAGCAGATCCTAACTCCAGAGGCGGAGCTTGAGAGAGATGTAGGAGCAGAGGGTACCACATTTGCCGTGGCCAACGTGGAGACTCATATAACCTCTGTCTCTCTGAAGCTTGAATAGGGTTAGGGGAATTAGGGGAATGGGTGGAAAGGCATACAGGAAGCCCTGACCCCAATGGAGGAGGAAAGCATCCCTGGCCTGACAACCCTGAGCCGGAATTCTGGAACAGAACCGGGGAAGTTTGGCATTCAGCAGACTTGCAAAGAGGTCTATATCCTGGGTTCCCCAAATTTGAAATATTTTGGCCACCTGGTCTGCATGGACAGACTATTCGTGTGGAAGCAGAACTCAACTGAGTCTGTCTGCCCAAGAGTTTTGAATGCCTGGAAGATACACCGTAAGGAGATGAATCTGGTGCTCTCTGGACGAGGGCCCATAGTCGCAAAGCTTTGTTGCAGAGCGACAGAGAGCTTGTTACCCCCTGCTTGTTCACATAGAACATGGTTACTTGATTGTCCGTTTGAACTAGGACTGTCTTGTAGCTGAGCTGGGTGTGGAATACTCGAAGAGCAAGGAAGATTGCTCTGAGTTCCAGGAGATTGATGTGTAGATAGGCCTCCTGTAGAATCCAGGTACCCTGGGTAGAGAGGCCTTGTAGGTGGGCTCCCCAACCCACCTGTGAAGCATCTGTTGTTAGAGTGGCTTGGGGTGGGGGTTGCTGAAAAGGAGACCCCACCAAAAGGGTTTGGGGTGACTGCCACCATTGGAGGCACAAAATAAGGCGATCTGAGTTTGCTATTTTTTCTGACAGGCAACCTGATGCCTGAGTCCACTGAGTGGATAAAGTCCACTGGGCTGCAGTCATATGGAGGCGAGCATAAGGAACCACATGCACGGTGGATGCCATGTGGCCTAGCAATTGTAACATCTCCCGAGCAGTGAGGTGAGGTTTTAGCACTGCTTGGGAAGCTAACTGCACAATGCGAAGGCAATGGGGCTGTGGAAGGTAGGCCCTTGTCTGCCTGGTATTCAGCAGAGCTCCTATAAACTCTAGGGACTGAGTGGGAGCAAGGTTGGATTTTGGGAAGTTTATGACAAGCCCCAAATACTGAAGGATGCACATTGTGCGAGAGAGAGCAACCCTGGCCTCTGGCTCTGAAGGGGCTCAAATGAGCCAGTCGTCTAAGTAAGGGAAGACGAATATTCCCAGGGTGCGGAGAAATGCTGCGACCACAGCCATGCATTTTGTGAACACCCTTGGCGCAGAGGCCAGGCCAAAAGGAAGAACCCTGTATTGGTAGTGCTTCCCTTGAAACAGAAAGCAAAGGAACTTTCGGTGAGTTGGATGGATGAGAACATGAGTGTATGCATCCTTGAGATCTAGAGAATAAAGCCAATCCTGACTCTGAAGGTATGGCAGCAGAGTTCCTAGAGAAATCATTTTGAACTTCTCTTTGAACAGGAATTTGTTCAATTCTCTGAGGTCTAAAATGGGTCTGTGTCCTCCTGTTTTCTTTGGGATAAGGAAATAGGGGGAGTAAAACCCTGTACCCCGTTGGGGAATGGGTACCTCTTCTATTACCCCTTGGGCAAGAAGCACAGTGACCTCTTGACCTAACAGTTCAATTCTCAGACCTTTCTCAATGACCAGTCTTACCACTGTAGGAAGGGGCATGCTGAGGAAGCTTGTACCCCTCTCTTACAATAGACAGAGTCCAATTTTCTGCTGTTATCTGACCACATCTGGGGGCAAAATGACATAACCTTCCTGGGATGGTGGAGGGGTCTGGGCTGTTCAGGCCCAGGAAGGCAAAGTTCTCTAGATAGGAGTCAAAGCCCCTGTGGAGGCTGAATCTGCTGAGCCGGTTGAGGCTTAGCTGCTTTTGTCTTTCTTTGCCTAGGTTGTTGCTGCTGTCCCTTTTGGGCAGACTGACCTAAGCGATGCCCCTGTTGGGTATAGGAGGGATAAAACATCTTCTTACTCCATAGCCCATGTTCCCTGTAAAATAGTTATCTCCAAGTTATAATGCCCTGTTCAATGTAATTTCAGTTGGTTCAATGTAAACCGCACTGATGCAGAATAGCGCGGTATATAAGAGAATATAAATAAAATAAAAATAAACAAATAAAAGAATGGTTTCTTAGAGGATTTTTTCCTCGCAGGATCAGCTGTAGATTTAGACAATCTATCCAAAGTGATGTTGTCAGCATCTACCTCATTAACTTTTTCCTGCCATTTCTTGCCAGAGATTCTCTCCTGTGCAAGGAATACTCCCTAGTTTATCCTGTACCCAAATTTCCAAGTCAGATGCCTGTAGCCAGGCAATCCTACGTGCACCTATGGCAATAGCAGAGGTTCTGCTTATGCACTCAGAGCAGTCAAAGGCTGCACAATTCACAAACTTGGAAACATCCTGAATGTGTTTGACAAGGGCGAGGTAATCTTGCCTCTTATCATCAGGAAGGAGAGGGCTCATAAGCTCTAAATCTCCTGTGACCTCCTTAAGGAACATTCCCATATATAAGATATAGGAACAGATCCTAGCAGAAAGCATGGAAGCCTGGAAAGTTTGACGTCCAAAGGCATCAAGAGTCCTACGCTCACGTCCTGGAGGATTAGATGCATGCCTTTTTGCACTCTTTATCCTTCTCACTGCTGACTCCACCACCATGGAATGCTGTGGTAACTGAGTCTTCTGAAACCCAGAACAAGGAGGAACTCGATACATGGTGTCGAGTCTTCGAGAGTGAGGAGATGTGGTTAGAGGTGTTTCCCACATCCTTAACATGAGATCATACAAGATCTCATGAATAGGTAAGGTAGCTGCCTCCTTGGGAGCTTCAGGGTATTGTAGGATTTCTAATTCTTTTGCCCTAGGTTCCTTTTCAGGAGCCACTGTGATGGAAAGACCTCGGGCCACATCTCGGATAAAATCCTGAAAGGACATATTCCCTGGTGGAGGCATCCTACGCTGAGGAGAAAACAAAGAACTGGAGAGGAACAGTTGGGAAAGGCGAGAAGGCAGCACGCAGGCACTGTGGGATGCTCCCAAAAGCTTTCCTATTGGATGCTGGGGAGCGTTCCCGCACAGGCTCCGTCAGTATTGACGATACCCCATATGTGAAGACTACATTCCTGCTTGTTCCTGGAGATTGTTTTTTTTTTCACTATTTACTTGGATAAACTTTCATGCTGCTGCAGCAGGGCCGGCCCGTCCATTGAGCAAGAATGTTTTTTGCACAGGGCCCCGCGTTTCAGGGGGCCCCGCACAAAGAACATTCTGCTTTTTTTTTTTTAAATTACATTTTTAAAAAAACCCTGTCTCTGGCTGCTGCCGCTGCCGCGTCCGTCGCAGCAGCGGCAGAATTGAGTGTCCCGCGGGGCCCCTTCTCCTCGTTGAGCCCTCTGCAAGGGCTTTCAGATTCGCGAAGGGAGAGTGCTCCCTCGCGTCTCTGTAAAGCCTGCAGGGGCTAATGGGAAATTTCCCATCAGCCCCTCACGTCTAAAGGGGCAGATGGGAAATTTCCCATTAGCCCCTGCGGGCTTTACAGAGACGCGAGGGAGCACTCTCCCTTCGCGAATCTGAAAGCCCTTGCAGAGGGCTCAACGAGGAGAGGGGGCCCCGCGGGACACTCCATTCTGCCGCTGCTGCGACGGACGCGGCAGCAGCTAGAGCCAGGTTTTTGGGTTTTTTTAAATTTGCCAGAAGGGAAGGGGAGGGGGGGGGTTTAAGACTGGTAATGGGCTGGGGGGCTGATGGAGGCTGTCTGGAAATGGGGTGATGGGGGGTAAGGACTGGAAATGTGCTGGGGGGGGTTACGACAGGAAATGGGCTTGGGGGGGTTAGGACTGGAAATGTGCTGGGTGGGGGGGGGTTAGGACTGGAAATGGGCTGGGGGGGGATAGGACTGGAAATGGGCTAGGGGGGGGGGGTTAGGACTGGAAATGGGCTAGGGGGGGGGTTAGGACTACTAATGGGCTGGGGCTGATGGAGGCTGACTGGAAATGGGGTGAGGGGGGGTTAGGACTGGAAATGGGCTGGGGGGGTTAAGACTGCTAATGGGCTGGGGCTGATGGAGGCTGACTGGAAATGGGGTGGGGGGGGTTAGGACTGGAAATGGGCTAGGGGGGGTTAAGACTGGTAATGGGCTGGGGGTTGATGGAGGCTGACTGGAAATGGGGTGATGGGGGGTTAGGACTGGAAATGGGCTGGGGGGGGGGTGGTTAAGACTGGTAATGGGCTGTGGGCTGATGGGGGCTGTCTGGAAATAGGGTGATGGGGGGGTTAGGATTGCTAATGGGCTATGGGGGGGTTAGGACTGCTAATGGGCTATGGGGGCGCTAGGACAGGAAATGGGCTGATGGGGAGGGGTTAGGACTTGAGGTGGGCTGATGTGGTTAGGACTGGTAATGGGCTGTGGGCTGATGGGGGGGGGGGTTAGGACTGGCAATGGGCTATGGGGGGCTGACTGGAAATGGGCTGATGGGGTTAAGACTGGAAGTGGGCTGATGGGGGGGTTAGGACTGGTAATGGGTTATAGGGGGGGCTTAAACTGAAAATGGGTTGATGGGGGGCTAGGACTGGTAATGGGTTGGGGGATTGCTATGACTGGAAATGGACTGAGTGGACGGGGAGGCTTGAACTGCAAATAGCTGATGGGGAGGGAGCTTGGAATGGAAATGGGCTGTGAGGGAAGGGAGCTAGGACTGAAAATGGGCTGATGGAGCAGCTAGGATAGGACTGGAAATGGGCTGTTGGGGGGGAGCTAAGATTGGAAATGGGCTGTGGTGGGGGCTTGAATTGAAATGGACTCATGGAGGGGCTAGAACTGGAAGTAGGCTCATGGGGGGGCTTGGACTGGAATTGGGCTGAGTGGAGGGGAGCTAGGATTTGACATGGGCTGATGGTGGGGCTAGGAAATGACTAGAAATGGGCTGATAGGGGGCTAGGATTGGAAATGAGCTGATGAAGGGACTCAGACTGAAAATGGATGGGGGAGCTAGGACTGGAAATGGGTTGATGGGGGGCTAGGACTGGAAATGGGCTGATGCAGGGACTAGAAGGGAATGGATGCTGGGTGAGACTGGAACTAGAAGGGAGCTGATGTTGGGGGAGGATTAGAATGGGATGGGGCTGGGAGAGTAAAATGGAGAGGGGAAAAATATTTTGTGTGGGAGGGATGAAAAATCTACAATTGGCCGGGTATTGGGAGAGTAAGTGGGGATTGAGGATGGAGGGGTAAAATTTGTGTGGATGAAATAAGAATGAGGAAAGAGCAAAAGGAGAAAGATTAGTATGTTAAAGCAGATGTAGAGAGAGAGGATGGAAAGAAAACTAGAAGAGAGAAGAAAGGACAAATGGACAGCAGACGATGGAGAGTTAGCAGAAAACATGAAGAAACCAGAAGAAAGTGGCTGGAGCAATTGCAACTGAAAAAAAATGCACAAAAGGTAGAAAGATATCTCTTTATTTTGAATTTATTAACTGGAATATGAAAGCTCTGGGAAATGTGCATCATTAACGTCTGCGCTTTGTTTGGTACAAGAGGAAATTGATTTATAGTTTTATTTCTACAGTGTTGTTGTACATTCCAAGTTTGGCTTTTGGGGTTCCCAGTTTAATTATTGCCTTCCTGTTTCTAAATTGCGATTCCTTGTTTGGTGATGGTCTATGTTCTGCATGTGTAACTGAGCTGAGGTATTCTGTTTATGTAATTCCTATTTGACATTGCCACTTGTTCTCTTTCCCCAGTATTCTCTGAAATGTACTGGTTTAATATTTGCAGTGTTTCCTTTTGATAGGTAGGGTCTGGTGCTTTGTGAGTCCTGGTAATGCTGTCAGGATACAGCGGGTTTGCTATGGGTTCTAAATGGGCAGCGTTTGTAGTAGTTCCTAATGTGCCTGGCGGTTGGCACTGGATTATAGTAATGTAGAAATCTTTTAGTCTTTCTTTATCCATACACTCATTAAGAGACATGTTTACTAAAAGTTAGTGAATGGTAACATTATGCAAATATTTATGCAAATAAGACCACTTATGCAAATGAGGCCCCGCACCAAGTCTCCGCACATGGCCCCGCACCCCCCTTGGGCCGCCCCTGTGCTGCAGTGACTACAGATACTCTAATTAATATAATTAATATCACTGGGTCTCCTTTGAATGCCATCACAGTTTTGTTTTTGATGTGGAAGATGGTTTCAGAGAGACAATTCTGCTCAAAAGACCAGACCATTGAAGGCTGGGTTACTGATGTCACAGGCAGGTCTTAGACAATGACTAATTTTAAATCCACTTTGCCGGCAGTCATGTAAATGTACCATTGTATGGAAAAAGACAACAAGGTGTGTGCACCTCATTAAGGCAATCATAACTGATCTATCTGCCCCGGGTGGTAATGCCTGTGCTAACAGGTCTGAGACAGCTTCTGAGAGCTCAGAGCCTTGTGTCTGCAAAGAAAGCATGAGGGTTTTCACCTGCCTTCACCCTTTTTTATATTTTGATCCAGATAATAAAAAAAAAGAGACTTTTCAGAATTAAAATGTTAAAAAAAGAATGTGCAGAAAGTTACAGGTTTATCCAGTATCAATTCTTTTTAACTGGGATGGGTGTTTTAGCACATCATAGATCTGCATTTTCAAGCGTGACCTAATTGGAAAATGACCAATAAGATGAGCGTTCTGGCTTCTTCTGACATGTGGCACATGTTTTCCTTTAAAGGGTAACCACCATGGACCTTTAAAAGAATGATATTGCACACAGACCGTGATCCAGGCTGGGATTTTGGAAATGCCATCTATTCCACAAAACAATTCTTCTGTTTTCATGTGATAGTGCAACGGTAAAACATGATGTTTAACAGGCGTGAAATTCCCACCTTGACAACACCACAATTCCAGCCAGAGAATTATATTCTTGCAGGGGACATCGCCACAGATCCAGAGAGAGAGCTCCATTTCTGTGAGGGGCATCAGAAGCCAAATTCTAGCGCTACTGAAAATCACTTACAAACAACAAATGAAAAAGAGAAACAAGAGGGCACAGATGTGCGACATGATTGTAGGTTTCATTGAGAGGAACATTCTTTAAATAATAATAGCCATGGGGTATCTGAGTCAGAGATGGCTCCAGCCCTCTTCATATTTCCTTCTTGAAAACTTCAACCAAAACCATGTCCGTGCACTTTTTAAAACCTCCTCTCATTTCAGCAATCTGCTGTGAGATTTTGTCACTTCTGTGCAAAGATTTAAAAAAAAAAAAAAAAAATAAAAATAAAAATAAAAATCACACAGTTGTGTCTAGACAGCTGCACCTACAGATACTCAGATGATGTTGAGCAAGTCACTTAACCATCCATTGCCTCAGGTATAGATTGTAAGCCTCTGGGGACAGGAAAATACCGACTATGCCTGATTGTACCTGCCTTGAACTATTACTGGAAAGGCGTGTGCTAAATGCTAATAAATATTGGATTTTAATTTTACAGGAAGATTAGCAGTAGGATAATGCTGGACAGATAAACAAGACAGCCATGGAAGACAAAATGTACCTGCAAAACTAAACTATGTAGAATTCACCCCTATGGTAACTAAATCCCTGGAATTACCCCAACCTGTCTTGCTGTATAGAGGAACAGAAAAAATATACATTCATTGGTAAACTCAAGAGCCTTAAATCATAGTGTCATACCCTGCAGATTTAAAGGGTGTGAAGGATCCCTCTTTTAACGTCCCCCTCCCGTCAAGCTGCCAAGCGACATATTGAAATCACCTCTCGCTTTGCCCACTGTGTGGCACTGTTGTCCTGTGGAATAGTTTATGGCTTCTCTAGAAGCAACTGCTTAACCTGATTTTTTCCTACACTTCTCAATCACTGTGGCGATAAACCAGAATACATTTCGTTTGTGTGTGTTGTGATAATTTATATTTAAACGTTGATATGCCACAAATCAAAAGTTCTAAGTGGCTAACATTAGAAACATACAGTAACATCTATTTAACTAATACTAAACATTACCAAAATAAACAAATATATATAAGCAAACTCTGATTAAAATACAAACTAAAACAAAATATAAAATACAGCATAGAAACACGATGGCAGAAAAAGACCATATGGCCTATCTAGTCTATCCTTCCTACTACTATTATTACTACTGAACATTTGTATAGCGCTACAAGGTGTACGCAGCACTGCACAGACACTCGTAAAAGACTGAGCTTACAATCTAGTCAAGACAGACAATACAGTAGCTGTAGACACAGGATACAGCTAGGGGGAATGGTAAGGAGATCAGGTGAGTCAAGATCCGAAAGCGGCAGCAATGAGGTGAGTTTTCAGCCTGGATTTAACAAGGGCCAGAGAAGACGCCTGACATACAGGCTCAGGTAGTCTGTTCCAGCAAGGTGAAAGGAGCGAAGTCTGGAGATGGCAATAGAAGCAGTTTGCCAGAAGAAGAGGGGTGTAGGGAGAGATAGGAGAAGAAAAGTAGTGAGGAGCTACAGAGTGAATGCACTTATAGGTCAGCAGAAGTTTGAAGTGGATGTGGAAACGGATAGGGAGCCAATGAAGTGACTGGAGGAGAGAGGTAATATGAGCATGACAAGGGTGGCGGAAGATTAACACTCTGCTGAGTGGCTAAACAGATTGAAGGGGAGAGAGAGAGGGTGACCAGCAAGGAGGAGGTTACAATAGTTTAGATGGGAGGTGACTAAGGAGTAGTATAATGTTCAGAAAGGAAAAGGCGAATTTTGTTGATGTTGTAGAGAAAGAAATGGCAGGTTTTAGCTATCAGTTGGGTGTATGCAGAGAAGGAGAGAGATGAGTCAAAGATAACCCCAAGGTTGTGAGTTGAGGAGTAGAGTAATCCACAGGACTGAGAAAGGAGGATGTACTATAGTCCCTTTTTTTTCCTTTAGAGATCCTGTGTCTTTGTCCCATACTTTCTTGAATTCAGATACTGTCCCTGTGTCTACTATTCCATGCATCTACCAGTCTCTCTGTAAAGAAATATTTCCACATATTATTCCCGAGTTTATACCCTTTCACCCTCATCCTATGACCCTGTTGCAGAGTTTGCCTTCAAATGAAAGACTCTCCTCCTGTGCATTTATGCAGGAGGTATTTAAACACCTCAATCATATCTCCTCTATCCCGCTTTTCCTCTACATATTGAGATCTTTAAGTTTGTCCCCATATGGTTTACAACGAAAATCACTGACCATTTTGATAGCCACCCTCTGCAGAGACTCCATCCTATTTATATCCTTTCAAAGGTGGGGCCTCCAGACTTGCACACAATACTGCAGATGAGTCTCACCAAAAACTTATACAGAGGCACTATCACCTCCTTTTTTATTTATTTATTTATTATTTATTTGTGTTTTTTCTATACCGCCCCTTCCAGAGATCAGGGGCGGTTTACAAGGAACTTAAAAACAATATAACATACAGTGAAATATTGTATTACATAGAACATTAATGGAAACATAATAACTATGTTACAAAGAAAACAGTGTGTAAATTATTTAACATTTTTTAACATTTTTTCTGCTGGCCATTCCTCTCCCTATGCACCCAAGCATCCTTCTGGCTTGTGCCATCGCCCTTTTCTATGGGCATTTTTGAAAGCATTTAAATGGATTACAGACCTGTAAACCGTGTTAAGTGCCGCTTAGCAGGATATTCAACGATTAACGCAGTTACACGCCACGATGCTAACTTCATAGCATCGGGGCATGTTGTGGGTGTTACGGGATATTCTGGGGGTGGCGAAGGCCGTTAACCAGGCAGCATGCAATATCACCACTGCCCGGTTAGCTACTGCAGCGTTAAAGGCTGTGCTGCAAACCTGAATATTCACATATGACCCCGGCATTGAATATAACATAACCATCATAAGTCAATATCAGGCCCTACATGTTTAGGCACTTTAAAGGAGGGGGAAGAGTAGCCTAGTGGTTAGAACAACAGCCTACTACTACCCAAGAGATTTGGGTTTGATTCCCACTGGCACTCCTTAGGCAAGTCACTTTACCCTTCATTGCCTCGGAAGAAAAGGCCTGGCAATCTACTTCCAGTCATACCTTGCCAAGAAAACCCAGGGGCTGCTGGGTTGACAGGAGTTAGAATGAATTTGAAAGCACTTAAAAAAAAAAAAAAAAGCTACTTTAAGGTCATCAGAGATATCACACCCAGGCCCTGCTCTTCTTTTCTGTACAGAAGTACTTCCTCGCCTATACCACTCCCTTGGATTTCTGCAGGCCAAATGCATGACCCTGTTTTGTTTTGTTTTTTTTTAAGTTAAATCTCAGCTGCCAAATTCTCGACCATTCTTCAAGCTTAGCTAGATCCCTCCTCAAGTTATCTACTCTTCCCTAAGTGTCCACTCTATTGCAGATTTTGGTATCATCTGCAAGGAGGCAAATCTTACCGGATAGCCCTTTCACAATATCACTAACAAAAATGTTAAAAGAAATTGGACCAAGGACAGATTCCTGTGGCACACCACTGGTACCCTCCTTCTCCTCAGAGTGAGCTCCATTTTTCTGAACCTTTTGTCGCCTCCTCTCAGCCAATTTCTAACCCAGTCAGTCACTTTAAAGTCCATCCCTAGGGTGCTCAATTTATTTATAAGTTGCCTGTGTTGAACAGTGTCAAAGGCTTTACTGAAATATAAGTATATCACATCTAGGGCTCTACTTCGGGCCATCTCCTTGGTCACCCTGTCAAAGAAAAAAAAATCAGATTTGTCAGACAAGACCTGCCTCTGGTGAATCCATGCTGCTTCGGATCCTGCAATCTAATGAACTCCACAAACATCACTATCCTCTGTTTTAGCAGCATTCCCATTAATTTATTCAGCACAGCAAGCTATAAAAGAAACAAACACACACTTTCATAAGACTGTTTAAAAAACAATGCCTTGACCTTCTTTCTAAGTCTAACAAGATTAATATATAATAAAAATAAAACTTACAAATCTTAACAAGTCATTCTCAAGATGGAACACAAGAAGTAGAACACTGTACAGAATAAAGGCAACGCACAAGAACGTGGTTCAGCCTTTCAAAGTACTTTTGCCTTGGGAACTTCTAACAAGCTCCGATTCACAGACTGGAAGAGGTAAACCTTACCCGACAGCCCTTCTGCAATTTCATCAACATTTGGAGCTATGAGGAGGGAGGGTTGAGGACAGATTCCTGCTGTCCCCGGAGAACACCTGTTATTGGTGAGTAACTATGCTTTCCCCGGGAACAAGCAGAAGTCAGTCCTCATATATGGGACTCCCCAGCTACAGGCTACACAAAAGCCCATAGAAAAAATAGGAGCTCCTTCATGGGGAACCGCAAGCAGTAGCAAGTGAGTCCATGTCCACGGACCCCTATGTCCAATGAAACCAGCACTCCGGTAGCCTGATCACAGAAGGGTCAGAGGGTAGGAGTTGCCTAAACCACAAAAAGGTTACGGAGCACAGGCTGGCTGAAGGCACTGTCCCATCAGGACTCTTTCCAGGAAGTAATTGGCTGCAAAAGGTATGGACTGAAGACCAGGTGGCAGCATGACAGATGTCCACCATCAGGACGAAGCACAAGTTTATCACCAAAGCAGCCTTGGCCCTGATACGGTGTGCTGTGACGCGGCCGTCCAGCGGGAGCCTCACCTGCTCATAAGCAAGGGCAATACAGTCCGCCACCCAGGTGGACAACGTATGTTTGGTCACCGCCTCCCCACAGTCTACTGAGGTTGTGGAGATGAAAAGCTGAGCAGCTTTGCAGTAGCCCTGAGTGCGTTATATAGAAGAACAAGGCTCTCTTAAAGTCCAGGGTGTGAAGGACCGTCTCCGCCCGACTGGAGTGAGATCTTGGAAAGAAGGTAGGGAGCACCACTTACTGGTTGAGATGGAAGAGTGACACTACCTTCGGCAGGAATATGGCGTGCGTGCAAAGCACCACTCCGTTCTTGTAGAACCTGGTATTGGGAGCTTCTGCCACAAGGGCCTGAAGCTCGCTAACTCTGCGAGCAGAGGTGAGAGCAACCAGGAAAGCCACTTTCCAAGAGAAGTAGCGAAGGTGGCAGGTAGCCAGATGCTCACAGGGTGGGTGAGTGAGCTGCTCCAACACTAAGCTGAGGTCCCATTTGGTTGCCGGAGAGTGAATCGAAGGCTTGGATAAGAGTAGGCCCCGAAGGAAACAGGTCACCAACGGTTGGACCGAGAAGGGCACTAAGGTGCACTCGGATGGAGTTAGACTTGAGCCCGTACTGAGAGAGGTGGAGAAGGTACTGTAACACCAGAGCCACCGGGCAGGAGAAAAGATCAGAACCATGTTCAGTGCACCAAATGGAGAACCTGCGCCATTTGAGGGCGTAAGACCTCCTAGTAGAGGCCTTGCAAGAGGCCAGCAGAATATCCTCCACCTCAACCAGAAGGTTGAAAGGGGTCAGAGTCACCCTCTCAGCAGCCACACTGCCAGCAACAGGGACCCCAGGTAGGGATGAAGTAGGGAGCCCCCCTCCTGAGACAAGAGTTCCGGGGCAGTCCCTAGGGGGATGGGGGCCTCTACCATCAGCTGTAGAAGCAGCAGGAACCACGGTTGCCTGGGCCACCAAGGAGCTATCAGGATGAGCAAGGCCCTGCCACAGAGGGTCATGAACAAGGTCTTGGTGATCAGCGGTGTCGGAGGGAAAGCATACATAAGGCCTCCTGACCATGAGACTAGGAACGTGTCTGCTACCACCCTGGAGGGGTAGGGCTGCCAGGAGCTGGGGTAGGGTTGCCAGGAGCTGAAGCAGGGCAACTGAAAGTTGTCTCGGCTGGAAAACAGGTCCATCACAGGTTCCCCCCAGAGCCAGAAAAGCCAACTGGCTACCCTGGGGTCCAGTTGCCACTCATGCGGCTGGAGAATTCTGCTGAGTCTGTCGGCCAGTAGGTTGTCCTGGCCTGGCAGGTACACTACCCGCAGGATACCCTGTTGGACTGCGTATGAGCAGAGGACCAGTGCCTCCTGACAGAGGGCATGAGACCCCGTGCCCCCCTGTTTATTCACGTAGAACATCACCACTTAGTTGTTTGTCTGGACCAGCACTGGTTGGTAAGGCAGGTGGTGAAAGAAGACCTTCAGGGTTAGGTATATGGCTCGGAGCTCCAGGAGGTTGATCTGCTGGGTGCTCTCGTCTGGTGACCAGTTTCCCCGAGTGCGGAGATCTCCGCAGTGGGTTCTCCAGCCGAGCAGGGAGGCATCCGTGGCAAGGACCCTCGAGGGACTTGGGGCCTGAAAAGGCATGCTCGTTTCGAGATACTGGGTCAACTGCTACCAGACCAGGGAGTCCGCCAGTTGGCGGGCCACAGAGACTGTCTCAGAGGAGGCCCGTGGAGACACCACTGTGCCGCTCTCATGTGGAGGCGAGTGGCTGGGGTGACGTGGACCATGGAGGCTATGTGCCCGAGGAGGCGTAGGAGAAGCCAGGAGGGCACTAAAGGATGGTACTGTACGTCCCGAGCCAGAGACTTGAGACGATCGGCTCGGTCTCTGGGCAAGAAAGCCCTCAACTGGAGGGTGTCTATCTTTGCCCCATTGAACTCCAGACACCATGTTGGGAGGAAGTGAGACTTGGGGTAGTTTATGACAAAGCCCAAGTGTTGCAGAACCTGGATAGTGCATGCAGTGGCCTGCTGTGCCTCCCTTTATGAGCCAGTCGTCCAGGTAGGGAAAGACAAAGACCCCTGGAGCCGGAGGAAAGCAGCCACGACTGCCAGGCACTTTGTGAAGACTCTTGGGGCAGAGGCTAGGCCAAAGGGGAGGACCCTGTATTGAATATGCCTGCCCCTACCACGAACCGCAAGTACTGCCTGTGGTTGGGGTGGATGAGAATGTTTGTATAAGCATCCTTGAGGTCTAAGGAGCATAGCCAGTTTCCCTGCTGGAGGTATGGCAGCAATGTTCCAAGGGAGAGCATCTTGAACTTCTCCCTCACCGGGAATTTGTTGAGGTTGCGCAGGTCGAGGATGGGCTTTAGGCCCCCTGTCCTCTTTGGCACAAGGAAGAACCCGGAGTAGAACCCTTTACCCTTGAGATGGTGGGGCACCAGTTCCATCACTTTGTCCTCGAGAAGACCTGCCAACTCCTTCAGAAGAGGTCCCGGTGGAGGGGAAACCGGAGGGGCTCTCCTGGGAAATAAGGGGGGGGGGGGGGTGTCAGAGTCAGGTAGAGGAGGTAAATTCTCCCTGACTACCCTTAGTGCCCAGGAATCAGTGGTAATGATCACCCACCTCTGGGCACAGAGGGACAAATGTCCCCCTGTGGGCTGCTGATCTCCTTGGGGTAGAGAGGCTATACTCAAGGAGTCAAAAACTCCTCCCTGGCTAGGCCAGAGCCGGTGCCTGGGGTTTTGGAGCCTTCTGCTTTTGTGGGCCATGCCCTTGTCCCTTGGCCTGCTGATCCCGTTGAGGAGCTGGGGAGGCCTGATAAGGCGCGTAGTTTCTGTAACCAGCTCCCTTCCTCAGGTAGAAGGGCTTTTATCCAAGCCCTTCTGTCAGGGAGGGGCAGCACTGTTCCCTCTAAGCTGTGCGCGTGTGCGCGCGCACACACCTCACCGAGCAAGCGCACATACTTTACAACAGAGCGCACAAAAATTTTGGTTCTGATTCTGATAGAAAACAACACAGATGTCTTAAAATTTAAAAGTTGTTGTGTATTTACGGTTTTCACAAGTTCTACAATATTTTCTAGTGCAAGCAATGTGGTGTACATACTGTATTCTGACATGTAGTCATATTTTAAAGTATATAACTCCGAGTGTCGTTATGTGGCGCACAAACATTTAATCTTCCTTCAAAAGCTGCACAGCTGATATTTTATGCGCACACAGCCTACAGAAGATTAGAGGGAACATTGAGGGGCAGTGGTCTTTTTGGAGAACCTGGTCCTCGTCGTGAACTCTGTCTCCAGCTCGGCATCCTTGTTGGTCATGGGTTTGCCAAAGAGATTCTCTCCTTGGCAGGGGACATCGACCAATTTGTCCTGAACCCATTGCTCAAAATCAGATGCCTGTACCCAAGCTTGGCGGCATGCACCGATGCCCGCCCTACTCGAGCCGCCAACTCGAACCTGTCATAGGCCACCCGAGACATGAATGTGGAGTATTCACAGATGGCTTTGGCCAGGTTCTTGAACTGCTGCAAAAGGTTCCTCAGAGAGACCAGCCAAGAAACCAGCGAGTTCCTTCACCAGGTCTCTCAGGTACATGCCCATGTACAGCTGATAGGCCTGGATGCAGCTTATGAGCAGTGAGCCCTGGTAGTACTTTCTGCCGAGGGCGTCCAGGGTGCAGGCCTCCTTGCCGGGGGACACCGAGGAATGTGTCTTCTGGCTTTTCAGCCAATGCATGGCTGACTCCACCACCATGGTGGTGATGTGGCAGTTGTGACTTTTGGAAGCCTGGGCTCCGGTGGACTCTATACATCGAGCCAAGCTATTTGCTCACCACCGGCACCGAAGTTAGTGTCTCCCACATTCGGAGCATCTGCCATTCCAGGATGGAAGGGATGGGCACCGTGAGTGATTCCTGGAGGGGCCTCGTACTGGAGGATTTCTAACTCACCCGCTCGAGGATCCTCCTCCGACTCTGTCGAGAATGCCAGGGCCTTGGACATGTCCTTGACAAAATCAAGGAAGCCCATGTTCTCGGGCGGAGACCGCTGTCGAGGCTCCGAAACAGGAGAGTCAGATGGGACGTTGCGAAGGCGACGGGTATCGGGGGACTCCTCATCCTCCATCTCCCGCTCAAAGTAGTCCGTGGAGAACTCATAGGAGGGCTGCTCCACAGGCCTCAGGACTCCCGATGCCCTGCGGGCGGTGCCTGGCAGACTTGCTGCGTATGATCGCAGTTCCATTGATCGTGACCTTGGCTGAGGATTGACTCGAGGCCGGAGGGCCTCGAGGATCAGCTCAGCCTCAGAGGACATCTTGGATGTCGAGGGTCCAATGGTCAGGGCGGATAAGCCAGTCATGCCAAACAGCACACGCTGCTGGTCCATGAAGGCAGACAAACTGCGCTCCAGGGCCGCCATTCTGGACTCCAGGCCAGAAGATTTCACAGCCTTCGGCGTCGGCACAGAGGGCCTCGGGCCAGATGCCGGCTCCCCTGAAGGGGAATCCTTGACAAGGATAATGTCTGGGGACCGAGGCCGGTCTGCAGTCGGCTCCTTCTGGGGGACCTTTGCAAGCCTTTCCTTCTCCGATGCCTCAAATGGGTGTTTTGGACTGCGGGGCCAGGCCCAGGGGAGGCACCCAGGTGGTCGGAGCAGTCCAGGGACACTGCCTTCAAGGGCTGCTTCTACTTCCTGGATTCCCTCGAGGGAGACCCCCCTTTCGAAGGACCCGTGACGAGGCTTGGATACAGAAGGTTCCACCCAAAATGTCAGGGCCTCAGATGAGGCCCTGGCCTTCGGAGGCACTGGGGACTCGGGGAAAAAAAAACTTATGCTGCTGCTGGTGGCTCTTGAGGGCCTTGCTGGATATCCTCTTGCAGAGATCACAGGCTGCCGGGTCATGATCTGGCCCCAGGTAGTGGAGACAGCTGTCATGTGCGTCAGTTAAGGACATAATTTTGGAGCACCAATCAAACTTCTTAAAGAAACTGGTAGCCATGGGGGGGAAAAAAATACCCCTGCAAGGTCAAAGTATCTCCGGGCTGCCAGTGGGAGAAAAAAGGCATGAAGGCCTTGAATATTGTGTGCAATTCTGGTCGCCGTATCTTAAAAAGGATATAGCGATTTTAGAAAAGGTTCAGAGAAGAGCCACCAAAATGGTAAAGGGGATGGAAGGCTACTCCTATGAAGAAAGGCTAAAAAGGTTGGGGCTCTTTAGCCTGGAGAAGAGACGGCTGAGGGGAGATATGATAGAAGTCTATAAATTAATGAACGGAGTGGAATGGGTAAACGTAGATCGATTGTTTACCTTATCAGAATATGGAAAGACTAGGGGACATGCAATGAAGCTACAGGGTAAACTATTTAAGACTAATAAAAGAACATATTTTTTCACTCAACGTGTAATCAAACTCTGGAATTTGTTGCCGGAGGATGTACTAAAGGCTGTTAGTGTAGCTGGGTTTAAAAAAGGTTTGGACAAGTTCCTGGAGGAAAGGTCCATAAACCATTATTAAGAAGGGACCCAGGATATCAATGCTTGAACCAGTACAAGCATTGTGGAACCTGTGTCCCTTGGGGAAACTGCTAGGTACGTATGACCTAGATTGGCCACTGTTGGAAACAGAATGCTGGGCTTGATGGACCTTGGTCTGACCCAGTATGGCATATCTTATGTTCTTATGTTCTAAGGCATCAGGAAAAGAAAGAATGAAAATTGCAAAAATGAGCCGACTCGACGCCAAGGCAAAGAGGTCGGCAGGCGGGAAGAGTGCTGGTGTGATACCAGAGGCGAGTATGAAACTCAGAGAAGAAAAAAAATCAACTTTTTCCGAGGACAAGCCAGACGAGTGCCTGAAGAGCTTTGCGGAAAAAAGGAGACTGAGCAAGATCGCACCGTTGGGCGGGAAGGGGACTACACATGCGTGGTAGCATCTCCCAAAGGCTTTCTTTGAAAGCTGGGGGGATGCTTCCGTGAGAGCTCCGCCAGTGCTGACGTCACCCATATGTGAGGAATGACTTCCTGCTTGTTCCCAGAGAAGGGCTACTGTTGGAAAGATGATACTGGGCTTAATGGACCTTGGATTGACCAGTGAGGCATTTCTTATGTTCTTATGACAATATCCAAAATGAGATTACTGGTCCCCTTGCAGCACCGATCCCCCCAGGACAGCTCCTGATCCCCATTAGAAGCTGCCCAGGGGGGAATCAGTGCACCGCCACCCTGAGTGTAATCTATCCTGGCGAGACAGTCAGGCTAAGCCCCCCTCCTTCAGCCCTCCTAATGCCGAATTGGTAGGCCACCCTTCATTCTCGTCCCACCTCCCTGAAATTAGAAATAGTCCCAGCTAGCCAGCTGGCAACCCCCAAGCACATACCTTACTTCATCCTGGTGGTCTAGTGGTAGAACGAAGCAGAAGTGATCTTATTCGCTCCTGCCTAATCATGCAGCCATAATAAAATGGCCACCAGCATGAGGTGCTGCCCTCTAGCCTTATGCTAGGGGGGCAGCAACTTGAGATCACAGCCATCTTTGTTAGGGTCTATGAGAAGGGCAGATGCGCTTTATTAGACATAGGCCATTTTACAACTGTATAGTCCAAGGAGTGAGAGTATGCTGGCAAAAGGCCATGTAAAGCCTTAAGCACAACCATTAATATTTTGAATTTCACAGTTGAACTGGCAACCAATGAAGCATCATGAAATATGGGGAAGTGTGCTCACCCTTTCCTATTCCAAATACCACAAGACTTTTAGATAATGTCTGGGAAGCCCCACATACTTAGAATTGCAAGAATCCATAGAAGATAACATTTATTGTAAAGTAAGTTGAAAATCCTGAAATGAGAAACATAATTTCATACAGTATAATAAATGCTGGATGTCATCATTGCATTCAGTTGAGGCTTCAGGGCTAACCCAGAATGCAAAAGCATACCTCTGACTTTATTAGGGCTACCAGATGGTTGATCTAGGCCTAGTACTAGCCTGTCAGGCATGGAGCTGTAGTTCTGCTGTGCTTATTGAATTCTCTGTGTAATCAGGGTACTACAACTCCACATATGCCATGAGCTAAAACCAAGTCAGAAGCCATAGAAAGACACTTAACCTCTCTGTGCCCCAAACAAAAACACTGTGGCCAGGATAATCCTACTTTATGCATTGAAGACTCTACTACATGTTCTAAAAACCATCAGGATTTTTCACTTGGGGAGGAGGAGGGTAGGCCACAGTTTCCTCCCTTTAGGCTTCCAGACAAATCAGAACCAGGGTTGGGATGTGGGCCATGATCTAGGCATCATCATGGATAATACATCAAAACTCTGTCCAGTGTGCAGCTGTGGCCAAGAAAGCAAACAATGCTAGGAATCATAAGGAAAGGTATGGAGAACAAAACCAAGGATATTATAATACCTCTATCATTCCATGGTGCAAACGCACCTTGGATATTGTGTGCAATTCTGGTCACTGTAGCTTAAAAAGGATATAGTGGAATTAGAAAAGTTACAAAGAAAAGCCACCAAAATGGTAAAGAGGATGGAAGGATATCCCCTATGAGGAGAAGCTAAAACAGTTAGGGCTCTTCAACTTGGAAAAGAGATCGCTGAGGGGAGATATGATATTAGTCTATAAATTAATGAATGGAGTGGAACAGGCTAACGTAGATCGATTGCTTATGCCATCAAAAAAATGGAAAGACTAGGGGACACGCAATGATGTGACAATGTAACCCATTTAAGACTAATAAGAGAATTTTTTTTTTTTTTACTCAACGCATAATCAAACTTTGGAATTTGTTACTGAGGATGTAGTAAAAGCTGTTAGTGTAGCTAAAGGTTTGGACAAGTTCCTGGAGGAAACGTCCATAAACTATTATTAAAGAGGACCAGGTACTTGTGACCTTGATAGGCCACTGTTGGAAACAGGATACTGGGCTTGATGGACCTTGGTCTGACCCAGTATGGCATATCTTATGGGCCCGATATTCGAAAGGCATTTACATGGTTTAGTCTAGTAAGCCATGTAAATGCCTTAGATGGGGATATTCAATGGCACATACATAGTTAATGCCATTGAATGTCCCCGTCTATATTCCCTATGCGCCCCGATGCTATCCAGTTAGCATCAGGGATGTTGGGGATGTTCTGGGGCAGAGCGGAGGCAAGGAATGGCGTTAACCGAGCAGCAGCGATATTGACTGATGCCGGCTAGCCTCAGCAGCTTCCTGTCCCTGCGGCTAACACTGGATATTCAATGCTATCACCATGGCATTGACTATCCGGTTCAGAGGTCGATGGGGAGGGCTACATGCCAATGAGGTGCACAGCCCTTCCAAAATCTGGACAATTGAAAATCAGGCCCTGTTTTTATCTTACATTCATACTATCTGGGGATTTTTTCCCCTATTTTATAGCTCCTCCCAACAAATTTAGCCCACTCATTGTGGTGAAAGTGCTCAGTGGGGACCCATGTAGCAAAGCTCTTTCTAGAACCCTACAATCATGGGCCCTAAAATGCGATGGCTAGAAATGCTTCTTCTGCATCCCCAGGAGGAATTCCCTTATTTTCTGAAGCATCTATCATGTTTTGCCTCTTGGGACTATGTATACACTATTTCAGGTGGTAATATATTGCTCTGATTAAACTAATTTACCCTCCAGATGTCAAATTCATTTTCTTTCTTTTAGGGCATTAGGATTTTGTTGCATCATATATCCTGGACAGACGGAAAGTCTGCTGGAGCAGTTTTGTCCTAGGAATCAAGGTTTGCAAAATGTTGCTCATTCAGACATTAGGGATATGCATTCATTAGCACACATTCAGTACATTTGGGCCATTTAATAATTTTAATGCATGTACACTGGATTTAACACATGCCACCTAGAAATTAATGCACATATAATCTGTGTGTGTTCAAACATTTTCATTCAAACAAATGTGCGAAATGAATCAAAATAACCACCTGAAAAACAGGAAAGATTTTTGAGAAATCCAAAAATGAACCAAAAATATTTGCCTGCTTACATCCCAAGCAGATACACTGGCCAAGCAGCACTGTGGCAGCAGGTGCGGATAGGAAGCGAGCGATCTCTGCTGGGGTGCAACTGTTTGCCAGCTAGTGGAAGGGTCAATATTCCCGTGACAGGTTGCATAGGGAACCAAAAAAGCTGAACCAAACACGGAACCAAGTCAGAAACTTGAGATCCAGCAAAAAGGTAGCTATCTCTTCTAGCGAGGAAGACACAGAGGATGCACAGGGCCTAATGACAACGTACTTTGATTAAAAACACTTAACCAATGCTTCCTGAAATGGAAAAAAATTATTTTGATTGTCTGTCTTCCAATTCCTGTGTTTTTTTGCTGCTGTTTTGTGCTTGTTTCACTGTTTTTAAACTGCTAAGACAACACATATCAGCTAGGATGGCGTCTCTATCAAGTTATCTATATACTGTAATAGCCTGTTTCTCTGCTAGAATTTTTACAGCACTTAAAAGAACTCTACAGCTGCCAAAGTTTCACAGTAATAATAATACTATCAATTAGCTGGTGAAGAGGATTCCCCTCCCACCTCCTTGCTCCCAGGGATTTCGTGTCAACCTGTGTCCCTCAGTGGGTCTGAGTAATTCTCGCTACAGTGAAGGTGATGTGATGGAGCAACATGACACAGAGACGCAAGGGAATCGTTTCACTTGTGCATCAAAGAGGAGGAAGTGAGGCTGTGAACCTGGCAGTGTAATTCTACAGGATCCTGGCATGGGTACAAGTTTGTTTAATAACAAAAATACCCCCGATAGCTAAAAAATGTAATAGCAATAGTGATTTGCTAGATGATTTTGTCCCATCCCTGTCTTTAATATGAATACTTTGCCATAATGAAGACTCACTGGCTCCCCATCCTGATAGATCTTGCACTGAGGGCGTTCTCCAAAGGAGCCCAAGCGATGGCAAGTAGGGCTGAGGGAGAGGATTGAAGCAGGAGCACCCAAGCCTTCTGCTCGAGGTGCAAGGGCAAAGAGTTATGCTGAGGGACAGCATCACCCCATCTAAAAATGTCTCTTAGAAAGGAGCCCCATTCAGTCTCTGCCCAATTTCATTCTCAGTGTGGTGTCATTGACCCCAGCTGATTTATGACTTTATCCTCAATACTTTGCAACTAGGGGTCCTCCGTGTCCAATCCAAGCTTTCTTGAATTCTGTTGCTGTTTTGCCTCCACTACTTCCCCTGGAAGCCCATTCCATCACTCCATCATTCTTTCCACGCAGACAGGTTCAGCCCAAGAGTACCTGCTGCTCTATGTGAGCCTTCAGTCATACACTGCTGTGGGGCGGCTCAGGGAGTTACCCCCTCCCCCATAGTTCAAAATATCCCCCTCTCCACCTCTTCTGTATCCCTCCCCCAAGGTGGCTACCATCTCTCCTTCCTTTTGGTTCCATAGAAGCTTATCAGCTGTGGTCCCTTTAAATTTACCAGCTGAGTCAGGGGAGATATGGTAGAGCCCTATAAACTAATGAACGGAGTGGAACAGATAAACGTAGATTGGTTGTTTATTCTTTCAAAAGTACAAAGACTATCTGCCATCACATACTATGTTACTTAGTAGCACATTTTAGACTAATTGGAGAAAATATTTTGCACTCAGCACATAATTAAGCTCTGGAATTCATTGCCAGAAGATGTAGAAACTGTTAATGTAGCTGGGCTTAAAAGAGGTTTGGACAAGTTCCTTCAGCTCTCGTCACTCTTGTTGTTTCTCTTGTTCTCTCACCTGGATTATTGTTAATACTGTTTTGGCCAACATTCCTCAATATGAACTTCCTCATCTTCAACTCATCCAACACACAGCTGCCAGATAGATTTTTCACGCCTCACGATTTGATCATATTACTCCCCTGCTTATCTGTCTCCATTGGCTCCCTGTTCCATATCATATTCAGTTTAAAATCCTTACTCAGGTTCATAAGAAACTTCACTGGTCTCCCACAGTATCTTTCCACCTTTGTCATACCTCATACTCCCCACCGCTCCCTCCGTTCTAGCCACATGAACTGACTCTGTTTCTCCCATCTTCTCAGGCACATCTGGAATCTACTCGTCACTCAGCTTTTTATTTCCTTGGCCCTTCCATCTGGAATAACCTCCCGCCTTCCCTTCCGTTAGAAGCATCATTCCCCAAATTCAATTCCTCATTGAAGCCCCACCTATTTTCCATAGCATACAACCTTCCACCGGACCCTCCATGATTCTGTCTCTTAATGTCCGTTTCTTCTGAGATGTTTTACCCCATTACGTTTTCTCTTTCTTACTGTCCTGTGCTGCTTTCCTTTTCATTATTGGTGTTCCTTTTGTATTTGTTAATTTTATTTTATTGATTGTAAACCGCTCTACTGTTCCCAATAAAGGTGGTATAGCGAGTTTTAATAAATGAAATGAAAAGTCCATAAATCATTATTAAAATGGACCAGAGAATTCTACTGCTTACCCCGGGATAAGCATCATGGAATCTGTCTACTTTTTGGGAACTTGCCAGGTACTTGTGACCTGAATTGGCCACTGTTGGAAAGAGGATACTGGGTTTGATGGACTTTTGGTCTGACTCAGTATGATATATGCTTTCTGGACCGTCTCCAGAACCTGATACAATATTCTAGATCTATACAAAGGCATTATTACTTCCTCCTTATTTCCGCTGGGTATGAGATCATTTCTTATTGTGCCTGCTCCCTTGTGGGCATCACATCTCTTAGTGTTTTCCTACAAAAGGTAAATTTCTCCTTATTTTAGAGTGAATTCCATTAACCACCACCCTCTGCTGTCAATTGCTCCACTGCTATTGTTGGTCCCCCCCCCTCCCCCTTTCTACAGGGGCCCTGAGCACACTACCTTATCTTATAACTCCCTATAAGACTCCTGTAGTGGCAGGTCCCCGACACAGTCTCACTCCCTGTGCCTTGCAGGTCTCAGGACAGGACAGACACACCATTAGCAATAATACTTTTCATTTTATTCCCACATATCTCATAATTTCACATGCAGCACAATTAATTGCATTACTTATATCTGCAGAGCCCTGCACAGGTAATATAGGAATGAAAAAAGTTAAATGCTCCATACACTATCTAATTTAGTTCACTATATTGTGACCCACCTCCAAGCTTCTGAATTTATAGAACCTCTTATAAAGGGCCTTATTTATTTTATACAATTTTTCTATATTGTCACTTCCAGAGATCAGTAGCGGTTTACATGTAACAAAAGTTAATAGAGAAGCTATTATTTTACAGCGAACAATTTTACAGAGAACAATTTTAGAACAGAATTAACATAGAACTCAAAACCATATAGAAACTGTTGATAACAAACAATGAACTTGGAGTAACATTTGGTAATGCTTCAAATAAAAATTAACAATAGCCTTAAAAGGTGATTGTTACATAAATGATAATATTGTATTCAAAAGTTAGGTGATCTGTGAGATGGAATGATTATGAGAGATGTAGTAGTGGTCATTGTCTAGGTAGGGTCTGAGTATGATTGTTGAGCATTGCTTTTCTGTGAGTTCGGAACAATATCATGCTGAAGATTATGGTAATGCATAGTAAAAAGATTGAAAGCTTTACTGAAATACGAGAAAACCACATTCAGTCCACACCTTGAATCTAATTCTCTGGTTACCCAGTCTCTCTAATAAACTTACTGCTTCAGATTTGCAACTCACTGAATTCTAGCTACTGCACCATCCTTTCAGTACAGTCATCATTAGTTTGCTCACTACTGAAGTCAGGCTAATCAGACTATAATTTATGTTTCTAGTACCACTTTGATAAAGAACAGTATCACCATTCTCCAGTCCCATCTCCAAAGAATATCAACAGACCCACCATAGTTTCGTAAGCTCTTTTAATATCTGAATAAATCCCATCTGGTCCCATAACTTTGCCTACCTTTTGTTTTATTTGTTGTTGCTGTAAGTATTGTCAAGTCTGTGTCAACTGCTGGCAACCCTTTGGATAGTTGACCTAAATTTTGTTCGATCTTCAGCCAAGTGGCTCGTTTTTGATAGAGTGGTATCCATAGCTGCTGTTATTGTATCGATCCATCTCATTGCCAGCCTTCCTCTTTTATGGTGACCTTCTATCTTGCCAAGCATTATGTCTTTCTCCAATGATCTCTCTTTGCTTGATGTGTCCAAAGTATGAAAGTCGAAGTCTTGTCATCCAAGCTTCTAAGGAAAGCTTAGGTTTGATCTCTAGTACTGACCGGTTTTTCTTCAGGCAAGCCACGATATACACAATATTCGTCACCAGTACAATAATTCAAAGGCATCAATTTTCATCCTATCTTTTTCACAGTCCAACTTCCGCATCCATAGGATATTATTGAAAATACCATGGCTTGGACAAGTAGAATCTTTGTATGAAGAGAGACATCTCTGCTCTTGAGAATCTTGTCTAGGTCCTTCATAGCCATTCTACTAAGAGCAATACGTTGTCTGATTTCTCGACTGCTAGTCCTTTATCGATTGTTGATCTAAGTAAGTTAAAGTTGTCAACTATTTCAATTTCTTCTCCATCAATGATTAATTTATTGATTTTGCCAGTTGTCAGGATATTTGTCTTAACGTTAAGGTACAGACCCATTTTACATCTATGTTCCTTGATCTTGAGAAGCAAATGTTTCAGATCGTCTTCACTTTCATCCAGTAATGTGGTATCAGAACAGCAAAGGTTATTGATGAGTCTTCCACCAATCTTTACACCTCAGTTGTCTTCATACAGTCCTGCTTCTCTGATTTGTTCTGCATATAAATTAGAGAGGTAGGGGGAAAGTATGCAACCTTCTTGTACACCTTTGCTGATTTTATTCTGTTTCTCCTAGCTCCATTTGATCAATGTAAAGGTTGTGCAAGAGAACTATCAGGTGTTCTGGTATATCCATACTTCTTAATGTGGCTCAGAGTTTCTCATGGTTTACACAGGCAAAAGCCTTGCTGTATTCAATAAAACACATATGGATATCCTTTGATGTTCTTTTGCCTTTTCAAGGATCCATCTCACATATACATTCTCTTCCGTAAATTATTTGGCATCTATACCACCACCATAAATAGCCTCCAGATCTCAATAGCCTATCTCTAATCTTTCTTTGATGAACAATGAACACAAGTTTTTGTTTAGCATGTCTGCTTTCTGTTATTCTCCCCCCCCCCCCTCCCGTCTTGTTCAATTTCTTTTTAACATCTTTGTTAGTGATATAGTAGAAGGGCTGTCGGGTAAGGTTTGCCTGTTTGCAGATAATACCAAAATCTGCAACAGAGTAGACACCCAGGAAGGTGCAGATAACATGAGAAGGAATCTAGCTAAGCTTGAAGAATGGTCTAGAATTTGGTAGCCAAGATTTAATTCTAAAAAATGTAGGGTCATGCATTTGGGCTGTAACAATCTAAGGGAGCAGTACTGTCCATGAAAGAAGAACGGGACCTAGACGTGATTGTGTCTGATGATCTTAAAGTAGCTAAACAGGTAGAAAAGGCGACAGCAAAAGCTAGAAGGATGCCTGGGTGCACAGGGAGAGGAATGGCAAGAGAGGAGGTGATAGTACCTCTGTATAAGTCTTTGGTGTGACCTCATTTGGAGTATTGTGTGAAATTCTGGAGACTGCACCTTCAAAAGAATATAAACAGGTTGGAGTCAGTGAAGAAGGTGGCTACTAAAATGGTTAATGGTCTTTGTTATTAAGCAAATGAGGACAGACTTAAGAATCTTAATATGTATACTTTAGAGGAAAAGTGGGACAGAGGTGATATGACTGAGATGTTTAAATACCTCCATGGCATAAATGCACAGGAGGAGAGCCTATTTCGATTCAAAGCAAGTTCTGCTATGAGGGTACAGAGGATGAGGATGAAAAGGGATAGACTCAGGAGTAATATGCAGAAATATTTCTTTACGGAAAAAAGAGTGGTAGATGCGTGGAATAGTCTCCCAGTGGAGGTGGAAGAGATGAGGACAGTTTCTAAATTCAAAAAAAGCATGGGACAACACAGAGGCTCTCTAAAGGAAAAAAGGGGACTCTTGTAGTGGGTGATTTGGAAGGGCAGACTGGATAGGCCATGTGATCTTTTTCTGCCATCATGTTTGTGTTTCTAATTATGTTTTATTGCATTTTATCCAATCCAATACTACCAAGAAACAGGAAAATTCATGTTAGCCACATAATTACAAGAAATATAAAAAGAAAGAAAATATTAAAGGAACAAAATATATTTAAAGAAAAGCAAACAACCCAATGGGCAAGCTCACATCAAGAGGTTGTATTGAAAATAAAATTTAAAGAAAGCAAATGACAGGAAATTTAGGCATAAAAATGCCCATAATAGAGAAATAACTTTAAATGAACCTGGACCTTCCATTACCACACTTTTGTCTGGCCACTAAGAAACATCAGCACATATAAGTTTGTCCCTGCAAGATAACAATGCATTTGCAGGGAAATTTCAAGAAAAAAGTGGCTCCCAAGGCCAGCACTCTAGACATCAACTGAAGGAACTGTTTCCTATGAGCCTGAGTAACTCTACTGACATCGGAAAAAACATCATTTTGCCAGAGGAGTCTAAGGTAAATGAAGTTGTTTCACCGGTTCCGGTCCCAAAGCCAGTCACGGTAGTTCCTACAGCAGAGAGTTCTGTACCAAACAGAGGACAGGGAGAGGGAGATTACCCTGAAGGATATTTGGGAGGCATTTAGAAATATGGATTCCAAATTGTCCAGTGTGGTTCATTCACAGGGTAATTTTACACAGAGAGCAGCCAAGAAGCTGGCCGATTTGAATACTAGAGTTTTGGTGTTTGAGTATTCAAAAAGGAAATAGACTTATCTAAGAAGAAATTAGGCCTTACCTGCTAATTGTCTTTCCTTGAGTTCTCTCCGGGCCAGTCCAGGAACTGTAGGGTTGTCAATCCTCTCCAGCAGCTGAGGACTGAATTCTCAAGTCTTTCTGACAGGCTAAGCTCCTCCCCTCCAGTGTGAGAGACTCAGTCTACTATTGTCAAAGCAGCATAGAAACGACACTCTACTAACAGCTGAACACCTACGCAACGGTAGCACTATCAACTTAAACAAAGCCCTAAATATCAAACTGCAATTAATTGAATACTATGATGTCTTGTTATGGCATTCCTTTTTGTTCTTGTTTTCTTTTTATTGTTCTTTTTTTTTTTTCCCCCGTGTTCTAACCGGGAGCCCCCTAGTCAGACCCCCTGCGCCAGCTCCCCGAAACCTAACTATGTCTGCCCAATCGGGCACGGAGACATCGGACAACAGACGCACCACATGCCTGAGCGAGCGATCATACACTCGTGAAGCGATTGCCAAAACCAGCGAGCCATAGTTTGAATCTTGAATCTGAAACAGGTGGGCCCTGGACTGGCCTGGAGAGAACTCAAGGAAAGACAATTAGCAGGTAAGGCCTAATTTATTCTTCCTCTTCGTCTCTCCGGGCCAGTCCAGGAACCGTAGGGAAGTACCAGAGCAGTACTCAATATCAGGGGGGGGACCCGCTAAACCCGCTACTATGGCCGCGGCTCCCACTTTGGCGTCATTCCTCGCCTGAACATCTAGCCTGTAATGCTTTGCAAACGTATGAAGGGATGACCACGTAGCCACTCTACAAATATCCTCTGGAGAAATTAAAGCAAACTCTGCCCAAGACGACGCTTGGGCCCGCGTGGAATGCGCCCGAAGGCCTTCAGGAACCGTCTGTCCTGCTGACTGATAAGCTCGAACAATCGCTAGCTTCACCCAGCGAGCAATCGAAGCCTTGGATGCCGCTTCTCCTTTTCACGGCCCCCCAAAAAGCACAATCAATCTGTCCATTTTCCTAAACGCTCTCGTCTTCCGCAAATAGCGATGGAGCATTCTGCCCATATCTAGGCTACGCAAGGAAGCATCCCCTTCACTGCCCTGAAACGTAGGAAGGGAAATTGGTTGGTTCATGTGAAAACCAGAGACCACATTCGGCAGAAGAGTTGGCACCGGGCGCAATACGACCTTCTCCACAGATAGCACGATAGCACCTGTAGATCCGATATGCGTCTAGTGGAACACAAGGCTACTAAGAACTCCGTCCGCAAAGAGAGTTCTCTGAGAGAATCCGCCAGCTGAAAAGGAGGCCGTTTTAGCGCCTAGAGAACCAGGTTCAAGTCCCAAGCCGGCACCACGACCTCACCGGAGGGCGTAAATTTTTAACTGCCCAGAAGAACCTGAGAACATCCGGGTGCTGAGATAAGCCTGTTCCCTGAACTCTCCCCCGGAACGCAGACAGTGCCGCCACCTGAACCCTCAGAGAACTGAGAGCCAGACCCTTCTCCAGGCCGCTCTGCAGGAAGGACAGAACGTGGGGCACCATAGAAAAGAAAGGCCGAATGCCCCCCTGGACAAACCACCTTTTGAAAATGCGCCAGATGCGAACATAGGTCAAAGACGTAGACTTCCGTCTGGATTTCAGCAAAGTGGCTACCACGGCGGACGAGTATCCCCTACGTCTCAGCCGCTCCCTTTCAATAGCCAAGCCGTAAGCGAGAAGCGATCCACCTGAGCCATCAGAATCGGACCCTGGTGCAACAGATTGAACCGACTGGGCAACCTCCAAGGAGTGTCCACCAGCAGTCGCCGCAGATCTGCATACCAGGGCCTCCTTGGCCAATCCGGAGCAATGAGAAGTACCATGCCCGTGTGTCGAGCTATCCGCCGAACCACCCGAGCAATCATAGGCCATGGAGAAAACACAGAGTAGACCTGACGTCGGCCAAGGCTGCGCCAAGCCATCCAGCCCTTCGGACATGGGTTCTCTGCACCTGCTGAAAAACGAGGCACCTTTGCATTGGCAAACGTGGCCATGAGATCCATGACCGGCTGCCCCCAACACAGTACAAGATCGTGAAAAACTGTTGCATTCAGCTCCCATTCTCCTGCATCCACCACATTGCGGCTGAGGTAATCGGCCTGCAGATTTTCCTTTCCTGCCACATGGGCTGCTGACAATGCGACGACATGAGCCTCTGCCCACTGCATTAGCAACTGACTCTCCTCCAGCAACGTTGCACTGCCCGTACCTCCTTGCCGATTGATGTAAGAGATTGTGACTTCATTGTCGGAAAAAATTCGCACCGCTTTTCCCGCTACCAGGGTCTGGAAACTCTGAAGAGCCATGCGAACCGCTCTCATCTCCAACCGATTGATGGACCATTCGCTCACTTCCGGCAGCCAGTCTCCTTGTGCTATTTGCGACAAACAATGTGCTCCCCAGCCTGCTAGACTTGCATCAGTGGTCACCAGGACCCAAGCCGGGTATTCTAGAGGCACCCCTGCTGACAAATTCTTGATGTCTAGCCACCATTGCAAGCTGACCCTTACCGAGTCCGGCACTTCTAACCGCCGACTCATCAAGTGAGTGAGGAGACCATCTGGAAAGCAAGGCCTGCTGAAGAGGAAGCATATGCGCCCTGGCCCATGGGACCAAATCCAACGTCGCTGCCATGGAGCCCAGCAGTTGTAAATATCGCCACGCCGTCGGAGCCCGTGTGCGTACGAATGCTGCTAACTGCCCCAAGATCTTCTGAATCCGGTCCTCCGGTAAAAACACCGCCCCCACGGCCGTATCGAACAACGCTCCGAGATACACTAGACGCTGCACTGGCTCCAGATGACTTTTGGCCTGGTTTACCACCCAGCCAAGCTGCTCCAACAACTCCACGACCCTCGCCATCGCCTTGACTGAGTCCTGCCTTGACGACGCACGAATCAGCCAGTCATCGAGGTAGGGATGGACTAAGACGCCTTCCGTTGGCAGGGCAGCCGCCACCACCACCACCATCACCTTTGTGAATGTGCGTGGCGCCGTCGCCAGGCCGAACGGAAGCGCTCGAAAATGAAAATGCCCCATGGGCACCGCAAAACGCAGAAACTTCTGATGTCCCTGTCTGATCGGAATGTGAAGATAAGCCTCCGTGAGATCTATGAAAGAAAGCACCTCGCCCGGATGCACGGAACGAATTACGGACCGCAGCGTTTCCATACGGAAATGCGGCACCCTTAAACAACGGTTTACATGCTTGAGGTCCAGAATAGGCCGAAAAGAGCCCTCCTTTTTGGGAACTACAAAGTAAATGGAGTACCGACCTAACCCGAATTGGTCCGGCGGCACGGGGACCACTCGGAGACGTAGTAAGCACTGGAGAGTGGAGTGAACCCCAAGTTTCTTCTCCTGCGATCTGCATTGAGACACCACGAACGCATCCGGCAAAAACTGCATGAACTCTAGTGCATAGCTGTCGCGGATAATCTCCAGCACCCACTGATCAGACGTTATCTTGGTCCAAACGGAGAGAAAATCCTGCAGGCGGCCGCCTACGGGAATCTCCGCCTGGACCAAACTCCCATCATTGCAACTTCTTGGCGGAGCCCGGTTGGGTACCAAAGTACCCCCTGCCAAAACCTCTCGCTCCTTGAAAGGACTGCCCTCTTGACATACCCCGACTTCTGATAAGACACAAAGCGCGCTCCCCTGAACCTGCGAAACTCTCTGCTGGGACCTTTTGGAGGATTCTACTGACAATATTACTAAACGGAATACATTGATTGTGACCTCTCTCACTGAATCTGATAAAATTAAAATACTAAAGCCATTCTTCAAAAAGAAATCAATGCTATTCTGTGGCCAACCCCCGCACTCTTATCGCCCTGCTTCAACATTTCCTTCTTTCTCAGACTTACCTGAACATTTCTGTCACCTCGCTATGCCACCTTAGCTTAGCTATCCTTTCTTCCACTCATGCTTTTGTAGTCCTCACTCCGTTCCCTGCTTCTCTCAGCTTGTTCAGGTACTCTCCTCTTTCTGAGAGCCCTTGTATCCTGTGAATCCTATATATCTTTATCTCTATTAAAATTTGATATACCGCTTTTGCAAAGCATTAAGCGGTGTACAATAAAAAATTGATTCAGCACCATAATCCAGGAAACAGAACGCCAAAAAAGACAGGATAGAGGGGTAATAAAAGTGGACAGAGCATAAAAGAGATATTATACAAAAACACATAACACAATAACACATAACAAGTTATACACAGCTTGTTTGGCAGTAATTAACAAATTATAACAAATCATAAAATAAGTAGCCATTTGACAGCAAGTAGCAAATCATAAAAATTTTTAGGATAAAATTAGCTAACCAAAGCACAGAAAAAACGGACAAACATATGAACTTCGGGATAGACACACAGACAGATTAATTAGGGAGGTTCTCTGGGGGAAGGTCAAAAGCTTTTTGAAAAAGATATGTTTTAAGTAGTGACTTAAATTTCAGATAGGAGGGCTCTAAGCGTAATGAAGTGGGGAGTGTATTCCATAGGGAGGGTCCTAGGAAAAACCAGGCTGAGTGTCGTGTTTGTTCTAAACGGGCTTGTGAGGGCGATGGAAGAGACAACCGGTTTGTTTGGGTAGAACGAAGTAACCTGTGAGGTGTGTAGCGAGAGATACAGTCTGATAGATAGCGTGGAATGCATGTGTAAATGGCCCGGTGAAGAATAATCAAAAGCTTATAATGAAAACGGTATTGGAGAGGGAGCCAGTGCAATCGAAATAGAACCGGGGTGATATGATCATACCTACTGGAGAAAGTGATGAGGCGGGCGGCAGAGTTCTGAATGAGTTGTAACCGTTGCAGACAATATTTGGGGAGATTGGCCAGGTAAATATTGCAGTAGTCTAGCCTACTTATTACAAGGGCCAGAACAAGGGTGATAAGGGCATTAGAGGGCAAAATGGACCGGACAGCTCGAATCTGCCGTAAGGCAGAGAAAGAACGACGAGAGACAATGGAAATATGTTCAGAGAAAGTTAAACGAGAGTCTAGAGTAACACCCAAATACCGAACAGAAGAAGTGAGAGGGATAGTAGTTGAGCCGAGAGAAGGTGCAAGAGTAGGACATGCACCACCAAGTGAGATCCACATTGCTGAGGATTTGGCTGGGTTAAGATGGAGAAAGTTGTCTGATAACCAGGACGCAATATGGGAAAGACAGAGGTTTAACTGTGTGATATCGGGAGAGAGAGGGGACGTATGAAATAATAAAACTATGTCATCTGCGTAAAGGTATATGACCTGTGAACACACTACCCGCAGAACGAGGCACTTTACTTTAGCATTCAGCACTTTCCTTTGGAGCCAAAAACATCAGAGACTGAGGAGACGATGGTAGCTCTGCCCATGTGGTGACATATGTGAGCTGCAGCCAGAGCCTGATGCCATTGCAAGAGGACACCGAGGATTGCATAAATATAGACACTACTGCTGATAGGCAACTCCTGCCCCTTAGCGTCCTTTGTGAAGCCCTTGGTAACTTTATTGTTAGTACTGTTTTCATTTTGTTTTTCAAGAAAAGTCCCAAAGCCCAGGAAACAACAAAACAACCATTCAAAACAAATCCTGTGCTACCACTGCTGTGCCCTAAAATTTTTCCACCAAATATGTAATTCAATTAAACATTTTAATATTTTACTTTTTGTCAGAGCACTAGAACGGAGGGGGCAGGAAAACCATCCCCTCTTAGAAACAGCCGCTCCTTTTTAATCAAAACTTTTAAACAAATTGCACTTTGCAGTCACTTATCTGAAATGTCGAAATATTCCAAAGCTCCAGTGCAGCCATTTTCAGGCACTATAAGTGTTGCTGTTTGCCGGTTCGTGATTTTTCGCTTCTGTGACTGCAGGATTACATTTCAACCTGATGCAGGGTCATACAGAACAGACCCAAAACGTGACACGTTATTTATTGTAACCTTCTAGAAGCAGCACTAGAGCTTTGGAATATTTCGACATTTCAGATAAGTGACTGCAAAGTGCAATTTGTTTAAAAGTTTTGATTTTTGGTGGAAATGTTTTAGGGCACAGCAGTGGTAGCACAGGATGTGTTTTGAATTGTTTCATTTTGTTTTTGGCATTAATTTAATTTTAGGGTGAATACTGAGTATGTGGGTGTGGTGGTGTTTCTTTTGGAGTTTTCTAGCATTGTGCTATTTGTTTGGGTTGGAGGGTAGGAGGATGGAAAGGGAGAATTATGAGCTTAATATTTTGTAGGTAGGCATCTGGGTTTTTTATTTTTTCAAAGAGAGGAAATGGTGCATTTTGCAGCCTGTCTTGAGGGCTTCAAAGGGACAGGGTAGTTTAAGGTTTGTGAATACCAAATTGTTACTACTATTAGTACATTTGTATAGAGACATGTAAGAAACAGTCCCTGGTCATAAGAGTTTACAATTTAGTCAAGATAGACAACACAACAATCAAAAGAGACAACACAACTGGAGATTGGCCACTCCTCCCCATGTCTTTGTTTAGGGGTGAACCCACCGCTCCGTGTAGGATACCCCTATTTGTTGAGAATTTAGATTTTATCCTGTTGCTGTAAAGGGATCCACTGTGTGTGTCCCATGCCATTTTGAATTCTGTCACTGTATTTGCCCCCACCACTTCCATCAGGAGGGCATTCCAAGCATCCACCACCCTTTCAGTGAAAAAGTATTTCCTGACATTGCCTTTCACAATTTACCCCCTTGCAGCTTCATGTTATGTCCTCTAGTTTTACAGTTTCCCCGCCTTTGGAAGAGGTTTGTTTGTTCATTATTTCTCTAAGTATTTAAAGGTCTGAATTATATCTCCTCTATCCCTCCTCTCCTCCAGAGTGTACATATTTAGGTCTTCAACTCTCTTCTCATAAGGCTTCTGACGCAGGCTCCAAATCATTTTGGTCGCCTTCCTCTGAACAGTTTCCAGTCTTTTTAGAGGAAGGCGATCAAAATGATTTGGAGCCTGCAGTTGCGGCTGTTGGAGAGAAAGTGGTTAAAAAATGGCAGTGAGATAGATAGGTTGCATTGCCAGAGTCAAAGTAGGAAATATGTGAGTTTGATTAAGAAAACTAGGATTCAGTTTATATATGTACAATTGGAGACATGTAGTAGGAAGGCTTAATAAGGATTAAGAATCCAGTCAAAGTGTAATCGTCATACAGTCAAACCTCGGTTTTCGTGTGCCCCGGTTTTCGTTGGTTTCGGTTTTCGACGTCTTTTCTAACTCAGATCTTGTCTCGGTTATCGGTGTTCGCCTCGGTTTTCGTCAGGAACCAGTGCTGCCAGATCTGAAAATCTACACCCTCGCGCTGGTCTGCCCGCCCAGTCCCGGCAGCACTACCCCCCCCCCGGACTCACCCGATCGCGTGTTGAGAAGCCATTGTCAGCTGAGCAACATCCTCGAGCCAGAGATGCAAGGATTGCACAGAGAGGAAGGCCCCGATCTCTCCACCGCCTGCCTGTTCTCTGGAGCGCCCCCTCAGGCTCGGAGGTAGCAGGGTAGCTGTCAATGTAAGCAGGAGATGTTGCATGGATG
Organism: Ichthyophis bannanicus; assembly: GCA_033557465.1. Lineage (NCBI taxonomy): Eukaryota > Metazoa > Chordata > Amphibia > Gymnophiona > Ichthyophiidae > Ichthyophis > Ichthyophis bannanicus. The sequence goes on from CM066048.1 coordinate 26,509,951, forward strand.
TGGGAGGCAGCGATCAGATTACAGTGCCCTACAGTACAATATCTGTGTGTTTGCTGTCCTGTGGACGATCGGGCAGGTGAGAGAAGTGACAGGAGCTGGGTGTCTGGAACGGATTACATTGAATTTACATTATTTCCTATGGGAAATATTGCTTCGGTTTTCGTACGTTTCGGTTTTAGTCAGACTGCTTAGAACGGATTAATCATTAAAACCGAGGTTTGACTGTATTTTGAGATAGCGGCTTATTTTCATCAAAGGGTGCGGGATGTTGCAAGCTCGATAGGAGCAAATGCTAACTTGACAGTGTTTGGTGGTGATGTTCTTGGCATTTAAGAGGAGTTAGTACAGAGCTGTGAGCTGATGTCAGAATTTTCTTGAGTGACCTGGCTCTAGCTTCAGAAGACCTTACAACATCTAAGCCACACTACTTGGAGTCTTGATCCTGACCCTACTAAGATTATCCAATTGCTAGGAGCTGAGGTGCTGATATTATGAACCTGTTGTTGCAAGTGTGGTACACCATCTTTCAAAGGGGGGGTAAATTGGATCCAGGAGTGGCCTCTTACAGCCAACCAGTGTCTAAACTTCCTTGGTTGGTTAAGGTGATTGAAAAGGTCTGTTATGGTCAGTTGCAGGGTTTGTTGGCATAGTCAGGTGCTTTCAGCATCAGTCTGATTTTCGGTGAGCTATGGGACAGAAATGGTATTTGTCAGTCTAGTGGATAAGATTAGGATTTGGGAAGTTAGGGATATGATTCTCTGTTGATCCTTCTTGATTTGTCTTCAGCATTTGATACCATCAGTCATGGTCATCTTTGGGAGAGATTGAGGGAGGTAGGTTTGTTATTTGAATGATAGAGTGTAATATGTGAAATGGGAGGGGACCTGTTCCGATGTTTATCGGCTTGAGAGAAGAGTTCCTCAGGGATTTATCATCTCTGCCATATTTATTTTGCCTCGTTCATTAATGTAATTGGACCTTTTGTTTACGTTTTTAATGTATAAATGATGTGATTTTATTGTATCCACCTTGATGTTTGATTTATTTAAAATGAGATATAGGGGAGAGACCACGTGACACATGAGCGAGTGAGAGGCTTCTCTACTTGCTCCGGGGCTGTCTCGCCGTTATATTGATTTTTTTCGGATTACCCCCCCCCCCCCCCGGTAAACACTTCATCAAAGCCCGTGAGTGATAAAGCGTGAGATTCTGGAGGTGGCTGGCAGAAAACCACTCTCTAATGTGCCCCTTGCTGCAAGAAAAGAACGGGAGAAGGCGGCAAAGCTGGGCGCTACCTCGGCTGGAAAACTGGTGTCCAATATGGCGCAGCCGCATTCTCCCGGTGCGGAGAGTGTGGAATCCGGGTCCGAGGAGCTGGCAAAAGAAGTGGCTAAGCTTCTAGAACCGAAGTTTGACCGGATCTTAACTAAGCTTGACACGGTCGGAGAGACTCTGACGGAGTTCGGACAGCGAGTTGAGGAAATCGAACATCGTGTGTCAGCGCTTGAGGAGGCCGAGGGGACACAGGCCCGAGAGCAGGCCACGCTGCAAAAGACCATTGCAGCGTTGCGAGACAAAGTCGACGATCTCGAAAACTGCTCCCGCAGGAATAACTTGCGGATTGTGGGAGTACCTCAGGCTAACACGGAGAATATGCTGTTGCCGATGGTGGAGTCCTTGCTCCCAAGAGAATTGGGCCTGGAGGACCTTGTGGGCGACTTAAAAGTGGAACAGGTGCATCGCATTGGGCCTAAGCCTGAGCCTAACCAACGTCCGAGTGGTGATAGCACGCATACTTAATTTTCACCACAAATGGAGATTGCTACAGGCTTACCGGAAGAAGCGGTCATTGCTGATGGATAATCACAAAGTTCTTTTATTCCAAGACTATTCTGCCTCTGTAGCAGTAAAGCGCAAGGAATTTTCCCCATTCCGCTCAGTGCTGTTTCAAAAACAGCTCCGTTTCACGCTGGCGTTTCCTGCGACGCTTCGAGTGCAGCACAAGGGGAAAAACCATGTTCTGAACACAGTAGCAGCTGTGCGGAAGTTTGTGGAGGTGTTGGAGGGATCGGAGATGCGCAGTGAGCGGGCGACCTGAAGCGATGAGTACTGGCCCCTGATTACTAGACCCGAGAGGCCGGATAAGCTGGACTAGAGACTGGAGCAAGGCGCTCTCTGGATCTATAAGTTGCTTGCCCCGGGGATGGGGTCACCTTGTCTCCAAGAGGCAGTGCGATCCACTGGGGGGAGATCCTGGGTTTCTCTTTGATGGTTTTTTGGTGGGTCTGCTTGGGTGTTTTATGGAGGGAATGGGCAATGCGTGTGTCCATTGTTTGCCAGGGTGTTTTCAATTACCTGGGATTATGTAGTGATCATGTAAGGGTTATGGTGGGAGAGTAGAGCACGGCCCCTCATATGGGGAACAGTTCTAATTCCAACTGTTAAGAAACTGGCTTTGAGTTTGCCACTCTTGTGGGGGTTGGGGGGAGGTATGTCTGTTTGCCATTGTATCAGTTAAGAAGGTGGGAGGGGCGGGACAGCCCTGTAGTGCACGGATGTGGGCTCTGAGCCTGGTGCAAGTGGCCGGGCACCTGGGAGAGATTGTTTTAGAAGGGGGTATGGGATGGCGGGCTGGAGGGAGGGGGTGGGAGGAGAAGGAGGAAAGGAGGGTGGGTGGGGGGGGGTTCGGGGTGGTGGGGGTGCGGGCAGGTGGGATGAATGGCTGTTGGTGTTAACTGCTCAGGGCGTCGGGGGGGGGGGGATTGGAGGGCGGTGGGGTGTGTATGAGTGTGAGTGAATGGTTTATACAGGCACATCAGACATTAGGCAGTGGGGGTTTGCATGACTTGTTGGGCCCAAAGGGCAGTGTAGGCTGGGAGCTGAGGCTGGGCGGCTCACAGCCTGTGGTTCTATGGTGAGGATTGTAATGGCTATTTTGGAGGGGGATAAGGGCTGATGGGGACTGATTTACAATTTCTCATGGAATGTTGGAGGTATTGGCACGCCCATTAAACGTATTAAAGTGTTGCAGTCCCTCAAGAAGCAGGGAACACATGTAGCGTTTCTACAGGAGACGCACCTTTCCGATAGTGAGCATGCCAAACTGAAGAAAACTTGGGTGGGCCAATTGTTTGCAGCAGAGGGAGTTGGGGGGTGAAAAAATGGCATGGCTATTTTGTTCCATAGGCAGCTAAAGGTGGAGGTCATCAGGGAGAAGAAAGACCCCTTGGGGAGGTATATCTGGTTGCAGGCAAAAATTAATGGTGAAGAATTACTCTTAGGGAATATATACGCGCCTAATGTTTACCGACATGCATTTTTCAAGGCCCTGGGGCGAAAATTGGGGGGTACACACAATCTACCCATAATCTTGGCAGGGGATTTTAACTGCCCTCATGACCCCGAGTTAGATAAATCTGCAGTTACTCCAGGAGGAGGGAGTTGGACCACCAGGGGGATATCTTATTTATGCCAGACAGGGGGATTGCTGGATGTGTGGCGAGTCCTACACGGGGGAGAGCGAGACTACACACATCTATCTAGAGCTCACCGCACTTGGTCTAGGTTGGATTACATTCTGGTGACGCAGACGGATTTTGGCAGGGTGAGCGGGGCAACGATTGGCCCAATACAGGTTTCCGATCATGCAATGGTGAGCATTAGCTGGAAAAGTCAGCATCGGTTGGGTGGTAGGTGGTCATTCCCCCGACAGCTTTGGCAGCGGGAGGACTTTAAGCAGTTTGTGCGTACTCGATGGCGTGAGTATCTTGCCGATAATGAGGGTATTGTCTCCTCGGTGGCAACGCTATGGGAAGCGGGAAAAGTCGTAGTGCGTGGCCATGTTATTGCTTATGTAGCTAAAGAACGGAAGAGAGTAGATGTCTTAGTACAGCTAGCGCAAGAGCTGCAGGAAAAGAAGAGAGAATCTCTGCGTAGCGCCACTAGCGCAACGCTGAAGAGCTATTTAACGGTCCAACGGCAATTGAATAATTTGTTGCAAGAACGAGCACTATTTAGTATGCAGTACTACCACCATCAGTTGTTTCGGTTTGGTAATCGGTCTGGAACATTGTTAGCCCGTCTGGTGCGGGACTGGAAAGACTCCAATTTGGTGACTGCGCTGAGGGACCGAGCGGGTGTTAAGCTTACGGAGCCGAAAGACATAGCCAAAGAGTTTGAATATTACTATAGTGCCCTCTATACCCCGGAGCCTGAAGATCGGGAACAGGAACGCCATTTTTTGGATAGTGTGACATGGAACCAGGTGACGTCGCTGGAAAGGGCAGCGTTGAACAAGCCTATCTCTGGGGCGGAGATTCAAGCGGTTATTAAAGCAGGAAAGACGCATAAAGCGCCCGGACCCGATGGGTACGGGCTGAGTTTTACAAAATTCTGGGGGAGCACGTGGTGCCTACCTTGGCAGCAGTCTATGCTGAGGTGCGGGAGTCTGGGGGCTTCCCACGGGACATGCGAACAGCCTCCATTTCGCTTCTCCATAAGCCTGGCAAAGATCCGGAAGATCCGACCTCTTATAGGCCTATCTCGCTTATTAATTTTGACATGAAGATTTTGGCGTCTATTTTGGCGGCACGTGCCCAAGACATCTTGGCGCGCCTTATCGGGCGGTGTCAGGCAGGCTTTGTATGGGGGCGCATAGCAGCCTATAACATTGCAAGAGTCTTGCTGGGCATGGAGCGCTGCCTCCAAGCAGATATGCCTCTACTGTTGGCCAGTCTAGACGTGGAAAAGGCTTTTGATCGCGTTTCGTGGGATTATATGTTTGAAGCTCTGCGGCGTTTTGGTTTTGCGGGTCACTTTGTGGACTGGATTCGGGCGCTATATACTGAACCACGTGCATACATTGTGATGGGGGGCGAGGTTTCGTCGGCTTTTGTACTACGCCGTGGAACACGTCAGGGCTGCCCCCTGTCACCGCTCTAATTTATTTTGCAATTGGAACCATTGTTGCTTAGGCTGTTGCAACAGGAGGTGGTGACGGGGATAGTCTAGGGAGAGGAGGAGATCAAAGTCAGCACTTTCGCAGATGATATGCTGCTTTGCTTAACCAACCCGGAAGAGTCGCTGGCTAGGGCGTTACACACTATAGATACCTTCGGGGCTTTTTCTGGTTTAAAAATTAATAAAGCTAAATCATTGGGTTTAGACGTGGGGGGACGAAGCAGGGCGTTCTGGCAGGGAGTCTTCCCACTGCAGTGGGCAGACGGACAGATTAGATACTTAGGTGTACAGATCCCGGAAGACTTAGATCAGCTCTACGAGGTAAATATCCTGCCCCTTATTGAGGGATCTCTGGAGTGCTTGCGCGGTGGCGGGTGTTGCTGTTGTCATTACGGGGTAGAATTGCGTTATTTAACATGGTGGAGTTTCCTAGATGGGCGTATATATTGCGACACATCCCCGTATGGATTCGGCGGAAGGAGGTACAGTATTTGCAACGGCATTTGTCTCATTTTTTATGGCAGGGGCGGCGAGCTCGTATAGCGTTAGATACTTTGTTTCAGCCCAGAGATGCTGGGGGAGCTGGTTTATTAATCGATACAAGGATATAATATGGTATGTTGGACGTGTATTTTACGAGATATGGTGGCGGGCGCCTCGGAGGTGGTCCCGGTGGAACTGCTGGATAAGATGGTGGCTCCCTGGCACAGATTGGCGGTGCTACAGAGAAGCTGGGGTACGCTCCCGGAGGGATGCAAATCCTCGGGTTTTTGGAGGACGTTGTGCCTTGCTTGGCGAATCCTATGTGGCCGTCGTAAGAGGATCTGGAAGAAGACGGACTGTACCCCTTTGCTGGGTAATTCGGCTTTTCCCCCGGGGTTGTCGACTAAAGTCACACAATGGTGGGCGAATAAGGGGTTGTGTTATGTGGGGCAGCTATGTATAGAAGGGAGTGCGACACTGGACTCCTTTACGTCCCTGACAGTGTGCTTTGGCTTGGAACCCAGGGATTTCTTTTATCTGCAGGCCCGGCATTATGCTCTCACACTCAGGAAAGAAAATGAGCTCTTAGCCAGAACGGGTGGTATGCTAGAGCTGTTCAATAGTTTGGAAGGAAAGATAAACATCCGTAGTCTGACGATGGCTCTTTATCCGGAGAGGGGCGGCCGACGATTGGCTGTTTTGGTGGAAAAGTGGAGGAAGGATGGGTTGTCACAGGTTACGGAGGAGTGCCTATGGGGAGCTTTTGCTTCCATTAAGTTGATTTCTGAAACAATCCAACTACAAGAACTTCAGTATAAATTCCTCTGGCAGGCTTACGTACATATTGTTTGGACAGCGAGAGCAGGTCTTGTGGAGACGGATGTGTGTAGTCTCTGTAGGGTGGAAAAAGGGGGGTTTGCACATCGCTTTTGGTTTTGTATACACATCCAGGGATTCTGGCGGGGAATGGGGCACTATATAGCGCAATGGTTTGGGGGAGAGGTGGAACTGGGCCCCAAGTGGTGCTTGTTCGACTGCTATGAGGGGGAGGTCCACTTGGAAAGGGAGGAGCGTATGCTGTGTACTAAGAGTTTTGCAGTAGCGAAGCAATGTATTCTGAGACATTGGCTGGATGACGCCGCCCCTACAGTGGCAGAGTGGGTGAGAGCTCTGATGGATCTGCGGGAGATGGAGCGTCGCACAGCGCAGTTGCTGGGACAGCGAGCCTGGGATAGCCATAGGAAAATCTGGGGTTTTGTATGCACGGCTGAGCGTGGGGGGGACAGAGGAGTGCCTGCGGCCACTGCTAGTGTCTGATTGTGGAGAAATATTGAAGAGTGGGTGGGAGGGAGGGGGGGTAGGATTGGGGGGAGGGGGGCGCCACGGGGGGGGGGGGGAGGGAGTGGGGATGCCTGCTGGGAACAGGGCTGGGCAAACTGATTTGGTTGGGTACGCTAGACTGGTCTTGGGGAAGCTGAGCGGATGGGCTATCATTTTTTTTTTGCCTTTAGAATGTGTTCTGTGCACTGTTATCAAGAGTTGCTACCCCTTCGGGGTTGGGGACTAGTTAATAACATTGGTTAGGTTGTTAAAAGAAGAAGAGCCATTGTGTATAGTGTGAATCTAGTCGGACTAGTACAGATGTTGCACCAGTCCTGCGTGACACGATATAAGTGTAAATGTCTATGGCTGCTTGGCTTGCTCTTGACCGTGTATATCCATGTTAAATGTTAATAAAAAAAAAATTATTTCACTAAAATGAGATATATCAAGTTTGTATAAATACATTTTTCCCTTACTTTTTCAGCCACTTCCTTTTAAAATCAAACTTGTCTTGGGGCCAGCATAACCATTAAGTGAACTAGGTGACTTCCTAGAGTGCCAGAACTTTGCGGGTGGTGCTAACATGCATCTGCCATGCGAGCTCTGCAGTCTGCCACCCTATTGTCTCGTACCTGCCCATCCACACTGCTGTACTCTGCCCCCTCTTCCTCTCAGCAGGGACTGCCTATGTGGGGTTAAAAAAAAAGAAAGTACTATTGCCACTGCTTCCCTCACACCTCCCCTTAACGTCCTGCCCAATATGGCTCTTACAGGGCTACATAAACAAAAAGCCACCGTCGCTGCATTCACTATCCCTTTCCCACTCCTCCCTTCCCTTGAGGCAGCCTATATAGGGCAGAAGAAAGAGCTGTTGCATCTTGACATTCTATTCTTGGCCCCCCATATGGGCTGTGTGGCAGTGCTGGGGTCATAAAACTAAAAGCGGTGGGCTGCTGTGCTGTGTGCTTCTCTAGCTTCTATGCATCAGAGCCAAAGGAAGAGACTCTGCTTCCCGCTCTATATGGCCCCCATGGCGCGGAAGACAAAAACAGCCTTGTGATGTGTTCTCATCTGCAGCTGCTGGGGCCAAGTGCAAGAGGTTAGCGATTCCTCCCTCCTTTATCCCCCCCTAACGAACAGTAAGAAAGTAAGTTGGGTACCCACTACTTCTGGCCCTAGAGCCTTTTCTCTCTCTTTCACACGTGGAGATACTAATAGCAGTAGGAACAATGGGTTACAAGCCACGATGGCTGAGGAAGGAGATAAAGGTATGATAAAGGAAGAGGTCCTTTGAAGGTAGCTGTGAGGAATAGTGGACACAGGGAGGGAGATTCAGGAATTGAGTTAGTGGGGAGGACAAGATAGGGTAATGACTTAGAAACTAGATCTTGAAGTGAGAGAGAATGGGAACTCAGTGACTGGGGCAGGAGAGAGTAGGAGCTCAGGTTTTAGGGTAAGCAGAAGCAGGGGGACTTAAGAGAGCAGAGACTTGAAGATGGAGGGGCCAGTGGGAACTAAGGCGTTAAGTGGCACAGAAACACAAGCACTCAGGGATTGGGTTGGGGTATAACCAGGTATTGGAAGACTGGACAGGGGAGGTGGAGAAAAGTGGGCATTCAAGGGCTGGGGAGAGGGCAGGGGATAGGAATTTGGGATTGACAATAGGGACTCGAGAGATTGATTTGGGGGATCTGTGCGGGGGCTTGATTGAGGATTTGGGCGACTGGGAACTTGGGAATTGCTGATAAAGCAGAGAATCAGGAATGGGTGTGTGTGTGAGCAAGAAGGTGATAAATGGAGATAAGAGACTGTAAGAGTGGTGGTTGGTAAGCAGGCTGGTAAGCTAGTGAGTAGGCAAGAAGTGAAAATAGAAACATAGAAATATGACGACAGAAAAAGACCACATGGCCAATCTAGTCTGTCCTTCCATATTTATTTATTTATTTTATTTAGACAGTTTTGTATACCGCCTTATCCTTCAATCAAAGTGGTCACAACACAAGTGGGGGATACATTTAACATGTGGGGATATAAGACACATACACTAATATTTACAGGGAACATGGGCAATGGAGGGTTAAGTGGCTTGCCCAAGACCACAAGGAGCATCTGTGGGACTAGAAACCCCAGTCCTTCCGGCCCAAGGATGCTGTCATCTAGTGGGATTTGAACCCCCGACCTTCCGGCCTGAAGTACCTTGCCCCAACCACTAGGCTACTCCTCCCATATCAACAACTTCAACAGTCCCCTTTTTACCTTTAGAGATCCTCTGTGTTTGTCCCATGCTTTTTTGAATTCAGTTACTGTCCTCATCTCTACCACCTCCACTGGGAGACTACTCCACGGATCCGCCACTCTTTCCGTAAAGAAATATTTCCACATATCACTCCTGAATCTATTCCCCTTCACCCTCATCCCATGTCCCCTAGTAGCAGAACTTGCTTTCAATTGAAAGAGGCTCTCTCACTGTACATTTATGTCATGGAGTTATTTAAACATCTCAATCATATCACCTCTATCCCGCCTTTCTTCTAAGGTGTACATATTAAGATCCTTAAGTCTGTCCTCATATGCTTTATAATGAAGACCACTAACCATTTTAGTAGCCATCCTCTACACCGACTCCATCCTGTTCACATCCTTTTGAAGGTGCGGTCTCCAGAATTGCACACTATACTGCAAATGAGGTCGCACCAAAGACTTATACAGAGGGACTATCACCTCCTTTTTTCTGCTAGCCATTCCTCTCCGTATGCACCCAAGCATCCTTCTAGCTTTTGCCGTTGCCTTTTCTACCTGTTTAGCTACTTTAAGATCATCAGACACAACCACGCCTAGGTCCCGATCTTTTTTAGTGGACAAAGGTACTTCACCCCCTATACTATATTGCTCCCTTGGATTGCTACATTTTTTAACATTAAATCCCAGCTGCCAAATTCTAGACCATTCTTCAAGCTTAGCTAGATCCCTCCTCATGTTATCTACACCTTCCTGGGTGTCTACTCTATTGCAGATTTTGGTATCATCCGCAAACAGGCAAACCTTACCCGACAGCCCTTCTGCTATATCATTAACAAAGATGTTAAAAAGAATCGGACCAAGGACAGATCCCTGGGGCACACCACTGGTAACATCCTTCTCCTCAGAGTGAGCTCCATTTACCTGCACTCTTTGTCGCCTCCCACCCAACCAATTTCTAACCCAAGCAGTAACTTTAGGGTCCATCCCTAGGGTGCTCAGTTTGTTTATAAGTCGCCTGTGAGAAACAGTGTCAAAGGCTTTACTGAAATCTAAATACACCACATCTAGGGCTCTCCCTCGGTCCAACTCCCTGGTCACCCAGTCAAAGAAATCAATCAGATTTGTCTGACATGACCTGCCTCTGGTTAATCCATGCTGCCTCGGATCCTGTAATCCGCTGGACTCCAGAAACCTCACCATTTTCTCTTTCAGCAGCATCTCCAATAATTTACTCACCACCGAAGTTAAACTAACCGGCCTATAGTTTTCAACCACATCCTTACTTCCGCTTTTGTGTAAAGGCACCACATGAGCCTCTCTCCAGTCCTTTGGCACCACTCCCGACTCCAACAGGGCATTGAAAAGGTCAGTCAGTGGAGCTGCTAGAACATCCCCAAGTTCCCTCAGAATTCTAGGGTGTATCCCATCCGGTCCCATCGCTTTGTCTACTTTAAGTTAAGCTCGTTTCTCACAAACACAGTCTTCTGAAAATTGTTCAAGATTTCCCTCACTTCTGTTCCTGTTTGTGGGTGTTTTCTGAGGTCCTGCTCCTGGTTCTTCATCTGTGAACACAGAACAGAAATATCTGTTAAGCAATTCCGCTTTATTCTCATCAGCTTCTACATATTCCTCCCCTTCACCCTTGAGTCTGACAATACCACTTTTGCCCTTCCTCTTCTCATTAACATATCTGAAAAATGTCTTATCCCCCCATTTTATTGCATTGGCAATTTCCTCTTTTTGAATCTTTGCTTTCCTGACTACTTTGCTAGCTTCTCTAACTTTTTCCAAATATAGATGCCTGTCATCCTCTCTCTATGATCTCTTGTATTTCATGAAGGCCTCCCTCTTTTTCTTCACTTTTTCAGCTACTTCTTTTGAAAGCCATAGCGGTCTCCTTTTCATTTTACCTTTATTTACCAGAGAGATTGAAAACTGTAGGTTATAGAGTAGTGATGGAAGAGTAAGGCTGTAGAGTGAAGGGGGGACAAAGCAATACATTTGGAAAAGCAGTGAGGAAGGGGAGGTAGAGTGATTGTGATTGAGACTCATGAGAATAGGTGACTGGAAAGAATGGGAAAGTATGGAAAGGGGCGAGGGAAAAAGGAATGGGAGAAGTGTGAGAGGATGGTTGGAAAGAGAGCGGACATGATTTGAGGAAGCTGGTTTTACAGCATCAGTAAGGTGATGGCAATTGGGAGGAGAGGGGACTATGTAACAGGAGACTGGTGAGGGAGCAAACCCAGTGAGGACTGAGTAAATGCTTCAGAACTGGAGAGTGATAGGAGGAGAAAGAGGAATACATTCTAGCTATGAGAAGAGGCTGAGAAGGGAAAAAATGAGATGAAAGGCAAAGACCAATATAAGAGACAATGTAGGGGAAGAAATTAAGAAGGGAGAAGAAATCGAAAGGAGGCATTGAAAAAGGGAGTTAGAAGACTATTAAGGAAAGCAGAAAAATAAATTCAGGACCAATGCATTTTTGAAAATAAAATATCCAGGCAAAGGCAGAAAAGAAACATAAGAACATAAGATATGCCATACTGAGTCAGACCAAGGTCCATCAAGCCCAGTATCCTGTTTCCAACAGTGGCTAATCCAGGTCACAAGTATCTGGCATGTTCCCAAAAAGGCACACAGGTTCCACAATGCTTGTGCAAGCAGTGGATTTCCCGGGTCCTCTTTAATAATGGTTTATGGACTTTCCTCCAGGAACTTGTCCAAATCTTTTTTAAACCCAGCTACACTAACAGCTTTTACTAATGTACATCCTCTGGTAAAGAATTCCAGAGTTTGATTACATGTTAAGTGAAAAAATATTTTCTCTTATTAGTCTTACATTGTAGCTTCGTTGCAGGTCCCCTAGTCTTTCTACTTTTGATGGTGTAAACAACCGATCTACGTTTACCCGTTTCACTCCATACATTAAATTTATAGACCTCTATCATATGCCCCTTCAGCTGCCTCTTTTCCAGGTTGAAGCGTCCTAACCTTTTAAGCCTTTCCTCATAGGGGTATCCTTCCATCCCCTTTACAATTTGGTGGCTCTTCAATGTACCTTTTCTAATTCTGCTATATCCTTTTTAAGATATGGCAACCAGAATTGCACACAATATTCAAGGTGTGGTTGCACCATGGAACAATAGAGAGGCATTATAATATCCTTGATTTTATTCTCCATTCCTTTCCTTATGATTCCTAGCATTCTATTTGCTTTCTTGGCCACCGCTGCACACTGGGCAGAGGGTTTCAATGTGTTATCCACGATGACGGCAAAATCTTTTTCCTGGGTGTTGGTTCCTAATGTGGAATCTTGCATCGTGTAACCATAGTTTGGGTTCTTCTTTCCTTGGGTGTATACACTTGTCCACATTAAATGTCATCTGCCATTTGAACATCCAGTTTTCCAGTTTATCAAGGTCCTCTTGCAATTTTTCACAATCCTCTTGGGTTTTAAGAACTTTGAATAATTTTGTGTCATCTGCAAATTTGATCAACTCACTCATTATTCCCATTTCCAGGTCATTTATAAATAAATTAAAAAGCAGCACAGATCCTTGGGATACTCCACTATTCATCTTTTTCCATTAAGAAAATTGGCCATTTAGCCCTATCCTCTGCTTTCTATCTTTTAACCAGTTCCTGATCCACAATACTACACTGCCTCCAATCCCATGACTTTTTAATTTTGCCAAGAGCCTCCCATGAGGGACCTTGTCAAAGGCTTTCTGAAAATCCAGACACACTATATCAACTGGCTCACTTTTGTCTACCTGTTTATTCACATTTTATTTTCAATGTAGTGACCGAATATGTCAGCTTTGGGAATGTCCATCCTTTCTCTCTGTGTATTTTGCAGAATAAAGAAGGAAATGCATTTTTATTCCTATTTCTCCAGTGTTGCCCTACATACAAAAGCATGGCCTCTTGAAGTTTCCTGTTCAGGTTTTGTCTATACATTTCTATTTCTAACTCTGTTATTCTGTTTTCGGTGAGATTCTGTGCATTCTGCAAGTGCGACTAGGATCAGATATTCTGTTAGCATGTAATTTCTGTGCAGGGATCTGTAATAGTCCAGTGTGTTTTTGATTTCCCCAATAGGAGATGTCAGTTTTCTAGAACCTGATATATTTACAGTGCTATCTTCACCTTGTTGGGATTACTGCTGTGCAGGTCCTGGGAGTTCATGTCGTTTTCATATGGCAGATGGGCTGAGTGGTTTTTCACAGAGTTTTTCATAATCATTGTTGCTGACATCACAGTAGTGCACCTAAATGTAATATACAAGTTACAATAAGTGATAGTTTTACTTTATATTACTTGAATGTGTCCTTTTTATTGCTGTGCTGCTTTAGTTATTTCCATTTTTCATGTATAGAAAAATCCATTAGTGTAAGTGAAGGAATTTGTATTCAAAATAATGCGCAATGCCAATTTCCAAAAGTTCATTATATGTGCTTTTGGAGGGGAAGGGGACCTTTTTATTTATTTTTATTTATATACAGGCTTGATATACCGCCCAAAACCGAAGTATCAGAGCGGTGTACAATAAAAGAAAAGCAGCTGCAGGAAAGAGAAAAGAACGCCTTGAATCCAGAATGTTTTTCCACCTATTTGTATTTATTTTCCTGACCCAGAGTGTAACCTGTATTGTATCCCCAAACCCCCCCCCCCCCCCCCCCACACACACACCTTTCCCCACATAATTCCCTTCCATAGATTTCAATGGCATACCCTCTTGGTTTTTCATTTTTGGATTACTTACCTTTCCAAACCTATGCTTAATGCGGATTACAATCAGCAGGTCACTGCCCCAGAGGGCTTAAATCTAAGTTGGTATCTGAGACAATGGAGGCTAACATAGTAGATGCCTGCAGATAAAGAAAAAAATGGCCCATCTGGTCTGCCCAGTAAGGTGGTTAGTGTTGGGTGAAGTGACTTGCCCAAGATCACAGGAAGCATCAGTGGGAAACAGTGGGATTTGTCCATGGCTTCCTTGGTTCTTAGTCTGCTGCTCTAACAACCAAGCCACTCTTATAAAATATCACCTATCATTCACCTCCCTAGAATTCAGTAGTGGTCTCTTTCTACATCATTCCCCCCATAGACCTCAATGGCGTCACCCTCTTAAATATCTCTTTCCCCCTCCCCCTCATCATTCCCTCCATAGATTTCAATGGCAACATTCTCTTAAATATCTCCTCTTCCTATCATTCCCCACCTTAGGCGTTAATGGTATCATCCTCTTAAATATGAGAATTATCTGTAAATGCTGAAACTCTCCCCCACTATGCAATCTCCCTCACAAGCGAGTCCAGGGGATGCACATTTCTCCCTCTCTGGAGAGTCACACCAAGCTCCTGGGATATATCAGGGTCATTTCACAGAGGCAGCCCCACTTACCTGCTAGCTCAGTGAGAACCACAAAAGATCAATTGCTCAGTAAATCTGACACAAATTATGGATGCTAATAATTAGCGCACTATTGTGTTCTCATTCTGTGCAAACAAGTGGCAACAAATAAACATTAAGTAAGGCATTCAATTAATTTCTACAGAACTACATATCACATCCACATTAATACTTAATGGGTCCATTAGCACAACTAATTGCCCTGTTGTTCAGTCTTATGCTCGTTAGTCACTGCGGTGGAGTTTTGTTGCTCCACTTCTTTGGTCTGTTCCTCTAAGTCAGGGGCTCCTAACCTGTATTCTATGGACTCCTGGGGTTCCAGGGCCGAAGGACACAGAAATGAGAATGAGAGAGGTTATAGAGGATTGGCTGGGGGAGGGTGTGGGGTAGAACAATGTAAGAACATAAGATATGCTATATTGGGTCAGACCAAAGGGTCCATCAAACCCAGTATACTATTTCCAACAGTGGCCAATCCAAGTCACAACTACCTGTCAGGTTCCAAAAAGGTAGACAGATTCCATGCTACTTATTCCAGGGGTAAGCAGGGATTTCCCCAGTCCACCTTAATAATGGTTTATGGACTTTTTCTCCAGAAACTTGTTCATACCACTTTTAAATTCAGCTATACTAACAGCTTTTACTACATCCTTTGCATTTTTTATGGTGCGCTAATGGCAAATTCTTTATGGGCTTTAACAAAAGGGGCTCTATTTTCCTAGCTTGTCCTGAAGTGACATTAACCCAGTCAATATCTGTGTAAATGAAATCCCATTACTGTGTTGCCAATTTGGTTAGCTTCCCTAATTTCTGTTCATCTGTATGTTCATTCTGGCCAGGTGGACAGTAGTAAACTCCAACTATTTCCTTCCCCTTCTCACACAGAATTTCTGTCTATAAAGATTCCACAGTGCATTTTGTTTCCTTCAGAATCTTTTACCTGTTTGACTAATGCCCTTTCTGACATATAGCATCATCCTTCCATCAATTTGATCTACCCTATCACTGCGATATAAATTGTACTTTGGTATCCACAGTGTTCCATTGGTTATCCTCCTTCCACCAGGTCTCTGAGATGCCAATTATATCTACTTCTTCATTCAGTGCTATATATTCTGAAGGGAACTGGCTGGTGGGATGGAGAGAGAAAAAAAGAGAGACTGCTGGAGGCTGGTTGGAGGGAGAGAGAGAGACTAGTGACAACAGGAAGGGAAAGGGAGATATAGGGTTAGGAGGGCTTGGTGCTGAGGGGAGGGGTTCTGAGGCAAGTGGTGAGGGTCCCTGAACTTTTTGGAAGATAGTAAGGGGTCCACACAACCAACAGGTTGGGAACCTGTGCTCTAGTAATGCAGCCCATTCTTCCAAGGGATTGTCCTAGGACAGAAAGGGCAGAGTCAAAAGAGCTGTCCCAAAAAAAGAGAATATAAGCAAGAACAGAACAACTCCAAACAGAAATGAAATGACTGCTAAAGAGCCACAGCGAATGGAACCTACACTGGTACAGTCTCCAGCAAAACACATCATATTGTGCAACTCTAGTGCACTGTTTGTCTTGAGAATGATATGGAGCATAAGACACCTACTTGATTTACCTGATATGAAATTATCAATGTCCATGTTACTGTAATCACATCTAGACTACTGTAACACATTGTAAAATGGTCTGCCATCCTCCCATAGCAGGAGATTTTAATTAGTTCAAAATGCTGGTTTCTCATGGGGGCAATGTCTCTAGATGATAGCCTGGCTTAGGAGTGAGATTCTTTACTATGTGGAATATGATCTGCCTCTCAAATTTACAGCTAATGCTCATTGTAGCACTTGCATTGGGACAAAGAGAGCTTCCTTATGGCGTTCATAAGATGTAACATGTATAGGCATCTTGTCAAGGTGTGACTGCAAACTCCTCTTAATCAGGCCTTTGGCTCCCAATACAATGGGAAATATTTCTGTATCCTTCTGACACATTTTCTAGGTCTCTGATTGCATCTCTCATACTGTGAGGCTACCTGTGAGAACAAGTAGGTTTATCATCTCTCTTCACTTCTGGCATCTCAGCATTGGCTTCTAATAAGTTATCATATAAAATTCAAAATTCTAAACTTTTTCAAGCTCTTCATACCAATATCTCTTAATATTTAGCTGATTGATTTCCTACATTCCTACTATGACTACTGAACATTTGTAAAGTACTACAAGATATATGCAGCGCTGCACAGACACATGTAAGAGACAGTCCCTGCTCAACAGAGCTTACAAACTAGTCAAGACAGACAACACAGTAGCTGTAGACACGGGATACAGCTAGGAGCAATGGCAAGGAAACAAAAGAGATCAGGCGAATCCAGATCTGAAAGTGGCTGCAAAGAGGTGAGTTTTCAGCCTGGATTTGGAAAGGGCCAGAGAAGATGCCCGATGTACAGACTCAGGTAGCCCATTCCAGTCATAAAGGACCAGCAAAAATTTCCTGCCAAGACTCTCCACTCATCACGAGCTTCTTTACCAGTAGTTCTGTCTTACTCACACGTACATTTGAATCCATACAGCATTCAGCTTTCTCCTTTTTCACGCCCCCTTTATAGGATTATTACCAATTTTACTTAGGAATGGAATTTCCTAAAGAAAGTTCAAGACAAATCTTAAGACAGGATTTTGGATGGGGGGGGGGGGGGCTGTCACGCTTGAGGGGGAATTATGTCTAGATTTCCTATTAATAATTTTTATGTCTGTAATTTTATTTTTAATTAATTTGTTTGCTTTTGTAAACTCCTTTATTGCAGCTTTATGATGCAAAAGGCAGTTAACAAAATGTACTTATTTTCCTGGCTAGCTAAACAAATGCAGAAAACAGAACTATAATTCCCTATATGAACCGGGGTAAAACCAGGACTGGATTACCTTCTTTGGACATGGAGCAGTATGGTCTCTTTACTTCAGCAAAACCGAAAGTGGAACTAAATCCAGATCTCTTTACTAGACAGCTCTGGAAAATATATTTTTTTACCATATTTTTAAACAGCTCACACTTGGTTCCTAGCATCCATTAAATATATAGCAAAGTTCTAAATTAATAACTCCCTTATTTTTTTTATGTCTTTCTAACCCAATTATTTATTTATAAGAATTCTGTTCTACTGTCGCCGCGAGACAGAGAAATGTATTTCTTTTAATAATTCTCTTTATTACGTGCAACAGTGCAGGGCTGACTGGCGGATCCTTGGGCAGTGCAAGCAGGAGAGTCTCTAACTCAATTTATGCTGAGAACTGGATTCTGATGACAGATCGGACAAACCAGGAAGGACAGGGGCTGCTTTTCAGGTGTACTGGGGAGGGGGGGGGGGGGGGGCAGAGTTTAGTTCTCGAATTCTGGCACAAGTTCCACTGGTCAGGTTGGGAGTGCTGTAGATGTGTACTTGCTCAGAGGATGGGAGGAAACTCAAAATGCTCTTTCAGCAGTGGCACCTAAAAGTCAGCCACAGAGAAACAAGGCATCTCTCATAAGGCTGCAGCGATGGTGGCAAGGGAAGGAACAAAAGTCACCCGTCTGACAATAGGCGCAGCCCTTCTCGTGGTGGATTTCATGGTTTGCGTGGCACTGATGTATGCAGACTGCTGGACATGCCACTGTGTTGCCATCGGCCAAGTCAGATGACCAGCCCTAGTTAAGAGCAAACCACTGCTCTTCTCAAGATACATAGGGAAGAGGACAGTAACTGGTCACAATGAACCCGTAAAGAGGAGCCAGAAGGAGAGGAAGCAGCCTAATAATGAGAACCAGGTTTCAAATCCTACTCTGCCACCAACACGTAACCTCAGGCAAGTCACTTTATCTCCCATTGTCTCAGGTATCCACTTAAATTGTAAGCTCTCTGGGACATGGACATACCATGATCAAATGATAAGCATTATTATTAAGGAAATGAGGTTGTACCTGATGGCTTCATGACGAAAGAGGGAGGACGACGAGTAAGGTCCTGCAAGAGAAGCGTTGAATATTTTTATACCACATGCCTTGATAATGGGCTTTTCCGGCAGAATAGGATAAGCCACTATTATAACATAACCTGACAGTATGACAGCATCATTGATAGTATATATATGTAGTTTTTAGCAAATTCCACTTCCCTAGGGCTCACTCTTCCCAACCTACGATAAGAGAATGATGGTAACTGCACTGTCTGCAGCACAGCCAGAGCCCCTTTGTACCCTGCCGGTTTTAAGATGCCAAAGTAAACACCAGAGGTACTGCGCAGAAGCTTAGGAGTGGGGCACGATGCCATCTGCACAGATGGGGCATCAGTGAAAGAGGCCAGCAAGGATTAGCCATCTGCAGCAAGTGTGAGCAAGCATCTTGGTGAGAAACAGCCACACAGCTGTTTGGTGCAAGATTAATAATCTTATCATCAGACTTGGGATATCAGGCTCTGGGATGGGAAGGAGGCTCAAAACAGTAACACTAATTAGGTACAGAGGGTCCTCAAATTCAAGGATTGGAGTGTATGCTCTACAGTACAGTACTGGGAATAGGGAGACTGGAAGGGCCCAGGACTGGCCCATGGTATCTGACAATCTAGACAGACTTTCAGTTATGCACCCCCACCCCCCACACCCTGAAGCGGCTCAAGGCTGTACCCCCACACTAGTAGTCCAACATATCCCACCCCATTCCCTTCTGTACCCCCCCACTTGTCCAGCATCTCTCCTAACCCCCCCAAGACATCCAGCATCTCCCCTTCCCTTTCTCCCTTCCGTACCCCCTCATGCCCAGCATCTCCCCTTCCCTAGCCTAACCCCCTCCTCAACAGTCCAGTATCAACCCTTCCCCAAGAAGTCCAACATTTCCTCTTCTCCTCCTCCACCCCCCCCCCTCCATGCCCATCATATCTCCTTCCCTTGCCTAATTATACAATGTCTAGCATCTGATCTTCTCCTTCCTACAGCCCCTTATGTCTGGCATCTCCTCCCCCCAATTCCCTTGTCCATGTCTATCTCTCTCCTCTCCCCTTCCCCTGCCACTGCAGTCAGTCCATTGCTGCTTCTTGTGGTGTTGGGCAAGTCATTTAACCCTCTAGTGTCTCAGCTACAAATTTAGATTTTAAGCCCTTCAAGGGATAGGAAAATACCTACTGTACCCAATTGCAAGTCTCCTTGAGCTACTCCCGAGAAGAGTGTGAGCTAAATCCAAAATCGTTTCCCTTCTCCTTCCCTACTTTCTCACAGCTAAGTCTCAGCAAAATTGAAGGCAGAGTGACACAGGGCTTTGAACATAGGTCTGTGTTCAAATACTGCTGCATCCTGCCCCCCTTCAATGTAAACCTCCTGCCTAGGCTGAAAGGGCCAGTACCATGCCGAGAGAAGCACTGAAATACTGCTGTCATACTGCACCAGCAGAGTTACCAAGTTATCTTTTGTTAAAATGGTAGATAAAAGGTAAAAGGAAAAGGAGACTGCTATGGCTTTCGAAATAAGTAGCTGTAAAGGTGAAGAAAAAGAGGGAGGCTTTCATGAAATACAAGAGATCACAGAGAGAGGAAGACAGGCATCTATATTTGAAAAACTTAGAGAAGCTAGCAAAGTAGTCAGGAAAGCAAAGATTCAAAAAGAGGAGGAAATAGCCAATGCAATAAAAGGGGGGATAAGACATTTTTCAGATATGTTAGTGAGAAGAGGAAGGGCAAAAGTGGTATTGTCAGACTCAAGGGTGCAGGGGAGGAATATGTAGAAGCTAATAAGGATAAAGCGGAATTGCTTAACAAATATTTCTATCCTGTGTTCACAGATGAAGAACCAGGAGCAGGACCTCAGAAAACACCCACAAACAGGAACATCTTGAACAATTTTCAGAAGACTGTTCGTGAGAAAATAGAAATTACACTTACCTGGTAATTGTAGCTCCTGGAGGGTCCAGTTTAGTCCTCCACATCAGGGTAGTGCACCTCCTCCTGCAGCAAGGAGACTGGACCAATCAAATACTTTCCCTATGAGGATGTATACTACTGGAGCTCCCATCAGCCCCCCAGTGAATGGTTAACAAGCAAACTTAAAGGAATAACATTAAGGAACCTCCTCCCCCAATAAATCAACTCCTTCCCCAAACGAGGGAGCCGAAACTGTGCACACCGAGCGAAAAGAAGGCACTGCCACACCATCACCGAAAAAGAAATGACCAAAAGGGAACGGAAACCCTGGACTCGAGTGACCCCAGGCAAACGCATAACCAGCTCTCTCTCACACCACATCAGCGCGCCGAACGGAAAGGAAGGAATCTTCGGGAGGGAATGAGGACTAAACTGGACCCTCCAGGAACTACAATTACCAGGTAAGTGTAATTTCTATTTCCTGAGCGGTCCTCCAGTTTAGTCCTCCACATCAGGGATGTAACAGAGCAGTATTTAACGGGAGGGACCAAGCCAACCGGCGCGCAAAACCGCCGAACCAAAGCAAGAATCCCGGGAGGCCAGAACATCCAGCCGGTAATGTTTACTAAAGGGATGGAGCGTCGACCACGTAGCCGCCCTGCAAAATGTCCACTGGCGGGACCAAACTGTGCTCTGCCCACGATGTCGCCTGCGCCCGAGTAGAATGGGCCCGCAAGCCCACCGGGACCGCCCGGCCATGTAAGATATACGCCGACGCAATAGCTTCCTTGATCCACCTAGCAATGGACGACTTCGACGCCGCCTCACCCTTACGGTTACCCCCAAACAGAACGAACAGGCGGTCCGTCTTATGAACCGACTCGGTAGCCCTGAGGTAGCGACGGAGCGCCCGCCGGACGTCCAGGCGATGCAACCCACCAGAGGCGTCCGTTTCTGGAGAGTCAAAGACCGGAAGAAAAACGGCTTGATTCAAATGAAAAGAAGAGACCACCTTAGGAAGAAAAGAAGGAACAGGCCGCAAGACCACTCTGTCCTTAGAAAACGATAAGAAGGGTTCTCGACACGAAAGCGCCTGCAATTCCGAGATACGTCGAGCCGAACAGATGGCCACCAAGAACACAGTTTTCAACGCGAGATCCTTGAGAGACGCAAGACTAAGAGGCTCAAAAGGCTTCTGAACCAAAGCTTTTAACACCAAATTCAAATCCCAAGGAGGGACGGTTACCCTGCGCAAAGGACGCAGCCAAAACACGGCCCGCAGAAAACGTTGCACATCCGCGTGAGCCCCCAGGGGAACCCCCAAGACCTTACCCCTGTAACACACGAGGGCCGCCAGTTGCACCTTCAGAGAGCTCGCAGCAAGACCTTTGTCAAAACCGTCCTGCAAGAAACTGAGAACGGCTGGAATTGAAGCCGTCGCGGCCCAGAGATCATGCCTCAAACACCAATCCTCAAAAATTCGCCATATGCGCACATAAGTGAGCGACGTAGAAACCTTTCGCGCCCGAAGAAGAGTCGCAATAACAGCTGGAGAATATCCTTTGTGCTTCAACCTAGCCCTTTCAATGGCCAGACCGTAAGCGAGAACCGATCCACCTGCGGCATCTGCAGCGGCCCCTGAAGCAAGAGGTCCCGCAGGAGCGGCAACCGCCACGGAACTCCATCGAGTAGTCGAACTGGATCTGCATACCACGGCCGCCTGGGCCAATCTGGAGCCACTAGAAGGACCTTTCCCCGATGCGCCTCTATGCGCTGAATCACTCGACCGATCAACGCCCATGGAGGGAAGACGTAAAGGAGCCCGGGAGTGGGCCACGGGCGAATGAGAGCGTCTATGCCCTCGACATGGGTTCTCTCCGTCTGCTGAAGAACCGAGAGGTTTTGGCTGACTGAAAGGTCGCCATGAGATCCATGATCGGTGGCCCCCATCGGCGGACTATTTGAGCAAACACTTGCGGGTGAAGTTCCCACTCCCCGGCATCCACATGCACTCTGCTGAGGAAATCCGCCATCACATTCTCTTTCCCGGCGATATGTCCCGCCAAAATGGCTAGCAGTCGCGGTTCCACCCACTGGAACAACACGTCGGCCTCTTCTTCCATCGCTCTGCTTCCCGTGCCGCCCTGACGGTTGAGGTATGCAACGGTCGCCGAGTTGTCCGACAGTATCCTCACAGCCCGGCCTGTCACTGAAGGTTCGAATGCCTGGAGAGCCCGCATCACCGCACGAAGCTCGAGGCGGTTGATTGACCAAGAAGCTTCCAGAGCGGACCACGCGCCCTGTGCGAACCGACTGTCGCAATGAGCTCCCCAGCCCGTTAGGCTCGCATCCGTTATCACTGGCATCCAAACCGGCTGCTCGAGAGGAACTGCAACTTCCTCGAGTTCAGCCACCAACGTAACGACTGCCGCACTCTCCTCGGACAAGGCAACCGCTTGCTCAGTGAATCCGTCTGATTCGACCAACGCCGTAGAAGGGCTCTTTGCAACTGACGCATATGAAACCTGGCCGAGGGGAATACATCTAGGGTCGCCGCCATCGTTCCAAGAACCAGAAGGTACCACCAAGCTGACGGAGCCGTAAACGCCAAAAACGTGCGAACCAGAAGGCGCAAAGCTCGAGCTCGACGATCCGGCAGAAACCCTAACCCTTTCGCCGTATCGAAGTGAACTCCGAGATATTCGAGAGACTGGGTCGGTACTAACCGGCTCTTTTTCTGGTTTACCACCCAACCTAGACTCTGCAGAAGAGCAATCACCCTGCCGGTGGCTTGCAAGCTCTCCCTTTCGGTCTTTGCCTGAATCAACCAATCGTCGAGATAAGGGTGAACTAAAATCCCTTCCCTTCTCAACGCCGCTGCGACTACCACCATGACCTTGGTGAATACCCGGGGCGCTGTGGCTAGGCCGAATGGCAGCGCTTGAAACTGGTAATGGCCCCACGGAAGAGCGAACCGGAGGAACTTCTGATGAGCCGCCCTGATCGGAATATGCAGGTAGGCCTCCGACAGATCGAGAGACATGAGGAACTCTCCCTGATGCACCGCAACTAAGACGGAGCGCAGAGTCTCCATGCGAAAATGAGGCACCCGAAAGCAACGATTCACTCCCTTGAGATCCAGGATAGGACGGAGGGACCCGTCCTTTTTTGGCACCACGAAATAAATAGAGTACCGACCTGCACCGAGTTCGGTATCTGGAACAGGCACCACCGCCCCCAAGGCCAACAGATGGTCCAACGTGGTGCGAACGGTTAACACTTTTTGGGGACCCTTGCAGGGTGACAGAACGAAGGCATCCCGGAGAGGACAGGCGAATTCTAGAGCGTACCCCTCCCGGATGATCTCGAGAACCCACTGGTCCGAAGTTATCTGGACCCAGGAAGAAAGAAAATGACGAAGCCAACCTCCGATCACCTGACTTCCTTCCGGGGTCCGCCTCGCTTCATTGCGGCTTGCGACTAAAGGAAGAGGAGGACGAAGAGAAGGCAGTCGAGAACCCTCTACCCGCTCCTCGAAACCCCGAGGATCTATGAGCCAGTCGCCCGCGCTGGAACCCCCCAAGCCTGGACGAACGGAACCTGCAAAAGTCCCGAAACTGACCCCTAGCCGAGGACACCCTCCTATTCAGTCGGGGCTTATCCTCCGGCAGCCTCCCGCCTTTAGATTCACCGAGGTCCTTGACCAACTTATCCAGGTCGTCCCCGAACAACAGCTTGCCTTTAAAGGGGAGCTTGCTGAGGCGCGCTTTAGAGGATCCATCAGCAGCCCAATTGTGAAGCCAAATAGATCTGCGCGCCGCCACAACAGACGCCATGCTGTTAGCCAAAGTCAGGATTAAGTCATAGTGAACATCCGCCAAATATGCGGACCCCGATTCTAAGCGTGCAACTTCCAACAACCCTTGTTGGTCCAGACGGGAGTCCTGTCGCAAATGCTGAGCCCATCTCAAACACGCCCTAGAAACCCAGGCCCCACAAATGGAGGTCTGCAAAGCCAAGGCATTAGTCTCAAAGGCCTGCTTCAACAAACCATCCACCTTTCTATCCTGGATATCCTTCAAGGCCGCGCTGCTCTCAACCGGAATTGTAGTCTTCTTGGTTACCGCTGAAACCGCTGCGTCAATCCGCGGCGAACAAAATTTCTCCTTGTCCTTGTCCGCTAGAGGGTAGAGACGATTCATCGTTCGGATACCCTTCAAGCCCGAATCCGGGTGATCCCACTCAGCCTGTATCATCTGATCAACTACTCTGTGGACCGGAAACACAGTCTGAGAATCTCGGACCGCTTGAATGAGAGGATCCTCCAAAACCTCTTCTTCCCGGGGTTGCCCGACAGTCAAATTCAGGGCCTGCAAAGATTCGGTAATCAAAGGAATCAGTTCATCTTTTCGAAAAACGCAGATGATCCGTGCCTGTTCTTCAGGCTCCGGAATCTCCCCTTCCTCCAAATCGAGCCTGTCATCGGGCTCCGCATCAGACCATTCCGGCTCTTGCCATTGCACATCAGAGAGTTCCGGTTCAGGAACTCGAGGCCGCTTGGCGGCCCTAGGGATGTCCACTCTCGCCCCCTCTGCCTTGAGAGACGGCGGAGCCGATGGAGCCGCGCACGGCTCAGATCCTTTTCCCAAGAGGCCCCGCTGGAAAGCTTGGTGCATAAGGAGCATGAACTCAGGAGAGAAATCCCCCCAGGAAACCTCGCTAGGCCCCAAAACCTGTGCACTCCCTGGCGCAGGCAGAGCAGAGGGAAGGGAAGGCAGGAGAGTCCCCGTAGCCAGCTCTTCACCACCTGAAACTGGAGGGAGCACGGGATCCAAAGGAACGCTGGTCTCCATTTGCTGTTGTAGCTCTGGCGGATCGCAGGCACAGCCCTTGCAAACCCCTGCGTCAGAGATGGAGCCCTTGCGGGATCCACAAATCACGCACTGCGGCCGACGGGACATGGGAAGAGAACCAATATAGTGCAGAGCTATCTGGAGCCATCTGGAGAAGAAAGCAGCCCAAACTAGTAACAGGACTGCAGAACCCAGTCCGTTCTGCAAAGGCTCCCTTTTTTTTTTTTTTTTTTTTTATTTGCACACTCCAACTCAGCACCACTCAATAAACAAATCAGGCAGGGCCCTCTGAGTCAGGACATGCCGTTCCGAACATGCCGCAGCACAGCCCCCGAGGAAAAAAGCGGGAGCTGAAAAGAAAAATGGCCGCCAGCACCCGAAGAGCCGAAAAAAGGCGCGAAAAGGAAAGAAAAAAATAAAATCAATGAAAACAAATCAAATCGCCGCTATCTAGCCGACTCCAAGTCCTGTTGCTCCTCAAAACTGGCGAAGATAACACTCACCGCGAATCCAGAACCTGGAAAGGCAACGGAGCTGAGCAGAAGGAGGAAGCTGCAAGGGCTCCGCGGTGTGAGAGAACACCGACCGGAGTGCGAGGCAGCACCCTGAAGGTACCCCCAAGCCAGGAAATGGTGAGTGTGGCCAGATTCCTCCTCCGAACTGTCCTGGAGGGGAGATCCGCAGCTACTGAAGTGCAGCCGAAGTGCCAAAGCCGATTAGCAGACAGACGGCCCGTGCAAGCTCGGCTCCCTCCTTTATAGGAATTTAAAGGCACAGACCCCTAAACTGCACTAAAAACAAAAGGTACTACAGGGAGCAAAAGAAAGGAAAATAAGCAAAAAACTATGAAGTCTCAAAGCCAAAGTGAGCCCAGAAAGACTCACACTGCCTCCTGCTGCAAGGAGACTGGACACACTGGGGGGGCTGATGGGAGCTCCAGTAGTATACATCCTCATAGGGAAAGGATTTGATTGGTCCAGTCTCCTTGCTGCAGGAGGAGGTGCACTACCCTGATGTGGAGGACTCAACTGGAGGACCGCTCAGGAACTAGCTCAACTTAAAGTAGACAAAGTGATGGGACCGGATGGCATACACCCTAGAATACTGAGGGAACTTGGGGACGTTCTAGCAACTCCACTGACTGACCTTTTCAATGCCTCGTTGGAGTCAGGAGTGGTGCCAAAGGACTGCAGAGAGGCCCATGTGGTGCCTTTACACAAAAGCAGAAGTAAGGATGTGGTTGAAAACTACAGGCCAGTTAGTTTAACTTCGGTGGTGAGTAAATGATTGGAAACGCTGCTGAAAGAAAAAATAGTGAGGCTTCTGGAGTCCAGTGGATTACAGGATCTGAGGCAGCATGGATTCACCAGAGGCAGATCTTGCCAAACAAATCTGACTGATTTCTTTGACTGGGTGACCAGGGAGTTGGACCGAGGGAGAGCCCTAGATGTGGTGTATTTAGATTTCAGTAAAGCCTTTGACACTGTTCCTCACAGGCGACTTATAAACAAACTGAGCACCCTAGGGATGGACCCTAAAGTTACTGCTTGGGTTAGAAATTGGTTGAGTGGGAGGCAACAAAGAGTACAGGTAAATGGAGCTTACTCTGAGGAGAAGGATGTTACCAGTGGTGTGCCCCAGGGATCTGTCCTTGGTCCGATTCTTTTTAACATCTATGTTAGTGATATAGCGGAAGGGCTGTCGGTTAAGGTTTGCCTCTTTGCTGATGATACCAAAATCTGCAATAGGGTAGACACCCAGGAAGGTGTAGATAACATGAGGAGGGATCTAGCTAAGCTTGAAGAATGGTCTAGGATTTGGCAGCTGGGATTTAATGTTAAAAAATGTAAGGCTGCAGCAATCCAAGGGAGCAATATAGTATAGGGGGTGAAGTACCTTTGTCCACTAAAGAGCGGGACCTAGGTGTGGTTGTGTCCGATGATCTTAAAGTAGCTAAACAGGTAGAAAAGGCAACGGCAAAAGCTAGAAGGATGCTTGGGTGCATACGGAGAGGAATGGCTAGCAAAAAAAAGGAGGTGATAGTGCCTCTGTATAAGTCTTTGGTGCGACCTCATTTGGAGTATAGTGTGCAAATCTGGAGACCGCACCTTCAAAAGGATATAAACAGGATGGAGTCAGTACAGAGGGTGGCTACTAAAATGGTTAGTGGTCTTCATTATAAAGCATATGAGGAGAGACTTAAGGATCTTAATATGTACACCTAAGAGGAAAGGCGGGATAGAGGTGATATGATTGAGATGTTTAAGTACTCCGTGGCATAAATGTACAAGGGGAGAGCCTCTTTCAATTGAAAGCAAGTTCTGCTACGAGGGGACATGGGATGAGGGTGAAGGGGGATTCAGGAGTGATATACGGAAATATTTCTATGCGGAAATATTTCTTTACGGAAAAAGTGGTGGATCTGTGGAATAGTCTCCCAGTGGAGGTGGTAGAGATGAGGACAGTATCTGAATTCAAAAAAGCATGGGACAAACACAGAGGATCTCTAAAGGAAAAAAGGGGACTGCTGTAGTTGTTGTTATGGAAGGACAGACTAGATATGACGATAGAAAGAGACCACATGGCCTATTTCTCAGTTTCTAACTAATTCCATGAGTGAGTTTTTAAGCCAGTCCTGGATTACTGACTGACAGACAGACTCATTCTGATGCATTATGGGTCCTGCAGCATTGATTCCAATGGGTAAAATCAGGAACTACAAATACCATACTGCATTGAAATACAAATTAAAACCAGAACTGGCAAAAGAATCTCACTCCTGGAACTGGGTATCTTGGCAACTCTGTACAGGAGCTGTGCTGTACCCCCTAAATCTTGTCAAACTAGAAGGATCTTAGTTTAGGGAAAGCTCGTAGATGGGCCTTGTGGTTCATGTCTGACGTCTGCATAGTCTATGCTACTAAAATACCTTTGCCTATAGTGCTTTTCAGATAGAATACATTTGTTTTTGTTACCAAATTGAGACTCATCCTTGGAGGCATAAAAGGCTAAGCTGCCCATGTCAACATTAGAACCTGACTGGTTTATAAAGGTGTTACAGTAAAAACCAGAGTTGCCAAGTTACCAGAAGTGGCGCAGCAGTGAACCTCAGACCTTCCCAGTTTCACTCAGCAAGCCCCTCCCCACCCAGAAGTGACGCAGGTACCCTGGACCTCCATTTAAAAGATCTCCGCAGCGATATTTTGCACCACAGGTGTGCGCTGAAGGAGCAAGCCCAAGGAGCAGGACGTGCTTCTTGGGTGATCTCCTTGGGGGGATCCAGGGGTGCCACCCACAAACGTGAGCTTCTTCCAGTCCTAGGGTTGCCAACTTTTTGAAAGAGAAAAACCCGCCACCTGTAGCTAGCCATGCTCTGCCCAAGTCTACCCCTGCTCTGCCTGTGCCCTGCCCCCACCCTTGCCCACCCCTGTCCCAAAAAATAACCACAGAAATGGCAATGTGCAAACTGAACAAGCAAGACTGCTACATATTCTTAAACAGAAATTCCATCCTAACAGAATACCCAGCATTGGTTATACACACACACACACGCTCGTACACACAATGCAGATAGGCCTTCATCAATAAATGAGTATAAAACAAAAAGAGAACTATATAGACAAAACAAACTATAAGCTCAGAAAGCCAGACGCTGCATGTAGTGCAACACAAGAGAAAAAGAATTGCTTTAACCCCCGTTCCGTACAAAATAAAATTAAAAAAAAAAAAAAAAGACAGCAGATGTCAGGATTGGCATTAGGAGGGATGCAACCTGGCAATTTCCCTGGATCAACAAGCCAGAGAGGGCCTCAGATCTGTTTGAGACTGAAAAAGGCACAGCTTGTTAGTGGGCTTTAGGCAATGCAATGTGTGGGGCTGTGCTCAGGCAGGCATCGGGGAAAGCCGCGATCGCCGTGGCTGCTCCCGTTTAAGGCTCGCGGTGCTTATGGCTGCTCTAGAGTACGGGACTGTAGTCAGGATTGCGGCGGCAGTGCCTGGGAGTAGCCACAAGCACCGTGAGCCTTAAACGGGAGCAGCCATGGTGATCGTGGCTTTCCCTGATGCCTATGTGACCCCATAAGGTACCTGAGCCCAGAACCACAGTTTCGCTTTTCTTTTTAGATTCTGCCGTTGCTACCCAAGGCTGACTTGAGCCCACCATGGCTGCTGACAGCCCCAATCGCAGCCTGAAGCTGTCCTGCTGCATCGCATGGCCGGTCCTGGCAGGGCCGTGCTAGGGTTTCTGGCACTCCCCTACAAATAGTAATTACACTTACCTGGTAATTGTAGTTCCTTGAGAGACGACAGCTTAGTCCTCCACGTATGGGTAGTGCACCTCCTCCTGCAGCATGAAGACTGGACCAATCAAATTTCAGCACCACTGGATACAGCATACCAGCCATCCCTTCAACTCCAGTGAACTACTGTCAAAGCAAACTCAAAGAAATAGCTAACCTTCAAGAAGAGAAGCCATCATTATAATAATTCTTTTTTTTTTTTTATTTTGTATCTGCTTAATGCATTCGTCGAGTATGATAAATTTTTTTTTTTTTTTTTGTACATATTAGTCAATTGAAAAACAACTCAAACAGAATGTCCCGCACCTGCCGCAGCATAAGCAGACAGCGAGAGAAAGAAGGAAACACCGGAGAAAAAATAAGAAACAATAGACACACTCACCTGTGAATACTGACTTCTAAACCAAAGGCGTGCCGAGCCAAAACACCCGAGGGAGGGAAGGAGGACTAAGCTGTCGTCTCTCAAGGAACTACAATTACCAGGTAAGTGTAATTACTATTTCCTTATCATTCCTCCAGCTTAGTCCTCCACGTATGGGATGTAACAAAGCAGCCTTAACGGGCGGGATTTTTCCAGCCGGCACGCAGAATTGCGGAACCAAAACTGGCATCGCCCGCCGCCAAGACATCAAGTCGATAGTGCTTACTGAAAGTGTGCAGAGAAGACCACGTCGCCGCCTTACAGATCTCCACCGGTGAAACCAAGCTAAACTCCGCCCAGGACGCCGCATGCGCTCTGGTAGAATGAGCCCGCAGACCAACGGGCGG
The DNA here is from genome assembly GCA_033557465.1 of Ichthyophis bannanicus. Classification (NCBI taxonomy): domain Eukaryota; kingdom Metazoa; phylum Chordata; class Amphibia; order Gymnophiona; family Ichthyophiidae; genus Ichthyophis; species Ichthyophis bannanicus. Next base: position 26,540,146 of record CM066048.1, read on the forward strand.
CACCCGACCCTGCAACAGATAGGCCGAGCCAATCGCCTCTTTAATCCACCGAGCAATGGAGGCTTTCGCCGCCGCCTCACCTTTCCAGGGACCTCCAAACAGGACAAACAAATGATCCGATTTGCGGAAAACGCTGGTGACCTTCAAATAGCGGCTCAAAACTCTCTTAAGGTCCAAGCGACTAAGACCGCGATTGGAAGCCTGTTCCCCCGACGCGGGAAACACCGGGAGCGACACTACCTGATTCAAATGAAAAGGGGAAGACACCTTAGGCAAAAAGGAAGGCACTGGCCTCAGCACCACCTTCTGATCTGAGAAAGGAAGGGCTCCCTGGAAGAAAGAGCCTGAAGCTCGGAAATGCGTCGTGCCGAACAAATCGCCACTAAGAACACCGTCTTAAGGGTCAAATCCTTCACCGAACTCCGAGAGAGAGGCTCAAAAGGGAGCCGCACTGAGTGCCCGCAAGACCAAGTTGAGATCCCACGAAGGAACAGAAATCTTGCGGGCCGGGCGCAGTCTAGAAACTGCCCTCAAGAAATGAACCACATCGGCATGGGCACCCAGCGATACGCCCTGAACTTTACCTCTGTAGCAGGAAAGCGCCGCCAACTGCACCCGCAAGGAACTGGCGGCCAAACCTTTAGCAAAACCGTCCTGCAAAAAATCTAGCACCACAGGAAGAGAGGCCATAGCTGCCCGAACCTGACGTCGGGAACACCAATCCTCAAAAATACGCCATACTCGGACATAGGCCAGCGAAGTGGACCTCTTACGTGCTTGAAGCAAAGTTGCTACGACGGATTTCGAATAACCCTTCTTCCTTAGCCGCGCCCTTTCAATAGCCAGGCCGTAAGAGAGCATCTCCCCACTTGCGGCATGCGAAGAGGGCCCTGACACAACAGATCCGGATCCAGGGGAAGACGCCACGGGGAGCCGTCCACTAACCGCATCAGATCGGCATACCAGGGACGACGGGGCCAATCCGGCGCTATTAACAGCACCCGACCGGTGAGCCTCGATACGCTGAATCACTCGCCCCAGGAGCGGCCACGGGGGAAAGACGTAAAGAAGGCCCCTCGAGGGCCAGACCTGCAATAGAGCATCTATGCCCTCTGACATTGGTTCCCGCCGCCGACTGAAGAACCGAGCTGCCTTCACTGACCGAAGCGTGGCCATCAGGTCCATGACCGGTTGACCCCAACGCAGAACCACTTGCTCGAACACTTTTGGGTTGAGTTCCCATTCGCCGGCATCCACCTGAACTCTGCTGAGAAAATCTGCCGTCACGTTGTCCTTCCCGGCAATGTGCGCTGCCGATATGGCCTGTAGCCGGGGCTCTATCCATTCGAACAGCGTCCGGGCTTCCGTCTCCATGCCCACGCTTCCGGTGCCGCCCTGTCGATTTATGTATGCCACGGTCGCGGCATTGTCGGAGAGAACCCGCACTGCTCGGTGTGATAATTGGATCTCGAAGCTTTGCAACGCCAACCGTACGACGCGGAGCTCTAAGCGGTTGATCGACCAACTGCTCTCCTCCGGAGACCAGAGACCCTGAGTGACTTGCACGCCGCAGTGCGCGCCCCAGCCCATCAGACAGGCATCCGTCAACAGCGGAATCCAGTTGGGCTGCTCCAAGGGCATCCCTGCCCGGAGCGAGGACGGCCGCAGCCACCATTTCAGGTCCCGACGTACCCCCTGCAGGCAGCGAAGATGTTTGTTCAGTGAATCGAACTGATTGGACCAGCGACGGAGCAAGGCTCTCTGAAGCGAACGTATGTGGAAGCGAGCCCAAGGTACTACCTCCAGGGAAGCCGCCATCGTTCCCAGCAACTGAAGGTAGTGCCAAGCCGACGGAGCTGGGATTTGTCGAAAACGGTGTACGAGAGACCGAAGACCCAACACCCTGCGGTCGGGAAGAAAGACGGAGCCCCCGCGAGTATCGAACAGAACCCCCAAATATTCGAGAGACTGCATCGGAACCAAGTGTCTCTTGCTCGGGTTGACTACCCAGCCGAGAGACTGCAGTAGCTCCATGACTTTCGTTGTTGCCGACATGCTCTCCGAGCGAGATTTTCCATGAATCAACCAATCGTCCAGATAGGGATGTACCAGCACCCCTTCCTTGCGCAACGCCGATGCCACTACCACCATGACTTTGGTGAACACTCGAGGAGCTGTCGCCAGGCCGAAGGGTAATGCTTGGAACTGGAAGTGACCCCACGGCAGAGCGAACCGGAGATACTTCTGATGATCCTCCCGAATAGGGATATGGAGATAAGCCTCCGTGAGGTCGAGAGAGGTGAGAAACTCGCCCCTGCGGACGGCGACAAGTACGGACCGTAGGGTTTCCATCCGAAAGTGCGGCACCCGCAGGCAGCGATTCACCCCTTTGAGATCTAAAATGGGGCGAAAAGCACCATCCTTCTTTGGCACCACGAAATAAATGGAATACCTTCCGAGACCATATTCCGCCGGAGGAACGGGAACCACCGCTCCCAGCCGGAGCAGGCGATCGAGGGTTTGTCGAACTTGAGCAGTCTTCCAAGCTCCCCGGCAGGGAGACGCCACAAAGGAATCGAGCACGGGCCTGGCCAAGTCCAGTGCATACCCGTCCCGAACGATCTCCAAAACCCATCGATCGGATGTAATCTGGACCCAAGCAGAGAGAAAGCGTTGAAGACGTCCTCCGATCGCCGGGATCTCCGCCTGGGCCCGCTGCCCTTCATTGGGACTTTCGAGCGGCTGCAAGGGTTGCAGCTGCGAATCCTCTACTGGCTCCTCGAAAGCCCCGAAAACTCGAAGACCTCGAGATATACCTACCTCGCTGGAACCCCCCAAAGCGGGGCGATCGAAACCTACGAAAGTCCCGAAACTGACCCCGAGGGGCAGGAAGGGACTTCCCTCTCCTGGGGCGATCTTCCGGCAGACGACCGCCCTTGGATTCACCCAAATCCTTGACCAACCTGTCAAGATCCTCACCGAACAGCTTACCCTTAAAGGGCAACTTGCCTAACCGCGACTTGGAAGAACCATCCGCCGCCCAATTCTTTGACCAAAGGGCTCTGCGCGTTGCCACCACGGAAGCCATGCTATTGGACAGCGCCCTGATAAGATCATAATGGACATCCGCCAAATACGCTGAACCAGATTCCAAGCGCTGGAGCTCACCTAACTCCTCGGCCTCCAAGGCGGGCGCCTGTCGGAGCCGCTGAACCCAGCGCAGACAGGCACGAGCAACCCAAGCCCCACAAACGGAGGCCTGCAACGCAATCGTGTCCGCCTCAAAGGACTGTTTCAAGAGACCGTCCATTTTCCGGTCCTGCGGCTCTCGCAACGCCGCACTACCTTCCACCGGAATCGTGGTTTTCTTAGTCACAGCCGAAACCGCCGCATCAACTTTAGGAGATCGGAACCGCTCAAGGTCTTTGTCTGCCATAGGATACAGCCTGCGCATGATCTTCACACCCTTGAGACCTGATTCAGGAGTATCCCACTCTGCCTGAATCATCTGATCAATTACTCTGTGAATGGGAAAAACCACCTGAGTTTGACGCACCGCTTGAATAATGGGGTCCGCTCCGTCTGCTTTTTCGACCGGCGGTGCCGGAGCCAAACCAAGAGTTTGAAGCGCTTCAGAAACGAGCGCGGGCAACTCCTCCCGGCGAAACACACGAATAATCTTAGCCTGATCCTCCGGTTCAGGGAGTTCGCCTTCCTCTAAGACCTCCCCATCTGCCTCTAGGTCCAAATCCGGATCCTCACCCTCTGGCCAATCTGCTTCAGACTGGAAGAGTTCGTGCAGTCGTTGTCGTTTGGGCGCCTTGACGCCAGACAACGCACTCTCCGCCGCAGCAGACTGGGCGGCCGCCACTGGAACAGGAAGGGAACCAGTGCCCATGCTCTGGCGCCTACGACAGAACGCCTGATGCATCAGCAAAATGAAATCGGGAGAAAAATCCTCCAAGGGCAAAGCACCCCCGAGGTCTGACTGCTCCCCTGCGCCCAAACAGCAGAAGCCATTCCCGATGGTCCCTCCAGGGGCGATTCCAACTCTCCAGCGGCGGAACCTGGCTGCGCCGAAGAAGCAAAGGAACTCTCCAGGTGCTGCTCCATACTGAGAGACACAGAGGCACAGCATTGACAGATGCCTGTCTCCGTTGCAGCGCCCCTCCGAGATCCACAAATAACACAGATGGACCCCGCTGGCATGGAACCGCACCCACGCAGATCCACAAGCGTAAGAAAGTGACCCCTCAATCCTGAAGGGAAAATACCGCACTTTCCCAGAAGAACCAGCACACAAGCTGGGATCTGGGCAGCAGCCAGTAATCAGAGACTCAGAGTTATGTGTTCTGTACTTTCTATAGTCTACAATATGGTTTTGCCTGTGTGCTGCCTAATGGCAGAAACAGCTGATTTGCAGACAGCCCCTCTAAACAGTGAGAAGACAGAAAGTAACAGCGACCCCCTCCCCCCCCAGCCGAGGGACCGTCGCACTCCGAAAACAAAACTAAAGAAATAAATGAAAAGAAATGACAAGAAAAGAAAAGAAAAGAACCAACAAAAAGGTTAGCTATAGAATGAAGACCTAAATTGACGAACTAGTGAGCCCAGCCCGGCTCACTAACATCTTCCTGCTGCATGAAGACTGGACACACTGGAGTTGAAGGGATGGCTGGTATGCTGTAGCCAGTGGTGCTGAAATTTGATTGGTCCAGTCTTCATGCTGCAGGAGGAGGTGCACTACACATACGTGGAGGACTAAGCTGGAGGAACGATAAGGAACCTATAAATTGATGCCCCTCCTCCTACACCCCATCCTCCTTTTTCCCAAAACTCCTTTGTGAACTCTTTTCATATGATGCTAGTATTTCTCCTTCAAATCCATTGTTGTAAGAAAATTGCAGTGAAAAGGCAAATTCATAGCTAGAATAAAAATAACTACTTAGCAGTAATTTTTTTTTTTTAGTGCCATCAAGTCAGTGCTGACTCCTGGTGACCCAGCAGTCTCTGGGTTTTCTTGGCAATGTATCAAAGGAAATAGATTGCCAGGCCTTTTCTTCTGAGGCAATGAAGGGTTACATGACTTGCACAAGGTTACAAGGAGTGCCAGTGGGAATTGAACCCTGATCTTCTGAGTGCAAGACAGTTGCTCTAACCACTAGGCTACTCCTAAGCAGTAAATACAAGTTGAGATAGTAAAAAAGAAAATCCAATTCTGGTCATCTCACTAACAAACAAAACATTCTCCAGTATCAGGCATATAGGTGAACTAATATAAAACTCTACAAAAGTCTCTGAAAATCTACAAGGCCAAATTTACATACCAGCATAAACTTGCAAAAATTCAACAAGGGACCTGCCCAGAAAAAAAAGCAGCACTATAAATACTGCAAGAAACCCTAGAACAGTGATGGCTAACCTTTTTGAGCCCGAGTGCCCAAACTGCCGCACAAAACCAAAGAATTTCCTCAAAGTGCCAGCACGTCCATTAAAGCCTCATTTGCATAAGGTGCCTCATTTGCATAAATATTTGCATAATGTTACCATACACTAACTTTTAGTAAACATGCCTCTTAATGAGTATATGGATAAAGAAAGACTAAAAGGTTTCTACATTACTATAATCCAGTACCAACCGCCAGGCACATTAGGAACTACTACAAACGCTGCCCATTTAGAACCCATAGCAAACCCGCCGTATCCTAACAGTACTACCAGGACTCACAAAGCACCATACCCTAACTATCAAAAGGCAACACTGCAAATATTAAACCAATACATTTCAGAGAACAACAATACATGACCTACTGGGGAAAGAACAAGTGGCAATGTCAAATAGGAATTATATAAACAGAATACCTCAGCTCAGTTACACATGCAGAACAGACCATCACCAAACAAGGAATCACAATTTAAAAACAGGAAGACAATAATTAAACTGGAACCCCAAAAGCCAAACTTGGAATATACAACAACACTGTAGAAATAAAACTATAAATTAATTTCCTCTTGTACTAAACAAAGCGCAAAAATTAATGATGCACATTTCCCAGAGCTGACATATTCCAGTTAATAAATTCAAAATAAAGAGATATTTTTCTACCTTTTGTGCATTTTTTTTCAGTTGCAATTGCTCCAGCCACTTTCTTCTGGTTTCTTCTTCGTGTCTTCTCCTAACTCTCCATCTGCTGTCCATTTGTCCTTTCTTCTGTCTTCTTGGTTTTTTTTTTCCATTCTCTCTCTACATCTGCTTTAACATACTAATCTTTCTCCTTTTGCTCTTTCCTCATTCCTATTTCATCTACTCAAAATTTACCCCTCCATCCTCAATCCCCACTTATTCTCCCAATACCCGGCCAATTGTAGATTTTTTATCCCTCCCACACAAAATATTTTTCCCCTCTCCATTTTACTCTCCCAGCCCCATCCCATTCTAATCCTCCCCCAACACCAGCTCCCTTCTAGTTCCAGCCTCACCCAGCATCCATTCCCTTCTAGTCCCTGCATCAGCCCATTTCCAGTCCTAGCAGCCCCCCAACCCATTTCCAGTCCTAGCAACCTCCCAACCCAATACCAGTCCTAGCCCCCCCTCATCAACCCACTTCCAGTCCTAACCCCCCATAAGCCCATTTCCAGTCCTAGCTCCCCCATCTATTTGCAGTCCCATCCGAGTCCCTCCATCAGCTCATTTCCAAACCCAGCCCCCCATGAGCCCATTTCTAGTCCTTTCCTAGCCCCACCATCAGCCCATGTCAAATCCTAGCTCCCCTCCACTCAGCCCATTTCCAATCCAAGCCCCCCATGAGCCTACTTCCAGTTCTAGCCCCTTCATGAGTCCATTTCAATCCAAACCCCCACCACAGCCCATTTCCAATCTTAGCACCCCCCCAACAGCCAATTTCCAGTCCTATTCTAGCCCCTCCATCAGCCCATTTCCTGTCCTAGCCCCCCCTCACCCATTTCCAGTCCTAGCTCCCTCCCCCTCACAACCCATTTCCATTCCAAGCCCCAATCCCATCAGCTATTTGCAGTTCAAGCCCTCCTTCCACTCAGCCCATTTCCAGTCTTAGCCCCCCCATAGCCCATTACCAGTCCTAACCCCCCCATCAGCCCATTACCAGTCCTAACCCCCCCATCAGCCCATTTCCAGTCTTAGCCCCCCCCCCATAGCCCATTACTAGTCCTACCCCCCCCCAAATCACCATCACCAGCCCACTTCCAGCCTTAGCACCCCCCATGGCCCATTACTAGTCCTAACCCCCCCCCCATCAGCCCATTTCCAGTCTTAGCCCCCCCCATGGCCAATTACCAGTCCTAACCCCGGCCAATTACCAGTCCTAACCCCCCCCCCTGGCCAATTACCAGTCCTACCCCCCCCGGCCAATTACCAGTCCTACCCCCCCCCCCCCCTGGCCAATTACCAGTCCTAACCCCCCCCATCAGCCCCTTTCCAGTCTTAGCCCCCCCCCCATGGCCAATTACCAGTACTAACCCCCCCCCTGGCCAATTACCAGTCCTACCCCCCCCCTGCCATTTACCTGTCCTACCCCCCCCCCTGGCCAATTACCAGTCCTACCCCCCCCCCTGGCCAATTACCAGTCCTAACCCCCCCATCAGCCCCTTTCCAGTCTTAGCCCCCCCCCCCATGGCCAATTACCAGTCCTAACCCCCCCCATCAGCCCCTTTCCAGTCTTAGCCCCCCCCATGGCCAATTACCAGTCCTAACCCCCCCCCCCCATCAGCCCATTTCCAGTCTTAGCCTCCCCACCATAGCCCATTACCAGTCCTAAACCCCCTTCCCCCCTATCATCCCAAATTAAAAAAAAAAAACCCAAACAAAGCGGCTGCTTCTGCCGCGGCAGCCTCAAGAGCTCTGCCGCGGCAGCCTCAAGAGCTCTGCCGCGGGGCCCCCCCCCCTGCCCGGCAGAGCCTCCCTGCATCATCTACCTTCAAGTCGCAAACCGCGGGCTTCTTTCAGAGCCGCGAGAGTTTCCTTTCTCGCGGGAGAGCCGCGAGAAAGGAAACTCTCGCGGCTCTGAAAGAAGCCCGCGTTTTGCGACTTGAAGGTAGATGATGCAGGGAGGCTCTGCCGGGCAGGGGGGGGGGGCCCGCGGCAGAGCTCTTGAGGCTGCCGCGGCAGAAGCAGCCGGTTTGTTTGGTTTTTTTTTTTTTTTTTAATTTGGGACCTTTTAAATGCGGACCTTCCCGCGTGCCAGCTGCAAGGCCTTCGCGTGCCACAGCTGGCACGCGTGCCATAGGTTCGCCATCGCTGCCCTAGAACATCCATACACCTATTTGAAAAGCTGAACAAGTCAAATTACTGCAGTACAGTATAGATCTCTATGTACAAACACCATGTTAACAGAACACCAGCCTCAGTCACAGACTCAGAACACAGACCCTCACGAAGTACAGAGGTGACTACAACCTAGAGTAAAAATAAAAATATGTAGACAAAAATTAAAATGAAACCCCAAGAAACCAGACACCGCATGCAAGCAACATCAGATAAATAAGAGATGCCATTCTCTATACTGTGCAAAATACAAAGATAGCGCAAAGTCCAATCACTACAATGAAAATAAAATTATTTTTTCTACCTTTGCTGTATCACCATTTTATTCTCTAATCACGCAGGTCCCGATCTGAGGCTTCTGCTTTCCTGTCTTCTCTTAACTCTCTTTCTGTGGTCTTTAGTCTGCCATTTCTCGTCTCTTCTTTTGTTTTCTTCATTTCCGTCCATCAACCTATTTCCAGCCCCAGTAACACTCCCCAGTATCAGCTCTCTTTCCAGTCCTCTCCTCCTAGTACCTTCCCATATCAACCCCCTTGCATCCCAGGACTGCCACTGGTGTCCATTCCCTTCCAGTCCCCCTCCTTCCCCACTGTCCAGCCCCTTCTAGTCCATCCCCTTCCTACCTTCCCTAGTGTCGTCACCCTCCAGTACCATCCTCATGTGTAAGCTTCCTTCCAGCCCCCTCTTTTCCCGTGTCAGATCCCTTCCAGCCCCACCTTCCCCCCATGTCAGCTACCTTCCAACCTTCTCCTTCCCTCATCAGCTTCCTTCCTGCCCCCCCTCCTTCACTGTGTCAGCTCCCTTCCAGCCCCCACCTTCACCCCATGTCAGCTACCTTCCAGACACCCCCCCCATGTAAGCTCCCTTCCTGCATCTTTCTTCACCCTTCTGTCAGCTCACTTCCAGCTTCTACTTTCTCCCATATCAGCTCCCTTTCAGCCCCCACCTTCCTATCCTCGTGTCAGCTCCATTTCAGCCCCCACCTTCCCCTTTTGGGAGGGAACCGACAGAAGGTGGGGAAAGGTGGGTGCTGGAAGGGAGCTGACACGAGAGTGGAAGGTGGAGGCAGAAAGGAAGCAGCCCCCCCACCTAGCCCGTGTCAGCCCCCACCTTCCCGTGTCAGCCCCCCCTTCCCCCCTCGTGTCAGCTCCCTTCCAGCCCCCATCTTCCCCCCTCGTGTCAGCTCCCTTCCAGCCCCACCTTCCACCCCCCACCATCTCCCCCTTGTGTCAGCTTCCTTCCAGTTACCTCCTTCCCCCCCCCCCCCCCATGCCAGCTCCCTTCCTGTCCCCTCCTTCCCCTGGCAGCTGAGGCTCCTGCGTCTTTCAGAGCCGCGGCTGCAACAGCGCTAATAATTGAAAAGAAAAGCTTAACTGGTGCGGAGCCTTCCGACCTCTGCTATGCAACCCCAGCTGCTGCGTCCCGCTCCCTCTAGCATAAAACATTCTTTTGAGGGCGGGACGCAGCAGCAGGGGTTGCATAGCAGAGATCGGAAGGCTCCGCACCGGATTAGCTTTTCTTTTCAATTATTAGCGCTATCGCAGCCATGGTTGGATTCAAGGGGGGAGGGATGATGAGGCTACAGCCGGAAATGAAAAGCCGGTTTTCTGCTCTGGCTGCTCCCCGTCCCACGGCCAGAGCAAAAAAATGGCTTTTCAATGGCTGGTTTTAGGCTTGCTGCTGGCCTGGCCATATAAAGACCGGGCAAGGCGGCTGAATACCAGCTGGTTGGCAACCCTATCTAGTGCCACAGTCTGACAGACCTGCTGTCCCCTCGGGGGGGGGGGGGGCCCTATTCCTAGGGCTGTACCTCACCATACCCTTGGCTTCCATACCTGTGCTATGGTGTCGGTGCTTTTTGCCCCCACATCGTCCTGCCCCAGCTACTACAACAAACCAGCGATTCTGTTATCCTGTCCTGCCTCCGTGCTCCCCACCCCTCTCACCGCCCCTCCCTCTATCCCACTCTGCTCTGCCCTTTTAAACTGCTGCTCTCTTAGGGCTAAACCCCTACTCATTCATGACCTTACTGACATGATCTTGACATTTTATTTTTGACCGAAACATGGCTAATGGAAGGTGAGGAGCCACGCCTCTACTGGTGCCTCCCACCCGGCTATGTTGCATTTTCTGCTCCCAGGTTGGATTGCATTGGTGGAGGTGTAGCCATCTTGGCTCAGTCTACCCTTCCCCCTCACTGATATTTTCTCCTACCTTATCACATCCTGAGTCTCTCCTTGTCTGCATTGACAGTTCTCCCCCCTATTTATTATCTTCTTATTTATGTTCCCTCCCCCATCTATGCGCTCCCACCTATGGGATTCCCTATGCCATACTCTGAGACTTCTCTCCTTTATCCCCAGCTCATCGTTTTGGATGATTTCAACATCCACTACTCTTCTCAGATGTCATCACTTGACAAATCTCTTTATCAACTTCTCTCTGATCTTTCCCTCCAACAACGTGTACCCTTTTCCTACCCATACTTCAAGTTGTCTTCTTGATCCGATTCTCTCCTCTCAAACCTTTTCTTCAGATTTCTCCTCCCTTTCCTCTCTTAGCCCATGGTCTGACCACTTCTGTATTTTCTTCTCTTTCCAACCATTACCCTGCCCCATTCCCTGGTCACAATTCCACACAGCCTATGGCCCCAGCTTATTCTCACAACCTAGCCTCTGCTACCCTTAAATGTTTCCCAGTCACCCATGACCTATTTACTCCTGACTTTATCTTGTTTCCAGTTGGCACACAGGTTGATCTCTGGTTCACAACTCTTTCCTCAGCTTTAGATTCCATTGCCCTTCTCTGCCCCCTTAGGAACACTTCCAGACATAAATCACCTATGGTTTGACCATGGTCTCATCCTTCACCGCTGGCAGCTCTGCCGTGCAATTATCCTTCTCCTACTACCCTTCACTGCTATAAGATGGCTCACTATTACTACCATTCTCAAATTCATCTGGCTAATTACTAATCCACTCATCTCCTCCTCCGCAAATTTCTCATGTCATTTGTATTCAGTTCTTGCATCCCTTTCCAAGCCCTCCCCCTTTTCTCCTCTTCCTCAGACTCTTTGCTACCTCTGCCGCAGCATTTGGCTATTTTTTCAGCTCCAAGATTTCCTCCTTACAAGCTTCTTTTGTGAATTGTCCTTCAACCCTCTCTCCTCTACCACCCCTCTTCTCTTCTGAATTTCTTGACGTACATACTCCTCCCCTGTCTTCTAGCTCTTCATTGTCTCATACTTGGTCATCCTTTTCTCAGATCTCCTCTGCCAAACTCCTTAAGGTTATTACCACATCATGTAAGACAACTTCCACTGCCAATCCTTTTCCCTCTTCTTGCCTTGCTTCAGATAGTCCTTTCTATACTTAAGAATAGTTTCACTTCTGGCGTTTTCCATCCCCCGGGAAACATGCCATTGTTCGTCCTGTTCTTAAAAATCCTTCTCTTGATCCTTCTTCCCCGGCCAACTATCGACCTGTCTCCACACTTCCTTTTCTTTCTAAGTTACTAGAGAAACTGCTCTTTTCCCAACTCTCTTCTCATCTTGACTCTACCTTGCCTTGCACCACCATCAGTCTGGATTTCGCCTGGGTCACAGCACTAAGACTGTCCTTCTCTCCCTTCCTCAGTGAGCTGCACCAAACCCAGGTTCGCGGTGATATCATGGTGCAGTTTCTCTTGACCTGTTGACCACTCTGTCTTACTCTCTCATCTACGTGATCTCGGGCTTAGAAGAACCGTCTTCCACTGGTTCCACTCCTTCCTCATGCAGCTGTCCTTTTCCATTTCCTATGGTAATTCCCCTTCTTCTCTACCTTTAGTTTACGATGTCCCACAGGGTTCTGTACTCGCCCTTCTTCTATTTAATGTTTACTTGATCCCCTTCACCCTTCTGATTCAGCAACATGGTATTTCAACCCATTATTAGGTCGATGACATTCTCCTTCACCACACTAGTCCAACTGCCCCCAATATGTCTCCCCTCAATGCCTGTCTCTCTACCACATAGATTTTCAACCCAGTCCTCGGGGAACCCTAGGCCAGTCAGGTTTTCAGGATTCCCACAACGAATATGCATAAGATAGATTTGCATACAATGAAGGCAAAACATGCAAATCTTACTCATGCATATTCATTCTGGGAATCCTGCAAACCTGACTGGCCTAGGGTTCCCCGAAGACTGGAGTTGGGAACCTCTGCTCTACCATTTCTACCTGGTTATCTGACAATTTCCTTCATCTCAATCCCAACAAGTCAGCAGCTATTTGGTTCACCTTCGGTAATCCCTCACTTCTTTAGCCCCCCTCTCTCTATGGTCCTCCCTTCCTCTAGTCAATTCCCTCCAGTACTTGGATGTTATACTTGACCCTATTCTAGCCTTTCAGGCTCATCTCTCTTCTCTCTCCCACCGCTGTTTCCTTTCACTCCACCAAATACATGCAGTATGACCCTTTCTTTCACCTCACTGTATAACACTCTGTTTCTCTCATTAGTCCTATCCAAAATTGACTATTGTAATATTTATCTTGGTCTTCCTCAGTATCAACCTCATCATATTCAGTTCATTCAAAACACTGCCATCTGTATACTTGCCCATGCCTCAAAATTCGATCTTGCCATACCACGCCTCATTCATCATCACTGGCTCCCCATACAGTTCTGGCTTCAATACAAACTACTCATTCTGGTCCACCGTGCTCTCCACTCTGGTTTTCCCTGCTACCTTTCAGTCTCTCCTATTCCTCATGCCCCTCAATGCGCCCTCCGAGAAATACATGCAAACAGTCTCCACTTTTCCCACTGTAATCCAAGCACATGTGTCATCCACTCGTTCATCTGCCTTCTATTTTCTTGCCCCAGCCCTTTGGAACTCCCTGCCCCCTAGTCTCAGACTAGAAACCCTCTACCCTAAACTTAAATCTCACCTAAAGACCTATTTATTTAATCTTGCCTTTGATCTCTCTCTTTCCTGAGTACCCTTTTCTCTTCCATTGTTTATGTCCTCTTTTTATGTTGAATGAGATTTTACTATCTTTTAATTTTTATGGCATTCTATTTATATTTCCACTTTAATTTTGTTTTTAAATTGCACACCGCCTTGCTGCTAATGCAAAGGGCGGTTAAGAAAGTCTTAACAAACATACCCAGTTCCAAGAGTGAAACGTTTTGGCCAGTTCCAGTTTTAAATTTGCATTGCAATGCACTATTTTATTTGTAGTCCCTGGTTTTATCCACTGAAATCAATGCTGCAGGTCCCATAATGCCCTAGGATGAGATTGTCAGAAAACCAGGACTAGCTTAAAATCTCACTCCTGGAGCTGGGTAACTTGGCAACTCTGAAAAACCATTCCTCCAGAGACACCTCATTTGGAGTCAACTCTGGCATATCTAATTTTTAATTTTAATTTAATTAGCGAGTATTTATATACCGTACCTTCCATTGATCAGTTGCGGTTTACATGGAACAACAGTAAACAGGCAAAGCTGCTTTTACAGATAACACTGTGAAACTACAAAGAAATTCAATTTTAAAATTAACAGTTTGTTAACTATATACATTTTTAAGTACTGTTAAATGGCATGACTGCTAAGTTGTTAATTCATAAGTCTCAGCATCACGAATCTTAACCAAAGAGGTCAAGGCAGAGATGTCCAGCAGCGACTGAAGGACAAATCTTGGGATTCACTCCCTTTTAATTTTAAAAGACAGGGGATGAGTGAAGAAAACTTGGGCCAGGTATTACCTCTGCTCACTGGCCCAACAAGCAAACTATTTATCCATGGTTGTCATGCTTTGACTGTAATATGCCTATTGAAATAATGAACTATAGCCGGATGGACTTCTACTCCTGAGGCTGGTTCTTTCATTATAGAAAGATGTTGGCCAACTTCAGTTCTGGTTTCAGAACTCGCCTCTCACTGTACTGTGGTATTCAAAGCCTTGCAGTGCTCATCTCACATGGGAGATGCAGGAACCGGCAGACCCACTTTACTCCAAATCAACCCTAATATACAAATGGAGGAGAAAACGACCTCAATGTAAAATAATTATCAATCTACCTGGCAGAAATCTGCCAAGGGGAAAAGCCTTACAATGCATCAGAGGTCCAAAAAACTCCTCATTCTTTTCAACTAAATATTTATTATTTAATCCAATTGTAAAAACAATGTTTTCAATTATTTTATATATTTGGAGGGTTGATTTGGTACCAAATAAAACAAAACTGCAGAGAGATCATTTGGACCTCTGGAACTGAAGCGTGCCTTTAGCTTTCTGTTTTGTTACAAGGCCAGGCTCATCAGCCCCCCTCTTCCCTCAGTAGTGTGGTTGTTCCAGTTAGATGTGCAAAAACTAACCCATTTGAAGAAATTATGCAGAGTGATACCATGGGGCTCTTTCACTAAAAGGTGTGCACTTCCCGCACAAAATAGCAGCACTATCAATGCACAGTAAGTACACCCATTATGCATTTTCGGGGTGTGCTCAGCAAGTTCCCAGCAGTTAGCACATGTGAACCCTATGACACAGGGTGTTATGTACACTTGTGTTAACTGCCACATTGTCACTGAGCACGCAGCATTTGCCCTTATGGTAATGTGCTCTTCATGCCCAGACTTCGCCCCTAACCTACTGACTCTTCATCCTAGCATCCTAGTTCTGTATCACGCTGCACACAATGTAAATAATAACCTGTTATTGTATATAGTTTATACCTCTATGTACAAAGTTTCCCCAATGTTGCCTCCTGGTTATTTGCCCTGTTATTTGTAAACTCAGGACAGCTTGTTGCTTATGTGAGTACCTTCGTTCATTGTAAACCGCACTGACAAATAGCGCGGTATAAAAGAACTGTAAATAAATAAATAAATAAAAATATGATAGTTGTGGTATATAAGAAATGTTAAATAAATCATCTTTCATAACATCAAGTTGATAACCATGCATTTTAGTGGCCAGGAGCTAGCATGCATGCATGTTAGCATTCACCATTTCTGGTTGCTTCATGCAAAAATGTGCATTAACAGATTAGCGGTGTTCAGTAAATGGGACCCTATACTAGGAAATGCAGTCAGAGACTGAGAAAATTTGGCAGAAAGGTACAGAAATATTTCCTATCATACTGTTAAAAAGGATTTTCCAGCGCAACTTGATAGATTGCCCATACATGATACATCCTATGAATTCCAGAGAGAGGCACTCTTTGGCACAATGCAAGTATTGCACTGAGCATTAGCAGTAAATTTGAGAAACTAAGATCATACTCCACATATTTGGGCTTAGAAGTGAGATTCATGACTGTCATGAAATACACAAAACTAACCCATATGCAGAAATTGCCCCTGAGAGACACTAATGAGAGGGCAGTACCCTACTTTCTCTGCCCCCCCCCCCCCCAACAGGATTAATGGTCACATTTCTGCACATATTCTAAGGTAGGGATTTGTAGAATATGGGGGGGGGGGGGGCGGAAAAAAAAAGCCTTTGGATGTCACACAACCCCTAACTTCACGCAAATTAGTTAGCGGCTGGATTTTCCATCTAAAGCAGAACTGTGGAGTCTCAAAGTCCCATCTCTTTCCAGATATAGCTCATAGCGTTTTTTTCTTTTTACCTCCAACTAGCTAGAGGCAACTAACTCATTTCACCATTAATCATTCCACACTTTATAATACGTGAATTATTTACAGGCGACCCTGCCTCAACTCCCTTTGCGATAAATTATTAAGCAGTAAATCTGTCAAAAACCCCTTATAGATACATAATCTGGTGTGTCTTAAGGAGCTCGGAAAATTCGTCATTCACGTTTCCATTTAAAGGCTCTCATGGGAATATTCCTCACGCTGGTAGATTTCTGAATGAGACGGCGTGCAAAACAAGTCAGAGGGAAACGTCCTGCCTGCTTGGGCAGCGCGCTCCCCACAGAGCTGGTTACCTTGTGCCATGCAGCGCTGCGTACAAGTCAGATATTGAACCACGGTGGGAGGGGGAGGGGCAGGGGCGGCATAGCGCAGTTACTTACCTGTAACATGAGTTCTCCAGGGACAGCAGGATAAGTCAGCCACAAGTGGGTGACGTCATCCGACGGCGCCGTAGACGGAAGATACTCTCACTAGCCCAGAAGGCTTTAGCCTTCTGGGCTTGGCTAGTAGCCACGCCTCCCGGACCGCCCCTAGCTGACCAGATTTCCCCAGCCGAGGCGAGAGGAGCTAGGAGGCGGAAGCAAGCTAGGAGGTGTCCCCGCCGGGAGGAGGGAGGGAAAGTGTGGCTGACTTATCCTGCTGTCCCTGGAGAACTCATGTTACAGGTAAGTAACTGCGCTTTCTCCCAGGGCAAGCAGGATGAGTCAGCCACAAGTGGGGTCTCCCCAGCTAATTGTGCAGCGGCGGGGATTTACACAGTATGCACCTGGACACGGAGGTTGCAGGAAGTGTTTATTTGGGAGTGCAGCAGCATTCCCAATGAAGGCATACAACCATAACCGTTAACAGTACAGTACATAGCTAGTGACAGTACATAGCTAGCAGTGTAAGAACAGGTAACAAAATCAGGCATTGTGCAAAACAGTGCATAGAAGTGTAACTAGACATGCATTGTGCAATACGCATACGGCACGCATAAGAATTGTGCAACATGAATAGGCATAGCTGTGCAATAACAATGTGCAACAAGATTAGCATAGTTGTGCAAAATTAGGCATAAGGAGATAACAGTGAGATGATGTGCATAGCACAGGTCAATGTGAGATTTCAAGGGGGCGTGCCGATAGCACGGCAAGGCCAAAGGCGGCGCCCCCGTGGTCTGTCCTGTCCAGGCAATAGTGTTTCTGGAAGGTCTGGATCGAGGACCAGGTCGCAGCTTTGCAGATTTCAGGCACTGGAATGTCGCGTAAGTTGGCAATGGATGCGGCCAACGCTCTTAGGTGATGTGCCCTTACCCCTGCGGTGGGGCGTGAACCCGCAAGTGACAGGCAAAAGGATATGCACGTGGTTATCCACTTGGATAGGGTGCGCTTGGAGACGGGAACACCCGGCTTGCTGGGGTCATAGGAGACGAAGAGCTGTGACCCTTTGCGTAATGGTGCAGTTCTTTTGAGGTAGCAACGGAGGGCCCTGACGCAGTCGAGCGTGTGCAGGCGATGCTGAGCAGGGTCAGAAGAGGTGCCTGGTTGGAAGCTAGGCAGCTCGATGGTCTGGTTGATGTGGAAGGCCGTGGCGACCTTAGGCACAAACTTGGGGTGAGTCCTGAGACAAGCACGGTCGTGATGGAGGATGGTGTAAGGCTCATAGTCCACGAGAGCTTGAAGCTCGCTGATCCTCCTGGCCGATGTGATGGCGATGAGGAAGAGTGTCTTCCATGAAGCGAACTTCATATGCGAAGACTGGATGGGTTCAAAAGGTTCCTGCATGAGTTGCTGAAGGACAATGTTCAAATCCCAAGGGGGTACAGGTTCCCTAATTGGTGGGTGCAGGTTGTTCAAACCTCGCATGAAGCTGGAAACCAGGGGCAGGGCCGCCACTGAGGAATCATCGCTGCGTAGGTGGAAGGCAGCGATGGCGGATAGATGCACTTTGATAGATTGAGTTCTGAGGCCCAGGGCGGAGAGGTCGGCCAGGTACTGAAGAAGGCTGTGGACCGGGCACGTGAATGGGTCAAGTTGTTGCTCTGCGCACCATAAGCTGAACCGGCGCCATTTGAGGCTATATGATTTTCTAGTTGAGGGGCGTCGTGCGGCAAGTATGATGTCCTGAACTTCAGAGGGCAGGTTGAAGGGAGCGAGGGCTACCCTTTCAGCTTCCAGGCTGTCAGAGATAACATCCGGAGGTTGGGGTGGAGTAAAGTGCCGTTGTCCTGCGAGAGGAGGTCCGGTCGCTGCATCAGGCGGATTGGTGGTTCCAACGATAGGCGGTGCAGGTACGGGAACCAGATTTGTCTGGGCCAGTATGGGGCCACCAGAATGACCTTGGCTTGGTCCCTGATGATACGTTGCAGAGTCCGTGCAATGAGCGGAGTTGGTGGAAAAGCGTAGGCCAGTTGCCATCGGTCCCACGTGACATCGAAGGCGTCCGCCGCTAGCCTGTGAGGGGACGGTCTCTTGGAGCAAAAGAGGCGGCATTTGGTGTTTTCTTGAGAAGCGAAGAGATCGATCTGTGGGTGGCCCCATTCCATGAAGAGAGATGCTGATGTCTCCGAGTGGAGGGTCCACTCGTGGGGGTTTAGTTGTCTGCTCAGGCGATCTGCCAGAATGTTCTCCGCCCCGGGCAGGTAGCTCGCTTGGAGAGTGCATTGCAGTGAAAGGGCCAGGCTCCAGGTGAGGAGAGCTTCTTTGCACAGAGTTCTGGAGCCGGTGCCTCCCTGCTTGTTTATGTAGAACATGGCTACTTGATTGTCCGTCAGGACCTTGACCACCTTGTGTTGGACCATGTCGCGGAAGGTGTGAAGAGCTCGGCGGACAGCTCTGAGCTCGAGGATGTTGATATGAAGGTTCTTCTCCTGGGGTGACCATGACCCTTGAGTGCGAGCTCCAGCGCAGTGCGCTCCCCATCCGAGCGCTGAGGCATCTGTAGTCATGGTGACATTCGGGGGGGCGGCCTGCAGAGGTTTGCCCTTGGATAGGTTGCTGGGGTTCATCCACCAGCGTAATGCTTCGTCCGTTCTGGGGTCTCTGTGGATGCGAGCGGAGAGTGGTTGAGAGTGTTGGCACCAGCGGCTTCGGAGGTGCCACTGAAGGGTCCGCATCCGCAGCCTGGCGAAGGGGAGGACGTGTGTGGTGGCCGCCATGTGTCCCAGCAGGCGTAGGATTGCACGAGCAGATGCGTGCGGGGAGCTGAGCACTTTTCTTGCCAATGCGATGATGGTGCTTATCCTGTTCTGGGGCAAGAAGGCTCTTGTCAGAATGGTGTCTATATGCGCCCCGATAAACTCGAGCTGTTGAGTTGGGGATAAGTGGGATTTCTGGTAGTTGATGAGAAAGCCAAGTTCTGAAAGAAGTGAGGTGGCCTTTCCGACTGCCTTGCGCAGTTGGCTGGGGTTCGGAGCTGAGAACAGCCAGTCGTCCAGGTAAGGGAAGACGCACACCCCCTGTTTGCGTAGATGGGCGGCGGCCACAGCAACGCACTTCGTGAACACTCTGGGGGCAGGAGATAGTCCGAAGGGCAACACCCTGTATTGGTAGTGTTTGTCCGCTATTCGGAATCTCAGGAATTTTCTGTGTTGAGGATGAATGAGGATGTGTGTATAGGCATCCTGCAGGTCCAGGGCGGCCAGCCATTCCCGAGGTTGTATTAACGGAAGGATGGTAGACAGAGAGTGCATCCTGAACTTCTCCCTGGCGATGTGTTTGTTGAGCTTCCTTAGGTCGAGGATGGGGCGCACGCCTCCGGACTTTTTGGGGACAAGGAAGTATCTTGAGTAGAAGCCTTTGTTGACTTCGCTGCTGGGGACAGGCTCGATCGCTCTGGATGCGAGCAATGCTTTGATTTCCGCGTTCATAGCGGCTGCGTTCTGTTGATGTGGAGTGCGGCCAGGGGGTGGACGAAGGGGGGGGGCAGAGTTGAATTTGATACGGTATCCGTGTTCGATTATGGAGAGCACCCAATGGTCCGTTGTGATATTTTCCCAGGAGGTTAGGAATGCAGACAGGCGTCCCCCGGTCGGAAGCTGTGAGGGTGAGTCAAAAGCTGGGATTATTCTTTGCGGGGGCGGAGGGTGCTTTCTTCGTAGAGCGCTCCCTCTGCCGTGGTTTCAGCCTATACGGAGCAGAGTAGTGCTGTTGTTTGTAGCGGGGCTGCTGCTGCCATTTGCGGTAGTGGTTGTACCGCTTGTATCCCGATGTGGCATAGTGGGGTGTTTTGCGGTAGGTCTTAGAGCGATCGGACCCCTCTTCCAGGGTCTGGAGAGTGGTACAGCGCTCACGCATGTCATCTACAGTTTGCTTTACTTTTTCGCCGAAGAGTGAGTCGCCGGCACAAGGAGCGTCTGCGAGTTTATCATGGGAGTCAGTCTGTAGACCTGAGGCCTTGAGCCAGGCTAGTCGTCTGGCGGAGATGGCGATTCCCGCAACCTTGGAAGATGTCTCGAAGGCGTCGTGAGCCGAACGACCTTGGTGCTTGGTGCATTCTTCTAGGTCAGAGACGACAGAGGAGAGTGTTATGGGCAGATCAGCGCCCTTGGAGGCATCTTTTATTTTGGAGATTAGAGTGTCCTGGTAGATGGCTACTTGAAATAAGTGGGCGGCGATTCTTGCATTTAACATGGCGCCTTGGTAGATGCGCTTCGCAACGTCGTCGAGAAGTTTGTTATCTTTGCCAGGTGGAGCATTGATGGATGGGCGCGAGGACTTATTCCGTTTTAGGGCGGATTCCACCACAATGGATTGGTGGGGGAGATGATGTTTGTCAAAGCCAGGTGTGGACTGGACGACGTATTTTGAGTCCATTTTCCTGGGGCAAGGATGGTTGGACGCTGGCGTTGCCCATGTTTTCAGGAGGTTGTTCCTGAGGAGCTGGTGTATAGGGAGGGAAGGAGCAGCCCTCGGGACGTCGACAAACTTCAGAGCTCCCTGGACTTCATCGCTCTTGTCAGCGCTCTCAGTGGCAGAGATAGAGAGGGCAGTCAGGACCTTACTGATGAACTTCGGATACGTGAGGTCTTCTGGTGGTTCCTGAGGGTCAGGGCTGTCGTGGTCCACCATGGAAGAGGAGTGCAACAGAGAAGAGTCTGCTGTGCAGTCAGTCAGTACAGGGGCGGTTGCTGGAGCCAAGACTGGCACAGCAGGGGCCGGTGCTTGCGCGGTCTGACTAGATGATGTTTCTCTCCCTCATTCTGTGCAGGGCCAGACACTTCTTGGTGGTTGGTATTAACTGAGCGCTGAGAGACCATATCAGAGATGGTGGAAGTCCATTGTTTCATCATGTCATTGAGTAGAGACAGTAAGTCAGAATTGTTTGAATCCTGTGCTGGCTGAGTGACAGTGGAAGGTAATGCAGATTGTTCCTGGCAAGCGTCATGGGCTGGGGAGTCTGACAGGTAAAGAGCAGACTCATCAACGCCCTGGAGCTCATGCACATATTGGGGGGACCCAGAGGAGGGAGAGCTGTGTGCATCACCCTCATAATAGGGAGCATAGTGATGTGGAGAGGAGCTGTGTGACTGTCTGCGCCGTTTGTAGTACCGATGGTACTTACTGGTGTAAATCTGTGCCGGTTCTCCGTAGCGCAGATGTGGTCTCCTCCTGCTCCGTGCGCGGCTCCGATGTCTGCGCTTCCTGCTGTGTCCTCCGGAGCGGCTTCTGTGTCTGCTGCTGCGCGGTGAATAGCCGTCAGAGCTGGAGCCGCTGGTATAATCAGCGCGGGCACGGCTGTGCTGTATGCGCTGGTAGGGAGGACCGGAAGTCGTCAGAGATGCCAGCGGAAGTTCCGGGTAGGAGGGAGGAGCCCGAGATTGTGAGATGGCGGCCTCCACGGGAGCACACGTGGAGGGAGTCCCAGCATCACGGCGGGGAACGGGGGCCTGGAGAGGCGCGTCCCCGGCCGGAAGAGAGGAGGCAGAGGCATTGGAGGATCGCTGCACCGGCGGTGCCTGAATTGCCTGAGAGCTGGTGGAAGGCTGCACACTCACGGGATTCGTTGGAGACAGGAGGTCTCTAAGAGCATGCCGCCGATACTTGAGGGCCCTCGGGGACATACGGCCGCAGGCAGGGCAGTCTTGGACGGCATGATCCTTCCCCAGGCATAGCAGGCAGACGAGATGAGTGTCGGAGTTCGCCATACGTCTTGAACATGCGGAGCACTTCTTGAATCCAGGTTTTTTCATCTTGAGGTGAGAGTAAAAAAATAAACGTCTGACTCGGCAAGGCGGAAGACGAAGACTGGTCAGCTAGGGGCGGTCCGGGAGGCGTGGCTACTAGCCAAGCCCAGAAGGCTAGTAGCCACGCCTTCTGGGCTTGGCTAGTAGCCACGCCTTCTGGGCTAGTGAGAGTATCTTCCGTCTACGGCGCCGTCGGATGACGTCACCCACTTGTGGCTGACTCATCCTGCTTGCCCTGGGAGAACTCCTGTATACTGTTGCCGCTGCCACTTTTCCTGTTTCGGCGGTGGCGGTGGCAGCAGGCCCCGAGGTTAAGACGGGAAAAAAATTCTCGGGTGGAAGCTTCATTCAGCTCCTGTGCACCACCCGGCCGCCCCGCCCCCTGCGACGTCATGTTAAGGGAGCGGGACCAGTCGGCCCCTGCGCAGAAGCAGAATGATGCAGTGGTGCGCGGGATCGGAGACCTGTTACTACCCAGTGCCGGCCCCTGCGCAGGAGCAGAATAATGCAGTGGCGCGCGGGATCGGAGACCTGTTGCTGCCGTTGCCCAGTGCCGGCCCTAGGCATGATGGGCCATGTTTTTTTGCACGAGGCCCCGCTCCTCTAAGCAGTAGCTGGAACTTCACTCTTGTCATGCAGACAGTATGCTCTCCTTTTTCTTTCTCCCCCCTCTCTCTGCGTGCAGCATTTTCGTCCCCCCACCGCAGCATCGCCAGAAAAGCCCCCCGACATTCTTCCAAACCTCTTGTTTCCTTAGGGGAATCGGTAAAAAGAATAAAACTAAAAAGCAAGGCGGCACTGAGCGCGACGCTGAAGCTGGGCAAGGCTCTGCGCCCCCTCTCGTCAGCAGTAGGAACTGTTTCGGAGGGGGCGGGGCCTGTGGAGTCCTGCCCAGCGCTTCAGTGCGAAGCTCACGGTGCCGCGTTGCCTTTTTTTAACGATCCCCCAAAGGAAGCAAGAGGTTCAGGGGATGTTGGGGAGGGGCTCGCCGCCGCGTCTTGGTTTGGGTTTTTGTTTTAGCGATACCGAGGTGGCAAGAGGTTTTGGGGGGCCATAAGGGGAGGAAGATTGGGAGACTCATAGGAGGGAAGTAAAGGAGAGAGTGTGTGTTCAGGGGGTGGGAAGGCCAGAGACAGGTGGTGGAATGGGAGAGATGGAAAAAGCGAAGTTACTTACCTGTAACAGTGGTTCTCCGTGGACAGCAGGATAGAAAGCAAGAGGATGAGGAGGGGGAGCAGAGAAGAGTGGAAAAGGGCAGAAATGGAAGGAAAGAGGTGAAGGAAGAGATGCAGGATATGGAGTGAGGGGCATAAGGGGATGAAAAGCAGATGGTGGATACAGGGTGGGGGAGTGGGGGATAGATGCTGTACAGGGGGTAAGAGATGGAGGGCAGATACTGGACATAGGGTAAGAGACATGGAGGGTTGAAGACGCATGTTGGACATGGGGTAGAGGCATGGAGGGATGAAGGGCAGATGCAGGACACAAGCGAGGGGATAGAGAGCAGAGGATGGATACAGGGTAGGGCTAGAGGGCAGATGCTGGACCTGGGGTGAGAGAGAGGGGATACTAGACATGGGATGGGGAGAGAGAGAACACAGGACACAGTGGGGAAAGATGAGGGGATGCTGGACATAGGTGAGGGAGAGGGAATGTGGGGGGTGCTGGACATAGTGGAGGGATAGGATGAGAAAATGAGGGGAAGCACTGATGGTGCAAGAGAAGGGACAGATAGGGTAGGAGAGAAGGGGGAGATGCTGGACATGGAGAGGGTGAAAGAGAGAAAGAAAGGGAAGGGTTAGTTAAAAACGAGAATAAGTCGCAGGGGAGGATAGAGAGATGGGGAGTAAGAGAACTTATGTTAAAGGTTGAAAAATTGTAGGTAGACGCAGTAAAAAGAGGGAGATTGAAGACTGGATGGTAAGAAGAGGATGTGAAATCTGAGTTGATAAAGAAAAATAAATGGAAGAAAGCTGAAAGGCAAAGATCAATGTTGGAGTTGGAAGGAAGTCAAGAAGACAGGAGAGGAAAGAAGTAACGGACCAGAGACCCTAGAAGGTGAGTTAAGAGAAGATCAAGGAAACAAATCAGAGGCTGGGATCAACAGGATTAGAGCATAAAATGGCCAGACAGATAGCAAAGGTAAAAAATTTAATTTAATTTTTAATTTAGTGATTGAAATATGTCTATCTTTGGATTTTATAGGCTTGATATTGAACCTGCATTTTTAAAGTGCCTAACCACCATGGGCAGAAGTGAAACTGGATATTCAGTGCTGGAATACAGATATCCTCTGGCACTAGATACCGAGCTTCAGTGCTGACCAGCGCAGCTATCCAAACAGTGGCAATACTCAGCTGCTGTCCGGATAGATGAATTGCATAAAATTAGGACAGTTATTGAAATGTCCTGATTTTATATGGGCACTTAGCCAGTTAGCGAACTGAAAATCACTGCTAAGCAGCTAAGTGCTGGGACTATCTTCGCCCTGTCCATGGACTGCCCAGGCACAGTCTAGACAGTGGCATGGCGTTTAGAAGAGCTACTCAGCAGCACTGGTCTGTTAGTGCCCTCTGAATTTCCCTGTCAGCAGGCTTTATCAGGTCCTGCTAACTAGGGCCGGCCCCAGAATTGGTTCAAGATGTTGGCGTTACAGGTATACTTTAATCCTTAAGCCCCCCCCTGCTGTCAGAATCTATTGTTTAGCTTTGAATGCCCTGCTCTTTGTTACCCCCAAGAAGCTGCTGCAGTAGGCAGCTACCTAGTTTGCATAATGGTTGGGCCAGCCCTGCTGCTTACCAGATAAATCTCTGAATAATTGGCTGTACATGTTTTATCTTTACACTTTGCACTGTACAGGGGCATTCCCGTTTCTCTAGTATTGCATTAGATGCAGTTCTTTTGAATTTCAATTATTTTTGTCTACAAAATTTTATTTTTAGTTTGTGGTAATGTAATCTAGACTTGGTGAGGATCTATCTGTATTCTGAGTGTGTGACTGATGCCAGATATTCAGTTAACATGGAGTTTCTATGTAGGGATCTGTAACAATTTGGCTTGTTCTGTTTCCAAATAGGTTTATCCATGTTCTAGGGCCCACTGTAATATGTACAGTGCTGCTATTTTCTGGGTAGGCTTCTTGTGTGAGTTGTAGAAGTTGATGCTGTTATAGTATGATAGAGTTTACATCCTGAGCCGTAACCAAGTTTATACCTACTCCAGGCAACAATAGGCATTGGAAAAGTGCTTGTTTTGTCAGACAGACCTATTTGGAGAGTGTGGAGGAGGTGGTCTGCTCATGTCTCCTATATTTTCCATGCTGACGACAAACGCTGACGGAGAATGATGGCTCATGTATTAGTTTTGCTACATGTTATTTAATTAAGCTACTATAATTTTTGCTGTATTTAAAAACTTTGCAGTGCTGTTTTTAAAAATTATATGGCCTGGGAATGTGTTGCTTTCTATATTCTTGAGGCAACCACCTAATCTGTTTCATGAGGGGACCCCTGATTCCTATGGAGCTCTGAGGAGGTCCTTCTATTTTGGCTGTGGGGTGGGGGGGGAGGGGAGATGCCAGCTCATCTCTCTCCTCAGGCTGCAGATTGTCTTGAGCCACCCCTGGGGAGGGGGTTCTGTACCATTCCTTACTGGGTGACTTTGACAGCTTATTCCAAGGAGTAGAAACTTATATAATGAGATATAAAGTGTACCATAACATTTGCTTACAGACCAATTATTTGAAATATTATACAATGTCTTCTTCCTGGAATGGTTAGGATCAAGGACATTCTGGCTAAATGTTTTTTTCTGGATAACAGAACTTCCTCCCTTTTCTGGTGCCCCTTTCCTCCTCACCCCTTTCCCCCATCCTCTGCAGCTGACTGCCCCCCCCCCCCCCGAGCCTGACCCAATACTGGTCCCTTCCACAGGGTTCATGGTCTCAAACCCATTGGTCTGAGCCATGAGCATTTTCTGGATCATCTGCTGTGCATCCCGCACTTCAAACTATTGCTCTGAGACTCTGAAACTTATGTGAGGGATGGCGAGAGCTGCGAATTACAGAAAAGCCAGGTCACCTGATTTTTACAGATACTGGAAGTTTCTGGATAATGAGAATCTGGATAAAATATATACACACAGTTTGAATAACTTTATTTCTAAAAAGAGGCGAATGGTATGATCCCATCCACCTCTTTGGATTGGGCTATAATGTATTCTGTGCGTAGGGGGTGTAAGAAGACCCTAGAAGGTGAAAATGAGTGGCCTTTTTGCTTTAGTTTTCCTAAAAGGTGATTGTGAGCTTCTTAGAAGAGGTGCTCTGTTCCAGTTACTTTCTGAAAGTTCATAGCCGCGCATTTTATTTATTCAAATGGATTTCTATACCGGCTTTTCCTACAATCAAAGGTGGTCTACACAGCAATCAACAAGATACAGTATCTAGTGTGTACATGCATTGCACAGTGAGTGCGTGTGTGTGTGTAGCTGGACATTGATTCTTGGTGAGCTATTTACAACGTGCGCTATTTACAATACTATGTACATCAGGACTTTAATACTAAATCATGTCGCTAGGGTGGGGTGTTGAGTTGGGGTATTGTCTGTTGCACCGTTTAAGTGACGTCACCGTAGTGCTCTATGAAGAGGGTTGTCTTTAACAGTGTCCTACAGTCCTTAATGTCTGTTGTTGACCGTAGTTCATCAGGGAGGGATCTCCTACCCACTAGATAGGAGTGACTGTAGGGTTACCAGATTTTTGGAGAGCAAATCTGGGACAGCAGGGCAGGGCTGAGCTGGGCTGGGAAGGGCAGGGGTTCTCCCTCCTTGCGCATCGTTACACCATATATTTTGAAATACCCAGTTGAAGTAGCAGTCAGTAATTTCAAAAGATCAAAAAAGACAGTAGCAGCTCTTCTTGACTTATAAGTCTGCATACAAACATATATGCTTAAAATTGATTTTATACACATACATAGAATATTTATCTATTTCTAAAATTCCTCCTCTTCTTTTTTTAAAAGAAGTTCATTTTACATTTCATACGAGGATCGAGAAGACCTCATTAGAGGGATTTGCAGGAGCAGCAATGTCCTTTGCCTCTGCCCTTACTGATATTGGGGACACAATTTCAAAAGCAAGGACATTTGGGAACCTTAAGTGAGTGGAAAATAGCTCTCCTTAATTCTATCATGTCTGGAGTCAGAAGATACTGTGAGAATTCAGTCTGACTCCTTACATACCAGTATCCTGGCCGGAAGCAATAGAGCAGGGATCACCAATTCCAGTCCTGGAGGACTGCAAACCAGTCAAATTTTCAGGATATCCCTAATGAATATGCAGTGCATGCAAGAGATATATTCATTAGGGACATCCTGAAAACCTGACTGGTTTGCGGCTCTCCAGGACTGGAGATGGAGACCCCTGCAATAGGGGTTAGAGCAATGAACTATGAGTCAGGGGATGCCAGATTTCAAATCTTGCATCCCTTACTGACAGCCCTTATGACCTTCGGCAAGTTTCTGTATCTCCTGTTGCCTCAAGAGCCACTTAGATTGTAAACTCTTCTCTGCAGGAATAAGCCAAAACTTGGGAGGGTATTCTAGAAATATAAATGAATAATCTGGGAATAAAGCAAAACTCTGGTCTGTAAGATGCTGACAGGACAGTGATAAGCTGACAGAGATATCTATATGAAGGCTTTGCAGGTCCACCGAGCTGCTATCATGGCAAGGAAGAAGGAATACCATACCAAACTCCTGATGAGATCCCTCAACAGGCCTTGTGAGCTCTTTCGACTAATCCAATCTCTCACTAAGGATAACTTGGTCCACCGAACAGATAACTTGCTTCACCCACAAGCCTTTGCCAACACTTTCATAATAAAAACAAAATGACCACCAATCATCCAATGGAGCCCATCATAGACAGCCCTTCACCAAAGAACGAAAATATACCTGCATTGTCCGACTTCTACCCTTACTCTACTGATCAAACCAAAAATATAATAACAGGACTGAACACCACCACCTCACCTACTGATCCATGCCCAACCCACTGGATCAAGTCTGCCTGTGCTGAACTCAGTCCTTTCATCTCCAAAATTGTTCATCTTTCCTTCACCAAGAGTACAGTGCCAACACCTCTGAAAACAGCCACCATAAAACCACTTCTAAAAAACCCCAAGTTAGATCCTAGTGATCTGAGCTCTTACCATCCAATATTGAGTCTTCCCTTCCTAACCAAAATAATTGAGAAAATAGCGCAACAGCAAATTCAAGACCACATTGACTTCTATGCTCCTCCGGATCCTCAACAGCATGGCTTCCGTCAACATCATGGTGTCGAAACCATACTTACCTCCCTTTTTGATAATCCGATTAAAGGCATAAACAAAACAAGCTTTGTCCTTATTTTCTCAGATATCACTTCAGCCTTTGACACGGTATCACACAGCCTCCTGCTTACCCAACTTCAACTTAAAGGCATTCAAAGTTCAGCACTAGATTGGTGTCATTCATATCTTTCAGATTGTCAACAACAAGTACGCATTGGTACACAATCATCAACTACATTTCAACAATCCCAACGAGTTCCTCAGGGCTCATCACTTTCAGCCCTGCTATTCAATATATACAGAGTGGCCCAAAAAAAGTGAGAACATCTCGTACATTTAAAAGCTTAAATAGTTTACTTATTTACTTTTTTTTAGCTATATAATGTCTTTATTTTGACAATTTCCGGTCGCCATCTTTTTTTTTTTTTAATTTGTCAATCGTTTACATCTGTCTTTTTTAATTTTTAAATAACTTATATGCTACGAGATGTTCTCACTTTTTTTGGGCCACCCTGTATATTCAACCATTATGCACTGTCATTCAATCCTTTGGCATACCACGTTTATGCAGATAATATGCTTCTTTATGCCCCATTCTCACTGGATAACCTGTCAGACGGGTGCCTGGGTGAGAATGTTCACAGTCTTGGCAAAGGCATATATCAATATGATTTGCAAGGGATTGTGAGAAATGCAGTCCATTCACACCAGACACAGCCGCTCACAATAATTAGTTGTGCTTGAGTGTAAAGCCAATAAGATATTTATTTATGGGGTTATTTCTCCCAACACAGATATGCTTGGTAGCACATAAAACAGGATACTTGCTTTCAGTGTTAAACTTAGAAAAACAAAATCAGGAAAACAACAGCTGAACTTGTTTAGGCAATCAAATCAAAAGAATAAAGACCTGGTTGGTAACAAACTGGTCTTTTCTGTAGGCTTTAGCTAATATTTTCTTAGCAGTGCATCAAACAACAAACAAAACCCACAAAGAGGGGAAAAACTGTTCTTTTCAGGTTAACTTCTTATATCTTCACACATAGACTCAGAAGTGATTTCCTCAGAGCTCACAAGCAATTAGGTAAGGCTCAATTGCTAGCAGTTATCCAGCTGAAACCCCTTAGCTGGCTTGCTTTCTACTGCGTGGCTCAAAATCCTACTCAGGAGCTTTTCTGAGTAGATTAAAGAACAAGTTTGTATTTCTTTGTGATGGTGGTTGTACTTTGTAACAGAAAATTACCAAAGGAGTTTAGACAAAGAGCAATCCATGTATTCACAGCCTGCATCTGCAACCCCTCCCCCTTCTTCAACAATCATGGGTTCAATATCATGGATTGGTACAAAGGAATTTCTCAATGGAGCACTCTCAGGAGAATACTTGTTTCCCTGCTGTCTTTCAAGGGTATAGCTAGGGCATAGATCAGTGTTCATACCTGAGCTTCCATTGCTGTTAGAGTTCCTCTCTAAATAGCCTGGCCAGTATGTAGTCCAGTTCTTATGTCCAGCCTTCCAATCCAGATCCCTGGACACTGGATCTCTCTTCACATACCTTCTGGCACGGGTCCTAGGGTCCCTTCCACGTGCAGCCATCTCCCTCACAGGTACCGTCTGGAGATGCCTAGCTCTGTAGCACCACTCCTCTGGTTTTCCCCAGTCCAATGGTGTATGCTGGCCTTTTGAATGTCTCCCAGTATACGTACTGCTCTGGACTCCTTTAGACCTCCCAAATGCTTTTCTCTTCTTTCTTCCAAAGGGTTTCTTGCCCTCTCTGTCCGTCCGCTCTGGCTTCTGCTTCTGATGATCCTCCAGATGATGAAGCTGTCCAAGATCATGAAGATGAAACTGAGGATCTCCAAGATGAATCTGAGGATGATTCTCTGTAGAATAAACTCTACCTTTATTCTGCTTAGATGAGTGCTCCACCCTAGCACAGCGCAGCTGTGCTGAATCAGGCCCTGCCCTTTGAGATGAGTGCTTGGGGATTACCTCATAGCCCTCCTGATTGAACACACGTTTCACCACTTCAGCTCCTCTAATGGCTGTTGGAAACCTGGTGCATTCTGGGACTGGTAGTCTTCTATGGGAAAATTCTGTTTTTTTATTTCTACCAGAACTGACAGGTTGCTTGTTCAGAGTCACTTCACCTTTACTATAGCTCCTTCCTGAGCTATGATAAGCTTCCTTATCACAAACCCTAACTGCACTGGAATCATAGACTGCTTTAATGCAGTATTGTGATAAGGAAGCTTATCATAGCTCAGGAAGGAGCTATAGAAAAGGTGAAGTGACTCTGAACAAGCAACCTGTCAGTTCTGGTAGAAATAAGAAAACAGAATTTTCCCATAAAAGACTACCAGTCCCAGAATGCACCAGGTTTCCAACAGCCATTAGAGGAGCTGAAGTGGGGAAACGTGTGTTCAATCAGGAGGGCTATGAGGTAATCCCCAAGCACTCATCTCAAAGGGCAGGGCTTGATTCAGCACAGCTGTGCTGTGCTAGGGTGGAGCACTCATCAAGGCAGAATAAAGGTAGAGTTTATTCTACAGAGAATTATCCTCAGAATCCTCAGTTTCATCTGGGAGATCCTCAGATTCAGCTTGGACATCTTCATGATCTTGGACAGCTTCATCATCTGGAGGATCATCAGAAGCAGAAGCCAGAGCGAACGGACAGAGAGGGCAAGAAACCCTTTGGAAGAAAGAAGAGAAAAGCATTTGGGAGGTCTAAAGGAGTCCAGAGCAGTACGTATACTGGGAGACATTCAAAAGGCCAGCATACACCATTGGACTGGGGAAAACCAGAGGAATGGTGCTGCAGAGCTAGGAATCTCCAGACGGTACCTGTGAGGGAGATGGCTGCACGTGGAAGGGACCCTAAGACCCGTGCCAGAAGGTATGTGAAGAGAGATCCAGTGTCCAGGGATCTGGATTGGAAGGCTGGACATAAGAACTGGACTACATACTGGCCAGGCTATTTAGAGAGGAACTCTAACAGCAATGGAAGCTCAGGTATGAACACTGATCTATGCCCTAGCTATAACCTTGAAAGACAGCAGGGAAACAAATATTCACCTGAGAGTGCTCCATTGAGAAATTCCTCTGTGCCAATCCATGATATTGAACCCATGATTGTTGAAGAAGGGGGAGCGGTTATTGATACAGGCTGTGAATACATGGATTGCTCTCTGTCTAAACTCCTTTGGTAATTTACTGTTACAAAGTACAACAACTGTCACAAAGAAATACAAACTTGTTCTTTAATCTACTCAGAAAGCTCCTGAGTAGGATTTTGGGCCACGCAGTAGAAAGCAAGCCAGCTAAGGGGTTTCAGCTGGTAACTGCTAGCAATTGAGCCTTACCTAATTGCTTGTGAGCTCTGAGGAAATCACTTCTGAGTCTATGTGTGAAGATATAAGAAGTTAACCTGAAAAGAACAGTTTTTCCCTTCTTTGTGGGTTTTGCTTGTTGTTTGAAACACTGCTAAGAAAATATTAGCTAAAGCCTACAGAAAAGACCAGTTTGTTACCAACCAGGTCTTTATTCTTTTGCTTTGATTGCCTGACAAGTTCAGCTGTTTTCCTGATTTTGTTTTTCTAAGTTTAACACTGAAAGCAAGTATCCTGTTTTATGTGCTACCAAGCATATCTGTGTTGGGAGAAATAACCCCATAAATAAATATCTTATTGGCTTTACACTCAAGCACAACTAATTATTGTGAGCGGCTGTGTCTGGTGTGAATGGACTGCATTTCCCACAATCCCTTGCAAATCATATTGATATATGCTTTTGCCAAGGCTGTGAACATTCTCACCCAGGCACCCGTCTGACAGTATCTACCTGGTTAGAAACTTGTAACCTGAAAGTAAACTATAAAAAAAACAGAAGTCCTGTTCATAACAAAGGATCCAACTTTCATCCCACCTACAGGTTAAGAATGCTCATCTGAAGTCAAATCACAAGGTTAGATATCTTTGTGTTACCCTTGACCAACATCTAAATATGGAAACCCACATAAGAAACATCACGAAGTCTGTCTACCTCAAAATAAGATCACTTCGCCAGCTCCGACCCTTACTAGAACCTACTGACTTCCGCACTATATTCCAAGCCCTGATCACTCCACTCTTTGATTATGCTAATATCATACTTCATGGTCTACCAGCATATGCACTCCATCCTTTACAAATGGCTTTAAATACTGCTGCCCGAACCATCAATGGAGTGTCCAGATATGATCATGTTACACCTCTCCTAATACAACTACTTTGGCTACCAATTAACAACTGACTCAAATACAAAGCCCTCTTACTTTCATTTAAAATCCTTCACCAGATCTCAGCTTCATCGCTGGAAAACCTCTTACATTGGACACCCGAAACCAGATCCAGGAGAACAAATACGGCTAATAGCCTTATCATTCCAACTATAGCGAGAAAAAGCTCTCAATTTACCAGAAGCAGAGCCTTCTCCTATTTTGTCCCGCTGCTCTGTAACTCTCTCCCTCCTCCTATCCGCCTTATCACCGACCTTTCAACCTTCTGCAAGGCAATTGAGACACATCTTTTCCAGCTCTCATTTGACCATGTTCCGTAGATGCTTATGGTCTCCCTGCTAATGCATATCTCTTTTCAGCCTGTAAACAGTTACCTACCTCAGGTCACATGTTAGCTATTCAGCCTTTGGAAACCTTCTATTGTTATTTAAACATGTTCTATGTATTGTATACCCTGTTCTGTGTATTATTTGTACCTGTTTAATGTATTGAGTTGTTCTTATGTAAACCGCGCTGATCTTAAATAGTGTGGTATATAAAACCAAATAAATAAAATAAATAAATAAGCTGCTAGACTTAAGTTAGTGGGCTGGAAATCACTGGAAAAGAGCTGGAGTTTAAATACAGAGTTGCCAAATTAACCATGTTCCAGAAGTGAGATTTTAAGCCAGGCCCAGATTTCTGACAATCTTATTCTGATCCATTATGTGACCTGCATCACTGTGGATAAAATGGAGTTACTTACCTGTAACTGGAGTTCTCCAGGGACAGCAGGATAAGTCAGCCACACTTGGTGATGTCATCCGACGGCGCCGAGACGGAAGTACTCTCCATAGCTCAGAAGGGCTTTGCTCCTCTGAGCATGGGCCACCTGGCCCCACCCCCCTGCCCTCCCCTAGCTACTGATGCGAGGCTTCCACATACCCCAATCCCTTTCCTCCCACACAGGCTCCGAAGGAGTGATGTGGGGTGCACAAGCTATTCTGGATCATATGTCTCAGGAACTTGCCCATGGCCACCAGCTTCAGACTTCCTGAATATCGAATTGTTGGAGGAGCCTGGTGCTGCTGTGCCTGATGTAGGGACAATCGTAGATAGGGCTTGAGATGCATGCGTTGAAGTACCTCAAGCAAGGGAGCACAGTTTAAGGCCTGCCAAGTGATTAGCCAGAGTTGAAGGAGCGCCGAGCGTTCTAAGGTGTCTGCTCCTTGGCTGCTCTATCGAGCAATCGGCCCACCCATAGGGTGAGTCTGTTGCGGGCACCCATCAGGTGCTTTCCCGTGCTCTTTTAAGAGAGGATCCTTCTAGCCACACCAGGCCTGTAAGTAGGAAGAGTTGTTTACCAGGGATACCCGTTAGGCAGCACCAGCGGTCCGGCTGAGGGGGCTAATGAATCTTGTCTGGTGGGAAGTAGGAGGAGAGCCTCAGAGTGCTGATGGTGCAATCCTCCACTCTCCTTCACGCCTAGACGCAGAGCAGGAGTCGTGCCCTTCGCTGGCGCCGGCATGCTGTGGGCTCCAGCGGCGGGTGGGCGGCATTGGCACAGTATGCGTGCTGAGAAAGGTCCATGGTCACCATGGTGGCGTTTCACCTCCAATTAGGAACAGATAATAGCGACCGCCTGAAGCATCCAAGATGGCCGTCATCCAGGATTCAGGATACAGCCGCGACCCAGGGTGTGCATCAAGGGGCACTCCATCCTCGGTCCGGGTGACAGAGCGCCTTCGAAATATGAGGACTTGGTTGGCAGGAGCCACAGCTGGGACTTGAACTTGTGACCTTCTGTTCCTGAACACACTGTCTGTGTGCACTGCACCACACTGTTGCCATGGCGACCGTGGAGAGGTGCATTGCACTGGCCCAGAGACAGCTCCCACCGAGACATGTGCTTTCGAATGCAATGCAATGTATGCCTTTGAGTTAGTCCTGACTCCTGGAGATCCAAAGCTCCATGTTTTTGTGTTTATTTTTTTTATTTTTATTTTTTTTGGTAGTGTCACTTGAAGCAGATTGCCAGGTGATGGAGGGTTACAGACTCGCCAGGTTACATGACCTGCCAGGCCCAGGGATGCTAGTGGGAACTAAACCCAGGTAGCTTGGAAACCAAGCTAGTGTTCCAACTACTAGGCCACTCCTCTACTTCCTCTCTTAACGCTGACAGAAGTGCTGGCAGACAGCTGCCGGCGGAGAGTCGGCGCCGTGAAAGGAGATCACAGTGGCGCTGTGAGAGTCTCAGGGTAGCAGACAGCCGCCGGTACGAGCAGAGAGTCGGCGTTGTGAAAATCACAGTGGCGCCGTGAGACACAGGGTTGCAGACAGTCGCCGGCAGGAGCTGAGAAGAGGCGCCGTGAAAGATCACAGTGGCGCCGTGAGACTCAGGGTAGAAGACAGCCGCCGGCACAAGCAGAGAGTCGGCGCCGTGAAATCACAGTGGTGCCGTGAGAGAGGCGCCGTGAAAGATCACAGTGGCGCCGTGAGACTCAGGGTAGAAGACAGCCCCGGCACAAGCAGAGAGACGGCGCCGTGAAAATCACAGTGGCGCCGTGACTCTCAGGGTTGCAGACAGTCGCCGGCAGGAGAAGAGAATCGGCGTGGTGAGTAGGCGCCTTGAGGAAGAAATTATAGCAGCTCTGTGCGACTCAGGGTTGAAGCCCCTCCGGTGAGGCCACTCAGAGTTGTGTCTGCAAGTAGAATAATCTCTGCTTCGCGCTGAAGGGATCTCGGCGCTGAGACAGGGATGCAGAGCAGTGAGGATCGGGCCCAGGCTCATGCTGCTGTCTCTAATGGGCGGCTCCTCCTTCCTGAAGATGATTGGAACCAATAGCGCCGAAGGGGAGGAGCCACGGCTGTGACGCCTATGCAAGATGGCCGCCGCCATGAAGCCACGTGGCCGGGCTGAAACGAGAGCAGGCAGCAGATCACTGGGAGACGCGGGGCTGTGAGCGGAGGCCCGGAGGGCGCGCTCAGGGCCTCCGGGAGGTCGGCAGAGTCGCGTAGAGTGTGCTACTGTTGCTGACCTCACCAGTTAGGGGCAGCACACGGAGGACAAGATGGCTGCCCCCATAGTCAGCACATGGCAGGGGCTTCCCGGAGACGGAGGAAGGCAGGCCAGGGACGGAGGCCTTCTTAGGCACGTCCGTGATTGCCACAAGCTGCTGACTTACTGGGAGGTTCTGTACAGGCCAAAGGAGCAGGGAAGGTTCCCGGATCGACGGAGGGGCAGAGGAAGGCTGGCTGGGGACGGAGGTCATTTTAGATACGTCCCGGGCTGCTAAGAAAGCTACAGCCTGGCTGGGATCCTCTTTTAAAAACCCCTTCTTCTGGAGTTGTCCTGCTTCTGCCGATGGAGAAAGAGGTAGGAGCCCACTCAGAAGGCAGGCCGGGAACGGAGGCCTATTAGGCACGTTCTGGGCCGCCAAGCTTCTTTGTCAGGTATCTCTTCTTTAATTCAGGAATTTAATGTATATAATACTTTTTTCTTAACCTAGAAAGAAATCAACAGTGTTAGAACTTAGAAAGAATTCAGCAAAGAGGAGGAAATCCTCTTTTTTCTTCAGAATTGTGAAAATTCAGTTGGAGAGTATAGGTGTCCGTCTTGCTGGCAAGGCGGAAGAACTGAAACTGGCTAGCTAGGGGCGGGCAGGGGGGTGGGGCCAGGTGGCCCATGCTCAGAGGGGCAAAGCCCTTCTGAGCTATGGAGAGTACTTCCGTCTCGGTGCCGTCGGATGACGTCACCAAGTGTGGCTGACTCATCCTGCTTGTCCTAGGAGAAAATCAGGGACTACAAATACCATACTGCACTGCAATACAAATTTAAAACCAGACCTGGTACAAAATCTCACTCCTGGAACTGGTTAACTTGGCAGCTCTGTAAATGTGCAAACTTATAATTTGAGATGGAAGAAGATGCAATGCTGTCATTATTTGATACAGTGGAGGGGGAGTCTAATGGTTAGAGCACTGACTTGGCAAGTCACTTAACCCTCCATTGCCTCAGAAGAATCCAAGTTATATCACTGTCCCTGTTTAATGTACATTACCAAGTTTAAGTTTGCTTTGACTAAAAATGATAGCAGTATAAACAAACCTGTTAAATAAATAAAATAAAATTGCTCACTACACTGTTTACCTTGGGGTAAAAACAAACCCCTTGGATTCAGCTGATGCTTGAGTGGAGTTAAATGTTTGTTAGCTGTTGGACAAATAAACTGTTTTCCCCAGCACAGGTCTGGCTTTCCTCATCTATTAGAGCAAACGTTTGTGTGTCAGTGGTAGCAGAACTGCCAAGTTACCCAGTTCTAGGAGGGTGATTTGAGTTTGCTCCTGGATTTCTAACAACCCTATCCTAATGCATTATGGGCCCAGCAGCACCGACTTCAATGAGTAGAATCAGGGACTACAAATACCACACTGCTTTGGGATGTA
Source organism: Ichthyophis bannanicus (assembly GCA_033557465.1). Taxonomy (NCBI): domain Eukaryota; kingdom Metazoa; phylum Chordata; class Amphibia; order Gymnophiona; family Ichthyophiidae; genus Ichthyophis; species Ichthyophis bannanicus. The sequence continues at coordinate 26,577,292 of CM066048.1, forward strand.
AGTTCAAAACCAGGACTGGCCAAAACATTTCTTTCCTGGGACTGGCTAACTTGGCAGCTCTGAATGTGGAAAAAGTAAAATTTGAGGCCTGGTCTCCGGGTTGCCAGTCCATTACTCCAATTACCATTTGCTCCTCTTTGGAAGTATGGTTCCCCTGTTTGCCAGATCAGCTCTGTAAGGCTGATTCAGTCCTGGTTTTGCTCCACCGCATATATGAATTTGTAGCTGTGACATTCCCTCACATATGCAGTGGAGGTAAAATCAGGATTAGATGTGACTCTCTAAAGTTGTCAACTATGCCTCAGGCCTAGAGTCACCAAGTTACCGAGTCCCAGGAGGGAGGCTTTTTGGCCAGTTCTGATTTTGAACTTACATCCCAAAGTAGTGTGGTATTGGGCTGCCAGAAATCCAGGACTGGCCCAAAAGCTCCTTTCCAGAACTGGATAGCTTGACAGATCTGCTGAGGTCAGAATTTCCTGCTGAATTTGTTCCTTTTATGAACTTTTCAGCCTCCTCCAAAAATTACCAAGCTGCTGAGTGTCCTGATCTGCAAGGAACAGCATTTGGTATCCATCTTCTGGCTTGTGCTTAATTAGCATAGAACAGAGGGCTGTCCCAGAGGAATTCAAGCCGAGCACGAGCTTCCCGGCAATGGAAAGAGAGCAAGAAAACCTGACAATTTATTTTCAACATACGGAAAACCAAAGTTCAGGCGAGCCCAGGAACTGGCTTAGTTTTATCTGTTCATTAATAAAAAATAAAAAGTTGCCCTGGGCCTAGTGTTGAAAAGGGGACTCATCTATCCCACTGCCATGGCAAGAAGCTCTCGCAGCATGTCAGACTTTGAAAACATCCATCTTATTTTCTTCAGTTTATGGAAACCTTAATGAGGCATTTCGGGGGCACGCTCTGATGGTCCAGTGGTGCTGCAGTACTGGGCACCTGGGTTTGAAATGTGCATGACTGTGGATACTGTTAGGACTGGCACAATAGGAGGGTACTGACATTTGGGGGCACCAAAATCAGCTACAAGCACCACTCCACTATCTGTGCCGTGCAGAGTTCTAGGCTGCAGGAGGCACCAGAACCCTAGCTCTGTCCCTGAATACTGTGACATTAGCCATCACAGGCCCTGGGGAGATGGGGGAGGCTGACCCCAACCATTGCTCGACAGCTATAGCAACTCGGCTGGTTCAAGAGGCAGAGACCACAGTTTCTGCCTCTCATTTGGAGGAGGAAGAGGTCCCAGGGCTCCAGCTGAGCGGAAGTCCAATTCTCCCTTGTGAAGCAAAAGAGAAAAAAGAAATTTGAGGGGAGTGAGGATGAAGCCTCTGTTCCAGCAATCATTTTTACCATGTCCAAGATTCACCAGTGTTTGAGCCATAGAAGGATATGAACTGGGGAGCTGGACAGCTGGAATAAAGAAGAGGCAGAAAAGAGAAGCCCTGGTGAAAATGCTGGGCCTCAGCAGGTACCTCTCCTGCATTTCCAGAGCCTGAACATCAGCCTTTAAAAAGCTGGCTGAAAGGCGCTTGAGGAAAGCAGAGGAGAGAGAACATAGGTAGGCATAGAGAAGGGCGGAGATGCAATGGGGAGGGGGGGGAGAGAGAACAGACATACGGGGAGGGGGGAGAGAAGGGCTGAGATACAGAAGGGAAAGGTATGCAGGGTGGGGGAGAGGAGGGCAGAGGTGCACAGGAGAGAGAGATTTAAGGAGAGTGGGGAAGAGAAGGGCAGAAATGCATAAGCGAGAAGGATACAGAAAAGGGAGAGAGGGGCAGACATACTTAGGAGAGAGACACACAGGGAGGGAGGGGAGAGAAAAGAGCAAACCTACATAAAGAAGGGATATACAGAGAAGGAAGAGGAGAGAGAAGAGTAGAGCTCTACAGGGGGACCAGGATAAGATACACAGGGGAGGGGGGAGAAAAGAGTGTGGCACTGCATTCTGTGAACACCAGAGGGAAGCCCCCTTTAGCACAATGCAAGCATTACAAGGAGCACTAGCAGCAGTAAGCTGGAGAGACTGATACCCTGGCCTTGGAGTGAGGCTCAGCCCTGTTGCACAAATCTAGCCCATGGAGCCATTGCTCCTGGAAGAAATATACCTGAAGGAAGAGGAAAGAGAAGACACAGAAGGGAGAGAGAGAGGGAAGAAATATATAGGGGGAGTGATGGACGTAGTGGAGAGAAAAGAGCATAAGTATACAGAGATATACAAGGAGAAAGGGCAGAGATACTCAGGGGAGAGAGATAGCGGGAGGAAGGGAGAGCCAATCAAAAGAGACACACAGGAGAGGGAGTGGAAAATAGAGAATCACATGGGCAGGGTACAAAGTCACAAGAAATAAAATGAAATGCAAAATTGCTTAAAGAGAGTAAAATCAGAAGTTTGATCGTTGTCCCGCCAGGGCAGGGGATAGGCAGAAGGAGTCTGATACCATTGGATGGGGCAGCCTCTGTGGCATGCGGTAGAGAGAGAACCCGAAGGAGGTAGCCAGGGCGAGGATGCAACGGTAGAGACCTGTTGAGAGATGGCAGCATACCAAGGCCATGGGGGTCAGGTCATTCCCTTTTCTAAGCTCTTACAAACTGAGCATGGGGAAGGCCCACTGGCACCACAGCCCCAGTAGATGTCAAGGCTAGTTGAACTGAAAGCCCAGGGGATTGGCCAGCCTGAATGTTGGCAGATGCAACATAGGCAACTGCGTAGGGTGGCAAAGCTAGAAGGCACTATATACGCAGGCCACTTATTTCAGATCACAGGCACGTGCTGCTACTTCCAGCGGATGTATGGTCTTCCTCTGTTCCTCTTCAGGCTCTCAACATTATGGATCTCTGACATCCCCTCTCCTGCTCCCTGAGATCTGCTCTCTGGAGTTGTCTACGGGTGCTAAAATCATCAACCTGGGAGAGGAGGAAATTGCAGGGGTGTCAGATGATTTAAAAGCTTTTTGGGGTTAAATCATAAGGAAGTGTGTTTGACTCATATGATAAGCTCTTTGGAATAGGACACAAGCAAATGAAGTGATGGCGCAGTTATTATTTCCAGGACAGCAGTTGAAAATTTTAATTTAGCAATAAAAGTATAACTCCCATTTATCTTTATCTTTATTAAAGCACTTGATAGACCGCCCAGGCCGGAGCATCAGGGCGGTGTACAATAACAAAAATGACAGCCGCTGGAAATGAAGAAAGAAAGGAACGCCAAAAATAATAGGACAGAGAGAGAGACAGTAAAACAGAGAGCAGAGAGGGCCCACGGAAGGGCAAGAGGGAAGAGGGGGAAGGAACATGGGAAAATCAAGGGGGATGGAGGGCACGACTGGGGGATGAGGCACCATCAGCAGGGGGGGGAAGATCGAAAGCCTGGCAGAAAAGTTGTGTCTTGAGGAGGGCTTTGAAACGAGTGTAGGACGGTTCGGTGTGGAGTGGGAGTGGAAGAGAGTTCCAGAGGGCGGGACCTAAGAAAAAGAAGGCGGAATGACGGGTGGATTCGAGGTGAGCCTGAGTAGGGGAGGGGAGGAAGAGGCGATTACCGTGAGACGAACGAAGAAGACGGGGAGGGGAGAGGGCTGAAGATGAATAATGTTGGCTAAATACTGGGGGGTATCGGAGTGAAGAGCCCTGTGAGCGAGGATGAGTAGTTTGAAGATAAACCGGAACTTAATTGGGAGCCAGTGCAAAGAAAGGAGACACGGCGACACATGAGAATGAATAGAGGACGAGGTAACAAGACGGGCAGCAGCATTCTGAACAAGTTGGAGACGACGGAGTTGAAAAGATGGAAGGCCGGCATAGATAACATTACAGTAGTCTAGACGAGAGATAACCAAAGACAGAACGAGAGTAACGACTGAGGACGGGGGAAGAATGGAACGAATGGCCTTGACACGATGTAAGTGGAAAAAAGAAGAACGAATAACAGAGGAGATATGTTTGTGGAAAGAAAGGGATGGGTCAAGGGTAACGCCCAGGTAACGAAGGGTTGGTGCCAAAGGGATGGAATGAGAGCCCTTGACAGGCAGCAGCGTGGGGGGTGGAAGGCCAAAGGAAATCCAAAGTGCGGAGGATTTTGCAGGTTTGGCATGCAGAAAGTTGGACTCAAACCAGGAGGCGATAGAGGACAGACAAAGGTTGAGCGGACCAAGGTCTGGGGAGGAGGGAGAGGTGTGATGAACCAGGAGGATGTCATCAGTGTATATGTAGAAGGAGAGAGCAGATTGTTGAATTAGCAGGGCTAAAGGAGCAAGAAAAGCATTAAAGAGTAGAGGAGCAAGAATGGAGCCCTGGGGGACGCCACAGATAGAGGGGGAAGGAGGAGAGGCTGAGGTACCGGAGTGGACTGAGAAGGTACGGCAAGATAGAAAAGAGCGGAACCACCGGAGGACAGTGCCATGAATACCAAAGTCGGATAGACGAGACAGAAGAGTGCGGTGATCGACTACATCAAACGCAGAGGACAGATCCAGGGAAACCACGAGAGAGATATCACCACGATCGTGAGAACGGTGGAGTTCGGAGAGCAAAGCTGTGAGGACGGTTTCGGTACTGTGACCAGTGCGGAAGCCATTTTGGCGGGGGTGGAGGGCGTGGGTGGAATCAAGATGAGGCCAACTGGGAGAAGACAAGCTTCTCAAGGACTTTGGACAAGAAGGGGAGGTTGGAAACAGGGCGCCAGTTAGCGGGAGAGGTAGGGTCCAGGGTAGGCTTCTTCAGGAGGGGGCGGACGATAGCGTGTTTCCAACGGGAAGGGAAAAGGACCGGAAGAGAGACTGGAATTGAAAATAGAAAGAATAAAGGGCACAAGTGAGATGTCGGGATTGAGCAGCCAAGTAGAGGGCAAAGGGTCGAGGGGGCAAGTGGTTTGATGGGCAGTTGAAATGGCCTTGATGAGTTCAGGGGAGGAAATGGGAGAGAAGGAACACCAGCTATGGGGAAACGAGTGGGAGGGGGATGGGGGAGTACAGATGGAGAGGAGGAGGAGGAAGGGGAAGTGGGGGGGGGGGAAGGGGAAGAGGGCAGGTGGAGAAGGAGGAACGAAGGGAGAGAATCTTGCCGGTAAAGAAGGAAGCAAGAGCGGAGGGACTGGGAGGGGGTTGGAGGGGACAGTGGGGAGAGAGGAGGTAGAGGAAATAGATTTAAGGATGAGGAAGAGGCGCCTAGCGGAGTTTGACGAAGTGGATATGAGGCGAGAGTAGTGGGAGTGTTTGGCCGAGATGATTGCGGAACGGTAAGAGAGATGAGCAAGCCGATAGTCGGAGTGAGAGGCAGGAGTGCGGAGCTTCCTCCAGTGCCGCTCCGCATGGCGAAGATTGGAGCGGAGAAGAAGGAGACCGGAGTGGTACCAGGGATGGTGGGAAGAAGGACGGGGAGCCACAGGGCGAAAGGGTGCTACAGAGTCGAGAGCAGCAGAGAGAGAGGAAGACCAGAGGTTGACTTGTTGATCGACAGAAAGGGAGGGGAATTCCGGGGGAAAGAGAGCACTGGCTGGAGGGAAGGAAGGCAAGGAGTGTGGAGTAAATCGCCGTCTGAGGGACGGAACGGCAGAGGAAGAGGAAGAGGGACCGATCGGCCTGGAAGAAGGAAGAGGGAAGGTGAAAAAAGGCAGAGATGATCGGACCAGGGAATGGGAGTAGTAGAGTGAATATTAGAGGGGAGATAAGGGGAGGGACCAAGGGTAAGAACGAGGTCCAGGGATCGTCCGGAGGCATGGGTAGGGCAAAAGACGTGTTGAGTGAAGGACAGGTCTGAAAACAGGGAAGAGAGGGCCTTATCACGGGAGCGAGAGGGGGGATCGAGGTGGGCGTTAAGATCGCCCAAAACGACCAGATGAGGAGATAGGAGGGCGGAGTCGGATAGTGTGTTTAACAGAGAGTCCCAGAGATCAGGGCGCAGAGAAGGGGGGACATACAAGAGGAGAAAGTAGATAGGGGTAGAGGAATCAGAGCGTACCAGGAGAGATTCAGGGTAGGCAAGAGGAGGCGATACCAAAGAGAAGGAGAGGGAAGACTTAAAGATGAGCGCCACTCCACTGCCGGAGCGGCGAAGACGAGGGGTATGGAGAGCGGAGTAACCGGGCGGAAGACATTGATGAAGGAGGGCGTCCTCCCCCTCACGGAGCCAGGACTCCGTGATGAAGAGGGCATCCAAGGAGCGTTGGGTCAGGAGGTCGTGAACTAAATGGGTCTTTGAGCGGATGGAGCGGCAGTTGAGAAGAGCCAAGGAGAGTGTAATGAGTGGGGCAACTGCGGAGGGCATTGGGGAGGAAGGGGCAGAGGCGGAAGGGGCCAGACGGGAAGAGCAGGGAAGGAGGTTAAGGGGGTTGCGTGCCAGAGAGCCAGAGAGAACGGGAGTCGGAGGCAATGGACGATGACCCCAGTGAACGGGAATGGCGGTCATGACCTGAACGAGGGGGCCAGGTGGCGCAGATATAGGTATGGGTGGTGTAAGAACGGAGAAACCGAGAAAAATAGCCAGAATCCTTGGATGCCCAGCTCCCCCTCCCCTCCTCTCCATACAAGATTGTGTCACACACCATCACTTCCACAGAGCTTGAGACATTTGGAGAAACTGCCCTGAGACAGACAGAGCCAAGAACGAAATCTGAGCTGAACTGAATTTGGCAGAACTCTCCAAGATGCAAGGCTGAAGTTTGAAGCAACTCAGGTCCAAGGTGTGGTTTGGGCAGTAGACTGTGAATGAGGGAAACCAGGGTTCTAATCTAATTTCTGTAACCTTGAGCAAGTCACTGTAAGACCTTTGGGCCAGGGACTCATCACTGCTGATTGTTTTTCACCACTGGTGCTGGTGCATTGCACTAGGCTTCCAGAAAGCAGTGCTGAGTGGTCATGGTGAATCCTTATCCTAAGCTGTAAGTCAGAAACAGGATTTATCTACGTCATAGAAGGGTAATTCTAGTTTTACGTAGCGTTCCTTGATTGTTGCTTACAGAGTCTCTTAGGAAGGCGGGGACCACAGCTCCATGAATATCCTTATGGGGTAAAACCAGAACTGGATCTCTCTGTCCCCTCTGACGTGGAACAGTCCGGTAACTTACTGTTAACACTCTCAGCTCTTACATCCCGTCCCCCCTCCACCCCCTTCCTTTAACACTAAGTAAAATTTATGTCAATTACTCGTGGGTGTCACTTCTATAATTTAATCATTTCAGAGTCAGATAACTTCACAGCTATCCTAGTCCCTAACTGGGTCTGTATATTCTTAAGATCATTATCTGGAATTATTAATAAATCTCATCTCCCCTTGCTGTCAATTCTGATTCATAAGAAATTCTTTGAATAGCATAGAGTGTTTTCCCATCTTTTGTTCTGGGAGAGGGGCCGAACAGGTGTTCACAACTACAGACGTGCAGACCAGTGTTACTCTCCCCATTACTGTGGTCGAGTTCTGTGGGTTTTGGTTAATGCCCACAGGCCCCAAGAAGTTGAAATTCAGTTCCCAGTTTGGGCGCCTTTGGGCTCAATTGGTTTTTAGAGCATTCACAGTTTGCTACCCTCCCTGGGACAGGGCCACCTTGGCTTAGCTCTAAGAAAAATTGCATTTTTCTGGAGGGTGTTGAAAGCATGTTACCCCGCATGCACTTTACTGTCTGCACCCTGAAAATGTCAAAGATCTACTAGGAAGCTGCTGATCTTTGCAGAACATTCAAGAAGAGATTAGAAATGCCAGTGGGAAAGTGTTGGGTGATCTGAAGGGTTTGATGGATATGGGAGTGAATGGAACACTGGAGATGGTTTGTAGCAGGTTTCTGACATGAGCCAGATAAGAAGGTGTAAACGGAGAGACCTGAACCTAGTGACAATGAGTTAGGATTGCAGTTTATGAATTCTAATGAAGAGGAGGTGACAAATTCACTTGTGGGTATTCCTCCCTCAAGACAAGGAAGAATCAGTAAGGGCAGAATATTATTGGAATTTTGTTTAGGATGCCTTCAATTGTGAGGCCTAAATCTGTCCGCCAGGTGTCACTATTGTGCAATGATGATGACTCCCTCTGCCTGAGGAGCTGTGAACATTGCCTCTGCAGTGCCCCCTAGCTTATGGTCTAGAAGCTAGGTCCACCACATGGTAAAGCACTACAGTGCCACTAAAACAATGGGCTGCCCCCCATGTATATTCTCCTTATTAACGTGGAAAAGCATGTTGGGCTCCAGGTACAATATAAATGCAAGCTCTAATTACAAGTTTAAAGCTTGGCATACTTCAAGTTTTCATGTTCAGCGTCATGAATGCTTTCATCAGTACTGAAGCACACAGCAATTATCTCCGCTCAGAGAGCACGCAGTTACTATGAACTTTGCCTCTTGTGGTGTCTAATGATACTCTCCGTCCTCTGCTCTGCAGTGCGCAAGTATATATGAGAGCAGGATCTCAAATTGTTCACTTTATAACTTATTGTATCCTTTTCTCAATTTAGTTTCATGTATCCTAAAAGCACAGATTTGATGGCACTAGTTAAAGCAGCCAGAGGGCAGGCTGTACTCCAGATGATCTCACACAACAGCAGCTAGAAGGGCTGTACCTGTGTACCTCAGTCCTGCCCCGCAGCTCCCCCTGCTATACCAGTACTGACACACACACACTGCTCTGACGATGCACCTCGTTCCCACCCTGCATCACCCCCTGCTATACCAGTACTGACACACACACACCCCGCTCTGATGATGCACCTCACTCCCGCCCCGCAGCACCCCCTGCTATACCAGTACTGACACACACACACTGCTCTGACGATGCACCTCGCTCCCACCCTGCATCACCCCCTGCTATACCAGTACTGACACACACACACCCCGCTCTGATGATGCACCTCACTCCCGCCCCGCAGCACCCCCTGCTATACCAGTACTGACACACACACACTGCTCAGACGATGCACCTCGCTCCCACCCTGCATCACTCCCTGCTATACCAGTACTGACACACACACACTGCTATGACGATGCACCTCAGTCCGCCCTGCATCACCCCCTGCTATACCAGTACTGACACACACACACCCCGCTCTGATGATGCACCTCACTCCCGCCCCGCAGCACCCCCTGCTATACCAGTACTGACACACACACACACCGCTCTGACAATGCACCTCACTCCCGCCCTGGAGCACTACCTGCTATTTCAATACTGACACACACACGTTGCACCTCATTCCCACTCTGCAGCAGCCCCTGCTATTCCAGTACGGAGATCCATGCACATCTCTGACAATGCACCTCATTCCTGCCCTACAGAACCTCTCACTGTTCCTGTTCTGGGACCCATAATCAGCTTTTCTAGTATACCTCACTCCTGCCCTGCAGCACCCCTTGCTATTCCAGTACAGAGCCCCACGCACATCTCTGCCAATGCACCTCACTCCTGCCCTGCAGAATCTCCTGCTTTTCCTGTACCGGGACCCACAAATAGTTCTTCCAATGCACCTCACTCCTGTCCTGCAATATCCTCCCCGCCATTGTAGTACTGAGCCTCATATACACAGCTTTACCAATGCACCTCATTCCTGTCCTGCATCAGCCCCTGTTATTTGAGTATGGAGCCTCACGCACATCTCTTGCCCTGCAGAAGCTCCCACTGTTTCTGTACTGGGACCCACAAACAGCTCTTCCAGTGCCCCTCAGTCCTTTCCTGCAACACCCTCTGCTATCCTAGTACTGACACGCACGCAAACACACACACACTGACGATGCACCTCTATCCTGTCATTTTATTTATTTATTTATTTTGTTCACATTTATATACCGCATCTTCCAAGAGTTCAGTTGCGGTTTACAGTTAACAATAATTAACAAATCAAGTCATGCAACACCCCCTGCTATCCAATACTGAGACACACACACAGAGCTCTGCCAATGCCCCTCACTCCTGCCCTGCCGTAATATTCTCCAAAGTTGCTTCATCTCTAGTCTGGCCTAGTGGTTGTTTCTTATCTGGTTTCCCTTTATTATAAGGTTGTTATAGACTGTTTTATCAAGCACAAATGATGGGGAGGAAGAGAAAACTTTGGTGAATTCTTCTCCAGCAGTGTAGGCATCTCAGCTCGGGCTACGACTACCAAGTATCTGCTGTGCCTCTTGGGTACATTTCTCCCTGCAGTTCTCCACCCCTGCCCCCGTCTGTTCCATTTGCCGTCTCAGAATGCATTTTGGACCAACATCTGGGATCTGGCGCTGATGGGCCATCAAAGTGTGACTTGGAATCATCTGTGCTGTTTACTGTCAAGAATTTTTACTGTCAACAATTTGCAACTAGCTGGTCTTGTCTGGCTTCAGAGCAGAAGCATTTTCCAGAAGGATTTTCTTGCTTCTCCCCCCCCCCTTCCCTTTGGATCATCTGGAGAATCCCTCCCGCCTCTTGGAATAACCCCCACATTCATACCAGCAGCTCCAGCATGGACTATTCTATCTAAATTTCCAGCTCTCCCCACTCCCTTCTCCTCCGGGCTGCAAATTAATTACTGCAGAATAGAGCTGGCAGGATGCGGAGCCTTGCGATGAAGCAGATTTTTCCCCGTAATTATCACAGAAACAAGCAAAACCAAAAGCAACCTCTGACAAGGTTTTCAATTGTTCTGTGGCTGCACATAACCTTCCAAAGGACTGAAGCCCCAGGCCTTGAGCAGGGACAGCAAGGTCTCCAGAGGGTTTTCTCACCCAATCAGTTTGGAAACTGGTTTCCATCTGCAAAGCAAAGTGCTTTCAGCTGATCTCAGAATACAGTCCAAAGTGATTTCTAAGGCTTTGCAATACCATACAGCGTCCCTCCAACCACACATACAGATGCATATGCACTGGCCTCCAATGAGGTTACCAGATGTGCCCGATTTGAGGTAGTGTTCCCAATTCCATGGACTATAACCAGCTCCTGTCCCCGATTTCGGTAGGGACAGAGGCAAAGGACATTGCTTCTCCTGTCTACTCTTCTAATGAGAGAAGATGAAAAATTAACTTCTTTCCTGGAAAAAAGAGGAGGGATTTTAGAAATATATAGAAAATATATCTAAATATATAAAATAAAGTTTAAACATATATGTATGTATGCACGTGCATAATTTGAGAAGAGCTGCTACTGTCTTTTTTAGACTTTTGAAATTTCTGGTCATTTTGAAATTTTTGGGAAAAAGATACCAGAGGAGGAGGACCTCTGCCCCACCCCTTCCAGCCCTTCCCAGATATCCCAGATATCCCAGATTTGCTCTCCAAAAATCTAGTAACCCTGGCCTCCAAGCCACACACACAATCACATAGCCACATGCTGTCCTGCCACACTGTGTCCTCTAAGTTCTTCTCCCCCACACATATATTATCCTGCCCCCTAAATCACACACTCTTCCCTGCCACAGCGCCATCTCCGGATCTCTCATGAAAATCTTGTGACGTTTCTTATGGCATTTTTAACAATGTGGTAAACTTGAAAAGAGGAGTTGGAATACTTACATTTTTAATACAGGCCACTAAATGGCTAGCTACAAACCTGGGACGTCCAGCAAGCTAGGCATAGAGACTGGGCCTGATCACACTGTATTGCTCAGCCAGGTCTCCACTTTCACTCCAGCCCTCAGCCTCTCTGCTGGAGCTGCCAAGCAGACCCAAAGACTTGTTCACTGAAATGAAATCAAAGGAAGATAAGCCAGAGGGGACCTCAAGAGGTTGCCTAATCCATCCTCTCCCTCTAGGTAGAATTCACCATCCCTTTAGTGATGAAGATCTCATGTCCCGCAGAACTTGTACTAGTGCCTGGCTGCCTTCCCTGTGTCTATCCTGTTCAAGCCTGGTTCTCTGTGTTCAGAGACAGAGAAAGCCCAGTGTTTATCCCCTTAATTCACTTCCCTTCCTCACCTTCACATTCATTTCATAGAGGTTTTCTTTAACCCTCCTGTTTAGTAGTGTCTCCAGTGAGGTCAGGTGGCAGGGTGTTAACACTCCAAACTGGCCCATCTATTTAGGTTTAGCTAATGCCTTTTTCAGTAGTAGTTCAAGGCCAGTTGCATTCAGGTACAGTATTTCAACAGTATTCAATCTCAGGCCAAAGACTGAGAAGAGACTATCCTTATCTCGCTCTAAACCCTATGTTTGACCCTATACTTTGTCAGCCAGAAGGCCACTGAGGTCACTTCATAGAAGCAGCAAGAAGCTATGAAATGCTAACAGCCCCTCACCTGAATGGGTGGACATGGAGGACTAGAGTTGCTACGATTTTTTGGTCTGTGCCTGCTGTGGGGGGACCAGTGGCACTCAAAATGATCTGAATCTCAGACTCCCCCAACCAGCCGTTTGGGTTTTCACAAACTTTACTAAATATGCATGAGATGTATTTGTATGCTGTGCTACCAATATATGCAAATATAATATGTGTAGTCAAGTCAATGCTGACTCCTGGCAACCCAACCCCTGGATTTTCTCCGCAAGATGTGACTGGAAGTAGATTGCCAGACCTTTCAAGGGCACAGTGACTTTACAGCCCCTGGTATTCCAAGGTGGTCTCTCATCCAAATACTAACCAGGCCTGGCCTTGCTTAGCTTCAGAGCTCAGCCTAAAACAGGTTCGTTCAGATCAGCTGGACTCATTGCAAATATATCTAATGCATATTCATTAGGGATAGCCTGAAATACTGACTGGTTGGGGGGGAAGGGAGCTAAGGAATGGATTGGGCACCATTGCCATGGACACTGTGGGTTAAACCAGAAACACTTCAGTCTCTCAAGGTTGCTCTGGGTCAGGTGGCAATCCTAGTACCCATCTGTATCACCCAAAAGCCATCTGTACCACCTATATGCCCCTTTTGTGGTCTTGAGTCCTTTAATGGATACAGGAAAAGGAGTAGTAAGTAGCTCCTGAGGTCAGAGCCAGGGGGACCCGATGGCTCTGATATCAAGAACAGGCTAAATCAATCTGGGCTTACCTCTATCACATCTATGGACCCAGGCCCAGATTCAGGCACAGTCAACTGTCTAGGGTTCCAGATTCTGAAGACTCCAAATATGCAAGCCAAAGAGGAGCATGGTCCCACTTACTTTGGAGACAGATGCATGTGCTGCTTCAAAGGGGCACCACCAAGGCACTATGGCCGCCGCCTTCTGACTTTCCAATCTTTAAGATCTCTGACACTCAACCAACCCCTGCTTTCTGAGATCTGCTGTCTCCTCTTGCCTATGGGCATCAAAATCTTAAATCCAGCCTTGTATGGACCTATTATAGCAATATCTAGGAACACAGGAGCTACCAGTCCATGGATGCAATAAGGACTGGGAGGCAGGGCCGGCCCATCCACTAGGCAAGCTAAGTGGCCATCTAGGGTAGCTGGCCTGAGTGGGCGGTGGCAGCGGCACACATGACCAGCCACGCTGCCCTCCTAGCTGCCGCCCCACCCAGCGGCCGCCGATGCCATCTCGGGAGGGGGAGGTGGGCAGAGGCAGTATTTCCAAAAGCGGCTGCTTCCCTAGCGGCTCTCCAGTCCAGTCCCTTTCTTCTGGGTTGTGCTCCTCTACCTGCAGCTTGGAGACTGAGTATGTCATTCTTTGATCACCTCAGGATATATAACACTGGCACCTCCCACCAGCCTCCGTATACTCAGTCTCCAAGCAGCAGGAGGGAGCAGTAAGCCTGAGGGAAAGGCTTACTGGAGAGACGTTAGGTTTAGGGGGGTTTGTTTTGTTGCCTTTCTTGTGTTCCTTTTAATTAATCTACTTTGGTTCAGTTTGTTTTATTTTATTTTATTAAGTTGCTGCCAGGATCTTCCGGGGGGGTGGGGGAGGGGTCCCCCCGCCCCCCTCCCCCCTCCCCCTCCCCCTCCCCACCCAGGTGGAGGGCTGGTGTCGGAGGAGACATACTTGGCCTGAGGCAAGCTGTAAAAAAAAAAAAAAAAAATCAAACGCGTTGACCGGGAGACTGCGAGGTTTTTATTCGCAGTGTCTCCCGAGTGTGCAGGGCCTCGCAGCTCTTCCCACCTCGCTGCCGAAGCCAGAGATGACCTAGTGCGAGGGCAGGCAGATAGAAGAAATCTTGCCTTCGTCGGAAGTCCCAGGAGCTGCGGGAAAGCGGCATGAGGTAAGGGGGGGCTGAGCATTGCAGGCAGGCCACGTGGAGCACGGGGAGTGCCGCAGCCGCCGCGAAGACGCCTGGAGGTGCAGCAGCTCGGGGAAAAAGGGTTTTTTCCCTTCCTCTTTGTTTTTCGCACGCCGGAGCGGGCGCGGGGCAGCGCTCAGTGAAGAGCAGGCAATACGGCTCTTTCCAGTGTTGGCTAGAACAACAATTTAGTTGGTTTATTAACCTTTTCTCTGTAGAGAGTTAAAGTTGTAGTGTATGTATGTATATAGTTAGCGGAGAGAGAGAGGGTAGAGCTTAAAAAAAAAGAAACAACAAGCTGTTGGATTGCAAGATGCCTGCTCTGTGGATCACGCAAGGGAACAGTTTCAGAAGCAGGCATCTGTAAAGGCTGCGCTATGGAGGCAGCCTCAGTGGAGCAGGGACTACAGGCTTGTGGGTCTCAGGGGTCTCAAGATCCTTCAGCTCAGGAGTCAGTGGAGCCCTTGGAAGGTCTTCTTGGTGAGGGCTCTTCTCGCTCCGTGAGTTTGGAACAGCAGGTACCCGCTCAGCCACAGCCCGGGACCTCCTCAGGGGAGGCAAGTCTTGGAGAAGGTTTCTCCCCGGAGTTTGTTTTACTATACAGAAGGCTTTCTGCCTGCGTCAACAGGGGAGCCAGGGAGGCGCATGAAAGAGGGAGGCGGACAAGTCCCTGGTTGAAACGGTTATTCCCTGCAAGAGAGTTAGAACCTCGGAAGAAGAGGAACCTCTCTCCCCTGGATCGGAGATGCTGGAAAGGGAGATATTGGAACAGGAGTTGGGAGAGGAGGAAGAAGAAGAACTCGTGGAGGGGGAGATACCAGAGGACCAGGCGAGAATTGTAAGGGTTTTTTGCCAAGAGGAGCTGCCGGCGTTAATAGGAGAGTCCCTGAAGGTGGCATGGCAGCAGTGGCCCCTGCACAAGAGGAGGATCTGGAAGATCCGTTAATACAGGCAGTTAGGAAATCTCAGAGAGTCTTCCCTGTACACAGGGTGGTACAGCAGATGATTCAGGAAGAATGGAATCGGCCAGAGGCAGGTTTGAGAGGCATACGGTCGATGTCGCGTTTGTACCCTCTGCAGGAAACGGAGAAAGAGCTGTTAAAATCGCCTAGCGTGGATGCAGCAGTTTCGGCGGTTACCAAAAAGACTACCATCCCGGTGGAGGGTAGTGCAGCACTAAAGGATGCCCAAGACAAAAAGCTAAATACTTTATTGAAGCAAGCCTTTGACATAAGTGTCCTGGCCCTTCAAGCATCAGTATGTGGGGCCTGGGTGGCGCGGGCTTGCCTGAGATGGTCCCAACAGTTACAAGGAGCTGGCGCGTCAATGGTGGGGCCACAAGGAGAGGCAGCACGAATTGAGTCCGGCGTGGCCTATCTGGCAGACAGCCAATATGATCTGATTAGGAGTTTGTCGAAGAACATGGCTTTGGTGGTAGCGGCTCAAAGGTACCTTTGGCTCCACAATTGGGCGGCAGATAGTTCGTTCAAGGCTCGGCTTAGTAAGCTTCCCTTTAAGGGTAAGCTGCTTTTTGGGGAAGATCTGGACAAGTTGGTGACTTCCAGAGGATAGGCCCAAGCAGAGTTGTTTTTCGGCTTTGGGGCAGTCTCAGCAGGCCCGGCAAAACTCCTTTCAGAGGGGACGGTTTTCCTTGAGACGACAGAGTTTCCGGGGGTTTTGAAGAGCGGAAAGAGGTTTTGGGGCCTCTTCGGCCGCTTCTGCCCAGCGAAAGACACAATGAAACTGCGGGGGCTTGGGTGGAAGTTCTGCCAGTAGGAGGACGTCTACGGAAGTTCTTTCCCGCCTGGGCCCGGATTACGTCAAACCAGTGGGTTCTGGAGGTTGGTTATGCCCTCGAGTTCACAAGGCCGGTACTTCCATCCTTCGTCCAGTCGCCTTGCAAGTCGCAGTCCAAGCAAATAGCAGTAGAAGAAACCCTAACAAGGTTGCTGACTTTGGGGGCGGTTATTCCCGTACCAAAAGCTCAGTGCGGCTGCGGTCGATACTCCATCTATTTCGTGGTCCCGTAGAAAGAAGGTTCTCTAAGGCCGATTCTAGACTTCAAGCAGGTCAATCGGTGTCTTCCTGTCCCACATTTTCATATGGAAACACTGAAGTCCGTGATAGTGGCGGTTCGACAGGGAGAATTCTTAACCTCTCTCGACCTCACCGAGGCATATTTACATATCCCCATCAGAGAGTCTCATCAGCAATTCCTGCATTTCGCGGTACCAAGTGGACACTTCCAGTTCCAGGCGCTACCGTTTGGCTTAGCAACGGCTCCGTGCACCTTCACCAAGGGTGGCGGTGGCCTTACACAAGGAAGGTATTCTAGTCCATCCTTACCTCGACGATTGGTTGATCAGGGCCAAGTCCGGAGATGAGAGCCTGAGGGCAACCGCCAGAGTGGTCAGTTTCCTGCGAAGCTTAGGGTGGGTAATCAATCTGGCAAAGAGCAGGTTGGTTCCCTCTCAGGAACTCGATTACCTGGGTGCAGGGTTCAACATGGCTTCGGGCAGGGTGTTTTTGCCAACTTACAGAGCAGAAGGTCTTCAGCCCTTGATATGCAAATTTATGGCTCGGGAAGCACCCTCTGCGTGGCACTACTTGCAGGTGCCGGGGACGATGGCTGCGATGTTGGACCTGGTGCCCTAGGCCAGGGCTCACATGCAGCCGCTGCAGAGGTCACTCCTGCGGTGTTGGTCTCATCAGCATCAGCCCTTGTAGATGATACTCCCTTGTACCCCAGCAACCAAGGAAGCACTTCAGTGGTGGTTATCTCCCAGGAATCTCGAGAGAGGAATGCCCCTCGAACCTCCACAGTGGGTTCAGATCACAACGGACGCGTGTCTGTCGGGCTGGGGAGACCACTGCGAGGGGCACTTTGTCCAGGGAATTTGGAATGTTCTGGAATCACAGTGGCCCATCAACAGATTGGAATTGAGGGCGGTGACTCTGGCTCTCAAAGCGTTCCTGCGTTGGGTTTGCAGGAGGGCGGTCAGAGTTCTGTCGGACAACGTGACAGCGGTGGCCTACATCAACAGACAGGGAGGCACGAGCAGTCCCATGTTGGAAGAAGAGGCAGAAAGCCTCCTCGCATGGGCCGAGATTCATCCATTGGCTTTATCAGCTCAACATGTGGTAGGAGTGGAGAATGTGATGGTTGACTATCTCAGCAGGTACAAGGTGGATCACGGCGAATGGGAGTTCTGCAGGAGGTCTTCCAACAGGTGAAACGCAGGTGGGGCTCGCCCGTCATGGACCTGATGTCGCGCTGGGAGTCGGCCAAGGTGAGCCCTTTCTTCAGCAGGAGGAAAGAAAGAATGTCAGAGGGCTTGGGCGCCCTAGTTCAGCAATGGCCCACAGAGGGGTTACTGTATGTATTCCCACCGTGGGCTCTCATAGGCAGGGTTCTGAAAAGGATAGAGGGGCATCAGGGGCTGGTGATTCTGATAGCTCCGGACTGGCCAAGGAAGCCATGGTACGCCGATCTGATCAGGCTTTTGGCAGATCGGCCTGGGCGCCTCCCTGTAAGAGAGGACCTTCTCAGTCCGGGTCCGGTGAAGATGCCGCAGGTGGATCGGTTCTTGCTTACAGTTTGGCTGTTGAAAGAGCTAGGCTGCGTAAGAGAGGATATTCGGGAGCAGTGATCTCAACGCTGCTCAAGGTACGTAAACGGTCAACCTGTCTGGCATATGTCAGAGTGTGGCGCATTTTCGAGAACTGGTGTGAGGGGCGGTGGAAGAGACCCCTGAAAGTTTCTGTCTCTGAGGTGCTGGATTTTTTGCAGGATGGTTTTGAAAAGGGGCTGGCAGCTAGTTCCTTGCGGGTACAGCTAGCGGTTATTGCCTGTTACAGAGGTAAGATTTTGGGTAGATCGTTAGGCGAGCATCCAGATGTGGTTCGATTCCTCAAGGCAGTGAGACGCTTACGGCCGCAGCAGAGGTTGATCGTGCCTCCTTGGGATCTTAATCTGGTGTTAGATGCCCTAGCAGGTGAGCCTTTTGAACCAGTACAACATGCGTCTTTGAAAGATCTGACGCTTAAAGCAGTTTTTCTGGTGGCCATTTGTTTGGCCAGGTGTGTGTCTGAGTTGCAAGCTTTGTCCTGTCCCCCGCCGTTTTCTCGTTTTCTCCGAGGAGAAGGTGGTGCTGCGGACGCTTCCATCATTTTTGCCTAAGGTAATTTCCCCATTCCATGTGAATCAGTTGGTGTCTCTCCCTTCCTTTGTTACTTTGGGACAAGGGGAGGGAGATGCACGTTTGCACCTTCTGGACGTGCGAAGAATCTTAAAGCATTATTTGAGGCGTACCAAGGCGTTCCGCAAGTCGGAAAAGTTGTTTTCCAAGGGTTGCAAAGCAGAGATGGCATCCATCTGTCCAAAAGAGGTCAACGCATCTTTGGTAGTAGACTGGCTAATCTACTGAAGAGGGCTTTAAACTAGATTCCTTGGGGATGGGTGAAGAAAGCCCCCAGGTAAGTGAAAGCCCCCAGGTAGGTGATACATTAAATACCTTTATGGAAATGGGTAACAGGGGTAACATATGGAAAGCAGTGTGTATTAATGCCCGTAGCATGGGAAATAAGATCCCTGAGGTTGAAGCTTTGGTGGGAGTGGCTGACTTGGATTTAGTGGCAGTTACAGAAACATGGTTCACAGAAAACAATGACTGGGATGTAACTATACCTGGCTATACTTTATTCAGGAAGGACAGGGTAGGAAGAAGAGGAGGAGGAGTGGCACTATATGTAAAAACTACTATTAAAGCTTTGGAATTACAGAGCTTAAAAGGGAGAGAGGAGGCATTGTGGGTTAAACTAGAAAGAGGGAAAGAGAAATCTATTTGCATTGGAGTGATATACAGACCTCCCTCACAAGAGGAAGAGGTGGACAGAGAGTTAATTGAAGACATACGCAGCATTGCTAAGAAAGGGGAAGTGCTACTGATAGTGTTGCAGCAATCGCTGTGAAAAGTTCTTATTCTATCACTCACCCACAGAAGGAAGACTCTCAGACAGGCTGGAATGCAAACAGGAACTTTTAATGTGCACACAGGATCAGACAGAGATACCAGCAACCTCCACAAGGGTCTGAACCCCGAGGGACGGCCTACAATGCCTTATATACAGTACAGTTTTAAACTCATTCTACAATCCCATTTGCCACAGGTATTTCCTGCCCACCAATCAGCAGCCCCTGGGGAGGTACCTGGGTGACCTGTCCAAACCGGTATGCTCTGGTCTGTTGGTTTCAGGGCTAGGGAAATACTGTGCTCAGACCTGGAGTGGGGGAAGGGTGCCTACTGGAATCTCAATGTCTCTCTTAGCAGGCTGATTACCTCATGGCTTGCGGGGGAAGGGTCAGGCTGATCAGAGCCTCATGGCTTGCAGCATGGCTTGGGGGAAGGGCTATCTACAGTTCGCAGCATGGCTTGGGGGAAGGGCTACCTATAGCTACCTCATGGCTGCCTCATTCCCCCCTTTTTAAGTAAGACCTCAACCGCTAGAGGCGGTTGAGGGCTGTATTACTGGAGGCAAGCCGCAGAGGAGTATATTGGGTCAGGGCCATGACCGTGGCAGCCGCCTTGCGTTCTACCAGGGTGCCAAGGGTGGAAACAACCTGTAAGGAAAATGGCACTTGGTTAAAATGTACGGTACAGCAATGGGACAAGTTAAGGTAGAGAGTTACGTATACAAAGGTCTGCATGTTCAGAGCAGTTTGGGCAAGTAATACTGCTGTGTTAGTAGTCTCTGCACTTGTTTGAAAGCAAGTCTATATCAGCTAAGGCACCTTTTCTCAGTCTGATCCCGGTTCCAGGAAAGGTGTCTGTAAATCAGTCTCTCCGGTGGTCCAGAGTTCGTCGGCAGTCTGTTAGAACCCCGTACTGGGCAGAAGTGTCAAAGCGTAGGGGCTGGTTTGGAACTGTGACAGAAGTCCAGGCTGGAACAATTTCTGGTGCAGCGGCCTTGACACGAGAGTGATGGATCCTCGGAGCAACTTCAGCCACCTTGACAGCCGTGGGGGTGGTCCGCAGAACAGTATACGGGTCTCGCCACTGGGGAGTCAGCAGATCCTGCTTCCACTCCTGGATCCATTATCACTGGAGGTTCCTTTGCTGGTAGGAAATATTCCATTATGCCCTTGACTGATCTCCACATGTTTACAGATCAGACAA
This sequence comes from Ichthyophis bannanicus, assembly GCA_033557465.1. Taxonomy (NCBI): domain Eukaryota; kingdom Metazoa; phylum Chordata; class Amphibia; order Gymnophiona; family Ichthyophiidae; genus Ichthyophis; species Ichthyophis bannanicus. The sequence goes on from CM066048.1 coordinate 26,597,555, forward strand.
GTGCACGCGCGTGTTCTGTAATTCTGACAAGTTTTAGAATCACACCAATTTTTTTTTTGCCTGTGAGAATTTGTCATCAATTTATCCCCCTTTGCCTCTGCATGCCTGGCCAGGACACACAGGAAAAGTAAGGCAAAAAAAAACATCTGGAAGTACCACATGGTCAGTGCGGGGTTTTTCCAAAGCTCATCAGGATGCAAGGTGCACCCAGCCTGTCTCCAGGTGCCTACTTACAATCTTTGAGTATTGTGGTGGGGCCTAGATGACTTCCTAAATTGAAGATACTGGAGATGGCATAGTTGAATAAAATGCTCATCATTTCTTATATTCATTAGCCAGATACATCACTTCACATCATTAAATTGCCTTCACCAGTTTACTGTCCATCAGAGTCCTTCCACATCATTAATTACCTTCATCAGTTTACTGTCCATCAGAGTCCTTTCTCTTAATATATCACTTTACCCCTCACAACACTTTCCACCAACTACATACATAGGTCCTTCAATTTTTTTTTTTTTTTTTTTCTATACCATACTAATGTATCCTTATCTGGCAAGGCTGCTAAAACAATTGTTAGAGACATAGTATTGTTGTAAACAGTGTCCATTTCCCACTAACTTAATTGGTGCAGTTCTAGATTGGCATGGGTGCTCATTCTAAATAGCGACTGTCTAAACAATCTTCAATATAAAACGATACATCAATTCCAATAGAAAGAAATATGGCTCCTAACATGACAGCCACATATCTCTCATGTATGACTAGAGTCTATTGTACACCTGGTTCCCAGTGAGAGTACTGTAGGAAACTTAAAAATACTTGGACTGATCTTGAAAATGCAGTGGTCCACAAAGATTTATGTAAGCTATCCATTAATTATGGTGTCAAAAGAGATCCTCTTGAGGTGAGAGACTAAGAGGGTACAAGGCATTGGTGGTTGGGCCTCATGGCGATACTCCTTCTGGTTCTTCTTGGCCTGCAAGGCATTTGTGAATAGGCCTCATGGCAATACTTCCTCGGGTTCTTCTTGGCCTATTCCCCCCTGCCTATTCATGTCTCTTCAGAGGCATAAATGTACAAGGTTCGTGTTTTCTCAGGCCTTGTGGGTCCTCGAGGAGTCTTAGAGCAGTCAGAATTCCAGTGGCCCAGATCATCACACTTGGAGTAGCACGTTTTATTGCCTTTTTCCTAGGCTGTCGTCTCACCTTCTGCCCCTCTCTCTCATTCATTTTCTCAAAGCTCTCCTGGATCATTGCTGACAAGTAAGATTTAGTTTTATCCAATCAACTCGAGTTAATGTTATCATTATATTTGTAAATAATATTTTTTACAAATATTTCCATATTTCTGGGAATCACAGTTCCATCTTTCCACTAAATTTGCTTTATATACTTGGGAACCAAGCGATTTCAGATCAGCCCCTTTCCAAAATTTAATATTTACTCATCTTATTGCTGTGTATACTGGACCTCTACATAATGTACTCCTACCAGTATATTTGGTAACAAAGTACAAATGTATAAACTAAAAAGATTTGTATCTCACAGTGCTATAATATTGTGCTCCTGAACTCTGGACACCAACATGTAAAATTCAAATACAGCAGGACAGGTGAATTTATTCTAAATAGCACCTATGATGTTACTGTCCTGTTCATCATTCATCAGCACAGAGCTTAACAAGGCAAAGTGATTACCTTGTATCTTATAGTTCAAAACAGGCATGAAACTGATACTTTATAAGAAGGTTGGTGGATATCTGGAATGCAATATCATTGTAGTATCAGAAAAATGAATACAGTTGATCAAGGCAGTTTAATGTACCAAGCAGGAAAGAACGCAATCATCAGCACAGCATTACTGTCTGCAGAATAAACTGCCAAAGATGGCATATCATGCAGAAGTATTACTTGCTTAAGTTTGTATGTGCAGTCAAAACCAAATATATGTACCAGAGAAAATCCAGGCTTTAAAGGACAAGTAAAAAAAATCTTCATTTCTTCATGATCTTATAAGGATTTTTCTCCCGCCTTTGTTTGCTTCTAGCAGACATTTGAGGATGCTCAAAGGAGGCACCTCATGGTTCTAGAAGCTCAAACTCTACAATTAAAATTGATGACAAGAGGATTGTTTGCAGGCTAGGTGAATTGGGGTTCTTTGTCCTCTAGGAGAAAGACTCCTAGATGATTTTTTTTTTTGTCCTCTCTAATGGGCCTCCATTCATCTGCTAGAAGAAGGAACTCCTCCCAGTATCTTTCTATAGCTATGCAAACTATTTCAGCAGTTCCAACTATCCCCCAGTCACCGCTGAGAGGTGTGACCAAAACACCTGGTTCCCTGACCACTGATCATGCATGAAACATAGCAATGAAATTGGATATGCATCAAACAATGCAATTGTCTTCCTTCACTGATATACCAGTACCACAGTCCACACACAGCAAACCCCCCCCCCCCCTTTTCCAAACTGTCCCCTTCCCTGCAATCAGTAGACCTGGTGTTTTTCACTGTTTGGGGACACAGGGGCGACTCGTCAATAACTTCACCTTTTACTGATAGAGTATCAAAATCAATCCTGAAATATAAAGACCTAATGTCTGGACAAAAACTTTCTTTCCCTAATGTCACAACTAAACACAGAGCCACTAACAAACACAGAGCCACTAGCAATTTTTACATAACAGTACATTAACTATATGGGCCAGCCATGAATCTATATAGGGAAGCTGGTCCGGATACTCCTTCACTATAATTTAGCCTCCGGACCCCATGCTCTAATCACAATTCACAAATCACAATGTTCAGTGTAAATTTTCTAATCTCACTTCTGGGAATACAATATACAATATAATCCTGGTAACAGGCAGAGTTTGGTTGCACAAAACACACAGGACCACAAAGGGAAAAAGAAAGAGGGAAAACAGAAAACAGAGACGTCTCAGCAGCGAATACTCATACACTCTCTTTCCTCAGTAGCAGCTTGTTACAAATACATCACACACACTCTCTAGCTGTATCATAGGATTTAACTTTTACCATGAGGATATTAGAAATATGAGAAATATAGCTAGCTATTTTCTAATGTCCACTAGATGGAGCTCCAGGATCACTTTAACCATAAGGATAAAAATACAGCTAGTTTTTAAATGACCACTAGATGGAGCTCCAGGATCACTCCAGGGCAGCCCAATACCTCTGCACAGGGAAATACACGTGCTGTGCACTAGATCAGTGCAGAGAAACGCACGTGGTGTCCACAAGATGGCTGCTGCTACCTCCTCGTGCTCTTCCACACCGGCTCTTTACAGATGGAAAAAAGGGGAAATGGTGGACTTCCAAGCATCACTTCTCTTTCAATCAACTAAAAAAACAAAAGGTTAGCATTTTATTTATTTATTTTTGGTTTTAAAGGCAGGAAACCCAGCGGGGGCTCAGGGAAGGCAGACAAACTCGGCGGGGGCCAGGGAAGGCAGAGAAACTTGGCGGGGGCTCAGGGAAGGCAGAGAAATTCGGCGGGGGCCCAGGGAAGGCAGAGAAATTCGGCGGGGGCCCAGGGAAGGCAGAGAAATTCGGCGGGGGGCTCAATGGAAGGCCGGAACCTTAGCGGGGGCTCAAGGGAACACCGGAAAATTCAGCGGGGGTCAGCTGTGCACCGGGACAGCACCGAGAGGCACAAAACCTCAGCGGAGGCCCAAGAGAAGGTAGTAATTCACATGGGAGCACATGGGGAGCATGGATTCACATCGGACAACATAGGGGGGGGACAGAAATTTACGTTGGAGCACAGAAACTACATCGGGGGTTCAGGGAAAGGCAGTAGATCCACACCGGAGCACATGGAGGGCAGAATTCAACATCGGAGCAGAAATTAACACAAATTAGAAACGGAACACAACGGAAGCATATCAGAGCCCTCTCCTTGCAGTCACGCTTCAGAAAACTCTCCACAAGCAGAACGGAAAGAAGAGAAGCAGCGATCTATTCTTTATCTCAGGTATGTTTAACTTATCAAGTGCTATATTTAGTTACATTTTTTCTTTCGGCAGCGCTTTTAAAAGATCTCAGATTACTGCAGTTTCAGATATTCAGATTTTACCGGTATTCAGATTCAGATACAGGACGAGCAATGGCTTCAGGGCCACTAAGGCCCGTACTAGGACTGCTCGTGCAGTTGATCAGGCTGCTACAGGTTCCCAGAAATTACCAGGACTCACAGATAGAGTACAGAACTAGCCCCAGACAAGGTAGCAGTACTCACCAGAACTCTGATCAGACAGGAAGTTTGGATGCCAGTCTATCCAGCTGGTTTTTCAATCGGGGATTCAACCGCAGGGACCAGCTGTCCAGACAAATCAAGGTGTCCTTCCGAGCACAAAGTGGCCCGGGGGCGCCAAGGACAGTTAATCACCTGGAGGGGCCGGTCCCTGACTGGTGGAGGCCCAGATGCTGCAAAAGCAGAAGTCTTCCCACCGTGGGTGTGATGAGAGAGGCTTTTCTTTTAATATTTCCCGGCCAATGCACCAAAATGTTGCAGCAATCGCTGTGAAAAGTTCTTATTCTATCACTCACCCACAGAAGGAAGACTCTCAGACAGGCTGGAATGCAAACAGGAACTTTTAATGTGCACACAGGATCAGACAGAGATACCAGCAACCTCCACAAGGGTCTGAACCCCGAGGGACGGCCTACAATGCCTTATATACAGTACAGTTTTAAACTCATTCTACAATCCCATTTGCCACAGGTATTTCCTGCCCACCAATCAGCAGCCCCTGGGGAGGTACCTGGGTGACCTGTCCAAACCGTAATGCTCTGGTCTGTTGGTTTCAGGGCTAGGGAAATACTGTGCTCAGACCTGGAGTGGGGGAAGGGTGCCTACTGGAATCTCAATGTCTCTCTTAGCAGGCTGATTACCTCATGGCTTGCGGGGGAAGGGTCAGGCTGATCAGAGCCTCATGGCTTGCAGCATGGCTTGGGGGAAGGGCTATCTACAGTTCGCAGCATGGCTTGGGGGAAGGGCTACCTATAGCTACCTCATGGCTGCCTCAATAGGAGATTTCAATATGCCAGATGTTGATTGGCACATTCCTGCTGCAGTATCATCTAGAAGTAAGGAGATCCTGGATTCTCTACAGGGAGAACTATTCAGGCAATTGGTAACAGACCCCACACGTGAAGGGGCCATACTGGACTTGGTGCTTACCAATGGTGAAAGTGTTTCTGATGTTGTAGTGGGAGATCATTTTGCTTCCAGTGATCACCAGATGGTGTGGTTCAGTATTAGGACTAGGGCTGTTAGAATCCATTCCAAGGTGAGGATCTTAGACTTTAGGAAGACTAACTTTGCGAAGATGGGCCAATACCTCAGGGAGTCGTTAGTGGGATGGGAACAGCTGGGGGATGTAGAAAAACAGTGGGCAAAACTGAAAGGGGGTATTTTAAGGGCAACCAACCTTTTTGTTAAAATGGTAAATAAAGGCAAAAGGAACAGGAGACCGCTATGGTTTTCGAAGGAAGTAGCTGAAAAAGTGAAGAAAAAGAGGGAGGCCTTCATGAAATACAAGAGATCACAGAGAGCAGAAGACAAGCATCTGTATTTGGAAAAACTTAGAGAAGCTAGCAAAGTAGTCAAGAAGGCAAAGATTCAAAAGGAGGAGGAAATAGCCAATGCAATAAAATGGGGGGATAAGACATTTTTCAGATATATTAGTGAGAAGAGGAAGAGCAAAAGTGGTATTGTCAGACTCAAGGGTGCAGGGGGGGAATATGTAGAAGCTGATAAGGATAAAGCGGAATTGCTTAACAAATATTTTTGTTCTGTGTTCACAGATGAAGAACCAGGAGCAGGACCTCAGAAAACACCCACAAATAAGAACAGAAGCGAGGGACATCTTGAACTATTTTCAGAAGACTGTGTTCGTGAGAAACTAGCTCAACTTAAAGTAGACAAAGCGATGGGACCGGATGGGATACACCCTAGAATACTGAGGGAACTTGGGGACGTTCTAGCAGCTCCACTGACTGACCTTTTCAATGCCTCGTTGGAGTCAGGAGTGGTGCCAAAGGACTGGAGAGAGGCTCATGTGGTGCCTTTACACAAAAGCGGAAGTAAGGATGTGGTTGAAAACTACAGGCCGGTTAGTTTAACTTCGGTGGTGAGTAAATTATTGGAAACGCTGCTGAAAGAGAAAATAGTGAGGTTTCTGGAGTCCAGCGGATTACAGGATCCGAGGCAGCATGGATTCACCAGAGGCAGGTCTTGTCAGACAAATCTGATTGATTTTTTTGACTGGGTGACCAGGGAGTTGGACCGAGGGAGAGCTCTAGATGTGGTGTATTTAGATTTCCGTAAAGCCTTTGACACTGTTCCTCACAGGCGACTTATAAACAAACTGAGCACCCTAGGGATGGACCCTAAAGTTACTGCTTGGGTTAGAAATTGGTTGGGTGGGAGGCGACAAAGAGTACAAGTAAATGGAGCTCACTCTGAGGAGAAGGATGTTACCAGTGGTGTGCCCCAGGGATCTGTCCTTGGTCCAATTCTTTTTAACATCTTTGTTAGTGATATAGCGGAAGGGCTGTCGGGTAAGGTTTGCCTCTTTGCGGATGATACCAAAATCTGCAATAGAGTAGACACCCAGGAAGGGGTAGATAACATGAGGAGGGATCTAGCTAAGCTTGAAGAATGGTCTAGAATTTGGCAGCTGGGATTTAATGTTAAAAAATGTAAGGTCATGCATTTGGGCTGCAGCAATCCAAGGGAGCAATACAGTATAGGAGGTGAAGTACTTTTGTCCACTAAAGAAGAGCGGGACCTAGGCGTGGTTGTGTCTGATGATCTTAAAGTAGCTAAACAGGTGGAAAAGGCGACAGCAAAAGCTAGAAGGATGCTTGGGTGCATACGGAGAGGAATGGCTAGCAGAAAAAAGGAGGTGATAATGCCTCTGTATAAGTCTTTGGTGCGACCTCATTTGGAGTATGGTGTGCAATTCTGGAGACCGCACCTTCAAAAGGATGTGAACAGGATGGAGTCGGTGCAGAGGGTTGCTACCAAAATGATTAATGGGCTTCATTATAAAGCATATGAGGACAGACTTAAGGATCTTAATATGTACACCTTAGAGGAAAGGCGGGATAGAGGTGATATGATTGAGATGTTTAAATACCTCCGTGGCATAAATGTTCAGGGAGAGAGCCTCTTTCAGTTGAAAGCAAGTTCTGCTACGAGGGGACATGGGATGAGGGTGAAGGGAGATAGATTCAGGAGTGATATGCGGAAATATTTCTTTACGGAAAGAGTAGTGGATCCGTGGAATAGTCTCCCAGTGGAGGTGGTAGAGATGAGGACAGTAACTGAATTCAAGAAAGCATGGGACCAACACAGAGGATCTCTAAAGGCAAAAAGTGGACTGTTGTAGTTGTTATGGAAGGACAGACTAGATAGGCCATGTGGTCTTTTTCTGTCGTCATATTTCTATGTTTCTATGTTTTATTTGGGGGGCCGCGCAAGGGAGAAGCAGCGGCCAAAGCCTCAATTTCAAGATGGATCAGGGAAGCCATTGCGTCGGCTTATCTTCTAAAGGGAAAGCAGGATCCAATGGGCTTCCGAGCTCATTCCACTAGGGCTCAAGCAGCATCGTGGCCAGAGTTTAGTCTGGTTCCTCCATCAGAAATTTGTGGGGTGGCCACTTGGTCTTCCCTTCATACCTTTGCCAAGCACTACAGGTTGGATGTTCAGGTGGTGGCAGATGCTGGTTTTGGAGGAGCAGTGCTTCGGTCCGGTTTGGCAGGCCCCTCCCATGGTTGAACTGCTCTGTTACATCCCAGAAGAAAGGGACTGGACTGGAGAGATGCTAAGGAAGAGGTAATTAGACCTTACCTGCTAATTAGTGTTCCTGAAGGATCTCCAGTCCAGTCCCTGATCCCACCTGGTACGATAAGTTAAGAAATAGATTACCGGTCCGAAGAGGGGCAGGAAGGAGGTTTTCTGCTCTAGGATTCGGTGACGAAGCGGATCAGGCGGTCGTATGGCCCTGCTACTTAATGGGCAGTCAAGGTGGATGTCAGAAGTGGTATGGGCCTTTCAGGTCAGCCGCCTCCTCGGGGGGGGGGGGAGGGTTGGATTATCCCTTTCCAGGAGGGGGAAGGTGGTGTTTTTGTTATAGTTACAGTTGGTTAGTTGTTTGGTTTAATAGTCTCTCCGTTAGGTCTACTTTGTCAACAGGATACTGAGGCTGGTGGGTGGTACCAGTGGTATATATCCTGAGGTGATCAAAGAATGACGTATTCAGTCTCCAAGTTGCAGGTAGAGGAGTACAACCCAGAAGAAAGGGACTGGACTGGAGATCCTTCAGGAACACTAATTAGCAGGTAAGGTCTAATTACCTCTTTTTGCCATAGCTTTTGGAAATACTGCCACTGCCCCGCCTCCCCCTCACAAGACGGAATCAGCAGCAGCTGTGGGGGGGAGGGGCAGCAGCAGCAAGGCTGGGGTTTTGCCTAGGGCAGCAGAAACCCTTGGGCTGGCCCTGCTGGAAGGAATCCATGACTGGCTCAGTCTGTCCCTCCTAACACTGCCAGAGTATATGGCACCCTTCAGTTTAATAGAGATCACCAGATGACTCCAAGCCATTGGGGAGAAGCTGAGCCGGCCCTGGTTTTGCCCCCATTTGCATCCATAGACTTGCATTTCTTAGAAAAATGTCACCATCTGTCTGAAATGAGGTTTAACAAGAACTGGTTCAACTTGTCTCCAACAACTGGTAGCTGTGTAGCAAAATGCTGTGGTTTCCCCACGTTTTTACAACATAAATACTTAATATAGATGTGTAAAGTTAGGCAAAAGGAAACACCTGCTACATCCCAGCACCTCTCCAGCTGTCCTTCATAGAGTGGAGGGGTGTGCATGGAGTAGACTCTGCATAGTTATAGAGAACCCCTTCGCGCTCTCTCTGCTGCAACCAGAGGTAGAAAAAGAATTGTGTTTTCAGTTTAGTGATTAAAATGTGTAACACAGTGATCTGGAAGATGGTTGAAAACTCTGACTGACTTGAGCATATCTCCTACATCAAATGTACATGTTGGGAATAGCTTGATTGTGTTGGCTGATTCTAGTAGATAATTAATTCTCTTCTTTGGAGGACATACCCGCTTGCCCTGAGGCTTTTGCATCAGGCCCAAAAATATTTTGTGATAACAAAACAAGACTGTGCTTATAGGTACATTTTGAGAGCACATTACTACAATTTTCCATGGAGACAGTCCACTGGACTTCCCAATCTTCCCATCAAACTCAGCTGCTTAGTACTAGCACTAAGACAACACATGTCCCAGATTTGCTTACCAGATGTCTGGCGGCCTTAACCCCCTTCCTTCTCTTCCTCTAGTAGGAGGAGAGCCGAGCTTCTTACCCACGTGCCTCTTTTGCAAGCTTTAGTGTGATGTCTGAGTACATGACCTCACATGTTCACACATCACATTGAGACCCACACAGGAAATACCCTGGGGGACCTAGAGGTGAGGTTCATGACTCTTATGGTATGTGGAAAACTAACCCATTTGGAAAAACTGCCCTAGAGAGAAAAAAGTGCTGCTCTTCTGCTAGTGGGAGGGACTAGGAGTGAGGGTCATGCAAAATTGGGTTTTGGTGTGCCACAAGAACTGAAGAAACTCAAAAAGCATTCCAAAGAATAAACAAGGTTGAGAAGCAGTGCAACAGGTTAGAAAGGATTGCTTTTCTCATCCTTGTTTCTCTGGGGTGATATTCTCTACATTGTGCCCAGACCTACATTAAAGCCATTCCTCACAGTTCTATCTATGTCCCTTCCCCACAGCCTTTAACAGCGCTAGAGAGAGAAGAAGAACTGGTAGTGGGGGGGAGGGGAGAGAGGTATTATAAGGCTAAGTGCACATTTGTTCCAAATGCAGTAATTATATAAAACATATATATTCAGCTTTTTAAGGGTGTTTTTTTGAGTCATCTGCATTTTACCTGTTGCTGAGCTCATTTGCATATAGAAGATGCATTTAGAATGAGTTTGGATTCTCCTTTTCTCCTCTCCCCCCCCCTCTTTGTCCCCTTTGACATTATGGGCATCAGAAGCGGGAGGCGCCATTGCACAGTAGTGATAAGTATTCCTGCCCTAAAGAGCTTACATTTTGAGTGAGTACCTGTAGTGATGGGAGAAAAAAACTATTTGTCCAAGGTCAGAAAGAGTTGGTGATGTCAAATAGCGTGAGGGGGAGGGGGAGAAGCCGGCAGAAAGGAACCAGGAGTGTTCCTGCTTCCATCTTCCTATCCACCCCCTCACCCCCACACCCGCAGGGAGGGGTAAATTGCCTGCATCTCTGATCTCTGTTCTGTATCAGCAGAGAAGAAACTTTTAAGAATTTCTTTCCCTCTCTGCTGGCAGCAAAAAGCAGACAAGCATCCAAGAAAAGTTACCAAAAGGTCTCCAGGGAAAATTAAGTTACTAATTCATGTTTATTTTTCATGGATTCTTTGCAGATTATGGCACCTTTCAATGGGCCAGTGTAACAGTCTTGTTGTATTTGGGATTTATAGGGTCACATCGCAGGTTCATTATTTCAGAAGTGGCCGCCAGGAAGCACGGAGCTGTTCTTTGAGACTGCACTGTACAGATGAAATGAACAGCCAAGACAGCTTCAAATTGAAACTATCCTTCTCTGTGGCAATCGTCAATGTTGTATTCATATTGTGATGTCTTGGGGTGCTGTTGTCTCCGCCCCCCCCCCCCTCCAGGTCTCTTTTCGGGTACTCTTGATGTATTCCATTTTTGGGCTTCTCAGAGGGCTGCTGTCTCTCTATTGAGATTTCGCTTTAGTTGACCCTGCTGCTTGTCTATTTTGAGTGTCTCGAGATGCAGGTGATATCCACTCCAATAGGTACCCCTCATTTCTGCTAAACACATTCCAGGAACTCTTCACAATAACATTTCATGGATGACACCATCCTACTTACATCTAAGATCAGGGAAGAGGAGAAGGGTGGTTTCTTAACCCCAAAATGAAACAGAGACCACCTGGGGGAAGTTTTAGAAGATGTAAGTGTCCAGACTAATGAGAAACAAGGATACTCCAGGCTTAATTACATTTACTGCCAGTGACCAGGTGGCTCCATGTCATCAGGGATGTGCGCTGAGTCAGTCCTGATTTTATCCCCCCTCCCCTCCTTTCCTTAGAGAAGTTGGTACTGCAAATTCCAGGCTGCAGTGGTACTTAAAACAGGAACAGCTGAGCCTTATGTGATGGAGTTACCTGATTGTTTGTTTGTTTTTCCCTGGATGTTAATCTGACCTTAGAACCATCGATTTGTATGGGCATAGCAGATGTGATCTTCCTGGATAATGAATCAGCTTTTAAGCTGTTGAACAATTTAAATGTACCTTGCACTTCTAATCTTTCTGTATGCAGTGGTCTAGCTACCATTGAATGAAATCAGTAAAGAGCCTTGCGCCACCTACTGGAGGATGTCAGGGGCAACAAACATAGGGATCCTTCTTCAGCCCTTGGTCTTCAATCTTTAAACTCAGAAGCAAGTGAGAAGACATGAAAATACATACAGAATTATGCTATTACCCAGTTGCTGTACCTCCAGCACTTCTTTTCACCCCTGTGGCTGGCATACAGAACAGCGTTTTACAGCCCATCAGTTCCTATGCTGTATCAGCAGGACCAATCTTCTGGTATGAGCAGTGAGATTATAGGGCCTCGTAGTTCATACTACGAGACTGGCTCCATGTGCAGAGGAACCTGACTGCTCAACGAGATTGGGTAAACAAACCCCTAGGTAAGTAAAACCACTGGAGAAATGGGTTAAATGGCAACATCTGGAAAACTGTGTATACTAATACCCATAGTATGGGAAATAAGATTCTAGATATAAGGGCTATAATGGAAGAGGCTGACTTGTATTTAGTGGCGGTTAAGGAGATATGATTCACAGAGAACCATGACTGGGATATAATTATACCAGGCTATGATCAATTCAGGAAGGACAGAGTAGGAAGAAAGGAGGCAGAGTGGTACTATATGTAAAAAATAATGTTGTTGTAGTTAAGTGCCATCGAGTCAGTGTCGACTCATGATGACCCTCTTGATAACTGTCTTAAACTGTATTCGGTCTTAAGTCAGGCAGCTCATTGTTGATAGTGGCATCCATAGCTGCTGTTATTGTATTGATCAGTCTCATTGCTGGTCTTCCTCTTTTACGTCAATCAACCTCGCCAAGCATGATGTCTTTCTCTAATTATCTCTCTCTTTGCATGATGTATCCAAAGTATGATAGTCGAAGTCTTGTCATCTGAGTTTCTGAAGAAAGCTTTGGTTTGATCTCCGCTAGCACCAACTGGTTTGTTCTTCGGGCAGTCCATGGTATACACAGTATTCTTCGCCAGCACCATAATTCAAAGGCATCAATTTTCTTCCTGTCTATCTTTTTTCACTGTACAACTTTCACATCCATAAGATGTTATTGAAAATACCATAACTAATAAAATAACCACCACTCTACACAAAATATCCCTGGACAAAAATAGAGTGAAAGAGTTTAAATACTGTATATGAGCTCATATATTTAAACTCTTTCACTCTATTGAAAATACCATGGCTTGAACAAGTTGAATCTTTATATGGAGAGAGACATCTCTGCTCTTGAGAATCTTTCTAAGTCCTTCATAGCCATTCTGCCAAGAGCAATGCATCATCGGATTTCTTGAGCCATTTCTTTATTATTGATCCAAGCAGGTTAAAGTTGTCTACTATGTCAATTTCTTCTCCATCAATGATGAAATTATTGATTTTGCCAGTTGTCAGGATCTTTGTCTTCTTTACGTTAAGGTGCAGGCCCATTTTAATACTATGTTCCTTGATCTTGAAAAGCAAATGTTTCAGATTGTCTTCACTTTCAGTCAGTATTGTGGTGTCATCAGCATAGCTAAGATTATTGATGATGTTGCATGTAACAAATTCCTAGCTGGGGACAACAAACATAGGGATCCTTCCTCGGCCCTTGGTCTTCTATCTCTAAACTCAGAAGCAAGTGAGAAGAAATGAAAATACATACAGAATTATACCATAACAGAGCTTTAGGAAGGAAATTCACAGGCCTGAAAACCTGAGCAGTCTCCTTTAACTCCCTTCATTAGCTTGGCCACAGCACTTTCTTTTATTAGGAAAAAATGCCACATTGTACAATTTCATCTTATCACTCTGCATCATGTTTTTTTGCTATAGTTTTGTATATCTACATGTTACAGGTCATGCCAAGCACAAACATATTGCTCACATTTAATCAGGACAGCTTCCTGCAAACAAAAGCAGTCTGTCTCATAAGATGTAACCTTGAATGTCTTTACTTATTCATAAACACTCTCTGTGAACCTGTCAGGATATTCAGTATTTTCTGTTCTCACACTCTAAACTTTCCCCGAGACCACAGCAGTGCCATATCTAGCCCTGTGCAGGTGGTGCAGTTGCACATGGCGCAAGAGGACTAGGGGCACATGTCAGGTTGCCAGCACCTGCCCTGCCCTGCCCTCCCCTCCCCCCCCCCACATTGCTCTGCCACTGCCACTTTTTTGTTTTCTTGGAGGCGACAGCAACAGCAGTGAGGCAGGCCTGCATTTGTAGGCAGGTTGAGTCCCTCATTCCCTTCTCTGATGTAGATCGCATCAAAAGAGGGAGGGACCAAGTCAGCCATTCAAACGTGGGTCTTTACAACCGAGAGCAAATAGAATGCTAGGTATCATAAGGAAAGGAATGGAAAATAAAACAAAGGATATTATAATGCCTCTGTATCGTTCCATGGTGCGACCGCACCTTGAATATTGTGTGCAATTCTGGTCACCGTATCTTAAAAAGGATATAGCGTTAGAACAGGTACAGATAAGAGCCACCAAAATGGTAAAGGGGATGGAAGGATACCCCTATAAAGAAAAGCTAAAAAGGTTAGGGCTCCTCAACCTGGAAAAGAGACGGCTGAGGGGAGATATGATAGAGGTCTGTAAATGAATGAATGGAGTGGAACAGGTAAATGTAGATTGATAGTTTACATCATCAGAATATAAAAAGACTAGGGAACATGCAATGAAGCTACAGGGTAACCTATTTAAGACTAATAAGAGAAAATATTTTTTCACTCAATGTGTAATCAAACTCTGGAATTTGTTACTGGAGGATGTAGTAAAAGCTGTTAGTGTAGCTGGGTTTAAAAAAGGTTTGGACAAGTTCCTGGAGGAAAAGTCCATAAACCATTATTAAAAGGGACCCGGGATATCGCTGCTTGACCCAATACAAGCATTGTGGAACCTGTGTCTTTTGGGGAAACTGCTAGGTACTTATGACCTAGATTGGCCACTGTTGGAAACAGGATACTGGGCTTGATGGACCTTGCTCTGACCCAGTATAACATATCTTATGCTCTTCAAAAAACGACCTCATGCTTGGAAGAACTGGAACTGGAGGGGAGCTGATGCTGGGAAAGGCTGGGACAAGAAACGTGCTCATGCTGGGAGGGGCTGGGACAAAAAGAGAGCTCCTACTGGGACAGAAAGGGAGCTGATGCTGGGAAGGGCTGGGGCTGGAAGGGAGCTGATGCTGATGAGGACTGTAAGTGTGTGATGCTGGGGAGCTGAAAGGGGGAGAATGCTGCAGTCAGGGTGGAGAAAAAGGCTGGGGGAGTGAGGATGGGGGGGGACAGATATATTGTGTAGGAGGGAAGAAACAAGATGGATGTAGAGAGAGAGAGTGGAAAAAAATAAGAGACGAGAGAAGAAAGGACAAATGGATAGTAGACAATGCAGAGTTAGCAGAAGATATGAAGAAAACAAAAGGGAGAAACTGGGGCAATTGTGACTGAAAAATAAAATGTCCAAACAACAAAAGGTAGAAAGAAATTTATTTTATTTTGAATTTATTAACTGTAATATGTCAGCTCTGGGAAGTGTTACATCACTGATGTCTTTGTGTTTTTCAGTACAAGAGGAAATTAATTTATAGTTTTATTTCTCCAGTATTGTGATGCATTCCAAGTTTGGCTTTTGGGGTTCCCAATTCAATCATTGTCTTCATATTTCTAAATTATGATCCCTTGTTCTGTATTTGATGATGGTCTGTCTGTGTTTTGCATATATGACTGAGCTGCAATATTCTGTTTGTGAAGTTTTTCTGCAAGAGTCCTACTTGTTCTCTTTTCCCAGTAGGAGATGTATTGGTTTTCTATGAGGTGTATTTTTTTTTATATTTTCAGTCTACCTTTTTGTATGTAGAGTTTGGTGCTGTGTGATATGGCAGTGGTAGTGCTGTTATGATATGGCAGGTTTGTAATGGCTTCTGTATGAGCAGGGTTTTGTAGTACTTCCTAATGTACCTGGCAGTTGACACTGGAGGATGTAGCTCCATACCTAGCCCTGTGTGAACAGTGCAGCCGCACAAGGCAAAAAAAATAGGGGCACATTTGGGGATGATGGCCTCGGCTCCCTCCCATGCTGCCTGCCCTTGTCTTGCCACCGCTTTAAGGGTTCCTTAAAAGCGGGTCTTTGCAACTCCACGTTTGAATGGCTGGTCTGATCCCTTCGTCCTCTGACACGAGCATATGTCAGAGGAGGGTGATCAGGCCACCATGCAACTGTGGAGAGATCTGCATATTTTTTTATTTTCTATTGGAGGTCCCGCTGCTGCCGCCATGAGAACCCTAAAAGTGGGGGGGCAAGGGGCAGGCCGAGTGGGGAGCCAGCTGGAGACATGGAGGTAAGATGGGGAGATGCTGGGCATGGGGCAAAGGACAAACCCAGGGGTGAGGTGGGGGGCACCAGATGTTCAAGTTGCACAGGGCGCATTTATGGCTTCGTAAGACTCAGGATGAGTCTTCCACCAATCTTCACACCTCGGTTGTCTTCATACAGTCCTACTTCGCTGATGATTTGTTCTGCATATAAATTATACAGGTAGGTGGAAAGTATGCAGCCTTGTCATACACCTTTGCTGATTTTAAACCATTTTGTTTTTTCTTGTTCCGTTTGAACTGTTGCTTCTTGATCAATGTAAAGGTTGTGCAAGAGAAATATCAGATGTTCTGGTATACCCATGCTTCTTAATGTGGCCCAGAGTTTCTCATGGTTTACACAATCAAAAGCCTTGCTGTAGTCAATAAAACACATATAGATATCCTTTTCATATTCTTTTGTCTTTTCAAGGATCTATCTCACATCTGCAATGATGTCTCTCGCTCCTCGCCCTTTCCTGAACCCTGCTTTGCACTTCTGGCAGTTCTCATTCCAGATATGGTTGTAGTCTCTGCTAGATGATCTTGAGTAGAATCTTGCTGGCATGTGGGATCAGAGCAATTGTGTGATAATTTCCATAGTCAGTCGGATCACCTTTTTTTACCATTGATATAAACACAGATCTTTTCCAGTCAGTTGGCCATGAAGTTGCACAGGTACACTACCAAAAAACTGCCTCCAGTTTTGCAACTGATTCCTATAGATTTTGGGGTGCTGAATCCAGGAAAAATAGCCAAAATGTTCCATCACGTCACGTTTTCTTGCAAAATTAGATTTCTTACCCATATAAGGAATGTTCACATAATTTCTTTTTAGCCGGCTGCAGTTTATTTTCTTGGCGCAAAATAGAGGTTGTAATGGTTAACTAACTAGAACCACTCCCTCATGAGATTTTCGAGTGTTTTGTATTCATTTTAGACATTAACAGGACAATTGGGAGGCGGGGGCTAAATCCAGTACCCGCGCTGGCGCATGTTCTTTCCTGTTCGCCTCGCCTCGTTCGCGCTCGCTCAAACACGGTGGTTGCGACATGAACGTTCCTGTCAAATTTCAGTTTCTTGCAAGTTCATTATTACCTTTTGTTTGCTCAGTCGTAATCCAGCTTTATTCCGAAGTGGTTCACTACAGTTGTAGTTTGCAGTGCTGTGTATTTGTGATGGCTCACAGAGCCAGAGGTTGCGTCAACTCTCCGGACAGTTTTTGTTTTATTTGTGGGGAATATACCGTGAAAAAGCGGCAGAGGAACATTTCTGCATTTATTAAAAAAGTATATTTCGCCTATTTCGGTTTGAAGTTAGGCGATCAAGACAAACCGTGGGCTCCTCACAAAGTGTGCAAGACATGTGAGGAAGATCTACGCTTATGGATGAAAGGTAAAAAACAAGCATTTCGTTTCGGAATACCTATGATGTGGCGTGAACAAAGAGACCACAGCAGTGACTGCTATTTTTGCTCTTGCATTGTGAAGGGATACAACTTAAAAAATAAGAACGTAATAAGTTACCCCAACCTTCCCTCAGCAATTAGGCCTATGCCTCATAGCAACGAAGTACCTGTGCCTGAACCACCAAAATCTTTGGATCATATTTGCGTGGATGGTTCTGATCATGATGAGACTCATCAGATGGCTTTTCCCGATGAGTCCAGTACTTCCGAGTTTGAAACTGAACCAGATCCGAAACCTGAACTTTTCTCTCAAGCTGAATTGAATGATTTAGTCCGGGATTTAGGACTCCCAAAAGATGCTGCCCAACTGCTAGGTTCTCGGCTTAAACAGAAAAATCTATTGTCACCAGGAACAACTTTTTATTGGTACCGCAACCGCGAGACACAATTTTTGAAGTATTTCAGCAAAGAGGAAGATTTGGTATTTTGCAACGATATATACGGAGTGATGGAAAAGTTTAAACTCAAGTATGAGCCTGCTGAATGGCGGCTGTTCATTGATTCGTCAAAAGACAGCATAAAAGGTGTTCTTCTTCATAATGGCAACACATTCGCTTCAGTTCCTATTGCTCACTCTGTTATTCTCCAAGAAAAATACGAGAATTTGGCCCTGATTCTTCAGAAGATTTGTTATGATGAGCATAAGTGGATGATTTGTGGAGACTTTAAAATTCTATCCATGCTATTAGGGCAGCAATCCGGTTTCACCAAATATCCCTGCTTCCTTTGCTTGTGGGATAGCCGGGCCCGCGACCTACACTGGGGGAAAAAAGACTGGCCAATTCGGGAGTATTTGAGACCCGGTGAGAAAAATGTTCTTCATGAGAGCTTGGTACCTCGTGATAAAATTCTATTACCACCTCTCCACATTAAGTTGGGTCTCATTAAGCAATTCATCAAGTCCCTTCCAAAAGATGGTGAGTGCTTTCGGTACCTTTGCTCAAAGTTCCCCGACTTTCTGAAGCAAAGCTAAAGGAAGGAGTGTTTGTTGGCCCTGATATAAGGAAACTCATTTCAGATGGAGCATTCGCTGAAACGAGGTCTGAGAAGGAAAAAGAAGCCTGGGATTCCTTCAAGGATGTTGTTCTCAAATTCTTGGGGAACAGGCGGGATGAGAACTATAAGGATATTGTTGCCAGGATGCTCAATGCCTTCAAAGAACAAGGCTGTAACATGAGCCTGAAAGTCCATTTCTTGCACTCCCATGTGAACTACTTTCCCGAAAACTTGGGGGCGTACAGTGAAGAACAAGGTGAAAGGTTTCACCAGGACATCAAGGACGCAGAGAGAAGGTACCAAGGAAGATGGAACACCACTATGATGGCTGATTTCTGCTGGTTGCTGCTGCGGGAAACCCCAGATGAAAAATACGCCAAGCAGCACACCAAGAGAAGCATTCGGGGGAAGAAGAAACGGGCCCACCAGGAGATTGATTGACCCAAGAATGACTTTAAAATCTAAACTGTGTTGACAAATATCGTGTTTTTACTAAACTTTGAAATAAAAATTTGCTAGTTATTACCACAGTGTCGGATCTCATTTATTAGAATTTTATTTTCACACCATCGGGTGTTTGTCTTCATGTATTGCAATGGTGCGGTTTGCGTTTTCTATTCTTACATACATACCTGTACAACATTTTTTGCACATTTCTTTGCTTTGCTTTGTGTCTAACCTCGCTCTTATATGCTCAATGTTTGTGCACATGTATGTGGCTGTTTTAAGTGCAGACAATTTTGCTACCATCACAGTGTGTTTTGTTGACATTACTCTACTCTATTCTTATGTGCTGCCTTGTTACAATTTTCTTTATTCTTATTTGAATAACTACTAAACAATTAGTATAAAGAATTCATCCAAGAAACTTTTATCTCGATCGCACTCAATCTGAAACGTTCACCTCAAACTGCTAACCCAATGTAGCAAAAAATCTGTACGTGATGGAGCAAATTGGTTACCAGATTTGGATTCAGCGCACCAAAAAACGTAAAAATCAATCGAAACATTAGAGGCAGTTTAAAAAAAAATTTTTTTAGTGTACCTGTGTTGTCTTCCAAATTTCCTGGCAGAGCCTTGTAAGTATGGCAACAGACGCATCTGGTTGCTGTAATACTTCAGTGGGAATGCCATCAATAGCCAGTGCTTTGTTCTTTGATAATGCTTTCAATGCTACTTCATCTTCTTCTCCCGTCACTAATGGTTCCGGATCATAAGGTACACGTTGAAACGGCTGTTGGTCCACTTGATCTTTATGGTATAATGACTCTGTATATTCTTTCTACTTTTCTTGATCTTCTCATTATCATTCAATATGGATCTTTAAGCATCTTCTATCATTCCAATTCGAGGCTGGAATTTTCTCTTTACCTCTCGCAGCTTTAGGAAAGCTGATCTTGTTCTTCCTCTAATAGTTTCTGATTCTATTTCCATGTATGCGTCTTTATAGTACTTTTCCTTGTCTCGTCTTGCTTCACGTTGGAAATCTCTGAGTTCTGTGATTGTCTCTTTTTCTCCTCTGGCTTTAGCTTCTCTGCGTTTGTGGCAATTGTCAGAGTTTCTTCATTCATCCATTTTGGCCGTTTTTTGCTTTTTCCCTTTTTTGTAGAGACTTCTTACTTTCTTTGAGCACAACCTTTTTGATGTCATCCCATAACTCTTCTGGTGCTCTGTCATTTGTATCCAAAGCAGCAATAAATTTTGCAGGCAGTTTTTAAATTCCAGTGGTATATTTTCAAGGTCATATTTTGCTACATTTGTGAGTGGTTTGCTCTTTTTCAGCTATGGCTTGAGTTTGCCTACTAGTAGTTAATGATCTGTACCACAGTTAGCTCCAGGCAGAGCCTGGGGGAATGTTGCGCACACATAGCCCTGCGCCTCGGGAGTCCCCACACCTGTCTGACCAGCTTCAGAGGGAGCAGGGAGGCCCGAAGGCCGGCGCCCTGGCTCACCTCTGCAGAGCCATGGGAGAAAAGAATGGTGTTTTCCTTCTTTCCTGTGACTCTGTTAAAGTTGAGCCCATCGGAGTGCTGAGTGCTGTGGGGATTTCTCTGTACAACAGTAAGCAGATTGCACTGTTAGAATTTGTTTTATGTAAACTGCTTTGAATGTTGGAAAAGTGGCATAGAAATGACCATAATTAAATAAATAAATGGGCAGGGTTGATAGTACTTCCTAATGAGCCTGGCAGTTGGCACTGGAGTATAGTAATGTAGAAAACTGGTAGTCTTTCTTTATCCTCACTGCCCATGCAAATGGTATTAGGACTCTCATTAAGAGGCAGGTTTACTAAAAGTTAATGCGCATTCACAAATGTTAATATGCAGGAACACCCATTTCTCCAGGACCAAGTAGGAAGTCAGTCCTCACATATGGGTGATGTCGGCGCCGACGGAGCCCTCGTGCGGAGCATTTCCCCAGCTTTCAGCCTTTGGGAATTGCAGCGCGCATGCGCGGTCCCCTTCCTGCCCAAGGGTGCCATCTTTCTCAGTCGTCTTTTTCCGCGGAGCCCGACGGCCGTAGTTTGTTTTTCGCCGAGGAAAAAGTTGATTTCCCTGTTTTTGTTCTTATCCTTCGGTTCGACATCGGATCCTTTTCCCGCCTGGGCCCGATACGCCGGTATCGAGCCCACTCTCTTTTTTTCGTTTTTTTCTTTTTTCACTGGCAGCCCTGTCTTTTTGACCTCGCAGGGGCCCTTTTTCTCCCGATGGCTGCCAGCGGGTTTAAAAAGTGTGGTGTAAGAAACGTATGCTCTTACCGACACACATGACTGCTGCCTCCGCTGCCTCGGACCCGATCATAACCCGATGATCTGTGGTCCGTGTTGCAAAATGTCCTCGAAGGCGTTGAGGAGTCGGCAGCACCAGAAGGATAGGATCTTCTCTGACTCTGCGTCCGGACGGGCCCGGACCTCGTCAGAGGCCTCGACGTCTCGAGACTCCGGCCCCGAGCAGCGTCGGGGTTCCTCTGAGCGGGGGTCTCCTTCGCGGGAACAGCGCAGGAAGAAGAAACCCGCGAGGGTGGCGTCGGTGGACGCTCCTGGTTCCTCGAGAGCCAGGTCACATAGCCCCGATAGCCGTCCCGGGTCTTCGGTGTCGGAGAGGCCTGCCAAGCAACCTCGTCTCGAGATGGAGTCTCCTGGACACGTGAGTGCTGTAGTCCTCGTGGACTCTACTCCAGGGGAGCCGACGTCGGGGCCCGAGTCGGGGGCTGCTGGGTCTCCTGAGCTCGGACTCAGGTTGACGGCCTTGGAGAGCAGCCTCGCTGCCTTCATGGAACAGCAGCGGGCATTGATCGATCGCCAGTCTCACTAGTGCATCTGCCCCGACCACCGGGACATCGACGTCCAAGTCGACCCCGGAGGCCGAGCCGATCCTCGAGTCCATGCGGGCTCGAGTCGATCCTCGGCCACGGTCTCCCTCGGCCTCCCGTTCGGGACCGAGGTCGTTGACGCCGGTACCCTCGGTGTCGTGGCGGATGGCATCGGTGCCCGCCCGACTGGAGCCGCTCGATACCTCCTCTGGGAGACGGAGGACAAAGAGTCACCCGACACCTATCGGACTCGGTGTGTTCCATCGGACTCGCCGGAGTCCGAACCTCGGAGACGATCCCCACCGGAGGATACCCAGTTCTCGGACTTCGTGCGGGATATGGCCAAGGCCTTGGCCTTCCCTGCGGATCCCGAGGAGGAGCCTCGAGCCGAGGAGCTCGAGGCCCTCCAGTATGACTCTCCCCCGAAGGAGGGGAACAAACGAAGCAAGAGAATAGAGCAGGTTTGGAACGGACTGCTTTATTGAAGGTGGTCCCTACGCGTTTCGGCTTACGCCTTCTTCGGGGGACATACAGCTACCATAAAATTGACAAACAATGTTAAAATCAAAAAGAGAAGTACGCAATGATATTAAAATAAATTTTGAAATAAATAAATACATATACTACGTTGAAAAAAAACGAATGAATAAATTTGATAATGTATAAATTATGACAAATATATATAAAAACATATAATATATGCGTACAAATCTATATATAAAATAAAACAACAAACCAGAGGACTAGAAAGTACCAATAATAAAATAATTAAAATGATAAAAATAAAATAATAAAATAGTATAAATAGTAAAATTGAATTAATCAAACGAGGGCCGAGACAGAGACAAAGAATTAAAATATGAATTAAAATATAGAACATGATGCAAGAACCAGAAATACTGCACAGGTATATATAATATAATAAATAAGGTGGGGGGGAGGAGATATAATTTGACAAATTAGAGAAATGACATACCAATGTTGTGTAAAATGGAGTGTCTCATAAAGACAGTTTGGTGAAGGCACTATATGTTGATATTGCCGTATCTGATGAGCTTTGTATCCAGAAGACAATTAAGTTGTAGCACTCTATAATAGCTATGAAAAGAAAAACTATGTGATCACATGCTTGGGCAAACAATAAATTAGAATACAAAATTAGAATAAAAAGTATATAGTAATTCAATAAATAAATAAATAATAAGAAAAAAGAAGTAATAATCATAATAGATTCGAGATGAAAACATTATACATACAGGCATAAAGTTGTAAAATGTAAATAGTAAAATATTAAATATTAAATGTAAATAATAAATCTAAATTATAAACCATAAAATATTAACCAATCTTTAGACACATGGGTACAGAGAGAATAGGTAAAAAATATATGTGACAAATTCAAAAGACACCATAAATGAGAGGCCATATAACCAGAACATTTATATATTATTGGAACAGAACAGAAACAGCCAGACCTAGGATATTGAGCCACAGGTATACAGACAGTATAAAATAAATACTCCAATTCAGGAGAATTAAAAAGGATGTGCTTAATTACATTAAAAAACATGAGAAGTCAAAAACTAAAGATGAAGAGATTGAGGGATACTATTTGGATTGGATGAACAACATGTGATTACAATTTTAAATCGATCGTATATGATTTCAGTTAGTGTAATTATGACCCAAAAAAGGTGTGGAAATTGAAGGTCATATGTGCATTAATAACATAAAACTATATAGAATGAACGATAGCTAAATTAGTTCTCTCATATTTATGTAGGAGCTTTACATAAATGTTTAATAGCGATTAATATAATGTACTAAAAATAATGATAAATATACTAAAAAAATAATAATAATAATAAAAGTAATATTGTGTTAGGAATCCAAAGATATATATTGCTGAAGAAATATATATATATGCGTATAGCCACGTTTAAGAAGTAATGGGGGACCGGAGAGGTAACACTAATTAAAACTGAGTATCACAGAACATGACCGGGCGTAGAAGATGGTCATATACGAAGAGGACTACATGTGGATGTTAAAAAACTAATGAATACTATTCTCAAAAAATGTGCTATAATGATTCAAGGGTGAGAGAACCGCACTCGAGCCGCATGTTTTCTGAAGCTAACGAAATCAAAAACCGGAGGTAGGTGTGTGAAAACAAAAATCAAGGTGAAAAACTTGAAAATCGTAGCACTTGTTTTCTAAGTAAGAGAATCATCAAAACTGAAGAAACCGTGCTCTTGTGAACATTCTTACCGGTTAAGCAGGAAAAAGTGCGAGGAATCTCAACAACCAAATTTTGTAAATAAAGCATTAAGAGGTTAGCCCGAGTAACAGTGTTTTATAGACGCCAATTTTCGCGCCGTTTTTAAGATGACGTAGACATGTGGGCGGAGTTCAGATCAAAACAGTTAGATAGCTGTGGAAAGGCAAGCAAAGTCAAGTATATGTTCTGAGTGTGCTCTCTCCAAAGTGCAAATCGAGAGAAAGTACAATTGCAAGGAACCTGTCAAACTGTATAGGCTATGTATGAATTGCAACACCTAATGAATTAAAATGGTAAAAGCACTCAAAGAATTGTTGAGAACACTAAAAGGAGGAGAAGGGTGTATAGGTTAAATTCAATAAATACTCCAGGTGAAGTAACACATTAGGTGAATGGGGGGGACTGTGATAATACAATAATGATTTTTAATAATAAAACAATGCTAATTATTAATATATATCATAAAAAATGTGTATAAATTAAAAATGAGAATAAAAATAAAAAATAAATAAAAATAAATACAAAATAAATATTAAAATGATAATAAATAAAAATATATATATATATTGCAAATTAAAAAAAATATATATATATTGCAAATTAAAAAATAAATAAATAAATAAATAGCAATTGTATAAAAATGAGTAGCAATTAAAAATAATTGAATAAAAATAAATAATTGTATAAAAATAATTAATTGTACATTTTCTACACATTCTAAACCTATTACGGACATATTAAAACAAGAATGGGATTTAATTGCCTCTTTACCAGCCTTCAAATCCAAACAACTTATGATCTCATATAAGCGTGCTCCCAATCTTAGCCATTTTCTGGTTCCCTCTGCCCTGACTGGCCCAAGAAACACTCCTACAGTCAGAGGACACTACAGCTGTGGAAACTGTTCCATCTGTCTTCATGTTATCACAGTTAAAAACAGTTTCACGCATAATTCCACTAGTCACAAAATTACTATTAATCACTACTCTAACTGCAAAACTACCAATGTAATTTATTTAATTCTATGTCCCTGCAACATGATTTATATAGGGAAAACTGTACGCCAGATTAGAACACGGATTATAGAACATAGGAGTAACATCCAAAGACAACTTACTGACAAACCATTGGTATCACATTGGGTAGAGAAGGGACACATTGTTAGTGATCTTAAGTTTTTGGTTATCAAAACTGTCATTCCACATTGGCGTGGTGGCGACATTAATCATACTTTATTGAAGTTGGAACAACGATTTATTTATGATTTTAACAGCTTACATCCATTTGGCCTTAATCAAGAAAGTGATCTTTCTATTTTCCTACAATAACCCTATTGTGCTTCATCCTATTTCACTTACTTTCTTCCCTCCCCCCTTCTCTCCCTTCCCCCCCCTCCCCCTCCTTTTCCCCCCCTTTCCCCTCACACAATTTTGGTTCTCAACACACTTTCATTTTTGTTCTTAATACATTTTTAACATACTGTTCTTAATTTTTATTATTATTTATTATATTTTATTATTTTTTTATTTTTTATTTTTTAATTTGTAATATATATTCTTATACATTTAATTATTTTTATACAATTATTTATTTTTATTCAATTATTTTTAAATTGCTACTCATTTTTATACAATTAATTGCTATTTATTTATTTATTTATTTTTTAATTTGCAATATATATATATATTTTTTAATTTGCAATATATATATATTTTTTTATTTATTATCTATCATTTTAATATTTATTTTGTATTTATTTTTATTTTTTATTTTTATTTTTTATTTTTATTCTCATTTTTAATTTATACACATTTTTTATGATATATATTAATAATTAGCATTGTTTTATTATTAAAAATCATTATTGTATTATCACAGTCCCCCCCATTCACCTAATGTGTTACTTCACCTGGAGTATTTATTGAATTTAACCTATACACCCTTCTCCTCCTTTTAGTGTTCTCAACAATTCTTTGAGTGCTTTTACCATTTTAATTCATTAGGTGTTGCAATTCATACATAGCCTATACAGTTTGACAGGTTCCTTGCAATTGTACTTTCTCTCGATTTGCACTTTGGAGAGAGCACACTCAGAACATATACTTGACTTTGCTTGCCTTTCCACAGCTATCTAACTGTTTTGATCTGAACTCCGCCCACATGTCTACGTCATCTTAAAAACGGCGCGAAAATTGGCGTCTATAAAACACTGTTACTCGGGCTAACCTCTTAATGCTTTATTTACAAAATTTGGTTGTTGAGATTCCTCGCACTTTTTCCTGCTTAACCGGTAAGAATGTTCACAAGCGCACGGTTTCTTCAGTTTTGATGATTCTCTTACTTAGAAAACAAGTGCTACGATTTTCAAGTTTTTCACCTTGATTTTTGTTTTCACACACCTACCTCCGGTTTTTGATTTCGTTAGCTTCAGAAAACATGCGAGTGCGGTTCGAGTGCGGTTCTCTCACCCTTGAATCATTATAGCACATTTTTTGAGAATAGTATTCATTAGTTTTTTAACATCCACCTGTAGTCCTCTTCGTGTATGACCATCTTCTACGCCCGGTCATGTTCTGTGATACTCAGTTTTAATTAGTGTTACCTCTCCGGTCCCCCATTACTTCTTAAACGTGGCTATACGCATATATATATATTTCTTCAGCAATATATATCTTTGGATTCCTAACACAATATTACTTTTATTATTATTATTTTTTTAGTATATTTATCATTATTTTTAGTACATTATATTAATCGCTATTAAACATTTATGTAAAGCTCCTACATAAATATGAGAGAACTAATTTAGCTATCGTTCATTCTATATAGTTTTATGTTATTAATGCACATATGACCTTCAATTTCCACACCTTTTTTGGGTCATAATTACACTAACTGAAATCATATACGATCGATTTAAAATTGTAATCACATGTTGTTCATCCAATCCAAATAGTATCCCTCAATCTCTTCATCTTTAGTTTTTTGACTTCTCATGTTTTTTAATGTAATTAAGCACATCCTTTTTAATTCTCCTGTATTGGAGTATTTATTTTATACTGTCTGTATACCTGTGGCTCAATATCCTAGGTCTGGCTGTTTCTTTTCTGTTCCAATAATATATAAATGTTCTGGTTATATGGCCTCTCATTTATGGTGTCTTTTGAATTTGTCACATATATTTTTTACCTATTCTCTCTGTACCCATGTGTCTAAAGATTGGTTAATATTTTATGGTTTATAATTTAGATTTATTATTTACATTTAATATTTAATATTCTACTATTTACATTTTACAACTTTATGCCTGTATGTATAATGTTTTGATGTGCTCACTTTGTTTTCATCTCGAATCTATTATGATTATTACTTCTTTTTTCTTATTATTTATTTATTTATTTATTGAATTACTATATACTTTTTATTCTAATTTTGTATTCTAATTTATTGTTTGCCCAAGCATGTGATCACATAGTTTTTCTTTTCATAGCTATTATAGAGTGCTACAACTTAATTGTCTTCTGGATACAAAGCTCATCAGATACGGCGCTATCAACATATAGTGCCTTCACCAAACTGTCTTTATGAGACACTCCATTTTACACAACATTGGTATGTCATTTCTCTAATTTGTCAAATTATATCTCCTCCCCCCCACCTTATTTATTATATTATATATACCTGTGCAGTATTTCTGGTTCTTGCATCATGTTCTATATTTTAATTCATATTTTAATTCTTTGTCTCTGTCTCGGCCCTCGTTTGATTAATTCAATTTTACTATTTATACTATTTTTATTATTTTATTTTTATGATTTTAATTATTTTATTATTGGTACTTTTTAGTCCTCTGGTTTGTTGTTTTATTTTATATATAGATTTGTACGCATATATTATATGTTTTTATATATATTTGTCATAATTTATACATTATCAAATTTATTCATTCGTTTTTCAACGTAGTATATGTATTTATTTATTTATTTCAAAATTTATTTTAATATCATTGCGTACTTCTCTTTTTGATTTTAACATTGTTTGTCAATTTTATGGTAGCTGTATGTCCCCCGAAGAAGGCGTAAGCCGAAACGCGTAGGGACCACCTTCAATAAAGCAGTCCGTTCCAAACCTGCTCTATTCTCTTGCTTCGTTTGTTCCCCTCCTTATCTGCAAGAGTCACGCTCCTCCTTTGCACTCACTCTCCCCCGAAGGAGGCCTTTACTGTAACGGTTCCTCCGATGCTGGAGCAGCTGCTCTTCCGCATGTGGGAGACCCCGGCCTTGACGCCGGTGTTAAGCAAGCAGGTCGATTCCATCTATCGAGTCCGCAAGAGCCCCGGGTTCCAAAAGGCACAATTACCGCACCACTCCATGTTTGTGGAATCGGCCATGCATTGACTGAAAAGTCAGAAGATGCACTCCTTGGTGCCTCTCGGCCGAGAGGCCCGGAACCTGGATGCCCTCGGTAAGAAGTGCTTCCAGGGCTCTATGCTTGCTAGCCCTGTCCAGACATACCAGCTCTACATGGGCATGTATCTCCGAGACCTGGCAAAGGAGATTTCTGGGTTCTCTGCTGGTCTCTCCGAGGAACCTTTGCAGAGGTTCCAGGCCTTGTCCACTGGTATTCGAGAGTGCTCGAAGTTTATCTCTCGAGCAGCCTACGATGGCTTCGAGGCTTCGGCCCGAGTAGCCAGGGCCGGCATCGGTGCCCGCCGACAGGCTTGGCTACAGTCATCCGATCTCGAGCCATGGGTACAGGACAAGTTGGTCGATGTCCCCTGCCGAGGTGAAAACCTCTTTGGCAAGCCCATGGCTGATAAGGCTGCAGAACTCGAGACCAAGACTCTGACCCGGACTAGGCTGTCCAGAAAAACCTCTGCCCCTTCTCAGAAAAAGAAGGGCTTGGGAAAAAAGACCTTTTACCCGAGGAAGTCCTCTGCCTATAAACAGTA
Source organism: Ichthyophis bannanicus (assembly GCA_033557465.1). NCBI lineage: Eukaryota > Metazoa > Chordata > Amphibia > Gymnophiona > Ichthyophiidae > Ichthyophis > Ichthyophis bannanicus. Next base: position 26,626,346 of record CM066048.1, read on the forward strand.
CCCTCATTATCAGGCCTCTGCAGCTCCCCAACAGGGTCAGCAGGCCAAGGGGCAGGGTCATGGGCCCCGTAGGCAGAAGGCCCCCAAGCCACCAACACCGGCCCCTGCTCAGCAGGGTGGGGGTTTTTGACTCAGAAAGCATAGCCTCTTCTCCTCAGCTGGCTCACATCAGCACAGGAGGCCGGCTGGCCCACTTTGCCAACAGGTGGTCAGCCGTCACATCAGATACCTGGGTGCTCCATATAGTCCAAAAGGGCTATCTTCTGCATTTTCACCAGGTACCTCCCTCCTATTTTCCAGGGGAGCCTCCAAGATTCCTTCTGTACAGGGACCTACTCCTTCAGGAGTTAGCAAGTCTGCTAAAAGAACAGGCTGTGTAACCGGTGCCCCACCACCTGAGGGGTCACGGCTTTTATTCCAGGTACTTTCTGGTACCAGAAAGAACAGGAGGCCTCAGACCCATCCTAGACTTACGCAACCTCAACAAGTTCCTGGAGAGGGAAAAGTTCAAGATGCTTACCCTTGGAATCCTGCTGCCCTACCTCCAGCAGGGAGATTGGCTATGCTTCTTAGATCTAAAGGATGCTTATACTCACATCCTTATTCATCCAGACCACAGACAATATCTCAAATTTGTTGTGGGAGGAAACCACTACCAGTACAGAGTACTACCTTTTGGCCTGACCTCCGCCCCCAGGGTGTTCACCAAGTGCCTGGCGGTGGTGGCGGCCTACCTGAGGCTTCAGGGTCTTTTTGTGTTTCCATACCTGGACGACTGGCTCATCAGGGGCCAGTCTTCCCAGGAGGCCAGTCAAGCCACCCTTCGCACTGTGGCTCTGCTTCAGCACTTGGGGTTTGTCATAAACTTTGCAAAGTCCACTTTGCTCCTGTCCCAGAACTTAGAATTCATAGGAGCAAGGCTGGACACTCTTCAGGCGAAGGCTTTTCTGCCGATGGACAGAGCCCACAGGTTGATGGATCTAGCCAGGCTGTCTACCTCCCAGGTCAAGAAAATTACCTGGCGGACAGACTGAGCAGGATCCTGCAACCACACGAACGGCGGTTGAATCCATTGGTGGTTCAGCAGATCTTTCTGAGGTGGGGCCTCCCCACCATGGATCTTTTCGCCAGTCCTCTGAACCGGCAACTCCCAAGATTCTGTTCCAGACAACCGCATCCTCTCAGAGTAGCGGCGGATGCGTTTCTGATCCCGTGGTCCACAGGCCTCCTGTATGTGTTTCTTCCCACGCCACTGGTGTCCAGAACACTTTTCAAAGTCCTCAAGGATGGGGCCTCCATGATTCTGATAGCCCCCATGATTCTGATAGCCCCCAGGTGGCCGAGGCAACCGTGGTTTCCACTTCTGCTGCAACTGGCGGTGGACACTCCTCTTCCTCTGGGGATTCAACACGATCTCCTGTCTCAGGAACAGGGATCTCTCTTGCACCCCAACCTCCAGTCCCTTCATCTGATAGCCTGGTTGCTGAAAGGGTAGTCCTAGCTCCCCCACTACTGCCTAGAGAGGTGGAAGACGTAGTCTTGGCCTCTAGACGGCAATCCACCAGGAAATCCTACGCTCTTAAGTGGCGTAGATTCTCCGCATGGTGTGCTCAGCACAGCGAGAATCCCTTCTTGTGCTTGGTAGCAGTAGTATTGCAATATTTGCTTTACCTCTCCAATCTAGGCCTTAAGTCCAACTCTGTCAGGGTTCACCTCAGTGCTCTCTCAGCGCACCACTCGCTGGTGGATGGAAGGCCTCTTTCCAACCACCCTTTGGTGGCTCATTTTCTCAGAGGCCTCCTCCTGCTTAAGCCTCCTTTACGTCCACCAGCCCCTGAGTGGGATCTGAATGTGGTCTTACAGCGGATTACTTGTCCGCCATTTGAACCTAGGCTACCTGCCCTCTCCGTTTTCTCTCCTGGAAAACCTTATTTCTGGTAGCTCTTACCTCTGCTAGGCGAGTAAGTGAACTTCAGTGTACTTATCAAGCTACTGCCACGCCTTGACGTTCCTATCCTTGACCCAGACGAACTTGTAGTGAATTGGAACAACAGTATCAGAGCTATAGCCTGTATCCCATCCACCAACAAGGTACCCAGGAAACGTGCACATGCTCCCTGGTACTCTACTGACCTTCGAGCTTCCCTTTTACAACTACGTAAACTCGAAAGACGATGGCGCAGGAACCAGACTACAGCAGCCTATCACAACTACAACTCTCATCTAGCTCTACACAGAGAGAAAATAAGTGAAAAAAAGAAACAACATCACTCAACCATTCTAAAACGGTCTTTGAATAAAACACATGACCTATTTAATATAGTAAAGTCATTAACAGGGGACCCAGCACCAGTAAGCCCACTCATGCCTCAACCACAGGATTACTCGAACTATCTACAATCAAAAATGATCCAATCCAACACGATTCCATCCACCTATAACCCAACCATTGTAATAAGTACAACAAAGCCTACCCTACTACTCAATTTCTCTGCAGTATCTACTAAAGAAATTGAAGACACCATCACCTCCATCAATCTCACCACTGCCCCAAATGACCCTTGCCCAGCAAGCTGGATAAAGGAACTTCGACATGAACTAAGCCACTCATTATGCAATATAACCAACCAATCTCTACTAAGGGGCATCTTCCCACAAAGTTTAAAACACACATCAATCAGGCCCCTACTAAAAAATAGTCGCCTTGATACATCCAAAGTCGAATCCTATAGACCTATATCGAGTATCCCCCTGCTGGCCAAGATCATCGAGAAAATAGTCCAGCGACAGATCCAGCAACACGTCGACATTGAGTCACCTCTCGACCCAGCTCAACATGGCTTCAGAGAATCGCATGGGGTAGACACCATCTTAACTACCCTTTTCGACAAATTAATCACAGGAATTAATAATATACACCAAGGCTTCATCCTTATCTTCCTCGACATTGCTGCCGCCTTCGATTCTGTGAACCATAAGATACTATTACAGCGTCTCCAGGAAAAAGGGCTACAGGATACTGCGCTACAATGGTGTGAATCATACTTAACCAATAGATGGCAGCAAGTAAAAACAGGCAGCACCTCTTCTGAACCTTTTCTACAGAAGCAGGGAGTACCCCAGGGATCATCCCTGTCTGCCTTACTATTTAACATTTATATGCAGCCTATCTGCTCTCTGATCCGCTCCCTAAATGTAGAATGCCTGGTGTATGCTGACGACATACTACTATACATTCCATTTACTATTGAGCAGCCCGATTTCTCCCCTATCATCAGATGCTTTGATGCAGTTGCTGAATGGCTCCTCACTCAAAACCTGAGGATCAATCATAACAAGACTGATGTCCTCTTTGTCACTAGGAACCAGAAGTTCGTTACACCTCCTTACCTGCAAGTTAAAAATGCTGAACTCAAAACAAGAGACACAATCCGATATCTAGGAATTACTCTAGATCGGCGTCTGGACATGACAACCCATGTAAAGGCCGTTACAAGATCAGTTTACCACAAGATACGAACCCTCCGCCACCTCCGCCCTCTGCTAGATTTCTCTGACTACCGAACGATATTTCAGGCCCTAGTAATCCCACATCTTGATTTCGCAAACATCATCCTTCATGGTCTCCCACAGGCAACCCTCAACCCGCTTCGGCTGGCCATGAACTCAGCTGCTAGGGTCTTAACAGGTGTATCAAAAATGGAACATATAACACCAGTGATGAAAGAGTTACACTGGCTACCACTACAAGCCCGAATCCAATACAAGGTACTAGTCATGACTTTCAAGGCACTGAACAACCAGTCTCCTACACCTATCAGCAACATGATTAACAATATTCCTGAAAATAGAATAAGACGGCCTGCACTACTCAACATGTTAATAGTACCCAAATTTACCACAAGGTGCACAAAGACAACTACTAATAGAGCTTTCTCGATTTATGCTCCGACAACCTGGAATGAACTTCCCACCTGGATTCGATCCATACCAAGCCTCACCACATTCAGAAAAGAAATAAAACACCATCTATTTCAAATCTACTATCCCGAAACCAGTCCTGAAAAACATAAGTCACAGGCATCCACCCCCTGCTCTAATTATCCCAACGCACTAACCCAACACGAAAACGGTTAGCCGCCCTCTCCCTATGGCTGTATCCTGTCCCCCATCCGATCTAGCTATAACCAAATATCAGTTGTATTTAACTCTATGTAAATTTTATGTGTATATATCTTGTAAATAGTTTCCCCCGTTATTCTCCCGTTATGACTGTACCCTTGTTCTATGTAAGCACATTGTGTTATGTAAAAAACATTGTTGCATTGTTCAGTTGTAATGTAAACCGCACTGATCTTAATAGCGCGGTATATAAGAAAAGCAAATAAATAAATAAATAAATAAACTAGTGTCTGATCCCCCCTTACACTAGGTTCTACAGGAATAGGGTAGTCTTATGGACTCACCCGAAGTTTCTTCCTAAGGTTGTCTCCCCTTTTCACCTCAGTCAGGAGGTGGTTCTTCCGACCTTCTTTCCCAGGCCGCATGCCAACCGGGCTGAGATGGTCCTGCATACCTTGGACTGTAGGAGGGCGTTATCCTTCTTCCTTGACTGTATGCGGGAGCATCGGAGAGCTGTTCAGCTCTTCGTTTCTTTTGACCCCAATAAGTTGGGGCTCCCTGTCTCCAAGCGTACTTTGTCCATATGGGTCGCTGACTGTATTGCCTGGGCTTATGGGGCAGCCGGCCTCTCGTTGGAGGGTCGAGTCACGGCTCATCGTGTCAGGGCGAAGGCTGTGTCAGTGGCTCATCTCCGCTCTGTTCCGTTGGCAGACATCTGCCGGGCCGCTACTTGGTCTTCAAGCCAGAATTTTGCGGCCCATTACTGCCTTGAGAGGGAGTCCCGCAGGGACAGTGCTTTCGGACAGGCAGTACTCCATAATCTCTGGGGTTTAGGCAACTCCTACCCTCCGGCCCTGGTGTTGCGCTACCTGTCGGGGGCGTTCTCAGAGAAGATTCCTTCCTTACGTACTGACGAGCTAGAGGGAGCTCATTTTTGTGGCTTGAGGTCTCCGGTAGCCTTAAGCTGGGGAGTCCCATATGTGAGGACTGACTTGTTTATGCAAATGAGGTTCAGTGGATATGCAAATGTGGCCCCACTATGAATCTCTGCAAATGGCCCCACATCATCCTTGGGCTGCCCCGGTCTCCAGGTTTTGGCTTTGTTGATGTTATTGAGCTTTTCCATCGTTGACTCCACAGATATAGTCAATTTGATTTTTGTACAATCCATTGGGTGAAGTCCATGTGTACAGTCACCATTTGTGTTGCTGGAAGAAGGTGTTTGAGATGAATAGATCATTGGTCTTGCAGAATTCTATCAGTTTTTCTACATTTCTGTTGCCAAATCCATATTTATTATTTATTTATTTATTTATGCTTTTCTTTTATACCGCTTTTTCCAGAGATCAAAGGCGGTTTACACTTAACATATAATGAACATGGTTTTACATGGAACAGCGTTTTTCATAACTATGTACAATTAACTTTTCATGAACAATAACATGGAACAGTGTTTTTTCATAACTATATACAATTAACATTGGCTAGTAATGCTGTAACTATTTACATTAATCATTCATTATTAATCGTAGTTTGTAAGAGTTGCTTTTTTTCTTAAGTGTATTGAGGTTTGAGGCTTTTTGATCTGTGGTTAAGGAGGATTGTTATGGAGGTGTAGTGTGCGGGATGGAGGGGATTCATTAAGATTTATAAAGTGTTCTATAAACAAATATGTTTTTAGTTCTTTCCGGAATATATGGAGATCTTTTATTTTGCGGAGGCTTAGCGGAAGTTTATTCCACAGGGTGGGGGCTGCATATGAGAAGGCTCTTGAGCTTGTGGTTTTTTTTGTTTTTCGGATGGATTTTTTTATGTCTAGAGAGTGGGTTGCATTTTGCCTGCGGGTTCTAAGTTCTTTTGGAGCATGTATCAGAGTGGCTAGATGTGAGGGTGAGATGCCGTTGATAAGTTTAAATGTGGTTAAGAGTATTTTGTACGATATTCTACTATTTATGGGAAGCCAGTGTAGTTCGGCGAGGATGGGAGTTATGTGGTCAGTGAGGCGAGCTTTTGCTGTTACTCGAGCACAGATGTTTTGAGCTCGTTGGAGTATATTGGTATTTGTGAGAGGGAGGCCGATAAGTAGACTATTACAATAGTCGAAGTGTGGAGTGATGAGTGTGCTGATAACAGATCTGAAGTCATGTGTGTCTAGTAGTGGTCGTAAGTGTTGAATGGTCCTAAGTTTATAGAATATGGTTTTCACTGTTTGTTTTATGTGAGGGAGCATACTAAGTGTGTGATCTATTATGATGCCTAGGTATTTTACTTCTTTTTTAACTGGGATTATTGTGGTGTTAATTCTTATAGTTTCAGGGAGAGTAGTGTCTGGTTTTCTTGATACGAACATTGCTTCAGTTTTTTTAGGTTGATGCTGAGGTTATTATTTTCTAGCCAAGTATTTGCTTCACTGATACAGTTTAGTAAGTTCTGGTAGGTGGGATTATTTGTGTTTATCGGTAGTGTGAGCATGATATCGTCTGCGTATATGTAGTGGTTGACTTTATATTTTTTAAATATATTTGTGATGGGTTGAAGATACAACTACTTCGCCTTCTTTGTTGCCGACCTTTGCATTCCCAGTCACCCATGGCTATCAGGATATCCTGTTTGCTTGTTCTGTCATTTTCAACTTGTACTTGTTCATAGAACTCATCAACTTCATCCTCTTCTGCAGCTGTTGTTGGGGCATATACCTGAATAATAGTTGTGTTGATGGGCATTCCCCATAGACAAATAGAAATTAAGCATTTACTGATTGCATTGTATTTCATTACAGTTCATGCAAATTTCTTCTTAATTATAAATGCAACACCATTTCTTCTTTGTTTCATTTCCAGCATAGTATACCATGTGATCATCAGATGCAAAGTGCCCGATACCATCCATTTCAGTTTACTGACACCCAACAGATCAAGTTGAGTTGTACACATTCCATTTCATTCTTGACCATCTCCAACTTCCCTTGGTTCATGCTTTGTACTTTCCATGTCCCAGTATGTAAAACATCTTTGCAGCTTATGCTTTTAATTTCATGCAGCAACAGGAATTGCAGGGTTTATGAGGTAAGTAGGAAGTACTGTGGGTTAAAACTGGAAAGAGGGAATGGAGCATCCATTTGCATTGGTCTGATGTGCAGACCTCCTTCACAGAAACAAGAAGTGGACAGAGATTTAATTGAAGACATTTGCAATATGGCTTTGAAAGGACAGGTGTTACTAATAGGAGATTTCAATATATCAGGTGTTCACTGGGACATCCTTGGTGGAGTGTCATCTAGAGGAGATCCTCTACAGGGAGAACTATTCTGACAGCTGGTAACAGAACCCACATGGTACTGGACCTGGGGCTTACAAATGGGAGAGAGTATATTTTAGTGGGTGATCTAGGGCCAGTGCTACCATTAGGTGAACTAGGTAGATGCCTAGAGCATTGGGTCTCTAGGGGCACCCACTGCTGCCCATTGCCTCCGCTGCTTACCCTCTCTGGAAGTGGTAGTGGTGGCAATGGCTGAGAAACTGTGATATAGCACTCACCCACAGTCTCTGGTGCTGTGTTGCGGTTTCTGTCTTCCACTCTGCTGCTTCTGTCCCCTCAGACACAGACTTCCACTTTTGAATAAACTGGAGAGGGGTGGCAGCGGTGGCAATGGGTGCGGGGGGGGGGGGAGGGAGAAGAGGGGGGTGGCAGGATGGAGGGCTCACCTAGAGCACCTCCAATCCTTGAACCAGCCCTGGGGTGATCATCTCGCATTCAGCGATCACTGGATAGTGTGGTTCAGTATTAGGACATGGGTGGAGATGGTTCATTCAGACATGAGTGTCTCAGACTTTGGGAAAACTAACTTGGTCAAGGTGGGACAATACCTCAAGGAGTTGTTAGCTGGATGGGAATAGCTGGGAGATGTAGAAAAGCAGTGGGCCAAACTTCACCCCCACAATTTCTCTATCACATGGCAAATTATTCTCATTAAAAAAAAACATCCTTCAAACCACCCCATCCTCAAAACCTATCCCCTGCATTTCCCCCATCACCCCACAAACTGCTCTCACCCTCAAGAACTACTCCCCGCAACTGTCCCATCACACTGGCAACTGCCCTCTGCATCTGTCCTGTCACCTTACAAACTGCCCCCTTCAAAAACTACTGCCCCAGAATTGGCTCAGTATCAAACTACCTCCTGCAACTGCCCTGCCTGCTTCCAATGTAACTAGTAACAGAGACTGTAGGTAGCAGGGCCGGATTTACGTGTACGCCATGGCGTAGGGCCCACAGCTGGGAAGGGCCCACAAAAATGGAACGTTAGGCTTTTTTTTAAAAATAAAATTTAAAAAAAAACCTGCTGGCTGCCGCCGCGGGGCCCCCTCTGCTGCCGCGGCAGCATGGACTGACCCGCGGGGGCCCCCTCAGCAAGCTCGATCCCTCCCTCCCTCCGTGCAGGCTGTGTGAGACGCGAAGGCAGACTGTCTCCTTCGCGTCTCTGTTAAGCGCGCAGGGGCTGATGGGACATTTCCCATCAGCCCCTGCGGGCTTAACAGAGACGCGAGGGAGACAGTCTGCCTTCGCGCCTCTCACAGCCTGCACGGAGGGAGGCACGGAGGGAGGGATCGAGCTTGCAGAGGGGGCCCCCGTGGGTCAGTCCATGCTGCCGCGGCTGCAGAGGGGGCCCCGCGGCGGCAGCCAGCAGGTTTTTTTTTAAAATTAAATTTTACTTTAGGCCGGGGGAGGGGGAGGGGGAGGGTAGGACTGGTAATGGGCTATTGGGGGGGCTGGGACTGGAAATGGGTTGGGGGATTAAGGCTGGAGGTGGGCTGATGAGGTTAGGACTGGTAATGGGCTGTGGGCTGGGGGGGTTAGAACTGGTAATGGGTTTTGGGGGGGGTTAAGACTGGTAATGGGCTGTGGGCTGATGGGGGCTGTCTGGTAATGGGCTATGGGGGGGCTAGGACTGGAAATGGGCTGGGGGGGTTAAGACTGGAGGTCGGCTGATGGGGTTAGGACTGGTAATGGGCTGTGGGCTGATGGGGGGGTTAGGACTGGCAATGGGCTGTTGGGGGGGTTTAGAACTGGTAATGGGCTTTGGGGGGGTTAAGACTGGTAATGGGCTGTAGGCTGATGGGGGCTGTCTGGTAATGGGCTATGGGGGGGCTAGGACTGGAAATGGGCTGGGGGTGTTAAGACTGGAGGTGGGCTGATGGGGTTAGGACTGGTAATGGGCTGTGGGCTGATGGGGGGGGTTAGGACTGGCAATGGGCTATGGGGGGCTGACTGGAAATAGGTTGATGGGGTTAGGACTGGAAGTGGGCTGATGGTGGGGGTTAGGACTGGCAATGGGCTATGGGGGGCTGACTGGAAATGGGTTGATGGGGTTAGGACTGGAAGTGGGCTGATGGGGGGTTAGGACTGGTAATGGGTTATAGGGGGGGCTTAAACTGAAAATGGGGTGATGGGGGGTTAGGACTGTAAGTGGGTTGATGGGGGGCTAGGACTGGTATTGGGTTGGGGGGTTGCTAGGACTGGAAATGGGCTGATGGGTGGCTAGGACTGGAAATGGGCTGATGCAGGGACTAGAAGGGAATGGATGCTGGGTGAGGCTGGAACTAGAAGGGAGCTGATGTTGGGGGAGGATTAGAATGGGATGGGGCTGGAAGAGTAAAATGGAGAAGGGAAAAATATTTTGTGTGGGAGGGATAAAAAATCTACAATTGGCCGGGTATTGGGAGAGTAAGTGGGGATTGAGGATGGAGGGGTAAAATTTGAGTGGATAAAATAGGAATGAGGAAAGAGCAAAAGGAGAAAGATTAGTATGTTAAAGCAGATGTAGAGAGAGAATGGGAAAAAACTAGAAGAGAGAAGAAAGGACAAATGGACAGCAGACGATGGAGAGTTAGCAGAAGACACGAAGAAACCAGAAGAAAGTGGCTGGAGCAATTGCAGCTGAAAAAAATGCACAAAAGGTAGAAAAATATCTCTTTATTTTGAATTTATTAATTGGAATATGTCAGCTCTGGTAAATGTGCATCATTAACGTCTGCGCTTTGTTTAGTACAAGAGCAAATTAATGTATAGTTTTATTCTACAGTGTTGTACATTCCAAGTTTGGCTTTTGGGATTCCCAGTTTAATTATTGTCTTCCTGTTTCTAAAATGTGATTACTTGTTTGGTGATGGTCTATGTTCTGCATGTGTAACTGAGCTGAGGTGTTCTGTTTATATAATTCCTATTTGACATTGCCACTTGTTCTCTTTCCCCAGTAGGTCATGTATTGTTGTTCTCTGAAATGTATTGGTTTAATATTTGCAGTGTTGCCTTTTGATAGGTAGGGTATGGTGCTTTGTGAGTCCTGGTAGTGCTGTTAGGATACGGCGGGTTGCTATGGGTTCTAAATGGGCAGTGTTTGTAGTAGTTCCTAATGTGTCTGGCAGTTGGCACTGGATTATAGTAATGTAGAAATCTTTTAGTCTTTCTTTATCCATACACTCATTAAGAGGCACGTTTACTAAAAGTTAGTATATGGTAACATTATGCAAATATTTATGCAAATGAGGCCCCTTATGCAAATGAGGCCCACACCCCCCTTGGGCCGCCCCTGCTGGGGGCCCACAATTTTTGTTGGCGTAGGGCCTCACTCAAGGTAAATCCGGCCCTGAGTAGGTAGGATCCAGCCAATGGGAAGGCTGTGGGGGGCGGAGCTCTGGAATGCTGCTGTAGTTACAGGAAGGGAGGAGGTGAGCTGGGTGAAGTGCTGTGTGTGTATGGGGCATTTCTATAGGAAAACCAGTTCCTACATCTGCACTGATTCAACATAACATAGCGATTATGGAATTGCATCTGCCAAACAGTTCTCTCATCTCCTCTCCCAATCACAGACACACACATATAAGTATACGCACATGCACATACTCGAGCATTCACACAGATGCATAGACACACATACAAGCACACATGCAGTGACATGCACATTAATGCAGACATGCACAGATATACCAGGGGGTTAGCTCCAGATTTTCAGGATAAGCTGACCCTGCCTGTTTTTACTGTCTTGCTTTTCTTGGGGAATACAGTAGGGAAATCAGAACTTCCATGGGATGAAACTATGACTGAATGAACTTCTTTTGAAAATCTGGAGCCATAGTTTGTCTGTATTCTGTATGTGTAACAGAAGTGAGATATTTTGCTAGAAGTTAATTTTTGTGTAGGGATTTAAGCCATCTTACTTGTTCTGTTTTCCCATTAGTAGCTGTATTGATTTTCTAGGGTCTGATGTATCAGGATTTTTGGTCTTTGAGTTAGTGCTGTTTTGCTATGGATTAGTTAGTGCAAGTTTCCTTTATAGGAAAGAGAAATTAAATTTAGCTCATACCTTTTTCATAAGTTCATGACGAGTTATGTTCAGGTATAGTCAGTATTTTCCTGTCCCTAGAGGGCTTTACAATATAAGTTTGTATCTAAGGCAGTGGAAAGTTGTGACTTGCCCAGAATCAGAAGGAGCAGTAGTGGGATTTGAACCTGGCTCTGATCAGTAGACTATTGGATTTGGAATTTGCATTGCCGTCAAAGTATCCAGTAAAGGAGAATTTGTGTTGCTGTTACTGAAGGGACTCCAAAATTTGTGCTGTATATAGTGTACATTGAACATCATATGTGAAAGCATAATTGTGTATGTTGGGGAGAGAGCAAGGACTTAGTGAATGAGGCTTGGCAATTGGGAGGGGGTGGGAAGATCTGGAACTTAAAGCAGTCCTATCCAATCAGCAAAGACCCTAGGTAGACTGACAGCATTAGTCACTGTCCTGTTTTCAGAGCAGCATGGTGTTATGAAGGTCCATCGTAATTTCTTCTCAAAGGGCCAATTTAATCATGGCTACTTCAGTGGCTGTGAATATGGTGGTGACCATAACATCTACAATGAACTGAGAAACCTTTGTTATAAGAACATAAGATATGCCATACTGGGTCAGACCAAGGTCCATCGAGCCCAGTATCCTGTTTCCAACAGTGGCCAATCTAGGTCATACGTACCTAGCAGTTTCCTCAAAAGACACAGGATCCACAATGCTTGTATTGGGTCAAGCAGTGATATCCTGGGTCCCTTTTTAATAATGGTTTATGGACCTTTCCTCGATCTACATTTACCCGTTCCACTCCATTCATTAATTTATAGACTTCTATCATATCTCCCCGCAGCCGGAGAGGTTAAAGGTTAAAGAGTCCTAACCTTTTTAGCCTTTCATCATAGGGGTATCCTTCCATCCCCTTTACCATTTTGGTAGCTCTTCTCTGAACCTTTTCTAGTAATGCTATATCCTTTTTAAGATACGGCGACCAGAATTGCACACAAGATTCAAGGTGCAGTCGCACCATGGAACGATACAGAGGTATTATAATATCTTTTGTTTTATTTTCCATTCCTTTCCTTATGATACCTAGCATTCTGTTTGCTCTCTTGGCCGCCGCTGCACACTGGGCAGAGGGTTTTAACATGTTATCCACAATGACGCCTAAATCTTTTTCCTGGGTGGTAGTTCCTAATGTGGAACCTTGCATCATGTAACCATAGTTTGGGTTGTTCTTCCCTAGGTGCATAACTTTGCAGTTGTCCACATTAAATTTCATCTGCCATTTTGATGCCCAGTCTTCCAATTTATCAAGATCCTCTTGCAAATTTCCACAATCCTCATGAGTTTTAACAACTTTAAATATTTGCAGATGACACAAAACTTTGATAACCTCACTCGTTATTCCTTTTCCAGGTCATTTATGAATATGTCAAAAAGCAGCGGACCCAGAGGAAGTGACGTCACCGACCGGTATGGCAGCCTGAAAAAGAAGCTCCCTTCGGGACGTAGAGAATTATAGCGATATCCATAAGCATCGGGCCTCCCCCTCCGGGAAAAGAGTATTTTGGAGTCGACATTGTCAGTCTTATGATGTCGACCAAGAAAAAGTTAGAAAAATACCGCTCTAATTATGCTCCCTTGCGCTCTCAGAAAGAGAGGGACGAGAAGGACGACACCGAGACGGAGGATGAGTTGGAAAATGCTGAGGAGCATTGCACCAAAGGCGACCTTCAGCGGTGGTGCCGCGAGATAAAAACCGAAGTTATCGGTGTGAAAAGTGAGGTGAAGGAGCTGCTTGCTGAATTCCGCCAAGACATACAGGCCCTGGGACACCGTGTTGAAGTGCTGGAGGAGCATGTGGATGAGATGGCCACAGCAGCACAGACGGTGCGCAGCTTGAATAGTAAGTGGCAGGAGACGACGGAGGAATTGCGGGGAAAACTTGAAGATCTAGAAAATAGATCTCGGTGGTGCAACATACGAATACGAGGGGTCCCTGAGGAGGATCAGTATAAACAGGCCGTCAGAGTGGTCCGTGAAATCTGTGAAGCCCTGCTGACAGTGGATGACCAGGCCGAGACGCCATAAAAAAAAGAGATTGGAATAGAGCTAGCGCATAGAGCCCTCAAGTTTCCTCCGGGGAATCGACCCAGGGACATTATTGCTTGCTTAACTAGCTTCCCCCAAAAAGAAGCGGTCATGAGAGCGGCGGCTAAAAACGGGAAGCTACAGTGGCAGGGCTCAGTCATTGAGGTGTTTCAGGATCTGGCACCACTGACATTACAGCGCCGAAAGACAATGCGCGCCCGGTTACTGAATACCTGCGACGTGAAAATCTTAAGTATAAATGGCTTTTCCCCTTTGGCATGCCGGGGGCACGACTTATCGGGTTAAATCACTATCAGAAGCATATGGGTGCTTGGAAAAGGCTAAGGCCCTGAACTTGCCTTGGACTCGAACTCTCACAGATACTTCAGACCCAGAACGGGAGCAGTCCCTTTTATTGGACAAGTTGAAGTGGCAACGGATCCCAACGCAGGGACATCGTCTCCATCGCACATCTGGGGAAACTTCTCAAGATGGAGAGCCTGAGACTGGCTGGCCTTTGACAACCACATGAGGTTGTGGACTTTAGACCTTGGACATGGAACGAGTTTTTGGGAGCAGCGTTTGGCTCCATCTGTGAGATAAGGCGGAAAGTCTGACCAGTGGCTTTTCACCTGTCTCAATGATTACAATCAGGATCATATCAGATTGCAGAGGTCTATTATACATAATATAAGTTTTAATGTTGCGAGTTTCTGTTAATAGCCGTAATGTGGGATGAGAGTAGGGGATTGTGTGTAGAACGGAAGCGGGAGATCATTTTCTTTTGCTAAAAGGGGGGCGCTCGTCATAATTGGCGAACAAAGAGTTCCGGGAGGTGTGTTTCTTCCTCCGGAGAGGAGACATAGGATTTGGGCCTGTGGAATGACAGATGGGGGGGGGGGGCATAGCAAAGGGGGGTGGAAAGAGAATAGGAGGGGGGGCAGAGGGAGGGAGGGGGAGGGGGTAGGGACAGCGGGCTGAGGGAGAGTTATAAGCCTGACAGTAACCTGAGGTTGATATGGATAGAGAGTCTGAAACTTCCTGATGGCCGGAATTAAGGTAGGATCTATTAATGTTCAGGGTCTAAATACTCCCCAAAAGCGGAAAGCGTTGTTTCGGGAGGCTAAGCTGCAGTGCTGGCAAGTAATTTTTATACAAGAAACACATCTAATGCCAAAAGATGAACAACTTTTGCGGCATGGCGCTTATAAGGATATTTGGTTTAATGCCGAAGGCTTGCATAAAAAAGCAGGAGTGGCTATTATGGTTCATAAAGATGTCCCCTTCCAATTGGGGGGGGGGGGGTGATTAAAGGGATAAAAGGACGAGTTTTGTTACTCTGGGGCGAGTTGCAGGGACAGGAGGTTACTTTCCTAAATGTCTATGGTCCCAATGATCCCCATACAGATTTTTGGACCACACTGTCTAGTTGGCTATCAGATAAAATTCATGGGGCATTATTGATGGGCGGAGATTTTAATGAGGTTTTGAACCCACAGTGGGATAGATCTTTGGGGGGTAATAAGGTGGAAACTAGAGGGCGGGTACAATTGCGGAATCTGATGCAGCACTATGGACTGTGGGATCTTTGGCGCCAGGTGTATCCACAAGGAATTGATTATATGCATTACTCACAGGCTCACCACAGTTATAGTAGAATAGATTTCTTTCTTGGAGATGCTTCTTGGATCCAAAGGATTCTTAAAGCTGGCATTGAACCCATAACCTGGACTGACCATGGCCCAATTTGGGTGGAGTTTGGAGGGGAGAGGGACAAAGGCAGAAGGTCATTTTGGCGTCTTAATGAAAGTCTCCTACAGGATAAAGCGGTGCTTGCCAATGTAGTTGAAGAAATTCGAAATTATTGTGCAGTGAATGATATGGAGGAGGTAACCCCGGGGATTCAGTGGGACGGACTAAAAGCAGTTTTACGCGGGGTTTTGATACAGTGGGCGGCTCGCAAAAAAAAAGCCAAAGGGGAAAAGATAGCTCAGTTGCTTCAGAAGGTTAAAGAGTTGGAACATCGTCATAAACAGGGGGGAGGAGCCAAGCTTAAGGCACAATTAGAGTATACACGGGCAGAGTTAACCTCCTTGCAGATGGAATCAATTAATTTTCAACTGCGACGCATTAATCAACATTATTATGAATTTCATAATAAGGCGGGTAGACTATTAGCAAGGAAGCTGCAGGATAGGGAACGGCGCTTCTCTATTTTGAAGGTTAAGGGTCCTGGAGACAAGCTTCTTTTTCAAACCAAAGATATTAGAGAGCAATTCATGCAATATTATAAAGCTTTATATACTAGTGAGATGAAGGGGGACCTAACAGGAGCGACCAAATATATCCAGGAAGGCGGGGGTCTTCCGGTAATATCTGATCTCGATCGAGACATACTAAACCAAGATATTACTCTAGAAGAAATTCATCACATAATTAAAGGATTAGCCCAGAATAAATCACCGGGATTAGATGGCTTTTCAACGCTCTTTTATAAAAAATTAACGACATCGTTAGCCCCGATATTGCAGCGCTTATTTAATGATGTACTCCGGGGGCACCAGTTGCCTCCATCAATGAGCCAGGCAGGGATCACAGTGATAGCGAAGCCAGGTCGTGATCCCACAGTCTGTGGCTCCTATCGACCCATTTCTCTTCTGAATACAGATGGGAAAATATTAGCAAAGATATTAGCAAACAGATTAGGGCATATCCTGCCAAAGATTATTCATTCAGATCAGGGATGAAATACGGGGGATAACATCAGGAGAGCAATTCAGGTAATGTGGACCGCCCGGCAACACAAGCAGGAACTTCTTATGTTGGCCGTGGGCGCTGAAAAGGCGTTTGATAGGGTAGAATGGGGGTTTATGTTTGAAGTGTTTAAAAGCAGTAGGGATAGGCCCTAATATGATGTCATGGATAAGAGCGTTGTACGCCCATCCGGTGGCAACGGTTAAAATAAATGGGAGACACTCAGATTTCTTCTCCTTAGAGAGGGGCACGAGACAGGGGTGCCCTCTCTCCCCCTTACTGTTTGCTTTAACAATGGAGCCATTGGCGCAGCGTTTGAGACAAAACAACGATGCAACGGGGTTAAAAATAGGACAGATAGAACACAAGCTGGCGATGTTCGCAGACGACTTGTTGCTGTTTATCACTCGCCCGTTGCTGGCCTTGCCTATTTTTATGGCAGAGTTGAAACGTTTTGGGATGGTCGCAGGATTTAAGATTAATTGGGATAAAACGGAAGCATTGAGTGTTAATTTTCCTGGAACCCTAACATCACACTTACAGGAGTGCTTTCAATTCCGTTGGGCTTCAAGTAAGATCAAATACGTGGGGTATATTTAACCCGTGATCTAGATAAGCTTTATGGTGCCAACTATCCAGGCAGGGATCTGGAGAAGTGGAATAACGAGGAGATCTCTTGGCTGGGTAGGATCGCGACACTTAAGATGATGATCCTACCTCAATTGTTGTATTTCTTTCAAGTATTGCCTAACAAGGTTCCTCAAAAAGTGTTACATAAGCTTCAACGGAAGCTGTTTCTGTTTGTGTGGCGACACCGGCCCCCACGCATAGCTAGGAATGTAATGTATAGAGCACGGGAGAAAGGAGGGCTGGGAATGCCAGCGATTGCTGACTACTATCTAGCAGCGCAAATGCGGCAAGTGATGGAGTGGAGGGAATCTGTACGGTTGAAAGGGTTTCTATCTATTGAACAGCAAGCGGTACAGCACCATAGACTTCAATGTTTACCCTGGTTACAGAAGGGAATTTTACAGGGGGATTCGACGAACAATCCCTTTATACGTCATCTTTTGGGTGAATGGGGTAGGGGATGGCGGAGAGTAAATACTCGTCCAGGGACATCTTTGCTTTCACCGATTAATGCCACTCCAGCTTTTGAGCCATGTAGGGAACGGATTTTCCAGACCTGGGGGGAGCGGGGCTTAACTCAATTTGTGCATTTTCTAGATGCGGACAAGGTCAAGTCCTATGAACAGTTGAAAGCTGAATTTCATTTAGAAAGGCGAGATTTTTTCGCTTATTTGCAGGTGACGCATTACCTGCGCCAAAAACTTAATCGAGACCGTATTGAAGAAGGATTTAATGACCTTGAGGCCCTGTGGGTAGGCCATCATTCCTCCAGAGGACTGATATGCTTACATTATGCCAGTTTGCGAGCGGCCATGGAGGTTGAGACAAAGTTGAAATACATGGTGGAATGGGAAAAAGATCTGGGGATGAATTGGGATGCGGAGGGGTGGAAGGCCATTTACAAAGTAGTGGCCCGATCCTCTGTTTGCACTCTGATTCAAGAGAATACATACAAAATTTTAATGCAATGGTACTATACCCAGAGAGGTACCATAAGATGTTCCCTGAGGTCCCGGATCTTTGTTGGAGGGGCTGTGGGGATAGGGGAACATATTTTCATATGTGGTGGGAGTGCCCATTGGTTCGATCTTATTGGACACGGGTCCGTGACCAGATGGGAGAAATTTTGGGGGTGAGGTTGGAACTTTGCCCCACTTTGTTTCTTTTGGGTGTCTTGCCAACCAATTTGCCAAATAAATGGTTTCGACCCATGCGGTCATGTATAGTGGCGGCGAGGTCTGAAATAGCCTGGAAGTGGAGACAGGGAGGTTCTCTGGATCTCAACCATTGGGTTACGAGGTTATATAAAGTGCTGCATATGGAGCGTTTGATTGCCATCAGGAAAAATCAGGGGGAACGTTTTGAAAATCAATGGAAACCGTTACTGGAACATTTAGCTGCCTCCGGTAAGGGATAACTACCCAGGTAGAGGGGGGTAGATGGGCATTGGGAAAAGGGTTTACACAGTTCCTGGGGACTTAGACAGCAAGGGGTGGCGGGGGGAGGGGATATGAGGGAGGGAGGGGTGGATTGTATACTCTGTACCTATAAAACCTGTAATTAAGCTCGGTAGAGCAGAGTTGGTTGGTTAAAAATTGTATTCACATATCGTGCTATGTTTTGTGTAGTTAACTGATTGCTCAAAAATTAATAAAGATTAAGTTAAAAAAAAAAAGCAGCGGACCCAGCACAGATCCCTGGGGTACATCACTATTCACCTTTCTCCATTGGGAAAACTGGCCATTTAGCCCTACCCTCTGCTTTCTATCTTTTAACCAGTTCCTGATCCACAATAGTACACTGCCTCTTATCCCATGACGCTTTAGTTTTGCCAAAAGTCTCTGATGAGGGACTTTGTCAAAGGCTTTCTGAAAGTCCAAATACACTATATCAACCTACTCACCTTTGTCTACCTGTTTATTCACACCTTCAAAAAAAACATAACAGATTAGTAAGACAAGATCTTCCTTGTCTAAAGCCATGTTGGCTGTCTCCCATTAGGCCATGACTATCTACATGCTGAGTAATTTTGTTCTTTATGATGGTTTCTACCATTTTTCCTGGTACTGACGTCATGCTCACTGGTCTTTAGTTTCCCGGATCACCCCTGGAACCCTTTTTAAAAATTGGGGTTACATTGGCGATTCTCCAATCTTCAGGTATTACAGATGATTTTAATGATAGTTCACAGATTACTAATAGCAGATCTGCAATCTCATATTTCAGTTCTTTCAACACCCTTGGATGTATACCATCCGGTCCAGGTGATTTGCTACTCTTCTGATTCAAATAGTTGTAATACATCTTCCCGGTGTAGCAATATTTCTTTCAATTCTTCTGCAGTATCACCTTTAAATACCACTTCAGTCATAGGTAACATCCCTACATCTTCCTCAGTAAAGACCAAAGCAAAGAATTCATTCAGTCTCTCCGTTATAGCCTTGTCCCCTCTTACTGCCCCTTTTACCCCTCTATCATCTAATGGACCAACTGACTCTCTCACAGGTTTTTTGCTACGAATGCTCTTGAAAAAGTCTTTATTATGCGTTTTTCCTTCGACAGCAAGTTTCTTCTCAAATTCTCTCTTTGCCTGCCTTATCAATGCCTTGCATTTAACTTGCCAATGCTTGTGCTGTTTACAGTTTTTGTCATTTGACTCTTTTTTCCATTTCCTGAAAGATGCTTTTTTGGCAACAACAGGCTCTCTGACCTCACCTTTAAACCATGCTGGCAGTTTTTTGGACTTCCTTCCGCTTTTCTTAAAGCATGGAATACAGCTGGTCTGGGCTTCCAAGATAGTATTTTTAAACAACACCCAAGCTTGATGTAAGTCTTTAACGTTTGCAACTGCTCCTTTTAGTTTTTTCTTAACTATTTTCCTCATTTTATCATAGTCTCCCTTTCGAAAGTTAAAAGGTAGAACTGTGGATTTCCTTACTATCCCTCCTCCATTAATTAAATCAAACACGCTCATGCTATGATCACTATTGCCAACTGGCCCCAACATCCTTATTTCCTGTACCATATCTGGTGTTCCACTAAGGACTAGGTCCAATATGGCTTCCCCTCTGGTCTTGTCATGAACCAGCTGCTCCAAGAAGCAGTCATTTATTTCATCTAGGAACTTTATCTCCCTAGCATGTCCTGCCGTGACACTGACCCAGTCAATACTAGGGTAATTGAAATCACCCATTATTATTACTGTGCTGTAACTTTTGTTAGCTTCCTTGATTTCTTTGAGCATTTCATGATCCATTTGTTTGTTCTGTCCAGGCAGTCGATAGTACACCCCCACCGCCATCGCCTTCCCCTTTTTACATGGAATTTCAGTCCATAGAGATTCTACAACAAATTTTGTTTCCTGCAAAACCTTAATCTTTTCTGACTCAATGCCCTCTCTAACATAGAGCGCAACCTCTCCACCAATTTGATCTGCTCTATCATTATGATATAGTTTGTACCCAGGTATCACAGTGTCCCATTGGTTGTCCTCCTTCCACCATGTCTCTGAGATTCCAGTCATATCTGACCTCTCATTTAGTGCTATATATTCTAACTCTCCCATCTTAGTTTTCAGACTTCTAGCATTTGTATAGAAGCATTTTAGAGGCTGTATTTTATTCATATTAATCTGGCTATTGGTAGGCATGGGTAATTTGGAATCTTTAAGCTCTGTCTGCTCCATACTCAAGGGCATTTGGGCTACTTTACTCTTTTTTGGAACCTCTCAGTTTTTGGTAGTATCCTTCAAGGATACATTGTTCCGAACCATGTGCTCTTGGTCAACTGTCGACTTTCCCCTATCTCCAGACAACAACAATAATGTGTATCTTCGAGTCAGTGCTGACTTCTGATGACCCATCATCTGTTTTTTTTGGCAATGTGACTGGAAGTAGATTGCCAAGCCTTTCTTCTGAGGCAATGGGGAGGGTAAAGTTACTTGCCCAAGGCCACAATGAATGTTAGTGGGAATCAAAATAGCCTCTTGGTTACCAAGCCAGACATATCCTATCTTCAGACATATCCTATAAAATACAAGGGGGAGGGGAGGATCAAGCCTATCCTGAATATCTTTTCTTATGGCTAGTGTCCTCTTGGCCCTGACTAGAGATACATTTCTTAAGTGTTTTCCATATTACAGGAGCTCCCTAGTTTTCATTCCAATTTTCCTCATTTTCCTTACTCCATCCCCATACTTAGCTTCATAAAGGATCCAAGGTCCTCAGTACTGCAGTGCCCCAGTACTGTGCATTATACCAGCAGAATCCATATTATTGTACCCCACTATGTCTCTTGTGATTTGTTGATCCTGTTTTCATAGGAGAGATTGAATGTGTAGCTGCCATGGTTAAAACCAGAATTAGGTGAGTCTACCTGTCTAAATGACAGTAATCTAGTTGGTAGCTCATTATCTGGTTATATGAATAATTTTAGATTTTTTTCTCCCTGTCTAATACACAGAATCTGATGCATCCAAGAATTCAAAGGTGCATGTGAGAGACTAGGAAGAAGAGAATGTGTCTGATGACAGATTTCCTTCTCCCTCGATGGCCTTGCCCTTAATTCTGATCCCTCTCAGTTTCATCAGTTTATCATTAACTAGCGTAGCAGGGAGGTCCTTTCTCAAGAATTAAGCAAGAAAAGAGACTGAAGCCAGCCCCAGGTTTTTTTCAGCCTATCCTGGTCATATTTCTGCGCAGTAGCAGTAAGGTTTAATTGTATGCCAGGGAAAGATGTCCTGAAAGTGGTAACTCACAAGCATATGTGTTCTCACACTGCTCAGCCTAATTCAATGGGTGGGATGGTTTTACATTCTCCAAAAGTGATGAGAGAAACAGAGAAAGTGTTAGTAGATGAGGGAACTTTGGTTCCACCATTCCTGCCTATTGTGTTGTCACAAGTCTCACTCGATTACTGATCCTGTCCCTCCTTCACTATGGTCCCTTTGTGTCTGTCCCATGCATGTTTGACATTTGCTCAGTCTTGGATCCTACAACCTCTGCTGGCAGTTTATTTCAGATGTTCAGCACTCTTTCAGTGAGAAAGTATTTTCAACATTGCTTTGGAGCAGTGGTTCTCTACTTTGTCCTTGGGACATACCCAGCCAGTCGGTTTTCAGGATAGCTAAAGGCTGTTAGTGTAGCTGGATTTAAAAGAGGTTTGGACAAGTTCCTGGAGGAAAAGTTTATAAACCATTATTAAAGACGACTGAAGTGTTCATAACAAGGAACCAGACCTTCACTCCACCTATGATTAGGGTAAGAAATACTGAACTGATGACAAAATAGGAAGTACGCTATCTCAGAATCACCATGGACCAATGACTCAGTATGCAGACTCACATAAACAATGTTCCATTTCGTTCCTTCAGCCCAGTCCCAGCACCTTTTGGTAGTCACGCCCCTCCAGCAGCTTGGAGACTGGGCATGTCATGATTTTCATGACCTTCCCTTAGATATGCTGCTGGCTCCACCCCCAGCCTTCAGTATCTCAGTCTCCAAGCAGCTGGAGGGATGCGATTCCCAATCAGAACTCGCTGAAGAAACAGAGAGCTTTATTTTTCTGTAGTTTTCTTTAGTTTTTTCTCTAATTGTCCCAAAACCATACAGGGAGATAAGAGCACAGGTCCAACAGCAGGGGCAAGGCAGATTGGGGCTGCCCTTTGGTGCTCAGCGCTGCACTTCTGAGGCCAAACAAAAAAAAACAAAAAAACAAGTCTGTCGGCAGGACTGGTACTACTCCCCTGAAGGGAAGGTGGTACGGCAGAGTGCTCAACAGGTCATGCAAGCCAGGGCAGCAGAGAATGGCACTGAGTCAGAGTTGGGTGCTCAGCCACAGTGGCAACTTGTAATGGCAGCTTCAGAATTTGGCAGGAGACCAGGTACATTGGCAGTCTTTGCCGCTCCCAGCCAAAACATAGAGGAGATGATCCAGGCGGGGCAGTAGCTGGGCAACCTGGGGAACGTCTGAGTAAGGCAGTGGGGGAGAGCTGGGGTGTGATGAGACCGCAAGGTTTTCGTGAGGAGAGATAGCGGTGGCCATTTTAAAAGTGCGGGAGCCGGGGTCTGAAGCGGCAGCAGCGTGGTAGACAGGCAGCCCCTAGAGGAGTGTGCTCTCTCTGTTCTGGGAGGTCTTTTGGCCATTAATAGGCTTGGGTGGGGGGAGTACTAGAACATAAGAACATAAGAACATAAGATATGGGTCAGACCAAGGTCCATCAAGCCCAGTATTCTGTTTCCAACAGTGGCCAATCTAGGTCACATGTACCTAGCAGTTTCCCCAAGAGACACAAGTTCCACAATGCTTGTACTGGGTCAAGCATTGATATCTTCGGTCACTTCTTAATAATGGTTTATGGACCTTTCCTCCAGGAACTTGTCCAAACCTTTTTTAAACCCAGCTACACTAATAGCCTTTACTACATCCTCCAGTAACAAATTCCAGAGTTTGATTACACATTGAGTGAAAAAATATTTTCTCTTATTAGTCTTAAATAATTTACCCTGTAGCTTCATTGCATGTCCCCTAGTCTTTCTATTTTCTGATAACATAAACAGTCAATCTACGTTTACCCGTTCCACTCCATTCATTAATTTATAGACTTCTATCATACGTCCCCTCAGCCATCTCTTTCCAGGTTAAAGAGCCCTAACTTTTTTAGCCTTTCTTTATAGGGGTATCCTTCCATCCCCCTTACCATTTTGGTGGCTCTTCTCTGAACCTTTTCTAAAATCGCTATATCCTTTTTAAGATACGGCGACCAGAATTGCACACAATATTCAAGGTGCGGTCTCACCATGGAACGATATAGAGCAGGGGTCTCAAACACGCGGCCCGCGGGCCGCATGCGGCCTGCGAGACAACTTTGTGCGGCCCGCGACGGCGGAAAACCAAAAATCCCCCAAAACCCTGGCTTCTGCTGCTGCCGTTGCCGCCGTGGCAGCAGCAGAATCAATTGTCAAATTAAAAAAAAAACTGACTTCTGCTGCTCAAGCAGCTGTCCTGCGGCCCCTTTCCCTCTGCCCGGAGATCCGACTCTGCTCTCAGCGGCGTGCTTTTCAAGCCGCGAAGAGAGTATTCCCCTCTCGCGCGGCTTGAAAAACCGCGCGAGAGGGGAATACTCTCGTCGCGGCTTGAAAAGCACGTCGCTGAGAGCAGAGTCGGATCTCCGGGCAGAGGGAAAGGGGCCGCAGACAGCTGCTTGAGCAGCAGAAGTCAGTTTTTTTTTAAATTTGACAATTGATTCTGCTGCTGCCACGGCGGCAACGGCAGCAGCAGAAGCCAGGGTTTTGGGGGTTTTTTTGTTGGCCAGTAATGAGCTATGGAGGGGCTGACTGAACTGGAAGTGGGCTATTGGCAGAGGGGGGAGGGGGGGGGGTTTATGACTGGTAATGGGCTATGGTGGGGGCTAGGACTGGAAATGGGCAGATGGGGGTTAGGACTGGAAGTGGGCTATTGGCAGGGGGGGTTATGACTGGTAATGGGCTGGGGGGGGTTATAACTAGTAATGGGCTATGGTGGGGGCTAGGACTGAAAATGGGGTGATGGGGGTTAGGACTGGAGGTGGGCTGATTGGGGGGTTAGGACTGGTAATGGCCTATGAGGGGAGGTAAGACTGAAAATGGGGTGATGGGGGATACGACTGCAAGTGGGCTATGGGGGGGACTAGGACTGGTAATGGGCTATGGGGGGGGTAAGACTGAAAATGGGGTGATGGGGGGGTAAGACTGGAAGTGCGCTATGGGGAGGTTAGGACTGGTTATGGGCTATGGGGGGTCTAGGACTGGTAATGGGCTGGGGGGGTTGCTAGGACTGGAAATGGGCTGAGTGGAAGGGGGGCTTGAACTGCAAATGGCTGATGGGGAGGGGGGCTTGGAATGGAAATGGGCTGTGAGGGGAGGGAGCTAGGATTGGAAATGGGCTGATGGGGGGCTAGGATTGGAAATGGGCTGATGGTGAGGCTAGGATAGGACTGGAAATGGACTGATGCAGGGACTAGAAAGGAGCAGATGCTGGGTGGGGCTGGAACTAGAAGGGAGCTGATGTTGGGGGAGGATTAGAATGGGATGGAGCTGGGAAAGTGAAATGGAGAGGGGAAAAATATTTTGTCTGGAAGAGAAGACAAATCTACAATTGGCCAGGTATTGGGAGAGTAAGTGGGGATTGAGGATGGAGGGGTAAAATTTGAGTGGATGAAATAGGAATGAGGAAAGAGCAAAAGGAGAAAGATTAGTATGTTAAAGCAGATGTAGAGAGAGAGAATGGAAAAAAACTAGAAGAGAGAAGAAAGGACAAATGGACAGCAGACGATGGAGATAGCAGAAGACACGAAGAAACCAGAAGTGGCTGGAGCAATTGCAACTGAAAAAAAATGCACAAAAGGTAGAAAAATATCTCTTTATTTTGAATTTATTAACTGGAATATGTCAGCTCTGGGAAATGTGCATCATTAATGTCTGTGCTTTGGTACAAGAAATTATTTATAGTTTTATTTCTACAGTGCTGAGGTATTTTGTGTAATTCCTATTTGACATTGCTACTTGTTCTCTTTTCCCAGTAGGTCATGTATTGTTCTCTGAAATGTATTGATTTAATATTTGCAGTTGTGCCTTTTGATAGGTAGGGTCTGGTGCTTTGTGAGTCCTGGTAGTGCTGTTATGATACGGGGGGTTTGCTATGGGTTCCAAATGGGCAGTGTTAGTAGTAGTTCCTAATGTGCCTGGCGGTTGGCACTGGATTATAGTAATATAGAAATTTTCTAGTCTTTCTTTATCCATGCACTCATTATGCAACATTATGCAAATATTTATGCAAATGAGGCCCCTTATGCAAATGAGGCCCGTGTCTTATGCGGCCCCCGGGTTACTTTACAAGTCCTCATTCGGCCCTCAAAGCAATTTGAGTTTGAGACCCCTGATATAGAGGCATTATAATATCTTTTGTTTTATTTTCCATTCCTTTCCTTATCATACCTAGCATTCTATTTGCTCTCTTGGCCGCCGCTGCACACTGGGCCGAGGGTTTTAACATGGTATCCACAATGACGCCTAAATCTTTTTCCTGGGTGGTGGTTCCTAATGTGGAACCTTGCATCGTGTAACCATAGTTTGGGTTGTTCTTCCCTAGGTGCATAACCTTGCACTTGTCCACATTAAATTTCATATGCCATTTTGATGCCCAGTCTTCCCATTTATCAAGATCCTCTTGCAATTTTTCACAATCCTCTTGGGTTTTAACAACTTTAAATAGTTTTGTGTCATCTGCAAATTTGATCACCTCACTCGTTATTCCACATTCCAGGTCATTTATGAATATGTCAAAAAGCAGCGGACCCAGCACAGATCCCTGGGGTACACCACTATTCACCTTTCTCCATTGGGAAAATTGGCCATTTAACCCTACCCTCTGCTTTCTATCTTTTAACCAGTTCCTGATCCACAATAGTACACTACCTCCTATCCCATGACTCTTTAGTTTTGCCAAAAGTCTCTGATGAGGGACCTTGTCAAAGGCTTTCTGAAAGACCTCTATAACAAGCAGATTTAAAAGAAAAAAAAAAGAAATGCCTGCAAGATAGACCTGTGAGGCCTGTGGGGTTCAGTTTCAGCAGCTGGGTTCTTCAAGAGCTTTGAGGTGGAATCCAGGTCGGCAGAAGTAGAGTTGCAGGGGAATGGTTCTAGCAGGTCTCCACATGCGGCAGCAGAGCCCCAGGTACCAGAGCCCGTGGTAGCCCCAAGTGCAAAGACAGGAGATGGAGAAGGAAAGGCATCTCTCCTGGCAAAGGCGCCCAAGGGCAAAGGGAAGAAGGAAGCAATGGTGAAAGGCGTGTAAGACCTGCAGGGGGTAGGCAGTCTGGGAGATATCTCATCAGAGTTTTACTCCTCCTACATAAAGCATTGTGTTTGAAACAAGGCGCCCCAGAGAAAATGGTACTACCAAGCAGTGGTACTAAGCGCCCAGTAGAAGCCATTAGGGCACTGGAAGAAGCAGACGAGGAGCCGAGTCCCAGTAAGTGTTAGGTGGAGGACGCTGTCTGGGAGGACACTCCACATGACGTGGAAAACCAGGAGGAGGAAGACCCCCAAGAGCAAGGTTTGTAGGAAGGTGAGATTCCGCAGGCTGAGGAATCCCACATTATTTGAGTCTTCTGTAGGGAGGAACTGGTGGTCTTAATAGCACAGTCAGCTAAGGCATTACATTTTCACTTGGAGGCACTGGAGGAAGAGGAACCTATAGAAGATCTGCTCTTCCAAGCCATAGATTGGTGTGGCGCATGTTCCAGAAAGAATGGGACATGACAGAAGGACCGCTTAGGGATACTCGAACAATAGGTCGGGTGTACCCTCTCCCAGAGCGGGATAGAGAACTCTTTCGCACACCTAGAGTGGATGCAGCTGTTTCGGCGGTGACAAAGAAGATCACGATACCAGTAGAGGGTAGCTTGGCCCTGAAGGACGTTCAGGATCGGAAGCTAGAAATGCTATTGAAGCAGGCATTTGAGACATAGGCCCTCTTGTTGCAGGCATCGGTGTGCGGCGCATTTGTGGCCCGGGCTGTCTCCGCTGGACGCAAGGAATCGGTGGAGAGGCGGAAGTGAGCAGGGTCAGCCGCCAGAGGTGGCCAAGCTAGAGTCAGGGGCGGCGTATCTAGCAGATACCTTCTATGACCTGACTTGCTGTATGTCCGAGGGTATGGCTTCAGTAGTAGCAGCGAGATGCTACTTGTGGCTCCGTAATTGGTCAGCAAATGTGTCGTCAAAGTCCTGGCTGAGCAAGCTGCAATTCAGGGGCAAGCTCTTGTTTGGGGAGGACATAGAGAAGCTGGTCAAGGACCTATGAGAGACTAAAGATGGTTGCTTACGGAAGGACAAGTGAAAGTTGGATCGCTCAGCCACCAAGGAAGAGGACAGGCAAGAGAGTTTAGGCAGTTTAGATCGTTAAGGTATACCCCGTACCAGAGAGACCGCTTCCCATCGAGGGGCCCTTCCTTTCAAGGCTTCCGAGGCTCGGGAAGAGGATTTTACTCTTACGCCTTGGCAGCACCTAAGAAGCAGCAATGAGGCGAGGATGAGCCAGGCGGACCAAGTTCCTGTAGTGGGTCGCTTATAGCAATTTTATGACATTCTGGATCCGAATCATGACTGACTGATGGGTGCTAGAAGTCATAAGAGAGGGATATGCACTGGAATTCACCCAGCCTCTCAAGGAGGCCTTTATCGTCTCCCCCTGCAAAGCCTGGAGGAAGTGAGAGGCGGTACAGGTTACAGTCCAACGGCTGCTGGAGCTTCGAGCAGTGGTACCAGTGCCCCAAAGCCAGCAAGGTTGTGGTCGATACTTCATCTATTTCATAGTCCCAAAGAAGGATGGTACGTTTCGGCCCATCCTGGATCTCAAATACTTCAATCAGGCTGTGAGGATGCTGCATTTTCGCATGGAGATGTTGCGGTTCGTGATAGTGACAGTACGACAAGGGGTGTTCTTAACATCCCTCAACCTCACAGAGGCACGTTTACACATTGCAATACAAACAGAGCATCAGCAATACCTGTGGTTTGCAGTTCCAGGAGGATATTTCCAGTTTTGAGCCTTGACCTTTGGGCTGGCAACAGCTCCACAGACCTTCATCAAAGTCATGATGGTAGTGGCGGTGGCCTTACAGCAGGAAGGCATCCTAGTTCACACTTGTCTCGATGATTGGCTTAAAAGGGCAAAGTCTCTAAAGGAGAGCGGGAGAGTGACCTCCAGAGTCATCCAGTTCCTCCTGAGCCTAGGATGGGTGGTGAACTATGCCAAGAGTCAGGTCATGCCATCACAGGACTTCGAGTATCTTGGTGCTCGCTTTCAAACAAGCTTGGGCAGAGTGTCTTTTCCATTGGCCAGAGCCCACAAGCTCCAAGGGCAGGTCCAGCGGTTCCTGCAGCTGCAGTGGCCGTCAGCATTACACTACCTGCAGGTGCTGGGTTCCATGGTGGCATCAATAGACATGGTTCCGTGGGCACGGGTGCATGCGACCATTGCAGAGGGCTCTCCTGCACAGGTGGTCAGCGCAGGTCCACCCCCTATCTCACCATCTTCCTTGTACATCAGAGGTGTGGAATACACACAAATGGTGGTTAAGGGACCGCTGCTGAAAGGGATGCCATTGGAGGTCCCTCACTGGGTACAGCTCACGACGGATTCCAGCCTGGTTGGCTGGGGAGCTCATTGTGAAGGCCAGTTTCTACAGGGACTGTCGTTGGAACGAGAGGCACAGTGGCCCATAAACCAGCTGGAGTTGCAGGCCGTCTTTCTGGCCCTCCAAGGCTTCCAGTGCAGGTTAGAGTGGAAAGCCATTAGGGTGTTCTCAGACAACTTGGCAACAGTAGCATACATCAACCGACAGGGCGGAACAGGCAGCATACATACAACTGGAAGACTAGTTGGGAGCCTTGATGACGTGGGTGGAAAAGAATCTCTTTATGCTGTTGGCGGTGCACGTGGCAGGGCGGGAAAATGTGCAGGCGGACTATCTCAGCAGAATGAGGATTGACCCGGCAGAATGGAGGCTCAATCAAGAGGTATTCGACTAGGTGGTGTGTCGGTGGAGGCAGCCCATCATGGATCTGATGGCGACCTACGATTCAAGCAAAGTGGCAAGGTTCTTCAGCAGAAGGCGGGAGCCTATGTTGGAAGGCCTGATGTGCTAGTACAAGCATGGCCCACGGAAGGGCTGCTGTATGTCTTCCCACCTTGGCCACTCATCGGTAGGGGTAGTGCAGAGGATAAAAGTCCATCCGGGTTGGGTATTGCTGATCGCTCCATATTGGCTGAGGCATCCGTGGGATGTGGATCTGAAGTGCATGGCGATCGACAGACCATGGCATTTGCCCTTGAGAGAGGACCTGTCGTATTAGGGCCCTGTATGGATGCCGCAGGTGGATCGGTTATCGCTTACAGCATGGCTCTAGAGAGGACACATTTAAGAAAGAGGGGCGATAATAGGAACATTGCTAAAGGTGTGCAGACGGTCAACATCGCTGGCATACATCCTGGTATGGTGAGTTTTTGAGCACTGATGCCAGGAGCAAGGGCTTTTGACAATGAAATATGCGATGCCGGAGGTACTCTCCTTTCTTCAGGCAGGACTGGATAAAGGCTTGACTTGCAGTTCCTTGAGAGTGCAGGTGGCGGCCCTCTTGTGCTATAGGGTGCGCATGGGGGCACGGTCCCTAGCCTCACATCCAGACGTAGCTCGTTTTCTTAGAGCAGTGAAGCAGTTGAGGCTACTTCTGCGATTGACAGTGCCACCTTGGGATTTGAATTTGGTGGTGTTGGTTCTGTCCGAAGCGCCATTTGAACCATTAGCATAGTGCACTTTGAAGGATTTGACCTTAAAGGCCATCTTTTTGATAGTCATCTGTTCGGCCAGAAGGGTGTCCGAGCTCCAAGTCTTATCGTGTAGAGAGCCGTACCTGGTTATGTCAAAGGATAAGGTGGCCCTAAGGACAGTGCCTTCCTTTGTGCCGAAGATGTGCTCAGATTTCCACCTGAACCAATGGGTATCTGTACCGGGCTTCTCGGGAGAGGAAGGAGCGCCGGGAGCGGATTCTTCGTTGCGAAGCTTGGATGTGCGTCGGATGTTAAAGAGGTACTTGAAGGTCACCAAGGCCTTTCGTAAGATTGTCTATTCGTCTTATTTGGAGGGCCACGAAAGGGGACGACGGTGTCCAAAGCATCTGTTTCCAGATGGATTAGAGAGGCCATCTCTTTGGCTTACCTTCTGCATTGGAAACTAGTGCCCAATGGTTTGAGAGTGCATTTGACACGAGCCCAGGCAGCGTCGTGGGTGGAGTTTGGCCTGGTGCCGCCGGTCAACATTTGTAGAGCGGCTGCTTGGGCCTCTTTGTCGTCCTTTGTGAAGCATTACTGGTTAGATGTTCAAGCGTCAGAGGAGGCTTGTTTTGGCTCAGTGGTGCTGCAGACCAGATTAGAGGGTCCATCCCGGGATTATTACTGCTCTGGTACATCCCAAAGGTGCCAGGACTGGACTGGAGGAATGAAATGGAAGAAGAAATTTAGACCTTACCTGCTAATTGATGTTGTTTGAGTGACTCCAGTCTGGTCCCGATTCCCTCCCTAAGGCTAACTCTTAAACATTGTTCCCCGGGGGTAAAAATTACACCTACTTTAGGGGGCATAGATCTGGGGAGCGTTCAAAAAAAAAGAAAGAGCAGAAGAATACAGGAAGAGGAAAGAGATACAGCAGAAGTGGTGCTGGGGGGGAAGTTAGGCAAAGTCAAGACGGTGAACAGGGGATCGACATCTGGTCTCCTGCGAAAGGCTAGCGCCCTTGACAGGTGAGCATATTTGATTCTCCTTCCCTGGTGGGGAGAGCGGTTTACCGTTGGTTTCTTTTTCAGTTCTACAAGTTCATGTTTTAACTGTTTTTGGTTAATAGTTCCGTGAGTCTGCTTTGTTAACGGGATACTGAAGGCTGGGGGTGGAGCCAGTAGCATATCTAAGGGAAGGTCATGAAAATCATGATATGCTCAGTCTCCAAGCTGCTGGAGACTCGTGACTACCCAAAGATGCCGGGACTGGACTGGAATTGCTCAAAGAACTGCAGGTAAAGTCTAATTTCTTCTTACCAAGGCACTGTATCATAAAATGAGAGCTCTTTGACACTTACGTCCACTACTAGAGGCGCCAGACATCTGCACCATTTTCCAGGCACTACTACTTCCGCACTTTGACTATGCTAACATCATACTCCAAGGCCTACCAAGAAGTAAACTACAGCCACTCCAAAGGGCCATGAATGCAGCAGCTCGAACCTTGCAAGTATCATCTAGATATGAGCATGTCACGCCCATCTTAAAGCAATTACACTGGCTACCAATATCAAGCCACTTAAAATATAAAACTTTACTTGCTTACATTTAAGGTACTACATAGCCTATCCACAGCCTCCCTCTCAGCCATCATATGCATGACTCCTCAAAGCAGAGCAAGGAGAAATGGAATGGTTAATACAATCGTAAACCCCTCAGCAATAACAAAAAGTACCCAATCTGCTAAGAACTGGGCATTCTCATTATGCGCACTAACACTATGGAACTCTTTCAACCTCGATCTGAACAGTCTCTGACATGTCAGCCTTCAGAAAGGCAATAAACACTCATCTGTTCCACCTCTGCTATGACCATGTAATATACTCTCACAGACCAGCCAATCTCGGCATAGACTACTGTTATGCGAAGCCCCCAGGAAACAGGTTTCATTATGTAAGATAGCTGTTATCCCAGTTGACACCCCTGTTCAATGTAAAACATTAAATGTCATGATTTCAAAAGAGTGCAGTATATAAAAATAAATAAATAAATAAAGTGGACCGAGAAATCTACTGTTTATCCCTGGGATAAGCAGCATAGAATCTGTCTACCTTTTGGGGTCCTGCCATGTATTTGTGACCTGAATTGGCCACTGTTGGAAGCAAGATACTGGGCTTGATGGACCATTGGTCTGACCTAGTATGGCAAGTCATATGCTCTTATCTTCTTATACATTTGCACACAATGGAGGCAGCACATGCAAATTTGTCATTTTTCATTGTGGATATCCTGAAAACCTAACTAGCTGCATGTGCCTGAGGACCATAGTGAGAACTTCTGCTTAGGAATCTCCCCACCTTCAGTCTCACACAATGATTCTTTGTCCATGAGCTCTTCAGTTTGTGCAAAATGCCTCCATCTGGTATTTTATTGAAGCCTGCTAAATATTTAAATGTTTGTCTTGTATATCTTGTATCTAAATTCAAGAAAACATGGGACAAGCACAGTTGATCTCTGAGGGAGAGGAATGGATTGTGGAGCTTAGCAATTAGAATAGATGGATGGAATGGATAAAGGATGGGTCTTTATTTGCCAACATTTTCTCTGTTTCTGTGTTTTCTTCTAGAGAGCACCTCTCTTTCTATTTATAGCTTGCGGTACAGTCTCTGCACCATTTTGTTGGCCTTCTTTTTGAAGTGCCTTGATCTTGTCAATGTCCATTGTTACATGTGGTCTCCTGAACTGAACATAGTCCTCAGGATAATGCCTCTTCAGTAATCCATTGCTTTCTTAAGTAGGCTACTGATACAAAGGAGAGAGCTATGAATCTTAAAACAAAGATACCATCCAGATATGAGTGAAACAGAAAGGTAGGCGTGTCATCCAGATCATGATGATGCCTAAAGGCCCTGGTGTGGTTCCTCCTACATGAGCCCTCATCATTAGCTCATCTGAGTTCTTGCCTGGGCACAATGAGGTGTTTCTCAGAACCACATGTTTGTGTTTTGATTACATCATGCGCACACAAATAAAAATTGTGCCCTCCACCCATGTACGCCAACCCCAGCAGTGTTAACACATGCTCTCCAATGCATGTCCCACAGAACAGTACACATCACATACACGCATGCAGACAGTAGGGAACAAAGGGTCATTGTTGAGCTCAGTATGAGGAAACTGGAACATGACCTGGCAGTAATACTACTACTACTCAGCATTTGTATAGCGCTACCAGTCGTATGCAGTGCTGCACAGACATGTAAGAGACAATCCTTGCTCATCAGAGCTTACAATCTAGTCAAGACAAAACACAAAACACAGTAGGCAGGGGTAAAACAGGGAGAGGAAAGGAGATCAGGTGAGTCAAGATCCAAAAGCAGCAGCGAAGAGGTGAGCTTTCAATCTGGATTTGAAGAGGGCCAGAGAAGGCGCCTGATGTACAGACACAGGTCATTTGTTCCAGGCATAAGGTGCAGCAAGGTGAAAGGAGCGAAGTCTGGAGTTAGCAGTAAAAGAGAAGGGCACAGATAGAAGCAGTTTGCTAGAAGAGCAGCGTTCCTGAGAGGGGTTATAAGGAGAGATAAGAGATGAAAGGTACTGAGGAGCCGCAGAGTGAATGCATTTATAGGTCAGCAGGAGAAGTTTGAACTGGATGTGGAAACGGATGGGGAGCCAGTGAAGTGACTTGAGAAGAGGAGTGATATAGGCATGATGAGGATGGCGGAAGATTAGCCGCACAGCAGAGTGTTGAACAGATTGAAAGGGAGAGAGATGATTCAAAGGGAGACCAGCGAGGAGTAGGTTAAGGTAGTCAAGACGGGAGGTGATTAAGGAGTGGATAAGCGTTTTAGTAGTGTGTTCAGAAAGGAAGGGGCGGATTTTGCTAATGTTATAGAGAAAGAAATGGCAGGTCTTAGCTACGAGATGGATGTGTGTGGAGAAAGAGAGAGAGGAGTCAAAGACAACCCCCAGATTGCGGGCCGAGGAATACTACTTGTTTTCAGTATTCTGAAAACAAGTGGGCCTCAACAGCTGGGGTAGCCTTGTGGCAAAGGGACCATGCCAAGGCCACTTCAGGACAACAGGAGCCACTTGGTTGCTGAAGCTTATTGGGAATAGAGGAATCATGGGGTGATTGCAAGGGAATGGGGTTGAGGGAGCAATAGGGTCAACCCGTCCAGTATCTCCATACCATGACAGGGTATGTTGGAGATGATCTCAATCTCTTTCACTGGTAGTTTCACTGTGAGAAAACTGCTGGGACTTCTCAGATGGGAGTGGCTCACCTAGGGGGGAAGTTTAGGTTCAGGGGGCTACTAGCTGATAGGAACAGCCATAATCAATATAAACACCCCTGTTCTTTTTGCAGACCTTTCAGGAGTGGCTTGACTGCTAGTGGTTCTCATTTTAATTTGTGAAATCAAATTATAACCATTATTATCTCAGGTTTTTGCTCTATCTACCCCTCTCCTCATTAGTTTCTTCTCCCTTCTTTCTCATGATACATCTATGTGCTTCAATCTGGAAATGTGTTAAATAATCAAAGATCGCACCAGCGCATTTCCTGCTGAAATCAGATGAAAGCCGCAAACCCGAAGAAAACGGATTATTATTCTTTGCAGGGTGCGATGTCCTGTCCAAGTGAACATCTGCCCACTCATAATGTACATCTCCATGGATCTCGTGAAGCTCCTCTCACTGCTCCTTAACCTCCAAGTGAGTTCAGTTCTGAAATAGCAACTTGTTTATGAAGTGAAAAAATTAACCCAAATCTGCTTTACCGGCATTTTGGACGGTTTGAGTGTGCGAGAGACCAAGGTAAAGGCCAGAAGCAGACTTTATGAAATGAGGTGAGGATCCTGCGTGTATGCACATCAAAAGCCAAGAGCGGAGTTCATGGAGTGGGATAAAGCAGAGATATTCAAAGAATGCACAAGAAGCAGATATTTTTCTGTAGAAAGTTCTAGAACAAGAAGAAATACACTGAGAAGGAACATAGAAAATATTGCTTCACAGAAAGGCGGATGAAATGCATGGAATGGCCTCCCAGGGAGATGGTGGAGGCAAAAACAGTAAGAGAGTTCAAGAAAACCTGGGAAAAGTGCAGAGGATCCTCAGTGATGATGAATTGAATGGAAACCAGAGATCAACCGGGGTCTATGGCATATCACCAGAAAATAAATTGAGCAGAGACTAAATGGGCCTCTTGGTTCTTATCTGCCAGCACAGTCTCTGTTTACATGATTCTGTTCTCAATGAAATTTAATGATTACCTGCCATTGAAAATAGTTTTGCTAGGCACCAAATGTGTCCTGAGGAGATTGTAAAGGGAGGATATGAAGACTTTTTCCCCTTTGTCGTCCACTAAATGATAAGATGGAGGATTGTGGCTGTGATGCATGATCTTTCATTGCCAGCCATCTCGCTAGCACAACATTCTTTTTGATCAGTCTACAATACCCGTCAAAATTAAGTGACAACTTTCCCTAGCCCTCTCTATCCTAGCTTTGGGAGCAGCCCATAACCCTCTGTAGATACTGATTTAAGTTTTCCTTTTTTTTTCTAGTGGGTCAATGCAGTGTTTTAGTGTTATGTTTGAGGGATGGAGGTTGTAGATTCCCCTCCTAACCTCAAATACTGAGATGATTCAGAAGACGTTTTGTCTTATTAATTGTATAATGTTAGCAGGTGTATGCATGATAGACCATCTCTGCTTTAAGATGCTTACAATCTAATAAATGCAGATAGACAGACAAGACGTAGAGGCAAAACATATGAAGAGGAATGTCTCTGAGTCAAAACAGCGGAGCCGGCTGCAAGGAGAGAGGAAAGAACAGCCCAGGGATACATTGAGTTTGGGGATATAAAGCCGCAAAAGTGAGTTAACAGGTCTGGTTTAATTGAAGACAGGGACCAATTAATCTAATTGGGTCAAGCTGTCAGAACTGAATCTTTGCCCAACAAAGCATTAATCTGTATATGAAAAAGAGGGAATGGGGTGGGCAGGTGAGGTGAGGGGCAGAGAGGGAGAGGGATTTTAGGTAGGATCCATCGACTCCTTGTAAGGTACCCTACATTCCAGTGCAAATTCTGCAGCTTCTGTTCAACTCAAAAAGTCGTAGAAACATTTAAAATACCAAATCTCTTGTAACACATTTTCCCTCTGAATATCAGGTCTTTTAAATGTGGCCATTTCAGTCTCAACCCTTTTTAACAGTGCAGCATTAATGTGTCTTATTTCTTAACCCAGAAACCATAGTTACTCAAGTGTATTTTTATTTGGTATACAACTTTTAGAGCAAACACCAAAGCGGTTTATATAGGTTAAATAGGGTTGGCGCTACCCTTAAACGAACTAGGCAGTTACCTAGAGCACCACGTCTCCAGGGGCACTCATTTCTGCCGCTGCCACCCCTCTCAGGATTTTCAGCAGTGGCAAGGGTTTACTTTGAAACTTTTGACCCCTCAGACCGCCCATTGCCGACTTACTTTGCAGGAAATCAGCATTGGGGGTCTGAAGAGGGAGAAGCAAACAGCCCCATGGCACCGAAGTTTCAGCGTAAGTGCCATGAGGCAATGGGCATTGGAGGGGCAGGGGGAGCACAAAGAATGAGGTTCATTTAGGGCACCTCATCTCCTGGTACCGGCCCTGAGGTTAAAATCACAAAGTAGAGAAGAACTACAATACAGATAATTCAGGAAGTGGCTGGAACAAAGGTAATCTCCCCTTCTTGTACTGCCCCTATGCCCCACAAATAAGACCTGTCTTCTACCCTGGATGTGGCTTTAGGAACACTTCAGCAGAACTGATTGCAACCAGGTATCATGTTTGGGCTCAAAATAATAAAGTTCAATTTATTGCAAGACACATTCCTCCTCTTCCCATCTACAAATGCCCTTAGAAAACAGACAAGACGTATTATCATGGCAAGAAAAATTACTGAGGCTTTTGGTTTTCAAAGTGGGGAGAGGATATTTAAAACATATATCCATCAGTATTCCTCTCCATAAACCAAACACTGGCTAGCAAACATGGCAGCTATGTGCCTTTCACCTTTCCTCAAACAATATAAGTGAGTTTCGATTTTTTGAATCTGCATGGGAGGGGGAAAGTTCCATCCAAGGATGCAGAAGATGGGGGGAAGAGGAGGCCGTCCCTGCAAAGATGCAACTTGATGAAAGAGGTGCCATCTTTTACATCCAGGTAGCCCTCAATGTTCTACCTGCATGACAGCATCCCATTACAACAGCTCTCTAAGAGGCCCCAAAGGGCCAACATCGATTCATTTTACAGTGCTGGGATCGCCATGGCTGGTGAGGTTAAGGAAGCAGGTGCAGTGGGACTCTGGCTAAGCAGTGTTTGTGAGAAAGTGCCACCAGGACAAAGAAGGAGATGTCCCCTAGGTGTTCGTCTACTCCACCTAGAGGGAAATTCAGTCCTAGCTCTGTGGAGCTTTAGCTGGAGGTGTTTTTTCTGGTCTCCTAACTTGTATTCTTTGGTAGTTGCTGCTGTTGCCCCTTGATATGATCACTCGGTCACAGGAAACACGTCCAAATACCTCCAACATCCAAGTCTGTTATCCTCAGCACTATGCAAAATCCTTTTGAGGCTCCTCAACAAAGTATGTCTTAAAATACATATGTCGTCCCCATTCCTCCTCTCCTTGGAATATCAGATTTGTCAGCTTGCAGGCCTTTAGAAGTGGGTGAATGGGAATAAGACACAGGACCTGTGTATGATTGACATCAACCACTGCTGTATTATAGATTTTACACCATCCCCCTCGCTGTCGCTCTTTTCTTTTGTATCATGGAAATATCAGAGGTCTTCCAATGAGGGTTCAGCAGGCTGATCCAAGCCTGGTTTTGCCCCACTACATGCAGGGAGTTGTAGTTCTGATTTTCCTTATGGAAATCGATGGGAAAATGAGAACAAAATCCATGCATGTGAGGGAAGGGACAGTGGTCAAAACCAGGACTGGGTTAGCCTGTTCAATTTACTTGTGGTGAAGCTGGCAGTCCTCCTCCTGTTGTCTTCTGCTCTTTTGTAGCCTTGCTGTGACATGATCTAGGGCTGTGATTCTCAACCCAGTCCTCAGGACAGACCTAGTCAGTCAGGTTTTCAGGATAGCCACGATGAATATGCATTAGATTGGGATTGGCATACAATGCAGGCATTGCTTGCAAATCTCAGTCATGCATATTCACTGTGGTTATCCTGAAAACCTAACTGGCTGTGTGTCCCAAGGACTGGGTGGAGAACCTTAGGGAGTCCTGAAAGACCATTTCCCTATACCAAACTTGGCTCGCTGTGGCTTGCTGAAAGATCTCTGTGGTTGGTGACAGACAGTGGCTGGAAAAGGATTCAATGCCAAGTTCTCCAAGGCAGCAGGAGTGCCTCACACATGGGCATTTATAATTCAGGCAGTGGCTGGAACAAAGGAAAGCATCAAATGTCTCCCCTTCTCATGCTGAAAGATTTAGGTTCATAAGCCCTTGTAATTACCCATATGCTACTAAGAATGCATTGGCCACTTCTTCAGACTCTCTGGTCTCACCAGCTCATATACCAAGCCGTCTGTCCTCCCATTACCCCAAATTTTCCTATGTATTCTAAAAAGATAAGAGAAATCCCAACAGAATAAATTCAAATTTCAGTTCCTCCAGCATTTATCCATAAAAACAGCCAAGCAGTATCCTCTGCTCCTCTCCCTCAAGGATTTTTAATGATAAGGATCTTGCTTGGGACTGTTTTCCTTTGGATTAATTGTATGAGACTCCCTTTTAAAAAACTGAAAGCTGTCGGCTGCATTAGAGCAGCTTTCAGGATTTTGTTATAAAGAGAATTTGTTTTGCCTCCCAGATATATAAAATGGGAGAAATTTCTTTTTCATGCAGGCCTGAGATGGCCGAAATTTATTTATTTGACAAGTTTTTTTATACCGCCTTTTCCTTCAATCAAAGCGGTTAAAAAGACATCACAAGGTTATACACAGGCAAGGGAAACATGCACTGCTCTGTTCCTTTTTTTGCTGAAGCCCCTGCAAAATCCCCTTATCTTATTGCATCCAATGATCGAGGGGAAGGCTAAAGGATACAGTGAGGATGGGCATAGTTTTGGACAGCAGGGGGCAGCGTGGCATCAGACTGGCCTTGGAAATGGCCCTTCAGCGAAACAACATCACAGACTTGAGTGAGAGCTAGAGAAATCCAGACAGACAAGCAGAGGAAGAGAGGAAGGGGATGAAAAGTGACAGATAAAAAGAGAGAGAGAGAGACAAAGGGGAGAGGGTCTAAAAGAAGTCAAGGGAATGAGGAAGAGAGTCAGGCAGAGGGAAAGGAAGCCAAGAGAGAGTGGGGGGGGGGGGGGGGGGGGATAAGGGAGAGAGTAAGAGAGTGAGCTTTGGTAGATCCAGTGGCGTTGCAGCGATCACCTCTCTGAGGTTGAGACGCTCATCTGTTAATGGAATATTTATGTGATATTTCATCCTGGTGGACAGTGCAAGAGGAACCTGTTGGTTGTACATGTTTTTAATCCCTTCAAAAGTTTAAAAAAAGAAAGAAAGAAAGAAAAGAATTTTCACAGAAGCAGGGCATAGATTAATTTGGCTGATCATGCAAAGAGAACCCGGTCTGTCTGCAGTTTGCAGGGTTGGTATTACAGCTGCCATCTAACCCTAGGTCAGCTAAAAAGGACTGTACCAGTTCTGGATTTGTCCCGCAAAGCATGTTGAGAGTTGTAGTTTTGATTTTTCCATAGATTTTCATAAGAAAAAGGAGAACTACAACTCCGTGCATACATGGGAGAAATCAGGAGTGGATCAGACATTTGGTCGACCTGGGGTGAAGGGGCAAACCCAGCTGATAATACTAATGTCAAGAATCATTTTCCTTCACCTCCTCCCCCCCCCCCCCCGCCCCACTCAGTTCAGCAAAGCTCATCCAGCCCTTAATGCTTCTCCTGTGTTGAAGGGCTTTAACCATTAGCAGTTAGTAAAGTGAATTTTCAGAGGGGATTAGTGCTCAGAGAGAGACAAATATTAAACCAGTATTTATTTCAAAAGGATTGGAGCTGTTGACACTGTGCAAGAAAAGTGAACAAAGTTCTGCCCTTGAGAGCATAGACTCTCTGTTCCAGAAAAGAAGGAATTACCCTCATGAAGAATTTAGGGTTGCCAACTGGCTCCCACTGCGCCTAACAGGCTATATCCAGTCCTGGGTTTACCCCATTGCATGCAGGGATATGTAATTCTGATTTCTCAATTGATCGCCATAAGAAAAGCAAGACTACAAGTCCCTGCATGCAATTGGATAAATCCAGGGCTAGATCAGGGTTGTGGGGCGCATCTGGAGCCAGTTGGCCACCCTAGAAGAATTGGAGCTAGTGACTCTGGACTGGGATTGGCCAACAAGTTCTAGGTCATTGTGGACAGGCTGAGCCAGGCTTGACTTCTTCCAACCTATCACCCCACCCCCATGCATCTCTGGATCTGGAGTTTCCTGCAGTTCATGGGAGAAATCACAATTTCAGGTCCCTAGATGCACTGGTGCACTGCTCATCTTGTCCCTCATGACCTGGAGTATGCTGCTGGGGATGGTAAGTGGCAAGCTCTGGGATATGGAACAAAAAACTGAGTCAAAATGGGATCTGGATCAAACTTGGTTTCATCAGCCCTATCAGACATTGGAACTACAAATCCCAGCATGCTTTGGGTAGGAGTTAAGTAGGACCTCAGAAGGGAGAAGTCTAGACTATTGTAACCTCCTCCTTGCTGGTCTCCCCCTGTCTCATCTCTCTCCTCTTCAATCTATTCAGAACTCAGCTGCTCGACTAATCTTCTGCCAGCCCCATTATACTCACTCGTATAAACTCTCTTCTCAAGTCACTTCATTGGCTCCCCTTCAGTTCCATATCCAGTTCAAACCTCTCCTTCTGACCTACAAATGCATTCATTCTACTGCTCCTCACTACCTTTCCTCTCTCCTCTCTCCCTACACCCCTCCTCGTGAACTCCGCTCTTCCACTGGCCTGCTTCTCTCTATGCCCTTTTCTTCTACTGCCAACTCCAGACTCGGCTCTTTTCACCTGCTGTTCTTTATGCCTGGAACAAACTACTTCCATTGGTATGTCAGGCTTCCTCTCTCCCCTTTTTCAAATGAATGTTAAAAGCTCACCTCTTTAAGGCTGTCTTTAGAGCCTAATCTCCTGTTTTCCTTGTGAGGACTTCTCACTTTCTTTTCTGTACTCTCATCTTCATCTATTGTATTGTCTGTTTTGATTAGATTGCAAGCTCTGACGAGCAGGAACCGTCTTTTATATGTGTCTGTACAGCACTGCTTATGCCTTGTAGTGCTATATAAATGATTAGTAGAAGTAGTAGTAATGCGTGTTGGAATGGTCATCAAGTGATCACAGCACAGTCTGTCTTCACACCTAGGTCTGAATATTTGTGATACTGGAAGGGTGAGGATGTGGAGGAGGAGGAAACCCCACCCCATCCCAGCTGATGGGAACCATGTCTCCATGATGAGTAGGGTGGGGTGACGCACCCAATTATCCACCCCCGCAGGGAAAGAGACACAAAGTATGTCTGTACTAAGACCTGCAGACAGACAACTCATCTTTTGCCTATTTATTTATTTCTTCAGTTCTCTGTCTCTTCTCCCCCTTGAACTTTCACTCCCTCCTTTCTTGCACCTTTCTCCTCTCCCTTCTCTTTTCTTTCCCTTCCTCCCCATCCCTTTCTTCCTCCTTCTCAAACCTCTTGCACCCCAACACTGAGAGTCCATGTGTGTGTGGGGGGGGGAATGTTATTTGACATTCGAAGGGGGAAGTTTACCCCTCTGTGCTATACCCACCTGTGCAGTGGTCTTAGATAATTCTGCTAGTCTGCTCTTGCCATTATGTAGGATGCAGCCAACTGGAGATGCAATGGCATGCCGTCTTACAAGCAGTGATCTCATAACTTGCTTTTCTGTGTTGGTTTCCATACACTCAGTGATTTCACCAGAGCAGGACAGTTTGGTCCTTGCCCAACATAGTGGGATAACTTTATGAGCAGTATCAGGCTTAGAATAAGATGTAGAAACTGCTTCATGGGATTTGTAGCTGGAAATATATTAAGAGAAGGCTCTTTCTTTCCTTTTTTCCTCACATGGGCCTGGATAGTGTTCCTTATAAGTTATGATTTCATGATTACAGAGGTCCCTTCATACCAGCCAGAGGGGGATCCATGTTGTCTGAAAAGCTCACAGATGACTTTTATCATTGGATCAGTTCTATCCTGGCCCGACAGAGAGTGCATTGGAAATTGGGAAGAGTTCACCTTATCTAACTTGTGCTTTGTCTCCAAGGCACATTAATTTGGTTGTCCACCCGCACGTTGGCATTGCCAGCAAGCACAAACATCACACACAGTGGGGTCACAAGCCAAGAAAAATCACAATAGTGTGATACTTCTTCCACAGTGTATAGATTCCTGGCAGGAATTCTAGGCACTATTACTCTAAAACCTGGCTATTGCAGCAGAGCTGGCCAACAGATTCTAAGATGATACTGGTTACCTCAAGTTGGATACGTAGTGGACCCATCTGTGTTTGTGGTGAGATGCATCAAGGGCCCATGCTAAAGGGTTTAGATAAAAATCCACTGAATTCCAGCTGGTACCAGATTGCTGATAATGTTACTGATGCGTACACACAACCTTTGTGAACCAGTCAGATCCAATTCCACCATAGGCTCTCTGTGAAATTTTTGCATGCAACTTTGAAAGGGATGAGAGGGGAACTGCAGAGAAGCTCCTCCAGGAATTTGAAATATTTAGCTAATTCCTGCTTGCTCTGTCAACTTTATTGAAATATTGCATAGTAAACAGAGGGTATGCAGCCTCCTATAAAGCTCAGATCTGACTCTGGTGATCACAGAATTCTTCCTGACTTTTCACTTTGCTTGGATGGTCGTGGTATAACCTGTTCCTTGGAAACCCAGAAAGTCTTAAAGCCTTGTTCTTCAATCCCATTCCTCGAGAGCCACCAACATGTCAGATTCTCAGGTTCTCCCTAATGAATTTGCATGATAGACCATCTCCCATGCTATGTGAATCTATCTCATGCATTTTCATTAGGAATATCATGAAAATGTAGCCCATTGGTGGCCTTTGAGGACTGGGAGGGAAGACCAAGGTCTTAAAGCCACCATGATGGCCTAAATTCTTAATTGATAGTTTTGTGTGCTATGGTTTTCTGTGATACATCATGCCAACTAGAATTAAATGGTAGGCATTGTGGGGTCTGATTCTTGAAGCATGGAACTCCTGGGCTGCTGCCCTATCCCCTGGGGCTGTCCCCATCTCTTTGGGGCATTTAAAAAAAAAAATGTTAAACTTTTTCAGCTAACGCAGCAAATAGCATGGCATTAGCTGCAAACATAAGAACATAAGATATGCCATACTGCGTCAGACCAAGGTCCATCAAGCCCAGTATCCTGTTTCCAACAATGGCCAATCTAGGTCATACGTACCAAGCAGTTTCCTCAAAAGACACAGGTTCCACAATGCTTGTACTGGGTCAAGCATTGATATCCTGGGTCCCTTCTTAATAATGGTTTATGGACCTTTCCTCCAGGAACTTATCCAAACCTTTTTTAAACCCAGCTACACTAACAGCCTTTACTACATCCTCCGGTAACAAATTCCAGAGTTTGATTACACGTTGAGTGAAAAAATATTTTCTTTTCTTTTCTTTTCTTTTCTTAGCATTTCCCTAGCAGATAATGCACCAAATTTGCAGAGAACACAGTGGAAGGGCAGCTTGGATGCAACGAACACCACCCATTGAGATGGCATTACTAGCAACCGTGCTATCAGCAAATCTGATGGTTACTGTGCGTTGCTGAGGCCTGTGGCAGCGTTGCAGACATATCTACTTTCTGCCCTTATTCTGCCCACTAATGAAGAAAACGCACATCTACAGATAGCGCAGAAAATCCCAGCATTGTGTGCCTTTTGTATGCGTTATTTGTTAATGTGGTCAGAGAGCGTGGTTTAGTAAACATCCTTTGTGCGATCTTGGAACACGTTACCTCTCTGTGCCTCAGTTCTAATCGAGACACTGTCTACTTTAAGCCATGCTTGTGCTGTACTGGGGATGGGGGGAGATCTATAAAATCTGCCAGTGCCTTGGGGCTCTGGTTTTGAGCCGAGCAACAGTCAATCCATTTCCCTTTAATTAAGTAACTTCACATTTTTCTCAAATGCACTCAAGATGGGGGACAACTGAATGAAATGTCGTAAAGAGAGCTGCAACATGCAATGAAAATCAAATTCCTAATAAATAAGACAGTACCACATCACTAAGACATATAGACAAACCTTTTTTAAAAAAATATTCGCAATGACCAAACTAATGTTATAAAATCCATTAATAAATTATAACCATAAAAAGCAAATGCAGTATATATATTCTGAATTAGATAAAAGCTGCCTGAAAAAGCTAGGACTCTGTTAGTCCTGTAACAATCAAATAATCCCTGACTAATTGACATGTCTTCAGGCTAGTCCTGGCTTTTTGGCACATGGCAGATGCATTCTGGTACCTGTAGTGTTTTTGAACAGAAGAAACAGGAACT
Organism: Ichthyophis bannanicus; assembly: GCA_033557465.1. NCBI lineage: Eukaryota > Metazoa > Chordata > Amphibia > Gymnophiona > Ichthyophiidae > Ichthyophis > Ichthyophis bannanicus. Next base: position 26,671,215 of record CM066048.1, read on the forward strand.
ACAGAACTCACAGTGCACTGGGGAGGGACCTTCAAAAATCAAGACTAGCCCATAAGTGTCCCTCCAGGAACTGGGTCATTTATGAATTCTGTACTGAGGGCCCTTTTTCTAGAGTGCGTTAAAGTGCCCAAGTTACTGCGCAACAACTGCAAAGCCTCTGTGTTAAGTGTTGGGAATGCCCATGGGGAGACACATTTACTGCTCATTAACAGCACAGACGCACTTGCCGTCTTCCAACTGAGGTGGTGTTAAGTGATCTGCGCTGTCTGCTGTTGGCAGCAGTTTCTGGTTTCTAAATGCAAGGCACAGTCCACACCCATTTCCCCATTCATTCCTGCCCCATTCTATGCAGGGCTGGCCCATCCACTAGGGGGCCAACTAGGTGAGTGGCAAGGTGTTTTTTTGCCACCACTTTGGTGCCCGTGGTAGGCCATGCACTTGGGTGCCCACTGCATGAAGACCATAGCCTGCTGCAACTTCCTGCTGGAGTGGGGGGGGGGGGGGGGCGGAGCGGCGCGGCAGGCCATGAGTGTGCAGGTGCCAAAGAGCATGGTCTGCCGGGCACCAAAGCAGCAGCACAAAGCCACTGTTTTTAAATCAGGGGAAGCATTGTGTCTGTGCTGCCACCCAGCACACCCCTCACGAAAAGAAGACTGAGTCGGCAGCAGGGGCAGAGTAACACTGTTCGGCTTGGCGCAGGGGGGAAATGGCATGGCCGGGGTGCCTGCTTGGGCTGGCAGAAAGCCATGGGCTAGCCCTGATACCATGCTATGTAGTTACCAAGTGAATTAGCACGCACTAAGTGTCATACCAGCACAGTAACTGTTATTGCAGCTGACCAGGCCTATACCAAGTACTGTGCAAGTAGTGCAGCCACACAGAGCAAGTACAGAAGGGGCACCAGAAGGCTTCCAGTAAGCGCAGTAAGACCAAATTCCTGCGTACAACTGGGTGGGGGTTCATGAGTCGCACAGGACGCATTTCTAGCTTGGCACAGTCCTGCGGCTGACGATATGTAGGTACCGAGTGAATTAGCACGCACTAAGTGTCATACCAGCACAGTAACTGTTATTGCAGCTGTGCATTGTGAGTGCTAATTCATGCAATTTAGTAAAAAGATCCCTAAGATACTGGAGGGTGCAGTAGCACTCTGAAGAATGGTTTGGGGCTATGTCTTTGGAAGGGGTGCCACTTTTGGGGATTTTTTTGTACACATCTGTTGCCACTACACACCACTTCATAGGGTAACTGCCTGAATTGGGAATACTCCAAGTCCCCTCTCCTATTCGAGGGCTAGAAAGGAAAACTCCTTCAGTACATCTTTTCCTTCATTGCCCACCATACGGGGTAGGAGGGTAGGGTGGCCTCAAGCATGGCAAGGGTAAAATGGGTGCACTGTACCAGAGCTTCAGCATCAGTGATTAAAGTTTGGGGGTGAAGGGGAGAGCGAGCCCTTAACACAAAGATACTACTTCTACTACTATTGAGCATTTGTATAGCGCTACAAGTCATACGCAGCGCTGCAGCCTGTGGACAGGAGATCCAGAGCTGACTGTCCTATCTGGAGGCATCTGGTATGAAAAAGGTACCCTTGTGGCAATCCACTCGACTTCCTTTCTTAGTCAAGGCTTTTCGTAGCTTTTTGTTAGTGGTGCTAATGGAAGTGAAAGGCACCAAGCTAAAGCTTAGTATGAACAAAGACAGATCATTTCCAATGTAATGTTGCAGGCATCTTTCTGCTTTCATAGTGGAGTAGTACAGGGAGTCTAATTTACCTCTCGCCCCAGATTAAGCAAAGAGTAGGGCTGGTGCGACCCACTAAGTGAATCAGGCAGCCACAGAGCGCCAGTGTTCCTGGAGCACCTATCGCTGCTGCTGCCGCCATCCCTCAAGGACATGCAGCGGCAGCAATGCCTTTTAAGCGGCAATGCAGCACTTAAGCGAATGGTGCTGCATTGCTGTCCCTTCTCTCTATCATCTGCTGCTTCCACCCCTCCTGGCGCAGGAAGTCTGCACGATTGAGGGCTCGCCTCCTTGCACTGGCCCTGACAAAGAGTCCGATCAGCTGCTGATTGCAATGCTTTCATGATTCACCTCTGTATTCTTCTATTTAGCCCAATAAAAAGAAATCGCCTTTTCTTTTTTTTGTTTGCTATATTTTTATTTTTTCCCCATGGAGTCGTAATTCCCATTGATTCTCCCTCAGTGAATGAAGCAATGTGGTTGCCCTTTTGGTCGTCTTTGCCCCTGAGAAATATGAAACTCCAACTCCCTGCATGCAGCTTGAGCAAAACCAGGACTGGATCGACCCGTTCAGCTGGCCTGGGGTGAGGTGGCAGCCGTAGCCCTGGATGTCTCTGAAGGGAAAGGAAATGGGTGCAGAAAGCAGGAATGTTTCCAGTCTGCAAGATGGGAGGAGGAGGGGAAGTAGGGAGGGAAAGACTGAGGATTTCCAACCCACTGCAGGAGGAGGAGGGAGAAAAACCCCCAAATGAAAACCAAACAAAAAAAAAATCCCCACTTCAAAATATTTGCAACAAAAGCCCATTCCTTGGCCCTGAGCCCTTCTTGCCTGTGCAAGCTCTGGGGTACCCCTTCTCCCTCTGCTCAGCCAAACTTTTTTCTATTCAGCTGGTCAAGGTTCGGCTTTCTGGGAAGAAGGGAAAAATGTGTGGATGCCAGGGAGTTTGGGAAAGTCTCTCTTGTCTCTCCTCCTCCTCACCCCTGCGCCCGTGTTGGTTCCTTCCTCTCTGAATCCATCCCTTTCTCATTCCAAGACTTTTTGTGTATGTGCAGGAGGGAGAGAAGGGGGGGCGGGGGAGGACCGCTGGCTCCTTTCTGTGGGAACTGATGTATCCAGGGCTGGAGTGACTGCGAGAAAAGAGGAAGGAGGGAGGAAAATATTACAAAAGCGGGAATAAGAGAAAGTGAGAGAGAGAGAGAGACCCCCTCTCCCCCCCCAAACCTTCCCACCCAGGCTTGGGGAGGCAATAGCAGAGAAGCAATGGTGATTCTTTTCCTGTGGATTGTGACTTTCAGTGACAGTGTATCGCAAGGTAGGAATCCAGATTTCTCGCTTCTTCATCTACTGCTTGGTGGGGGTGGACGCCTTTTATTAAGTTCTGAAATTCTCTCCACTCCTTGGCTTCACTGGAATTCGTGAAGACCGGAATGATAACGTGGGGGGTGAGGGGGGGGGAGAGAGAGTCAGATTCTTCAGGGATTTTTGGTCTTGGTTTCAACTTTTGGGGCGTCATATTGAGACGGGGATGGGGTGAGGAGGGAAGATGGATGGTGATGCAGGGACCCCAGGAGCCGCAAGAGTGATGCCCACTCATTGCCTTCAAGAGGGCATAGGGGCAAGGGGAGGGAGGTGGGGTTTTTTTTCCACCCATGCAGCCTTTTTATTTAAATATTCGGGGTTACAGGTTTTAGCCAAGCCAGGAGATCTCCCAGCCAGTAGTGAAACAGAAGTTGGAAAAGTTTATTGGGCTTGAAATAAAATGTTTGAAATATGTGGCACAAGATGGGAAAGAAGAGGCGGTAAAGCCCCAGAAAGCAAAAGTGGACAAAAAGAAAAGGGTTGAGAGAGTTAGGTGGGAGAACAAAAAGCACGGGGTACAGTCACAGGCATACCAGAGAGAAAAACACATAGCGGTTTGGGGTTTATTCCTGCTTTATTCTTTAAGATTTTTTGGAGGAGGGAGCAGAGAACCTAATGGGATATTTACCTCCCAGACTAGTGCACCTTCTTCCAGAGGCTGACTGACTGGCACTACTGTGGCCCTTTGTGCCTAGGAGTATCATGGGTGCCAGGATGCCCACCTCCACTGCGCCCCATGGAAAGAGTTTTCCATGCCCCCAGGTTTGAGGACTTAAAACTGCCATCTGCAGGATTTAGCTGTGGTGTTCTCTGTGGTTGTCATAGGAGGGGTGTGAGTCTGTTGGGGTTGGAGGGGGCACGCAAACTCTTTTGATTTGGAAAATTGGGAAGGGGAGGGGGATGAAACGTGTAATGATTTGATGATTGAAGACCAGAGCCTCAAGACATCTTTCTATCATTCAGACTTATCCATGCAGCAAGTTGACAGTCCCTGCTCCATGGATTTTCTGCTATGGCCACAGTGAATTTAGTGAAAACATGTGTTCGAGGGGCGGGATAGGCAGGACTGTATGTAGAGAAAAAGGGCAAGGCTGGTGGACATGCCAGTTTCAGTTCAGGAAGCTCAGTATACTGTCAAACCCTTGGATCTATAGGGTGGCAGTGCCATGAGCATCTTGTACATATGTGGATGACATTATGAAGAACAATGGGGAGGGGGTAAGGAACAACTTAAAAGCGAGTCTCCTGATTTTCTGCAGCATTGTTCTGGGTTCATATTTGGGGGGTGGGGGGAGTTCTGGACATTATAATGTGTTGGAGGGCAGGGGAAGAAATATCCTGAGTGCAAGACAAACATTTGGGGGTGGGAGGATAAAGTAGGGTCTATAGTGACCCAGTGCATAGAGGTATTTGGTAAGGCTAGGAGAAGCCATGAGGCCCTTATTACCAGATACTAGATGTGACCTGAAGGTTAAAGCAGTGGGATGGGAAATAGGGTTGGGAGCTGAACCTGCCTTCCTTAACACTCCTTGCGACCTTTGGCAAGTCACCTTACCTTCCATTATTTCAGGTACCCATTCAAACTGTAAGCTCTTCAGGAAAGGGACTCATCTTACCAGAATAATCTTCACCCTTGTACAATGCTGCATATGTTTAAGTAGCATAATAAAAAGTTATAGTTGTTGCATACCATTAGGCCTCAGATTTACAGAGATTCTCTAATTGGGGGGGGGGGGGGGGGGCGGGGGATGTGTCTTGTTCTTAAACCTGGTTATCTCTCTTGTAAACATGAGACATGGCCATCCCCAGAGAGTTTACACCAAGTTTGTACTTAAGACAGTGAGGGTTAAGTGGCTAGTCAAAGATTAGAAGGAGCAGTGGTGGGTTCTGAAATCTAATTTCCCTGGTTCTTAGCCTGTTATTCAAACCACAAGGTTACTTCCAGGCAACAAAGGTGGGTACCCCCAACCCCAAGAGAGCAGAGGTAGACCCTCTTGCTCTGTTTAAGCTGCATTTTTTTGTACGATTACAGTTTTCCTGACAATTTTCTTTTTCTTTTTGATTTATCTTAATGTGGCAGATTGCCCAAGGACCCATAGAAGAGAACCAGGCCTTGTGAGCACCATAAAGGGAGGGAGATGGATAGGGGCTGGTGAAACTGACGCAAGCGACAGCCAGCAAATAATTTCGAGGCCAAGGCCTTAGCAGGAGGGCAGCAAAATTTATAACGACCCGCCAAAAATACAAAGTTAACTGAGTTTCTACCAACACATACACAAGGATTCTTACAAAAAAGTTTAGAAGGATATAGGACAAGAAAGAAATAGAAGTTCTTGCTTGTGTTAATAAAAAGGAGGACGGGGGGAGGGGGGGGGCTGACATACCCCACCCCCTGCAGGTGAAGAGCCTTATGGAAAAACATAGGAGCTTTTCCCAGTGAAGCCAAGCTACAGTTTGATGGAAGAAAGAGGCAAAGAAGAGCCCAGGTAGAGAACCAAATAAGGAAAGAGAGACTAGGGAATTAGAGACAGAAAGCAGACAGAGGGAGGAGGAAACACAGAGAAGGAGAGAGAGACAGGGGAGATGGGGGAACAAAGGGAAAGGGCTAGTTAAAGAGACAAAGAGGGGAGGGAAAAGATGGGCTGTGAAGGGAGACCAAGAAATGCAAAAAGGGGAGAGGGGACGGGGAATGAATAAAGGGAAAGTTAAGGAGAGAAAGATGTGGGGGGAGAGACATTAGGAGCAGGGAAGAAGGAGAGACAGATGGAGAAGGGAGAGACAAGCATCAGAGGACGGGAAACAAGGGAAGAGAGACAGAGAATGGCAGGGACGGGGGGGGGGGGGAGGGGAGATGAGACTGAGTAGAGGGCTTTTGTTGGCTTATTTTTGGTAAATAACCCTTCTGAAAGAGGAGTGCGCTGCATTGCATTGCATGGTAGAATGAGAGGGAGGCAAGATCCAATGTACCCCCCACCTCTTATTTAAGTCTATGCCTCAGAATAGAAGAAACTGAGGGAAGGAAGGACTGGTACTGAAGGAGAAGCACCTCCCGAACTTTTCCAGTTGTGTTCTTGGCTAACACTAGGAGCCTTCCCAGCTCTATAGGGGAATACAAAGGAATGCTGAACACGGGTCAAGAACTCCCTGCCCCTACGAGCTTATAGTCGGTGCAGGAGAGGCGTTCTGTAGTCTTGATTGATTTTTTTATGCTTGCTGCCTTCTGGGATTGATTTGGGATGGGGGGGGGGTGCTACATTCTGTATTTATGCCCCTATTTTGGGGAGGTAGAGTGGAAGAAAGAAAGGGGGTTGGTAAATTTATTTCTTTTTTTGTTAGTTGAAGACTATGGCACTTATTGGTTTTCACGTGTTGGCTGCTAACAGTGAGCGAGAGAGTGGGACAGACAGACATGCATAGAATAGTGAGGCTGACAGATGAGCAGAGAGCAATAGACTCGGGTAATGCCAACAGCGCTGATCATGTCAGGGAGAGGGGCGAGAGGCCTATGTAATTCCAGTGCAGCCAAATCACATTTTAGAGATGTGAAAGGATCCATCCCTCTTCATTTTTCACTAAATAATTTCCAAGTATCTTATCTAAATGAAATGCATTATCCTCCCTCCTCCGTCTTTCAAACCATTTTATTTTTCTAATATGTTCTTTGAAAAAATGGTGATGCATGGGAAATAGCAGTTGCTGGGAGCCACTGTTTTTGGGTTATGAAGGGGGGGGGGACATAAAATCTTTCTAAAAGGTTCCAAAAGGTGCATCACAGGAAGAATGAGGGTGCAACCCTCTTCAGGGCTAGGGTTTTCACTTGTCTTCATCTTGTAAAGAACAGGTTGATCCAGTCCTGGTTTTTGTGTTGTGTTTTGTTTTCTTCCTGGTGCATGCAGGGAGCTGTAGTTTTCTTTGGAGCCAGGAAATGGGAAAATAGACTACAAGTGCATGTGTGCAGTGGGGTAAATCCAGGGCTGGATCAGCCTGTTCCTGATCACATGAAATCATGTGGCAAACTTGTAATCTTGGGGTAGCAAATGCACTCCATATCCTGAGAGACAGGAAGTTCCAGTCCTGGTTTTACCCCTACTGCCTCAAAGGACATGTATTTGTGAAGAACCCATAACTCACCTACTTATGATGAGGGCTGCCACCTTACCGTGAGGTTACCAGTTGTCCTCGATTTTTGGGAATTGTACCCGATTTGAGAGCTGTGTCCTTGACTCTCAGCTGTTTGGCAGCCTCCTGTCCCTAATTTCAGCAGTGAGGACAGAGGGGGTATACAAAAAATGTACTTTCAATTTAGTGATTGGAATATGCCAGTTTTTAGAATTTACATCTGCAATTTTTTTATTTTGCATAGAGTGGGGGGGGGGGGGGAATGCGTCACTGTTTCTATTTCTCTGTTGATCTGTCTGCTTGGAAGTGATATTGTTGCTCTCATGGGATGGATGGGGGGGGGGGCAGGGTAATGACTACTCTTCCTTCCTCCACTTCTTGTAGCTCAGACCTGGTGTCCCTTCCCTCCCTCCCCACCTGCTTCAGATAACATGTGTCCCATATCTGCCTTACCTTATCCAGGCCAACCCAAACTGGCTGATCTAGTCCTGGTTTTCTCCTCATTGCATGCTGGGAATTATAGTTCCGATTTCATTAAAAAGAAGCACGCACTATGCTACCGTGCATGCAGTGCTGGAGTGGGGTGTGAAATCTGGACTGCCTCATTGGGGTGACGTTGTGAGTCATAGGACACAAAGCATGTTAGCAGCCCCCCATCGTAAGCTCATGGGAAGCAGGAGGTTTATAGCCCTCTCTCTCTGGCTGGGCCATATACATGGCCTGCACCATATATCTGTCATAGATTTTGGCAGGTTGATTCGGCAGACTGATGTCTTTTTCAGCATGCTGTGTATAAATCAGAAATATCACCATTGTTATTCCCCCTTTGTTCCTGTGGAAGATTTTTTCAGACACGGGGAGAGGAAGTAATTTAGTGAGTCAGAGGGAGAGAGAGATGGATGGATGGGGAATGTGACGGCTTAGATGCCTTTTGCTGGACCAGACAGCATAACCCAGCAATTAGAGTTGCTGTTCTCTGCCTCTGGGTAATGACAAAGTAACCACAAGTCAGTGTATACGTGTGTATATATATATATATATATATATATATAAAGAGAGAACAATCCATATATATATATGAAGATGCAAGGGGTGTGCATTCATTAGTATTATTTGGTTCATTAGTGCCCCTAAATTCAATGCATGCTGAATTGATTTTGCCTATATTAACTTATGAATTTATGCAAGTTAAGTTAATTAGCACACATTAGAAAGTTTTAATGGATGTTGAAAAATGTTTATTAAAATGAATTTGTGAAACAAATAATAACAAAAATCAGGAAAAAGTGCAAATGAATTTGAAAGTTCCTAATAGATATGAAATATGCCTAGTAGTTGCATAGTGTCTCTGCATTGGTGGTAGCTGGGGTGTGCTCTTGTCAGCGCAAATGTGTACTCCAAAACAGACTGGCTCTTGCGAAGCAAATAGGGGTGTTCATGCGCATACACACATGGGCACCCCAACATAGATGTGCTTCTCTTCTCATAAACATGACTGGCATTCCTGTGACAGCATAGATTGGCAGGGTGTGTATAATCCCCACTGAGGAAATCCAAACCTCAAAGCACAGATATGGGGAGAGGGGGTCAGAAGGGTGGGGCGAAGAGAGAGGTTTGGGAGGGGACTGAGTTTACACTAGGGAGAAGAGGGGCAGAGGGAAAAGGATGAGGGAGACAAGAGGCATAATGGGAGGACTAGATGGCGAGGGTGATGGGAGTGTGGAGCACAGTGAAAAGAGGGAATAAAGAAGAGATGTCATGTCGAGAAGAGCATGGGGTGAGGAAGAAGAGGGGCAGAGCTAAGTGGTATTTTACAGACATTCTGCTGGTTGGACCCTGCACATCATGACTTACCCCTTCAAGGTACTCTTCTAGCTCTTAGATGGGGCTCACCCTGGGGAATGGTTGGGTGCTACGAATAGTCTATGCTAAAGTAAGCCAGGAATCTGCTTGGCTGACCTGCAGGTGACCTGGGCTGTCCTGCAAGCTCTACACCCCTATTCCCCTTCCCCTCAATCCACTTCCATCTATATTCGCCTGCTGGCTCTCCAGTGCTGCAGAATAATGGTGCCCAATTTCTGTGGCACCTTCTAGCTAATGCCTGGGAGCCTCTAATCTACATGGAGCCCAGTGCTACACAATCCCTTCTCTGTGGTGATTGTTCTATACATTAACACATGGGATTAGCTACTTAGTGATGTGTCGGGGTGATTGGTTCAGGACTGGCCCAGTCATTAAGCAAACTAGGTGGTTGCCTAGATAGGCAGCTTCGGGAGGGGGGGGAGGGAAAGGGGAGGGCATAAGGTTTAAGGTTTACCTAGGGTGGCAACACCTTGAACCAACACTGGGTCCGGCCCTGGACGGGTTCAAACATGGTCAGCATCTCGATCATTTAATCCCAAATCATAAACCATGAAGATTCTCTAACCCAACTCCACATGCAGAGCTGAACCACCATATCTGTAGAAATCCTGACTGGCAGATTCCCTCTTTCCAACCACAACCTCATTTGAAAAGGGCAAATTCATTTGCTTCCAGTAACATATAGGAATTTCCAAACTGCAGCCTCTTCTCATCCCTCCACCACTGCCTCATTTCCACCCCCCAAAGGGCTACTGTCAAGGCAAGTATCGTCTGCCTCTGTACACTACCTACCACTGTGCCACTGATTATAAGGTTAGGGAGCTCATTTCTAAGTCTTCCTCCTTTTATTGAAAAACTCTTCCCTTGAGTGCCTGTGCATTCCTGCTGACAGGTCACTTCTGCAGCCTGTAAAATTGTCTTTAAAATATAACTGGAAGGAGGTTTAATAGGTCTCAGACCTGAAGTTTTCTGTTTCTCTTTCTTCTCTTTTTGGATGGATTTGGTGAGGTCTTTATTGCTTCTGGAAGAGAACTGAACAGGAACGAGAGAGGGTTGGATAGGGACGGCAAGTGCTGTGCAAGGACTACTGACCTCTGGTTTTGTGTCCTATCTTTATCTTCACCTGAAACACCCCATAATTAAAGTACTGAACCTCACCATCACAAAATGCACAGCTCTGCCACTGTAACTCAGTCCTTCCTGCAACACCTACTGCTATTCCCGGTACTGAGACCCAATCACAGCTCTGCCAATGCACCTCAGTCCTGCCCTGCACCATCTCTTGCTGTTCCCAGTACTGAGACCCAATTACAGCTCCGCCAGTGCACCTCAGTCCTGCCCTGCACCACACCATGCTGTTCCCAGTACTGAGACCCGCTCACAGCTCCGCCAGTGCACCTCAATCCTGCCCCGCACCACCCACTGCTATTCCCGGTACTGAGACCCAATCACAGCTCCGCCAATGCACCTCAGTCCTGCCCTGCACCATCTCTTGCTGTTCCCAGTACTGAGACCCAATCACAGTTCTGCCAATGCACCTCAGTCCTGCCCGCACCACCCACTGCTATTCCCAGTATTGAAACCTAATCACATCTCCGCCAATGCATCTCCATCCTGCCCTGTACCCACTACATTTCCAGTCTTGAGACCCATGAACAGTTCTGCCACTGCACCTCAGTCCTGCAATGCACCACCCCTAACTGAAGGAGAGGGGTGACATTTTGCACAGAATGGGATACTGGAAAGAAGGGATGAGGTGTCTTATTCTAGTGAAAGTAGGATGGTATCTCCTAAAGTTCCAGCTGCTCAGGAGGTGAGCTAGAAAGATAGACCCCATTGTTTACTATGCTTGGTGCAGCAGTTCCAAGCCATCAACAATGGGCTGTGTAGGTTCTGGTTTTGCCCTTCTGTGCGTAGGGATCCCTAGTTCCCATTACCTTATGAAATCAGCCTGAGTTCCAGACTTTTTCCTAGATTTCTTTGTTGGCTGTAACCCTGATGTCTGAAAGCACAGGGGCGACCCAAGGGTTCTTGCCGCCCTAGGCAAGCCCGATGTGCCTCCCCTACCACACTGCCTCCCCGCCCCTGACATTCAGTCTCTCACTGGGGGTTGATGGACGGCACAGCAATCACCTCTTTGAAGCCACAGCAGGCCTTAAAGCGCATACGTGCACTCATGACCTGCCACTCTTGCCCCTTCCAGCTTCCTGTCAGAGGGAGCAGGAGTGGCAGGAAGCAAGTGAATGTACATGCACCTTTAAAGATTGCCGCGGCTTCAAAGAAGTTATTGCCGTGCCGTCCATCAACTCCCAATGAGAAGCTGGATGTAGCGGGCGAGTTCACCCATCCACTAGGCCAGGGAGGGCCACAAACCAGTCAGGTTTTCAGGATGTCCTTAATGAATATGCATGAGAGAAATTTGCATGCACTGCCCCCATTGTATTCACATTTATCTCAGGCATATTCATTAGGGATATCTTGAAAATCTGACTGGTTTGCAGCCCTTCAGGACTGAAGTTGTAGATCCCTGGCCTAATAGATGGGCTGTCCCTGTTCATGTGGTCCCAAAAACATATCAGTCTGTGGAGAATTGTGCTGTTGGACCATGTATCAGAACTGGTAAAGAATTCTGGTGTTCTCCAGGACCAAGCTGGTCCATTCAGCATGCCAGTTCAATACCCAGCCCCATCCTCTATCCAGTTCCTGTAACCAAGAACACCTTGTTGAAATCTTGCATCCTTGATCTGAAATCACAGTGTGCAAGTCTTGCCCTAGCGGTAAATATTTAGTGGGTGATATTCAAAGCAATTGAGCCTGGTTAGACCTGCTAACTGGCTAAATTGTGTTCAGCCTGATAGTCAGTGACACTAACTGGTTAGTGCTACTGAATCTTCCCACACACCATGTGAAAAAACGCTGGATTAAACTGCGACAGTGTCTGGGCAGATCAGGAACAGCGATGGTCATTATCCAGTTACTGATGATATTCAGCCACTAGCCAGATAGCTAAACCGGTTAAAGTTAGATCATCTGAATAATGTTTGCTATCCGGTTAATGGCTTAATGTTGCTACTAAGTACTACCAAAAGGGACTGCTACAGCTGGAAATAGATCTGCACTTGTATTTATCTTCTGGAATATACTCTAAATCTTGGGGGGAAAGGGAAATCTTTGGGCTAAAGCTGATAAATCTGTTTATTCTAGAACTCGGTGTTTTTGCTGAGTCAGTCAGATCTTAGTACCACCAGAGAGCTTTTCATTTAAATCAAATCAGAGTATAGTTTAGTACAGAAAGTAAAATACAGTAAATAGTCACTGAAATAAATTTGTTTCTGGAGAGCTTTTTATTTATTTAAATCAAATCAGAATATAGCTTAGCATACAAGTAGAATAAATAGTCTCTGAGTAGAAATAAATAAATTTGTTTCTAGTGATCTTTACAAAGAGGCCTTCTGGTTAGGAGACAAAAGATCTGGGAAGTTGTCTTAAATAGATGTTAAAGGAAAGTGATAGATGAAAGGGGCAATTTGAAAGGCCCCCCTCTATCAATCCAAGGGCTTTGTAAATCACCCAGAAAATTGGTAAGACTTTACCTTAAAAGCATAGGTCAGGGCAGCCAGCTTTTATTGTCTTCTTCCCCTCCCATCCACTGTAACCTTAGCTTTATAGGCCCTTAAACCTGTTAAATGGAAGGAGGTGCCCATATTCACTTTCAGGTGAGGCTGTTTATCCTTATCAGGAGTAGATTAATTAAGGACCTGAGATTAATTTATCTTGAGGTGAACAAAGTCTATTAAACGTATTAGTATGGTTGTATTAGTATAACTATCCCCAGCAAGCTTAAGTAAGTAAACAACTTAAATACCTAAACAAAACCTTAAAACTAAGATGCAGACAGCAGTCTAGCAGTGAGATGCGGGCTTTCCAGTCTTTTGCATTGAGTGTCATGTATGATTTTCTCCCAGTTAGTGAGGGGTCTTACATGTGTACTAGGTGCAAGGAGCTCTTTGCTCTCAGGGAACGAATCTGATTTCTGGAGGCTAGAATAGCAGACTTGGAGGACATAAAGAAGACAGAGAGTTATATAAACAAGACCTACAGGGACGTAGTACTGAAGTCCCATCTACAGTCTGGCAGCCTCCCTGTTGCCATGGAGGAGAGAGGTCACGTGACAGGAGAGCATCACCCTGGTGTGGCAGGAAGTGATCCTGTAGCTAGGACTTGTCCTCCAGGTGATGTAAAACCCTCTCACACAGAGGAGTTTTCTCCAGGGCCGTGTGCCCATAAGCGAAGGGTTAGGAAGGCTGTTCTCCGGGAACATGCAGGAAGTCAGTCCTCACATATGGGAGATGTCGGCGCCAACGGAGCCCTCGTGCGGAGCAAATCCCCAGCTTTCAGAGACAGCCTTTGGGAGTTGACATCATGCATGCGCGGTCCCCTTCACGCCCAAGGGTGCCATCTTGTTCAGTCTCCTTTTTTCCGTGGAGCCCTTAGGACATAGTCCTTGTGTCCCCGTAAAAAAGTTGATTTTTTTTTCTCTCTTTTTCTCCACTGGTCGACACCAGTATCTCTTCCCGCCTTCGGCTCGGTATGCCGGTATCGAGTCTGTCTCTATTTTCGATTTTTCCCTTCGTGACTGGCGTCTGCGCCTTTTTTTTCTTTTTCACTGGCAGCTCGGGTCTTCGACCTTGCAGGGGCCCTTTTACCCCCGATGGCTGCCAGCGGGTTTAAAAAATGCGATCAGTGTGTGAAACTTATGTCTCTCACCGATACGCACGACTGCTGTCTCCGGTGCCTGTGGCCCATGTAGGAAAATGTCCTTGAAGGCCCTGAAGAGCCGCCAGCATCAGCATGATAGGATTTTTTCTGTGTCCTTGCCTCTGAGAGCCCGGACCTCATCTGAGGCTTCCACGTCTCAGGGGGAGCATTCCGAGCCCAAGCAGCATCGAGGGTCCCCCTCGAAGGAGCACAAGAGGAAGAAGAAATCCTTGAAGGCAGCGTCTCTGGATGGCTCTGAGCGACCCGGCTCCTCCCGGGGCCTGTCGCGGAGCCCCGAGCACCGGCCGGGATCTTCGGAGAAGGAGCGCCCGGCAAATATGCCTCGTCGGGAGACAGACCAGCCGAGGCAAGTACCAACAGAACCCTCCGGGGGAACCGGCGTCAAGTCGGGCCACGAGCCGGTGGCTGTGGAGCCTTCCGGACTCAAGTTCAGAATGGTGGCCTTGGAGCACAGTTTCACTGCCTTCATGGAGCAGCAGCGGGTACTGATAGCCAGCCTGTCCGGTTCCTCCGCCCCAACCACCGGGCCTTCGATGTCGAAGTCGACCTCGGAGGCTGAGCAGATCCTCAAAGCCCTTCGTGCTCGAGTTGATCCTTGGCCAAGGTCTCTCTCGGCCTCCCGTTTGGGACCAAGGTCGTCGCCGCTGAGCTTTCCGACGTTGGGGCGGTCGGCACCAGACCCTCAATGCCTGACGAATCCCCCGATTCCTCCTCAGCATGGGAAACTGAAGATGAGGAGTCCCCGGATACTTGCCGGCACAGGGATGTTCCTTCTGATTCCCCGGTATCCGAGCCTCGGAGATGGTCCCCTCCGAGGACATGAGGTTCTTGGACTTCGTGTGGGATATGTCCAAGGCTTTGGCGTTCCCCACGGAGTCCGAGGAGGATCCTCGAGCCAGCGAGCTCGAGATCCTCCAGTATGAGGCCCCCCTCGGGAGGCCCTTACTGTACCTGTGCCTCCGATCCTGGAACGACTGATGCTGTGCATGTGGGAGACACCGGCGTCGGTGCCAGTGATCAGCAAGCGGCTCGACTCAACGTATCGAGTCCGCCGGAGCCCTGGGTTTCAAAAGTCGCAGCTGCCTTACAAATCCATAGTAACATAATAAATGATGGCAGATAAAGACCAGTATGGTCCATCTAGTCTGCCCAATAAGATGACAAGAGTAGGTGAACCTGCCGCTCTGTGCAGGCCACCCCTCCCCATGTCTTTGTTTAGGGATGAACCCACTGCTCCGTGTAGGACACCCCTATTTGTTGAGAAATTAGATAGTTAAGTTTATTTTGATTTTATCCTGTTGCGATAAAGGGATCCACTTTGTCTGTCCCATGCCATTTTGAATTCTGTCACTGTATTTGCCACTACCACTTCCATCGGGAGGGCATTCCAAGCATCCACCACCCTTTCAGTGAAAAATCTTTTCCTGACATTGCCTTTCAGTTTACCCCCTTGCAGCGTCATGTTATGCCCTCTAGTTTTATAGCTTCCCTGTCTTTGGAAGAGGTTTGTTTGTTCATTATTTCTCTTTAAGTATTTAAAGGTCTGAATCATATCTCCCCTATCCTTCCTCTCCTCCAGAGTGTACATATTTAGGTCTTCAAGTCTCTTCTCATAAGGCTTCTGACGCTGGCTCCAAATCATTTTGATCGTCTTCCTCTAAACAGTTTCCATGGTTGTGGAATCGGCCATGTGCTGGCTGAAGAGCCAGAAGACGCACTCCTTGGTGCCTTCCGGCAGGGAGGCCCACAACTTGGATGCCCTCGGCAGGAAGTGCTTCCAGGGTTCAATGCTGAGTTGTCGGATCCAGGCATACCAGCTGTACATGGGCATGTACCTAAGGGACCTGGCGAAGGAACTCGCCGGGTTCTCGACTGGTCTCTCCGAGGAACCTTTGCAGCGCTTTAGGGACTTGTGAGTGCACAAAGTTTATGTCTCGGGTGGCCTATGATGGGTTCAAGTCGGCGGCCCGGGTAGCCGTGGCTGGCATTGGTGCATGTCACCAAGCTTTGCTGCAGTCGTTGGACCTCGAACAATGGGTTCATGACAAGTTGGTCGATGTCCCATGCCAGGGGGAGAATCTCTTTGGCAAACCCATGACCGACAAGGCCGCAGAGCTGGAGACCGAGTAAATGGCGAGGACACGGCTCTCCAAGAAGACCTCTGCCCCTTCTCGCAAGAAGGGCTCGGGTAAAAAGCCCTTTTATCCGAGGAAGGGTGCTGCTTACTGAAGCTACCTCCATTTTCAGGCCTCCCCGGCTCCCCAATAGAGGCAGCAGGCCAAGGGACAAGGGGATGACCCGCGTAAGCAGAAAACCCCCAAACCCCAGGCACCAGCTCCAGTGGCTTTTGACTCCTACAGCATGGCCACTCTTCCCACAGGAGACAGACAGATCACAGGAGGGCGGCTTGCTCTGTATGCCCACAGGTGGACAGCCATTACCACCGATGCCTGGGCCTTGCAGGTAGTCCGGGAGGGCTATCTTCTTCACCTAGCCCAGGTGCCTCCTCATTACTTTCCAGGAGAGCCCATCAGGGTTTCCATACTCGGGGACTATGGTTCCCAAGCGAGAGGACCCAACAAATCAATTTCTTGGAACTCCGTGCCATCCACCTAGCCCTGGAAGTTTTCAGGCAGCTCCTGGCCCACGAACGTGTCTTAGTGCAGACAGATAAACAGGGTGGTACGGGGTCCCGTCCCCTATGTCAGGAAACCCTGGACCTATGCTCCTTTGCAGCCCGGCATGGCATTCGTCTCCAAGCAGTCTATCTGCCGGGCCAGGACAACTGGCTAGCCGACAGACTCAGCAGGGTTCTTCATCCCCACACCTCCTATCTCAGGAGGGGGGGCTCTCTTTTGCACCCCAATCTGAGCTCCCTCAACTTGATGGCGTGGCTGCTGAAAGGGTAATTTTCGCTCCGCTCCTCCTTCCAAAGAATATTGAAGAGGTCTTGATGGCCTCGTGGAGGCCGTAGACTAGATGGACGTATGCCTTGAAGTGGCGCAGGTTTGCGTCCTGGTACAAGGAGCGGGAGATTGATCCTTTCTCTTGCCTGGTGGGGGTGGTTCTGCAATACCTTCTCCACCTCTCTGATTTAGGTCTCAAGTCCAACTCGGTCAGGGTACACCTCAGTGCCCTTGTGGCGCACCACCTTTCAGTGGATGAGAAGCCTCTCTCCGCCCATCCCTTGGTTTCTGAGAGGCTTACTTCTCTTAAAACCCCCGGTTCGCCTCCCAGCGACCGAGTGGGATCTGAATGTGGTGTTAGGGCAGCTTACTAGGCCACCCTTTGAACCAATGGCTACCTGCCATCTACGCTATCTCTCTTGGAAGGTGGTTTTCCTGGTGGCCCTCACATCCGCTTGGCGGGTGAGTGAGCTCCAGGCCCTAGTGTCGGAAAGTGAGCTCCAGGCCCTAGTGTCTATAGGAACCGGGTGGTGCTTCACACGCACCCCAAGTTCCTTCCAAAAGTGGTCTCCTCGTTCCATCTCAAACAGGAGGTGGTTCTGCCTATCTTTTTTCCCAGGCCGCATGCCAGTTGGGCAGAGTCGGTCCTGCATACTCTGGACTGTAAGAGGGTGTTGGCTTTCTATATCCAGTGTATGCAACCGCATCGGAAGGCTTCTCAGCTTTTCGTATCTTACGACCCCAGTAGGCTGGGGGTAGCGGTATCAAAGCATACGCTGTCCACCTGGGTGGCAGACTGCATTGCCTGGGCATACAGGGCAGCAGAGCTTCCGATGGAGGGTCGTGTTACGACCCTTAGGGTCCGGGCCATGGCGGCATCAGTGGCTCATTTGCGCTTTGTTCCTTTGGCAGATGTCTGCCGGGCCGCCACCTGGAAGATTCAGACTTTCGCAACCCATTATTGCCTGGACAGGGAGTCCCGATGGGACAGTGCCTTCAGCCAGGCTGTACTCCATTACCTTTTCGAGGTTTAGGCAATTCCTGCCCTCCGACCCTTCTGTGTTCAGGCTACCGGAGTGCTATTTCTTTAATTTGCATTGCTATTGCGGCTGCTTGTGGCTCTCGTAGAGGGAGCCTTTTAAGCTATGATTTCTCGGTAGCCTATAGCTGGGGAGTCCCATATGTGAGGACTGACTTCCTGCTTGTTCCTGGAGAAAGCGTAGTTACCTGTAACAGGAGTTCTCCGGGGACAGCAGGAATCAGTCCTCACAACCCTTCCTCCTTCCCTTGGAGTTGCGGTCCTATTATTATTATATTTTGTGCTTTTTGCTGTCTTTTTAGCTATGTCATTTGACTGAGCAAGATGGCACCCTTGGGCGGGAAGGGGACCGCACATGCGTGATGGCAACTCCCAAATGCTTCCTCTAAAAGCTGGGGATTTGCTCCGCACGAGGGCTCCGTTGGCGCCGACATCACCCATATGTTAGGACTGATTCCTGCTGTCTCCGGAGAACACCTGTTACAGGTGAGTAACTACGCTTTATAGCTGGTAATTCATTCATTAGGTATTAGATAACTGGGTGGCTGGTGGACGTGAGGATCGCCTGGTAACATGCCTGCCTGGTATGAAGGTAGCGGACCTCATGCGCCACATAGACAAGGTTTTAGATAGCGCTGGGGAGCAGTCTGCTGTCTTGGTACATGTTGGTACCAATGACATAGAAAAGTGTGGGAGGAAGGTTCTGGAGGCTAAATTTAGGCTTTAAGTAGGAAGTTGAAATCCAGAACTTCCAGGGTATCATTCTGAGAAATGCTTCCCGTTTCACGTGCAGGACCCAAAAGGCAAGAAGAGCTCCAGAGTCTCAATGTGTGGATGAGATGATTCTGCCAAGAATAGGGTTTTGGATTTGTTAGGAACTGAACAACATTCTGCGGAAAGGAGGGGCTTTTCCAAAGGGTTGGGCTCTACCTTAACCGGGATGGAACAAGGCTGCTGGCATTAACAGCAACTAGATAATAGGAGAAAGCCGACATTGGCCCAAGAGCTCATGGTTCGGAAGGATATATCCTTGAAGATTAAAGTTAGAGTATGTTAACAGAGAGGTTCCAATAAAAACAAAAGTAACCCAAATGTCCTTAAGTACAAAGCAGACAGACTTAAAAATTCCAAATTACCCCGTCTACCAATAACCAGATTAATATGAATAAAATACAACCTCTAAAATGATTGTGTGCAAATGCTAGAAGTCTAAAAAATAAGATGGGAGAGTTAGAATATATAGCACTAAATGAGAGGTTAGATATGATTGGTTTCTCAGAGACTTGGTGGAAGGAGGACAATCAATGGGACATTGTGATACCTGGGTACAAATTATATCGCAATGATAGAGTAGATCAAATTGGTGGAGGGGTTGCACTCTATGTTAGAGAGGGCATTGAGTCACACAGGATTAAAGCTTTGCAGGAAACAAAATGCACTGTAGAATCTCTCTAGATCGAAATTCCATGTGAAAAACGGGAAGGCGATGGCAGTGGGTGTGTGCTATCAACCGTCTGGCCAGAATGAACTAATGGATAATGAAATGCTCAAAGAAATCAGGGAAGCTAACAAAAGCTGTAACACAGTAAAAATAATTGGTGATTTCAATTACCCCGGTATAGACTGGATCAGTGTCACTGCAGGACATGCTAGGGAGACACAGTTTCTAAGTTTCTAGATGAAATAAATGACTGCTTCTTGGAGCAGCTGGTTCATGAACCGCCAAGAGGGGAAGACATTTTGGATCTAGTCCTTAGTGAAACACAAGATCTGGTGCAAGAGATAAGGGCATTGGGGCCACTTGGCAGTAGTGATTTATAGCACAATCACGTTTGATTTAATTCACAGACGAAGGACAGCAAGGAAATCCACAGTACTACTTTTTAACTTTTAAAAGGGAGACTATGATAAAATGAGAAAAATAGTTAAGAAAACACTAAAAAGAGAAGTTGCAAAGGTTAAAGATTTACATCAAGCATGGGCGTTGTTTAAAAATACTATCTTAGAAGCCCAGACCAGCTGTATTCCATGCTTTAAGAAAAGTGGAAGGAAATCCAAAAAACTGCCAGCATGGTTTAAAGGTGAGGTCAGAGAGGCTGTTATAGCCAAAAAGGCATCTTTCAGGAAATGGAAAAAGGAGCCAAATGACAAAAAACTGAAAACAACATAAGCACTGGCAAGTTAGATGCAAGACATTGATAATGCAGGCAGAGAGAGAATTTGAAAGAAAGCTTGCCATGGAAGCAAAAACATATAATAAAAACTTTTTCAAGTACATTCGTAGCAAAAATCCTTTGAGAAAGTCAGTTGGACCTTTAGATGATAGAGGGGTAAAAGGGGCACTAAGAGGGGACAAGGTGATAGCGGAGAGTCTGAATGAATTCTTTGCTTCGGTTTTTATTGAAGAAGATGTAGGGATGTTACCCATGAGTGAAATGCTATTTAAAGGTGATGCATCAGAAGAATTGAAAGAAATATAGATAAACCAGGAAGATGTACTACAACTATTTGATAAACTAAAGAGTAGCAAATCACCTGGACCGGATGGTATGCATCCAGTGGTGTTGAAAGAACTGAAATATGAAATATGCAGACCTATTATTAGTAATCTGTGAACTATCATTAAAATCATCTGTAATTCCTGAAGATTGGTGAATGGCCAATGTAATGCCAATTTTTAAAAAGGGTTCCAGGGGTGATCCAGGCAACTACAGACTGGTGAGTCTGACATCAGTGCTGGGCAAAATGGTAGAAATCATTATAAAGAACAAAATTACTGAACATGTAGATCAGAGATACTCAAATCCGGTCCTGGAGGTCCGCAACCCTGCAGGATTTTGGGATATCCCTAATGAATATGCATGAGATATATATGCATTAGAGAGAGCCTGCCAACCTGACTGGTTTGTGGCCCTCCAGGGCTGGATTTGGAGACCCCTGCCTTACACCTCTGTCATTTAAGTTTGTGAGTGAGCAAGGTACAGATGTCCTAGACATCAAAAGGGTAGATAGAATGTGTCACATTCCTCCTCGATTCTCACCACCACCAAAACGTTATCTAATAGACAATATTTTGGTAGTTGTGAGAAGCGAGGAGGAATGTGACACATTCTATCTAACCTTTTTGATGTCTTGGACATCTGTACCTTGCCCACTCACAATCTTAAATGACAGAGGTGTACGAGGCAAGGGTCTCCAAATCCAGCCCTAGAGGGCCACAAATCAGTCAGGTTGGCAGGCTATCTCTAATGCATATATATCTCATGCATATTCATTAGGGATATCCCGAAAAACCTGCAGGGTTGCGGACCTCCAGGACCAGATTTGAGTAGCTCTGATGTAGATAGTCATGGTTTAATGGGAGAAAGCCAACATGACTTTAGCCAAGGAAGGTCTTGTCTTGTCTTACTAATCTGTTGGGTTTTTTTTTTGTAGGTGTGAATAAACAGGTAGGCAAAGATGAACCTGCAATATAGTGTATCTGCATTTTCAGAAAGCCTTTGACAAGGTCCCTCATGAGAGACTCTTGATGAAATTAAAAAGTCATGGGATAGGAAGCAGTCTACTATTGTGTATCAGGAACTGGTTAAAAGATAGAAAGCAGAGGGTAGGGCTAAATGACCAATTTTCCCAATGGAGAAATGTGAATAGTGGAGTACCCCAGGGATCTGTGCTGGGTCCGCTGCTTTTTAACATATCCGTAAATGACCTGGAAATGGGAATAATGAGTGAGGTAATTAAATTTGCAGCTGACACAAAATTATTCAGTTAAAACTCAAGAGGATTGTGAAAAATGCAAGAGGACCTTAATAAACTGGGAGACTGGACGTTTAGATGGCAGATGAAATTTAATGTAGACAAGTGCAAAGTTATGCATCTAGGAAAGAACAACCCAAACTATGGTACACAATGCAAGGTTCCCCATTAGTACCACCACCCAGGAAAAAGATTTAGGCGGCGTCATGGATAACACATTGAAACCCTTCACCCAGTGTGCAGCTGTGGCCAAGAAGGCAAATAAAATACTAGGAATCATAAGGAACGGTATGGAGAATAAAACAAAGGATATTACAATGCCTCTGTATCGTTCCATTGCGCAGCCACACCTTTAATATTGTGTGCAATTCTGGTTGCCTTATCTTAAAACGGATATAGCGGAATTAGAAAAGGTTCAGAGAAGAGTCACCAAAATGGTAAAGGGGATGGAAGGATACCCCTATGAGGAGAGACTTAAAAGGTTAGGGCTCTTCAACCTGGAAAAGAGACGGCTGAGGGGAGATATGATAGAAGTCTATAAATTAATGAATGGAGTGGAACACATAAATGTAGATCTCCAGGAACATGCAGGAATGAGTCTTCACATATGGGTACGTCGGTACCGACGGAGTCTGCGCGGGAACGCTTCCCAGCGTCCAATCAGAAAGCTTTTGGAAGCATCCCAACACGCCTGCGTGCTGCCTTCCCGCCTTCCCAACTGCCTCTCCTCAGTTTACGTTTTTCCGCGAAGCCGGCAGGACGTCCTCCTGTCACCGCAGAAAATTCTTCTTTTATTTTTTATTTTTCTTGTGGTCGCAGCTGCCTTCCCCGACACCACCGGTACCGCCGGGGTTTCTTTTTTGTTTTCTTGTAAAATTTTCCTTTTTAAGGAATATTTTTTTCTTCCTTAGTGTCTCACGGTTTCTCAGGCCTTCTAGGCCTCTCCATTTCCTTCATGGAACCGCCAGCCACTTTCCCCAAGAAATGTACAAACTGTGGCAGTACAACTTTATTTTTAGACACTCACAGTTGGTGTCTAACCTGCTTGGGTCCTGACCATTTTCCTTCAGAGCCCTCGGGCAATAGTATTGTGAGAAGAGGTTTTCAACATCGAGTTCCCCGCGACACGCGGTCCCCCTCCAACTTCAGGGCACCGAAATGTTTAAACTGTGACGGTACAAAATTCATTTTAGACACTCACAATTGGTGTCTGCCCTGCTTGGGTCCTGACCACTATCCGCTGGAGTGTCCCTCCTGCAACAGTATAGTCGGAAGAGGTCTTCAGCATCGAGTTCACCTCGATACGCGGTCCCCATTCAACTTCAGGGCACCGACCACCCTTTCTTCTTCACAGGATCAGGTAACCCAAAAACAGTCTGTTAAGACTAGCCAGTCCTCGAGCGGCAGTTCTCATGCACAGCATAGAGATGCCTCCGGCCTTGTCCTCGAGAATCCACTGACTTCAAAACCCCCGGTGGGAGTCTTCGGCCTGCAAAGCCTGTGTGGGGTTTCAGGTTGTTCCTGAGGTTCACCCCTCACAGAACATACCTGAGCCATGCCCGGTGGTGGCATCCGCTTCGAGCGGTACTGATATCCCGGCATCGGCACTGGTGTTGGATGAAACATTCCTCACCAAGGATCGTCGTCTGGCGTCCTCGGTACCTACGGGCCCGGTGGATATGCTTCAGACCGACTTTCCAGTATCGGTACCGACACTGATACTAGTACCGACGTCGGTACCCTCCAGACGTGCATCGATAGACTCGCTTCCTTCAATGCCGAGTCTGGAATCGATCTCCAGTCTGGAGGACTGGGTACCAACTCGCCTTGGTACCGACTCCCGTCGGTATGGAAGGCTCGGTTCCGATACTTCGGATCCGCAACTCTCGGTTCCTCCGATACCGTTAGAGTTGCCACCGGCTGGCCTTCATCCACCGGTATCAGATACGGTACCGAAGTCGGTACCGATATCCACATTACCTTTGTTGTCGGTACCTTCCATGCTTCTCTCGTCAGGCTCGCTTCCCTCGATGCCGAGTTTGGAATTGACGACCTGTTACCGACTGTCGCTGGTCCTGACCTGCAGTACCAGCGACCACCATCTAAGGATCCCATACTGCACCATTCAGGATCTTCTATGCCTATATACTTAGATAGATCCCTCAATGCCAACGCTAGTTCTTCATCAGATCTAGCCTATCCAACGGAAGTTCCCTCTGGGGATCCTTCTTTCCAGACTTTCCTCTTGGATATGGCAAAATCACTTGCCATTCCTATTCCTGGACAAGATCCTACACATGGGAATACAGAATACCTCTCTGTTCCTAGCAAAGCAAAGGAGAACATAATGCTTCCTTTGCATCATTCTTTGCAGGATCTCCTTCTACGAATGTGGGAAGCTCCTTTAAAGGTACCCCCACCTTCTAGAGCAACTGATCTTCTATATCAGTTGCCCCCCTCTCCAGAGTTTCAAAAGACTCAACTTCCTCATCATTCCATTGTGGTAGAATCAGCAGTGAGGCGAGTGAAGAGTAATAAAAAGCACTCTTCTTGTCCGCCAGGTCGTGAGTCTAAGACACTAGATGCCTTTGGATGTCAAACCTTCCAGACATCCATGCTTTCAGCAAGAATTATCTCATATATTTTTTATATGGGTCTATCTCTTGAGGAGGTCACAAAGCAATTACATCTTTTGACTCCTTTTCTTCAAGAGCCCAGGTGTACAGACTATTCCTCACTGGTTAGTCATACTCAAAATATCTCTAGGTTTCTTACTCATGCTACCCTAGACTCCTTTCAATATCAGCTAGAGGATGCCTAATACCCATCTTGCCCTCATAGGCGGGTCACTAGGGTATCTTCCTACAGAGGCATCCTCTATCCATTCTCCATACTGCAATTCTGGAGATATCTGGACTTCCTGTCTGCAGACTGAAGTTATCCTCTGCAATTTTCACGTAAGCCATCCTGGTTATTCAAGAGCTCAAATTCTGCAAGGAATTCAGACTTCTTCCTGTCAGGGAGACCTCTGACTCTGCGAGTCATAACCAGGAAAAGAGGAATCTCCAGGAACAAGCAGGAATGAGTCTTCACATATGGGTATCGTCCGTACCGACGGAGCCTGCGTGGGAACGCTCCCCAGCGTCCAATAGGAAAGCTTTTGGGAGCATCCCACAGCGCCTGCATGCTGCCTTCCCGCCTTTCCCAACCGCCTCTCTCCAGTTCTTCTTTTCCACGGAGCCAGCAGGTCGTGTTCCTGTCACCGCAGAAGAAGTTCTTTATTTTTCTTTATTCTTTTGTGTCGCGTCTGCCTTCTTCGACGTCGGACCGGTACCGCCGGTCTTTCTTTTCTTTCTTTCAAAAAAACCGCTTTATTTCTACTGTGCATTTTCAGTTTTTGGGCCCTAGGCCTAAAAATATTTTCCTCATGGAGAAGCCCGCTTCTGGGTTTAAAAAATGCACAAAATGTGGCGGTACTATTTCTGTCACCGACACCCATGACTAGTGTCTAAAGTGTTTGGGACCTGACCATTCCATCACTGATTGTATGGCCTGTACCATGATGTCTAAGAGAGGTCGGCAGAACCGAGCAGCCAAACTCAGTACCCTGTTTCCCTCTGATGCAGCTTCGGTAGCACGACGTCTTCCAGGGCCTCCTCTTCCTCCCATGGATCTCAGGTAACCAAGCATAAATCTGGCCGGTCCTTGAAGAGTAGATCTCCCTCTAAGCATCGAGATGCCTCCGGGCTTGCCCTCGAGGATTTCGCACCGGCAAAATTACCCCGGCGGGAAGCTCCGGCTTCCAAAGCATTATCTAAGGGGTCACAGGTTGACATCGATGGCTCAGCCTCGACAGATCACCTGTTGCCGTGTTCTGGGGTACCGGTGGCTCCCACTGGTACCGACATCCAGACTCTGGTGGCGTCGATGGATCAGAAGATTCTGACCATGCAGCGCACCTTAACGGCTTTCATACAGGCTGCGACGCCTCTGGTACCGCAACAATCCCCGTTGCTGGTACCGGCATCGCTCCCGGTACCGATGGCATCGACATCGGCTTTGGTGTCGACTGCAACGGTACCCTGTCCTATGATGCCCATCGGTACCGAACCGGTACCGATTACTCCCAATGTCGATCCCACTCGATATGGTTATCGAGCTTTACAGGAGCATCCAGACAGGCAATACTTCGATTCCTCTGAGGACTCTGATGAGTCTGAGGGTTCTGTAAAAGCATCGATACTTCTTCCTCAGGAGTCTTCTTCACCTAAACGAAGAATGTCTCCTCCAGAAGACTTGTCTTTTCAAGAGTTTGTTAGGGAAGTGGCTAGGGGCCTCTCTATCACAGTGGCCCCTGAGTCAGAACCCAGAGCCAAGGAGTTGGATATTTTACAATATCCTAAAGCTCCTAAGGAGGCAGCTACTTTACCTGTTCATGAGATTCTTTATGATCTCATGTTGAGGATGTGGGAGACACCTCTCACCACCTCTCCTCATTCTCGCAGGTTAGACACCATGTATCGTGTCCCTCCTTGTCCTGGCTTCCACAAGACTCAGCTTCCTCACCACTCTATTGTGGTAGAGTCTGCCATGAAGAAGATAAAGAGTGCAAAAAGACATTCATCTAATCCTCCAGGGCGTGAATGCAGGACCCTGGATGCTTTTGGCCGAAGGGTTTTCCAAGCTGCTATGCTAGCTGCTAGGATCGATTCCTATAGTCTCTATATAGGAATGTTTCTAAAAGAAGTCACAGATCATCTGCAGACTTTAACCCCTTTCATTTCAGAGGATAAAAGAGAGGAGTTTCTCACTTGGCTCAAGCATGCCCAAGATGTCTCCAAATTTTAAAACCGTACAGCCTTTGACTCTTTTGAGTGTGTAAGCAGAGCGTCGGCTATTGCCATAGGGGCACGTAGAATTGATTGGCTACAAGCTTCTGATTTGGAGCTCTGGGTCCAAGATCAATTGGGAAATCTCCCTTGTACAGGTGAAAACCTTTTTGGTAAGGATTGGCAAGCAAAGGCCACTCAGATGGATGCTGAAAACTCTGCTTTGGATCGACTTTCAAAGTCTACCTCTGCTCCTGTTAAGAAAAGATTGTTTAAAAAGATATTTTTTTCCAAAAAGGGAAGATACTATCCTGCTTATGGTCAGCAGGCATCTTCTGCAGGTCGTTTTGCTGCAAAGCGTCAGCAACCACCTAAATAGGCCAAGTCAAAGGCAGCTAGACCTTCTACGGCACAGCAGCCTCGGCCTCCTCAGGGCCTTTGACTCGCTACTAGAGAACTTAGCCTTTCTAGCTCTGGAAGGGTCAGAGCCCCTTACCATCCCAGGAAGGTTGACTTACTTTGCTCCCAGATGGGAGCAAATCACAGCAGAGCAATGGACACTCTCCATCATAAGGGAAGGGTACAGGCTTCATTTCTTAAGCCTTCCTCCCCAAAACCATGGTGAAACAGTTCAATTCTCCAACATCTCTCCTCAACCTTCTAGGTCAGGAGATTGCCATCCTTCTTGCCCAAGGGGCAATAGAAGAAGTACCTCTTCTTCAACAAGGCACAGGGTTCTACTCCCCTTATTTTCTTATTCCAAAGAAAACAGGGGGCTACAGACCCATCTTAGATCTCAGAGAATTGAACAAATTTCTATTCAAGGAGAAATTCAAAATGATTTCTCTCGGTGCTGTGCTTCCATACCTTCAGAGTCAGGACTGGCTTTGTTCTCTAGATCTCAAGGATGCGTACACCCATGTCCTCATCCATATAACTCACAGAAGGCTCCTTCGGTTCCTTTTTCAAGGAAAGCACTACCAGTACAGGGTGCTTCCTTTTGGTCTGGCCTCTGCACCAAGGGTATTCACGAAATGCATGGCAGTAATAGCTGCATTTCTACGCACTCTAGGAATATTTGTCTTCCCATATCTGGACGACTGGCTCATTCGAGCTCCATCTCAAGCAGAGGCCAAGACTTGTCTAATCTGCACAATGCGTGTCCTTCAGTATTTGGGACTAGTAATAAACATCCCAAAATCCAGTCTCACCCCTACTCAGTTCCTCGAGTTCATAGGGGCTTTGTTGGATACCACAACTGCAAGGGCCTATCTTCCTCAGGCCCGTTGTCTACGCTTGGTGCAGTTAGCCTCCCAAATACAGTTAAAGCCCCTTTTAACTGCTCGAGAAATGTTGCAACTCTTAGGCCATGTGGCATCCACTGTGCATGTGGTTCCATATGCTCGCCTTCACATGAGGGCAGCTCAATGGACTTTGTCCACCCAATGGACTCAGGCATCAGGTTGCCTGTCAGACAAAATAGCAAACTCCAGTCGCCTTTTTTTGGTCTCTCCAGTGGTGGAAGTCCTCTCAAAACCTGTTGCTGGTGTCCCCTTTTCAACAGTCACTTCCCCAAGCAACCCTTACAACAGATGCCTCTCCAATGGTTTGGGGAGCTCATCTGCAAGATCTCTCCACCCAGGGCATCTGGTCTCCACAGGAGACTTCACTACACATAAATCTTTTGGAACTCAGAGCAATTTTCTTAGCTCTCAGAGTGTTCCACTCCCTGCTCAGCTACAAGACAGTCCTCATCCACACGGACAATCAAGTAGCCATGTTCTATGTAAACAAGCAGGGGGGAGACTGGCTCTCTGTCGCTTTGCAACGAAGCTTTGCGACTGTGGGCCTTTGCCAGAGAGCATCAAATTCATCTTATGGCAGTATATCTTCCAGGCGTTCAAAACTCTTGGGCAGACAGACTCAGTCGAGTTCTGCTTCCACACGAATGGTCCCTCCACAGGGACCAGATAGCCAGGATTTTTCGAATTTGGGGAACCCCGGACATAGACCTGTTTGCAAGTTCGTGGAATGCCAAACTTCCCCGGTTCTGTTCCAGGATTCCGTGTCAGGGAGTTCAGGCCAAGGATGCCTTCCTCCTTCACTGGGGTCAAGACTTCCTTTATGCCTTTCCACCCATTCCCCTAATTCCCAAAACACTGTTCAAGCTTCAGAGAGACCGAGGGTCTATGATCCTCATAGCACCACATTGGCCACGCCAAGTGTGGTACCCTCTACTTCTGCATCTCTCTCAAGCTCCATCCCTGGAGTTGGGCTCTGCTCCAGATCTTCTCTCCCAGGTAGACGGAACGTTGTGGCACCCAAACCCCCAGTCTCTCCATCTCAGGGCCTGGTTGCTGAAGGCCTAGACCTTCAGTGTTTCCATCTCTCTCAGCAAGTCAGATATAATATTCATGCTTCTAGAAAGCCTTCCACTAGACATTCCTATGCTTTCAAGATTTACCATTTGGTGTTCTGAGAAGGGTCTTAACCCTCTAGCAATACCTGTGAATTCTTTACTAAAGTATCTTCTGCATCTTTCACATGCAGGCCTCAAAACAAATTCGGTAAGAGTCCATTTGAGTGCTATTGCAGCGTCCCTCAAGCCTCTCAATGGACAGCCTGTTTCCTCTCATCCTCTTATAGCAAGATTCATGAGAGGCCTTCTTTTAACTAAACCTCCCATTAGACCACCTCCAGTGCCATGGGACTTAAATCTGGTTCTTGGCCAGCTTATGAAGCCACCCTTTGAACCTTTAGCCACCACCTCCTTGAAATTTCTTTCTTGGAAGGATATCTTTCTCATTGCAGTCACCTCAGCACGTCGCATCAGTGAGTTGCAAGCCTTGGTGGCCAACCCTCCTTATACATGGTTCCATCATGATAAGGTAGTCCTCAGGACCAATCCACACTTTATGCCCAAAGTGGTCTCGCCTTTTCATCTGAACCAAGAGGTATACTTACCTGTCTTTTTTCCAGGACCTCATGCATCAAGTGCAGAGAGGAATCTTCATACTTTGGATTGTAAAAGAGCTCTCGCCTTTTACTTACAAAGGACACAGCAACATAGAAAGTCTTCTCAACTCTTTGTTGCTTTTAATCCTTCCCATTTAGGACTTCCAGTTTCTAAGAGAACACTGTCCAACTGGATTGCTCAGTGTATTTCTTTCGCCTACCAGAGTAGGAACCTTTCTCTGGAAGGCCATGTCACAGCTCACAATCTGAGGGCCATGGCAGCCTCAATGGCTCATCTGAACTCTGTGTCCATCGACCAAATCTGTCGAGCGGCCACCTGGGCCTCGGTTCATACCTTCACAGCCCATTACTGTTTGGACAAGGACTCCTGCCGGGATGCCTCGTTTGGTCAGGCTGTTCTCAAACACCTGTTCCATTCCTAATCAACTCCTACCCACTTACCCTGGTTGGATGCCAGAGATCCATGGGGGGAGGTGGAGCCCTTTTCAGGGACACACAACTCTGGGGTCTCTCCCTGGCATCTGCAGCTAGGGAGTCTCCATATGTGAAGACTCATTCCTGCTTGTTCCTGGAGATAGCACAGTTACTTACCTGTAAGAGGTGATCTCTGGGAACAGCAGGAATAAGTCTTCACAACCCACCCACCTACCCTAGGAGTTGTATCTCTCTATCTATCTTTCCTTCCCTCTCTCTCTCTTTGTCTCAGCTTTAAAACTCGAACTGGAGAGAGGCGGTTGGGAAAGGCGGGAAGGCAGCACGCAGGCGCTGTGGGATGCTCCCAAAAGCTTTCCTATTGGACGCTGGGGAGCGTTCCCGCGCAGGCTCCGTCGGTACCGACGATACCCATATGTGAAGACTTATTCCTGCTGTTCCCAGAGATCACCTGTTACAGGTAAGCAACTGTGCTTTCTCTATGTCTCTATTCAAGCAGGTATCAACCTTCTTGCTGTCAGATAAATCTTTCTCTCTCCCTATATCCCTAGGGGGGATGAGGTTTTATGGACATCTCTCCATCCTTATACCTGGAGACATGTGTCTATATGCCTGCCTATTCATATAGGTATATATAGATATATGTGTATGTATATATGTGTATGTATATATGTGTATGTATATATGTGTATGTATATATATATATATATATATATATATCGGTGTGTCTTCTGCCCATACATATCTCTTATAGTTATATGCCTATATACCCTATAGGTGTATATATTTAAATATATATATATATATGTATATATATATATTATATATACATATATATTTATAGCTATAATGAGATATACTCGTATTTTTAGATAGATCTGTATCCATTTACTTATCTATCTGTCTGTCAGGTTCAGGTATCCCTACATTCCTATATGAGCCTGACAGATTGGCACTACCCCTATCAATGCTGTTCCAGCATACTTAGGGGGCTACAGCTATAACCACTTCCTGTGGTAATTAACATATTTTTTCCTTACCATAACCTTTTCAGGTTAGGTACCCTTGAAGCTCTCCATGTACCTTTTTTCTTTCCTAATTGACCCCATTTAGGAAAGATATTGCGGAGCTTCAGTTGTTCTAAGCTTATGCTTTCTTTAATAGTACCTTTTGCGTCTCCGCTGAAGCTCTACCTCTTCTGCTACCCCAGTTTTCCCCTGGGGCTATTTCTCACCCTGAAGGGTTCTGACCTCCACTTGTTTTTCTTCTACTTATTACCTCTACTTTTCAGTGAGGTACCCCTTGAGCACATTCACTGGCTCTCCTATCAGATCCAGATGTAGCTCAGTGCACTTGTGCAATGCCAACAAGGGAGGCCCAGATTACAATATTTCATTACTAAATGCCCTCGATACAGGGTCTTCCCCTTTTGAAGCCCTGTTCTAACCAGCTGTTCCACAGCTCCTTTTCTATATTCAACTCCTACCCTCCATCCCCAGGATGCCTGAGGTCCTGAGGAATAGCATGGCTCGTTCTAGACTTGCAACATGCTAAGACTCCCTCCGGGCATCTGAGCTTGGGAGTCTCCATATGTGAAGACTCATTCCTGCTTGTTCCTGGAGATAGCACAGTTACTTACCTGTAACAGGTGATCTCTGGGAACAGCAGGAATAAGTCTTCACAACCCACCCATCTCCCCTAGGAGTTGCATTTCTCTATCTCTATCTTTCCCTTCCTTGCTCTCTCTCTCTATTTGTCTCAGCTTTAAAACTTAACTGAGGAGAGGCAGTTGGGAAGGCGGGAAGGCAGCACGCAGGCGTGTTGGGATGTTTCCAAAAGCTTTCTGATTGGACACTGGGAAGCGTTCCCGCGCAGACTCCGTCGGTACCGACGTACCCATATGTGAAGACTTATTCCTGCTATTCCCAGAGATCACCTGTTACAGGTAAGTAACTGTGCTATCGATTGTTTACGCCATCAAAAAGTAGAAAGAGTAGGGGACATGCAATGAAGCTACAGTGTAACCTGTTTAATAAGAGAAAACATTTTTTTATTCAACACGTAATCAAACTCTGGCACATCTTATGTTCTTATGACACTGCTGTCTGGGTAACTTGGATATTCAGTGCCGGAAACAGGATTAGTTCTGATGCTAAATGCTTCAAGTTTAATTAAAGTGGCAGCAGCTAGATGCTTTAAATAGCCTGTCCATACCACAGAGTATGTACCCTTTGGACTTCTCTTTGTTAAGCTATCATTTGGTGTAATTTTTTTCCCTGGTGGTATTCGTAAGATGTGTAGTGCTAAGCCCCGTCTCCCCTGGCTCTTTGCTGCAGGGTTGGGACCCCAAGTGATTGTTTAGTGGCATTGTATGTCTGGTAAAAGGTAAAGACCTCATCCCAATGAGTAAAAGAAATGCAGTCTGACACTGTTACCAGGGGAAGGGAAGAGTGTGGCCCTTCCCTTCTTCCAGCCTCCTTAATGATGAGAGGGGGAGGCTTTAATCAAATACATATTTAAGGGGAGGTATAGGAGGAAAAGAACATGTCTGAGAGACATTTACACCAATATCTCCACAGCTCATCTCTCTAGCCCCCTCCTCCTGTCTGCCACACGGAGCTTTACATCAGCACCTTGGTAAAACAATTTAATGTGCAGAGGTTTGACAGCTGTAACCAGCATGACTTCAGATTTTGCACTGGGACATGATTTCTGGCCTGTATATGTTACCAAGGTGTAATGGAGAGGGGCAAGGAAGAGCCAGCGTACTTCAGCCTGCTTTGGGAATGCTGGAACAGAAGAAGCTGGATCCTCCACAGGCTGTGACCTGGTGAATGAAACATGCTAATCCAGTTCTGGTTTTGCTCCATTGCATACCTGGAGTTGTAGTTCTGTTGTTTCATTAGGAAATCAGTGAGATCATCTGTCAGATTTTTCCAGGACTGATAGTGAGGCTAAAGAAAGGGATGAGGAATTCGCTATTTAGCAGCTGCCAATCAATCAGAGTTAGCAAAAAGCAGCTCCGTTCTCAGCGACTGCAACATCCACATTCCTGTGTTGGAAATAGTGCTGCCAGCTCACTCCAGATTCTCCTAGCAGGGTTGATCCAGTGCTGCGTATTATCCCAGGGTCTGCAGGGACTTGTAGTCCTGCTTTTGGTGTAAAATACAAGTCTGTGTCTGTGTAGGTGTGTACCTGAGTCTTTGTGTGTGTCTGCAATCTGAAGAGAGCAGTCCCCTGTGTTTCAGCATATCAATGTATCTCCAGGAACAAGCAGGAATGAGTCTTCACATATGGGTACGTCGGTACCGACGGAGTCTGCGTGGGAACGCTCCCCAGCGTCCAATCAGAATGCTTTTGGAAGCATCCCAACACGCCTGCGTGCTGCCTTCCCGCCTTTCCCAACTGCCTCTCCTCAGTTTTCGTTTTTCTGCGGAGCCGGCAGGATGTCCTCCTGTCACCGCAGAAAATTCTTCTTTTATTTTTTGGTTTTCTTGTGGTCGCGTCTGCCTTCCCCGACGCCACCGGTACCGCCGGTGTTTCTTTTCTTTTTTCTAATAATTTTTCCTTCATAAGGAATACTTTTTTCCTTCTTAGTGCTGACGGTTTTTTCTGGCCTGCGAGGCCTATTCTTTTTTCCTCATGGAAGCGCCAGCCACTATCCCTAAGATATGTTCAAACTGTGACGGTACAAAATTCATTTTAGACACTCACAATTGGTGTCTGCCCTGCTTGGGTCCTGACCACTATCCTCTGGAGTGTCCCTCCTGCAACAGT
Organism: Ichthyophis bannanicus; assembly: GCA_033557465.1. Classification (NCBI taxonomy): domain Eukaryota; kingdom Metazoa; phylum Chordata; class Amphibia; order Gymnophiona; family Ichthyophiidae; genus Ichthyophis; species Ichthyophis bannanicus. Next base: position 26,704,794 of record CM066048.1, read on the forward strand.
ATAGTCGGAAGAAGTCTTCAGCATCGAGTTCACCTCGATACGCGGTCCCCATTCAACTTCAGGGCACCGACCACCCTTTCTTCTTCACAGGATCAGGTAACCCAAAAACAGTCTGTTAAGACTAGCCAGTCCTCGAGTGGTAGATCTCCTGCACAGCATAGAGATGCCTCTGGCCTTGCCCTCGAGGATACACTGGCTTTAAAACCCCGGTGGGAGTCTTTGGCCTCCAAAGCCTTAGTGGGGTTTCAGGTTGTTCCTGAGGTTCACCCCTCTCCGAACATACCTGAGCCATGCTCGGTGGTGGCATCCGCTTTGAGCGGTACCGATACCCCGGCATCAGCAATGGTGTTGGATGAAACATTCCTCACCAAGGATCGTAGTCTGGCATCCTCGGTACCTGCGGGCCCGTTGGATACGCTGCAGCCCGATCTTCCAGTATCGGTATCGATCCCGGTACCGGTACTGGTACCGACGCCGGTACCCTCCAGATGTGCATCGATAGACTCGCTTCCCTCGATGCCGAGTCTAGAATCGATCTCCAGTCTGGATGACTGGGTACCGACTCGCCTTGGTACCGATACCGGACGGTACTGAAGGCATGGTTCCGATGATCCATGTCGGGCACTCTCGGTTTCTTCGATACCATTAGAGCTGTCACCGGCTGGCCTTCATCTACCGCTATCGGATACGGTGCCGGAGTCGGTACCGGTATCCACATTACCATTGCTGTCGGTACCTTCCATGCTTCTCTCATCAGGGTCGCTTCCCTCAGTACCGAGTCTGGAATCGATCCCTAGCATGGACGATGCGTTACCGACTGTGGCTGGTCCCGACCTCCTGCGGTACCGGCGACCATCCTCTAAGGATCCGATACTCCACCCTTTAGGGTCTTCTATTCCTCAAAATTTGGATAGATCCCTGGGTGCCAATGCTAGTTCTTCAACAGATCTAGCCTGTCCTCCTCTTTCTAGAGGATTTCCCTCTGAGGATTTTCCTTTTCAAGCATTCCTGCTTGATATGGCAAAGTCACTTGCCATTTCTCTACCTGGTCAGGATCCTGCACCAGGGAATACAGAATCCCTGTATATTCCCTGGAGTCCAAAGGAGAACATCATGCTTCCTGTGCATCAGACCTTGCAGGATCTCCTCTTACGAATGTGGGAAACTCCTTTAACGGTACCCCCACCTTCTAAGGCAACTGATCTTCTATATAAGGTGCCCCCCTCTCCAGGGTTTCAAAGGACTCAACTTCCTCATCATTCCATTGTTGTAGAATCAGCAATGAGGCGTATTAAGAGTACTAAAAAGCACTCTTCTTATCCGCCAGGTCGTGAGTCTAAGACTTTAGATGCCTTTGGACACCAAACCTTCCAGACATCCATGCTTTCAGCAAGAATTCTCTCATATATTTTCTATATGGGATTATCTCTTGAAGAGGTCACAAAGAAATTATTCCTTTTGACCCCTTTTCTTCAAGAGCCCAAAAGAGCAGACTATTCCTCATTGGTTAGTCATGCTCAAGATATCTCTAGGTTCCTTACTCATGCTTCCCTAGACTCCTTTGAGTCTGTTAGCAGAACTTCTGCTATAGCTATAGAGGCACGACGTAAAGCCTGGCTCCAAGTTTCAGACTTGGACAAATGGGCACAAGAAAGACTGGGAAATACTCCTTGCACTGGAGAAAATCTCTTTAACAAGGAGTCTTTACTCCATGTTGCTCAGTTAACCACTGACATTACTCTTTCCAGAGGCTGTTCTACGCCTTCCTCTTTCCCAGTTGCTAGGAAATTTCCTAACAAACTTTCTTCCTCTAAGGGGAAAAAGTTTTATCCATCTTCTGCCCATCATACAGATGTTCCCAAACAGGGGAAACATCGCACTGGTCTAAAGAAACCACAACCTCAACAGGATCAGCAAACCCAGCAGTCGCAGGGTTTCAGATAGATTATCATTACATCTCCTGTTTGGTGGTTAAAGTTTGCAGTCTGCTTCTTTTCACTTGAAGCATCTACACTAATTTCATCCTAAATTCTCATGGATCTCTCTTCACGAGACATCCTTTCTGTTTGCTCTAAGAGTCTTTATGATGATCATGCCTATAGTTAACAGGTTTCTCTCCCTCCTACTGGGAAAAGAGAGGTGACAACTATCAATAAGAAAGTTTCTCTGTACTAGTATGTATCATCTTACCTTTTAGAGACGTACTACATAGTCAGTCTCCTTCAACTCTGTCTTACCTCCCTCTTACTACAACATTCAGTTTGTAAGAGTGGCTCTATTACACTGGTAAGCCCCTATGGTCTTATACCTATTTTCACAAAGGGATTTTCCCTTTCAGAGTTGTCTTTTTCATTTTCTAACTTTAGGGCAGCTTCTCAGACAATAAGGAGGTCTTACCACTCCTACTTATGTCTGTTGCTTCTTTTTCCTCTCTAAAAAAAAAAAAGAAAAAAAAGAAATTGTTTTCCGCTGCCCTGGTACTTGCTGCAACTGCAGCAATTCCTAGTGGTTAAGCCACTGGTTCTGTTCACCACACAACCAGGGTTTGTCCTCCACTAGCAATCCTTCTGGCCTCAGTGCTAAGCCCAAAACAGGTTATCAACCTTTTTTGGAAATCCTATTATCACAGACTTGTTGGTTTGACTTCTATTCTTCGCCTTCTCCAATTCCCTTGTTTTTGGCAGAATAGTTTAAGTTACCTACTGGCTTTAACCAGCCAGTTTTCTTTTCTAACCAACCTGTAACATGCTCTCTGCAACTCAACAAAGTAGCTTTGCACTATGGGCCCTTGCTAGAGAGCATTAGTATCTTGCCTAGCAGATAATCCCAGATGGTTAGGAGGGTTTCACCCAGTCATGTCCCATGACTGGTAGGTGTTTCCTACCATTACCATCTCATCTAAAATCTCTTTTCGAGACAAAAGACACAGGCCTTACATCACGTGAAAACCTAAAGCATGGCCAATTCCCCGGCTTGGTCCATATCCCCTTGGACTTCCCGCCAGGGATACTTTTCTTTCAGTTGCAGCTCAAGGACGCCTGATACCCATCTTGCCCTCATAGGCGGGTCAGTATGGTATCTTATTCCAGTGGCATCCTCTATCCATTCACCATACTGCAGTTCTAGAGAAATCTGGACTTGCTGCCTGCAGACTGAAGTTATCCTCTGCATTTTTCACGTAGGCCATCCTGGTTATTCAAGAGCTCGAATTCTTGAAGGAATCTAGATTCCTCCTTGTCAGGGAGACCATTCCCCTGACCCTGTCACTTATAACCAGGGAAAGAAGATTCTCCATACATCTATTCAAGCTATTAGATGAATCTTGCTATTAGATGAATCTTCCCTCTATCCCCATATCCCTATGGGGATCTAGTTATATAGCCATGTCTCCATCTACTTACATGGAGACCTGTGTCTATATGTCTACACACACACACACACACACACACACACACACACACACATATATATATATGTGTATATATATATGTATGTATGTATGTATGTATGTATCTCTTTATCTTCCACCGAGATATATCTTCTAGGTATATATGTATCTATGTACTTATCTATCTCTCTGTCTAGGTTCATATATCCATATATTCCTATATGACTCTGACAGATGTGCACTACCCCTATCAATGCTGTACCAGCATGCTTGGGGTTTTTACACATATAACCACTCCCTGTGGTAATTAACAAATTTGTTCTTCTCTAACCATAACCTTTCAGGTTTAGGTACCTCTGAAGCCTTCCATGTACCTTTTTCTTTCCTAATGGACCTCATTTAGGAAAGACATCACGGATTTTCAGTTAATCTAAGCCTATAACGCTTTATAAGTCTGTCCTTACTTGTTATCGGATATAGGGGTCTCCCCACCCCTTCTCTCGTACAGGGACTGTTTCTATTGTCAGTCCAAATCGGTCAGACTTATTTTTCCTTTGGTCCTAGCATTGTATGGTTCTTTGACCAAAAGGGCTTAAGCTTTATCTAATAGTACCCTCTGCGATAGAAGGTCAACGCAAAAGAGGAAGGCCAGCAATGAGATGGATCGATACAATAACAGGAGCTTTGGGTACCAGTCTGTCAACAATAAGCCGCCTGACTGAAGACCGAACACAATTTAGGATAGCTATCCAGAGGGTCGCCATGAGTCGACTCCGACTCGACGGCACTTAACAACAACAAACAACAACACACTCTGCGTTTCCTGCAGAAGCCCTACCTCATTGTACTACCCCAGTTTTCCCCTGGGGCTCTTTCTCACCCTGATGGGTTCTGACCTCCACTTGTCTTTCCTACAGTTTATTACCTCTACTTCACAGTGAGGTACTCCTTGAGGATCTTCTACTGGCTCTTCTATCAGATCCATGTGAACCTCAATAGACTTTTTACAATACCACCAAGGGAGGTCCATATTAGAATATTGCATTCATTATTTTTACTACTAAATGTCATCTATACAGGATCTTCCTCCATAGAAGACCTGTTCTAGTCCAGCTGTTCCACAGCACCTTTTCTATAACTCAATTCCTACCCTCCATCCCCAGGATGCCTGAGGTTCTGAGGAGTAGCATGGCTCATTCTAGATTCGCTACATGCTTGGACTCCCTCTGGGCATCTTAGCTTGGGGAGTCCCCATATGTGAAGACTCATTCCTGCTTGTTCCTGGAGATAGCACAGTTACTTACCTGTAACAGGTGATCTCTGGGAACAGCAGGAATAAGTCTTCACAACCCACTCACCTCCCCTAGGAGTTGTTTTTCTCTATCTCTATCTTTCCCTTCCTTGCTCTCTCTCTCTCTTTGCCTCAGCTTTAAAACTTAACTGAGGAGAGGCAGTTGGGAAAGGCAGGAAGGCAGCACGCAGGCGTGTTGGGATGCTTCCAAAAGTGTTCTGATTGGACGCTGGGGAGCGTTCCCGCGCGGACTCCGTCGGTACCGACGTACCCATATGTGAAGACTTATTCCTGCTGTTCCCAGAAATCACCTGTTACAGGTAAGTAACTGTGCTTTCTCTGCTGCTGGAACTTGGTCATTTTTGAGGGTGGAGTTTTGTGAATATTCAGCCAGGGAGGTTGGTGATCTTTTAAATGCTGGTTGCATAGCTAGAACCTGTCTGGATATTTAGCTCTAGTACCCAGATAGTGACTGTACTGTCTGTATAGTGATGATATTCAGTACCGCTGAACGGAGAAACTATCCAGATAGCCTTTGGAGTGCTTTTATATTGTCATAAGTTATCAGAATATTTATCCCTACAGTGGTGTTGAATATCGGCGCTATACAGGTAATTGCCATCTCCGTCTTCCCTCTACCCATGGACTACCTCAGCAATATCCAGCTAGTGCCAAGGCGGCCTGTAACACTATTCAGTGGCACTGTCCATGTAGTGCTGCTAAAGATCCCAGCCATTGGCACTTATCCAGTTAGATAACTGCTACCAAATATCAGTTCAGTATTCAGCTGATCTGCATAGCAGCCCCTGCTACCTGTATAAATGCGGTGAGAGATATTCAGCTGAATATTGCCTCTGACCGTTGCCGCACTATCTGGAGAGCGCCAGGGCGGTCCCTGATATTATCCATTTAGTAGTGATTTTTAATCTGCTAAGCAGTTAGCAAAATGCATAAGTTAGGTCATAAAAAAGGCAGGCATAATTTTATACGGTCGGCTATCCAGATAGCTGCTGCTGCTCTGCACTGAAATTGAATATTCGGTGCCAAAGGATATCTGGATTCTGGTGCCGAATATCAAGTTTCACTTTTAAACACTATGCCCAGCACTTAAAAAAGAGAGTTTAAATATCAGCCAGTTTATCTTTATTTCTTTGGTACCCCCTTCCCCCTCAGTATGATCTTTCTTAAGAGCATTTTTAGACCTCCAAGTGCAAAGCATTCTAGGCTGTGTAGATCTGGCCCATTTTCAGATTCATGTGTCTTTTCCATGGTTCTTCCTCCATTCCATTTTCAGAGAGTTATTTTGCTCCCTGCAGACACTCTCAGTCCATAATGTATAATTTCTTTCCATCATTCTGTTGGTTTGAAAATAATAAAATTGCTTGGTTATTTGCTCTCAGTGTTAGTCTTTCTTTCCCTATTTCAAACTGTCTCTTTCTCTTTTTCCCTCTTTCTAGCCCCCCCCCCCCCCCATCATTCTCATGCCATCAGACTTGAGTTCGTGCATTTTACAGCTTCTATCATCCTTTATGAGGATCCTAAACCCAGCAACAGCTGCACACAAATAATGGGCAATTTTGCAGAGGCCTGATGCACCCTCCCTCCGCCTCACTAAAGTTTTACGATTTTTCCTCTCGCTGTACTGTATGACCTTGTTAATCACTTAACCTTCCTTCAATCAATCTTAGAAATGTAAGCTGTATTGGTAGGAACCCTCTCCCCTTGTGACTTATCCTGGCCCTGCTGCGACCATCATTTCTGTTCCACTAATAGTTATTTTCCTTAGGCTTGCCAGTCTAGTCCAGAATATCTGCCAGTCTCACTATGTGCAAATGATGTGCTAACGTTTCTCCACTGGCTCCTCCAGGGACAGGAAAATACCTACCATACCTGAATGTAATTCACCTTGAGATACTCCTATAAAAGATATGAGGTAATCTCAAATCCCTCCCCTCACCCCCGTAAATCACCACATGATGAAATGAAGTCACACTGTTCATTCCTGCAAGCCAGAGGTGGCATCCAAGCCTTCTGAAGGCAAGGCAGTATAAGCGAATGATGTGATGCAGCATCTTTTGCATACAGAAGGACTTCACAAGGTGTACGGGAAAAAGGGTGACTGGTGGCTCAAGGTCCTGGGAGAAGACCTGGCCTAGTCTTGTCTGGTCAGGCGTTGCTTCCTTAGATCTGTGATTCCTAGCTTTCTCCTGACCTGGGAAAAGAAATAGCCTAGTGATTAAAGCATTAGCTTTCAAACCAGAGGCACTAGGGTTCAAATCCCACTTCTTGTCACTTTAGACACGTCACCTTCGGTGTCCACTTGGATTGTAAGCTCTTGTGAATAGTAACTCTTGATACCTGAAAAATGTTGTAAATAATATTGAGCTAAGACTGGAAAGGAGGGCTAGCAGTACGAAATTGTGATGCAGACTATTATATGCAGTTGAGAAGAGGCAATATGTTGCTCAAAGAGCATCAGTTTATTCTGTTTCCATGTGCAGTGGCGGTTTAGGTGTCAGCTCTGGGGGTGCTTGAGCACCCCTATTATTGAGCAAACTACAGTGTTTCTCCAGAGAGGTAATTTGTGTTCAGCACCCCCAATTGTTTTGAAAGAGTTGGCTTTTAGGACAAAGCATGATTTTAATAAGGGGATGTTTAAATGGTTCCAGAAGGTCCTTGAACAGACATGCCTGGGTGGAATGCACACCAGTTTTTCGGCTGGAGAGTGTGGGCCATTATAGGGGGGTTTACATACTGCCGAACCCCATCATGTAGCCACTCGCCTGTCTCCTGGTTCTGTTTCTTCTGCTTTTGATCTTATTTCTAGGTATCCTTTCTTTTCTGTTTTTTTCTATGGTAATGTTTCTTATAGCATACTACTTTTTTTGTAATTAAGAGTGTGCACTTTTTATTATGGAAACATCCTATGGTTGTAAAACTCTCGTTCTGGACTGGCTCAGGTGCTCAGTGGAAGTGTTGTGCAATGCTACGCTGAAGGCCACCTGACTTTGATTCCTAACACAGGTCTTGACTCCCCAGGTTGGCTAAGTCCAAAGAACTCATGGAGACACGGTTCACAGCCCTTAATGGTCAGATTTAGGGTCTATGATTGCACCGTCCTGGGAGGAATAATGGTGCACAATCACCAGCTGAGGATGTCACTGCATGACTGGACTGGTTGAGCTGAGAGTGGATATAAAAAGGAGAAAAATTCTCAAACAGTTGTGATGGAAGCTTATGCTGTAGCCAACAGGGGGAGGGAAAGGGAATTGGATTTAGCTCACTTGTTTCTCAGAAGTTAAAGGTGAGCCATATTCAGGTACAGGAGGTACCTATGCCTTGGAGGGCTTACAATCTAAGTTTGTATCTGAGGCAATGGAGGGTTAAGTGACTTACTCAAGATCACAAAGGGCAGTAGTGGGATTTGAAGGCTGGTTTCTCCCCCCTCCCCCCCCCCTGCTATTTTAGTCATCAGCCCTACTCCGCCACTCATTCACTGGCTGATAAAGCTTGGACCCTAAGGCAGGAAGAAGGCACTGCTGATAAAATAAAATGTTGTTCTATGAGTTTTTCTGTGTTGTATTCACACTTTACATGGATCAGTGTGACCCCTGCATCAGGTCTTCAGCCCTCGTTCTGCTGTTTTCATGCTTTTTATAAAGAAGCCTTAAACAGCCCTGTCTCTTCAAAGAAATTTTGGCATGGAGAGGTGCGCTCATTTTAAATGCTAATTAAATTAGCAGAACCAAAACCAACAACCTCAGAACTACTGACTGGCCCTGCTGAGAAATCCAGGGGACATTAAAACAGACATCAAGCATTTAAACGTGAGAAAAAACCCCCACATCCTTGTTTCTTTATTAAATTGAAATTGTTGCTTATTATCGCTTATTTTTAAGGGATTTCGCTGTTGAAGCTTCTCAGGCTTTGAGAAGAAATTATTTTTGCATGTTCTAAGGCTCCCATTTGGCCACTTCTAGATTTTCTGCTAGAGAAAAGAAATTAAATGGGGGGGGGGAGGGGGAAACCCTCTTTATAAGTTATTAATTTATTTTATGCTCTTACTTTGCTTTTTTGTAGAATTATGTGTTTCTGGCGTCCCCTTGGTGTATTTCTGCTGAGTTCATGAGCATTAAGGATAAATGGATGGCTGTTTCTCGCTCTGGACTACATTTTCTCAAATTTGACAGAACCCCTCACCCTACCCCACTCTAGGCCACCCCGCCAGCTAGCATAGTCTCCTAATCAACATCTTTCTGCATTTTTGTTATATTTTCTGCTATTTCCAGCCCCCTGCACTTGGCATTTTGTAGAAGATTTCTTTGTTGTTTTCAGCCCTTGCATCTGCTCTTTGACGGCATCTCCCCTGTTTTCTAGATTTGCTTGGTATCTGTATCCTTAGAGTTTAACTTGCACCTGCCCAATAATTGTCCAGAACGTACAAATTTATCTTTTGCATTTTTAGAAGTTGTGGGGTCCTCGGAACAAGTTTTGGAAGCCCTTATTTAGATCCTTCACACTTTTGTGACGTTTTACAGTTAAGTTGTTCCGTAGTGCTGAAATGGAGCCAAAACATCATATCTTGCTGTGAGTTTCCTCACAAAGCAAAAAGCAATCAAAATTATTCTTAGAAAGAAGGGGCTGCAGGAGGGCTCTAGGAGTCATCTAACCCATTGTGTGCCTCCCAGGAGGATCTGCAGTACATAAGTGAGAGTGATGTACAACCTAGCAAAGGATGGCAGAGAAAGATCAGTATGGCCCATGCAGTCTGTCCAGCCGATCACTGATAACTACTTTAGGTAGGTGTTTTCAATCTGCTCTTAAAAAACTCCAGTGTTGGAGATTCCATCACTTACCTGGGATTGTAAATGATATTTCTTTTGAACGGGAATAACAAGAAGAAATAATTGTGCATCACTTGTCTGTCCCACCTAGAGATCTTGAGCATGGAGTCTCTACTCTTTTGACTTTGGCCCTTTCCAAAGAATTCTTGCTTGAGTGGGTTATTTGGGAATATACACGTGCAAAGGGGGCTTACCCTGCCAAGACGCTTGTGTGTCCTCGGTGACATCACTGCTAAATAAAATGGGTCTCCCTCCTCATATTAGGGTAGCCCAGGTTAGCATTGCCGATAAATGCTCAGCTTGATTTGAAATACCCCTGGAATACTACTACTACTTACTTCTGGAATCTGTCTTATCCTCTCCCATATTTAACATCTATTTAACCCCAATATGTACATTATTTAGTGGTCTTGATCCCAACTATTGTATATATGCAGATGACATTCAATTTTTTGTTCCAGTCACTAACTCGTTAATTACACTGCTCTTTGCGTCATAACAATGAAAACTTAGATGATCTCTAACAAACCTTGCTCTAAACATAAGTAAAACTGAAGTTCTCCATCTTAGCTGGAATATATCATCGACTGTACCCACTACCTAAAAATTGATGACTGGGATGTTCCTTTGTCCTCCCAAGTTAGGAATCTAGGGCAGCCTTTTACTAAATGCCACTAACCAGTTAAGATGTGTTTTAGCAAGTGGTAACTGGCTGCGGTAAACCCTAATGTGTGAACATGCCAACTACCGACCGCTAAAATGTTTGTTAACTGGTACTCACACCTTAGTGTAGACTGAGGTGCAACATTGGTGTGGAGAACACAAGAGTGCACGAGTGACGTTTGTGACACTTAGCACAGGTTCACCAAACTGCACCTCAATGGATGCCATTAGGTACACATATGTTGCTTTGCTGCTTGTTACGGTACCCAGTCATGCATTAGCTGCTGGGAATATACTGGTCACATCTCCAACAGCTAACACAAAGGCTTTGCACTTGACGTGAATTGGTAACACTCATTAAGTCCTAAATCTTAGTGCATTTAGTAAAATACTTCCTAGGCATTAGTGTACCTAGGGCAAAGCAGTGGTTGCAGCCTGCCCCAGGTGCCAACCAGGAGGGGGTGCACCCCCGCCAGACCCATATTTCGGAGTCAGCGCAGCAAACTTACCTTAAAGACGGGTGACTAGCCAAGTTGTCTCCAATCCAGGCTGATAGCTCTTCTCTCCCAGCTGAAGTCCCAGGAGAGAAGAGCCGTTAGCTTGGATTGAAGGCAACACGGTGAGCCACTTGTCTTTAAGGTATGTTTGCCGTTCTGCCTCCGAAGTGCCTCGTGTGGGGGGGGGAGGTGCAACGTGCAGCGGCGTGCCATGTGGGGGTGCCTGTCTCAGGTACTGAGGGGGCTGGGAATTCCATGGCTCCTAAATGTCATTTTCAATACCCATTTAGAAAGGCGTTCCCAAATTTCATCTTTTGTGAAATCTATAAATTGTAGATGATCAGAAGATTAAGACTTTTTCTGTCTATCAGCAAGTTGCTCACAGAGGTTCAGGCTTTAATAATTTGCGCACTTGGGCCAGTGTAATAGTCTTTCTAGGGGCCTTCCAGCTTATTTCATCCACTCTCTTCGAGTGGTTCAAAATATGGCCACCTGCATTAATGCTGGTATCACATGTCACAAGGATGTAATGCCTGGACTTTACAGTCTGCATTGTTTTGCGGTCAGTGGTGCATTATATTTATGGTCTTGGTCATTATGGCCTTAACTCATGAGACCCCATTATGCATTTCACCTGCATTAAGAATTTATCGACCACTGCCTCTGCTTCGTTTCCAAGATGCTATGTTGCTTGCAATATTCCCTCTTTCCAATCCATACGATTCAGGGAAATGCGTGATCATACTTGTATGTTCTCTGTAGGAGCAGCCTTCCTATGGAACACCCTCCCATCGGAATTACATAAAATATCACATTGAATGGTGTTCCACGAGAAGCTTCAAGTGCACATATTTACACAGGCCTTTCCAGATTAGACTCTAGTATTACTTAAACAGCTTTATTTTATTTATTTATTTATTTAACACTTATTTATATACCGCATCTTCCAGCTTCACACAGTTGCCTTAGGCAAAACCTTAGCAATTAATAAGATTGTTATCTCATTGTTTATGAGTTATATTTGTTTAATCATGATTTTATGTTACAATTTTATTTACTGTGTAGTTGTGTTTGTTGGATTTTATTTTGGTCTTTTTTGTTTTATGGTTTGTGTATGTCACATGATCCACCTAGATCTCAGTATTGCATAGTAATAAATGTCAATAAACAAATTTAGCTAAATGTGTCAACAATAGAATTCATTTATAGGCTCGCCAGAGCTGCACAGCTTCCAGATTCCATCGCACTCATGATCATGGGCTATCCTTAAAAATGATTGCGTATTCCGGCGCTGCTATTCATCTCCCATATTTGGCGGTGGGCTGCGCACATTTGAGGAAGGCCATGCCTAAGATTTAGCAACCCAGCTAGCTTTCGAATTCAGGCACATTTTTCCCCATCCTATTTAATAGCAAACAGCAGCAAACTGCCTTCGGCCTTCTTGAGGAATTCCTGGAGGACCCTTTCCTGGCACTGGCTGTGTCGATGGCTGTTCTGATCAATCTCTGTGAGGTGTTTGTGGGAATGACTCCTGCTGGAATATGTGGTCACTGTAATTTGATTCACTTAAGTTGGGAGGCTGTTTAAAAATAAATGAATAAAGCAAAGGGTCTGGAAACAACTCTTTACAAACAAAGACTGCAGAAGAATATATTTGAATTCTTGATTCTCAGCAAGCCTAGACGACACTAAAGACCACAGATTTAAGGCCTAGGCAAACGGAGAAAAGAAAACCCTGTACAATTCTCTTTGCTTTTCCCTAACTTTGGAATAGTGTGCTGCTGGAAATCTTGTCCAAAATGAACCGTGGGACTTCCCTTGTTGGCTCCTCACCTTCATTCTTGATCTTTGGGAAGGGTCAAGGCCAGGGGCAAAAGCTCTACAATGTTATCTACATAATTTTGGCTTTGAAAACTGATTTGTGATTACTGCATCTAAAGCAGGCCTGAGGAAACAGAGGCTACACATGGATGCCAGAGGCTAGCAGTAGTTGGAGATGAAATGTGGCTATGTTAGCTGCAGGTACACTATTTTGAAATTTCAGCTGGGCTAGATTTTGGCAGTGGTGTTTTCCTCTTTTAGTTTCCTTTTCCTTCATGTCCAACTAGATTTCAATTTCTGTATTTTTACACTCTTTCGAATTAAAAGAGGAGTAGCTTTTAATATGATTATGTGCCCGTTTTTTAAATCTCCCCCCCCCCCAAGTCCATTCTTATTCAGTTGATACTCTATTCGTGGTTTGCATGTATCAGTGTGATGCCTAGACAGGAGGGGAAGGGCTTTCATAATGAACAGCACAGCAACGTCCCCAAGTTACTGCAGACTCGCTCCGGCGAGTAAGACGGAGGAGCATCTCAGCAGGAACAGAATAAAATGTAGAACAAAACATGGAAGAATTTATAATGATTTTAACTTGTTAACCGAATCATTCACACCCAGGCCCCCTTCCCTTTCTTCTTAACACATCTAGATTAGTGATGTTTGGATTTTGGTTTCTCTTGTTCTTTGTGCCACCTCTGTTCAAAAATAAGGTTACCAGATGTCCCCAGTTCTCGGGGATTGTCCCGATTTTGAGGTAGTGTCCCAGACGCCATGGACTGTAACCACCTCCTGTCTCTGACTTCAGTGGGGGCAGACACAAAAGACTTTGCTTCTCCTGCACATGCCTCTGAAGCAGCCTTCTTGACCCTGATGTAAAACTGACTTCCTTTCTGAAGAAAAAGGAGGAATTTTAGGAATATATAGAATATTCATCTATGTGTATAAAAGAAAGTTTAAGCATATATGTATATATGATCACTTATAATTCAAGAAGGGCTGCTACTGTCTTTTTTAAACTTTTGAAATTACTGAATTCTACTTAGACGGGTCATTTCAAAATATATGAGGAAAAGATGCCCAAAGAGGGAAAACCTCTGTCCCCTCCCAGCCCAGATCAACCCTGCCAGGTGCCCAGATTTGCTCTCCAAAAATCTGGTAACCCTATTCTGAAAGACATTCTACTTACTTCCTACCCTCACGCCTGGCTGCTACCTCTAGTTAGCTCAAGTGCTCATAAGCAGGGAGTTTGGCGTGGCTGAGGCGAGCGGCTATGCAGCGGAACAATGAACACTGTAGTGCAAATAGTCAGAACTGACCTCATGGTAAAAGGTTTTAACTCCCAACCAATAAAAGGTTAAATTTGGACAGCATGAACATATTTTTAGGATGCCCTGAAAGACAAGTAGATGAGGGGAAATATGTTTTTCTTCCTTCTCCCCCTAATCACTGAATCAGCTCTGGGCATCCTGGCTTGATTTCCAACAAGCTCTGTGTCATGGAGGAGTTGGGGGGGGGGGGAGGTGGTAACCCCATTGCATTTAGAGACTTTAAACTTCAGTATCCCTAAGAAATGAACAGGGGCAAAACCAGGCCTGGCACAGCTGTTCCCGATGGCCTGGAGTTGGGTGGTAATAACAGCTGTAGGATTCGGGGATTTGGGGTGTAACTAAGGGAGGGGGGAGTATGGTATTCTCAAATGCTGGGTCCACTTTCTTGTTCTACTTTTCTGTCACACAGACCATCTTCCATGGTTAGATCCCCTATTTTATGGCTTCAGTAGGCATGTTCAAAATAAAAGTTTAGCAGAAAGCTCATGCTTCTTTAAAATAAGTTTCCCAATTTTCATGCATTTTTTCATATTCGTTTCACCTATTCATTTTTTACATGCACATTGTATGCATGCAAAAACATTTTTACGCATGCAATGGCGTTTATAAACCTATTTGTAGACATATGTGTGTGCGATCAATTGACATACACTTTAAATTTCTAGGCACCCAAAAGAACCAACTGAGGGCTCACGAATGCACACCCTCAGTAATTATTTTGATTACTGAAACTGGAAGTTAGGAGTGTGCACAGCCAAAAAGAGTTACCCATTTTAAATAAACTTTTCCCAGTTTTGATACAGACTTTCATGTTTGTTTCACCTCTTCATTTTTTGCGCACTGATTGTATGTGCAAGAATTTGTAGATATACGCATGAACAAGCTATTTGTGTGCACTTTCAATTTTTAGGCCCCCAAATGAAGTCAGTGCACACTCACAAATGCACACCTCTGCTGGAAGGTGAGGGTCAGTTCATTGGCTCAGTAGCCTTGCATGTAGCCATTTGGAGTGAATGGGATTTGATTCCTGGTATGGTTGGGACTGGGGGGACTGTGGTGAAAGCATTCGCAGATCCTGGGAGGGGCGGGAGTTCCAATCACTGTGCAATGGTCCACCTAGTAGCTGGAATTAGGGCTTATGATTGCAGTGTTCCCAAAGGAGCACTAGTGCATGGTCCCTAGCCAAGGACTTTCACTGTAATGACTGGGCTGAAGTAAGTGGTGGGAGGGGGGAAGGGACATAAAACAAGTGAAAGATCCCCAGGTAGTTGTGAAATGGGTATTTATGGCCCCAATCCCAGCCTTGTTTCAGAATGGGCTGGAAATACAAAGAAGGAGAAAAGTTGGGTCAAAGCCTTGCCCTCCAGCCCTCTGAAAAAACCCAAATTACCTTGCTCTGGTCTCTTGAAGGAGCATTTTTCCAGTATGCATTTCTACTGTCAGGTAAGTGTAGAAGAGATGCCCCCCTTTAAAATGATTACACAGGTACACTACCAAAAAACTGCCTCCAGTTTGGCAACTGATTCCTATAGATTTTGGGGTGCTGAATCCAGGAAAAATAGCCAAAATGTTCCATCACGTCACGTTTTCTTGCAAAATTAGATTTCTTACCCATATAAGGAATGTTCACATAATTTCTTTTTAGCCGACTGCAGTTTATTTTCTTGGCCCAAAATAGAGGTTGTAATGGTTAACTAACTAGAAACACTCCCTCATGATATTTTAGAGTGTTTTGTATTCATTTTATACATTAACAGGACAATTGGGAGGCGGGGGGCTAAATCCAGTACTCGCGCTGGCGCATGTTCTTTCCTGTTCGCCTCGCCTCGTTCGCTCGCTCAAACACGGTGGTTGCGACATGAACGTTCCTGTCAAATTTCAGTTTCTTGCAAGTTCATTATTACCTTTTGTTTGCTCAGTCGTAATCCAGCTTTATTCCGAAGTGGTTCACTACAGTTGTAGTTTACAGTGCTGTGTATTTGTGATGGCTCACAGAGCCAGAGGTTGCGTCAACTCTCCGGACAGTTTTTGTTTTATTTGTGGGGAATATACCGTGAAAAAGCGGCAGAGGAACATTTCTGCATTTATTAAAAAAGTATATTTCGCCTATTTCGGTTTGAAGTTAGGCGATCAAGACAAACCGTGGGCTCCTCACAAAGTGTGCAAGACATGTGAGGAAGATCTACGCTTATGGCTGAAAGGTAAAAAACAAGCATTTCGTTTCGGAATACCTATGATGTGGTGTGAACAAAGAGACCACAGCAGTGACTGCTATTTTTGCTCTTGCATTGTGAAGGGATACAACTTAAAAAATAAGAACGTAATAAGTTACCCCAACTTTCCCTCAGCAATTAGGCCTATGCCTCATAGCAACGAAGTACCTGTGCCTGAACCACCAAAATCTTTGGATCATATTTGTGTGGACGGTTCTGATCATGATGAGACTCATCAGATGGCTTTTCCCGATGAGTCCAGTACTTCCGAGTTTGAAACTGAACCAGATCCGAAACCTGAACTTTTCTCTCAAGCTGAATTGAATGATTTAGTCCGGGATTTAGGACTTCCAAAAGATGCTGCCCAACTGCTAGGTTCTCGGCTTAAACAGAAAAATCTATTGTCACCAGGAAAAACTTTTTATTGGTACCGCAACCGCGAGACACAATTTTTGAAGTATTTCAGCAAAGAGGAAGATTTGGTATTTTGCAACGATATATACGGAGTGATGGAAAAGTTTAAACTCAAGTATGATCCTGCTGAATGGCGGCTGTTCATTGATTCGTCAAAAGACAGCATAAAAGGTGTTCTTCTTCATAATGGCAACACATTTGCTTCAGTTCCTATTGCTCACTCTGTTATTCTCCAAGAAAACTACGAGAATTTGGCCCTGATTCTTCAGAAGATTCGTTATGATGAGCATAAGTGGATGATTTGTGGAGACTTTAAAATTCTATCCATGCTATTAGGGCAGCAATCCGGTTTCACCAAATATCCCTGCTTCCTTTGCTTGTGGGATAGCCGGGCCCGCGACCTACACTGGGGGAAAAAAAGACTGGCCAATTCGGGAGTATTTGAGACCCGGTGAGAAAAATGTTCTTCATGAGAGCTTGGTATCTCGTGATAAAATTCTATTACCACCTCTCCACATTAAGTTGGGTCTCATTAAGCAATTCATCAAGTCCCTTCCAAAAGATGGTGAGTGCTTTCGGTACCTTTGCTCAAAGTTCCCCCGACTTTCTGAAGCAAAGCTAAAGGAAGGAGTGTTTGTTGGCCCTGATATAAGGAAACTCATTTCAGATGGAGCATTCGCTGAAACGATGTCTGAGAAGGAAAAAGAAGCCTGGGATTCCTTCAAGGATGTTATTCTCAAATTCTTGGGGAACAGGCGGGATGAGAACTATAAGGATATTGTTGCCAGGATGCTCAATGCCTTCAAAGAACAAGGCTGTAACATGAGCCTGAAAGTCCATTTCTTGCACTCCCATGTGAACTACTTTCCCGAAAACTTGGGGGCGTACAGTGAAGAACAAGGTGAAAGGTTTCACCAGGACATCAAGGACGCAGAGAGAAGGTACCAAGGAAGATGGAACACCACTATGATGGCTGATTTCTGCTGGTTGCTGCTGCAGGAAACCCCAGATGAAAAATACGCCAAGCAGCGCACCAAGAGAAGCATTCGGGGGAAGAAGAAACGGGCCCACCAGGAGATTGATTGACCCAAGAATGATTTTAAAATCTAAACTGTGTTGACAAATATCGTCTTTTTACTAAACTTTGAAATAAAAATTTGCTAGTTATTACCACAGTGTCGGATCTCATTTATTAGAATTTTATTTTCACACCATCGGGTGTTTGTCTTCATGTATTGCAATGGTGCGGTTTGCGTTTTCTATTCTTACATACATACCTGTACAACATTTTTTGCACATTGCTTTGCTTTGTGTCTAACCTCGCTCTTATATGCTCAATGTTTGTGCACATGTATGTGGCTGTTTTAAGTGCAGACAATTTTGCAACCATCACAGTGTGTTTTGTTGACATTACTCTATTCTTATGTGCTGCCTTGTTACAATTTTCTTTATTCTTACTTGAATAACTACTAAACAATTAGTATAAAGAATTCATCCAAGAAACTTTTATCTCGATCGCACTCAATCTGAAACGTTCACCTCAAACTGCTAACCCAATGTAGCAAAAAATCTGTACGTGATGGAGCAAATTGGTTACCAGATTTGGATTCAGCGCACCAAAAAACGTAAAAATCAATCGAAACATTAGAGGCAGTTTAAAAAAAATTTTTTTTAGTGTACCTGTGTTATTGGATAGTAAGTTGGCCCGATGTATTCTTCTTGCAAACTGCTTCCTTCCCCCAGCTTCTATGAAATCTCGGTTCTTTGACTCTCTGTGTGGAATGTTTCTCACCATCACCTTTATCTTTTCATCTTAGGCTAGTAGGTTCTGAACTAAGGACTGCAAGCCCCTTGGAACACTATATTTCTCTGTACTATGAAGTATATCTGCAGAATATGTAGTAAGCGTTGACACTTGGTTGATCACCATTGAGTAAATTTACTATTAAGTTGGTTATTTCTTTAAGCAAAGTGCCTTGAAACTCTCCTTAGCCAGAGAGCAGGCTGACTTAACAATTAGGCAGACTAGAGTCATACAAACTTAGAGAACCATCAACCCGGGTCTTTAACTGTTTAATGTTTAAAAGTCAGATGTCCAATTAAATGTTTTTACAGAATCATTCTCAGAGGGATGATGTTGGAATAATTATGATTGTTGAGTTTTAACTATCAAAATCTTGTGGGAGGGGAGTGGAGGAAAAGTGATTAAGAGGGCCACAAGGCTGAAAGTTCAGTTAGGGGGTGCCTTAAACACTTACACCCACTCTGCGAGAGAGCCAGAGATTCTTTCAGGCTTGCTGGATCAGAACTGTCTGTAGTTTGGCTGTGATGTCACAATCACACATGCTGCATAAGCCAATCAGGGACTTTTCCCATGTATGGCCAACTGTGACTCTCTGCCAGATATGGTGGCTTCCAGGGAAAAGGTGTGATTTTGTGGTTAGAGCAATAGGCTGAGACAAAGAGTACAGATCCCACATCCCTCACTGACACTTCTTGTGGCTGTGGGTAATCACTTTATCAGTCACTTAGGGATGAATATTTAAAAGCCCTTAGCCAGATAATCATGGAGATTATCCAGATAAGGATGCTCAACCAGACCGCCTTGACACTATCTGGAGGGTGTTGGGGTGGTCTGGGGGTGGAGCTGAGGAGGAACTAGAGAATGTCTGCATAGTGGCAATTTTCAGTCACTATCTGGGTAAGTTTAGTGGATAAAATTAGGACAGCAAACAGGCTGACCTAACTTTATCTGCAAAAACCTATTAGGATAGCAGCTGGATATTTATTTTATTTTATTTATTTAGTATACATTTGTATACCGCTACTTCCAGCGATCAGCAGCGGTTTGATTACAGATTGGAAATTATCAAATCATGACAGGAAATTTTTGAGGTATAAACACATTGATTAGACAGGAAAGCACAGCACACAGAGAACTATTTTACAGGGAACATGGGCTATGGAGGGTTAAGTGGCTTGCCCAAGACCACAAGGAGCACCTGTGGGACTAGAAACCCCAGTCCTTCCGGCCCAAGGTTGCTGTCCTCCAGTGGGATTTGAACCCCCGACCTTCCGGCCCGAAGTACCTTGCCCCAACCACTAGGCCACTCCTCCACTCCATATCATTGCTTTCTGGGCAGGGCAAGTGCTGGACCATAGTATCCAAATATTCAGCACCAGCCAGTGTCTAGATACTGGTGCTGGATATCCAGTTACTACAATCAACGCCATGGTCAATGCACAGCCCTTTAAATATCAGGCCGCTTCAATATCAGGCCCTTAGATGATAAGGTCTTGTATTTGGATCCTAATAATACTATAAGCCACCTTCAGCATCATTTGGGAAGACAAGTTAAAATTTTGGGATCCTGTAGAGGGTACATCTTGCTTTCTTTCAGGAATACTCCCAACTCAGGCGACAGAATATTCATTAACTTGATTCCTTGCATGCACATAGCTTTGCACAGCCCCCAAAGAAGAAATAATGTTACCAGAAAGGATTATTTGCCCGGAAATTTGGGGTTTAGTGTATTGTAGCAGCAAAGCGCAGACAAACCAATGATACCAGGAGTCTGTTCAGAAGGTCCAAATCATTTATTTGTGCACAAGTCTCAAGCAAGTCAATTTCAAAATGGCTGAGCAAAGTTTTCAAGCATTACAACAACTTTTATAGACTTCTGTTCCATTCTAGGTATAGAAAAACATTTCATTGGTCCCGGTAACCTCCCGTACCTCCCGTACCTCTTCTATTGGTCCCGGTACTGATAAGTTTCTCCAATTATGTCCCTTCTGTGGGCATGACACCTGCCTGCCCCCCTTCTAGTCCCAATTACAATGGTCAGTTCATCAACTTGTTACTTTCACACTCTCAAGGTTATGGGACCAATTTGTGCGTGCAGATGAGCAAGGTTCTGTAACTCATCTGTCAGCACTCCTCATTATTTCTCTGCAGATGTACTTTTTCTTATCAGTAACTTTCAAACATGTCTTTTCTGTATTTTTCCATTTCTTAGTTCTGCAGTTCTGCTTACCTAAGCTAATTCAATACTTCTACTGAGTTCTATCTTACAATAGCAGCATATTGGGGGATGTGCAATCCTATATGCCTCTCCACAGGCCTCATTTACAGGTCAAGCTAGCCATGCTGGCCTGCCTATGTCAGACACCGTGGATCACAGGCCTGCACCTGCCACATTCCCCCCCCTTTGATTAATCTCACCCTATTACTCAATAAGGTGTGAGAATTAAATCACTTTTAGAAGAATCACATCATGATTGAAGGATTTCTACTAGGACTAGCTTTGTATAAAGCCATTATTTTAGTTGCGGTCTTCCGCTCTACTGTACTATCAATAGCACTATGAATGGAACGCATACAACATGGGATTAAACATGGTAATAAGAGGATAACAGCAACAAGGATTAGTACTAAAACAATGAAAGTCTTAAATCCTCCCAGCCAAGAGAAAAGGTTAGCAAACCAGTTAGGAAATTTCAATGCGTGCCAAGTCTGTACTGGCACATAAGCATGTCTTTGCATATCTTTAGCAATTTCTTCAACTACTTGACCTTTATCATCTATTTTCAAACAGCAATTAGTTAAATTCAGCTTACCACATACTCCTCCTTCAGCTGCTAGCAAATAATCAAGTGCTAAGCGATTCTGGTATATGGCAGTGCGCATCTGAGTACTTTGTCTAGCTAAGAGCGTGAGAGCATGACTAGTTTCATTAGTTATTATTTCAACTACTGCTTGTAAGCGGATAATACGATTAATCATATAAATTGGGGTACGATAACCGTACATACCATCATCATTCCAAGTGGCAGGTCCATAATACTCAATAATTCTTTCTGGTGGCCAATCATCACCTTGCCACTTCTCCCACTTGCCTATCTGTAAGGCTTCTCTTTTCTGTCTTGATGCTCTTTTGTGTTTGTGGGTAGTATATACAGGGTATCCTAATTGTTCTCCATGTTCAGTGTTTAACAGGAAGAAAGAAGGTCTGATGGTTCCTAAGACACATGCTCCTCCCCAGTGTGGTGGGAGTTGTGCATATGCTCGGTTTCCACAGATCCAATATAGGCCAGGTGGGGCTTGCCAGGCTTGGACTTTGGCAAGGTTAGTCCATAGACCTGCAAGTTCAGGAAATCTAGCTAATGGGTTAGGAGGTTCAGGATGTCTGATTCCTGACCACCATGCTGTCTTTTTGGTCGTGGCATTATAGTATTTCTGGCTAAGACAGACCAGCTGTCCTACCTTTTGGGTGAACTGGGGTCCAGTTCTGGCATAGCAAAGACGTCCAACGATTGAGTGCGCTAACACCCATTCACTGGTTGTCTTATGTAATTCAGTCTGATTGTAAATCATGGAATAATTCAATTCTTGGGCTTCCCAGGGCCATTGGTCTCCCATTTGGGTTCCGCCACAGAAATAACAATCTGTGATCTTAAGACTAGATACTACTGCTCCGGCTAATTCTAGAAACAAATTCTGTGAAGGGTGAGGGATCTCAAACTTATTTACATGCATAGCTTCATAAAAGGTATTATGAATATGATATTTAGATGACTTGTGGGCTTGAGTATTCAATCTGATATACACAATGGTCCCTGGATCTATTGCTCCTCCAGCAATACGTAAACCAAACTTATATCCTTGTTTCCATGCATGGGGATTATGTACACGCAAATGTAAGGGGTTGCAAGCATCTTTCTGACATTTATCATTTGTGGTTGGCTTGGTTAGAGTAGCCATCCGCTTATCTATTTTCTCATTAGTTATACCAGTGTTCCAAGTAGCATAAAAAACACATCCCCAATACGGGCAATAGTAATCTGCCGCTGTAGCAGTACTATACCCTGATCCTGTTTTACCTGTACACTTCCACCAATTTGTGGCACCTTCTGGACACATATACTTATGGTCATTTCGATACGCTTTCTCCCATGTACCACAGGTGGACTGACTATCTCTATTAATAGCATTACATGCATCAAAATTCAAAACAGCAGGTTTAGTAATGTCCTTAAGTGGTGGTGTAGCAGCTAATATAGGTCCATCTGCATCCTTCCATCTTATTTCCAACGTGTAATAGGATGGATTCTGATGCGGATTATAGCATGCTTTGATTTTGCCATGAGTGCAAACATTTAGTTCAGTGGTGTTATAGATACACCGAGTTATTGTTCCCTTGCAGGTATAGTAAGAATGGTAAAGCAAAGTCTGAGTTACTTTCAGTCCAGTTCTAGTAGAAGTTATGCAAGCAGTGCATGGAGGTAGAGCATAAGTCTGTTCAAAACCTCCAAAGAAGGCAACCAAGGCAAAGCAAAAACAAAGATACATGTTGATGTTGATTGGAGTTCTTCTGAATCCTCAGCTTGCTGATCTTGATCACGACGGTCTATTATTCTTTGTCCCGTTTGCTAATGAAGCAATTTAACGGGTGCTGAGTGTTGATTGAAGATCCTCAAGATGTCCAGCACACATTAACCAACTTAGCAATTCAGTTGGCTTGTGAAGTCTGGCTTAGTCAATGTAGTCTCAAAGTAGTGTGTCAAATCACACACAAATTGGGTTCGTTGAAACAAAACTGTTGCTGCGTGGAAAACAGCAATCCTCTTCGAAAGACTTGGCTACTGCAAAGCACTTGTGATGAAGTGTCTATGCTGCTGGTTGCCGTCTCAGAGTAACTCGCAAGGGTATATCAGGGTGCTGCTCTGCTGTCCACCGCTCTGGTTCAGGATCGGCGGCGGGCTTGACTCTGCTGTGGTGGATCCAGGCGTCGATCTCGGCTACCTTTACTGCAGTTGGGGTAGACAGGATGACGGTGTACGGTCCCTTTCAATGGGGTTCCAACGGTATCTTCTTCCAATCTTTGATCCACACCGAAGTTCCAGGTTGGTAGGGATGCAAGGGTTCCGTCAAGTTGATAGGCAACTGGTCTTGGATCCACGTATGGAGAGTCTGCAGAACAAAACTAAGAGCTAGGAGTTCTTGTCTGGTTACTTCTGAACCAATCTGGGCTAAACTTCCTTTGACTCCCTGCACTATTGGTGGGGGTTTACCATACAAAACTTCAAAAGGGGAAAATCCTGTTGACTTTACAGGGGCTGAGCGTATTCTGAGTAAAGCTATGGGGAGCACTTGAGGCCATTTCAAGTGTGTCTCCTGACAAAGCTTGGACATTTGGGCTTTCAACGTACGATTCATTCGCTCAACTTTCCCTGAACTCTGGGGTCTGTATGCAGTGTGGAGTTTCCACTGTATCTGCAAAGCTTTTGCTAACTGCTGAGTAACTTGGGAGACAAATGAGGGTCCATTGTCTGACCCTATTACTGCTGGGATTCCAAATCTGGGGACAATCTCTCTCATTAAGACTTTGGTAACTTCTCGGGCTTTCTCCGTTCTGGTTGGGAAGGCTTCTACCCACCCAGAGAAAGTACAAACTAATACTAGTAGATAATGGTATCCATTGGCTTTTGGCATTTCGGTAAAATCAACTTGGAGGTTGTGCATGGGGGTGACACCTCCTGACTGAACTCGGGGTGCTGTAATAAGGCCTTGCTTGGCATTATTTTTGGCACAAGTCACACATTGACGTGCTACTGAGGCTGATATGGTTGTCATCAGAGGGATGTAGAAATGTGGTCTGAGTGCTTTCTCCATAGCACTCTTCCCATAGTGGGTGGCTTCGTGGAAAGCTTTGACAAAGGATGGTCCTAACAGTTCAGGAATTACTATTCGTCCTGGAGGTTGACTGCCCTCTTCTGGTGGCAGCTCAATCCATCCATCTTTCAATACTCCATTTTCTTTGTCACAATAGTAATCCAATTCTTTGGTGGTATATCGTGGGGTCCATAGATTCAAGGGTACTGGAAACAATGCTGCTTGCATTGGCATGGCTTGTGGGGCAATTTGTCCTGTCATAGCTGCTTGTCGTGCTGAGGCATCTGCAAATCTATTTCCTCGGGCAACTTCTCCTTTCCCTGCTTGATGTCCTCTGCAATGCATGACAGCTACACGTGTTGGGGCCCAGACTGCATCAAGTAACATCAATATCTCGGGACCATATTTGACTGATTTTCCTCCGGATGTGATGAGTCCTCTTTCTTTATAGAGAGCTCCATGGGCATGCAAGGTAGTGAAGGCATATTTGGAATCTGTATATACATTTAGCACAAGTTTTTCTCCTAACAACAATGCTCTGGTGAGTGCTATCAATTCGGCTTTCTGGGCTGATGTGCCTGAGGCTAGGGCTGATGATTCAACTACTTCATGTTGAGTGACGACTGCATATCCGGCACAGCGTCGTCCATCGAGGATGAGACTGCTCCCATCAACATAATAGATCTGGTCGGGATTGTCTATGGGCACATCTGTTAAGTCAGGTCGACTGGAAAACACAGTTTCCATGACTTCGATACAGTCATGTTCTGGGAGTTCTTCACTGATGGGTATCAAGGTAGCTGGATTCAAGGCATGGCTCACTTCAAGTTGTATTTGTGGGTTTTCACATAACATGCTCTGATACTTCAACATTCGGGAATTGGTGAGCCAATAATTTGCTTTTTGTTCCATAAGGGCAAGGACTGCATGTGGCACAGTGACTCGTATGTTCTGTCCTAGTGTGAGTTTGTCTGCTTCACTCACTAGTAGCGCTGTAGCTGCAACTGCTCTCAAGCAAGGTGGCCATCCTTTGGCCACAGGGTCCAATTGTTTCGATAGGTAGGCTACAGGTCGCTCCCAATTTCCTAATTTCTGAGTCAACATGCCTAGGGCATTTCCCTGTGCTTCATGTACAAACAAGTGGAAAGGTTTGTGGACATCTGGTAGACCAAGTGCTGGTGATGACATCAATTCTTCTTTTAACTTCTGGAAGGCTGTATCCTGCTCAAGTCCCCACTCCAGTGGTGACTTCTCTTCTCCTTTTGTGGCTTCATACAGTGGTTTGGCAATTTGGGCAAAGTTGGGTATCCAGATTCGGCAATATCCTGCCGCTCCCAGAAAGGCTCTGACCTGCTTTCTGGTTGTTGGAGTTGGAATTCTGCATACTGCTTCTTTTCTTTCTCTGCCTAATCTTCTGCTTCCTTGGGTAATACGAAAACCCAAGTATTTCACTTCTTTTTGACATAGCTGTGCTTTGGCTCTGGAAACTTTGTATCCAGCTTCATCTAGTAACTGCAAAAGATCTTTGGTGGCTAATATGCATTCTCTTTCTGATACGGCAGCTATCAACAGATCATCCACGTATTGAAGAAGCACTCTCTTCCCCGGGGCTACTGGATAGCTTGAAAGGTCTTGATTTAGTGCAGCACTAAAAATGGTAGGTGAATTCTTGAATCCTTGGGGTAATCTTGTCCAGGTGAGTTGGCCCCCTCTTCCTGAGATGGGGTCCTGCCATTCAAATGCAAACAATATTTGGCTTACAGGGGCTAATCTTATGCAAAAGAATGCATCTTTTAAATCCAGTACAGTGAAATGGGCAGCTTCAGCAGGTATCAGTCCTAGAAGAGTGTAAGGATTGGGTACAACTGGATGTATAGTTTCAACTGCATCATTTACTCTTCTCAAATCTTGCACTGGGCGATAATCATCTGTCCCAGGTTTCTTTACTGGCAAAAGTGGGGTGTTCCATGGGGATTGACATACTTTTAGTAGGCCATACTCGAGCAATCTTTGTAGGTGGCGATGGATGCCTTCAATTGCGGCTCTTGGGAGAGGGTACTGTTTGACGTGCAATGGTGTTGCACTAGGCTTGAGGGTTACAATCACTGGAGCTATATGCTTGGCTAGGCCTGGGGGACTGCCTTCTGCCCATACTCCAGGTGGTGCATGAATGTTCTTTAAAGTTTGTTCAAAATAGGTATCTTGGACAGAATCATCAATGTAATATCTCCATTCTTCTTCTCGGGGAACTGTCAGCAGCATTACTCCTGCTGGCTTGGCTTGGGAATTTACTGTCATTTGCATTTCTCCTTGTTCAGAGAAAGATATCTGTGCTTGAAGCTTGGCTAGCATATCTCGTCCCAGTAGTGGTACTGGACATTCGGGCATGTAAAGGAATTGATGAGTTACTTGCTGTCCTCCTAGACTGCATATTCGGTTTTGAAGAAAAGACTTTGTAGCTTTGGCACCAGTTGCTCCTATAATGGTGACTGCTTTTGTAGTGAATGGGGCTATCTTTTTGTCTATTACTGAATGCTCTGCTCCAGTATCAACCATAAAGTTCATAATTTGGTCTCCTATTTGTATTCCGACCATAGGCTCCTGGAGACCTAAAGCAAACTTGGAGCCCGGTCTGTCCTAATCCACGTCATCCTCATCATGGGCTTGTGTGGCCAATGCTTGAATGGCTCCTCCTCCTCTCTCTCGCTGGAATTGTTCTCGATTGGCTCCTCCTCGGCCTCGGGGACGGCCTCGTCTTTCTTCTCGCCACTGATGATCGTTGTCGTCATCTTGCTGGGCGTCTTCGAGTTGCGGGCACGTATCTCTCCAATGTCCTTCCTCTCTGCAATAGGCGCATTGGTTCACGCCTAGTCTCTGGGTCCGGCCTCCGCCTTGACCCCGCCCTCTTCCTCTGCTCCTTCGACTAGGGACACCTCCCCTTTTCTTTTCAACTATGGCCGCAGCCAAAAAATCAGCTTTCTTCTTCATCTTTCTATCACATTCTCTCTGTCTCTCAGTATCACGATTCACATACACTTTATGAGCGACTTCCAGTAACTGTGTTGCATTCATGCCCGCAAACCCTTCTAATTTCTGTAATTTACGTCTAATGTCTGGTTGAGACTGGTTTACAAAAGCAGAATTCACCATACATAAACTTCCTGGTGCCTCGGGATCATAGGGAGTATACATTCTGTAAGCTTCAGTTAATCTCTCATAAAAATCTGCTGGGCTCTCATCTATCCCTTGGATAACTCCTGTGACTTTGGAAAGGTTCATAGCTTTTTGGCCCCCCCTTCTCAGGCCTTGTAAAAAGCCTTGGCGAAAACGGGCTAGGGCTGTGGATCCTTCATCTGTATTTGGATCCCATTGGGGGTCTTCATTCGGGAATTCTCTCTGAGCTGCTTCCCTACGGTCTATTATATTCTGCCCCTGTGCCGGAGCTGCAGGGTTTTCTGCCATCCATTCAATAGCTGCTTTTCTAATTCTCGCTCGTTCTTCTGTAGTGAATAGGGTGGTCAGGAGCTGACGGCAATCTGGCCAAGTGGGTTGGTGAGTTTCCATAATACTAGTTACTAATTCTGTCAGCTCCTGGGGCTTACTAGTATAGGAGGCATAGTGCGACCTCCAATTTAATAAATCAGTTGTAGAGAAAGGGATATACACATAAGTTAGGGGTCCCGCTACCACTTCATCATTATCATTCTTTACGGGCACTCCCGGGACTTGCCTTAAGGGAAACAGTTTGGCTGTCCCAGGCGTCGTTTGGGATCTAAGGGTTATTGTCGTTGCCTTTGCAGGAGTCGCTTTCTTTTTCTCAACAGGTTTTGCTTTGGGTTTCTCTTTCACTGGCGTGCTAGTGCTAGCGCTGGCTTTCTCGATTATTTGTACACTGTCCTCCTCCTCTTCTGGGGAATTCTCTTCTTCTATCTCCGCTTCTGACTCACTTTTTACGTCCTCCACTTCTCTTTCCACTAATTCTTCCTCTTTCTCTTCTCCAGGAGGAGGGGGGTCAGGGGTTGGGTCCCGCCTCAGCTCTGGCCGTCTCTGGGGTTCTGGGGCAGGACGACGCCGGGCTACTCTTACTGGACCTGGGGTTCGGGGCTGCCTGAGGACTATTTCTGGAGAATCAGGATCTACCAAAATGGGTTTCTTCTTGGCTTTCTTATCCTGCTCTTTCATTCTAGGCTGTTCCGTTTTCTGTCTAGAATCTGTTTTAGCTAACATTATTCTGCACTGTTCCTCATAACAGCGCTGCGCCCAGGAGGGCGGATCTTCACAAATACTTAACCAGGAATCTATATAGGGGTACTGATCGGGGTGCGCTACCCGCACTCTACGATGTATTGACTGAATAATCTCTACAGTGAACGTTCCCTCTCGGGGCCAGATGGGGTCTAGATCGGGCCACTCCCTAGTACACAAAATCTGCAAACGGGCTGCTGTCATTTTAATACCATAATCTCCTGAATATCCCTCTTTAAAATGTGTGATCATACATTCTAATGGAGTGTTTCTAGTAGACCCCGCCCCTCCCATTTCGATGTGTGCGCGCAACAACAGACAGAAGGGAAAAGGAGAGCGGACCGTGGGTAAGGGGTCCTCACGGCCCTGGAAACGTATAGGGAATACAAATAACAAGACAAGACGACAATCGCTTCCCCCTTTTCGCGACCTGAACGCGGTCGCCCGGTCAGGAAATGCGCTAATCAGGGGTCCGCCTTCACTTGGTCCGTGCTGCCAGACCTCTCATTCACACTTCGTTCACACAATCATGCTAGCAACGTATCCCAGAATGCATTCGTTTCTATCTGTTCTGACTAGTCTTTTTCCCAATTACAAAAAGGATGAGGGTTTCACCCAGCGAATTCCCATGCCAGGCTACTCGGCTCTTCCTTGAGAGTTGATCATGCTCTCTTACCAATTCCCAATATCTCGAGATTACAAATTCCAAATTCCAATGGCAGTACTGCTCTTTCTATTTCTGTCTAGACCCAAAATCAAAACTATACTCACCGGATCCGGTCCTCAAACTTCCCAAGCAGGCGCATGAGTTGGACCTCGGACTCCCCTCACTCGGGTTCGAGGCGTTGGCTCCAACTGGGCCCGGCACCCGCCGAGGTCCGACCAGCTCCCTCCGATACAAGGGACCGGTGGCGCCAGGGAGCGGCCCTCGTCAGAAGGGCGCGATCCCGGCAGGACCAAGCCTATAGAGGCGGAAAGTCGTGGTATATTGCCCTATATACACTTTGATTCCACAACTTCCCGGCCAACGCACCAAGGAATATGTAGCAGCAAAGCGCAGACAAACCAATGATACCAGGAGTCTGTTCAGAAGGTCCAAATCATTTATTTGTGCACAAGTCTCAAGCAAGTCAATTTCAAAATGGCTGAGCAAAGTTTTCAAGCATTACAACAACTTTTATAGACTTCTGTTCCATTCTAGGTATAGAAAAACATTTCATTGGTCCCGGTAACCTCCCGTACCTCCCGTACCTCTTCTATTGGTCCCGGTACTGATAAGTTTCTCCAATTATGTCCCTTCTGTGGGCATGACACCTGCCTGCCCCCCTTCTAGTCCCAATTACAATGGTCAGTTCATCAACTTGTTACTTTCACACTCTCAAGGTTATGGGACCAATTTGTGCGTGCAGATGAGCAAGGTTCTGTAACTCATCTGTCAGCACTCCTCATTATTTCTCTGCAGATGTACTTTTTCTTATCAGTAACTTTCAAACATGTCTTTTCTGTATTTTTCCATTTCTTAGTTCTGCAGTTCTGCTTACCTAAGCTAATTCAATACTTCTACTGAGTTCTATCTTACAATAGCAGCATATTGGGGGATGTGCAATCCTATATGCCTCTCCACAGGCCTCATTTACAGGTCAAGCTAGCCATGCTGGCCTGCCTATGTCAGACACCGTGGATCACAGGCCTGCACCTGCCACAGTATGTCTACTATTACTACTGCTGATAATTTGTATAGTGCTACAAGGTGTGCACAGCATTGTACAGAGACATTTAAGAGATGGTCTCTGCTCATCAGAGCTTACAGTCTAGTCAAGACAGACAACACAACAGTTGGGAGACTAGGTTATGTCTAGGGGAATGGTAAGGAAACACATAGATGGAGTGGAAGAGTGGCCTAGTGGTTGGGGCAAGGTACTTCAGGCCAGAAGGTCAAGGGTTCAAATCCCACTAGAGGACAGCAACCTTGGGCCGGAAGGACTGGGGTTTCTAGTCCCACAGGTGCTCCTTATGGTCTTGGGCAAGCCACTTAACTATTTTACAGGGAACATGGGCTATGGAGGGTTATCTCCAAATTATAATGCCCTGTTCAATGTAATTTCAGTTTGTTCAATGTAAACCGCACTGATGCAGAATGGTGCGGTATATAAGAGAATATAAAATAAATAGATGGGGAGCAGGAGGCTACATGGATCAGGATCCAAAAGCAGCCTCAAAGAGGTGAGGTTTTAGCCTGGATTTGAAAAGGGGCAGAGATAAAGCCTGATGCACAGACTCAGGTAGTTTGTTCCAGGCATAAAGAGCAGCATGGTGGAAGATCGAAATCTAGAATTGGCAGTGGGAAGAGAAGAGCACAGATAGAAATGATTTGCCAGAAGAGTGGAGTTCCCGAGGAGGCGTGTAGAGAGAGATAAGAGAGGAAAGGTAGTGAGGAGCAGCAGAATGAATGCACTTATAGGTCAGTAGGAGAAGTTTGAACTGAATATGGAAGCAGATAGGGAGCCAATGAAACGGTTTGAGAAAAGGGGTTATATGCACATATATTCTTGCTATGTTCTCCTTGCTTCACCTCTCTGAGTTTCAGTAGCAAGATCCAGTTTAGAGCCAGTGACTTTCACCAGCCTAGGATTCTAGAGTCCCAGGATCCAAGTTCAAGAATTCCCCTTTTCCCCTCTGTCACTCACTCTCTCCTTGATTTTTAGCAAGGTCACTTTTTCTCCCTATGTCTTCGGTGCCCAGTGGGAAACAAGGCATTTTGTCTTAATCTGGCTTCCCTGCTAAATAATTTAAATTACTCTTTAATTGCTAATTATTTTATATCAGCTGTGTATGCAATACCATGCTGTCAGGTGGTTCGTTAGGCAGAGTAATCAGTTACTGTACCCTGCGTGAGCAATGGATGTTACAGATGATGCATCTGTCTACACAGAATCCTGGAAAGTTGGGAAAGGACCTCAGGAGTTTGTCCTAGTGCTTTCCCTGCTTTAGGCGCAGATCTGCCATAATGATTCATCCCTGACAGATGTGCACCCAATCGTGTTCCAGTGATGAGGATCTTACATCCCTGGCAACATTTTTAAACATATACATAAGAACTGCCATACTGGATCAAACCAAAGGTTCATCAAACCCAGCACCCTGTCCCCAACAGTGGCCAATCCAGGTCATAAGTACCTGGCAGGATCCCAAAGAGTAGATCCATCCAGAGAGAAGCAGCGGTGTTCCCAATTCTGTCTGGGGCCTTTTCCTCCTTGTCTAAATCCTTTTGCATCATTCTGTTACCATTTCAGGCACCGCTAAGATGTCCAGGCACATTTATATACAGCAGAAAAAGGGATTTTCCTAAAAACTGCCTTGGAATAGAGAAGAAAATCTTTAAATGAAGCCATATTCTCCTGTACACCCCTAAATAGGCACAGCATTTGGAATAGTTTCTTGAAAATACCAGCAATTCGAATGAATTTGGCTCTCAGTGAAAGTCCCTTCATGTAGCAGAGTTCAATGCCCCTGTGTTCAAATAGATGGGGTATAATCACTAGCTGCTAGTGTTTGCCTTTTTTGAACAACCAGTTACATTTTTGTGGTAGGAACTGAACTAGATTGAGTTACTTTTTATACTCTCTCTGGCCCACACATGCTAAACACAGACCAAACATACACACATGCACATACATTCGGAGGGGTTGGAAAGAATTCCATGAGCCATGCTCTGCATGCTTTCCCTACTTGTTATACCCTGTCTCACTGCTGTCCACATGTAGATACAGCTATGCGATCCAGAGACTGAATAGCAATTTGGATGTAATGTGTACAAGCGTCTGGAAGATTAAAATTCCTTCATATCTTCCAAAGAAAATATGATTGAAATAGGTGGGGTCAGGGGAAGATTTTGGTAGGCAGCCAGAGAGGAACTTGTCTGTGACACAATGGGCATTAATTAATGGGATGACTGGAAGGATCAGAGCCTTATATACTGTGATTTCTGTAACTGGAACAACATTAAAAAGAGCCTTGATGCTTACTGCTCAAGGCACATGCATTGAGATGGGCCAGTTTTATAACCCTGTAGCTGCCCCAAAAAACTGGCCAGTTGGGATTCAGTTTTTTTCCTGGATTGGATTAAGAATATTTAAAGTCCATGAATGATCATCCATACAGCTGAAGGGGCACATTATTCACTAGTGATGGCCTAGGGAATAGTAACATGCTTTGCTTCAATCCTACCCTTTGGTCATTGGCTTTTGAAAGGTGCATATGCATGCTCCCTTGGGAAACTATAAACAAAAAGTGTGCTTGAATCTGTAGAGGGAGGAGTGGTCTAGTGGTTAGGACAAGGTACTTCAGGCCGGAGGGCTGGGGGTTCAAGTCCCACCTGGGGACAGCAATCTCAGGCCGGAGGGACTAGGATTTCTAGTCCTATAGGCACTCCTTGTGGTCTTGGGCAGGCCACTTAACCCTCCATTGCCCATGTTCCCTGTAAGTATTAACGTATGTGTGTCATATCCCCTCGTGTTAAATGTATCCCTCAATTGACCACTTTGACCCAGTGAAAAGCAGAATATAAATACAGCTAAATAAAATAAATAGAGATGGAGGAGTTTATGAAGTTTGGTTAAGTCATAAGAAGCTCTGCCTCCCATCTGATATTGCCTGGAAGCCTATAGACATAAATATTTGGGGTGGGAGAAGCTGATTAAAAAGTCTCCCGTTTGTTTCTGTCATAACCTTTCTAGACCTCCAGTCCAAACTAGTTTGCTCCTGGCAGATTGCAAAAGTAAACTTAAAACAAATAACAACATTCATAAAACCACATTAAAACAGTAAATACAAAAAGCCCAACTCAAACAAAAACAGGCTTCATAACACATCAACATTAATCCATCCTAAATTCCATCTGCTCCTCCAAATGCTTGTGTAAAACACCAGGCCTTCAATTTCTTTCAAACCGTCAGAGCATTGTGTTCAGCCTTGCAAAGGATATGCAAGCACATGAAATGGTTCAGAGGAAGACGACCAAAATGATATGGAGACTGCACCAGAAGATATATGAGAAGAGACTTGAAGACCTAAATAGGCATATACTAGAGGAGAAGAGGGATGGGGGGATATGATACAGACTTTTAAATGCTTAAATAGTACTAATGAACAAACAAACCTTTTTCAAAGAAGGGGAAGCTGTAGAACTAGAGGGTATGAAATGAAGCTGCAAGGAAGTAAGCTCAAAAGCAATGTCAGCAAAAACCTTTTCAGGGAAAAAGTGGTGATGGATTTCAAAAAGACATGGGACAGACACAGAGGATGCTTATATGGCAAGATGATGTTATCAAAGCACACCAAAAACAGAGTGGGGGGGGGGGGGACCTGCACAGAGTGGCAAGTACAACCCTAGAACTCTAGCCACTTTACTGGGCAGACTAGATGGGCCATGCTGGTCTTTATCTGCCATCATTTACTATGTTACTGTGTTTCTCCATGGACAAGCAGGATGAGTCAGCGACACCTGGGTGACGTCATCCAACGGCGCCATGGATGGAATACTCTCCAATAGCTTAGAAGAGCCTAAACTCTTCTGAGCATGTGCTAGTAGCCCCCACCACAGTGCCCGCCCCTTCCTCCTCAGTCTATTCCATCCGCCCGGCCATGCGGACGGATTTTTCTACTCTCCTACTTCTACAAAAAAAAAAAAAAGAAATTAAGAAACTTGACTTCTCTTACTCAGATCTTGATACCAGCAGACACTACCTAGAAAACCCAGAAGCTTCTGGGTTGCCAGGAGTCAGGACTATGGCAGAGATCCCTGGCATGCGCGTCGCCCGGCCATGTGAATTGCTGTGCCGAGACCTACCCGTTAGACTCCCGGAGGGTCGTCCTGCAGCAAAGAACAGCGAGCAGATCCTCTTTTCTCTACCTGGTTC
Organism: Ichthyophis bannanicus; assembly: GCA_033557465.1. NCBI lineage: Eukaryota > Metazoa > Chordata > Amphibia > Gymnophiona > Ichthyophiidae > Ichthyophis > Ichthyophis bannanicus. Next base: position 26,739,088 of record CM066048.1, read on the forward strand.
CTGCTACAACAGCTTCCCTGGCCATGGGCATCGCCTTGGCCATGTGTGTCGCTGCGACAAGACTGTTGCAGCACTGCAGCAAGGAACTCCGCAGCCCAGGATATGCCGTTAGGCCTCCATCCCCGGCTCTGATCAGCACTGCAACAAGGAACTCAGCAGCCCAGGATGTGCCGCTAGGCCTCCATCCCCGGCTCTGATCGATACTGCAGCAGGGCGATACCACAGAAAGAAATATGCCCCAGCATGTGCCGCTAGCCCTCATCCCTATCATCGGTACTACAGCAAGGCCTCGCAGTGATTCCCGTGAAGAGGAACTTCTGGTCCACTCCTTCATCCGGCGCCGAGGACCCTACCATCTGCTCCTCTGGCGCCGAGGACACTCGAACTGCCAGTCTGCTCCTCCATCCAGCGCCGAGGACCCCTCCATCCATTCCTCCGGCGCCAAGGGCAATTGAGCTGCCAGAGCCGAGGACCCTCAAACTGCCCTCCTCTGGCACCGAGGACCCTCGCACTGCCTTCCTTCAGTGCTGAGGACACTCGAGCTGCCTTCCTTCCAATGCTGCGGGCCTTCAGTTGCCCTAAGAATGCGCCAGAGATATCTTCAAGGCTGATCTCGCCATCATAGCAGAGCCACTCCGATGGTCCGGTGTGAAGCAATGTTGCGCCACAGGACACAAGGCCGTGCCGGGAGGCTATCTCCGGTGTCAACAGCAATCGCGAATGCTCTATATCCGCAAGCACGCAGGCTGCCGGAGGGAGGACATCCGAGCGACAGCAACATGCTGCTAGGAGCTGACCCTCCGTTGTGTGGCTCCCATTGCACCCGGCCCGCTGAAACTGCTGTGCCTCGACTGCTAAAACTGCTGTGCAATCTGAGGCATATCGTGACCACTGTTCCCTCTAAGCTGTGCGCGTGTGCGCGCGCACGCACCTCGCCGAGCGAGCGCAAATACTTTATAACAGAGCGCACAAAAATTATGGTTCTGATTCTGATAGAAAACAACACAGACGTCTTAAAATTTAAAAGTTGTGATTGTAATTACTAGAAATTTTCTGCTTCATTTAGTAATAGTCTATTTTCATTTAATTTGATTAAAATCAATGTGGTGTACATACTGTATTCTGATGTGTAGTCAAATTTTAAAGTATTTAATTCCGAGTGTCGTTATGTGGCACACAAAAATTTAACCTTCCTTCAAAAGCTGCACAGCTGATATTTTATGTGCACACAGCCTAAAGAAAATTAGAGGGAACATTGATCGTGACCCTCCCGTTGTGTGGCTCCCAGTGCACCCGGCCCGCTGAAACTGCTGTCAATCAGAGGCATATCGTGCCATTGCGTCTACCTGGGGCCGAATGTCTGCAGACATTACCCTGGCCAGATGGTTCTGCTGTAGTCATATTCTTAATGTCTAGCCATATTAAACATAGAAACATGACAGCAGAAAAAGATCCCATGGCCTATCTAGTCTGCCCTTCCATATCAACTACTATAATCCCCTATGGGAGCGCTCCTAGACCTCCTCTGCCTGGAAACGAGTGGCACCCTCTCCATAGGGAAACTCTTGCGGACCATTCCGACTCCGAAGGGGTGTCGGGGAGGAGCAAGCTACTAGGGTGCAGAGACCCATGGACTTGATTACTGTATGCAAAGGCGGCCTCTGCTGCAGCATATGCTGCCGGCTTTTCCACAGGGCTGATGGCATCCAGCGTCACCTTCCGCCTTGAAGGTACTGTGTAAAGGATGCTTTGAAGGGCAGATCTCTCTCTGCGATTGCTACATAGTGGAAGGGTAGCCTAAAGCTAGAACACCAGCTAGTACCCTGGAACCCCAGGGTTTAATCTCGCTGGCATACCTTGTGACGGCGAGCAAGTTTATCGATTGTCTAAGGAGAATAGGCCTGCTGATCTACGTCGGATCACCTCCAGGTGATGTACTCCACAGGCAAATCGCAGACCGAACACTGCTCCTCAATAGTCTGTGGTGAGGGGTGCTGGCTCCAAGCTCAGCACGCCACGTGCCCCGCCTCAGACAGCTGTTTAATCATTGTGTGCCGGACCATGCTACAAGGGGTCTGACTAGCCTTGGGTAGGTCCCGGGTTGGATCCCCAGCAGAGGGAGTTCTTAGCACTGGTCCAACCACTAAGTATTCTAAGTGGCTGCCCAGAACTGCAACACTGTAGGGCAGCAAGCAGGCTATGCAAACCTAGATTGTAGATTTGGCCGACATAAAGGGATAATCTTAGGTCCTCCTAAGTACCAGCACTCTGATCCAAGCCTAGGCCTGACCCTTGTTCTGCTTGAACCTTAATGGAGCGCCCTGGTGGTCAGTCTTCAAATAGCTCATATATGACTATCCTACAGGCACCGTGCAAAGGAAACCCCTCTCGGGCACATAAGATTCAGCTGGCATGGATGCCAGGGAGAACTCTGACCGAGCCAATAGGGTGAGGAAACCACGTCACTGACACCTGTTCTGTCGTGGTGTGCATTAGTGCAGGGTGGAAAGTTCAATTCCACCCGTTGGAACAGCATTGCTCGCTTCAGCTATTTCCCTGCCTCAATGCATCGATCACTTGGAAAATTATCCACAAGGGGATGACACGCCTACATGACTCAGGGCTCCACCTGAGTCTATATGCCGAAGGCATCAGGGGTACGGTGCCACAACACAATTTGATGGCTTGTGGCTGGCTCACTGTTCTTATACCCCATTGTTGCGGGGTCCCACGGCTCAACTCCCATGGACATGGGGTATCCAGCCGATAAGGTGGCATACAGCTCTACAATAATGCATGAAATGAGAGTCAGAAGCTGTAAAGATGTCTTACACATTGGAACATGGAACGTATGAAGCATGAACCAAGGGAAGTTGGAGGTGGTCAAGAATGAAATGGAACGTGTACAACTTGATCTGTTGGGTGTCAGTGAACTGAAATGGACTGGCATCGGGCACTTTGCATCAGATGATCACATGGTCTACTATGCTGGAAATGAAAGACAAAGAAGAAATGGTGTTGCATTTATAACAAAGAAGAAACTTGCAAGAACTGTAATGAATTACAATGCAGTCAGCGAACGCTTAATCTCTATTCGTCTATGAGGATTTCCTATCAACACAACTATAATTCAAGTATATGCCCCAACAACAGCTGCAGAAGAGAATGAAATTGAAGAGTTCTATGAACAAGTACAAGCTGAAATTGACAGAACATGCAAACAGGATATCCTGATAGTCATGGGTGACTGGAACGTAAAAATTGGCAACAAAGAAGAAGGCAAAGTAGTTGGAAAATATGGACTTGGCAACAGAAATGAAGCTGGAGAAAGACTGATAGAATTCTGCAAGACCAATGATCTATTCTTCCAGCAACACAAGCGGCGACTGTACACATGGACTTCACCCAATTGATTGTATAAAAATCAAATTGACTACATCTGTGGAAGTCAACGATGGAAAAGCTCTATAACATTAACATAGACAAAACCTGGAGCTGACTGTGGTACAGATCATCAACTACTAGTATGCAAACTCAAGCTAAAGCTGAAAAAGAGCAAACCACTCATGAATGCAGCAAAATATGACCTTGAGAATATACCACTGGAATTTAAAGACTGCCTGCAAAATCGATTTGCTGCTTTAGATACAAATGACAGAGCTCCGGAAGAGTTATGGAATGACATCAAGAAGGTTGTGTTGGAAGAAAGTGAGAAGTCTCTACAAAAGGTGAAATAGCAAAAACGGCCAAAATGGATGACGGAAGAAACTCTGAAAATTGCCTAGAAACGCAGAGAAGCTAAAGCCAGAGGAGAAAGAAAGACAATCACAGAACTCAACAGAGATTTCCAACGTGCAGCAAGACAGGACAAGGAAAAGTACTACAATGACACTTGCAAGGAAATAGAAGCAGAAACTATTAGAGGAAGAACAAGATCAGCTTTCCTAAAGCTACGAGAGTTAAAGAAAAAGTTCCAGCCTCGAATTGGAATGTTACAAGATGCTCAAGGTTCTATGTAGAATGATGCTGAGAAGATCAAGAAAAGGTGGAAGGAATATACAGAGTTTTTATATGATAAAGATCAAGTGGACCAACAGCCGTTTCAACCTGTACCTTATGATCGGGAACCATTGGTGAGGAAAGAAGAAGTTGAAGCAGCATTGAAAGCCTTATCAAAGAACAAAGCACCAGGCATTGATGGCATTCCTATAGAAGTATTGCAGCAATCTGATGCAGCTGTTACGGTACTTACAAGGCTCTGCCAAGAAATATGGAAGACAACATCATGGCCAACTGACTGGAAAAGTTCTGTGTTTATACCAATACTAAAGAAAGGTGATCCAACTGACTGTGGAAATTATCGAACAATCGCTCTGATCCCACATGCCAGCAAGATTCTACTGAAGATTATTCAAGAGACTACAACCATACCTGGAACAAGAACTACCTGAAGTGCAAGCAGGGTTCAGGAAAGGGCGAGGAACGAGAGACATCATTGCAGATGTGAGATGGATCCTTGAAAAGACTAAAGAATACCAAAAGGATATCTATTTGTGCTTTATCGACTATAGCAAGGCTTTTGACTGTGTAAATCATGAGAAACTATGGGCCACATTAAGAAGCATGGGTATACCAGAACACCTGATCGTTCTGTTGCGCAATCTGTACATTGATCAAGAAGCAACAGTTCGAACGGAACAAGGAGAAACAGATTGGTTTAAAATAAGCAAAGGTGTAAGACAAGGCTGCATACTTTCCCCCTACCTGTTTAATTTATATGCAGAACAAATCATCAGAGAAGCAGGATTGTATGAAGACAACAGAGGTGTGAAGATTGGTGGAAGACTCATCAACAACCTCCACTATGCTGATGATACTACATTACTGGCTGAAAGTGAAGATGATCTGAAACATTTGCTTCTCACAATCAAAGAACATAGTCTCAAAATGGGCCTGCACCTTAATGTAAAGAAGACAAAGATCGTGACAACTGGCATAATCAACAGGTTCATCGTTGAAGGAGAAGAAATTGTGAACAACTTTAACCTACTTGGATCAACTATCAATAAAGAAGCAACAAGCAGTCAAGAAATCAAACGACGCATTGCTCTTGGCAGAATGGCTATGAAAGACCTAGATAAGATTCTCAAGAGCAGAGATGTCTCTCTCCATACAAAGATTCGACTTGTTCAAGCCATGGTATTTTCAATAACATCATATGGATGTGAAATCTGGACAGTGAAAAAGACAGACAGGAAGAAAATTGATGCCTTTGAATTATGGTGCTGGCGGCGAATACTGTGTATACCCGAAGAACAAACCAGTCGGTACTAGAGGAGATCAAACCTAAGCTTTCTTTAGAAGCTCAGATGACAAGACTTCGACTTTCATACTTTGGACACATCATGCAAAGAGAGAGATCATTAGAGAAAGACATCATGCTTGGCAAGATAGAAGGTCAATGCAAAAGAGGAAGGCCAGCAATGAGATGGATCGATACAATAACAACAGCTACGGGTACCAGTTTGTCAACAATGAGCCGCCTGACTGAAGACTGAACACAATTTAGGATAGCTATCCAGAGGGTCACCATGAGTCGACTCAGACTCGACAGCACTTAACAACAACAACATGCATGAGCGCAGGGTGGCAAGTTCAATTCCACCATTTGGAACAGCATTGCTGTAGCATTAAGGTAGCGTACAGCTCTACAATACGGATAAGATATGCATACTGCATCAGACCATAGATTCATCAAGAGCACTAACACCGTGCCCTATCAAAATCACATGTTCATGTCAGGTTACAGTTAACCACAAACAGGTTGCAAATGGTCGGAGCAGCTATCTCGGCCCTTGAAACTGTCAACAGTCGGTCCTTGCACTGGGTGAGGAACTATAAAACAAGTCCTAATCCCACTACTGATTGCTAGACACCATTCACCACGGTGACTCAATGCAGGATTCTATTTGAGACAGACACCTCAGTCTCCCTTTGGGGAATCCTGGCAACCTGTTTCTGCAGGCTAGATTCTCCCAGGTGCCTGCTACCCCGGATTTGGATTTCACGAACACAGAAGAGGTTCTCTTTCCAATCCTGAAGATTGAACCATGCACCTCCATATACGGGCCGGTCTAGTAACACGGTACCATGGCAGCCTGCCTGCATATGGTCTAGGATCCTCTCATATGTTGGCATCCCAGTAAGTCCTTAAGCCTTAGGCCTCTGGTTGCCAGAGGTTATGGTCTAGCCAGACTGTGAATGCTCAGCTCATACCGCACCCATCCTAAGGACTGCCTAACATACAAGGCTTCCAAACTAATCCATTACAGGCTAAGCTCTCTCTACCACCCTGCCTTGGTAACACTATTGAACTCTGTAATCAGTGCCTTTGTATCTCTACTGCTTGTCATTGCACCTCAAGGGCTGCCATTCTCGAAATCAGCTCTCTTCCAGCTCTCCCAGTCTGCAGGGACTCTGGCCCCAGGATTGGGAATAGTCCACTAGGAACATGTCATAAGGTTACATGCTACCAATGGCTACAAGAGAAGCCCCACCAATGGGGACTCCATGACCCCTTGGTCAGCTAAGTGGTGGTATGTGGGAGAGGGGTTCCTCCCACTCTCCAGACAGAACATATTCTGCAGAGATTAGTCGACTATCACACCAACTCTCACCAATGCATATACGGGCTGTCTCCCTATCCGCTCACATCCCAAAGACATAGACAAGGGGTCTTATCTTCCCGAAGTGTGAAGCCATGTCCACACATACCAAAGCCTACACCGCTGGTCCAGTGTTCAGAGTTCTGCTCAAATGACCTCATTGCACCCAAAGCTAAGGACCCCTTGTACTCACAGGTCCTGCCAATGTCTCTCGAGGAAGGTTCATCGCTCATGGCCAGCTGCGTGCCTTCAACCATTCTTGGTGACTTGCACGGTCCAGGGATGAGTTCTCATACCCATCCCCCCAAATGGTGCAAAACACGTTTGGGTCACATAGCAAACACATCATATCACCTGCATTGAGGACACACCTGAACCGCACAGGGCTGATCGGGTGAGCCGTCCGGGTCCAGTGGGCAGGGCAACAGTGCCCACATACGCAGCCAAGATCATCCCAGGCATACTCCTTCACTTCCATCTTGCACAGTCTAATAGCCATTTGCAAGCCAAAGGACCCCCTTTGACTACTCCCCACCCTCACATCTAAGTCCCATTCCAGTTGGTCTCTTCCACCCTCGAGAAGGGAAGACTAGACAGCTAGTCAACGTAGACTAGCCAGCTAGTCAACGAAGCCATTACTCTTGATGCCTTCCCACCCAAAGAGAAGTCTGCCCTCATATAGGTCAGTGGGGTTTGAAGGAATGGAGTAAAGTAATGTCCATATATACTTTCCCACACACCATGTAGGCCTCTTCTAGTCTCACGGCTTCAGCCCTTATACACTTAGACCCCGTGGGACAGGACCAGGTCAAGTCACATCCATACACGGTACCTCAGGAGGACCGAAACGAGAAATACATCACTCGGACACATCACAAGGCCACGGGAGGCCCGCCCCTGACCATCAAAACAGCCTAGGGTTATTCGGACTAGGCCACCTTCAACACCTTCCTGAGCCAAACCAGCCACATCTGAGGCTCCACGCACACAGCCATCCTTCACATAGGTCATGGCAGTTATGCCAACATAGGGCATCCTCCCCATAGGGTTATGGTACATCCGGGGCAAGTGCCCTCATCGCTACTGGGCACTCCAGTCCAGCCCCTAGCAGATAGCCTCCTCGGCCAGGATGTCTCTCTCCTGCTTCCCACTCAGCATGGGAAAGAAAGGCACAGCAGAAGCAGTTGCCTCCGACCTAAGGGATCCAAAATGCCTCAAGTTCATGTGTCTGACAGAATAACTTCAATAAGATGGCACCACACCATCATGGGTGTCACCACACCATCCTGGGTGCCAAACACACATCGGCATCACTATGCCACAAACACATGTTGACATTACTATGCCACAAGGGAATCTCCCCCGCTGTCATCGAGCACAGCTTCATCCTACCACAGCAGACCTCGTGGGCTGTGAAAGGGGATCTCTAACTCCTATGATAAACATATCATCACAGCCCATAGCTGGGGAGTCACCCAGGTGTGGCTGACTCATACTGCTTGTCCATGGAGAAAGCGAGGTTACTTACCTGTAACAGGGGTTCTCCGTGGACAGCAGGATAAGTCAGCCACACAAACCCGCCCGCCTCCCATCTAGGATGAATCTGCCTTCAAAGATGAACCTTCCTTCTCTAGTTGGAACATGTCCATAGCTGGAGAACAGACTGAGGAGGAAGGGGTGGGCACTGTGGTGGGGGCTACTAGCACATGCTCAGAAGAGTTTAGGCTCTTCTGAGCTATTGGAGAGTATTCCTTCCATGGCGCCGTTGGATGACGTCACCCAGGTGTGGCTGACTTATCCTGCTGTCCACAGAGAACCCCTGTTACAGGTAAGTAACCTCGTTTACTATGTAATTACCCTGGTAACATATTCCACAAGGCCACTGACAAAACTGTAGACAAATCTTCCTTAAATGCCAAATATCCTGGAAGGGCTGCATAGTTATAAGATGGTATATACTTTTGCATGTTGTTTTAACCTAACTAGGGTGGAGGGGGGATTTCCCTTTAAAGCCTGAAATACCGGGGTCAAAATCTTAAATGTTAATCTCCAGGAACAAACAGGAATGTAGTCATCACATATGGGTATCGTCGGTACCGACGGAGCCTGCGCAGGAACGCTTCCCAGCGTCCAATTAGAAAGCTTTTGAGAGCATCCCACAGCGCCTGCATGCTGCTTTCCCACCTTTCCCAACTGCCTCTCTCCAGTTCTTCATTTTCCACGGAGTCAGCAGGTCGTGTTCCTGTCACTGCAGAAAATTGTTCTTCTTTTTTGTGGTCGCGTCTGCCTTCCTCGACGCTTTACCAGTACCGCTGGGTTTTTTCCTTCTTTGTTTCTTTTCTTTAAAAAAAAAAAAAAAATTTCTTAGTACTTTTCCTGTTTTTTCCAGGTGCACGCGCCATTTTGGCCCAGGATTTTTTCCACGATGGAGAAACCCTCCTCTGGGTTTAAAAAGTGCACCAAGTGTGGCGGTACCATCTCCGTCACCGACACCCATGAGTGGTGTCTGAAATGTTTAGGTCCTGACCATTCCATCTCGGAATGTATGGCCTGTGCCATGATGTCCAAGAGAGGTCGACAGAACTGAGCTGCCAAGCTCAGTACCCTGTTTCCCTCTGATGCAGCTTCGGTGGCATCGACGTCTTCCAGGGCTTCGTCTTCCTCCCGTGGATCTCAGGTAACTAAACATAAGTCTAGCCGGTCCTCAAAGGGTAGGTCTCCTTCTAAGCATCGAGATTCCTCTGGCGTTGCCCTTGAGGATTCTGCACCGGCAAAATTACCCCGGCAGGAGGCTTCGGCTTCCAAAGCATTATCGGGGCTCCAGGATGTTCTCGAGGCCTCGACCTCGGCAGAACTACTGGTGCCATGCTCTGGGGTACTGGCGGTTTTCTCCGGTACTGACATCCAGGCATCGGCAGCGTCAATAGACCAGAGAGTCCTGGCTATTGAGCACAGTCTGGCAGCTCTCCTTGCAGCATCGACGCCCTCGGAACCGCGACAGACAATCCAGCTGGTACCGACACCAGTATCGGTACCGGTACCGATAGCATCAACATCAGCCTCGATCTCTGTATTGCCGGTACCCAGTCATCCGATGCCTTCTGGTACCGATACCCCGGTACCGATTACTCCCTGTACCGACTTCGGTCAGTACGGATATTGGGTTCTTCAAGAGCATCCGGACAGACAGTACTTTGAGTCCTCAGAGGAATGTGAGGATTCTGACAGTTCTGTCGATGCAGGAATGCTTCTCCCAGAGGAGCCCTCCTCCCCTAAGCGCAGGATGTCTCCTCCAGAGGATATTTCCTTCCAGGATTTTATCAGGGAGGTGGCTCGGGGTCTCTCCATTACTGTGGCCCCTGAAACAGAGCCCAGAGCTAAGGAGTTGGACATTTTACAATATCCCAAAACTCCTAAGGAGGCAGCTACCTTGCCTATTCATGAGATTTTGCATGATCTCATGTTAAGAATGTAGGAGACACCTCTTACCACCTCTCCTCATTCTCGCAGACTGGATACTCTGTATCGAGTCCCTCCTTGTCCTGGTTTCCAAAAAACTCAGCTTCCTCACCACTCTATTGTAGTGGAATCGGCTATGAGAAGGATCAAGAGTGCAAAGAGGCATGCCTCTAATCCTCCAGGACGTGAGTGCAGAACCCTGGATGCTTTTGGACGTCGTGTCTTCCAAGCTTCCATGCTTTCTGCCAGAGTCAGTTCCTATAGTCTATACATGGGAATGTTCCTGAAGGAGGTCACAAGTGATTTAGAGGCTTTGTGTCCTATTCTTCCTGAAGATAGAAGACAGGATTTTCTCACCTTGGTCAAACATGCCCAAGATGTTTCTAAATTTGTCAACCGTGCAGCTTTTGACTGCTTTGAGTGCATAAGCAGAACCTCTGCCATTGCCATAGGTGCACGTAGAATTGCTTGGGTCCAGGCATCTGATCTGGAGCTCTGGGTACAAGACAAATTGGGAAATATCCCTTGTACTGGTGAGAACCTGTTTGGTAGAGATTGGCAGGAAAAGGCCAGTGAATTGGATGCTGACAACTCCACCTTGGATGGATTATCCAAGTCCACAGCTGATCCTGCTAGAAAGAAATCTTTCAAGAAACCATTCTTTTCTAAGAAGAAAAGATATTATCCTGCTTATGCTCAGCAGGGACGTTCTGCAGGTCAGCTTGTCAGGAAAGGTCAGCAACCACCCAAACGGAAGAAAGTAAAGACTGCTAAGCCTCAGCCGTCTCAGCCTCCACAAGGCCTTTGACTTTCAGCTAGAGAACTTAGCCTTCCTGCCTCTCGTAGGACCAGAGCCTTCCACCATTCCAGGAAGGTTATGTCACTTTGCCCCCAGATGGGGGCAGATAACAGCAGAGCATTGGACACTCTCCATCATAAAGGAGGGGTAAAAGCTTCATTTTTCAAGCATGCCCCCTCCCACAATAATAAGGCAGTTCAATTCTCCGACCTCTCTCATCAACCTGTTAGGTCAGGAGGTCACTATGCTTCTTGCCCAAGGGGCAATAGAAGAAGTACCCATTCATCAGCAGGGTACAGGGTTTTACTCCCCCTATTTCCTTATCCCAAAGAAAACAGGGGGATCTTGGACCTCAGAGAATTGAACAAATTCCTTGTCAAAGAGAAATTCAAGATGATTTATCTCGGAACTCTGCTGCCATACCTTCAGAGTCAGGATTGGCTTTGTTCTCTAGATCTCAAGGATGCGTACACCCATGTTCTCATCCATCCAACTCACAGAAGGTTCCTTTGGTTCCTTTTTCAAGGAAAGCACTACTAATACAGAGTGCATCCTTTTGGCCTGGCCTCAGCACCAAGGGTGTTCACGAAATGCATGGCTGTAGTAGCAGCATTTCTCCGCACTCTAGGGATATTCGTCTTCCCCTACTTAGACGACTGGCTCATTCGAGCCCTAACAGAGTCAGAGGCCAGGACTTCTCTATCTTGCACAATGCGTATCCTTCAGTATTTGGGTCTGGTAATAAACATCCCAAAATCCAGTCTAACTCCCACTCAGTCTTTAGAGTTCATAGGAGCTTTGCTGGATACCAGGAGGGCAAGGGCCTATCTCCCCCAGGCCCGCTGCCTTCGCATGGTGCAGTTAGATTCTCAAGCAGTGCTAAAGCCTCATCTCACTGCCCGAGAAATGCTACAACTACTAGGCCACATGGCATCTACTGTGCATGTGGTTCCCTGTGCTCGCCTCCATATGAGGGCAGCCCAGTGGACTTTATCCACTCAATGGACCCAGGCATCAGGATGCCTGTCAGACAAAATAGCAACTACAAGTCGCCTTATTTTGTCCCTCCAGTGGTGGAAGTCCACTCAAAACTTGTTGCTGAGGTCCCCTTTTCAACAACCCTTACCCCAAGCAACTCTCACAACAGATGCTTCTCCGATGGGGTGGAGAGCTCATCTGCAAGACCTCTCCACCCAAGGCACCTGGTCTCCACAGGAGACTCATCTACATCTCTTGGAACTCAGAGCAATCTTCCTTGCTCTTCGAGTGTTCCACACCCTGCTCAGCTACAAGACAGTCCTTATTCATACGGACAATCGAGTAGCCATGTTCTACGTGAACAAGCAGGGGGAAACAGGCTCTCTGTCGCTTTGCAACGAAGCTTTGTGACTATGGGCCCTCGCCAGAGAGCATCAGATTCATCTCCTGACAGTGTATCTTCCAGGCATACAAAACTCTTGGGCAGACAGACTCAGTCGAGTTCTGCTTCCACACGAGTGGTCTCTGCATGCAGACCAGGTGGCCAAGATTTTTCAAATTTGGGGAACCCCGGACATAGACCTCTTTGCAAGTCCGTGGAATGCCAAACTTCCCTAGTTCTGTTCCAGAATTCCAGCTCAGGAGGCTCAGGCCAGGGATGCTTTCCTCCTTTACTGGGGTCAAGATTTCCTGTATGCCTTTCCACCCATTCCCCTAATTCCCAAAACCCTGTTCAAGCTTCAGAGAGACAGAGGCCATATGATTCTCATAGCTCCACATTGGCCACGGCAAGTGTGGTACACTCTGCTTCTGCATCTCTCTCAAGCTCCCTCCCTGGAGTTAGGGTCTGCTCCAGATCTCCTATCTCAGGAGGACGGAATGTTATGGCATCCCAATCCCCAGTCTCTGCATCTCAGGGCTTGGTTGCTGAAGGCCTAGATCTCCATGATCTTAATCTTCCTCAGCAAGTAAAAGATATTCTTTTTACTTCCAGGAAACCTTCCACAAGACGCTCTTATGCTTTCAAGTGGAAAAGGTTTACTATATGGTGTTCGCGAAAGGGTCTTAACCCCCTTGCGATTTCTCTGGAATCATTGCTGGAGTATCTCCTTCATTTATCCAATGCAGGACTTAAGACTAACTCAGTAAGAGTCCATTTGAGTGCTATTGCAGCTTCCTTTAAGCCTCTAAATGGACAGCCTATTTCCTCTCATCCTCTTATAGCAAGATTTATGAGGGGCCTTCTTCTAACTAAGCCTCCCATTAGGCCACCACAAGTGGCATGGGACTTAAACCTGGTTCTTGGGCAGCTCATGAAGCCACCGTTTGAACCTTTAGCTACTCCCTCCTTAAAATTCCTTTCTTGGAAGGTTATCTTTCTCATTGCAATCACATCAGCACGCCGCATTAGTGAGTTGCAAGCGCTAGTAGCTGATCCACCTTATTCAAGGTTCCATCATGACAAGGTAGTCCTTAGGACTCATCCACACTTTATGCCAAAGGTGGTCTCGCCGTTTCATCTGAACCAAGCGATCTACCTACCTGTGTTTTTTCCAAGGCCTCATGCATCAAATGCAGAGAGGAATCTTCATACCTTGGACTGTAAAAGAGCTTTAGCCTTTTACTTACAAAGAACACAGCAACGTAGAAAGTCCTCTCAACTCTTTGTTGCTTTTGATCCTTCTCATCTGGGACTTCCACTCTCCAAGAGAACACTGTCTAACTGGATTGCTCAGTGTATTTCCTTCGCCTATCAGAGTAAGAACCTTTCTCTTGAGGGCCATGTCACAGCTCACAATGTGAGAGCCATGGCAGCCTCAATGTCTCATCTGCACTCTCTGTCTATCGACGACATCTGTCGAGCAGCCACCTAGGCCTCGGTTCATACCTTCACAGCCCATTACTGCTTGGACAAGGACTCCCGCCGGGATGCCTTGTTTGGTCAGGCTGTTCTCCAACACCTGTTCCATACCTAATCAACTCCTAGCCACCATCCCTGGTAGGATGCCAGAGATCGATGGGGGTAAGTGGAGCCCTGTTCAGGGGCACACAACTTCTCGGGTCTCTCCCTGGCACCTAAAGCTAGGGAGTCCCCATATGTGATGACTACATTCCTGCTTGTTCCTGGAGATAGCATAGTTACTCACCTGTAACAGGTGATCTCCGGGAACAGCAGGAATTTAGTCCTCACAACCCACCCACCTCCCCTAGGAGTTGTATCCCTATCTTTCTCTTTCCCTTTCCCTCTCTCTCTCTCTTTGTCTCAGCTTTAAAACTCAACTGGAGAGAGGCAGTTGGGAAAGGCGGGAAGGCAGCACGCAGGCGCTGTGGGATGCTCCCAAAAGCTTTCTATTTGGACGCTGGGGAGCGTTCCCGTGCAGGCTCCTCTGGTACCGACGATACCCATATGTGAGGACTAAATTCCTGCTGTTCCCGGAGATCACCTGTTACAGGTGAGTAACTATGCTTTCTCCACAAAACTGGCAACCTTTGGACTTTCAGCTCAATCAAAATCAGCCTTTCTTGGGCTATGGTACCATAAGTCTTCATTCAAAGCTATCCATGGTCATGCATTTGGGCTGCAAAAATCCAAGGGTGCAGTACAGTATGGAGGGGTGAAGTGCTTCTGTCCACAAAAGAAGAGCAGGACCAAGGGATGATTATTTCTGATAATCTTAAGGTGACTAAAGAGGTAGAAAGGTGACTGCAGAAGCCAGAAGGATGCTTGAGTGCATAGGGAGAGGAATGGCCAGCAGGAAGGAGGAGGTGATGGTGTCTCTGTATAAGTCTTTGGTGCGACCTCATTTGGAATATTGTGCACAATTCTGGAGATCACACCTTCAAAAGGATATAAACAGGATGGAGTCTGTGCAGAGGGTGGCTACCAAAATGGTCAGTGGGCTTCATCATAAAGCATATGTAGACAGACTTAAAGATCTCAATATGTATACTTTGGAGGAAAGGTGGGAGTAAAGGAGATATGATAGAGATGTTTAAATACCTCTGAGGCATAAATGCACAAGAGAACCTCTTTCAGTTGGAAGAAAGCTCTGTAACTACAGTAGGGAACATAGGATGAAGGTCAAAGGGATAGACAGGAATAATATGTAGAAATATTTATAGGAAGAGTGGAAGATGTGTGGAATAGTCTCCCAGTGGAGGAAGTAGAGACCAAGACAGTATCTTAATTCAAGAAAGCATGGGACAAATATAGAAGATCTCTAAAGGAAAACAGGGGCTATAATAGTTTGTGTGGAAGGGCAGATAGGCCATATGGTCTTTTTCTGCTATCAGGATTCTATGTTTCTCCTCCCACTTAACACAGCCATAACAGACTGCAAATCCCTCTAGAACCTTGAATGTGGACAGTTTAACTCCAGCCAGTAGGAGTCAACTCAGAGCAATGGCCAAGACTGTCTGCCTCCCTGGGGGCCATGAACACTGTCTCAGCAGAGCTCTAGGCCTTGGAATTGGAGAAGATCTCCCACATATCACTGCAACTCAACTGCTGGGCCAGCCTGTCAATAGATACTAGTGGTGCTACAAGGTGTATGCAGAGCTGTTTTCTCTTAGGCTTCTGCAGCTAGTATCATGGTCTTTGCAGTCAAGGGTCACGGAACGCCTTGCCGATTGGTGGGGCAAAGCTGTGCCCCAAGCTCCACCCCTAGCCTCCCATGGCCTTCCCCTCCTGTTCTGCCCATGGGGATCCCATCTCGGAGAATGGCTGTGATCGTGACAGACTCCTTTTGTTGGCCTGTGGGAGATTCCCGTGGAAAGGAGGGGAAGGCTGCCACAATTATGGCAAAGACTCCTGTCTGCTCACAGAGATCTCCTGTGGGGAGACAGGAGACTTTGTCATGAGCAGGCAGGAGTCTGCTGTGATTGTGGATGGCTTGCAAAATTTGGTAGGGCCAGGGCCCCTGTCGCCCACCCTGTTCTGATGCCTATGTTTGCAGTTTTCCAGGTCATGTTGCATCTTAGTAAGTGGAACTGACATTTCAGCCATCATCTGTGGCGTTCTTCTGGTTGAGGTGATTATGCAGTGAATGTCTATTCTTATATGTAGTAGTTCTCAAACCAGATTGGTGGAAATCTGAATTTTGGCCTGAAATTTTGTTGAAGAAAAGGCAAGAAATTTGAATTTGATGTTGGAGGGAAAGTTTATTGGAAAAAGGTGGGAGCAGGAAAGATGTCATAAACTCATTAACACAGAGAAATCTGCTGTAGCCCTTCATGCCATAGAAACTGGCCATACAATCCAATTTGATGATACAAGAATCCTGTAAAAAGAGGAACGCTGGTGGCCGAGGAGGATCAAAGAGGCAGTGGCGATAGCAAGACACCCATGAAATCTCAATGGGGACAAAGAACTCAACTTAAACCAAGTATAGCAACCCCTCTTTCACAGAAAGCTTAGTGCTACAAAGACTGGTGCCAAAAATCAACAATTTTTTTCCAAATTCCAGCATCGGAGATTGTCACAATAAATCTTCCTTATAAAATTTCAAAATTCCCTGCCTCCAGAATTCTAACTTGCACTTTTCCTGCCTTTTCTCCAACAAAGTTTCCTGCCAAAATTCTTATTTCTTGCCTTTTTCCAACAAAATTTCCATTCAAATTCTAATTTCCCTCCTTTTCCTCAACAAAGTTTTCTGCCAAAATTCAAATTTCCCACCATAATTCCACAGATCTGGTTTGAGAACCCAGTATGCATAAGAACAGGTGTTCACTGCAGAAGTACTTTACCCCGAAGAGAGCCACAGCATGATGGCTGAAACGAGTAAAGCACAGCATGACCCGGAAAACTGCAATGAGGTATATAGATAGATAGATAGGTAGGGAGGAGTGGGACAGATTACCTCAGGCCGGAAGGCCAGTGGTTCAATTCCCACATGGGGACAAGCAACCTCAGGCCAGAGGGACTGGGGTCTCTAGTCCCATGGCCACTCCTTGTGGCCTTGGGCAAGCCACTTAACCCTCCATTGCCTCAGGTACACTTAGATTGTGAGCCCTTTGGGGACAAGGGAATAAAAAAAAAAAGTACCTGTTAGTATACATGTAAACTACACTGATTCTAAAGAGCATGGTATAAAAAAGCAATAAATAAAATAATAAATAAATAAAAAATTTGTTTGCAACAGCACCAGAGAAGAATGTATGAACTACAGGGCTGATGAGCAGTGATAAGCATGTGTGATAACGGCGCTATAGGGTTGTCATGGGCATCCATTTGTGCATGCTTGGTGACTGGTTCTGAGATGATGACACTTCTAAGGACATAATTCATGTTCCACCTTGAAGGCAAAGTGGTGCTGGGGGCATGTCACCAGCGATTTATATCGTCTTCATTTAGACTTGTCCAATTTCCTTCTGGTTCTCCCATTCCTGTCCCTCCTGTCTTTGGGCATGAAATGTCTCCAGCTTGTTTTCTCTTTTTCTGTTTCTGCTTATCTACCTTCCTTACAGGCTGGTGCAAGGGTATTGTCCCAGGCAAACTTTCAGCTTTGTGCTGCCTCCCTTTCCCCCAGTCATCTTTCATGCTCCTAGATCCTTCCTGAGATTTTCATAATTGAACTGACCAGAGCTTAATTTTTAGACAAACAAGAAGTGAAACTGTGGAGGAGGTGGGCAGGCTATGGGTGTACGAGCAAGAGGAAAAGAGAGACTGGATTAGAGAGTGCAGTGATGTGACTGTTTTTTGCTTCAGGATCAACCCCTTTCCTCCTCTTCCCTATAGGCTGCTTGGAGAGGAGGGTCTTCTAGAGCAAAATAAACTTGACTGCTCTAGAGCCTGAAAAGAGGGTTCCAGGCCTTGAACTCAACAATCATGATTATCCCAAAATTTCCCACCCCAGAACAATCCTGAAAAACTGCATAGATAGAGAGACATCACACTGTGAAAGCTACTGTTTTGGGATGTGCGTATGTAAGGAGGGTGATTGCCAAAAGATATTGACCCAGGTGAATGGCTATTTATTCAGGCAATAAACTGTCCACCCTTTTACATGTAACAGTATGTGCTCATAGTTCTTTAGGTTTTCTGGCTGTCGGGATCTATTCATGCAGCTGCGATTTGCAGTCCCCCAGAAGCCCCCCCAGGCAACCGCCTAGTTTGCTGATGGTTAAGCCAGCCTTGCTTCCTAATTCTGGCCTGTCCTGCCACTTGGCTCTCTGGTTGCTCTATAGAAGCACAATATTCTCTATCTTACTCTTTCTTCTCCAGTCTGGAAAGTGAGGGCTTTATTTGAAGAAAAAAAAAAGCCTTTTAAAGACAACTTCTGGATTAGAGCTAAACTCTTGAGAAAGATTCCCCTAATTGCCCAGCTTACCTTGGGTTTTATCATCAAAGCAAACCACTATTCCCCCTCTTGCCCTCTGTTACTTTTTATTATCTCTTAATTAATCACTCTGGCTTTCACATTTAGCAGATAATTACTGTCTCCTGGGTTAGCAGCTCATTTTCATAACCTTCTGCTCCAAGTAAGGGGGGGGGGGGGGAGAGAAAACGTGAAGGCAAAGAAGGAAGGGAGAAAGATGAGGTGATAAATCTGAAAATCTGTTCTTTTTTTTCAAGAGTAGGCAGAAGAGGCAAACACTGAAGTTACTGCAGAAGTAATAATAAAATAAGGGCTTTGTATTCATATACTGCCATCACTGTACACAGCACTGTACAGGATAAAAACTCACTGGGTTCCTTTCCTGGGACTTAAGACAGTGTTTTGCACTCTCTCTATAGTTGGATTGAACCAAATATCAGGGCCACTTCCAGAGTCTTTCCTTTACCTCTTCACCATTCAAGTGCATGGAGTCCTCAAGCCTGCCTGTTTCTAAGTCTGCCATTACTCCTCTTTTGATTGTCTTCTCGGGTCTCCTCTTCTTTTTATCCTAATGCATTTTTATTATTTTAAAAAAGTTATGCACCTTTTGCTATTAACCATAATCCCGTCTTTAACCATCTCCTTTCCCTGTGTCTAGTCTTCAATCATCTGTGCTGTGTTCATTTGTAATGTGCATTAATATGATGCCTACATGAGGCTCTGATTCAGCCATCAGTGCTGTGACTCATGTTTTACAAGTATCAGTGTGACACCTGCACTAGGCTCAAATGAAGATCTGCTCTTTAGCTGTCCGTGCTGTGTTCATGTTTTACATGAATCATCATGATGCCTGCACAGGGTTCTAATGAAGATCCATACTAGCAGAATTTATTTATTTAAGTCATGAAAAGTTTTATAAACCGTCCTCCCAGACCCAAAGGGTCGCTCAAAGCAGTGTACTGTATACTGCAAAATCAAATCATAAAATAGTGCTTTATTAGGGAGAACTTTTAAAGCCTGTAGACACTAGTGTTGCCTTGGGAATTATGCTGAAATGAGAATGAAAAGGATTTTATGATCCACTTTTAAATCTAAACTGAACTACCTTGTGGATGAGTTGCTTTGCTGCCTTAAGAGTAAACCATTTTCTGCTCAAGTTTTAATGAATTAGCTACTCCGGTTTACAGTACTAAAAATATAATTACGCAATCAACTTAGATTTTTTTTCTTTTACATTTTCAAACTGTCATATTAAGATTTTATTATCCAGTTGTACGGCCAGTTTATTTACACAAGCTCTGTTTCTTCTCTGTGTAAACTGACCGGAATTAATATTTGTTGTGTTGGTTCTCGCTGCTTCCTTTGAACTATTAAAATGTTGCAGGCATGCCAACCCATGAAATGCTGCTCTTTCCCTGGGTTAAGGCTGAAGTGACACATACTAGGTGCCTTGCCTAGTCAATAAAGGACTTTCTCAGCATAGCTGTGTACTTACAAGCTGAAAAGTAACCTTTCAAAGAAAAAAAGGATTAAAAAAAAATTGCAGACCTGTATGCATCTGTAATTTCAATACATTTGTAAAGAATAATCACTGGACAAGTCTGATTTGAAAGGTAATGTAAGGTCAAGAGTGGTAGTTTAAAACCTCCCCTCCTCTTCCTCCTTTCTCAGTCTCTGTGGATAACTCTGTACTCCGTCCTGTTTCCTGGGCCCGCAATCTGGGGGTTGTCTTTGACTCCTCTCTTTCTCCACATACATCCATCTGATAGCTAAGACCTGACGCTTCTTTCTCTATAACATCAGCAAAATCCGCCCCTTCCTTTCTGAACACACTACTAGAACGCTTATCCACTCCTTAATCACCTCCCATCTTGACTACTGTAACCTACTCCTTGCTGGTCTCCCTTTGAATCATCTCGCCTTTCAATCTGTTCAACACGCTGCTGTGCAGCTAATTTTCCGCCAGCCTGGTCATGCCCAAATTACTTTTCTTCTCAAGTCACTTCATTGGCTCCCTTTCCGTTTCCGCATCCAGTTCAAACTTCTCCTGCTGATCTACAAATGCATTCACTCTGCGGCTCCTCACTACCTTTCTTCTCGTATCACTCCTTACAATCCCCCTCGGGAACTCTGCTCTTCCAGCAAACTGCTCCTATCTGTGCCCTTCTCTTCTACTGCTAACTCCAGACTTCGCTCCTTTCACCTTGCTGCACCGTACACCTGGAACAAACTACCTATGTCTGTACGTCAGGCACCTTCTCTAACCCTCTTCATATCCAGGCTGAAAACTCACCTCTTTGCTGCTGCTTTTGGATCTTGACTCACCTGATCTCCTCTTTCCTTCCCTTGCTTTATCCCTGCCTACACCTTCTGTGTTTGTCTTGATTAGCTTGTAAGCTCTGATGAGCAGGGACTGTCTCTTATATGTCTGTGCAGCGCTGTGTACGACTTGTAGCACTATACAAATGCTCAGTAGTAGTAGTCGTTTTTCAAATCTGGAGACAGGATGGGAGGAAGTGACTTGTCCAGGGTTGCACAGAGTCATGATTAGAACTATGGCACAGGAAGACACCACAGAGTGGCTTAGAAGGAGGGAGAGGGCAAAAGCATGAGTTATCTTACCAATGACATTGAAACTTCTTGACAAGCAGCTAAACAAGCCTATCCCAGTCACACTTCCCAAATCCCATGGCTGAGAATATCAGCAGTTCACTCAGTAGGAAAGTGAAAGAAGGCACAAAAAGAGCACAATTTTCTCTACTGTATTCAGAGAAAGTCAGAGAGAAAGGTGCTAGCTTCCTCAATTACTTTGCTGAAATCAAAACTTGTAAAAAAATAGAGAAAACATCTAAGGAGCACAACCAGGCCTCTGGGAGAGAGAGAGAAAGAGACAGTAGTAGCACTGTTTCTCTCAGTATCACAGAAAATTGACTTTTCTTTTAAGAACCTCTCTGGGTGTGGGTCTAGAACCAGACAGAACTTGGGGGCCAATGCAGAAACACTAGCACACTCTTTGTGCACAGTTAATGCGACATCTACGTGCAATTACTGCCGGTAAGTGATGCAGAGAGAGATTGGTGTGTGTTTTCTCTGCACAGAAAGTAGTGCGCATACAGCACGATGTATTAAACTGATGCCCAAATGAGCTGTTTGCATTGAAATGAGATGCTAATAAAGGCATCATCCTGATGCGGAGAAACGTTCAGAAGATCAGAAAGCAGAGAGCAGAGCTCAGTAGCACCATTGTTCCAATGACTTATCGGAGGTGACAGAAAATTCTGGCATGTGTGGGAAAAGACAGTTTTGGTGTGTGTGTGCCGATAAACAGTCATTCCTTCAGCATGGAAGAAAAAAGTCATTGGCATGGAGCTGATGTATATAGGAGAAAATAGAAATTGTAGGGGTGGGGGAGATATTCAAAGGCATTAACACGATTTGCAAACCTGCACACCATGTAAATGCTACTGAATATCTATGGGTGCCACCACTACATGCCCCAGTTAACATCGAGGCATGTTGGCGGCGTTGTGGGGCAGCATCTGTTGCTAACTGGGCAGCCCCCAACATGCCTCGATGCTAACTGGGGCACATGTAGTGGTGGCACACCAAAACTGTCTTTTCCTACATGTGCCAGAATTTTGTGTCACCTCCGCAGAGGCAGGCAGAGAGTTGCCTATAACGACTTTTCATTTCCAAAGCGCTACCAGGTGTATGCATGTGCAGTACAGGCACTTACAAGAGAGCAGGGCCCTTCTCTAGAGAACTTCCAGGCTAGCCTGATCAAATTATGATGCTTGGATGGGATAAGTATGGAAATGGTGGTGGAAACAGTGGAGGGAAGTTTGACGCTTCCAAGAGACGAACGGCCAGCAAGAGCACTAGTGGAGAGGAGCAGGGAGGATGGTTTTGGACAGGGTTTTCTCTGAGGGGGGACGCGGTGGTGCAGAGTACCTGCATCTTTTTCATTGTCTACTAGAATTAACCCATGGTCTTCATGTATTAATGAAAGAGCCCTGCCTAGGAGTACCTGCAACTTTTATTTTCTAGGTAAAGTGCACTGGTTTTGGATTCCCTGTAGCACACTAGCCAAAATAAAGAGAGATTTCTGTAAGACCTGCAGCTCTCTGTGAAAATCTGAAAGAACAGTGTCTGCTCCCATCTCCCCAGGAGACAAAAGAAAAAAGAGGTAGCACAAGATGGGGGGGGGGGGGGGATGAATGGGAGCAGAAGACCTGCTAAATCCATTTTGAACACAATTTAGTAGGAAGTGCTCCCTAATGTATGCAGTGGGTTTCAGCAGATACAGAATCTGATCTATTATTATATGAAGGATTTTCAGAATCCTTAGATATAGAAAGATTTAAAGATGATGAGAGCCTGAAAAATCTAGTTGTTAGTGCTAAGTGCCAGTGAGGAGAGACAAAAGTCCAAGAGCACCCCACAGGTAGATCAGATAGTGAAGAGTATAAGGGATGCTCCTGGGCTTTCATCTTCTAGTCTACCCTCCAGGAGTAGGAGTGGCCACCAAGGAGACAGAGAAGAAATCCCATAAAACATCAGAGACATTGAAGTATTTTAAAGTGCTTGAAGATTAGCATTATACAGAATGCATGCATTGTCAGAAGGTCATTAGTCGAAGAAACTAATGGGCCATCTTTTAAACAGTAGAATGCCGCATTATTTATAGAAACAGCACCCTTTGCAGCTATGTTCAAGGGAGTGTACAGAAAAGAACAAATCTCTTTCCCAAGCTGAGTGCCTACCCTTTTCCTACCACAAGAACTGGAATGGAGGAGACAGGGTGATGTTAATAAGCCCTAGGAAACCATTTAATAGGCGAGTGATCCCTAACCTGTATAATCAGTGCCATGCCTGGCTACAGGCCCAACTGGCCAAGGCCGAGAGTATTAGCATACTTTTCACGGGTTGGCCTGTCCACTAGGTAAGCTAGGAGGCCACCTAGAGTGGCAGATTCTGTGTGGCCACCCCCCTGTGCTGAGCCACACCATGCTGCCGTGTCACACTGCCACTGATTCTGGTGGCAGCGGGGATGGCTAGGCTCAGCGGCAGGCCATGTGCTTTGGCACACATGGCCTACCACTTCTGAACCCCAAAAGCTATGTCAAAGGGGGGGCCAGACGTGACAGGCCATGTGTATCAAAGCACATGGTCTGCCATCGAGCTGAGCTGTGCCCCCTTTTGACCCCGCCACTAGAATTGGTGCTAGGGTGGCTCAGCACAGGGAGAATGCAGCTCGGCATGGAGGGGGTGTGGCACGGAAGGGGCTTCTGCCTACAGCAGCAGAAACTCTTGCGCCAGCCCTGCTTCTGACCTGAAACATTTGGACTAGTCAGAATGCTGCACATACCCACCTCTCCCTGACAGCACCCTGGTGGCAACTAATTTAGGCAGGAGCACTAAGTATAGTGGGGTGCCCTTGCAGCAGAGAACAGGTGGGCTTTGCTGCACATTCAGGTGATGGATGATAGCTATACCTTGGCCCATATTTTAGTGGAAATGGACAATGATGGAGGGCTGGCAGGTAGGCCATAAAGAAACAACTGTTCTTCCTGGCTATTTTGTAACAAATGACTGGAAGCACATGGTTAATGCCATTGAGATAGCATTAAGTGCACCCTGTGCTATCTGCAGCTGTAGTAGTTTGCGTGCGGTAATCCATGATGTGCTACCAGTGCTACCTACACCCTATCTCCACCAATAACTTGCCACAATCTTGCCAACTATGCTGAACAGTTAAATCCCCACTGAACTGCTTAGCGGCATTTGGAGACTTTGTCTGACATGTTTATTAAAGACTCTAACCATTTGAAAACTAGGTTGGAGCAGTTGGACAATTATACTAAGCTTGCCAATCTTCGTTTGGTTAATTTTCCTTGCTCCCCTGTTGTTTCAGCTAGGGAAATGTTTAAACAATATCTGGTGGAAACTTTGGGAGTCCCTGCGGACTCATGTCCTCCTATTGTAAAAATGTAATCTCCAGGAACAAGCAGGAATGAGTCTTCACATATGGGTATCGTCGGTACCGACGGAGCCTGCGCGGGAACGCTCCCCAGCGTCCAAAAGGAAAGCTTTTGGGAGCATCCCACAGCGCCTGTGCGCTGCCTTCCCGCCTTTCCCAACTGCCTCTCTCCAGTTCTTCTTTTCCGCGGAGCCAGCAGGTCGTGTTTCCTGTCACCGCTGAAGAATTTCTTATTTTTCTTTTATTTTTCTTTAGTCCTGTGTCTGCCTTCTCGATTCCAGACCGGTACCACCGGTCTTTTTTCTTTCTTTAAAAACAAAAAAACAAAAAAACCCCTTCTACTCTCTTCAGTGCATTTTTTCTTCTGGGGCCTTAGGCCTACAGATATAATTTTCCTCATGGAAAAACCCGCCTCCGGGTTTAAAAAGTGCACGAAGTGCAGTAGCACTATTTCTGTCACTGACACCCATGACTGGTGTCTAAAATGTTTAGGTCCTGACCACTCCATTGCGGATTGTGAGTCCTGTTCCATGATGTCTAAGAGAGGGTTACAGAATCGGGCAGCCAAGCTCAGTACCCTGTTTCCCTCCGATGCAGCTTCTGTGGCATCGACGTCTTCCAGGGCTTCTTCTTCATCCCATGGATCTCAGGTAACCAAACTTAAATCCAGCCGGTCCTCGAAGGGTAGATCTCCCTCTAAGTATCGAGATGCCTCCGGGCTTGCCCTCGAGGAATTCGCACCGGCAAAATTACCCCGGCGGGAGGCTCCGGCTTCCAAAGCTTTTATCTATGGGGTCACAGGTTGACATCGATGGCTCGGCCTCGACCGATCACCTGTTACAATGTTCTGGGGTACCGGCGGTCTCCACCGGTACCGACATCCAGACATTGGTGGCGTCAATGGATCAGAATATTCTGACCATGCAGCGTGCCATCACGGCATTCATACAAGCTGCGACGCCTACGGTACCGCAACAAACTTCGTTGTCGGTACCTGTACCGATTCCGGTACCGGACCCGATATCGGTCCCGATACCAGTACCGCTTGCATCGACATCAGCATCGACAGCAGCGGTACGCTATCCAGTGATGCCCATCAGTACCGACCCGGTACCGATTACTCCCGATGTCGATACCTCCCGGTACGCGTATCGGGCTCTACGAGAGCATCCAGACAGTCGATATTTCGATTCCTCTGAAGGCCTCAATTGAAGCATTGGGGATCCTTCCTCAGGAACCCTCATCTCCAAAAAGGAGAATGTCTCCTCCTGAAGACTTGTCTTTTCAGGACTTCATTAGGGAGGTGGCCAAAGGCCTGTCCATCTCAGTAACCTCTGAAACTGAACCTAGAGCCAAAAAATTAGATATCCTACAATATCCTAAGGCTCCTAAAGAGGCAGCCACCTTACCAATACATGAGATTCTTTATGATCACATGTTGGGCATATGGGAGACTCCTCTTTCCACCTCCCCTCATTCCAGAAGGTTGGACACCATGTATCGTGTTCCTCCTTGTCCTGGGTTTCATAAGACTCAGCTTCCTCACCACTCCATTGTGGTAGAGTCTGATATGAAAAAGATCAAGAGTACAAAAAGGCACTCCTCTGCTCCTCCAGGAAGAGAATGCAGAACTCTAGATGCCTTTGGCAGGAAAATCGTCCAGGCCAGTATGCTTGTAGCCAGAGTCAGCTCCTATCGTCTCTATATGGGGATGTTTCTCAAAGAAGTTACAGATCATCTGCAAACCTTATCTACTTTTATGTCAGAAGATAAGAGAGAAGAATATATCACCTGGCTTAAACATGCACAGGATGTATCCAAGTTTTCCAACCGTGTAGCCTTTGACTCTTTTGAGGGGGCCAGTAGAGCCTCGGCTATTGCCATAGGTGCACGCAGAGTTGCTTGGTTGCAAGCCTCTGATTTGGAATCCTGGGTACAGGATGGTCTAGGTAACCTTCCCTGTACAGGCGAAAACCTGTTTGGCAAAGATTGGCAAGCAAAGGCCACCCAGATGGATGCTGAAAATTCTGCTTTAGATAGACTTTCAAAGTCTACTACTGCTCCTTTTAAAAAGAGGTTGTTCAAAAAAGGATCTTTCCCAAAGAAAGGGAAATTTTCTTCTTATGGTCAGGCCTCTTCTCAAGGTCGTTTTGCTACAAAGAGACAGCAACAACCAAAACAGGCCAAAACCCAGGTTGTGAGGACTGCTTCGGCCCAACAGCCTCAGCCTCCTCAGGGCCTTTGACTTTCAACTAGAGAACTTAGCCTTTCTGGCTCTAGAACATCCAGAGCCTCTCACCATCCCAGGAAGGTTAGCTCACTTTGCTCCCAGATGGGAACAAATCACAGCAGAGCAGTGGACCCTCTCCATCATAAGGGAAGGGTACAAACTTCATTTCTTAAACCTTCCTCCTCACACCATGGTGAAACAGTTCAATTCTCCAACATCTCTCCTCAACCTTCTGGGTCAGGAGATTGCTACCCTTCTTGCCCAAGGGGCAATAGAAGAAGTACCCCTTCTTCAACAGGGCTCAGGGTTCTACTCCCCCTATTTTCTCATTCCAAAGAAAACGGGGGTCTACAGACCCATATTAGATCTCAGAGAATTGAACAAGTTTCTATGCAAGGAGAAATTCAAGATGACTTCTCTCGGAACTCTCCTTCCATACCTCCAGAGTCAGGACTGGCTTTGTTCTCTAGATCTCAAGGATGCGTACACCCATGTTCTCATCCATCCAACACACAGAAGTGCTTCCTTTCGGTCTGGCCTCTGCTCCAAGAGTGTTCACAAAATGCATGTCAGTAGTAGCTGCATTCCTGCGCACTCTAGGAATATTCGTATTCCCATATCTAGACGACTGGCTCATCCGAGCTCCATCCCAGTCAGAGGCCCAGACTTCCCTGGCCTGCACAAAGCGTATATCTGGGACTGGTAATCAACATTCCAAAATCCCATCTCACCCCTACTCAGTCTCTAGAGTTCATAGGGGCCTTACTGGATACCAAAACTGCAAGGGCCTATCTTCCCCAGGCCCGTTGCCTACGCTTGGTGCAGTTAGCCTCCCAGATTCAGTTAAAATCCCATTTAACTGCTCGAGAGATGATGTAACTCTTAGGCCACATGGCATCCATGGTGCATGTGGTTCCCTATGCTCGCCTTCACATGAGAGCGGCTCAGTGGACCCTATCCACCCAATGGACCCAGACATCAGGTTGCCTGTCAGACAAAATAGCAACCTCCAGTCGCTTATTTTGCTCCCTCCACTGGTGGAAGTCCACTCAGAATCTGTTACTGGGGTCCCCCTTTCAACAGGTGTTACCCCAAGCAACCCTTACAACAGATGCCTCTCCAAAGGGTTGGGGGGCTCATCTACAAGATCTCTCGACCCAGGGCATCTGGTCTTCACAAGAGACATCTCTTCATATCAACCTCTTAGAGCTCAGAGCAATCTTCTGGCTCTCAGAGTCTTCCACACCCTGGTCAGCTACAAGACAGTCCTCATCCACACGGACAACCAGGTAGCCATGTTCTACGTGAACAAGCAGGGAGGGACTGGCTCTCTGTCACTTTGCAACGAAGCTCTGAGATTGTGGGCCTTCGCCAGAGAGCATCAAATCCATCTCATGGCAGTGTATCTTCCAGGGGTTCAAAACTCTTGGGCAGACAGACTCAGTCGAGTTCTGCTTCCTCACGAATGGTCCCTCCATGGGGACCAGATAGCCAGGATTTTTCGGATTTGGGGTACCCCAGACATAGACCTGTTTGCAAGTCCGTGGAATGCCAAACTTCCCCGGTTCTGTTCCAGGATTCCATGTCAGGGAGTTCAGGCCAGGGATGCCTTCCTCCTTCATTGGGGGCCAGACTTCCTCTATGCCTTTCCACCTATTCCCCTCATCCCCAAGACTCTGTTCAAGCTTCAGAGAGACAAGGGGTCTATGATCCTCATAGCACCACTTTGACCACGCCAACTGTGGTACCCTCTACTTCTGCATCTCTCTCAAGCTCCCTCCCTAGACCTGGGGTCTGCTCCAGATCTCCTCTCCCAGGAGGAGGGAACCTTGTGGCACCCAAATCCTCATTCTCTTCATCTCAGGGCCTGGTTGCTGAAGGTCTAGACCTTCAAGATTTACACCTTTCTCAGCAAGTGAAGGATATCCTTCAGGCTTCCAGAAAGCCTTCCACCAGACGTTCATATGCTTTTAAATGGAAAAGGTTTTCCATTTGGTGTGCAAAGAAGGGTCTCAACCCTCTTGCAATACCTTTGAATTCTTTACTAGACTATTCACTGCATTTATCCCATGCAGGCCTTAAAACAAATTCAATCAGAGTCCATTTGAGTGCTATTGCAGCATCCCTTAAGCCTCTCAATGGACAACCTATTTCCTCTCATCCTCTTATAGCAAGATTCATGAGAGGCCTTCTTTTGACTAAACCTCCCATTAGACCACCTCCAGTGGCATGGGACTTGAATCTGGTTCTTGGCCAGATTATGAAGCCACCTTTTGAACCCTTAGCCACTACCTCCTTGAAATTCCTTTCCTGGAAGGTTATTTTTCTTATTGCAGTCACCTCAGCTCGCCGTATCAGTGAGTTGCAAGCTTTAGTGGCTAATCCTCCTTATACAAGGTTCCATCATGACAAGGTAGTCCTCAGAACTAATCCACACTTTATGCCTAAAGTGGTCTCACCTTTTCATCTGAACCAGGAGGTGTATTTACCTGTCTTTTTTCCAGGACCTCATGCATCAAGTGCAGAGAGGAATCTTCATACCCTGGATTTTAAAAGAGCACTTGCTTTCTACTTACAAAGGACACAGCAACATAGAAAGTCCACTCAACTTTTTGTTGCCTTTGATCCTTCTCATTTCTCATAAGAACCTCCTTCTCATAAGAACCTTTCCCTGGAGGGCCATGTCACAGCTCACAATGTGAGGGCCATGGCAACCTCTATGGCTCATCTAAACTCTGTGTCCATCGACCAAATCTGTCGAGCAGCCACCTGGGCATCGGTTCATACCTTCACAGCCCATTACTGCTTGGACAAGGACTCCCGCCGGGATGCCTTGTTTGGTCAGGCTGTTCTCAAAAACGGAGTTACTTACCTGTAACTGAGTTCTCCGGGGACAGCAGGATAAGTCAGCCACAATTGGTGACGTCATCCGACGGCGCCGAGACGGAAGTACTCTCCATAGCTCAGAAGGGCTTTGCCCTTCTGAGCATGAGCCAACTGGCCCCACCCCCGGCCCGCCCCTAGCTAACCAGTTAGTCACTAGCTGAGCCTTAGCCGCTAGGAGGCGGGCACCAGTTCCGGAGGACTAGTCCTTCCCCCTGCCAGGGGAGGAGGGTGGGATGTGTGGCTGACTTATCCTGCTGTCCCCGGAGAACTCAGTTACAGGTAAGTAACTCCGTTTTCTCCTAGGACAAGCAGGATGAGTCAGCCACAATTGGTGACTCCCAAGCAGCCATGCGCTGTGGTGGATGGGGGAAGGACGAGGCTGAGGTAACCTCATCAGGGCCAGCGCGCAATCCTGCGTGCCACAGCATGTGGGTGCAGTTGGCATGTCTTAGGAAGAGCCTGTGGGCTTGCAGTCGAGCAGCATGCAACGAAACAGCTGCGGTTGTGAATTATGTCGATACTGGGCGACCTCTAGATGATGAAGCACGCATATGCAACAGCAGCGATGCGAAGTATGCGGATCATAGACGGTCCAGTACAGCGGGCTTCAGGCCAGTAGCCACGAGGGTAGTGTGGATCAGAGGCTGACTACGACGTGAAAGAAGCATCGAGACGACGTAAGGGCATTGCTTGGATTCATAGGTGGGTCTACTGGAGCTATGGCCCACAGCCTGTACCATGCCATGTACCATGTTATGTGGTAACCAATGTTCCCTCTAATTTTCTGTAGGCTGTGTGCACATAAAATATCAGCTGTGCAGCTTTTGAAGGAAGGTTAAATTTTTGTGCGCCACGTAACGACACACTGAGTTATATACTTTAAATTTGACTACACATCAGAATACAGTATGTACACCACATTGATTGCACTAGAAAATATTGTAGAACTTGTGAAAACCATAAATACACAACAACTTTTAAATTTTAATATGTTTGTGGTGTTTTCTATCAGAATCAGAACCGTAATTTTTCTGCGCTCTGTTGTAAGGTATGTGCGCTCACTCGGCGAGGTGTGTGCGCGCGCACACGCGCACAGCTTAGAGGGAACAGTGGTGGTAACCCCTAGAGATGACGACTATATAATGCTCTTAGGTGATGACGGCTACATCATGCTCCTATGTGGTGACCTGGACTTGCCACTGCAGAAGAACAGACTGGCTTAGGTGGGCTCATTAGGCCACGGCATATCCTGTGTTGATACAATAACAGCGAGTAGCAAGCTCTGTGCTACGAGATATGCCAGAAATGCCCCTCTAGCCTGCGGTAGGTTTGCATAGGTAGTAGATGGCCCTGCCAGGATCATAACCTGTCGACGAGGGTTAATCGTAGACAGGGTCAGGCTATGCATGGTGTGAGTGTCTGTGTGCAGCTATCAGGGAGTTAAGCACGCTAGTGCCTGAGGGAGGGCAGGTAGTGCCCCTCGCAACAGTTGCCCTTCGTGCTCGCCACAAGGCGAGTGATATTGTGGTCGGCCCACGGACTGTGGGTTTTTTTTTTTTTTTTTTTTTTTTTTGAGGCCGTGGTCGGTCTGGCGACTGAATGGGGTATCATATCGTCCCATACAACCAAGGGTCTTAGTGTAGGGCATTAGGAACCGCTATACGGCGTGGTGGGGTGATGGTTTGCATCTCCCGGCCTAGGTCAGAACAAGTGATCGTGGCGCACTTTCCCTGGTGCGCGTATGTGGCTGAAATCAGATTTTTGTGCACGCAAATTAAGCGCTGCCCTTGGGTTGATCATAACGTAAGAAGTCAATCTAGCGTTCACAAGGATGGCCTTGAGTCTGCCTCCCTGCCCTTACACGCTCCTTGATAGGGCTTGGATGCTTATTAGGGTCCAATGATACGTGGACTGTGTTGGCAGTAGCCCGACTGGGCGTTCTGTGACGTTCTGTGGTCGTAAGCAGAGTCTGCGTGTACTGCACCCTCGTGTTGCCACTGGTAGGGGCCCAATTCGGGAAAATAGGTGCTCCTTGACAGCAATGAAGCGATGCGGAGACCGGGACGTGGAAGGTGTTTCCCCCCATGTTGGTGGGCAGTGACCTGTTAGCCACCTCAACCTTGAGGGAGCCGGAGGCAGGAGGCAGTTCTCTGCGGGCAATTGCACCAAGCTCTGGCCCTTAGGTGGTATCTGCGGATGAATAGAAGATGCGAGGTCCGCAATGAGCCTCCTGTTAATAACACCTCAGCTGGCCATGTTAATTGGGTCCTGAGGGGGTTTGAACCCCTGATCCCTGCACCATCGGTCCGAGTTTAACCATAGATGCAGGCCTTATTGAAATATGAGAACGCTGGGATTTGAACCTGTGGCCCTCTGGTCTTAGAAGTACTGGCTCTGTCCACTGCACCACCCTGTGGCCACTCACATGGTCATCGAACAGGGATGCGGTGACAACAGCAGAGTTGGGGCTTGAACCCACGGCCTTAAGCTTATGAACACACTGGCGGCTCCTGCCCCAGCTGGGGCTGAGTCCACGACCTTTAGCTTATGAACCCACTGTGAGTGGTGCATCACCGCGCTGCCACAGAGATGAGGGTTGTCTTCTGCATGCTCTCTGTATGCTGTGACTGTTGTTTCCGACAGTCCCCGATGTGGTATGAGCTTAAGAGTGGCTGGTCATGCCCTGCAGTTATTCGAGCTTCCTGAACTTCTAGGAAGTGTAGCTGTAGGTGGACCTGCAAGCCTTCTTTAGGAGTGACGGGGAGGGTATCTCACCGTAGCTGGTTGGGATGACAAGGCTTTCTCTGGGTGCCACAGCAATTTGCTTCGTAGGGCAGGCAAGCAAGCATTGCTGTCCTGTATGGGACGGTCTGCCTAAGGGTAAGACATCAACTCACCATCCCTGGCAGGAGGGAGCTCACTTGCTTCTCTACTTCGTGCAGGCACTCGGGAACTTTCCCTTTGGACGCTGGGGCGCGTTTCCGTGCAGGCTCCGTCGGAGCGACGATAGCCGCATGTGAAGACTCACTCCCGCTTGTTACTGGGGAAGTGGCTCGCCCAGGGGCGCAAGCGGAGGCTTGGGTGAATCGCGTGTCCTGATTGGGGATCCGATAGAGCCTGTAGTCGGGACCTCTTCTGGGAGGAGATGCAGAAGGAGTCCCAGCGTGCGATCCACTGGGGCCATATCTAGGTCCCTTAATCGCCTGGTAGGTGGTAACGTATTCTCATGTCCTTTTTAAAGTATCAGCCCCTCCCTGAAGGGGATCCTGCAAGCCGGGAAACCAGGGTGGTGTAGCAGGTTGGATGGTGGTAGGTACTGTCACCAGGGCTGGCAATTAGGATGCTGGTCCCAATCGTGACGTGACTGGAATCTGGCTGCCATCGTTCCATATGCGACGTGGCTGAGATCTGGTTGCCCCACACTGGCTGAGATGCTCGGGGCGTCGACGAGCCGCCGAAGTTATTGGGTGGCACGGCATTGATGGATTCCCTGGGGATACGGTAGCAAATTACCAGTAGGGTTGCAGGTGGCCCAGCTTGGATTTGGAGCTGCTCACTTTCGGATCCAGAACACACTGTCTGTGTTCACCGTACCACACAGTGTCCGCTCTGGATTGCTAGGTACGTGACCTTAACCCTTAGGCTACTCTAAAATAATTTGCCCCTTACAGCACTCATTCCCATAATACACGCTGCCTCGGTGAGCCTTCTTCATTGGGCACGGAGGGGATTGGAACCTTGATTCTTGCACCATTGGTAGTGTCTCACTCATGTGTTGTAGCTCCGTTTAGGCTGACGTAGTGTCTTTGCATCCTTTGAGAGCCTCGATGAAGTGAGAGGGAGGCAAACGCAGGTTGACAGGTACTGCCTCAGCCAGACCTTCTGTTCTTGCATACACTGTCTGTGTGCACTGCACCACCTTGTAGCCACTGCAGCAGGCACTGTGGGGGACTGAACCCATGTCCCCTGCACCATCAGTCAGTGACTTAACAATGTTACACTGCTGTTACAGGAGACCTGCTTGTCGTAGGGAGAGCAGGCCCCATGGATAGTGAGAGCACTATCACAGGCCACTGACGATTCCTGCTAGCTTGAGGATGTAGTCCACTGACGATTCCTGCTAGCTTGAGGATGTAGTAAGGCTGTCAGTGTAGGTTAGGACAAGTTCCTGGAGGGGGTCCCTAAGCCCTTATTAAGAAGGGACCCAGGAAATCAATGCTTGAACAATGCAAGCATTGTGGAACCTGTTTACCTTGGGAAACAGCTAGGTACGTATGACCTGGATGGGCCACAGTTGGGACAGAATAATGGGCCTGGTGGACCTTGGTGGGACCAGTATGGCAAGCATGGAGATGCTGACATAGCGCTCAGGGTTTAGTATGATATAATGGTCCCACTCGGGAACGAAGTCAAGGTCCTTGAGCGTCAGAGGTGCAGAGACAGAGTGCTCATGATTTCCTTGTGTTATTCAATGGAATAAGGTTGCACTACATGTTACGCTGTAGTGCACAGACCAGCGCTAGCACGGGAGCGTGTGAATGACCCGGCGCAGAGGCGTCTGCCGAGCTTACAGCAGAGACAGCAACGCTCTGACCCCTCGATGAGTGTATCTGCTTCGAGGTGTGGAGGCACAGTGCGCAGAGGCGCCTGCCGGGCTTACAGCAGCGACAACAACGCTCCTCAATGAGTGCATCTATTCCGAGGTGCGGAGGCACAGTGCACAGAGGCGTCTGCCGGGCTTACAGCAGCGACAGCAACACTCTGACCCCTCGATGAGAGCATCTGCTCGGAGGTGTGGAGGCACAGTGCGCAGAGGCGTCTGCCGGGCTTACGGCAGCGACTGCAAGCACACTTACCCCAAGGAGAGAACCTCGGTGCTCTGCTAATCACTCTTGAAATGCTGTGTGCTAATCATACCAACTGCATCGCGCCAGAGCGCATTGGGGGAATGCGCTTCCAGCACAGTACCATATGTCCGCAGATGGAAGTACCATATGTCCGCAGATGGAATGTGAATCGGTGCTGGCAGAATCGCGTAGGCTCCGTGGCGGAAAACAGTGTAGAGCCAATGCCCCCTTCGCCTTTGCTGGTATCCGCACCGACCGACCGGCGCTGCAGGAGGAGCCGTGATCCGAGCTGTAATTTGGTTTCCTCGGGCAGTAAGCATGGCGTTCGGTGGAGAAGAGCTGACCACACTTCGATCTGCGGCGGCCAACCGGGGGAGGCTCATTACCTAAGAACCATCGGCGCCGACGGAGGAGTTTCCCATCCTTTGTGGGGCACGCCTCCGTGCCGAAGATGGTGATCGGCCCCTCCTTCCTGCTGGGAACGGTGCTGACACTGTCGGGAGGAGCCGTTGAAGTCAGCCGTTTGGTTGGTTGGCGCCAGCCAATGGCGCCGCAGGGGGAGGAGCCAGAGCCGTGATGTCACCGGCAGGATGGCTGCCTCAGCGCCGAGAGAACCATCGGCGCAGACGGAGGAGGGGCTCCTCCGTCCTGGGGGATGCCTCCGCGCCGGACAAGCCAAGGCGATCAGAGGGGGAGCCGTGATGCAACCGGCAAGATGGCTGCCATGCTGAGACCCTCGTGGCCGTCCTGGGCACCTCGTGGCCGGTCAGTAGCTGGAATTCAGGCAGGCAGAATGGTGGGTCCGATGCTGCAGCCGCAGCGTCATGCGAGGGAGAGCTTCTTAGTCTGGATCGAGAAGGCTTCAGGAGGAGAGATGCGTGCGGCATAGCCGGGGGAAGTCCCGGAAGCACATCACAACGGCAGAGCAGCGGCCGTGTATAGCTGAAGGAGGGGGAGCCCCGCTGCCGATCCAGAGAACAGAGGTATGTTAAAAGGCTAGCCGTGGACGGAGGCCTGTTCTGCACGTCCTGGGCTGCCGTGCAGGTTGGGCTTCCTCACAAAGACTGCCGCGCTCTCAAGCCCATTGTCCGGGGGGGCCTACCCCGCTGACTGCTCGAGCATGAACCGCATGCTCACGCTGTTCTAGATAGAGAGGTATCTAAAGAAACAAGAAGAAAATTTTAAAAGGATAATACATACATTGTAGATGATAAAATTGGATTTTTGGTGGAGAGTATCAAGGTCCGTCTTGCTGGCAAGGCGGAAGAGTAAAACCTGGATAGCTAGGGGCGGGCTGGGGGTGGGGTCAGTTGGCTCATGCTCAGAAGGGCAAAGCCCTTCTGAGCTATGGAGAGTACTTCCGTCTCGGCGCCGTCGGATGACGTCACCAATTGTGGCTGACTCATCCTGCTTGTCCTAGGAGAACACCTGTTCCATACCTAATCAACTCCTACCCTCCATCCCTGACTGGATGCCTGAGATTCATGGGTGGAGGTGGAGCCCTTCCCAGGGACTCACAATCTGGGTGATCTCCCAGGCATCTCTAGCTGGGGAGTCCCCATATGTGAAGACTCATTCCTGCTTGTTCCTGGAGATAGCACAATTACTTACCTGTAACAGATGATCTCTGGGAACAGCAGGAATAAGTCTTCACACCCCACCCACCTCCCCTAGGCGTTGTATCTCTCTATCTATCTTTCCTTTCCTCTCTCTCTCTCTTTGTCTCAGCTTTAAAACTTGAACTGGAGAGAGGCAGTTGGGAAAGGCGGGAAGGCAGCGCGCAGGCGCTGTGGGATGCTCCCAAAAGCTTTCCTTTTGGACGCTGGGGAGCGTTCCCGCGCAGGCTCCGTCGGTACCGGCGATACCCATATGTGAAGACTTATTCCTGCTGTTCCTAGAGATCACCTGTTATAGGTAAGTAACTGTGCTTTACCTTCCAAGGGGCCAGAAGTCCTCGGTTAACACTGAGACTACTGGGCTTGGGCAATTTGATGACTTAAATGTTTCAGAGTTGTTAGAAACATCAGATACCTTTACTGTCAGGCCTGCAATCTGTTTAGTTTAAGGGGTTCTGATTTTTCCGGACTTTGCTAGGGAAACCTGCTATTGCAGGAAGGCATTTTTGGTCCTGTGCCCACGGGTTCTTCAGCTGGGAGTTTGTATTTCCTAAAGTATCCATGAAAGTGCTTGGTGAAACTGCAAAGTAATTCCTTTTATCTTTTTCTGTCCCTCTCAAGTGATTTCGTTTTTTAATTCTAAGGGTCCTATGGGGAGTGAATGAGCAGGTCTCCTTGGTTGTGTATTGAGTATCTGGCTGTTGATGTTTGCAAGTTTTCCTTGTCTAGTTTGGTTTAGTTTCCTTTCTTGGATCCCCATATTGTGGGCTAGTGGAGGGGTTACTTTTTTGAATTATATCTGTTTGTCATTCTTTTGTGTTGTATTTCTAAAAGTGTCCCCCTTTTTTGTTGCAAGTGCTTTAACTTGTGATGTTATTTTGAAAATTAATTTAAAAAAAAAACCTGCTTAGCGCAAATTCCCCTTTTGTAAGAAAAATTTGCACAGATCTGATTTTCCTTCTGGAAAGCATCTGATGATAGCCCGAGCAGTCAACTTCTGTTGCTCCCATCTCCCCAACTCTGCTATAGCCTGGATAACGTTAGAGGCTGCCTTTCTCCAGTACTTACTAGTGTGAAATATTGTATCTCCGCACATTACACAACTCTTGTTACTAAACTCTTTGCATTTAGATTAGCAACCACCAGCATCTTTAGGAAATTGTGCCGTCAGGCCAGGAAGCAGTTTCACATACTGCAAAGAAAGGTTCGCTCAGTTGAACACACCTTTCAGTCTGCTCATTCCCATGGGGGCCACTTCGTTCTCCAGGCAAATGAAATCGAAAGCAAATGAAGGCATTTCATAATGATAATTAAGCTTGATATTAATGAGGGTGATGTAATTAAAGTCCGTGAAAGCAAATGATACAGAAAAGAGGGCAGCCGCTGGAACATCTCAGTGCCTTAGCTCCTATGAATTTCTAATAGAGCTGAAATTTGCTATAAGTAGGACGGATTTTAAAGTAGGAAGCTTTATTTTTCTGCAAGAGGTTTAATCCTCCTGCGTAGGCAGCATCCATTAAATCATCCTGTCCCCAGGCGCGACTCAGCGATCTCATTGCTGGGATTAGCGAAGATGTTGAAGCAACTGAGCATTTTCTAGCACTGCCAGCGGAGAAATGGATCACTTTGTAAGGCCCTAAATCACCTCCATAAGCAGGATAGCAGATCAAAAGCCAATGTGGCAAACTGAAGATCCTATTCTAGACCTATGGCTGTGGTGAAAGGCAGATTGCGCAACCCACCTCTGGTCTACCCTTTACTTGAGGATGGCCTCTGCATGGTGTGGGATGGGGTTGAGGTTAATGCACAAGCACTGAAATGAGACTTTCAGGGAAAAGGAATATGGCTTAGCTGGATGGACACAAGAAGTGTTCAATGAGATTGGCTTTCAGTGTCATCCTAAAGGCTGAGAAGAGACAGCCCTCAGCTCATTGTCCAGACCCCATGTTGGGGCTCCAGCCAAAAAGAGGTAGAGAAGTGATAACTCGTTTCTTGAATCGGAAGAAAAGCCAAAGACGTACTCTCAGAATGAGGACATGATTCTTATCCATAGCTAGCAGGGTGGAAATAATGTGAAGGGCAGAGCTGACCCCAGAGTTGAATGCCCTGCTCTTTGCCGCCTTCCCTCCCCCCTCCCCCACAGAATCTGCTGCCCTAGGCAACCACCTAATTTGTCTTATCATAGGCACCAGATCTGTGGGGTACTAGGATGTCTGAACACCTTCAGTATCAGAATCAAGAGGTGATGCAGGAAATATATCTGATATATGGGTTGTTCGAGCACCATTTGGAGCTGGTGCCAAGAATTTAACTTGAAAGCCAAATCGCTGGAGTCAGACATTTGGGGTGGTACCTCTACATTGGTGCTCAGCAGCTGTAACTAATAGACAGGGATCCTGTGCTCAGGCCATGATTTTGCAATAAGGCATGGCTGTAAAGTCTTTCATCCATGGATAGGGCCTAGGAGGTCAGACTCATAAAACCATCAAGTCTTCATGTCGCTTACCTTGCTCTCACTACAATAGGGGGAAGGGGGAGGGTGTCCGTTTTTGCTGTAGCATCAGTTTCACCACGTTCCCAATCTCATTCAGTTGGTGGGAAACTAGGTATAGGCTGAAATCACTGTTTGCTCCCTTGAAGGTAAATTAATTTGTAACCTCTTGGGTATACAAACTTATCGATCTGCCAACCGATGAAGCTCTGCTCAAGACTTGAAAATTAGATTCCTTTCACCCATTCTCAACCTTTCCTCCCTCAGCATATACTTTATAGTTAATGGTTACTCTCTAGGGCAGTTTCTCCAAATGGGTAGTTTTGCACATACCCTGATAATCATGAACCTCATTCCGAAGCCAGGGTATGTGGAGTATGATCTCAGTCTCTCAAATTTATTGCTAGTGCTCACTGTAATACTTGCAATATGTCACTCAATCTGTCCACTCCACCCAGCTTCCTTCTCCTGCCCACCCTGCACTTCCTACTCTAGCTCCAAGCTAAAGCCCCCCCCCACCTCACCATGTATATAAGTTATAACGTTATGTATGTAAGTTGCTATTTCTAACGTTCTTGTACCTGCCCTCATCCCTTCTTGTTTTTTGTAAACTGTTGCTGGGTTTTAATGTAAATTGCTTTGACTGAAGGATAAAGCAGTGTAGAAAACCCGTTAATTAAATAAATAAAGAGAGCGTTATTCTGGAGTTCATAAGGTGTAACAACATGTATAGTCAATTTGTCAGTGTGATTGGAAATTCCTCTCAATCGGGCCTGTGGTTCCCAATCCAATGGGAAGTATTTCTGTATCTTTCTGCCACATTTTCTTGGTCTTTGGTTACCTTGCCTGATATTTCAGGATCTTCTCCCTCTCCACACGATTTACAGAATAATTGCTCAGAACCGATACCTCTATTATCAATGCCATTCTGGTGTTTGTCTCCTATAGCACTATGTTGGGTTTCCTGGCATCCAGTTTCTTGTTTGTCAGAAGGGAATGTCCCACGTGATCATACCCTCTTCATTCTCTGTAATTCTCTTAGGGTCATGATCCCAGTGCTTTTCTGGAACAGAGATGTTAATGGCATTTATCAAGTTTCCAATGGATGGGGCATGCCACCTTGTGCTTTTTGTATAGAAATTTATTTCCATTAGCACTTCACAACCAGCTACGAGATGAGTGACCATTTCCAGCTCTTTCTTACAAAATCTGCATTTAACTGTTTTACTAGTTTTATCTATGCTCCCTATGAACCATCTCATCTGTAATCCACTCTCCTGGCCTACAGATATCAATTTCTCATCCTCTTCTTACCCACTCATGTGTCCTGATTTGATCCATAAATAGAAACATGATGACAGATAAAGATCATACAGCCGATCTAGTCTGCCCTTCCATATCAACTACTACAATCACTTTTTCCTTTTAGAGATCTGTGTTTGTCCCATGCTTTCTTGAATTCAGATACTACCCTCGTTTCTGCCATCTCCGCTGGGAGACTATTCCATGCATCTACCACTCTTTCTGTAAAGAAATATTTCCGCATATTACTCCTGAGTCTGTCTCCTTGTTGCAGAGCTTTTTTTCAATTGAAAGAGGCTCTCCTCCTATACCTGGATGCCACAGAGGTTTTTAAACATCTCTATCATATTGCCACTCTCCCATCTTTCCTGCAAATATATCTATTCAGATCTCTAAGTCTGCCCCCATAAGTCCACTGATCATTTTGATAACCACTCTCTGCACCAACTCCATCCTGTTTATATCCTTTTGAAGGTGTGATCTCCAGACATATACAAAAACACTATCACCTCCTTCTTCCTGCTGGCTATTCCTCTCCCTATGCACCCATAGGCGTTCACTGTAGGTCTTTTCTACCCTTTTAGCCACCTTAAGTTCATCAGAAACAATCACGCCCAGGTCCCGCTGTTCTTTCATGGACAGAAGTACTTCACCCCCTATACTGTACTGCTCCTTTG
This sequence comes from Ichthyophis bannanicus, assembly GCA_033557465.1. Lineage (NCBI taxonomy): Eukaryota > Metazoa > Chordata > Amphibia > Gymnophiona > Ichthyophiidae > Ichthyophis > Ichthyophis bannanicus. The sequence continues at coordinate 26,779,335 of CM066048.1, forward strand.
GATTTTTGCAGCCCAAAAGCATGACCCTAAATTTTGTAGTGTTAAATCTCAGCTGCCAAATTCTTGACCACTGTTCAAGCTTCGCTAGATCCCTCCTCATATTATCTACTCCTTCCTTCCTGATGGGTCCCTTGAAGGTAAATTAATTTGTAATCTCTTGGGAATACAAAACGTATTGATCTGCCAATTGATGAATCTTTCCTGAGGACTTGAAAATGAGATTCCTTTCACCCATTCTCAACCTTCCCTCCCTCAGCATACACTTTATAGTTAATAGTTACTGTTTGGGGCAGTTTCTCCAAATGGGTAGTTACAGTCTACTCAAGACAGACAAACAAGGATACATCTAGGGGGATGATAAGGAAACACACAGGAGACTAAGCGGGTCAGGATCTAAAAGTGGTCTTGAAGAGGTGGATTTTTAGCCTGGATTTGAAAAGGACCAAAGATGAAGCCTGACATACAGACTCAGGTAGTTTATTCCAGACATAAGGAACAAGGTGGAAGGATTTAAGTCTGCAGTTGGCATAGAAGAGAAGGGCACAGATAGAAGTGATCAGCCAGAAGAGCAAAGTTCCCGAGATGGGGTATAAGGAGAGATAAGAGAGGAAAGGTAGTGAGGAGCAGCAGAATGAATGCACTTATAGTCAGCAGGAGAAGTTTGAAGTGGATACGGAGGAGGATGGAGAGCCAATGAAGCAATTTGAGAAGAGAACATAAGATATGCCATAATGGGTCAGACCAAGGTCCATCAAGCCCAGTATTCTGTTTCCAACAGTGGCCAATCTAGGTCATACGTACCTAGCAGTTTCCCCAAGGGACACAGGTTCCACAATGCTTGTATTGGTTCAAGCATTGATATCCTGGGTCCCTTCTTAATAATGGTTTATGGACCTTTCCTCCAGGAACTTGTCCAAACCTTTTTTAAACCCAGTTACACTAACAGCATTTACTACATCCTCCGGTAACAAATTCCAGAGTTTGATTACACGTTGAGTGAAAAAATATTTTCTTTTATTAGTCTTAAATAGTTTACCCTGTAGCTTCATTGCATGTACCCTAGTCTTTCTATATTCTGATAAGGTAAACAATCGATCTACGTTTACCCGTTCCACTCCGTTCATTAATTTATAGACTTCTATCATATCTCCCCTCAGCCGTCTCTTTTCCAGGTTAAAGAGACCTAACCTTTTTAGCCTTTCTTCATAGGAGTATCCTTCCATCCCCTTTACCATTTTGGTGGCTCTTCTCTGAACCTTTTCTAAAATCGCTATATCCTTTTTAAGATACGGCGACCAGAATTGCACACAATATTCAAGGTGCGGTCTCACCATGGAACGATATAGAGGCATTATAATATCTTTTGTTTTATTTTCCATTCCTTTCCTTATCATACCTAGCATTCTATTTGCTCTCTTCGCCGCCGCTGCACACTGGGCCGAGGGTTTTAACATGATAACCACAATTACGCCTAAATCTTTTTCCTGGGTGGTGGTTCCTAATGTGGAACCTTGCATCATGTAACCATAGTTTGGGTTGTTCTTCCCTAGGTGCATAACCTTGCACTTGTCCACATTAAATTTCATCTGCCATTTTGATGCCCAGTCTTCCAATTTATCAAGATCCTCTTGCAATTTTCCACAATCCTCTTGGGTTTTAACAACTTTAAATAGTTTTGTGTCATCTGCAAATTTGATAACCTCACTCGTTATTCCACTTTCCAGGTCATTTATGAATATGTCAAAAAGCAGGGGACCCAGCACAGATCCCTGGGGTACACCACTATTCACCTTTCTCCATTGGGAAAATTGGCCATTTAGCCCTACCCTCTGCTTTCTATCTTTTAACCAGTTCCTGATCCACAATAGTACACTGCCTCCTATCCCATGACTCTTTAGTTTTGCCAAAAGTCTCTGATGAGGGACCTTGTCAAAGGCTTTCTGAAAGTCCAGATACACTATATCAACCGACTCACCTTTGTCCACCTGATTATTCACTCCTTCAAAGAAACATAACAGATTAGTAAGACAAGATCTTCCTTGTCTAAAGCCATGTTGGCTGTCTCCCATTAGGTCATGACTATCTACATGCTGAGTAATTTTATTCTTTATGATGGTTTCTACCATTTTTCCCGGTACTGATGTCAGGCTCACCGGTCTGTAGATTCCCGGATCACCCCTGGAACCCTTTTTAAAAATTGGTGTTACATTGGCGATCCTCCAATCTTCAGGTATTAGAGATGATTTTAATGATAGTTCACAGATTACTAATAGCAGGTCTGCAATCTCGTATTTCAGTTCTTTCCACACCCTTGGATGTATACCATCCGGCCCAGGTGATTTGCTACTCTTCAGTTTATCTAATAGTTGTAATACATCTTCCCGATGTATCGATATTTCCATCAATTCTTCCGCACCTTTAAATACCACTTCAGTCATGGGTAACATCCCTACATCTTCCTCAGTAAAGACTGAAACAAAGAATTCATTCAATCTCTCTGCTATCGCCTTGTCGCCTCTTAGTGCTCCTTTAACCCCTTTATCATCTAATGGACCAACTGACTCTCTCACAGGTTTTTTGCTACGAATGTACTTGAAAAGGTCTTTACTTCGCGTTTTTGCTTCCGCAGCAAGCTTCTTCTCAAATTCTCCCTTTGCCTGCCTTATCAATGCCTTGCATTTGACTTGCCAGTGCTTGTGCTGTTTCCAGGTTTCGTCGTTTGGCTCTTTTTTCCATTTCCTGAAAGATGCTTTTTTGGGAACAACAGCCTCTCTGACCTCACCTTTAAACCATGCTGGCAGTTTTTTGGACTACCTTCCACTTTTCTTAAAGTGTGGAATACAGCTGGTCTGGGCTTCCAAGATAGTATTTTTCAACAACAGCCAAGCCTGATGTACGTCTTTAACCTTTGCAACTGCTCCTTTTAGTTTTTTCTTAACTGTTTTCCTCATTTTATCATAGTCTCCCTTTCGAAAGTTAAAAGGTAGTACTGTGGATTTCCTTACTATCCCTCCTCCACTAATTAAATCAAAGGCGATCATGCTATGATCACTATTGCCAAGTGGCCCCAACACCCTTATCTCTTGCACTAGATCTGGTGTTCCACTAAGGACTAGGTCTAATATGGCTTCCCCTCTGGTCGGTTCATGAACCAGCTGCTCCAAGAAGCAGTCATTTATTTCATCTAGGAACTTAATCTCCCTAGCACGTCCTGACGTGACACTGACCCAGTCGATACCGGGGTAATTGAAATCACCCATTATTATTACTGCGCTGTAACTTTTGTTAGCTTCCTTGATTTCTTTGAGCATTTCATCATCCATTTGGTCATTCTGGCCAGGTGCTCGATAGTACACCCCCACTGCCATTGCCTTCCCCCTTTTATATGGAATTTCAATCCATATAGATTCTACAGCAGATTTTGTTTCCTGCAAAACTTTAATCCTTTCTGAGTCAATGCCCTCTCTAACATAGAGCGCAACCCCTCCACCAATTTGATCAGCTCTATCATTACGATATAGTTTGTACCCAGGTATCACAGTGTCCCACTGGTTGTCCTCCTTCCACCATGTCTCTGATATTCCAATCATATCTAACCTTTCATTTAGTGCTATATATTCTAACTCTCCCATCTTATTCTTTAGACTTCTAGCATTTGCATACAAGCATTTTAGAGAATGTATTTTATTCATATTAATTTGGCTATTGTTAGACATGGATAAATTGGGATCTTTAAGCTCTGTCTGCTCCATACTTGAGGGCATTTGGGCTACTTTACTCTTTTGTGGAACCTCTCTGCTTTTGGTAGTATCCTTCAAGGATACATTCTTCCGAACCATCCGCTCTTGGGCGACTGTCGGCTTTCCCCTAATATCTAGTTTAAAAGCTGCTCTATCTCCTTTTTAAAGGTTAATGCCAGCAGCCTGGTTCCATCCCGGTTAAGGTGAAGCCCATCCCTTCGGAAGAGCCCCTCCTTTCCCCAGAATATTCCCCAGTTCCTAACAAATCCAAAACCCTCATCTCTGCACCATTGTCTCATCCACGCATTGAGACTCCGGAGCTCTGCCTGCCTTTTGGGTCCTGCGCGTGGAACAGGAAGCATTTCGGAGAATGCTACCATGGAAGTTCTGGATTTCAACTTCCTACCTAAAAGCCTAAATTTTGCCTCCAGAACCTCCCTACCACATTTTCCTATGTCATTGGTACCGACATGTACCAAGACAGCAGACTCCTCCCCAGCACTATCTAAGACCTTATCTAGGTGACGCGTGAGGTCCGCTACCTTCGCACCAGGCAGGCATGTTACCAGGCGATCCTCACGTCCACCAGCCACCCAGCTATCTACATGCCTAATGATCGAATCACCAACTATAACGGCTGTCCTAACCCTTCCCTCATGGGCACATGGCCCTGGAGAAACTTCCTCGGTGCGAGAGGGTTTTAGATCACCTGGAGGACAGGTCCTAGTTACAGGATCACTTCCTGCCACACCAGGGTGATGCTCTCCTGTCACGTGACCTCTCTCCTCCATGGCAACAGGGGTGCTGCCAGACTGGAGGTAGGACATCAGGACTATATCCCTGTAGGTCTCGTCTATGTACCTCTCTGTCTGTCTTATGTTTTCCAAGTCTGCTACTTTACCCTCTAGAGAATGGACTTGTTCCCTGAGAGCAAAGAGCTCCTTGCACCTAGTGTACACGTAAGACCTCTCACCAAGTGGGAGAAAATCATACATGTGACACTGAATGCAAAAGACTGGAAAGCCCCCCATCCCGCTGCTGGACTGCTGTCTGCATCTTAGTTTTAAGTTTGTGTCTAGATCTTTAAGTTCTTACTTACTAGGGGTTGCTATGGGTATTTATACCAATAAAACTGTACCTAATACGTTTAATATACCTTGTTCACCTGAAGCTTAATTAATCTCAGGTCCTTAGTGTATGACTGATTTGGGTAATGAGCTTCACCTGAAAGCACCTCCTGTCTTTTAAGATGTGTAAGTACCTATAAAGCTATGATTATCCCAGGGGAGGGTGGGTGTGGGGAGGGAGGGAGGGAAATAACACTTATTAAAAGAGGGGTGCTACACAGTACCCTGTCTTGTGCTGCTGAGGTAAGCTAAATTCTGATTTGATTTAAATTATAGCTCTTAGCTGCTGCTAGGCTCTAACTTCTTATGAAATTTAAACTACAAGCTCTCTGCTGGGTACTAAATTTAACCAGAAAGCTCTCTTCTGTATGTTAAGTTTAAATTAAAAGTACTTTGCTGTTACTTGGCCCTGAGTGACTATTAAATTTAAACTACAAGCTCTCTGCTGGGTATGAAATGTAACCAGAAAGCTCTACTCTGTGTTTTAAATTCAAACTTTAATTGCTGCTACTAGGCCCTAACTGATCCAACAAAAACAGTGGGTTCACAGATTAAGTAGCTTTAATACAAAGAATTCTTTTTAGAAAATTACCAGAAGTATGTACTCACAGTTGCAGATTTCTCTCTAGAACTAACAGTCCCCCTTTCTAGTCCTTCAAGACAGAGGATCACAGAGCTCTGGTTGAGCTATTTATGCCTCTGCTGCTGAGGTAATGCTGTGACCAACTTCCTGGGTAATTAACAGTCCTTGCTTGGATAGGAGGAGTCTTTCAAAATGGCCTTTTGATCTGCCACCTGGTGTTAACACCTATTGAAAAGGTTTCACAGGTCTCTTGTCCCTTAGGTAGAAGGCCTCTTTGTAAAGGTCTCTAGAAGACTTTATTTGTTGCTCAAAGAGTACAGACCCTGTTTTGCCTTTGTGCTAAGCTAAATTCTGATTTGATTTAAATTATAGCTCTTAGCTGCTGCTAGGCTCTAACTTCTTATGAAATTTAAACTACAAGCTCTCTGCTGGGTACTAAATTTAACCAGAAAGCTCTCTTCTGTGTGTTAAATTTAAACTAAAAGTACTTTGCTGTTACTTGGCCCTGAGTGACTATTAAATTTAAACTACAAGCTCTCTGCTGGGTATGAAATGTAACCAGAAAGCTCTACTCTGTGTTTTAAATTCAAACTTTAATTGCTGCTACTAGGCCCTAACTGATCCAACAAAAACAGTGGGTTCACAGATTAAGTAGATTAAGTAGATTAAGAGGGGGTATATGAGCATATCGAGGATGGCGGTAGATAGCCACACAGCTGAGTTATGAAGAGATTGAAGGGGAGAGAGATGATTCAGAGGGAGACAGGCAAGAAGGAGGTTGCAATAGTCTAGATGGGAAGTGACCGAAGGGTGGATAAGTGTCTTAATAGTTTGTTCATAAAGGAAGGGATGTATCCTACCCTGCCTCATCACTTTGTCTATTTTTAGTTTAGTTAGCTGCTCTCTTCTGAAAGTCTTTCAAAATCTCCCTCACTTCTTTGAGTTTCCATTTGGATCCTGATACCCCTAGTCTCTTGTTTACCTCTTATGTGTTTCCTTACCATTCCCTTAGATATATCCTAGTCCGCACTTGTTGTGTTGTCTGTCTTGACTAGACTGTAAGCTGTTATGGGCAGGGATTGTCTCTTACCTGTCTCTATACAGTGCTGTGCACACCTTATAGCTCTATGCAAATGATACGTAGTAGTAGCGTTCCTATTTGTGGGTGTTTCTGAGGTGCTCCCCTTCACTCTTAAGTCTGACAATTCCACTTTTGCACTTCCTTCTCTCATTAACATATCTGAAAAATGCTTTGTCCTCCCATTTTACTACATTGGCTATTTTTTCTTTCATTTTTATATCTTCTTTCCTAGCTTCTCGTAGCTTTTCCAATTGATGCTTGTCTTCCTCTTTCAGCTACTTCTTTTGAGAAGCATAATGGCCTCCTTTTCCTTTTGCACTTATTTACTTTCCTAACAGAAACGTTGGTTGCCCTTAAAATATCCCCTTTCAGTTTCTTCCACTGCTTTTCGACATCCTGGAGTAATGCTTTCTATTTTCCACCGTATTTATGCATTTGCCATTTGTTGTTCCTTATGTGCTGATCTAATTCTTTGAAGTTTTTTTCTCTGGTTTTGCAAATTCTGGTGGATTCTCATCCCTTCCTTCCGCTTGTCAGAATGCCTGTCCAAATATGGTAATGGAGATGGATTCTGTTTGATTGCTTTCATACTGCAACACCTTTCCTGCGTTCGGATCTGGTGATGCTGTTAAGTAGGCCTGTAGGTCTACGATGGTTACTCTGTTTGTATAATCAATTTCTATGAGGCCCATTCCTCCTTTGTCTCTAGGGAGATATAATCTCGGCAAACACTGAAACATTGCTTGCTGGATTCTTCAGACCTTTAATGTTTAAGATTTGCTGTTACCACACTGTACATAAGTTAATTGTTACCCAGTTCTTTTTGACCTAAACATCCCTAGAGTTTTGTTAATCGTAAACCACTCTGACTATTCGATAGAACGGTATAGGAAAGGTGTTAAATAATATATAAATTTGCACTGTCTGTACCTGTTTTTCACCTTAGGTCTTATACCTAAGTCTCCTCTCTTCTGTGATCTTTTATTGCTTACATATATCTATCTATATCTCTATATCTATATCTATCTATCTATCTATATCTATCTATCTATCTATCTATCTATATCTATATCTATCTATATATCTATATCTATCTATATATATATATATATATATATATATATATATCTGTCTATCTATCTATATATATATAGTACATAGTTTTCAGATAAAAGGAATGCACTTTTTACCTGTTTAAAAAAACCCCATTCTATTCCAAATCTGCTCTTCAGCTTTCTGTACTGTATTTATACTTTAACTGTACTTGTGTATGGCTCCTGCATAGGGCTCTGATGAAAATCTTTTCTTCAGCTGTCCATGCTGTATTCATGCTTTATTTGTATCATTGTGACATCTGCATGGGTTTCTAATGAAGATCTGCTCTTCACTTGTCTGTGGTGTATTCAGGCTTTTCAGTACGATGGAAGGAGGAGCTCTGATGATGATTGGCACAGCAGCACCCACAATTTAGTTAGGCTCATAATGGCAGAAGCAACTTAGTAGCAGAAGTTTTCAGATCTTTAAACATGATTATGGCCTAAGGGACAAAATAAAATTGGAAGCAAAACGTGGGAACATAATGGTTGTGGGGTAATATTAAGTCAATGGCGATCATTATTTTTTAAACATGCTGCCTGTTGCAGAGAAAAATCTGTGGATATTCAGCCCCAGTATCCAGATACCAGCCATTGCTGAATATCTGCATATAATTGTCAGCATAACACTATCTGCAGCTCTGCCCACAGTCCTCTCCTGCTCTATCTGGATAGTGCCAAGGTGGTCAGAAGAAATATTCAGTGGTTCCTAAAAATCTCTCTCACCAGGACTTATCCTGTTAGCCGGTTCTGCTTTGGTTTTTACCTAGAAACATAGAAACATGATGACAGAAAAAGACCACAAGGCCCATCTAGTCTGTCCTTCCATAACAACAACTACAACAGTCCACTTTTTACCTTTAGAGATCCTCTGTGTTGGTCCCATGCTTTTTTGAATTCAGTTACTGTCCTCATCTTCACCACCTCCACTGGGAGACTATTCCACGGATCCACTACTCTTTCCGTAAAGAAATATTTCCGCATATCACTCCTGAATCTATCTCCCTTCACCCTCATCCCATGTCCCCTCGTAGCAGAACTTGCTTTCAATTGAAAGAGGCTCTCTCCCTGAACATTTATGCCACGGAGGTATTTAAACATCTCAATCATATCACCTCTATCCCGCCTTTCCTCTAAGGTGTACATATTAAGATCCTTAAGTCTGTCCTCATATGCTTTATAATGAAGCCCATTAATGATTTTAGTAGCAACCCTCTGCACCGACTCCATCCTGTTCACATCCTTTTGAAGGTGCGGTCTCCAGAATTGCACACCATACTCCAAATGAGGTCGCACCAAAGACTTATACAGAGGCATTATCACCTCCTTTTTTCTGCTAGCCATTCCTCTCCGTATGCACCCAAGCATCTTTCTAGCTTTTGCCGTCACCTTTTCTACCTGTTTAGCTACTTTAAGATCATCAGACACAACCACGCCTAGGTCCCGCTCTTCTTTAGTGGACAAAAGTAACACCTCCTATACTGTATTGCTCCCTTGGATTGCTGCAGCCCAAACGCATGACCTTACATTTTTTAACATTAAATCCCAGCTGCCAAATTCTAGACCATTCTTCAAGCTTAGCTAGATCCCTCCTCATGTTATCTACACCTTCCTGGGTGTCTACTCTATTGCAGATTTTGGTATCATCCGCAAAGAGGCAAACCTTACCCGACAGCCCTTCTGCTATATCACTAACAAAGATGTTAAAAAGAATCGGACCAAGGACAGATCCCTGGGGCACACCACTGATAACATCCTTCTCCTCAGAGTGAGCTCCATTTACTTGTACTCTTTGTCGCCTCCCACCCAACCAATTTCTAACCCAAGCAGTAACTTTAGGGTCCATCCCTAGGGTGCTCAGTTTGTTTATAAGTCGCCTGTGAGGAACAGTGTCAAAGGCTTTACTGAAATCTAAATACACCACATCTAGAGCTCTCCCTCGGTCCAACTCCCTGGTCACCCAGTCAAAGAAATCAATCAGATTTGTCTGACAAAACCTGCCTCTGGTGAATCCATGCTGCCTTGGATCCTGTAATCCGCCGGACTCCAGAAACCTCACTATTTTCTCTTTCAGCAGCGTTTCCAATAATTTACTCATCACCGAAGTTAAACTAACCGGCCTGTAGTTTTCAACCACATCCTTACTTCCGCTTTTGTGTAAAGGCACCACATGAGCCTCTCTCCAGTCCTTTGGCACCACTCCCGACTCCAACGAGGCATTGAAAAGGTCAGTCAGTGGAGTTGCTAGAACGTCCCCAAGTTCCCTCAGTATTCTAGGGTGTATCCCATCCGGTCCCATCGCTTTGTCTACTTTAAGTTGAGCTAGTTTCTCACAGACACAGTCTTTTGAAAATTGTTCAAGATGTCCCTCGCTTCTGTTCCTATTTGTGGGTGTTTTCTGAGGTCCTGCTCCTGGTTCTTCATCTGTGAAAACAGAACAAAAATATTTGTTAAGCAATTCTGCTTTATCCTTATCAGCTTCTACATATTCCCCCCCTGCACCCTTGAGTCTGACAATACCACTTTTGCCCTTCCTCTTCTCACTAATATATCTGAAAAATGTCTTATCACCCCATTTTATTGCATTGGCTATTTCCTCCTCCTTTTGAATCTTTGCCTTCTTGACTACTTTGCTAGCTTCTCTAAGTTTTTCCAAATACAGATGCCTGTCTTCCTCTCTCTGTGATCTCTTGTATTTCATGAAGGCCTCCCTCTTTTTCTTCACTTTTTCAGCTACTTCCTTCGAAAACCATAGCGGTCTCCTGTTCCTTTTGCCTTTATTTACCATTTTAACAAAAAGGTTGGTTGCCTTTAAAATACCCCCTTTCAATTTTGCCCACTGTTTTTCTACATCCCCCAGCTGTTCCCATCCCACTAACGACTCCCTGAGGTATTGGCCCATCTTCGCAAAGTTAGTCTTCCTAAAGTCTAAGATCTTCACCTTGGAATGGATTCTAACAGCCCTAGTCCTAATACTGAACCACACCATCTGGTGATCACTGGATGCAAAATGATCTCCCACTACAACATCAGAAACACTTTCACCATTGGTAAGCACCAAGTCCAGTATGGCCCTTTCACGTGTGGGGTCTGTTACCAATTGCCTGAATAGTTCTCCCTGTAGAGAATCCAGGATCTCCTTACTTCTAGATGATACTGCAGCAGGAATGTGCCAATCAACATCTGGCATATTGAAATCTCCTAGCAGTAGCACTTCCCCTTTCCTAGCAATGCTGCGTATGTCTTCAATTAACTCTCTGTCCACCTCTTCCTTTTGTGAGGGAGGTCTGTATATCACACCAATGCAAATAGATTTCTCTTTCCCTCTTTCTAGTTTAACCCACAATGCCTCCTCTCTCCCTTTTAAGCTCTGTAATTCCAAAGCTTTAATAGTAGTTTTTACATATAGTGCCACTCCTCCTCCCCTTTTTCCTACCCTGTCCTTTTTGAATAAAGTATAGCCAGGTATAGTTACATCCCAGTCATGGTTTTCTGTGAACCATGTTTCTGTAACTGCCACTAAATCCAAGTCAGCCACTCCCACCAAAGCTTCAACTTCAGGGATCTTATTTCCCATGCTACGGGCATTAATACACACTGCTTTCCATATATTACCCCTGTTACCCATTTCCATAAAGGTATTTAATGTATCACCTACCTGGGGGCTTTCTCTTACCTGGGGGCTTTCTTCACCCATCCCCAACGAATCTAGTTTAAAGCCCTCTTCAGTAGATTAGTCAGTCTACTACCAAAGATGCGTTGACCTTTCTTGGACAGATGGATGCCATCTCTGCTCTGCAACCCTTGGAACAGCATCCCATGGTCTAGGAAACCAAAATGCTCTCGAAGACACCATCCACGCAGCCATGCATTCATCTCCAGGATGCGAGCCTCTCTGCCTTGGCCTTTACCCTCAACAGGGAGGATTGAAGAGAACACCATCTGTGCACCTACCTGCTTCACCCTCTGTCCCAGAGCCATGAAGTCACTTTTGATACGTTCCGAGGTACCTGCCTGTAGATTCATTCTCACTAAAGCTGTCAGTGGTCTTTCATTTATTTAGCAATGCTTGTATACTGCTTTTCACTAGGTCAAAGTGATGTACATTCAGGTATGGTGTATATTTCCCATGTGAGGAGGACTCACAATGTACATTTTGTACTTGAGGCAATGGAGGGCTAAGTGGCTTGCCCAAGACCACAAGGAGTGCCTGTGGGACTAGAAACCCCAGTTCCTCCAGCCTGAGGTTGCTGTCCTCCACTGGAATTTGAACCTCTGGCCCAAGGCAACTTGCCCCAACCACTAGGCCACTCCTCCCCCTCTCAGGTTGGGAACAGTATCACTTCACCTCTCACTAACATCTGTGTTAATGTTTCTATGTGTAAAAACTTCCTTGCACTCCTCTGCTGTTTATAAGGAACCCAATGGAGGATTTTTAAAAATTATTTACAGTTAGCTCACTCCTTTCCAGGAGCGTTATATTCAGGTACAGCATGTATTTTCCTGTCCCTAAAGGGCTCACAATTTGTTTGTACCTGAGGCAATGGAGGGTTAAGTGACTTGCCCAAGGCCACAAGGAGTGCTACTGGGATTTGAACTCTGTTTTTTTCAGGCTCTAGGCTGCTGCCTAAACCACTAGGCCGCTAGAAGAGACAGCACTATGCAGGGGATGTTTCCTTTGTGTCTGGTAAAGACTCGCTTTAGGACAGTTACTGGACAGTTCCAGTATGACAGGAACAGCCTCACCCAGTCTTGGTTTTGCCATGTCAGCCTGAATAGACTGATACGGATCTGGCATTACCCCACCATCGTATGCATGGCTTTAGTATTCCTCTTTAGAACTACATCTCCCTGCAGACAGCGGGACAAAGTCAAGCCTGGAGTAGACTCTTTTTTAGATCGACCAGGGGGAGATGGAATCCGTATGTAGGGAGTACGGCAGAGTAGCAAAGTTACCCAGTTCTAGGAGTGAGATTTTAAGCCAGTCCTGGATTTCTGACATTCTCTTCTGATGCATTATGGGCACTGTTCCCTCTAAGCTGTGCGCGAGTGCGCGCGCACACACCTCGCCAAGTGAGCGCACATACTTTACAACAGAGCGCACAAAAATTACGGTTCTGATTCTGATAGAAAACAACACAGACATTCTTAAAGTTGAAAAGTTGTTGTGTATTTATGGTTTTCACAAGTTCTACAATATTTTCTAGTGCAATCAATGTGGTGTACATACAGTATTCTAACGTGTAGTCAAATTTTAAAGAATATAACGCCGAGTGTCATTATGTGGCACACAAAAATTTAACCTTCCTTCAAAAGCTGCACAGCTGATATTTTATGCGCACACAGCCTACAGAAAATTAGAGGGAACATTGATTATGGGTCCTGCATCACGGATTCCTGTGGGTAAAATCAAGGACTACAAATACCACACTGCATTGCAATGCAAATTTAAAACCAGAACTGGACAAAAATCTCACTCCTAGATCTGGATAACTTGGCAACCCTGGTACAGTATATTTTCAAAAGATGACTTCTTAATTGAAAATTTCTAGAGTGGCAGCCGTGTTAGTTTGGAGTAGCAAAAATGACAGAGGCAGGTGGCACATTATAGACTAATCAAATTATTGAGACCTGACTTTCAAGGACAAAATGGAACTTTGTCCTCGAAAGTTCATGTCTCAATAAATTGGTTAGTCTATAAAGTGCCACTTGCCTCTATTATTCTTAATTGAACATTTTTTCCTCTGTAATCTGGTGTTTGGTGCATCAAAAGATCATTTATCCCTTTCCTAGTGGTGTTCTAAAATTCTGCTGACTCTATCAGCAGACCCATAGCCACTTCATCACAGGTTAGAAGCCAGCCAGCTGCACTATGGGACAGCCTCAGATATTTGAATGAAGGGCTCCAGGCATTTATTTTTATTTTATTTATTTAGCTGTATTTATATCCTGCTTTTCACTGGGTCAAAGCAGTCAATTGGGGGATACATTTAACACGAGGGGATATGAGACACATACACTAATACTTACAGGGAACATAGGCAATGGAGGGTTAAGTGGCTTGCCCAAGACCACAAGGAGTACCTATAGGACTAGAAATCCCAGTCCCTCCGGCCTGAGATTGCTGTCCCCAGGTGGGACTTGAACCCCCGGCCCTTCGGCCTGAAGTACCTTGTCCTAACCACTAGACCACTCCTCCCTCCTTCATGACATTGGGATGTCATGAAGATTTGCTGAGGTTGTCTTGCCACTGGCTTATGCCTTTGAAGCGCTGATGGATAGAGAGACTTCAGCTTGAAGATTTCTGGCAGAATCACCTTATAAGAGTCTGATCTCTAACTCATTTTCATGAAATAGAGGAGTAGTGTAGTGGTTCTGGAGGGGGTGGAGAACCAGGGAAGTCCAGGATCAAATTCTTCTCTCCACTGATGCGTCTTGTAACCTTGAGCAAGTCACTTAACCCACTATTACCTCAGACACTTACTTAGAAATTGATGTAATATGAGCATATGGGGGGGGGGGGGGGACCTGCTGGCTGACTAAAATGTGGTCACGGGGATATTCAGTGTCGCTGAATATCCCCACAAAATATCCCCACAGACCACTGAAAAAAAATGCCCATTTAAAACAGGGCTGTCAGGGGTGGTGGCAATATTCAGTCACTAAATGGCTCCCTATCTTTAACTCTTAGTATGATCCCTTTAGCGGTTGAATATCGTCGCTAAGCAGATAACAACGCCGGTAGTGAGACAACCTGGATTTTCAGCAGCGGAAACTGGATATGTTCCGCCACTGAATATTTGGTTTAATTAAAGCTGCAGTGGCTATTGCTTTCTTTTGCCTAGCCACCGCTGCCGAATAGCCCCATGAAGCTTAGCACAGGTTCTGTGCAGAATGCTTTATGCTATTAATGGCCACCTTATGCAAGAGGGACTTCAGTACACAAGAAATTGTGCAAAAAAAGAAAAGAAACCCTGATGAGAAGACCCGCACAGAAGACTGGAAAGCTAAGCAGGCGGTTTTCTGATGCTGGAGCTTTAACGCCAGGTCTGAGGAGGGGCCAACATGAGCTCATTCTTCTGCAGCTAGCATTAGTGAGGGTTCTGATCTGTGCGAGGGTGAAGGACCTGCAGCTTTTTTCTCATTCTGTTGAAAGGGATGAACCAATGAAAAAAATGACAAGGAGGTGAAGAGCTGAGGTGATCAGGTCATCAAATGCAAGGATAAGGGGATGGTGCCACGATTGTGAAATAACGGATAAAGCTTGAGTGCAGATATTTAGATGATACTGTATCAGTAATAGCATTGGTTCAAAGAGTGAACCGATAGCTGAAATAATAGGCCTCCCCGGTGGTTTATCTAATGATTTATGTATTGTAAAATTGGATGGTCCACTATAAGAAAGTCTCTCTCTTTTTTTGTAATGCGCCCCAATGCAAATGCGGTAGATACAAGATTGTCTACACTTCTCTTGAGCGGCATAGTGGGGTCACCATCTAATCTCTCATAAAAATTTCTGTCATGCAATTGTCTGGTAATTTCATCAATGTAAAATTTTTTATCCCTGATTACAATAGCTCCTCCTTTATCAGCTGGTTTGATGATAATCTTTTGTTTTTTTTTATGAAGAGTAAATAGCTTCCTTTTCCTCTCTAGTAAGATTATAATAATTGGACCTCAGATTGGGATCAAATCTGGTAACCCACTTAGGGACTACTTTTTCAAATGATTCTATTAAAGGATCACCTGAGGTGGAGGGATCCATTTGGACTTATTTTAATTGAAAGGTCCATTTGATTATTTTCAGAAGAATTGAAAGAAATATCAATATATTGGGAAGATGTATTACAATTATTTGATAAATTGAAGAGTAGCATATCACCTGGACCAGATGTTTTACATCTGAGGACATTGAAAGAACTGAAATATGAGATTGCAGACCTACTATTAGTAATCTGTGAACCATCATTAAAATCATCTGTAGTACCTGAAGAGTGGAGAATGGCCAATGTAATGCCAATATTTATAAAGGATTACAGAGGTGATCTGGGAAACTACAGACCAGTGAGTCAGATGTCCGTACCAGGCAAAATGGTAGAAACCATTATAAAGAATAAAGTTACTGTTCATGTATGTAGTCCTGGTTTAATGGGAGAAAGTCAACATAGATGTGGAGCATGATTCAGATAGGGGCACATCTGGGCCGCCCAGATGGCCCAAAGCAAGACGGGCCCGTTTGGATCCCAATTCTGGACTGCAGGAACAAAATGTTCCTGTGGTAACCAGAATCAGGCCCGAGGATGGCCCGGCATGCCCCTGCGATCTGCGGTGACATCCTCCCCAAGGTGCTCCTGACTCCCGTGGCTTCGGTCCCCCTTTTCCTCACCACCCAACCCATGGCTGGCCTGCTGTGGCCTGGATTGGTTGGCAGGGACTACCCCGCACCCAGCCTTGGGGGGATCCCTGAGTCTGATCACCGGTTTTGTGCTACTTATTGCACCTTTGAGGTGGGATAAGCATCAGCGCCGTACCTAGCTCTATGCAAGCGGTGCAGCCACACAGAGCACAAAAGGATTAGGGGCACATTTTGGGCTGCCGGCCCCGGCCCGCCTCCCACCCCTCCCCATATTGCCCAGCTGCCGCCGCCACTTTTTTGTTTTCTCAGAGGTGGTGGTGGCAGCAGTGAGGCAGACCTGCGTTTGTGGGCAGGTTGGGTACCTCCTTCCCTTCTCTGATGTAGGTCACGTCAGAGGAGGAAGGAACCAGGCCAGCCATTCAAACACGGATCTTTGCAACTCAGCGTTTGAATGGCTGGCCTGGTTCCTCCCTCCTCTGATGCGACCTACATCAGAGAAGGGAAAGAAGGACCTGACCTGCCTACAAACGCGGGTCTGCCTGACTGATGTTGCTGTCACCGCCTACGAGAAAAAAAAAGTGGCGGCGGAAGCAGGGCAACGCGGGGGGATAGACAAGGGCAGGCACAAGGCGCAATTATGGCTTGGTATAGCATTGATAAGAAACACATCCCCACAGTCAGGCAGGACGTACAGGGCTGTGACCTGAATTGGCCCTGTACGTCCTGCTGGGCTGGCCCCCCCTCCACCCTGATCCTGCCCTCTCTCACCCCCTGCCGGCTCTCCCTGTCCTGATGCTTAGGATGTATGAGGGGAACCAGAGGGGGAATCGAGCCCAGACGGATTACGAGACTGCATGTCCCACCGGGACGTGTAGCCCCACAACCTGCATCCCAGAATTGGGCCCTTAGCCAAAGAGAGTCTTGTATTACTAATCTGCTATATTTTTTTTGAAGGTGTGAATAAACAGGAAGACAAAGGCAAGTCGGTTGATATAGTGTATCTGGATTATGTCCAGGAACAAGCAGGAATGAGTCTTCACATATGGGTATCGTCGGTACCGACGGAGCCTGCGCGGGAACGCTCCCCAGCGTCCAGTAAGAAAGCTTTTGGGAGCATCCCACAGTGCCTGCGCGCTGCCTTCCCGCCTTTCCCAACCGCCTCTCTCCAGTTCTTCTTTTCCGCGGAGCCAGCAGGTCGTGTTCCTGTCACCGCAGAAGAATTCTTTATTTTTTTCTTTATTTTTCTGTGTCGCGTCTGCCTTCTTCGACATCAGACCGGTACCACCGGTCTTTTCTTTTCTTTCTTATATTAAAAAAACCCCAAAAAACTTTTCTTTCTTCAACTGTGCATTTGCGGTTTCGGCCTTAGGCCTGAACATTTTCTCCTCATGGAGAAGTCCGCTTCTGGGTTTAAAAAGTGCACTAAGTGTGGCGGTACTATTTCTGTCACCGACACCCATGATTGGTGTTTAAAATGTTTGGGTCCTGACCATTCCATCACGGATTGTGTGTCCTGTACCATGATGTCTAAAAGAGGTCGGCAGAACCGAGCAGCCAAGCTCAGTACCCTGTTTCTCTCTGATGCAGCCTTGGTGGCATCGACGTCTTCCAGGGCTGCTTCTTCCTCCCATGGATCTCAGGTAATCAAACATAAATCTAGCCGGTCCTCGAAGGGAAAATCTCCCTCTAAGCATCGAGATGCCTCCGGGCTTGTCCTCGAGGAATCTGCACCGGCAAAATTACCCCGGCGGGAAGTTCCGGCTTCCAAAGCATTATCTATGGGGTCACAGGTTGACATCGGCCTCGACCGATCACCTGTTGCCGTGTTCTGGGGTACCGGTGGCCACCGGTACCGACATCCAGACTATGGTGGCATCGATGGATCAGAAGATTCTGTCCATGCAGCGCACCCTAACGGCGTTTATACAGGCTTCGACGCCTTCGGTACTGCAACAATCTCCGTTGCCGGTACCGACTCCGGCACCGGCATCATTTCCGGTGCCGGTACCGATTGCATCGACATTGGCTTCGGTGTCGACTGCAACGGTACCCTGTCCTATGATGCCCATCGGTACCGAACCGGTACCGCTTACTCCCGATGTCGATCCCACTCGGTACGCCTATCGGGCTTTACAGGAGCATCCAGACAGGCGATACTTCGATTCCTCCGAAGACTCTGATCAGTCGGAGGCTTCTGTCGAGGCACCGGTACTTCTTCCTCAGAAGTCTGATTCTCCAAAACGAACAATGTCTCCTCCAGAGGACTTGTCTTTTCAAGACTTCATCAAGGAAGTGGCTGGGGGCCTCTCCATTACAGTGGCCCCTGAGACAGAGCCTAGAGCCAAGCAATTAGATATTTTGCAATATCCTAAGGCTCCTAAGGAAGCAGCCACCTTACCTATTCATGAGATTCTCTATGATCTCATGTTGAGCATGTGGGAGACTCCTCTTACTGTCTCTCCTCATTCTCGTAGGTTAGACACCATGTACCGTGTCCCTCCTTGTCCTGGCTTTCATAAGTCTCAGCTTCCTCACCACTCCATTGTGGTGGAGTCTGCCATGAGGAAAATAAGGAGTGCAAAGAGACACTCCTCTAATCCTCCAGGACGTGAATGCAGAACCCTTGATGCTTTTGGCAGAAGGGTTTTCCAGGCTAATATGCTTGCTGCCAGAATCAACTCCTATAGTCTCTATATGGGGATGTTTCTAAAGGAAGTCACAGATCATCTGCACACTTTAGCCCCTTTTATTGCAGAAGATAAAAGGCAGGAATTCCTCACTTGGCTTAAACATGCCCAAGATGTTTCCAAATTTTCCAACCGTGCAGCCTTTGACTCTTTTGAGTGTGTAAGCAGAGCCTCAGCTATTGCCATAGGTGCACGCAGAATTGCTTGGTTACAAGCATCTGATTTGGAACTCTGGGTCCAAGATGAACTGGGAAATCTTCCTTGTACAGGTGAAAACCTTTTTGGCAGGGATTGGAAAGCAAAGGCCACTCAGATGGATGCTGAGAACTCTGCTTTGGATCGACTTTCAAAGTCTACCTCTGCTCCTGCTAAGAAAAGATTGTTCAAAAAGACACCTTTTTCTAAAAAGGGAAGATACTATCCTACTTATGGTCAGCAAGCCACTGCTGCAGGTCGTTTTGCTGCCAAGCATCAGCAACCACCTAAACAGGCCAAATCAAAGGCTGCCAAGCCTCCCACGGCCCAGCAGCCTCAGCCTCCTCAGGGCCTTTGACTTGCAACTAGAGAACTTAGCCTTTCTGGCTCTGGAAGAACCAGAGCCCCTCACCATTCCAGGAAGGTTAGCTTACTTTGCTCCCAGATGGGAGCAAATCACAGCAGAGCAATGGACCCTCTCCATTATAAAGGAAGGTTACAAGCTTCATTTCTTAAACCTTCCTCCCCACACCATGGTGAAACAGTCCAATTCTCCAACATCTCTCCTCAACCTTCTGGGTCAGGAGATTGCTACCCTTCTTGCCCAAGGGGCAATAGAATAAGTACCCCTTCTTCAACAGGGCTCAGGGTTCTACTCCCCTTATTTTCTTATTCCAAAGAAAACAGGGGGCTACAGACCCATTTTGGATCTCAGAGAATTGAACAAGTTTCTATTCAAAGAGAAATTCAAGATGATTTCTCTCGGTACTCTGCTGCCATACCTTCAGGGTCAGGATTGGCTTTGTTCTCTAGATCTCAAGGATGCGTACACCCATATCCTCATCCATCCAACACACAGAAGGTTCCTTCGGTTCCTTTTTCAAGGAAAGCACTACCAATACAGGGTGCTTCCTTTCGGTCTGGCCTCTGCACCCAAGGGTGTTCACAAAATGCATGGCAGTAGTAGCTGCATTTCTGCACACTCTAGGAATATTTGTTTTCCCATATCTGGACGACTGGCTCATTTGAGCTCCATCCCAGTCAGAGGCCCAGATTTGTCTAACCTGCACAATGTGTATCCTTCAGTATTTGGGACTGGTAATAAATATCCCAAAATCCCATCTCACCCCTACTCAGTCCCTGGAGTTTATAGGGGCCTTGCTGGATACCACAACTGCAAGGGCCTATCTTCCTCAGGCCCGTTGCCTACGCTTGGTGCAGTTAGCCGCCCAGATACAGTTAAAGTCCCATTTAACTGCTCGAGAGATGTTAAAACTATTAGGCCACACGGCATCCACCGTGCATGTGGTCCCATATGCTCGCCTCCACATGAGGGCAGCTCAATGGACTTTGTCCACTCAATGGACTCAGGCATCAGGTTGCCTGTCAGACAAAATAGCAAACTACAGTCGCCTATTTTGGTCTCTCCAGTGGTGGAAGTCCCCTCCAAATCTGATGCTGGGTCCCCTTTTCAGCAGTCGCTACCCCAAGCAACTCTGACAACAGATGCTTCTCCAATGGGTTGGGGAGCTCATTTGCAGGATCTCTCCACCCAGGGCATCTGGTCTCCACAGGAGACTTCTCTGCATATCAGTCTCTTGGAACTCAGAGCAATTTTCTTAGCTCTCAGAGTGTTCCATTCCCTGCTCAGCTACAGGACAGTCCTCATCCACACGGACAACCAAGTAGCCATGTTTTATGTAAACAAGCAGGGAGGGACTGGCTCTCTGTCGCTTTGCAACGAAGCTTTGCGACTGTAGGCCTTCGCCAGAGAACATCACATCCATCTTCTGGCAGTATACCTTCCAGGTATTCAAAACTCTTGGGCGGACAGACTCAGTCGAGTTCTGCTCCCACACAAGTGGTCCCTCCACATGGACCAGGTAGCCAGGATTTTTCGAATTTGGGGAACCCCAGACATAGACCTCTTTGCAAGTCCGTGGAATGCCAAACCTTCCCGGTTCTGTTCCAGAATTCCGTGTCAGGGAGTTCAGGCCAAGGACGCCTTCCTCCTTCACTGGGGTCAAGACTTCCTTTATGCCTTTCCACCAATTCTCCTAATTCCCAAAACACTATTCAAGCTTCAGAGAGACCGAGGGACCATGAACCTTAGAGCTCCACATTGGCCACGCCAACTGTGGTACCCTCTACTTCTGCATCTCTCTCAAGCTCCTTCCCTGGACTTGGGCTCTGCTCCAGACCTTCTGTCCCAGGAAGGGGGAACATTGTGGCACCCAAAACCCCAGTCGCTCCATCTCAGGGCTTAGTTGCTGAGGGCCTAGACCTTCAAGATTTTCATCTCTCTCAGCAAGTCAGAGATGTTATTCATGCCTCTAGAAAGCCTTCTACTAGGCGTTCCTATGCTTTCAAATGGAAAAGATTTACCATTTGGTGTTCAGAGAAGGGTCTAAGCCCTCTTGCAATACCTCTGAATTCTCTACTGGAGTATCTCCTGCATCTATCCCATGCAGGCCTGAAAACAAATTCAGTAAGAGTCCATTTGAGTGCTATTGCAGCGTCCCTCAAGCCTCTTAATGGACAACCTATTTCCTCTCACCCTCTTATAGCAAGATTCATGAGAGGCCTTCTTTTAACTGAACCTCCCATTAGACCACCTCCAGTGGCATGGGACTTAAACCTGGTTCTTGGCCAGCTTATGAAGCCACCCTTTGAACCTTTAGCCACCACCTCCTTGAAATTTCTTTCTTGGAAAGTGGTTTTTCTCATTGCAGTCACTTCAGCACGCCGCATCAGTGAGTTGCAAGCTTTGGTGGCTAATCCACCTTATACAAGGTTCCATCATGATAAGGTAGTCCTCAGGACCAATCCACACTTTATGCCTAAAGTGGTCTCGCCTTTTCATCTGAACCAGGAGGTATATTTACCTGTTTTTTTTCCAGGACCTCATGCATCAAATGCAGAGAGGAATCTTCATACCTTGGATTGTAAGAGAGCTCTTGCTTTCTACTTACAAAGAACACAGCAACATAGAAAGTCTTCTCAACTCTTTGTTGCTTTTGATCCTTCTCATTTAGGACTTCCAGTCTCTAAGAGAACACTGTCCAACTGGATTGCTCAGTGTATTTCTTTCGCCTATCAGAGTAGGAACATTTCTCTGGAGAGCCATGTCACAGCTCACAATGTGAGAGCCATGGCAGCCTCAATGGCTCATCTAAACTCTGTGTCCATCAAGCAAATCTGTCGAGCGGCCACCTGGGCCTCGGTTCATACCTTCACAGCCCATTACTGTTTGGACAAGGACTCCCGCCGGGATGCCTCGTTTGGTCAGGCTGTCCTCAAACACCTGTTCCATTCCTAATCAACTCCTACCCACCTACCCTGGTCGGATGCCAGAGATCCATGGGGGGAAGTGGAGCCATCTGCAAGGGCACACAACCATGGGGTCTCTCCCTGGCATCTGTAGCTAGGGAGTCCCCATATGTGAAGACTCATTCCTGCTTGTTCCTGGAGATAGCACAGTTACTTACCTGTAACAGGTGATCTCTGGGAACAGCAGGAATAAGTCTTCACAACCCACCCACCTCCCCTAGGAGTTGTATCTCTCTATCTATCTTTCCTTTCCTCTCTCTCTCTTTGTCTCAGCTTTAAAACTCGAACTGGAGAGAGGCGGTTGGGAAAGGCGGGAAGGCAGCGCACAGGCGCTGTGGGATGCTCCCAAAAGCTTTCTTACTGGACGCTGGGGAGCGTTCCCGCGCAGGCTCCGTCAGTACCGACGATACCCATATGTGAAGACTTATTCCTGCTGTTCCCAGAGATCACCTGTTACAGGTAAGTAACTGTGCTTTCAGGATGCCTTTGGCAAGATCCCTCATGAGAGACTCCTCATGAAATTAAAAAGTAATGGGTTTGGAGGCAGTGTAGTATTGTGGATCAGAAATTGGTTAAAAGATAGAAGGCAGAGAGTAGGTCTAAATGGCCAGTTTTCTCAATGGAGAAAAGTAAATAGTGGAGTACCCCAGGGATCTGTGCTAGGCCCGCTGCTTTTTAACATATTCATAAATGACTTGGAAATGGGAATAACAAGTGAGGTTATCAGATTTGCAGATGACACCAAATTATTCAAAGATGTTAAAACCCAAGAGGATTGCAAAAAATTGCAAGAGGACCTTGATAAATTGGAAGACTGGGCGTGCAAATGGCAGTTGAAATTTAATGTGTACAAATGCGAAGTTACGTATCTAGTAAAGAAGAACCCAAACTTTGGTTACATGATGGAAAGTACCACCTAAGAACATAAGATATGCCATACTGGGTCAGACCAAGGTCCATCAAGCCCAGTATCCTGTTTCCAATAGTGGCCAATCTAGGTCACAAGTACCTAGCAGTTTCCCCAAAAGACACAGATTCCACAATGCTTGTATTGGGTCATGTAGTGGATATCCTGGGTCTACTTTACTAATGGTTTATGGACCTTTCCTCCTGGAACTTGTCCAAACCATTTTTAAACCCATCTACACTAAACTTGTTGAAACCATGGTATTTTCAATAATATCATATGGATGTGAAAGCTGGACAGTGAAAAAGATAGACAGGAAGAAAATTGATGCCTTTGAATTATGGTACTGGCGGCGAATACTGTGTATTTCATAGATTACCCGAAGAACAAACCAATCAGTACTAGAGGAGATCAAACCTAAGCTTTTTTTTAGAAGCTCAGATGACAAGATTTTGACTTTCATACTTTGGGCACATCATGAGTGGAGGAGTGGCCTAGTGGTTGGGGCAAGGTATTTCAGGCCGGAAGGTCAGGGGTTCAAATCCCACTAGAGGACAGCAAACTTGGGCCGGAAGGACTGGGGTTTTCTAGTCCCACAGGTGCTCCTTGTGGTCTTGGGCAGGCCACTTAACCCTCCATAGCCCATGTTCCCTGTAAAATAGTTATCTCCAAGTTATAATGCCCTGTTCAATGTAATTTCAGTTTGTTCAATGTAAACCACACTGATGCAGAATAGCGCGGTATATAAGAGAATGTAAATAAATAAATGAGAAGAGAGAGATCATCAGAGAAAGACATCATGCTTGGCAAGATAGAAGTTCAACGCAAAAGAGGAAGGCCAGCAATGAGATGGATCGATACAATAACAGCAGCTACGGGTACCAATCTGTCAACAATGAGCCACCTGGCTGAAGACCGAACACAATTTAGGACAACTATCGAGAGGTTCGCCATGAGTCGACACCGACTTGACGGTACTTAACAACAACAACACTAACAGCTTTTACTACATCCTCTGATAGCAAATTCCAGAGTTTGATTACACGTTGAGTGAAAAAATATTTTCTCTTATTAGTCTTAAATAGGTTACCCTGTAGCTTCATTGCATGCCCCCTAGTCTTTCTATATTTTAATGGTGTAACCAATCGATCTACGTTTACCCATTCCACTCCATTCATTAATTTATAGACCTCTATCATATCTCCCCTCAGTTGTCTCTTTTCAAGGTTGAAGAGCCCTAACCTTTTCAGCCTCTCTTCCTAAGGGTATTCTTCCTTCCCTTTACCTTTTTGGTGGATCTTCTCTGTACCTTTTCTAATAACGCTATATCTTTTTTAAGATATGGTGACTAGATCTTACACAATATTCAAGGTGCGGTCGCACTATGGAATGATACAGAAGCATTATAATATCCTTTGTTTTATTCTCCTTTCCTTATGATACGTAACATTCTATTTGCTCTCTTGGCTGCTGCTGCACATTGGGCAGAGGGTTTTAACATGTTATCCACGATGACGCCTAAATCTTTTTCCTGGGTGGTGGTTCCTAATGTGGACCCTTGCATTGTGTAACCATAGTTTGAGTTGTTCTTTCCTAGGTGCATAAAACGGAGTTACTTACCTGTAACAGGAGTTCTCCATGGACAGCAGGATAAGTCAGCCACATTTGGTGACGTCATCCGACGGCGCCGAGATGGAAGTACTCTCCATAGCTCAGAAGGGCTTTCGCCCTTCTTAGCATGGGCCAACTGGCCCCACCCCCCTACCCTCCTCTAGCTAGCCAGTACGTCACTAGCTGAGCTTTTTGCCACTAGGAGGCGGGCACCAGGACGGAGGCCGACCCCATCCCAGGGGAGGTGGGCGGGTATGTGTGGCTGACTTATCCTGCTGTCCACGGAGCACTCCTGTTACAGGTAAGTAACTCCGTTTTCTCCAAGGACAAGCAGGATGTGTCAGTCACACTTGGTGCCTCCCAAGCTGCCATGCGCTGTGGTGGATGGGGGAAGGCCGAGACACTTGTTTAGGGCTGGCATGTGACCTTGTGGTACAGCCTGTGGGCCTGTAGAGTGCGCTGTAGAGGCGATGCACGCATGTGTAGCAGCAGCGTTGTGAGAGGGTGTTACGAGGCACCGCCTGACTGCTTGCAGTCTCAGTGCACGCATGTGCAAAGAGTGTAGTTACCGGGCACGGCTGCGGTAACAGAGAGATAGGCACATCAAGCAGAAGAGGTAAGCACATCAAGCAGAGAGCGTAGTCCCAAGCACACCTGTGCAGTAACAGAGATGTAGACACATCAAGCGGTAGTGGAGTGGGAGTCACTGCAGTGAAGGAGCAACGGCATCAGATCGCTGGCCACAAGAGTGGTTCAAATGGAGTATTAATACATTGGGGGGGGGGGGGTTGTTTTTTTTTTTTACTCAACGTGTAGCTAACTCTGGAACTTGTTATCGGAGGATGTTGTAAGTTGTAAAACAGATAGCATAGTAGGATAACCGGAACTGGGAAAACGCTGCTTGGCCCAAGACGTTGGCCACTGGTGGAAACAGAAGAATGGAAACAGAAGACTGGGCTTGTTGGGCCTCGTTTTGACCCAATATGGTAGATCATACTGGCCTGTGTTATCAGTGAGCTAATCGGTCTACGTTATCAGAGAAGAGATCGCTGCGTGTGCTACAAGGGTGGTATGGGGGATAGCAAGGCAGCATCGGCTGTGCTATAAGGGAGGTATGAGGTTGACCTTTAAGCCCGCAGTGTCCATCAGCCAGTTCCGGCCCCTGGCGGCCTGCGGGGGTGGCAGTCCAGATTGTTGGGCTGCCTGGTTGACAAGAACCCATGACCTGATGCTTTTCGATACAGTTACTGCTCTTGGATGGTGTGCACCGGTGCCCAGGTGATGTGATAGTCCCTCTTGCAAGGTGGCCTTGCAGATGTGTGCTACGTGAGCAGGACAGGATGCAGGGAGGATCTCTGGAGAAGCGTGTATCGTGTCCGCACTCCTGGCAAGGCTAGGGTCCTTGCCTGAATCCGGCAGATGGTAAAGTGAATTTGTCGCAGGCACAAGGAGTGCCAGTGGGACTTGGAACCAAGATTGTCTGGGTAGTAGACTGACACACTAACTGCTAGGCTACTCCTCCATTAGATGGAGTCCCTAGGTGGAGTCCCTAGGGGTGTAGTCTGTTGGTACTGGGCGGCCAGGCTTGTGCACTGGTCAGTGTATGTCCTGGTCGTGGTGCATTGGTAGGTAGAAGACCCCAGGGTCAGGTTTGGATCACAACCTGTTAACAGTGTCAAGGTCCTCACTGGTACCAGTCAGTGAGCATGCAGGTCTGTTTGCAGACAGTCGCACTGAAAGAGGATGCAGTGAGCATGCAGATCTATTTGCGGTCCGCTCCAGTGAAGGAGGCCATCTAGGCCCTGGAGAACCTTGCTGTGCTGTGGTGATGTGTTGTAATTCCCCAATATGGTCCTCAGTCAGGTTCCGGACCTGTGACTGGCTGGTCAGATACCCTCGCCTTTATGCATGCTGGGTCAGAGGGCTGCCCTTGAGTTGATCAAAAGGAGGATCTGGGCTGGAGATCCCTGGCTGGCCATGAGCCTGTCACGCTGCCTTCATGCACTGCGAGACGTTAGGTTTAGTATCCCAGAGCTTACTGGGGCAGGTGCTCTCCGAGGGCGGAGGAGATGGCCCATGCCATGATGGTGATGGTGTTTTTCCCAGCAGCAGGAGGATTGCCTGGGTCATGAGGTGGTTCACCAGAAGGCTCAAGGGTAACACACGGTTTTCTGGAGTACAGGAAAGGCTCCAGAGATGGCAAGGCAGAGGTGTCGCCTACAAGGTGAGGGAAGACCAAGTGAGCTGCCACCACATGGTTAAGGTTGTGAGGGCACAGCGTGGGCCCATCCGCCCAGACGGAGTCATCCAGTTGGAGTCTGGAGTGGGCCCATCCGCCCAGAAGGAGTCTGGGAGGGTAGGGATCCCAAGGGTTTTTTTCTCTGCTGGTTAGTCAGCAAGGTATGGTGGGGGAGGGGTATGTGGTCGCGCGGTCCTGGCCGGCATGAGAAAGGCTGTTCCTTGGCAGAAGTAGCAGCGCTGCTGAGTCTGGGAAGTGGAAGGGCAGAAGGGCAGAGCCCAGGTGGGGTCTGTGGTAGAGAGACAGCGCCCTAACCATTAGGCGACCTTCAGATGCAGTATCTACCATGTGCATCAAGCGGGTGTTCCAGGTTGCCAGAACAATGTGCATCAAGAACAAGATGACGGTGCTGACTGGTTCAGTGGGTGATGGGGTTCTTCCTCTGGATGCCCCTGTAGGAACAGTAGTCCCTGAGGTGCCCCTTCTGTAGTCCATGAGGTGCCCCTTCTGTGTCCGAGGGGTGCGAATGTTATTCTTCACACTCCCAGCTGCAGGAGGTGCCCAAAGGGTAGCTGGTCATGAATGGTCATGCCTGCAGTCAATGTGGGGCTCTCAGTGCAGTGCGGGATCCCGATTTGGATCCGAACATTTGACCTCACGCTGGACGACACATTGACTATGTCTGCTGCCCCACCTTGTTGCCACTGCCACCGGTGGTGGATTGTCGGGGTTTCCTTTGTGGGTCGTGAGGAGTGAAAATATAAGGAGATGCTCTGCGGGACCCACAGCTGGGACTTGAACCTGTGAGCCTCTGCTCCTGGAGACACTGCTGTGTGTACTGCACCACACTTGCCACCGTCTCCTCCATGTCTGGTGGACTGCCAAGTCTCCCATTGTAGACCATTCTTTGGTGCGGCCCACGCAAGTCTCCTTGCGAGAAGCGCAACCCGCCCAAGTCTCCTGCTAGGGAGTGAACCCTTTAGTTCTTGGACCACTCTTCGGGCAGATACCTCAAGTTTTATGTTAGGCAGAGTGGCCTGTGCCTTCTTGTTACTGACGTGAAGTCTCGTAAGGATTCTTGCTTCCCTAGCTACTGCTCTGGGCACCGCTGGCAGTCAGTCAGAGGTGATCGCACGAGCTATTGTGGAGCAGAAGCAAATGTGAAAATGCCAAGAAGACATACGGTGTCATGTCTCAGAGTGACTTGCTCAAGGCCACAGTGGTGACAGTGGGAATTGAGCCCCTGAAAGTTGACTTTGCTTGAGGAACCTTTTGCTGTTGCTGGAGGGGCCTGGTGCTGGTCCTCCAATAAGCGTAAGTGCGTAATGGTGTTGGGGGGGGCCAAGAATATATCTATCTATCTATATATAAATGTATGATAGACTACTCCCTTCTCTCCACAACATAAGATCAGGGGGGGGAGGGGGCGGGGGGTATTCTGTAACCTTAGGCAGAAGGGCTGGATTCAGGCGTTGTCGAGCTGGCTCTAAGTTTTAAGTACTTACCATGTTTCAGAACCGAGTTGGCTCTGTTCAGTGCCGAGCCGGCTCTGACCCGCTCAGGGAGGGGTTTCGGCTGAGCCCCTAAGCCTTAAGTATTTGCCGCCTGTCTGGGTCACGGTTGCTGGTTGGTAGAGAACAGCATCCCCATCCCTTGAAGGACTAAGAAGGGGTGCACGTTGGGGGATTTTTAGAGCACCGTGATCAGCACCACGCAGGCCAAGTCCCTGAGATGGGAAGGGCCCTGTGCATCATGTGCCTTGCGAGTAGGAGTAACGATGCCTGGAGGACCCAGGGCGAAGCCTGCAGGTCGGGACGGGTGTGCCGAGGGGACACAGAGCCGGCGCATGCCGGTCAGAGGAGTGGGAGCCCGGGAAGGCGCCATCTCCACCCCTCTGCCACGTTTCCCCGGTCCTTGTGGTGCGGCGGCAGCTGCGTGTAGAGTACCGCATGGGAGCCTGTCAAAGTCAGCTTCTTGCAGGCGGTGCTGGGCTTCAGGTCTTGCTTTCTCCTCTCGGCTTGCTCAGTGGCCGGTACAACAGGGCGGGGCCTGAGGTCGATGCCGACCAAGCGCATCGATTTTAACGAGGCCTTGGGAGAGTAGCAACTTAGCAGCTGCTTCTTACATGACCTCGATGGTCTCCCAGAAGCTGCATTCAGGCTATCTTTCCTGCCTGATGCACAGTTTTACAGCAACGTGTTCACTTATCTACCATATACCAAAGGGTCAGTCTTTCTTAGGAGGCTGACCTGGTCAGTTGCCCATCCGTAACTGATATAGATCCCCCTGCTGTCAAGAGGCCCTTAGTGACCTGCATTGGTGCTTTAGTGACCTGCATTGCTGCGATCCGCTGAGTAGACAGGTCAGGATTGGCTGCAGCACATCACATGACTGCGCCTCAGGACCAGGGACTGTGCCTCCCCTCAGTGTGGCCAAAATTCAGCTACAGGAGTTTCCGGCGCTGAGAGAAGGAGTGGGGAGGGGCTCCGATGCTCTTCTGCCACCGCATGTCAGCACAGCATGCTCCGGGCTTCCCTCGTTGCCATGGCGTCGGCCGAGAGCACGCTCACGGCCAGCTGTCACGTTCACTGGAGGTTTGTGGGGCCCGGTATTGGTGCTGTGTAGAAGAGATCTCAGCACTGAGGCTTGCGCTGAGGCTCAAGAGATGATGCATCGAGGAGGAGTGGCATCCAAGGCCTCCACCAATGGCGATCATAAGATATGCCATATTGGGTCAGACCAAGGTCCATCAAGCCCAGTATTCTGTTTCCAACAGTGGCCAATCTAGGTCATACGTATCTAGCAGTTTCCCCAAGGGACACAGGTTCCACAATGCTTGTATTGGTTCAAGCATTGATATCCTGGGTCCCTTCTTAATAATGGTTTATGGACCTTTCCTCCAGGAACTTGTCCAAACCTTTTTTAAACCCAGCTACACTAACAGCCTTTACTACATCCTCCGGTAACAAATTCCAGAGTTTGATTACACGTTGAGTGAAAAAATATTTTCTTATATTAGTCTTAAATAGTTTACCCTGTAGCTTCATTGCATGTCCCCTAGTCTTTCTATATTCTAATAAGGTAAACAATCGATCTACGTTTACCCGTTCCACTCCATTCATTAATTTATAGACTTCTATCATATCTCCCCTCAGCCGTCTCTTTTCCAGGTTAAAGAGCCCCAACCTTTTTAGCCTTTCTTCATAGGAGTATCCTTCCATCCCCTTTACCATTTTGGTGGCTCTTCTCTGAACCTTTTCTAAAATCGCTATATCCTTTTTAAGATACGGCGACCAGAATTGCACACAATATTCAAGGTGCGGTCTCACCATGGAACGATATAGAGGCATTATAATATCTTTTGTTTTATTTTCCACTCCTTTCCTTAACATACCTAGCATTCTATTTGCTCTCTTGGCCGCTGCTGCACACTGGGCCGAGGGTTTTAACATGGTATCCACAATGACGCCTAAATCTTTTTCCTGGGTGGTGGTTCCTAATGTGGAACCTTGCATCGTGTAACCATAGTTTGGGTTGTTCTTCCCTAGGTGCATAACCTTGCACTTGTCCACATTAAATTTCATCTGCCATTTTGATGCCCAGTCTTCCAATTTATCAAGATCCTCTTGCAATTTTCCACAATCCTCTTGGGTTTTAACAACTTTAAAT
Organism: Ichthyophis bannanicus; assembly: GCA_033557465.1. Lineage (NCBI taxonomy): Eukaryota > Metazoa > Chordata > Amphibia > Gymnophiona > Ichthyophiidae > Ichthyophis > Ichthyophis bannanicus. The sequence continues at coordinate 26,809,954 of CM066048.1, forward strand.
AGTTTTGTGTCATCTGCAAATTTGATAACCTCACTCGTTATTCCACTTTCCAGGTCATTTATGAATATGTCAAAAAGCAGCGGACCCAGCACAGATCCCTGGGGTACACCACTATTCACCTTTCTCCATTGGGAAAATTAGCCATTTAGCCCTACCCTCTGCTTTCTATCTTTTAACCAGTTCCTGATCCACAATAGTACACTGCCTCCTATCCCATGACTCTTTAGTTTTGTCAAAAGTCTCTGATGAGGGACCTTGTCAAAGGCTTTCTGAAAGTCCAGATACACAATATCAACCGACTCACCTTTGTCCACCTGATTATTCACTCCTTCAAAAAAACATAACAGATTAGTAAGACAAGATCTTCCTTGTCTAAAGCCATGTTGGCTGTCTCCCATTAGGTCATGACTATCTACATGCTGAGTAATTTTATTGTTTATGATGGTTTCTACCATTTTTCCCGGTACTGATGTCAGGCTCACCGGTCTGTAGTTTCCCGGATCACCCCTGGAACCCTTTTTAAAAATTGGTGTTACATTGGCGATCCTCCAATCTTCAGGTATTAGAGATGATTTTAATGATAGTTCACAGATTACTAATAGCAGGTCTGCAATCTCGTATTTCAGTTCTTTCAACACCCTTGGATGTATACCATCCGGCCCAGGTGATTTGCTACTCTTCAGTTTATCTAATAGTTGTAATACATCTTCCCGATGTATCTATATTTCCTTCAATTCTTCCACACCTTTAAATACCACTTCAGTCATGGGTAACATCCCTACATCTTCCTCAGTAAAGACTGAAGCAAAGAATTCATTTAGTCTCTCCGCTATCGCCTTATCGCCTCTTAGTGCTCCTTTAACCCCTTTATCATCTAATGGACCAACTGACTCTCTCACAGGTTTTTTGCTACGAATGTACTTGAAAAGGTCTTTACTTCGCGTTTTTGCTTCCGCAGCAAGCTTCTTCTCAAATTCTCCCTTTGCCTGCCTTATCAATGCCTTGCATTTGACTTGCCAGTGCTTGTGCTGTTTCCAGGTTTCGTCGTTTGGCTCTTTTTTCCATTTCCTGAAAGATGCTTTTTTGGCAACAACAGCCTCTCTGACCTCACCTTTAAACCATGCTGGCAGTTTTTTGGACTTCCTTCCACTTTTCTTAAAGCCTGGAATACAGCTGGTCTGGGCTTCCAAGATAGTATTTTTCAACAACAACCAAGCCTGATGTACGTCTTTAACCTTTGCAACTGCTCCTTTTAGTTTTTTCTTAACTGTTTTCCTCATTTTATCATAGTTTTCCTTTCGAAAGTTAAAAGGTAGTACTGTGGATTTCCTTACTATCCCTCCTCCACTAATTAAATCAAAGGCGATCATGCTATGATCACTATTGCCAAGTGGCCCCAACAACCTTATCTCTTGCACTAGATCTGGTGTTCCACTAAGGACTAGGTCTAATATGGCTTCCCCTCTGGTCGGTTCATGAACCAGCTGCTCCAAGAAGCAGTCATTTATTTCATCTAGGAACTTTATCTCCCTAGCATGTCCTGACGTGACACTGACCCAGTCGATACCGGGGTAGTTGAAATCACCCATTATTATTACTGCAGTGTAACGTTTGTTAGCTTCCTTGATTTCTTTGAGCATTTCATCATCCATTTGGTCATTCTGGCAAGGCGCTCGATAGTACACCCCCATTGCCTTTGCCTTCCCCCTTTTACATGGAATTTCAATCCATATAGATTTTACAGCAGATTTTGTTTCCTGTAAAACTTTAATCCTTTTTGACTCAATGCCCTCTCTAACATAGAGAGCAACCTCTCCACCAATTTGATCAGCTCTATCATTACGATATAGTTTGTATCCAGGTATCACAGTGTCCCACTGGTTGTCCTCCTTCCACCATGTCTCTGATATTCCAATCATATCTAACCTTTCATTTAGTGCTATATATTCTAACTCTCCCATCTTATTTTTTAGACTTCTAGCATTTGCATACAAGCATTTTAGAGAATGTATTTTACTCATATTAATTTGGCTATTGTTAGACATGGATAAATTGGGATCTTTAAGCTCTGTCTGCTCCATACTTGAGGGCATTTGGGCTACTTTACTCTTTTGTGGAACCTCTCTGCTTTTGGTAGTATCCTTCAAGGATACATTCTTCCGAACCATCCGCTCTTGGGCGACTGTCGGCTTTCCCATAATATCTAGTTTAAAAGCTGCTCTATCTCCTTTTTAAAGGTTAATGCCAGCAGCCTGGTTCCATCCTGGTTAAGGTGAAGCCCATCCCTTCGGAAGAGCCCCTCCTTTCCCCAGAATGTTCCCCAGTTCCTAACAAATCCAAAACCCTCATCTCTGCACCATTGTCTCATCCACGCATTGAGACTCCGGAGCTCTGCCTGCCTTTTGGGTCCTGCGCGTGGAACAGGAAGCATTTCGGAGAATGCTACCCTGGAAGTTCTGGATTTCAACTTCCTACCTAAAAGCCTAAGTTTAGCCTCCAGAACCTCCCTACCACATTTTCCTATGTCATTGGTACCGACATGTACCAAGACAGCAGACTCCTCCCCAGCACTATCTAAGACCTTATCTAGGTGGCGCGTGAGGTCCGCTACCTTCGCACCAGGCAGTCATGTTACCAGGCGATCCTCACGTCCACCAGCCACCCAGCTATCTACATGCCTAATGATCGAATCACCAACTATAACGGCTGTCCTAACCCTTCCCTCATGGGCACATGACCCTGGAGAAACGTCCTCGGTGCGAAAGGGTTTTACATCACCTAGAGGACAGGTCCTAGTTACAGGATCACTTCCTGCCACACCAGGGTGATGCTCTCCTGTCACGTGACCTCTCTCCTCCATGGCAACAGGGATGCTGCCAGACTGGAGGTGGGACTTCAGGACTATATCCCTGTAGGTCTCGTCTATGTACCTCTCTGTCTGTCTTATGCTTTCCAAGTCTGCTACTTTAGCCTCTAGAGAACGGACTTGTTCCCTGAGAGCAAAGAGTTCCTTAAGAACATAAGACATGCCATACTGGGTCAGACCAAGGTCCATCAAGCTCAGTATCCTGTTTCCAACAGTGGCCAATCTAGGTCATAAGTACCTAGCAGTTTCCCCAAAAGACACAGGTTCCAGTGATATCCTGGGTCCCTTTTAATAATGATTTATAGACCTTTCCTCCAGGAACTTGTCCAAACCTTTTTTAAACCCAGCTACACTTTTACTACATCCTCTGGTAACAAATTCCAGAGTTTGATTACACGTTGAGTGAAAAAAAGTTTCTCTTATTAGTCTTAAATAGGTTACTCTCTAGTTTGATTGCATGTCCCCTAGTCTTTCTATATTCTGATGACGTAAACAATCGATCTACGTTTACCCATTCCACTCCGTTCATTAATTTATAGACTTCTATTATATCTCCCCTCAGCCGTTTCTTTTACAGGTTGAAGAGCCTTAACCTTTTTAGCCTCTCTTCATAGGGGTATCCTTCCATCCCCTTTACCATTTTGGTGGCTCTTCTCTGTATCTTTTCTAATAACGCTATATCCTTTTTAAGATACGGCGACCAGAATTGCACACAATATTCAAGGTGCGGTCACACCATGGAACGATACATTATAATATCCTTTGTTTTATTTTCCATTCCTTTCCTTATGATACCTAGCATTCTATTTGCTCTCTTGGCCGCCGCTGCACTACTTCTCAGAGCAGCACTCATTTCATGCTGAACATAAGAACATAAGACATGCCATACTGGGTCAGACCGAGGTCCATCAAGCCCAGTATCCTGTTTCCAACAGTGGCCAATCTAGGTCATACGTACCTAGCAATATCCCCAAAAGACACAGGTTCCACAATGCTTGTGCTGGGTCAAGCATTGATATCCTGGGTCCCTTGCACCTAGTGCACACGTAAGACCTCTCACCAACTGGGAGAAAATCATACATGTGACACTCAATGCAAAAGACTGGAAATCCCCCATCCCGCTGCTGGACTGCTGTCTGCATCTTAATTTTAAGTTTGTGTTTAGATCTAGGTTCTTTACTTACTAAGGGTTGCTATGGATATTTATACTAATAAAACTGTACCTAATACGTGTAATATACCTTGTTCACCTGAAGCTTAACTAATCTCAGGTCCTTAGTGTATGACTGATTTGGGTAATGAGCTTCAACTGAGAGCACCTCCTGTCTTTTAAGATGTGTAAGTACCTATAAAGCTACGATTATCCCAGGGGTGGGTGGGTGTGGGGAGGGAGGGAGGGAAATAACACTTATTAAAAGAGGGCTGCTCCACAGTACCCTGTCTTGTGCTGCTGAGGTAAGCTAATTTCTGATTTGATTTAAATTATAGCTCTTAGCTGCTGCTAGGCTCTAACTTCTTATGAAATTTAAACTACAAGCTCTCTGCTGGGTTCTAAATTTAACCAGAAAGCTCTCTTCTGTGTTTTAAATTTAAGCTAAAAGTACTTTGCTGATGCCAAGCCCTGAGTGACTATTAAATTTAGACTACAAGCTCTCTGCTGGGTTCCAAAGGTAACCAGAAAGCTCTCTTCTGTGTTTTAAATTTAAACTAAAAGTACTTTGCTTTCACTAGGCCCTGAGTGACTATTAAATTTAAACTACAATCCCTCTGCTGGGTATGAAATGTAACCAGAAAGTTCTCCTCTGTGTTTTATATTTAAACTTAAACTGCTGCTACTAGGTCCTGACTGATTTAACAAAAAATAGTGGGTTCACAGATTAATTAGCTTTAATACAAAGAATTCCTTTTAGAAAATTACCAGAAGTATATACTCACAGTTGCAGATCTCTCTTCAGAAGTAACAGTCCCTTTTTCTAGTCCTTCAAGATCATTGGTCAGCAGTCTGCTGCTGCCGTTTACGCTACGCTGGCGCCCAGAGCATCAGCACGGTCCTCGCCGATGCCTCCGCGCTGAGTTCTATGCTGGTGCCCAGAGCATCGGCAGTTATTCCATTGGCCCGGCACTGTGAAGGCAAGTCCTGGCATCAGCGTGGCACTGCCCCGGCGGAGTCCCCCTGTGTTAGCCAATGGCGTTGCGGGGCGGGTCAGCCTTCAGCCAACGGAGCCGGAAGATTGCTTAGCCAATCGCTGTAGATGGGCGGCGGCTTGCAAGGCAGCATGGCCAGAGCAAGATGGCCTCCCCCATGGTCCCCACGTGAGGATGGCCTTTGGCAAGGAAGGATGCTCTGGAGCCTAGGCTGGCCGGGGATGGAAGCTTTCTAGGCATGTCTTGGGCTGCCGTGAGGGCAGTTGATTGCTGGAATGCCTCCCGCGTCCCATCAGCGGCAACTGCAGCATGATCCTGGCTGGAACAAGTGGCAACTGCCTTAACTCGCGCCAGAGTTCAGGCGTTCCCCAAACAGTCTGCCTTAATTCGCGCCGGTGCAGAGTTCAGGCGTTCAGTTCAGGCATTCCTCAAGCAACAGCAACCGCGGGCTGTGAGCACACATGGCCGGCAGGCCCCGGGGTTCCAGGCAGCTATCCAAGCGATATTGGATCTGAAAGGAAGCACGAGAGAGCAAAACATATTAGAGACATTTCAAGCAAGTAAGTAAAAGGGGAAAATTCCTCTTCTTTCTCTAAAGATTAAGAATAAGTTCAAGATTTGTTGGTTTCATTTCAGTAGGAGAGTAGAAAGGTCCGTCTTGCTGGCAAGGCGGAAGAACTGAAACTGGCTAGCTAGGGGTGGACAGGGGGGTGGGGCCAGTTGGCCCATGCTCAGAAGGGCGAAAACCCTTCTGAGCTATGGAGAGTACTTCCGTCTCGGCGCCGTCGGATGACATCACCAAGTGTGGCTGACTCATCCTGCTTGTCCTAGGAGAACTTTGCACTTGTCCACATTAAATGTCATCTGCCATTTTGATGCCCAGTCTTCCAATTTATCAAGATCCTCTTGCAATTTTCCACAATCCTCATGGGTTTTAACAACTTTAAATATTTGCAGATGACACAAAACTTTGATAACCTCACTCGTTATTCCCTTTTCCCGGTGCTTATTTAAGCACCGGGGAATCGTATTTTGTGGCCAAAAAATTCAAGTTTTTCCGGATGTAGGCAGGGTTACCCAGATTAGGCGTAAGCATTTTCTGGCATTGAAAGATCGAGTTATGGCTTTGGGGGCTTCATTTTTCCTAAAATTTCCTTGTCGATGTAGACTTATTTTTCAGGGGCAAACCTTTGTTTATACTGAAGTTACTCAATTGCAGTCATTTTTGACTGAAAAGGAAGTTGCTGAGGGTTAGGTGGTATGATAATGTACTCCCCATTGTGGAGCTTTCGCTCCTGTTTTCCTGCTTTATTGCAATGAGTTTAATTTTGGAATTGCTCTCTCTTGATGTGGGTTTTGCCGTGCTATTTTTTCCTTGGATATGTTTATTGTGATAATGTTTCCTTAATCACATGTATTGTTAGTCAAGAAAATTTAAAATAAAATATTATATTAATTTAAAAAAAGGCAGCGGACCCACCACTATTCACCTTTTTCCATTGGGAAAATTGGCTACTTAGCCCTATCCTCTGCTTTCTATCTTTTAACCTGTTCCTGATTCACAATAGTACACTGCCTCCTATCCCGTGACCTTTTAATTTTGCCAAAAGTCTCTCATGAGGAACTTTGTCAAAGGCTTTCTGAAAGTCCAGATACACTATATCAACTGACTCACCTTTGTCTACCTGTTTATTCACACCTTCAAAAAACCATAACAGATTAGTAAGACAAGACCTTCCTTGGCTAAAGCCATGTTGGCTATCTCCCATTAAGCCATGACTATCTACATGTTCAGTAATTTTGTTCTTTATGATGGTTTATACCATTTTTCCCAGTACTGATGTCAGGCTCACCGGTCTGTAGTTTCCCAGATCACCCCTGAAACCCTTTTTAAAAATTGGCGTTACATTGGCCATCCTCCAATCTTCAGGTATTATAGATGATTTTAATGATAGTTCACAGATTACTAATAGTAGGTCTGCAATCTCATATTTCAGTTCTTTCAACACCCTTTGATGTATACCATCAGGTCCAGGTGATTTGCTACTCTTCAGTTTATCAAATAGTTGTTATACATCGTCCCGGTGTATCAATATTTCTTTCGATTCTTCTGCAGCATAACCTTTAAATACCATTTAAAGAAAGAACAAAGAATTCATTCAGTCTATCTGCTATGGCCTTGACCCCTCTTAGTGCCCCTTTTACCCCTCTATCATCTAGTGGTCCAACTGACTCTCTCACAGGTTTTTTGCTACGAATGTACTTGAAAAAGTCTTTATTATGCCTTTTTGCTTTCACAGCAAGCTTCTTCTCAAATTCTCTCTTTGCCTCCCTTATCAATGCCTTGCATCTAACTTGCCAGTGCTTCTGTTATTTCCAGTTTTCATCATTTGGCTCCTTTTTCCATTTCCTGAAAGATGCTTTTTTGACAACAACAGCCTCTCTGACCTCACCTTTAAACCATGCTGGCAGTTTTTTGGACTTCCTTCCACTTTTCTTAAAGCATGGACTACAGCTGGTCTGGGCTTCCAAGATAGCATTTTTAAACAACGCCCATGCTTGATGTAAATCTTTAACCTTTGCAACTTCTCCTTTTAGTGTTTTCTTAACTATTTTCCTCATTTTCTCATAGTCTCCCTTTTGACAGTTAAAAGGTAGTACTGTGGATTTCCTTGCTGTCCTTCCTCTGTGCTATGATCACTATTGCCAAGTGGCCCCAACGCCCTTATCTCTGCACCAGATCTTGGGTTCCACTAAGGACTAGGTCCAGAATAGCTTCCCTCTTGTCGGTTCATAAACCATCTGCTCCAAGAAACAGTCATTTATTTCATCTAGAAACGTTATCTCTCTAGCATGTCCTGCCGTGACACTGACCCAGTTGATACCGGGATAATGGAAATCACCCATTATTATTACTGTGTTGTAACTTTTGGTAGCTTCCCTGATTTCTTTGAGCATTTCATCATCCATTTGATCATTCTGGCCAGGCGGTCGATAGTACACCCCCACTGCCATCGCCTTCCCCTTCCCCTTTTTACATGGAATTTCAATGCATAGAGATTCTTCAGTGAATTTTGTTTCCTGAAAAACTTTAATCCTTTGTGACTCAATGCCCTCTCTAACAGAGCGCAACCCCTCCACCAATTTGATCAGCTCTATCATTACGATATAGTTTGTATCCATGTATCACAATGTCTCACTGGCTGTCCTCCTTTGACTATGTCTCTGAGATACCAATCATATCTAACCTCTCATTTAGTGCTATATATTCTAACTCTCCAGTCTTATTTTTTAGATTTCTAGCATTTGCATACAAGCATTTCCACCAAGGAAAAAGATTTAGGTGGCATAATGAATAATACATTGAAACCCTCCATCCAGTGTGCAACGGTGGCCAAGGAAGCAAATAGAATGATAGGAATTATAAGGAAAGGAATGGAGAATAAAACAGATATTATAATGCCTCTGTATCATTCCATGGTGCGAGCGCCTCTTCAGTATTGTGTGCAATTCTTCTTGCTATATCTTAGAAAGGATATAACAGAATTAGAAAAGGTACAGAGAAGAGCCATCAACAGGGCCCTTTGCGAACTCCATTCTCGCACAGATGGATGGCTTCAGAAGGAGCCGGGGAAGCCCGTGGGAGCTCCCGGCTCCCTCTGCACAGCCGCCATCATGAAGAGTGTTTTCCCTCATGCTGATGGCTGTTTCAGTGAAGCGCGTGAGTGCTGGGAAATTACATTTAACCTTTCCCGGCATTCAGCGTGTTTCACTGAAACAGCCGCCAGCATGAGAGGAAACACTCTTCACGCTGGCGGCTGTGCAGAGGGAGCCGAGGCCTCGCGCGGGCTTTCCCAGCTCCCTCTGAAGTCCCTTAGACAGCAGCAGGGCTCTTCGGCGGGCAGGGGCGCTAGGACTGGAAGTGGGCTGTGACGGGGGGGAAGCTTGGACTGCATATAGGCTGTGATGGGGAGGAAGCTTGGACTGGAAATGGGCTGTAATGGGGGGAGCTTGGACTGGAAATGGGCTGTAAGGACTGGAAATGGGCTGTGATTGGGGGGGCTAGGACTGGAAATGGCTGATGGAGAGCTTGGACTGGAAATGGACTGATTGGGGGGGACTAGGATTGGAAAAGAGCAGATGGGGGCTGGAATAGGGTTGGAAATGGGCTGATGGGGGGCTAGGATTGGAAATTGGATGATGGGGGAATTTGGACTGGAAATGGGCTGATTGGGGGGGGACTAGGATTGGAAAAGAGCTGATGGGGGCTGGAATAGGGTTGGAAATGGGCTGATGGGGGGGCTAGGATTGGAAATTGGATGATGGAGGAATTTGGACTGGAAATGGGCTGATGGGGCGCTGGAATAGAACTGTAAATGGGCTGATAGGGGGCTGGAATGGGACTGGAAATGAGCATTTGGGGGGGCTAGGACTAGAAATGGACTGATGTGGGGGCATGGGAGATTGGGACTAGAAGGGAGCGGATGCTGAGTGGATCTAGAACTAGAAGGGAGCTGATTTTGGGAGAGGACTAGAAGGGGATGGGGAATGAGGATGGATAGGGGAAAATATATTTTGTGTGGTAGGAAAGAAAAATCTATGATTGGCCGGGTATTGGGAGAGTAAGTGGGGATTTAGAATGGAAGGGTGAAATTTGAGTGGATGATAAAGGAATAAAGAAAGAAATGAGGGAAAGGGCAAAAGGGGAAAGATCAGTATGTTGGAGAGATTTAGAGAGAATGGAAAAATCTAGAAGCGAGAAGAAAGGACAAATGGACAGCTCACAGAAGACACAAAGAAAAAGAAGAAAGTGACTGGAGCAATTGCAACTGAAAAATGAAATGCCCAAACAAAAGCTAGAAAAATATTTTTTATTTTGAATTTATTAACTACAATATGTCAGGTCTGGGAAATGTGTATTGCTAACATCTTTGCATTTTTGTTTTTGTGCAAGAGGAAATTAATTTATAGTTTTATTTCTCCAGTGTTGTTGTACATTTCATGTTTGGCTTTTGGGGTTCCCAATTTAATTATTATTTTCCTGTTTCTAAATTGTGATCCCTTGTTCTTTGTGTGGTGACGGTCTATGTTCTGCATGTGTAACCAAGCTGAGGTATTCTATTCATGTAGTTACTGTCTGACAGTCCCACTTGTTCTCTTTCCCCCAGTGAGCTGTATTGGTATTCTCTGAGATATAATGGTTTAATATTTGTAGTGCTGCCTTTTTAATAGGTAGGATTTGGTGCTTTGTGAGTCCTGGTAGTGCTGTTATGATGCGGTGGGTTTGCTATGCGTTCTAAATGGTCAGTGTTTATAATACAATGGGCTTGGCGGTTGGCACTGGAATATAATAATTTAGAAATCTGGTAGTCTTTCTTTATCCAGACACTCATTAAGAGGCATGTTTACTAAAAGTGCATTATGCAAATATTTATGCAAATGAGGCCCCGCAATGAATCTCCGCACATGGCCCCGCACCCCCCTTGGGCCGCCCCTGGCCATCAAAATGGTAAAGGGGATGGAAGGATTCCCCTATGAGGAAAGGCTTAAAAGGTTAGGCCTCTTCTACTTGGAAAAGAGATGACTGTGGGAAGATATGATTGAGGTCTATAAATTAATGAATAAAGTGGAACGGGTTAACGTTGATTGGTTGTTTATACCATCAAAAAGTAGAAAGACTAGGGGACATGCAGTAAAACTACAATGTAACCCATTTAAGACTACTAAGATAAAATATTGTTTTTACTCGACGCATAATCAAACTCTGGAATTCGTTATCGGAGGATATAGTAAAAGCTGTTAGTGTAGCTGGGTTTAAAAAAGGTTTGGACAAGTTCCTGGAGGAAATGTCCATAAACCATTATTAAAGAGGACTCAGGAAATCCACTGCTTACCCCAGGACTAGCATTGTGGAAGCTGTGGACTTTGGATACCTGCCAGGTACTTGTGACTTGGATTGGCCACTGTTTGAAACAGGATACTGGGCTTGATGGACCTTGGTCTGACCCAGTATGGCATATCTTATGTTCTTATGTTATGTGAGAGGGAGCAGGCAGGGCTAACCCATGTATCTGCTGCTCTAGGCAAACCTTTAACTAGCTTAAAGCCCTGTGTCCTCCACCCCTATAGTCCAGCATCTCCCCGTCCTTTCCATCCCTGCCTATCCAGTTTCTTTCTTCTCCCCCCCTTCCTTACCCCCTGCTGCCATATGTCTGTCCTCTGCCCCTGTCAACCCAGCCAAGCCTCAGGGCCGGCCCGTCCATTGAGCAAGAATGTTTTTTGCACAGGGCCCCGCGTTTCAGGGGGCCCCGCGCAAAGAACATTCTGCTTTTTTTTTTTAAATTACATTTTTTAAAAAAACCTGTCTCTGGCTGCTGCCGCTGCCGCGTCCGTCGCAGCAGCGGCAGAATGGAGTGTCCCGTGGGGCCCCTTCTCCTCGTTGAGCCCTCTTCAAGGGCTTTCAGATTCGCGAAGGGAGAGTGCTCCCTCGCGTCTCTGTAAAGCCCGCAGGGGCTAATGGGAAATTTCCCATCTGCCCCTTTAGACGCGAGGGGCTGATGGGAAATTTCCCATTAGCCCCTGCGGGCTTTACAGAGACGCGAGGGAGCACTCTCCCTTCGCGAATCTGAAAGCCCTTGCAGAGGGCTCAACGAGGAGAGGGGGCCCCGCGGGACACTCCATTCTGCCGCTGCTGCGACGGACGCGGCAGCGGCAGCAGCTAGAGCCAGGTTTTTTTTTTTAAAATTTGCCAGAAGGGAAGGGAAGGGAAGGGAAGGGAAGGGGAGGGGGGGTTAAGACTGGTAATGGGCTGGGGGGCTGATGGAGGCTGTCTGGAAATGGGGTGATGGGGGGTTAGGACTGGAAATGGGCTGGGTGGGGTGTTAGGACTGGAAATGGGCTGGGGGGGTGTTAGGACTGGAAATGGGCTGGGGGGGGGGTCAAGACTGCTAATGGGCTGGGGCTGATGGAGGCTGACTGGAAATGGTCTGGGGGGGTAGGACTGGAAATGGGCTGGGGGGGGTTAAGACTGTTAATGGGCTGGGGCTGATGGAGGCTGTCACCAAAGGGGGTCATGGGGGGGGTAGGACTGGAAATGCGCTGGGGGGGGTTAAGTCTGGGAATGGGCTGGGGGCTGATGGAGGCTGTCTGGAAATGGGGTGAGGGGGGTTAGGACTGGAAATGGGCTGGGGGGGGGTTAAGACTGGTAATGGGCTGGGGGCTGATGGAGGCTGTCTGGAATTCGGCTGGGGGGGGGTTAGGACTGGAAATGGGCTGGGGGTTGATGGAGGCTGACTGGAAATGGGGGGTGATGGGGGGTTAGGACGGCAAATGGGCTGGGGGGTGGTTAAGACTGGTAATGGGCTGTGGGCTGATGGGGCTGTCTGGAAATAGGGTGATGGGGGGTTAGGATTGCTAATGGGCTATGGGGGGGTTAGGACTGCTAATGGGCTATGGGGGCGCTAGGACAGGAAATGGGCTGATGGGGAGGGGTTAGGACTTGAGGTGGGCTGATGTGGTTAGGACTGGTAATGGGCTGTGGGCTGATGGGGGGGGTTAGGACTGGCAATGGGCTATGGGGGGCTGACTGGAAATGGGCTGATGGGGTTAAGACTGGAAGTGGGCTGATGGGGGGTTAGGACTGGTAATGGGTTATAGGGGGGCTTAAACTGAAAATGGGTTGATGGGGGGCTAGGACTGGTAATGGGTTGGGGATTGCTATGACTGGAAATGGACTGAGTGGACGGGGAGGCTTGAACTGCAAATAGCTGATGGGGAGGGAGCTTGGAATGGAAATGGGCTGTGAGGGAAGGGAGCTAGGACTGAAAATGGGCTGATGGAGCAGCTAGGATAGGACTGGAAATGGGCTGTTGGGGGGAGCTAAGATTGGAAATGGGCTGTGGTGGGGGCTTGAATTGAAATGGACTCATGGAGGGGCTAGAACTGGAAGTAGGCTCATGGGGGGGCTTGGACTGGAATTGGGCTGAGTGGAGGGGAGCTAGGATTTGACATGGGCTGATGGTGGGGCTAGGAAATGACTAGAAATGGGCTGATGGGGGGCTAGGATTGGAAATGAGCTGATGAAGGGACTCAGACTGAAAATGGATGGGGGAGCTAGGACTGGAAATGGGTTGATGGGGGCTAGGACTGGAAATGGGCTGATGCAGGGACTAGAAGGGAATGGATGCTGGGTGAGACTGGAACTAGAAGGGAGCTGATGTTGGGGGAGGATTAGAATGGGATGGGGCTGGGAGAGTAAAATGGAGAGGGGAAAAATATTTTGTGTGGGAGGGATGAAAAATCTACAATTGGCCGGGTATTGGGAGAGTAAGTGGGGATTGAGGATGGAGGGGTAAAATTTGTGTGGATGAAAGAAGAATGAGGAAAGAGCAAAAGGAGAAAGATTAGTATGTTAAAGCAGATGTAGAGAGAGAGGACGGAAAGAAAACTAGAAGAGAGAAGAAAGGACAAATGGACAGCAGACGATGGAGAGTTAGCAGAAAACATGAAGAAACCAGAAGAAAGTGGCTGGAGCAATTGCAACTGAAAAAAAATGCACAAAAGGTAGAAATATCTCTTTATTTTGAATTTATTAACTGGAATATGAAAGCTCTGGGAAATGTGCATCATTAACGTCTGCGCTTTGTTTGGTACAAGAGGAAATTGATTTATAGTTTTATTTCTACAGTGTTGTTGTACATTCCAAGTTTGGCTTTTGGGGTTCCCAGTTTAATTATTGCCTTCCTGTTTCTAAATTGCGATTCCTTGTTTGGTGATGGTCTATGTTCTGCATGTGTAACTGAGCTGAGGTATTCTGTTTATGTAATTCCTATTTGACATTGCCACTTGTTCTCTTTCCCCAGTATTCTCTGAAATGTACTGGTTTAATATTTGCAGTGTTGCCTTTTGATTGGTAGAGTATGGTGCTTTGTGAGTCCTGGTAGTGCTGTTAGGATACAGCGGGTTTGCTATGGGTTCTAAATGGGCAGCGTTTGTAGTAGTTCCTAATGTGCCTGGCGGTTGGCACTGGATTATAGTAATGTAGAAATCTTTTAGTCTTTCTTTATCCATACACTCATTAAGAGACATGTTTACTAAAAGTTAGTGTTTGGTAACATTATGCAAATATGTATGCAAATAAGGCCACTTATGCAAATGAGGCCCCGCACCGAGTCTCCGCACATGGCCCCGCACCCCCCTTGGGCCGCCCCTGCCAAGCCTGCACGAAAGGTTAAAGCAATATGGCTGCTGGTCCTGCCGCCTCTGATGAATTCTTCTTGTCAGAGAGGATGGAGTGCCAGGCCTTGAGCGTACATGCAGATGCTCAAATGCCCACCACCACGCTGGCAGCAGTTCGTTGCTCTCTGCTAATTTGCCAGCCGTGCTGGTGCTACACTACCACCCCTGCAGTCTGCCGCCTCAGGCAGATGCCTAGTCTGCCTAGTGGATAGGCTGGCCATGGGAGCAAGGCAGCATTGATTAGAGGCTGTGGGAGGTCACCCAGTATAACTGGCTATCGGTCAAAGATGTCCTCGCCACTTAGGCTATTTCTTTTCTGTTCTTTTCTAGTGCTGACAGTTAATGTTCCTTATGCCCAGGACTTGCCTTGATGAACAAGTCCTCATTGTCGGAGTTAACAGACAGGATCTCGCTGTGCATGAGACAGCGTTCCACACCGTATCTAATGCACATTCCTTGGACTTTTTGTAGGTAGAAAAAAAGCACTCGGGAGCGCACTGCTCAGCAGGCTTGAGTGCTCCTTTGACAAGCAGTTGAGATTTTGGTATAGCAATGTTTTTTTAAAGGGCTGAGCATGCCTTTAACATTTTCCAGGCCGCAGTGAGGATTAGGCTAAAGGCAAGATGTTCCTCCCCCCACTCCTTGCCTATAACTTGTCTGTGAGTGACTTTGTAGGGGAATGGAATGTGCTGTCAAACCTTTTGTGGGAATAGTGCAGCGACTTCCTAGAAAAGGCCAAGTCTTCATGCTCCTTTAAAAAAAACAGCATTTGCGGAAAGGCTCAGTATTCCCTCAACCTTTTTTTAAAAATCAATCAAGAAGCCTCCCCAGGTCATCTCCGTAAGACTTGTCCAGCTATAGATTTGTTTTCAGACTTCCTGTTTCTTTTCTGCCTTCGAGATGGGGAGCACCAGGATGGGGGGGAGGGGATGCCCAGCCATCTTTTAATAGCCTCTACTTTTTTCTAGAGGAAAGGTGGATGGGGGGGGGGGGTTTACTGCGATGTGCTAATTTGATCTGGAAAGTCCTTTTCACTACGACTGTGCAGAGCGAGCCGGCGCTCTTTGACTACTGAAGCGAGGAAGAAACGTGTGCGCATGCATGTGCGTGTGTTACAGCTCGAGAGAGACCGTCTTGTTCCCATGACAACGAGGGCTACCGAGTTTCACTAGCCCAAAAGGCAGATGAATGGATTTTGTTCATCCCCCCCCCCACAACCTTCTCTTAACTTTCTATTTTTCCTCTTGTTATTTCATTTCGATCCCATTCTTCTATTTTGTTTTCTGCCCTTAAAAGGAACAATAATTTTAATTAAAAAATGCAAGATGACAAACCTGAAGAAGAGAGGTTTGTGTGCTGGGGAGGGGGAGAGGTGAAAAGAAAATCCTATTTCTTAAAAAATAAAAAAAGGCTAGGACAGAGGGTAATAGCCTTCTATTGCTGCCATGGTTACAGGGGCATTATGGACTAAGTGGAAAGAAAAAAAAATTCAGGAAGAAAAAGCATCCCCACTAAAAAAACAAAAAAACAAAAGGAAGGAGAGAGGAAGATGCAGGCAAAGGGGATGACAGAGTGATGGCACGAAATAATAAATCAAAATAATAATAAAACAGTTTATTTTATTCTTATTATTTTGAAGGGGAGCACAGATGTATTGCCTGGATGGGGGTTACCATGGAAACCAGGAAGAAAAATCCAGGACATGGGATACAGACTCGGTGCACGAAGGGGCTATCCAAATAAGAGTCAATATATAAAGAAAAAATAGCATTCAGTGATAATAAATGGGGTAGGGGGCCATGAGGTTGGTTCCTTAATCTCCGTCTTGATTTGTCCAAAGAGGGTTTGGGGCTGTTTCTTGTGTTCCCCACCACCACATCCTCACCTAAGCAATAGTGACCCAAATGACTGAATCTCAAGCGCCTTCAGGGTCAGGAGGTTGAGAGGGTTAAAGTGGTTAAGAGAGAAGGTATCCGAACATTGTCTGCAAGGTTAAGATGTTTGTTCCCCCACCCCCCTCCATTCACGAGGCCTTCCACTCACAGAATCAGATCGAAAAAGAAAAAAGATTGATGGGTGTGATAATACACACTCACAGGTTGGGGAGGGGAGGCAAACATGCTCCTTCAGCAGTTCTGAACCCAATGCTATGTTTGGGGATTGGTAAAAGGGGACACTGTTTCAAAACTAGCTATAGTTGTAGTGAAGATTTTGTGTTTTTTGGATTTCCCCATGAAAAGAAGTGTTCCACAAATAGAAAGATGGGGGAAGAGGGAGGGGGCGGGGAGGCACCATGGACTTCCAGTCCTCTTTCAACCTCAAAACAAATGTATAACCCAAAGCTTTTTTTGAGAGGGTACTCGGTGCCTGCTAAAATTGACCCAAGGTCCTTGTGTATTAATGAAAGAGCCTTGCATTTGAGGACTGGCACCTTTTTTGCTAAGCAAAATATACTATAAACACACATATAGATACATACAGTGTCCCCATAGAGCATATGTGAGACTTTCTGCTATGCACAGACATCTTCTGGCAAACCTCCTAGCCTTTTTCTGAAAGGCCAGAGAGGAGACTTTTGGAGCAGTCTGAAGGCCCTGAAAAATACCCGTGGCCAAGGGATTAATAGCAGCCACCCCATTTGTCCCAAGCAGGAACATTCAAGATCAGCTTGATACAGGAGTGCACAGAGGGGAGACTTGAACTCATATATATCGCTGTCGGAGCTTCTACTTCATGCTTTCACCTATCTGCTAAAGCTCTCTTTCTCCCTGTGGCTGTGAGATCTTCATTTTCTTGAGTGTAGGTAAGGAGGTCATCCTGCCGGTATTTGAGTATGTCCTGGGAATTATTAATCTCCAAGAACAAGCAGGAATGAGTCTTCACATATGGGTACGTCGGTACTGACGGAGTCCGCGCGGGAACGCTTCCCAGCGTCCAATCAGAAAGCTTTTGGAAGAATCCCAACACGCCTGCGCGCTGCCTTCCCGCCTTCCCAACTGCCTCTCCTGAGTTTTCGTTTTTCCGCGGAGCCGGCAGGACGACATCCTGTCACCGCAGAAAATTCTTCTTTTATTTTTTAGTTTTCTTGTGGTCGCGGCTGCCTTCCCCGACGCCACCGGTACCGCCGGTGTTTCTTTTTTCTTTTCTTGTAAAATTTTTCCCTTAAGGAATATATTTTTCTTAATGTCTCACGGTTCTCAGGCCTTCTAGGCCTCTCCATTTTTCCTCATGGAACCGCCAGCCACTTTCCCCAAGAAATGTACAAACTGTGGCGGTACAACTTTATTTTTAGACACTCACAATTGGTGTCTAACCTGCTTGGGTCCTGCCCATTTTCCTCCGGAGCCCTCGGGCACCAGTATGGTGAGAAGACGTTTTCAACATCGAGTTCCCCTTGACACGCGGTCCCCCTCCAACTTCAGGGCACCGACCATATCTTCTTCTGCACAGGATCAGGTAACCCAAAAACAGTCTGTTAAGACTAGCCAGTCCTCGAGCGGCACTTCTCATGCACAGCATAAAGATGCCTATGGCCTTGTCCTCGAAAATCCACTGGCTTCAAAACCCCGGCGGGAGTCTTCGGCCTCCAAAGCCTGTGTGGGGTTTCAGGTTGTTCCTGAGGTTCACTCCTCACAGAACATACCTGAGCCATGCCCGGTGGTGGCATCCGCTTCGAGCGGTACCAATACCCCGGCATCGGCACTGGTGTTGGATGAAACATTCCTCACCAAGGATCGTCGTCTGGCGTCCTCGGTACCTACGGGCCTGGTGGATACGCTTCAGACCGACTTTCCAGTATTGGTATCGACACCGATACTAGTACTGACGTCGGTACCCTCCAGACGTGCATCGATAGACTCGCTTCCTTCGATGCCGAGTCTGGAATCGATCTCCAGTCTGGAGGACTGGGTACCGACTCGCCTTGGTACCGACTCCCGTCGGTACCGAAGGCTCGGTTCCGATACTTTGGATCCGCAACTCTCGGTTCCTCCGACACCGTTAGAGTTGCCACCGGCTGGTATTCTTTTGTCGGTATCAGATACAGTACCAAGATCGGTACCGATATCCACAGTACCATTACTGTCGGTACCTTCCATGCCTCTCTCTTCAGGCTCACTTCCCTCGATGCCGAGTCTGGAATCGATCCCTAGCATGGACGATCTGTTACCGACTGTCGCTGGTTCTGACCTACAGTACCAGCGACCACCATCTAAGGATCCCATACTGCACCATTCAGGATCTTCTATTCCTATATACTGGAATAGATCCCTCGGTGCCAACGCTAGTTCTACATCAGATCTAGCCTATCCAAGGGAAGTTCCCTCTGGGGATCTTTCTTTCCAGACTTTCCTCCTGGATATGGCAAAATCACTTGCCATTCCTATTCCTGGACAAGATCCTACACATGGGAATACAGAATACCTCTCTGTTCCTAGCAAAGCAAAGGAGAACATAATGCTTCCTTTGCATCATTCTTTGCAGGATCTCCTTCTACGAATGTGGGAAGCTCCTTTAAAGGTACCCCCACTTTCCAGAGCAACTGATCTCCTATATCAGGTGCCCCCCTCTCCAGGGTTTCAAAGGACTGAACTTCCTCATCATTCCATTGTAGTGGAATCAGCATTGAGGCGAGTAAAGAGTAATAAAAAGCACTCTTCTTGTCCGCCAGGTCGTGAGTCTAAGACACTAGATGCCTTTGGACGTCAAACCTTCCAGACATCCATGCTTTCAGCAAGAATCCTCTCATATATTTTTTATATGGGTCTATCTCTTGAGGAGGTCACAAGGAAATTACATCTTTTGACTCCTTGTCTTCAAGAGCCCAAACAAGCAGACTATTCCTTACTGGTTAGTCATGCTCATAATATTTCTAGGTTTCTTACTCATGCTTCCCTAGACTCCTTTGAGTCCGTTAGCAGAACTTCTGCTATTGCTATAGGGGCACGACGTAGAACCTGGCTCCAAGCTTCAGACTTGGACAAATGGGCACAAGAAAGACTGGGAAATACTCCTTGCACTGGAGAAAATCTCTTCAACAAGGAGTCTTTACTCCAGGTTACTCAGTTATCCATTGACTTTCCTGTTTCCAGGGGCTATTCTACGCCGCCTTCTTTCCCAGTAGGTAGGAAATGTCCTACCAAACTTTCTTCCCCTAGGGGGAGAAGGTTTTGTCCATCTTCTGCCCATCATACAGATGTTCCCAAACAGGGGAAACATCGCCCTGGTCTGAAGAATCTACAAACTCAACAGGGTCAACAAACCCAGCAGTCGCAGGGTTTCAAATAGATCATTGTCCCTCTTGGTTGCTGGTTAGGGTAGCAGTCTGCTTCTTTTCACTTGCAGTTTCTGCACTAAATTTATCCTAACCTACCTAGATATCTCTTCATGAGACATCTTTTCTCTAAGAGTCTTTATGATGTTCCTGTCCATACTTAACAGATTTCCTCTTCCTCTTGGAGGAAGGAGGTAACAACTATCAATAGACAGTTGTTTTCCCTGTATTAGCATGTATCATCTCACCTGTCGGAGACTTCCTCCATAGTTGGTCTCTTGCAACTCTGTTTTACCTCCCTCTTACTACAACGTTTAGTTTGTAAGAGTGACTTTTTTACATGGGTAAGCCCTTTTGGTCCTCTACCTGTTCTACCGGGGATTCTCCCTTCTGGAGTTGTCTTCCCCCTTGTTACCTTAGGGCAGCTCCTCAGACAATAGGAAGTCCTACCATGTCTGTTTCTTTTTCCCAATCTAAAAAGAGGAGGGAAAAGAAATTCTCCATGCTGCCCTGATAGTTGCTGCAAGTGCAGCAATTTCTAGTGGTTAAACCACTGGTTTTGTTCACCACACAACCAGGGTTTCCCCTCCACTAGCAATCCTCCTAGCCTCAGTGCTAAGTCCCAAACAGGGTATCAACCTCGTTTGGGAAACCCTATTATTACAGTTTGGTTGGTTAACTTCTATTCTTCGCCCCTTGCCCTTGGCAGAATAGCTGGTTACCTGCTGGCTTTCCACAGCCAGTTTTTTCTTCTGACCAACCTGCAGCATGCTCTCTGCAACTCTACAAAGTAGCTTTGCACTATGGGCTCCTGCTAGAGAGCATTAGTATCTTGCCTAGCAGATAACCCCTGATGGTTAAAAGGGGTTCCCCCAGTCACGTTCATGCCTGGCAGGTATTTTCTACCTTTTCCATCTTATCTTAAAAATCTTTTGAGGCATAAGCCTCAGGCCTTTCATTACCTGAAAGCCTAAAGAAGGGCCAATTCCCTATCTTGGCCCATATCTCCTGGGGTCTCCCGTCAGAGATAAATTCTTCACTGGCAGCTAGAGGATACCTAATACCCATCTTGCCCTCATAGGCGGATCACTAGGGTATCTTCCTCCTGAGGCCTCCTCTATCCAATCTCCATACTACAATTCTGGAGATATCTGGACTTCCTGTCTGCAGACTGCTGTTATCCTCTGCCTTTTCACGTAGGCCATCCTGGTTACTCAAGAGCTCAAATTCTGCAAAGAATTAAGCCGCCTTCTTGTCAGGGACACCTTTCCTCTGACTATGCCAGTCATAACCAGGAGAAGAGGATTTTTTCTATTTTATCTATTCAAGCAGGTATCAACCTTCTTGCTATTAGATAAATTTCTCTCTCTCCCTAATAAGGGGGATGGGGTTCTCTGGACATTTCTCCATCCAAATACCTGGAGACATGTCTCTATATGCCTGCCTATTCATCTAGGTATATATATACATATATATAGATATATATATATTGATTATATCTATCTGTGTGTCTTCTGCCCATATATATATATCTTTATAGATATATGCATATATACCCAATATGTGTATATATTTAAATCTACATATATATATATATATATATATATATATATAATTACATATGATGAGATATATTGTTAGATAGATCTGTATCCATCTACTTATCTATCTGTCTGTTAGGATCAGATATCCTGACATTCCTTTATGATCCTGACAGATGGGCACTAACCCTATCAATGCTATACCAGCATACCTAGGGGACTACACCTAGAACCACTCCTGTGGTAATTAACCTTTTCAGGTTTACGTACTCCTGAAGCTCTTCATGTACCTTTCTTTCCTAATTGACCCCAGTTAGGAAAGACATTGCGGAGTTTCCGTTGCTCTAAAGCAGCGGTTCTCAACCTGTGGGTCGCGACCCCAACGGGGGTCACCACAGGATTTAGCGGGGGTCGCTTAGCCTCCACCAAGTTTTAAAAAAAAAATTAAGATGTGCACAAGTTGCTGCCGCTGCCGAGTCCGCTTCTCGGCAGCAGCAAACTCCGGCAAACTCACCGCCTTCTTCTGCAGCCGCGGCTCCCTGCCTTTTAGGGAACCGCGGCTGTACTTGTAAAATCATTGCGGAGCCCTTCCTGTCTCGACGGGCTCCGTGCAGCATTGTCCCGCCTCCAAAGGAAGTGGTAAACAACTTCCTTTGGAGGCGGGACAATGCTGCATGGAGCCCATCGAGACAGGAAGGGCTCCGCAATGATTTTACAGGTACAGCCGCGGTTCCCTAAGAGGCAGAGAGCCGCGGCTGCATTAGAAGGGAGGCAGACAACCTGCAACACGGCTGACATCGACAGAGGGGGGCTGACATGGAGGGAGGGGGGCTGACATGGACAGATGGAAGGATGGGGCTGACAGGGATGGAGGGAGGGGGCTGACATGGACAGATGGAAGGATGGGGGCTGACATGGAGGGAGGGGGCTGATATGGATGGATGGATGGAGGGGGCTGACATGGACAGATGGAAGGATGGGGCTGACATGGAGGGAGGGAGGGAGGGAGGGGGCTGACATGGAGGGAGGGAGGAGGGAGGAGGGAGGGGGCTGACATGGACAGATGGAAGGATGGGGCTGACATGGAGGGAGGGAGGGAGGGAGGGGGCTGATATGGATGGATGGAGGGAGGGAGGGGGCTGACATGGACAGATGGAAGGATGGGGGCTGACAGGGAGGAGGGAGGGAGCTGACAGGGAGGGAGGGAGGGAGGGATGGGGGCTGATATGGATGGATGGAGGGAGGGAGGGGGCTGACAGGGAGGGAGGGAGGGATGGGGGCTGATATGGATGGATGGATGGAGGGAGGGAGGGAGGGAGGGAGGGAGGGAGGGGGGCTGACATGGACGGATGGAAGGATGGGGGCTGACATGGAGGGATGGATGGAGGGAGGGGGGCTGACATGGACGGATGGAAGGATGGGGGCTGACAGGGAGGGAGGGAGGGGGCTGGCAGGGAGGGAGGGAGGGATGGGGGCTGATATGGATGGATGGAGGGAGGGAGGGAGGGAGGGGCCTGACAGGGAGGGAGGGAGGGAGGGATGGGGGCTGATATGGATGGATGGAGGGAGGGGGCTGATATGGATGGATGGAGGGAGGGAGGGGGGGCTGACATGGACGGATGGAAGGATGGGGGCTGACATGGAGGGATGGATGGAGGGAGGGGGGCTGACATGGACGGATGGAAGGATGGGGGCTGACAGGGAGGGAGGGAGGGAGGGGGCTGACAGGGAGGGAGGGAGGGATGGGGGCTGATATGGATGGATGGAGGGAGGGAGGGAGGGGGCTGACAGGGAGGGAGGGAGGGATGGGGGCTGATATGGATGGATGGATGGAGGGAGGGAGGGAGGGGGGCTGACTGGGCCGGATGGTTGGTTGGGGGCGGACCTGGAGGGATGGATGGCGGGAGGGGGGCTGACATGGACGGATGGAAGGATGGGGGCGGACAGGGAGGGAGGGGGCTGACAGGGAGGGAGGGAGGGAGGGATGGGGGCTGACAGGAGGGAGGGAGGGAGGGAGGGGCCTGACAGGGAGGGAGGGAGGGAGGGATGGGGGCTGATATGGATGGATGGATGGATGGAGGGAGGGAGGGAGGGATGGGGGCTGATATGGATGGATGGAGGGAGGGAGGGAGGGAGGGAGGGAGGGGGCTGACATGGACGGATGGAAGGATGGGGGCTGACATGGAGGGATGGATGGAGGGAGGGGGCCTGACATGGACGGATGGAAGGATGGGGGCTGACAGGGAGGGAGGGAGGGAGGGGCCTGACAGGGAGGGAGGGAGGGAGGGATGGGGGCTGATATGGATGGATGGAGGGAGGGAGGAGGGAGGGAGGGAGGGAGGGATGGGGGCTGATATGGATGGATGGAGGGAGGGAGGGGGGGGCTGACATGGACGGATGGAAGGATGGGGGCTGACATGGAGGGATGGATGGAGGGAGGGGGGCTGACATGGACGGATGGAAGGATGGGGGCTGACAGGGAGGGAGGGAGGGAGGGGGCTGACAGGGAGGGAGGGATGGGGGCTGATATGGATGGATGGAGGGAGGGAGGGAGGGAGGGAGGGGCCTGACAGGGAGGGAGGGTGGGAGGGATGGGGGCTGATATGGATGGATGGAGGGAGGGAGGGGGCTGACAGGGAGGGAGGGAGGGATGGGGGCTGATATGGATGGATGGAGGGAGGGAGGGAGGGGGGCTGACATGGACGGAGGGAAGGATGGGGGCTGACATGGAGGGATGGATGGAGGGAGGGGGGCTGACATGGACGGATGGAAGGATGGGGGATGACAGGGAGGGAGGGAGGGAGGGGGCTGACAGGGAGGGAGGGAGGGAGGGATGGGGGCTGATATGGATGGATGGAGGGAGGGAGGGGCCTGACAGGGAGGGAGGGAGGGAGGGATGGGGGCTGATATGGATGGATGGAGGGAGGGAGGGAGGGGGGCTGACATTGACGGATGGAAGGATGGGGGCTGACATGGAGGGATGGATGGAGGGAGGGGGGCTGACATGGACGGATGGAAGGATGGGGGCTGACATGGAGGGAGGGAGGGAGGGGGCTGATATGGATGGATGGAGGGAGGGGGGCTGACATGGAGGGAGTAGGCTGGCATGGACAAAGGGGAGAGACATGGGGACATACTGGACAGACGGGATAAATGCTGGACAGAGGCGAGAGACAGTGCGGGTTAGGATTATAATGGGCTGATGGGGGTGCTAGCACTGGTAATGGGCAGATGGGGGGGCAACGAATGGTATGGGTTGATTAGGGAAGGCTAGGACTGGGAATGGACTTATCAAGGGGGGGTAGGATGGTAAGGGACTGATGGAGGTCTAGCATTGGAAATGAGCTGATCAGTGAGGTTAGGACTGGAAATGGGCTGATTAGGGGAGCCTAGCACTGGTAATGGGGTTGAGGGGGGGACTAGCACTGGAAATGAGCTGATGGGGGGTAGGACTGGTATTGGGCTGATTAGGGGGGGTAGGACTGGTAATGGGGTTGAGGGGGATTAGCACTAGAAGTGAGCTGATTAGGGGGCTTTGACTGGGAATGGGCTGATTGTGGGGAGGGAGGATAGAGCTGCTGACCCTGGAAGAAAACTGGGGGCTAAGGCTACAAGTGGGCTGATACAAGGGGATGGGAGCATGGAACTGAAAGGGAGTGGATCTGAGAGGGGCTGCCATGGTATTTGTACTAGAAGGGACTGATCAGTGGGGAAGGAGGGGGACTGGAAGGGAATGGACACCAGTGGCAGTCATGGGAATGCAAGTTGACATTGGAAGGTACTGGGAGTGAGGACTGGAAAGGGGCTGATACTGGGGAGGGTTACTGGGACTGGAAATAGGCTGATGGAAAGAAGTGAAGAAAACAAAAGAGATAAGAACTGGCAGATGGACCATAGACCACAGAAAGAGAGCTAAGAGAAGACAGGAAAGCAGAAGCCTCAGATCGGGACCAGCATGATCAGAGAATAAATTGGTCAGACAACAAAGGTAGAAAAAATAATTTTATTTCATATTAGTGATTTGACTACAAAATCATCATAATTTTGAAATCAAATATTGTTACTTGTTGTTTTGATTATTTAAATAAGTATTTTATAAATAAAAACATATTGCAAAGGCCTATAATATATTAATAATTCAACAAATGATTACAGCGACAATGCGTTAACGGTAAAGGAAGAGAGACGCATTTGATTTTATCATTGGGGGTCACCACAAGTTGACCAACGGTAAAAGGGGTCACGGTACAAAAAAGGTTGAGAACCACTGCTCTAAAGCTTAGCGCTCCTGAGTCTGTCCTTACCTTTTTAGCAGATACAAGGGTTTCCATACCTTTTCTCCTCTACATGGACTGATTCTAACCCCAGTCCAGTTGGGTCAGACTAAATTTTTTCTCTTGGTCCTACATTTATACTATTTTTGGACCAAAGCAGCTTAAGCTTTCCTTAATAGTACCTTCTGCGTCTCCGCTGAAGCTCTACCTCTTATACTACCCCAGTTTTCCTCTGGGGCTATTTTTTTCTCACCCTAAAGGGTTTTGACCTCCCCTTGTTTTTTGTTCTACTTTATTACCTCTACTTCTCAGTGAGGTACCCCTTGAGCACATTCACTGGCTCTTCTATCAGATCCATATGTAGCTTAGTGCACTTGTGCAATGCCAACAAGGGAGGCCCAGATTACAATATCTTATTACTAAATGCCCTCAATACAGGGTCTTCCCCTTTTGAAGCCCTGTTCTAGCCAGCTGTTCCACAGCTCTTTTCTGTATTCAACTCCTACCCTCCATCCCCAGGATGCCTGAGGTCCTGATGAATAGCATGGCTCATTCTAGACTTACAACATGCTAGGACTCCCTCCGGGCATCTGAGCTTGGGAGTCCCCATATGTGAAGACTCATTCCTGCTTGTTCCTGGAGATAGCACAGTTACTTACCTGTAACAGGTGATCTCTGGGAACAGCAGGAATAAGTCTTCACAACCCACCCACCTCCCCTAGGAGTTGCATTTCTCGTTCTCTATGTTTCCCTTCCTTGCTCTCTCTCTCTCTTTGTCTCAGCTTTATAACTTAACTGAGGAGAGGCAGTTGGGAAGGCGGGAAGGCAGCGCGCAGGCGTGTTGGGATGCTTCCAAAAGCTTTCTGATTGGACGCTGGGAAGCGTTCCCGTGCGGACTCCGTCGGTACCGACGTACCCATATGTGAAGACTTATTCCTGCTGTTCCCAGAGATCACCTGTTACAGGTAAGTAACTGTGCTTTATCACTATTTGTATAGATTTATCAGGTGTATGTAGCACTTTACAGAGATGTTTATAAAAGACACTCCCTGCTCCATAGAGTTTACTTCAATGAAGTAGAGGTGAAATTCTCTAAGACGTACCAGACAGGTTTCTGGGGTATTTGATTAGCTCCCACTCTGAGGACAGAAGAACCTCAAAGCACTCCCAGGGAGAGGGTATGGGCTTCTTGCTGAAGGGGTGCAATTAACCAGGTGCTCCTTAATGAACCCCTGGAGGCAGTCCAAAAGAAAAGGAATCTCTCCTGGCCAGATTATGCCTACAATTTGAAAGCCCCCCCCACCACTCTTTGCCTCCCTTTTCCTTGTGTCTTTCCCATTCTTTCTCTGTCCCCTCCTTATCTTATGTTACTATCTACAAAGGAGACAGCTGAGGGGAGATATGATAGAGGTCTATTAAATAATGAGTGGAGTGGAACGGGTAAACATAGAAAGACTAGAGGAAATGCAATGAAGCTACAATGTAACCCATTTAAGACTAATCTGAGAAAATATTTTTTTTCACTCAGCACCTAATGAAACTCTTGAATTTGTTGCCAGAGGATGTAGTAAAAGCTCTTAGTGTACCTGGGTTTAAAGAAAGCTTGTCAAGTTCCTGGAGGAAAAGTCCATAGACCGTCATTAAAGTGGATTTGCGAAATCCACTGCTTACCCTGGTTGATAAGCAGCATGGACTCTGTCTACCTCTTGGGAACTGACAGCTATGTGTGACCTGGACTAGATACTTGGACACAGATTACTGGACTTGATGGAATTTGACCCAGTATAGCACATCTTGGACTACAGGAGTAGCTTAGTGGTTAGTGCAACAGCCTAGCACCCAGGAGATCTGGGTTCATTTCCCACTGGCACTCTTTGTGACCTTGGGCAAGTCACTTTATTCTTCATTGCCTCAGAAGAAAAGGCTTGGCAGTCTACTGCCAAGAAAATCCAGCGACTGCTGGGTCGTCAGACGTCAGTATTGACTTGACAGCACTTAACCAAAACATCTTACTTTCCCACTTTCTGTCCCTTTCTCCTTCCTCTTTCACGATGCACTCTCCCTGTCTCTGTCCCTTTTTCCTTTCCTTTTCTTTCCTGTTTCATGCCATGTTTTTCTCCGCCTCCGTGTTCCTCGCTTCCCCTTTTCTATTAATCTGTGTCTCATTGATTCTCTTTCTTATTTTTCTGGGAGGGAGTTTTATTTTTCCCCCAGAACAGCTAAATAGGAAACTGTTGTTCAACCTGTCAAACAACACTAAAACAAGAGGGCACTCTATTCAACTAATAGCCAACAGATTGAAAACAAATTGTGGAATATTTTTTTTTACGCAGCACATAATTCAGCTGTGGAATCTGATGCCGGAGAATGTGCTTAAGGTGACAAAAATAGCAGGATTCAAAAGAGGTTTGCATAAGATCCTGGAGGAACAGTCCATAAAAAACTATTAGCCAGGTAGACTTGGGAGAGCCACTGCTCATCCCTGGAAATAGTTATGAGAAAGAGATAATTTTGCAATCTGCCGAGTTGCTTGAGACCCAGACTGGCCACTCTCAGAGACAGGATGCCAGACTTGATGGATCTTGGTCTGACTCAGCACAGTTCTTCTTATATTCTAGTCCCATAGGTGCTCCTTGTGGCCTTGGGCAAGCCACTTAACCCTCCATTGCCTCAGGTACAAAAACAGATTGTGAGCCCTTCAGGGACAAGACAAAAATATATATACAGTATCTGAACGTATACCGCTTTGACTGGTATAAATAAATAAATTCTCTGCTTGCTTGCTTTTGACACTGATCTTCTTTTGTTTTCTTTTTCAGTTAAAAGCTTTATTTTCCTTCCTGTCCTTTATTTATTTATTTGGGTTTATATACCACTTTTCTCTGGGTCAAAGCAGTGTACAAAGAACAAAGGTTCCATTGAACTTGTTGGTGCTTACATAGATGGAGAATATTTGACTTATTTACATGGAAGCAGTTGTTACTTACATGGGACATATGTTTCTGGAGGGAGGGAGGGTTATGTTGAGCAGCCAAAGTGTTCAATGAAGAGGTGCGTCTTTAGTCATTTCTGGAAGGTGAGGAGGTCGACTGTGGATCTGATTTTGGGTCAGGAGCATGTTCCGTATAGAGGGTGCGTACAGATTGAAGGAGTGGATGCAGGCTTGGTGGTTGTTCTTGCATAGGGGATGATAAGTGTGTTTTTCGTGGATTGTCTTGTAACTCTGCTGGGTTTGAATTCTTGGAGTAGCGTGTGAAGGTGGGATGTATCTTGAATGTGGCTGGCTTTGTACGTGAGAAGGAAGGTTTTGTATTTGATGTGGCTTTCCAGGGGGAGCCAGTGGAGCTGTTTCAGGATGGACGAGATGTGGTCATATTTTGCAGCTCCTTGGATGAGGCAGACTGTTGTGTGGAGGGCTGTGCACAGAGGGAGGAGTGAGGAATGAGGTAGACCTTGTAGATGGAGCTGCAGTAGTCGAGGTGGGTGAGAATCATCATCTGTAGTGCTAAGTGGAAGTCTTGTGTATCAAGGAGGGAGCATAGTCGCTGTAGGGTTCTTGCTTTGTAGCAGATCGCTTTGGCAGTTTTGTTTATTTGTGGTTTGAGGGAAGAGTGTTTGGTCTAGGATGAGGCCAAGGTATTTTATTTGGGGTTGTACTTTTATTTGGGTGCTATTTAGTGTAAAATGGGTTGGGGAGTGTGAAGGAGTCGTCCATTGTTATGAATAAGGCTTGTTTCCTTATCGGTCATCCAGTTTAGTCCATACTTCTGGGTAGTGCACCTCCTCCTGCAGCCTGGCGACTGGGCATGTCCAAAAACGTGACATCACTGCATGTAGCTCCTCACCTCTCCCAGGAGACCCCAGTGTGTCCAGTCTCCAGGCAGCAGGAGGACGTGTGAGCCTAGTGCTGGGCTTACTTTAGGGCTAGGTTAAGGAGCATTAGTTTAGAAACTTAGGGGTTTTCATTTCTTTTCAGGCTATTTCTGTTTTTGGTTTATTTGGGGGCCTGTTGCTTTAAAAAAAAAAAAGAGACGGGGTGAGCATTCTTCTGCTGGTCCCTGCTGAGGGCTCATTTCTGGGGCTTGGTGGGCTCTCGGCGTTAATTCGATCTCTCCACCCTTGCTGGTTCGGGGGAGAGTTCGACAGTAGCACGCAGGTCTCTATTGGATCTGTTCCGGACACTCTCCCCGCTCCGGCTGACACGGTGGGCTGTCAGTCCGGCCGGGAGTGCAGCAGTTGGCCCGGAGGCAGCGGGGCCACGAGCACGGCGATTTCGCGGGCTCGGTCCTGGCACAAGAGGGGGCCTTAAGGTAAGCAGGGGACCTGGCAGGCAGCAGCAGCGGCTGATTTTTTTTTTGCAGTCTCAGGAGAGCTTCGAGCAGCTTTGGCGCCATTTTCCATCTCTCTCGCTCTCTCCTTCTCTCCCAGTGGCGGCCATTTTGGCCGCGTGAAAGCCGCGTGCTGGCAGTTTGTCAGTCTGAGACGTGCAAAACGAATCATAAAATTGATTTTTTCGCCCGGATCGGGTCAGCTAGCTCCCGGTTTGTTGTTTTCTTATTATTTATTTTCTTTGCTGTTGGTTCCTTCGTTTTGGGGTGCGCAGCGTTAGTGCGATTCATTTTGTTTAGGAGCTGAGCTCTGCTCTCTGTTACTTCAAAGAGAAAGTTTTTGGGGCTGGGAGTTGTTTTCTTTGGCCCCGTCCTGATCTAAAAAAAAAAAAAAAAAGAGGAGAAGGAATAGATAAATACATAAATAAAGGGGGTGAAACAGCTTTGATAGCTATTTTTTGTTTTTTCACCGTGTACTCTTTTTATGGCGGTTTGCCTTCAGTGCGTAGTGTGTGGCAGCCACAGGGGGGCGCTCACTGAGTCCGGAATCTGACAGGGGTGCACGGCAGTATCCGTAGAACAGCAGATGGAGGTTCAGGCTGCAGAGGTTCAAGCGGTGGCGCCTGTGGCGGATGGAAGCCCTCCGTCTGCGTCCCAGCAGACACCCTTACAGGGCTCCCAGGAGGTGCAAGGTCTGTCTCCCCTGTCGGGGGGAATAGAGCAACCATTGGGTGTTTTTTCTCCAGATTTTGTTCTACTTATGCATGAGCCATTTTGCATGCGTCGGCTGGGTAGAGTGCCGGATGTCTCGGCAGTGCCCATGCCGTCCTCCCAGGCTTCGGCAGCGGAGGGGGGCAGCGACTGCCTCCGGCCGCCTATGAGAGTTCGGGTTCGGGATCTTTCCCCACCGGAAAACTAGTGGAAAGACTCTGAGGACCGTGAATCGGAGTTGGAAGCTGGTGTAGAGGAGCTGGAGGAGGGGGAGATTCCCAAACCAGAAGATCAGGCAAGGATTATTAGGTTGTTCCGGAGAGAGGAATTGGTGCCGCTTATAACAGAGTCTGCGGACGCTGAAGTTAGCGGCCGAGCAGCCGGCGGCAGACGAAGGTGAAGAAGACCCAATTATTCAGGCGGTGAGGCAATCTCAGGTAGTCTTTCCTGTACATCGGGTCGTGGACCGAATGATTCAGGAGGAATGGGATTTGCCTGAGGCAGGTCTCAAAGCCATTAGGACCATGTATAGGTTGTATCCTTTGGCAGATAAGGACAAGGAAAGGTTCCGCTCTCTGAAGGTTGATGCGGCGGTTTCGGCTGTAACGAAAAAGACCACCATTCCGGTAGAAGGTAGCGCGGCTCTGAAGGATGCACAGGATATGAAGGTGGATGGTTTGTTGAAGCAGTCCTTTTGGTGCAGATGTGCTGTCACTGCAAGCTTTCATCTGCGGGGCTTGGGTGGCTTGGGCTTGTCTGAGATGGTCTCAGAGTTTGCGCAGGGTCGTGCAGCTAGAGCCCGAGGGACTACGTGAGTTAGACCGGCTAGAGTCCGGGGCGGCCTACTTGTCAGATGTTCATTATGATTTAATCAGAGCCTTAGCTAATAGTATTCTAGGCTATGCAACTCTGTTATTGCACCTTCTCATTCACATATGCTGTCGTTTTCAGACTATATCGCAGATCTCAGGAATATACAAGTCTCAGACTTCTCATGGCATTGGCTATATCAGACATCGTCCTTAGCCGCAGCGCCCTTTGCATCAGAGATCTGCGATATAGTCTGAAAACGACAGCATATGTGAATGAGAAGGTGCAATAACAGAGTTGCATAGCCTAGAAAATTGTTGGAGGGAAAAATATACTTTTTCTTCATTAGAAGCTACCCTCTGTGAGTAGACAACTATCTGGAGTGATTTAGCTAATAGTATGGCATCTTTAGTGG
Organism: Ichthyophis bannanicus; assembly: GCA_033557465.1. Taxonomy (NCBI): domain Eukaryota; kingdom Metazoa; phylum Chordata; class Amphibia; order Gymnophiona; family Ichthyophiidae; genus Ichthyophis; species Ichthyophis bannanicus. The sequence goes on from CM066048.1 coordinate 26,841,553, forward strand.
CTGCTCATACATCCATTTGGTTGATGAATTGGGCAGCAGATGGTTCTTCTAAGGCGCGGCTCGGCAAGTTGCCCTTTAGGGGGTCCTTATTGTTTGGCGAGGACCTTGATAAATTAGTGAAGGATTTGGGGGAGTCTAAAGGTGGTAGGCTCCCGGAAGATAAGCCTAAGCAGGGTAGATCCTCGCAGGCCTTTTGGGGATAGTCCCATGATTTCAGGAGGTTTTGTTTGTCCCGGTTGGGGGGCTTCCAACGGGGACGGTTTGCAGCAAGAGCGCAAGGGTTTCAGGGGTTTCGAGGAGTCGGCAGAGGGTTTGCAGCGTCCTCCTCGGCTCCCGTTAGAAAGTCCCAATGAAGTGCAGCGGGCCCTGGTCGGAAGTCAGCCAATAGGCGGGAGACTTTGAGCTTTTCTTCCGGCCTGGGCCCAAATAACGACAGACCAGTGGGTCTTGGAGATAATTCGGGACAGCTATGCCTTGGAGTTCACCCGGCCTGTACGGGATTCCTTCGTCCTCTCTCCTTGCAGAGGTCGAGGGAAATCTGTGGTGATTCATCGGACGCTGGACCGCTTATTACAGTTGGAGGCTGTGGGGCCTGTGCCCGCAAGGGTCGATACTCAATCTATTTCATAGTTCCAAAAAAGGATGGTTCCGGGCGTCCCATCTTGGACCTAAAAGGCGTAAATCGCTGCCTTCGAGTACCGCATTTCCGGATGGAGACCTTGAGGTCTGTCATTGTCGCAGTGTGGCAAGGGGAGTTCTTGACGTCTCTCAATCTGACGGAGGCCTATCTTCATATTCCGATCAGGGAAGCTCACCGCAGATACCTTCGCTTTGCTCTGCCGTGGGGGCATTACCAGTTTCAGGCTTTGCCCTTTGGTCTTGCGACAGCGCCGCACACCTTTACCTAGATAATGGTGGTGGTGGCGGCGGCGTTGCACAAAGAAGGAATCCTGGTTCACCCTTATCTGGACAATTGGTTGATTTGGACAAAGTCCAAAGCCGAGAGCATTCAGGTGACGGGAAAGGTGGTGAGCTTCCTACAGAGTCTCGGCTGGGTGGTCAATATGGCAAAGAGTCGCCTAGTACCGACACAGGATCTGGAATATCTGGGGGTACGGTTCGACACTCGTGTAGGGAGAGTGTTTCTGCCGTTGAGTCGAGTTCGGAGGTTACAGGACTTGCTTCGTCAATTCCTGTCGTCTCCGGCTCCCTCGGCTTGGAGTTACCTACAAGTTTTGGGAACTATGGTGGCATCGTTAGAGACCGTACCCTGGGCCAGGTTTCATATGCGCCCGTTGCAGAGAGTGTTGCTTCGTCGCTGGTCCCATCAGGAGGACTCACTAAATGCGAAGCTTCCTTGTCCGGCCAGGGTCAGGAGTGCGCTTTGGTGGTGGCTGCTTCCAGGGACTCTGCTCTCAGGGATGAGCCTGGAACAACCGGAGTGGCTGCCGCTGTTCACAGACGCCAGTCTCGCGGGCTGGGGGGCTCATTGTGGGGAGCTCTTCGCACAGGGACTGTGGTCAGCGCGGGAGGACACGTGGTCGATCAACAGGCTAGAGCTTCGGGCAGTGGCTCTGGCGTTGCAGGCATTCGAGTCTACTGTGACGGGAAGAGCAGTACGAGTGCTGTCTGACAACTCTGCGACAGTGGCTTACATCAATCATCAGGGCGGCATCGGCAGTCTAGCCATGAAGGCAGAAGCCGAAGAGCTCTTTCCGTGGGTGGAGGCTCGCCTGTTAGCACTGTCAGCGGCACACATTGCAGGGAAGGACAATGTGACGGCAGACTTCCTCAGCAGAGTAAAAGTGGATGCCGGGGAGTGGGAGTTGCATCCCGAGATCTTTGCGCAGATAGTCCAAAGGTGGGGGTCGCCGATTATGGATCTCATAGCAACGTTCCAGTCCGCGAAGGTAAGCTGTTATCTCCAGGAACAAGCAGGAATGAGTCTTCACATATGGGTATCATCGGTACCGATGGAACCTGCGCGGGAACGCTCCCCAGCGTCCAATCAGAAAGCTTTTGGGAGCATCCCACAGCGCCTGCGTGCTGCCTTCCCGCCTTTCCCAACTGCCTCTCTCCAGTTCTTCTTTTTCCGCGGAGCCAGCAGGTCGTGTTCCTGTCACCGCAGAAGAATTTCTTTATTTCTTTTGTATCGCGTCTGCCTTCTTCGATGCTCTACCAGTACCGCCGGTCTTTCTTTTCTTCTTTTACAATTTTCTTTTTTTCCTCAACATGGAAAAGCCTGCCTCAGGGTTTAAGAAGTGCAGAAAATGTGGCGGTACGATTTCCGTCACCGACACCCATGACTGGTGTCTAAAATGTTTAGGTCCTGACCATTCCATCACAGATTGTATGTCCTGTACTATGATGTCTAAAAGAGGTCGGCAGAACCGAGCAGCCAAGCTCAGTACCCTGTTTCCCTCTGATGCGGCTTCACTGGCATCGACGTCTTCCAGGGCTTCTTCTTCCTCCCATGGATCTCAGGTAACTAAACATAAATCCAGCCGGTCCTTGAAGGGTAGATCTCCCTCTAAGCATCGAGATGTCTCTGGCGTTGCCCTCGAGGATTCTGCACCGGCAAAATTACCCCGGCGGGAGGCTTCGGCCTCCAAAGCATCATCATTGGGGTTCCAGGATGATCTTGATGGCTTGGCCTCGACAGATCACCTGGTGCCATGCTCTGGGGTACCGGTGGCTTCCACCTGTACCGACTTCCAAGCATTGGCGGCGTCGATGGACCAGAGGATTCTGTCCATGGAACGCAGTCTGGCGGCTTTCCTTGTGGCATCGACGCCCCAGGTACCGCAACAGACTACTCCACCGGTACCGGCTCTAGCACCGCCATCGGTACCGATCCCGGTACCGGTGGCATCGACATCGGCATCGGTGTCTGCTATGCCGGTACTCTGTCCTCTGCGGCCCTCCGGTACCAATACCCCGGTACCGGTTATTCCCGATACCGATCCTTGTCGGTAAGGGTATCAGGCTTTACAGGAGCATCTGGACAGATGATACTTCGATTCCTCTGAAGAGTCTGAGGATTCTGACGCGTCTGTCGATGCAGCGATACTTATTCCACAGGAGGAGTCCTCTCCTAAGCGAAGGATGTCTCCTCCAGAAGACTTGTCTTTTCAAGACTTCATCAGGGAGGTGGCTCGGGGCTTATCCATCACGGTGGCCCCTGAGACAGAACCCAGAGCCAAGGAGTTAGATATTTTACAATATCCTAAAACTCCTAAGGAGGCAGCTACCTTGCCTGTTCATGAGATTTTGTATGATTTCATGTTGAGGATGTGGGAAACACCTCTTACCATCTCTCCTCATTCTCGCAGGTTAGATACCATGTATCGTGTCCCTCCTTGTCCTGGTTTCCATAAAACTCAGCTTCCTCACCACTCTATTGTGGTTGAGTCTGCTATGAGAAAGATTAGAAGTGCTAAGAGACATGCCTCTAATCCTTCAGGACGTGAATGTAGAACCCTGGATGCTTTTGGACGTAGAGTCTTCCAAGCTTCCATGCTTGCTGCAAGGATTAATTCCTATGGTCTTTACATGGGAATGTTCCTAAAAGAGGTCACTGATCATTTGCAAACTTTAAGTCCTTTCATTTCTGAGGATAAGAAACAGGACTTTCTCACTTGGCTCAAACATGCCCAAGATATCTCCAAATTCTCCAACCGTGCAGCTTTTGACTCTTTTGAATGTGTAAGCAGAGCCTCGGCTATCGCCATAGGTGCACGTAGAATTGCTTGGCTTCAAGCATCTGATTTGGAGATCTGGGTCCAAGATGAATTGGGAAATATCCCTTGTACCGGTGAAAACCTGTTTGGTAAAGATTGGCAAGCAAAGGCCAATCAGATGGATGCTGAAAATTCCGCCTTGGATAGACTATCCAAGTCTACTGCTGCTCCTGTTAAGAAAAGGTTGTTCAAAAAAGCACCTTTTTCTAAAAAAGGAAGATTTTATCCTGCTTATAGTCAGCGGGCATCTTCTGCAGCTCAGTTCGCTACCAAGCGTCAGCAACCATCCAAACAGAGCAAAGCAAAGGCTGCTAGGCCTCCACAGGCCCAGCATCCTCAGCCTCCTCAGGGCCTTTGACTTTCCGCTAGAGAACTTAGCCTTCCTGGCTCTGGAAGGACCAGAGCCCCCCACCATTCCAGGAAGGTTATGTCATTTTGCTCGCAGGTGGGGACAAATTACAGCAGAGCATTGGACACTTTCCATCATAAAGGAGGGGTACAAACTTCATTTTTCAAGCTTGCCCCCTCATACAAGAGTGAACCAGTTCAATTCTCCGACCTCCCTCCTCAACCTGTTGGGTCAGGAGATTGCCACCCTTCTTGCCCAAGGGGCAATAGAAGAAGTGCCTCTTCATCAACAGGGCACAGGGTTCTACTCCCCCTATTTTCTTATTCCAAAGAAAACAGGGGGCTACAGACCCATTTTAGACCTCAGAGAATTGAACAAATTCCTAGTCAAGGAAAAATTCAAAATGATTTCTCTGGGAACTCTGCTGCCATACCTTCAGAGTCAGGATTGGCTTTGTTCTCTACATCCATGTTCTCATCCATCCAACTCACAGAAGGTTCCTTTGGTTCCTTTTTCAAGAAAAGCACTATCAATACAGAGTGCTTCCTTTCGGTCTGGCCTCTGCACCAAGGGTGTTCATGAAATACATGGCAGTGGTAGCTGCATTTCTGCGCACTCTGGGAATATTCGTCTTCCCTTATTTGGACGACTGGCTCATTTGAACTCCCACTCAGTCAGAGGCCAAAAATTCTCTATCCTGCACAATGTGTATCCTTCAGTATTTAGGGCTGGTAATAAACATCCCAAAATCCAATCTAACCCCTACTCAGTCCCTGGAGTTTATAGGGGCGTTGCTGGATACCACAAGGGCAAGAGCCTATCTCCCCCAGGCCCGTTGCCTTCGCTTGGTGCAGTTAGCTTCTCAAGCAGAGTTAAAGCCCCATTTGTCTGCTCGAGAAATGTTACAGTTACTAGGCCACATGGCATCCACCGTGCATGTGGTACCATATGCTCGCCTTCACATGAGGGCAGCTCAGTGGACTTTATCCACCCAATGGACCCAGGCATTAGTCTGCCTGTCAGACAAAATAGCAAACACAAGTTGCCTCATTTTGTCCCTCCAGTGGTGGAAGTCCCCTCAAAACCTGTTGCTGGGGTCCCCCTTTCAGCAGTCTCTATCCCAAGCAACTCTCACAACAGATGCTTCTCCAATGGGTTGGGGAGCTCATCTGCAAGACCTCTCCACCCAGGGCATCTGGTCTCCACAGGAGAGTGGTCTACATATCAGTCTCTTGGAGCTCAGAGCAATCTTCCTTGCTCTACGTGTGTTCCACACCCTGCTCAGCTACAAGTCAATCCTTATCCACACGGACAATCAGGTAGCCATGTTCTACGTGAACAAGCAAGGCGGAACAGGCTCTCTGTCGCTCTGCAACGAAGCTTTGCGACTGTGGGCCCTCGCCAGAAAGCATCAGATTCATCTTCTGGCAGTTTATCTTCCAGGCGTTCAAAACTCTTGGGCAGACAGGCTCAGTCGAGTTCTGCTTCCACACGAGTGGTCCCTGAATGTGGACCAGGTGGCCAGGATTTTTCAAATTTGGGGAACCCCGGACATAGACCTCTTTGCAAGTCCGTGGAATGCCAAACTTCCCCGGATCTGTTCCAGGACTCCGGCTCAGGGGGCTCAAGCCAGGGATGCTTTCCTCCTTTATTGGGGTCAAGACTTCCTGTATGCCTTTCCACCCATTCCCCTAATTTCCAAAAAACTATTCAAGCTTCAGAAAGACAGAGGTCGCATGATCCTCATAGCACCCCATTGGCCACGCCAAGTGTGGTACCCTCTGCTTCTACAACTCTCTCAAGCTCCCTCCCTGCAGTTAGGGTCTGCTCCAGATCTCCTATCTCAGGAGGACGGAACATTATGGCATCCCATTCCCCAGTCTCTGCATCTCAGGGCTTGGTTGCTGAAGGCCTAGATTTCCAAAATCTTGATCTTTCTCAGCAGGTGAAAGATATTCTTCATGCTTCCAGAAAGCCTTCCACTAGACGTTCTTATGCTTTTAAGTGGAAAAGGTTTACAATTTGGTGCTTGGAAAAGGGGCTTAACCCCCTTGTGATACCTCAGGAATCTTTACTAGAGTATCTTCTTCATTTATCTAATGCAGGCCTTAAGACAAATTCAGTAAGAGTCCATTTGAGTGCTATTGCAGCTTCCCTTAAGCCTCTCAATGGACAGCCTATTTCCTCTCATCCTCTTATAGCAAGATTCATGAGAGGCCTTCTTTTAACTAAGCCTCCCATTAAACCACCACCGGTGGCATGGGACTTAAACCTGGTTCTTGGGCAGCTCATGAAGCCACCTTTTGAACCGTTAGTTACCACTTCCTTGAAATTTCTTTCTTGGAAGGTTGTCTTTCTCATTGCAATCACCTCAGCACGCCGCATTAGTGAGTTGCAAGCACTGGTAGCTAATCCACCTTATACTAGGTTCCATCATGACAAGGTAGTCCTTGCCTAAAGTGATCTCACCCTTTCATCTGAACCAAGAGGTATATATCTACCTGTCTTTTTTCCAGGACCTCATGCATTAAGTACAGAGAGGAATCTTCATACCTTGGATTGTAAAAGAGCTCTAGCCTTCTACTTACAAAGAACACAGCAACATAGAAAGTCCTCTCAACTCTTTGTTGCTTTTGATTCTTCTCATTTGGGACTTCCAGTTTCCAAAAGAACACTGTCCAACTGGATTGCTCGGTGTATTTCTTTCACCTATCAGAGTAAGAACCTTTCTCTGGAGGGCCATGTCACAGCTCACAATGTGAGAGCCATGGCAACCTCAATGGCTCATCTACATTCTGTGTCTATCGGCGACATCTGTCGAGCAGCCACTTGGGCCTCGGTTCATACCTTCACAGCCCATTACTGTTTGGACAAGGACTCCCGCCGGGATGCCTTGTTTGGTCAGGCTGTTCTCAAACATCTGTTCCATACCTAGTCAACTCCTACCCACCGACCCTGGTTGGATGCCAGAGATCCATGGGGGGAACTGCAGCCTTTCTTAGGGACACACAGCTCTGGGGTCTCTCCCTGGCATCAAAAGCTAGGGAGTCTCCATATGTGAAGATTCATTCCTGCTTGTTCCTGGAGATAGCACAGTCACTTACTTGTAACAGGTGATCTCTGGGAACAGCAGGAATAAGTCTTCACAACCCACCCACCTCCCCTAGGAGTTGTATCTCTCTATCTATCTTTCCTTTCCCTCTCTCTCTCTTTGTCTCAGCTTTAAAACTCGAACTGGAGAGAGGCAGTTGGGAAAGGCGGGAAGGCAGCATGCAGGTGCAGTGGGATGCTCCCAAAAGCTTTCTGATTGGACGCTGGGGAGCGTTCCCGCACAGGCTTCATCGGTACTGACGATACCCATATGTGAAGACTTATTCCTGCTGTTCCCAGAGATCACCTGTTACAGGTAAGTGACTGTGCTTTTTCAGAAGGCGTCGGGAAAGGATGTCTGAAGGACTCGACGTGCTGATGCAACCTTGGCCGACGTTGGGTCTCTTCTATGTCTTTCCTCCGTGGGCACTAATCGGCAGAGTGGTGCAAAGAATCGAAGTGCATCGGGGGAATGTGTTGTTGGTGGCTCCCGATTGGCTGAGACGTCCATGGTATGCAGATTTTATCCGTCTCCTCAACGGGGATCCATGGAGGTTGCCGGCGTCGGAGGACCTCTTGCGACAAGGGCCGTTGCGGATGCCGCAAGTGGATCGATTCTCGCTTACGGTTTGGCCATTGAGCGGGCGAAGCTAATGAAGAGAGGTTATTCGGCAGCAGTGATAACCACTTTGCTTAAGGCACGGAAAAAGTCTACCTCCTTGGCGTATGTACGCATTTGGTGGATTTTTGAAGATTGGTGTTCCAGGGGTCAGATTCGAGCAGCAACGGCGTCGGTTCCGGTGGTCCTGTTTTTTGCAGGATGGTTTTGAGAAGGGCCTGGCGGCTAGTTCCTTAAAGGTTCAGTTGGTGGCCTTGGCGTGCTATAGGGGCAAGGTAAGCTGTGACCAACGTCCTGGGTGATTAACAGTCCTTGCTTGGATAGAAGGAGTCTTTCAAAATGGCCTTTTGACCTGCCACCTGGTGTTAACACCTATTGAAAAAGTTTCACAGGTCTCTTGCCCCCTAGGTAGAAGGCCTCTTTGTAAAGGTCTCTAGAATACTTTATTTGTTGCTCACAGAGTACTGACCCTGTTTTGCCTTTTATGCTAAGTTATATTATGATTTGATTTAAATTACAGCTTTTTGCTGTTGCTAGGCTCTGACTTATTATGAAAGTTAAACTACAAGCTCTCTGCTGGGTTCTAAATTTAACCAGAAAGCTCTCTTCTGTGTTTTAAATTTAAACTAAAAGTACTTTGCTGATACTAGGCCCCGAGTGACTATTAAATTTAAACGACAAGCTCTCTGCTGGGTTCCAAATTTAACCAGAAAGCTCTATTCTGTATTTTAAATTTAAACTAAAAGTACTTTGCTGATACTAGGCCCTGAGTGACTATTAAATTTAAACTACAAGCTCTCTGCTGGGTATGGAATGTAACCAGAAGTTCTCTTCTGTGTTTTAAATTTAAAGTTAAACTGCTGCTACTAGGCCCTGACTGATTTAACAAAAAACACAGGTTTCACAGATTAATTAGCTTTAATACAAAGAAGTCCTTTCAGAAAATTCCCAAAAGTATATACTCACAATTGCAGATCTCTCTCCAGAAGTAGCAATCCCTTTTTCTAGTCCTTCAAGACTCCAAAATGGTAAAGGGGATGGAAGGATACACCTATAAGGAAAGGCTTAAAAGGTTAGAGCTCTTCAACTTGGAAAAGAGAAGGGTGGGGGAGATATGATAGAAGTCTATAAATTAATCAATGGAGTGGAACGCGTTAACGTAGATCGGTTGTTTACGCAATCAAAAACTAGAAAGACTAGAGGCCATGGAATGAAGCTGCAATGTAACACATTTAAGACTAACAAGAATTTGTTACCGGAGGATGTAGTAAAAGCTGTTAGTGTAGCTAGGTTTAAAAAAGGTTTGGACAAGTTACTGGAGGAAAGGTCCATAAACCATTGTTAAAGAGGACCCGTGAAATCCACTGCTTACCCCAGGATGAGCATTGTGGAAGCTGTGGACTTTGGGTACTTGCCAGGTACTTGTGATCTGGATTGGCCACTGTTGGAAACAGGATACTGGGCTTGATGGACCTTGGTCTGATCCAGTATGGTATTTCTTATGTTCTTATCCACGATATAGATAGCAGCGCTGAATATCCAGATTATCTTTAAATGCTGTGACTGGCGTTTTTAAAAAAAAGTCAACAGTGTTTAAATATTGACTCAATTACTTATACTTTTATGCGTAGCATAAGGCCGGAGGTCAGTAACCTCTGCTCCTTTGGCTTAGCCCTGAACGACCTGATCCAATTTCTTTCCATAATGCCCAATGTTTTTCTTTCCTGGACTGTGTGGTTCTATATGGAGCTAGTGTTTTGTAAAGAAAGCTTTTTCCTGGGATGAGGTGCAGGGCTAAGAAGTGCGAGGCACCTCCATACTTTAACTGTTTTTTTTTATCACACAGTCTAAGATGGCAGATTTTATTTAAAGAGGAATTTCACCCTGGCCCGCTCAAGACGCTGATGAGGCGTAAAAGCTTTCCTGAGGGGAAACATAATGTTATGTTGTATCCATGTGCTATAAATCTGCAATAAAATGGCTATATTAAACCAAAAAGTAGCTGAAATAAAATGAGCACCAATCTGTCCTTCCTGTTTGCACAGCTTCCCATGTCTTCTGTGGCCACTACCTAGTCCTTCAGATCTGGAGTTGATCTGTGGCGTGTTGAGGAGACCTCTGTCTATTCACTGGCTCTGATGGGGAGCACAGGCAGCTAGGAGAACTTTTCTATTGGTCAGAGACAGAGTTGAGGAGCACAGATAGCTGGGAGAGCATTTTTATTGGTCAAGGACTGTGTCTGGGAGCACAGGCAGCTGGGAGAGCACTTTTATTGGTCAAGGACTGTGTCTGGGAGCACAGGCAGCTGGGAGAGCACTTTTATTGGTCAGACTGTGTCTGGGAGCACAGGTAGCTGGGAGAGCTCTTATATTGACAGAAAACACCCCTATATTCATCATTATTGTATACTGGAGAAAAAAATTGAACTCCATGTCTTGTTTGCTTTGCCAGGACATGAAACCAGAATTCTTGTGGGTATTTGTCTTTTGGTTTGCTTAAACAATCTCTCACAAAGCTAGTTACAGGCAGCAGAAGTATTAGGAGATAGCCTTTTTCAATGTTTTCTTTTTCTGCAAAAATAAGTGTTCTCAGAGTCTGCATAACCATTCTGCTTAATGTAGCGAGGCACTGCTGTGCTCATGTTTGCAAGAATGTGAACTGGCACCATCTAAAACTGCATGCCAGAGTCTATGACTAAGTATCGCCTGGGGGAGCAGTGACCATGCTAGAAAGATACCATTTATTCTAAATAAATATTTAAAACTAGTATTTTATGACTGGTCAGATGGCTTAGCGACAGTGCTGAGACCCAGATTCAATTTCTGGGCCAGCTGGGGCTGGAGATACTGGGGAGATGGGGCTCACTGTCCCAGGTAAGGTAGGAGGGCGCTTGAGTCATTGTTCAGTGGTGGCATCTACTGGTTGGACTCAAGGTGTAACTGTATCAGGCTCCAGAGAAAGCCACAGTCCATGGATCGCAGCTGAGAACCATCACTGCCCCGTCTAAGCACAGATGAGAGGCAAATGTAAAAAAGGGAAAAATCCCCAGATAGAGTTGATGCCCAACAGACCGATTCTGATTGAGCTGGAAGCCCCAAAACTTATATTTTACAAAAAAGGAAAGAGACTGAGGAATAAGAGCAATAAAACAAGGCATAGGGGTCGGAAGGGGGTGGGCCACACAGGCCCTGGCCTTACCAAAAATTGCCGCATGGTAGGCAGCAGGCTTCCCACAGGGATCCCATCCTCCAAGGGCAGAAGATGACTCTTCCTGTCTGCCCAAAGAAGATTGGATCCCCGTAGGCAGGACAGGAAGGGTCCTTGCTGCGATTGCAGCTTCTCTTCTGCCCGTGGGAGATGAGATTCCCATGAGCATCCTGCTGTCTGCCAGCTGCGATCATGGCAAAGACTCTTCCTGTTCTGTCCACGGGCAGAACAGGTAAGGTCTCTGCCCATGGGATGGAGTTAGGGCGGAGCTTGGGCCTCCTCCAAAGAAAAAGGCCTTCTGCTGCCCCTGAAACAGGGGCTTGAATCCAGAAAAAGTAAACATGATAGCTGATGGGGTTGATACTATCTAAAGAAAGTAAGTAAGTGTGTGCTGTCAAATCAGTGATGACTCCTTGTTCCTGGAAACCCAGCCCCTGGGTTTTCATGGCAAGGTCTGATGGAAGTAGGTTGCCAGGCCTTTCTTCTGCACCTGGTATTCCAAGGTGGTCTCCCAACCAAGTACTAGACAGGTTCAACCCAACTTAGCTTCTGAGATCAGACTCATTCAGATCACTGAAGTGATGCTGTTTAGATTGCTCCAAATACAAACTTAGCATGTTTCCAGGTTCTAGTGCTTCAAGTCTGATGTAATTTCTTGGTCTTCTTTCGTGGATCTATTCTTTATTAAAATATTTTTGTATGTTTCTGGAACAAAAGGTGCGCACTTTTTAATTACAACTGTCCAGAAATATTACTTTCCTGCCTGTGTCGTGTTCATGATTTATATGACACTGCAATGCTTGTACTAGGTGGAGAGAGTGGTTGGATCTGATGATGATCAGTACAGCAGCGCCTTGAACTTAGTTAAATCCTTTAGCTTAGTAAGAGGAGCTCTGAACACTGTATAGACTCTAGAATACTCTCAGGGCTAAAATAAAACTCTGCACGGAGCACACTGTGTTAATTGATATTCTTTAGCAATTGGCTGGATGAATTCTGTTCATATTTAATTAATATCCTTTACTTTCACAACGTGCAACATAAGTTGCAGTTGTGTGTTTGTAAGAAAGTTTTCTTCTTGACTTTAATGCTTATGATTTTTGCAGAAGGAGGGTATTTTTCAATCAAATAAGGGGATTTTATAGTTAAAAATTCCATTTCTCCCTTCTCCCTGGCTCTCTGCTTGTTCTTGTAAGAAATCAGGAAAATTTTAAATGCATTTCTTTTTTTTGTTCTTTAAAGATAAAAGTACCCTTTGAATGAAGAAAAAGCTATCAAAATTATCTCATAACGTGTCCAAAAATTAAAACTTGAAGAGCCTTTTCTCCTCGTTTTTTTCTCATTAAAGAGACAGAAGCTGTCTTTTGATCATGAATTCATAAATAAAATATTGAGTCAGCCCAATGAAAATGGAAAGGTATTGTTTTAGGCCTCGAAAACCCAAATTCACTTGCTGCAGAAGAATTGAGAGAGGGTGATAAAGCAAGAGCGAGAGAGGCCCTAGTGAAAAAGGGAGGAACAACATTGACTGTTCTTAGGCTTGTTGAAGAAGCTTTAGGAGACCTTTTTGGGTGAAATTTCAGGCCCGTCTCTAGTGTTACTGGGGTAAGAGAGCTAGCCCGAAAGGCAGGGACCTGGGACAGGAAGAAGGGAAGGATTCAGGATGGTGAAACCCTTACACCCATAATTTTACTCTTTAATGCTATAGGGGGGTGGAAAGGATCAGAAGGGAAGCTTGGAATATCTCCCCCACCTCCCTAAAAATAAAGTTGAGGCCACCTAGCAGGCCAGAAGCGAGCTCAGGGTACTATCACTCTTCTGTAGCACTACTAGACCTACACAGCACTATACAGATATACACAAGAGGCACACCCACTATAGAGAGGAAAAGAAATTATCTAGGGCCTCAGGACTTAACTGGGACCAACCAAAGCAAAAAGAAGAAAATCTCTGCAATACTCAAGAAGAATAAACTCTTTTGTTTCCAGAGGTACTGACATCCCAGGGAAAACATGGACGGGGTAGAAGGGTAATGTTGTTACAACTTCTCTCACCCCTTCTCTACTGGCTTCAAGAAAATGTGCAGGGAGAAGAATCGGGGTTTTTGAAAATATGTTTTCAAGGTTTCTTAATAAAAGAATCTGAGCTAGTGAGGTATGAGTGGAACGTCGGGGGTTAATTGTTAGGTCTCAGCGCTCTTCCAAGGGAACCCGGCAGGAAATTCCTAGAGTTCCAGGCCTGTGGGATCACTGCTTGCAGTAACCACAGAGAGAGAGAGAGAGAGGGAGGAAGAAAGAGGACTGAAAGGAGAGAAAAAGAAACCTGGAGGGAGGGAATAGCAGGAGGAAAAGACTTAGAGAGAGAGGGGAGGAAGGGAAGGAATTGGCAGGAGGGAACTACAGGGAAGAAGGGAGAGAGGGAACCAGTGAGAGAAAAAGAGACAATTAGAGAGAGGAGGGAAAGAGGGAGCCACAGAGAGAACTGACAAGAGGAGATGGAGCAAAAAGAGCTAAAGAGGAAGAGACAAAGGAAAGAAGATAAACAAGAAACAGATGGAAAAGCAGAAGCAGAGATGAATGGGTGAAAAGATGCTAGAAAATAGAGAGTAAGAGACGGCCAAAAAAATGGAGGGAGAGAGGAGGAGAGAGAACCATCAAATCGAGTTGGGAAAACGTGTAAAAACAGTCATAACAAATGTTCTTTAATCTGAGAGAAATAGAAATAAAGGTGAAGAGGGGGTTGGAAAATGGCAGGACTATAGCTGCGCTATCAGAGAATGCCACTTTCTGATCTTCTTGTCCTTTTCAACAAGGAGCTTTAAAAACAGAGAAAGCAGAGGGAGGGCCATTCAAAGACGGGTAGACTTTCGTCCTCCTCACTCTTCAAGGGTATTTTTTTTAAAGTCCTCTTTGCTTTCTGGACAAAATAATAATGACAGTTGAATCTTTATAAAGAGTACTGAGAAAGAATAAGTATCACCCAGGAGAACCCCATCCCTATCTGTGAGGCACCCTGGCACCCTCTCACATGTCAGAGGGTGGAGAGGTCCATGCATCACAGCCCTGCAATGCAAGACTTATCTTGTTGAGCGCTGCTATTTTTCATGTGCTTGGCTCATTGTCTGCTTTATATTTTTTCTTTCCCTGTCTTCCTTTCAAGGTGTGCAGTTCCAGCCCCTGCATTCCCCGGCGGCGGTCAGGTTTGCTGCTGGGGTGCAGCTGTTTCAGCATTCCTTATTGGGATCCTCCTAGAGGGAGACACTTAGCCATTCCTGGGCTTTTGAATCTGCGTGTCCAGAGTTCTGTGGTTCCAGTTCATCCATGTGAAACTGGCCACTGCAGTTACCAAAATGTATCAGGATGTGGTGGGGAGTCAGAGAACCTTAAATCTCCATCCAGGCATCGGGTCAGTTGGCAACAATGACAGCTGTTTGGCAAGATAAGTCACATGAACAAGAGCTCCCTTCCCCAAAGAACTTAGTCTGTGTTTGAAAACAATTTAAAAACCCTCTAAATTTTGCATGACTATGCCTAGTGAGGGACCAGGATAAAGATCGGCCCTGGCATTTACAACACATTGGCTCAGATGCAGGATATAAGCTGGCTGCAAGCCAATTCAACCAGCCTATTTGAACCATACTGACACCAGGCTTTTTTGCATTTTCCAGATTGCCAAACTGGGTCTGCCTATGCTCGATAACTTGATTGATCAATCAACATCCTATAGAAGCAGTTAAGCAAGGCTGGGGCCGAAAGGGTTAATCATGTATCATCAGCTGCCTGTCCTGTGCTGGGCACATAAATCCCAAATAATGATCCCTAAGCAGTGGCAATGTGCAGGAATGCGGGAGAGGTTGCAAGGGAATCTGATTCTTTTGGTTTGGCTGAAGTTATAGCTTGTGGTCCTCCCCTCACTCCGCCTCCCCCTCAACTCCAGCAAGCGCCCTGAGGATTTAATTATCTCCTGCTTGGGAAGAAAAAGTTTTGGTTAATTATTCCAGCATCCTCCCAAAAGGAATATAAAAGGAGATGGTTCATAGGTCAGGGGTCACTAGCAAGGTTGTGTGCTAGTGATCCCTGAAGCTAGTGACCCCTGAAAACTTGGCAGAAGTCCTACAGCAATTCAGGGCCGGGGCTGGTAGTGGTGGGGGGCTGGAATTGGAAGGTTAACAGGGAAGCTCCTTCAACCAAATGTCTTGAAATGGAACGCAGGTCTGAGAAACATGTTGCGCAAGGCTGTGATTCAGCTTGCTTGCTTCATTCTTCAAAATTTTAACATTAGGATTTTCTGTTTTTCAGTTTTGTTGACTTGAACTTGACTGCTGCTTCCTCTATTCCCTGTAGACTTTGGTTACCTGAATTTCTGCTTCTCATTTCCCGTACAGTTGTGTGAATGTACCTCACTCCTACCCTGAAGCACTCAGCTACTGCTTTACTGAGACCCGCACATACAGCTCTACCGATGTACCTCAGTCCTGCTCTCCAGGACCCCTGTTATTTCATTACTGAGACTCCACACACACAGCTTGCCAATGCATCTCAGGTCTGCCCTTAGGCACCCACCCCTTGCTATTCCAGTTGACACCTAAATATGACTCTTCCAGTGTGCCTCAGCCCTTCCCTGCAGTAGCCCCTGCTGTTCCAATGCTGAACTTCCCCCTGCTGCCCCTTCCCTCCCAGTGCACCTCAGACCCGTCTTCCAGCACTCCCTGCTGTCCTAGTCCTGAGACCCAAAGAGACCTCTTCCAGTACCCCTGCATCTCACTGTTTTCTTGTACCACCACCTATTGCTCTTGTCCTTATCGCCCACTCAGTCTTGCGAGGGTGCCAGGCGGTGATTCATTTTCACTTTATCTTAGCTGTCACTCAACCTGGAGCAGGCTTTCTTTAACAGACACTCTGGATTAGTTTGAACCTTCCTCAGAGCCCTGTAAAGCTCATTTATAACCAAATTCCTGTGGTGCAGTGTGGGCTGAGATTGGTTTCCATGAGGCCAGCAAGGATTTTGCCACTGTGGCAGACTTTGCTTATGAGCACAGGTCGACCAAGTTCACTTTCAAAAGATTTTTCCACATGGACTTTATCTTGGGATTTTACTAATTTTTTATGTGAATGCTATGCAGATGACACCAAAAGTGAACAAAGTAGATTGGGAAATCACAGTAGATAGAATTTTGGGGGATTGGGGGGGGCAGTATTGGCATTTATGATTTTATCTTGGCATCTGCTAGACCTATGGGAAAGGTTGAAGGGTCACACATTCACACCAAGTACACAGCACTAATGAGGACGTAACTTATGCAGGTGAAAACTTGCAGAGGGTGTCCTGTTTAAAAGGATTTTGACACATGCTCCAGGTTTATTTAGGGACAGAAGCCTAGGAAGGTTCTGGATGTGAGACTGGGGAAATGCTTGCATAGGGTTCCTGACATCACTGGAAGGGAGTTTGGTCTAGTGGCTTCTGATACCAATGGAAGGGGAGACACACAATATGGGGGTCTAATGTCATCTGGAAACATGGATTCCTGATGCCACTGGAAGGGAAATGGATTCTCTAGGAGCCTCTGTATTAGTAGCAGAAAGAGTTCATGGGGCCACTGACAAGAAACATTTATTTATTTATCGAATTTCTGCCCTCTTAATCACAACAGGTCAAAGCAGGTTAACAACCAACATAAATAAGAGCTTAAAACAAGACATTAAATTAACAGAGAAAATAACAACAATTATACATTTCAAGCACTGAATAAAGACTCCTATTATTAGATTCCCAGAGTTGCCAAGTTACCCAGTTCCAGGAATGGCAATGCATCAGGATGAGATTGTCAGAAATCCAGGATTGGTTTACAATCTCACTCATGGTATGGGATAACTTGGCAGCTCTGCAATCCTAAACGGACCCAAAATGTTCAACGAACAAGTGGGGCTCCAACGTTTCATGAAAGGCCTGCAACTCACAAGTTGCGTGGAGATCACAGGGGCAGTGAATTCCATAATCCTGGCACGCCGAGCATAAATGCCCTGGTCCAGGTAGTCTGGTTCTTATAGATATTCAGTGATGGAATAAGAAAAGTGTTCTGTGATCAAGCACTACAGTAAAAGTATGTTTGCAGAGCCTCAAACTTAGGCTATCAGTTGTAATATTATGAGCAATTTTAAATGCAAGGAGTAAAAGTTTATATCATGTGAAAACAGCAATGGTCATTCATTGTAACTGGCCTAAAGAAGAAGTAATGTGTACCTACCTTGGTTGCCTTAAAATCAGTCTGGCCAGTGGCCACAGTATTTCTGAAGAGCTCAATGTGAGAGAATTTGCTAGAAAGGTCCTCTACAAAATGACCTGATAACGCAGCAAGTCTCTCTTCTCCAGGGAACGTGATTTCCATTTCTCCAGCTGTCAGAAGCTCTGTTGCACTGTTTATTAGTCTGAATTTAATTAATTTGTGTAATAACCCTGTTAGGAACAATGCCTAATTAAGACTTTTGTTAAAAATCTGTAATCATTAGTGGAATAAAGGGAGAGAGAAATTCAATAACACTGGCTTTTTTTTTCGCATGATGCTAGCTACACTCAGCTCTTTTGAATTTTTTTTTTGTCCCCTGGATATTTTAATAAGGGATTTTTAATAAGAAGATGGTAGTATGAGAAAAAGGAAACCAAGATGAGCAGATGCCGCTTCAGCTCCACCACTTGAGTTTTCTCTGACTCAGCACATGCAGAGATGTGTCAGCGCAGTGGTTCTCAACCCAGTCCTCTGGGACCCCCAAGCCAGTCAGATTTTCAGGATATCCACAATGAATATTCACTGCTTTATTATATGCAGATCTGTCTCATGCATATTCATTGTGGATATCCTGAAAACCTGACTGGCCTGAGGATCCTTGAGGACTAGGTTGAGAACCAGAGTCAGCGTATCAGGAGGAAGGTCTGTGTTTTGAGCATTTCGCTGCCTTAGACCCTTGGGTATAGAACAGAGGTTTTCAACCCAGTTATCAGGACATACTCAGCCAGTCAGGTTTTCAGGATAACCACAATGAATATACATGAAGGAGATTTGCATAGAATGGAGGAAGTACATGCATATTCATTATGGTTATACTGAAAACCTGACTGGCTAGATGTGTCCCAAGGACTGGGTTGAGAACCCTTGGTATAAGGCATAAAGCACCATACTTGCCTATGTCTGCGTGTGGGTCTACCCGGAGGCAGTACATCCCCCATAATGGTGATGGGATTTTAATAGGGACATCGGGTGGTAGAAACATAGAAACATGATGGCCTGTCCAATCTGTCCTTCCTAGGGTTACCAACTTTTTCACCGAGAAAAACCCGACACCTGTGGCTCGCCATGCTCCACCCATTCTCTGCCCCTAGTCCCACCCCTGCCCTGCCCCCAGCCCCACCCACAAAAATTACCGAGGATACGTGTAGGCTAACTTCCTTGGTCAGATAATAATTAAACTGGGAACCCCAAAATCCAAACATGAAATGTACAACACTGGAGAAATAAAACTATAAAGTCATTTCCTCTTGCACTAAAGAAAAACGCAAAGATGTTAGCAATACACACTTCCCAGACCAGACATATTCCAGTTAATAAATTCAAAATAAAAAGTATTTTCTACCTTCTGTTTGGGCATTTTATTTTTCAGTTGCAATTGCTCCAGTCACTTTCTTCTGGTTTCTTCGTGTCTTCTGCGAGCTATCCATTTGTCCTTTCTTCTCTTTTAGATGTTTTCCATTCTCTCTCTATTTCTGCTTTAACATACTGATTGTTTCCCTTTTGCCCTTTCCCCCAATTCTTTCCTTATTCCTTTATCATCCATTTAAATTTCACCCTTCCATTCTCAAGCCCCTCTTACTCTCCCAATACCCAGCCCATCATAGACTTTTCTTCCACACAAAATATTTTTTCCCCTCTCCATTCTCATTCCCCATCCAGAGATTATTGTAGATAGTTTTATAGTAGACATAGTTACCTTGTTGTTCCCAAGTTCTAAACTCCTGTTACTTGTAAAATGCACTACAGTTTCCTGTATGTATATGTTTGTTTCATGTAAACCGCACTGATGATAATAGTGCGGTATATAAGAGATGTTAAATAAAAATAAATAAATAAATTCTAGTCCTCCCCCAAAATCAGTTCCTTTATAGTTCTAGACCCACCCAGCATCCACTCCCTTCTAGTCCCATTCTCCCATGCCCCACATCAGCCCATTTACAGTCCTATTCCAGCTCTTCATCAGCCCATTTCCAGTGCTAGCCCTCACATCACAGACCATTTCCAGTCCTAGCCCCCCCCCCAATCACAGCCCATTTCCAGTCCAAGTCCCCCATCACAGCCTATTTCCAGTCCTAGGCCCCCCCACCATCACATCCCATTTGCAGTCCGAGTCACCCCCACACCATCACAGCCCATTTGCAGTCCTAGCCCCCCCCCACCATCACAGTCCATTTGCAGTCCTAGCCCCCCTAATCACAGCCTATTTCCAGTCCAAGTTCCCCCTCCCTCCACCACAGCCCATTTCCAGTCCAAGTCCCCCCCCCCCCCCATAGCCCTTTTCCAGTCCAGGTCCCCCTCCCCATCACAACCCATTTCCAGTTCATTCCCCCCCCCCCATAGCCCTTTTCCAGTCCAGGTCCCCCTCCCCATCACAACCCATTTCCAGTCCTTGTCCCCCCCCTAGACCTTTTACAGTCCAGGTACCCCTCCCCATCACAGCCCATTTCTTTCCAGTCCAATGCTCCCCCCCCCAATAGCCCTTTTCCAGTCCAGGTCCCCCCCCTTCACAACCCATTTCCAGTACATGTCCCCCACCTCCACATATGCATTTTTCAGTCCTGGTCCCCCTCCCCATCACAGCCCATTTCTTTCCAGTCCAATGCCCCCCCCCCCCATAGCCCTTTTCCGGTCCAGGTCCCCCCCCCCTTCACAACCCATTTCCAGTCCAAGTCCCCCCCCCCTCATAGCCCTTTTCCAGTCCAGGTCCCCCCCCCATCATAGCCCATTTGCAGTCCTAGCCCCCCTAATCACAGCCTATTTCCAGTCCCCCTCCCTCCACCATGGCCCATTTCCAGTCCATGTCCCCTCCCCCCCCCCATAGCCCTTTTACAGTCCTGGTTCCCCCCCCCCATCACAGCCAATTTCTTTCCAGTCCAAGTCCCCCCCACCCATAGCCCTTTTCCAGTCCAGGTCCCCTCCCCCCATCACAGCCCATGCAGTCCTTGGCCTCCTTCCCTCCCCCCCCCCCGCACCGCGGCTGTCTGAGGCTTTAGAGGGAGCTGGGGAAGCCCGCGCGAGGCCCCGGCTCCCTCTGTACAGCCGCCAGCGTGAAGAGCCTTTTCCTTCACGCTGGCGGCTGTTTCTGTGAAGCCGCGAATGCTGGGAAAGGTTAAAGGGTATTGCCTTTAACCTTTCCCAGCAATCGCGGCTTTACAGAAACAGCCGCCAGCGTGAAGGAAAAGGCTCTTCACGCTGGCGGCTGTACAGAGGGAGCCGGGGCCTCGCGCGGGCTTCCCCGGCTCCTTCTGAAGCCCTCCGGTGTGTGGGCCGCCCCGGGGAAGGTTTTTTTTTTGGACGGGTTGGGAGAAAAGCCGGTTTTTTGCTCTGGCCGCTCCCGATCTTGCGGCCAGAGAAAAAAACCGGCTTTTCAAGGGCCGGTTTTACCTCTGCGCCGGCAGCTGGCCTGGCCATGGAAAAACCGGCCAGGCCGGCTGAAAACCGGCCAGTTGGCAACCCTAGTCCTTCCATATGAATCACTAAGCTTTACAGTCCTTTTTCCATGCTTTCTTGAATTCAGATACAGTTTTTGTCTCTACTACCTCCATTGGGAAACTATTCCATGCATCTATCACTCTTTCCGTAAAGAAATATTTCCGCAAATTATTCCTGAATCTATCTCCTTTCACCGTCATCCTATGCCCCCTCATTGCAGAGTTTTCTTTCAGTTGAAAGAGACTCTCCTCCTGTGCATTTATGCCATGGAGGTATTTAAACACCTCTATCATATCTCCCCTTTCCCGTCTTTCTTAGATCTTTAAGTCTTTCCCCATATGCTTTATGGCGAAGTCCACTGATTACTTTGGTATCCACCCTCTGCACTGACTCCATTCTGTTTATATCCTTTGTAGGTGTGGTCAGGGCCAGGTGGGCTAGGCAACTGCCTAGGGCAACAGACCTCTGTGGGCCGCACTGCACACCACCCACAGCTTCGGTACATATGGCCTGCAACTCCTGACCCCTCTCCAACAGGGTGGGGGGGTCAGAAGTGGCAGGCCTTGTGTGCCGAAGCATATGATCTGCTGCTGCACCATGCCACACCCCTGACGCTGCCAAAGTAATCATGAAAGTGGGGGCGGCAGTGTGGCTTTGTGGCAAAGGAGAGGTGGTGCAGCTGAGGCTTCTGCCTGGGGTGGCAGAAACCCTTGGGCCTACCCTGGGTGTGGTCTCCAAAATTGCACACAATATTCTAAATTAGGTCTCACAAAAGACTTATACACCTCCTTCTTCCTGCTGGCCATTCCTCTCCCTATGTACCCAAGCATCCTTCTGGCTTTGCCGTCACCTTTTCTACCTGTTTAGTCACTTTAAGATCATCAGAAACAATCATGCCCAGGTCCCATTCTTCTTTCATGGACTGAAGCACTTTGCCCCCAATAGAGTACCGCTTCCTTGGATTTTTGCAACCCAAATTCATGACCCTGCATTTTGTCGTGTTAAATCTCAGCTGCCAGATTCTCGACCATTCTTCAAGCTTAGCTAGATCCCTCCTCATGTTACCTAGTCCTTCCTGGGTGTCTGCTCTATTGCAGTTTTCCTTTCCTATTTCTTCCCCCATCTTGTCTTCCACCCTTTCTTCAGCTCTTGAGCTTCGCCTTTTTCTTCAGTTAGCCATAGCAGTCGCCAAGCAAAACTACTATGTCCATCTGACTAACTCTCTTGCTCTAACCCCCGCCGTCTCTTTTCAACTCTCTCTTCAGGGCGCCCCCACCTCCGACCCCTCCTTCTCTTCCCAAATCTTAGCTGACTATTTCCATATAAAATCCACAAGATTATATTCCAATTCTCCAGGATCAAGCAGGAAGTCAGTCCTCACATATGAGTGACGTCAGCGCCGACGGAGCCCCCATGCGGAGCATTTCCCCAGCTTTCAAAGAAAGCCTTTGGGAATGCAGCGCGCCTGCGCGGTCCCCTTCCCACCCAAGGGTGCCATCTTGCTCAGTCTTTCTTTTTCCACGGAGCCCGATGGACGTGAGTTCGTGTCACCCGGGAAAAGTTGATTTTTTTCTGTGATTTTCGCATTGTCTTTTCCGGTTCGACGCCGGTTCCCCTTCCCGTCTGGGCTTGGTACACCAGTATCGAGTCCGGAGTTTTGATTTTCGTTTTTTGTCCTTCGTGACTAGCGTTCACGCTCTTTTTGTGTTTTCACTGGCAGCCCGGTCTTTTGACCTTGCAGGGGCCCTTTTTCCCCTGATGGCTGCCAGCGGGTTCAAAAAGTGTGATCGGTGCAAGAAACTTATGTCTCTCACCGACACACATGACTGCTGCCTCCGATGCCTCGGGCCCGACCATGACCCGCTGGCCTGTGGCCCATGCGGCAAAATGTCATCGAATGCGCTTCAGAGCCGTCAGCATCAACGTGAGCAAATTTTCTCTGACTCTGCATCCAGCCGGGCCCGGACTTCATCAGAGGCCTCAACATCTCGGGAGTCTGACCCCGAGCGCCGTCAGGGTTCCTCTGAAAGGGAGTCTCCCACCTGGGAGCACAGAAGAAAGAAAAAGCTTGTGAGGGCGGTGTCGGTGGAGGCTTCTGGTTCCTCGAGGGCCAGGTCGCGTAGCCCTGACTGCCACCCTAGGCTCTCGGAGTCGGAGAGGCCTTCCAAGCTACCTCGTGTGGAGCCGGAGTCCCCAAGTCACGTAAGTGCAGTTGTCCTCGTGGACTCTCCTCTCGGGGAGCCGACGCCATCGGGGCCCAAGACGGGGGCTGCTGAGTCTCCTGAGCTTGGACTTAGGTTGACGGCCTTGGAGAGCAGCTTGGCTGCCTTCATGGAACAGCAGCGGGTGCTGATCGCCGGTCTGACCGGTGCATCTGCCCCGACCACCGGGACCTCGACGTCTAAGTCAATCCCGGAGACCAAGCCGATCCTCGAGTCAATGAAGTCTCGAGTCGATCCTTGGTCAAGGTCCCCCTCGGCTTCCCATGCGGGGCCGAGGTCGTCGGGGTGGGTGGCACCGAGGCCCACATGGCCGGAGCCGCTCGATTCCTCCTCGGAGGAGTCGGAGTGGGAGACGGAGGACGAGGAGTCCCCGGACACCTTCCGGATCTGGTGCGTTCCTTCGAGTCCGAGCCTCGGAGACGGTCCTCCCCCGGAGGATACCCGGTTCTCGGACTTCGTGAGGGAAATGGCCAAAGTCTTGCCGTTCCCCGCGGACGCCGAGGAGGAGCCTCGAGCCGAGGAGCTCGATGCCCTCCAGTATGATTTTCCTCCAAAGGAAGCCTTTACTGTACCAGTTCCTCCAATGCTGGAACAGCTGCTCTTCCGTATGTGGGAGGCACCGGCCTCAACACTGGTTCTTAGCAAATGGGTCGATTCCATTTATTGAGTCCGTAAGAGCCCTGGGTTCCAAAAGGCGCAGCAATCGCACCACTCCATGGTTGTGGAATTGGCCATGCACTGTCTGAAGAGTCAGAAGATGTACTCCTTGGTGCCCCCCGGCCGGGAGGCCCGGAACCTGGATGCCCTCGGTAGAAAGTGCTGCCAGGGCTCTATGCTATCTTGCCGTGTCCACACCTACCAGCTGTACATGGGCATGTAACATAGAAACATAGGCCATGTGGTCTTTTTCTGTCATCATGTTTCTATCTAGTCTGTCCTTCCATATCAACAACTACAACAGTCCACTTTTTACCTTTACAGATCCTCTGTGTTGGTCCCATGCTTTTTTGAATTCAGTTACTGTTCTCATCTCTACCACATCCACTGGGAGATTATTCCATGGATCCACTACTCTTTCCGTAAAGAAATATTTCCGCATATCACTCCTGAATCTATCTCCCTTCACCCTCATCCCATGTCCCCTCGTAGCAGAACTTGCTTTCAATTGAAAGAGGCTCTCTCCCTGAACATTTATGCCACGGAGGTATTTAAACATCTCAATCATATCACCTCTATCCCGCCTTTCCTCTAAGGTGTACATATTAAGATCCTTAAGTCTGTCCTCATGTGCTTTATAATGAAGCCCACTAATCATTTTAGTAGCCACCCTCTGCACCGACTCCATCCTGTTCACATCCTTTTGAAGGTGCGGTCTCCAGAATTGCACACTATACTCCAAATGAGGTCGCACCAAGACTTATACAGAGGCATTATCACCTCCTTTTTTCTGCTAGCCATTCCTCTCCGTATGCACCCAAGCATCCTTCTAGCTTTTGCCGTCGCCTTTTCTACCTGTTTAGCTACTTTAAGATCATCAGACACAACCACGCCTAGGTCCCGCTCTTCTTTAGTGGACAAAAGTACTTCACTTCCTATACTGTATTGCTCCCTTGGATTGCTGCAGCCCAAATGCATGACCTTACATTTTTTAACATTAAATCCCAGCTGCCAAATTCTAGACCATTCTTCAAGCTTAGCTAGATCCTTCCTCATGTTATCTACACCTTCCTGGGTGTCTACTCTATTGCAGATTTTGGTATCATCCGCAAAGAGGCAAACCTTACCCGACAGCCCTTCCGCTATATCACTAACAAAGATGTTAAAAAGAATTGGACCAAGGACAGATCCCTGGGGCACACCACTGGTAACATCCTTCTCCTCAGAGTGAGCTCCATTTACTTGTACTCTTTGTCGCCTCCCACCCAACCAATTTCTAACCCAAGCAGTAACTTTAGGGTCCATCCCTAGGGTGCTCAGTTTGTTTATAAGTTGCCTGTGAGGAACAGTGTCAAAGGCTTTACTGAAATCTAAATACACCACATCTAGAGCTCTCCCTCGGTCCAACTCCCTGGTCACCCAGTCAAAGAAATCAATCAGATTTGTCTGAGAAGACCTGCCTCTGGTGAATCCATGTTGCCTCGGATCCTGTAATCCGCTGGACTCCAGAAACCTCACTATTTTCTCTTTCAGCAGCGTTTCCAATAATTTACTTACCACCGAAGTTAAACTAACCAGCCTGTAGTTTTCAACCACATCCTTACTTCCGCTTTTCTGTAAAGGCCTACGAGACCTGGCAAAGGAGATTACCGGGTTCTCAGCTGGCCTCTCCGAGGAACCTTTGCAGAGGTTCAAGGCTTTGTCAACAGGGATTTGAGAGTGCTCGAAGTTTATCTTTCAAGTAGCCTATGATGGCTTCGAGGCTTCAGCCCGGGTAGCTACGGCTGGCATCGGTGCACGCCGTCAGGCCTGGCTACAGTCATCAGACCTGGAGCCATGGGTGCAGGACAAGTTGGTCGATGTCCCTTGCCGAGGTAAAAACCGTTTCGGTAAGCCCATGACTGAAAAGGCTGCGGAAATCGAGACAGGACAAGCCTGTCCAGGAAGACTTCTGCCCCTTCTCAGAAAAAGAAGGGCTCAAGAAAGAAGCCCTTTTCCTGAGGAAGGGTGATGCCTACAAATCCTACCCTCAATACCAGGCTTCTCAGCTCCCCAACAGGGCCAGCAGGCCAGGGGGCAGGGGCATGGGCCCCGTAGGCAGAAGACCCCCAAGCCGCCAGCTCCGGCTCCTACACAGCAGGGAGCGGGGTTTTGACTCCCACAGCATAGCCTCTTCTCCACAGCTGGCTCCATTCAGCACAGGAGGTCAGCTGACCCTGTACGCCTACAGATGGCCAGCCATCACAGGGGATACCTGGGTACTGAGCATAGTCCAGAAGGGCTACTTGCTCCACTTCCACCAGATACCCCCCTCCTACTTTCCAGGGGAGCCTCGAAGACTCCTTTTGCACAGAAACCTCCTCCTTCAGGAGTTGGCAAGTCTTCTAAAGGAACAGGCGGTGGAACTGGTGCCTCACCACCTGAAAGGGCAAGGCTTCTACTCCAGGTACTTCCTGGTACCAAAAAGGACAGGAGGCCTCCGGCCTATCCTAGACTTGCGAAACTTAAACAAGTTTCTGGAGAGGGAAAAGTTCAAGATGCTTACCCTTATTTATTTATTTATTTATTACAGTTGCTTATATACCGCACTATTCAATATCAGCACGGTTTACAATATAACAGAACGACCAAGACAACAGTCTGTTTGGTTTTACATGGAACAGGATTATCAACTTGGCTAACAGGGTTGAACTATTTACATGAAATAATAATTACAAAGAGCTATGTCAAATGCAATAATCATTTGAGGAAGGTATGTGCATGATCTGCAGTGGGGAGGTTAGGAATATATCAACACTAAGAATGGATATTTTCTTAGGTGGGGTTACTTAGATTCCATTGCTGGCTGGGTAGTATTGGAGGAAGAGGTGAAATTTGATTGCCTTCCTGAATTGAGATAGGTCTACAATGGTTCGAATGTCTGGAGGTAGTGCATTCCAGCATTTGGGGACGTAGAGACTGAAGGCCCTATTTGCAGTTGTACTGTTGCATTTGGTCAAGGCCTTGGGATACTGCTGCCCTACCTCCAGCAGGGAGATTGGCTATGCTCCTTAGACCTAAAGGATGCTTATACTCACATCCTCATCCATCCAGACCACAGACAATATCTCAGATTTGTGGTGGGAGGAAACCATTTTCAGTACAGAGTACTTCCCTTTGGCCTAACTTCCGCCCCCAGTGTTTTCACCAAATGCCTGGTGGTGGTGGCGGCCTATCTCAGAAATCAGGGAAATTTTGTCTTCCCATAACTGGACGACTGGCTTATCAGGGGTCAGTCTCTCCAGGAGGCCAAACAAGCCACTCTTCGCACTGTCTCTCTTCTTCAGCATCTGGGCTTTGTCATAAACTATGCAAAGTCCACTTTGCTCACCTCACAGAACCTAGAGTTTATAGGGGCAAGATTAGACACCCTGCAGGCAAGAGCGTACTTGCCCGAGGACAGGACCCACAGACTGATGGACTTGGCCAACCAGTTCCAAAGCAATTCTCAGGTCTCCGCCAGATACTTCCTGCGGCTTCTGGGTCACATGGCATCCACGGTACATGTGACCCCGAATGCCCATCTGCACATGCGGGCTGCTCAGTGGTGCCTCAGAGCTCAATGGGCGCAAGCCACAGGCGACCTCCGAGACAGAGTAAAGGTGTCCAAACCACTCGGACTCCTTGCAGTGGTGGCTACATCTCCCAAACCTTCTCAGGGGGGTACCCTTTCAGGCCCCAGCACACACAAGGGTGCTGATGACCGATGCTTCCTTAAAGGGCTGGGGTGCACATTGCCAGGGCACGTGCACTCAAGGCCTCTGGTCTCCTCGGGAGGCCACACAGCAGATCAATCTTTTGAAGCTGTGAGCAATCCGCTTAGCTCTACAGACCTTTTCTCATGCCCTCTCTCACCAGTCTGTCTTAGTTCAGACAGACAATCAGGTAGCAGTGTTCTATGTGAACAAGCAAGGGGGCACAGGGTCCAGACTTCTATGTCAGGAGGCGCAGGCCCTTTGCTCCTTTGCAGTCAAACATGGCATGTTTCTCAAAGCAGTTTATCTACCTGGTCAGGAGAACTTCTTGGCAGACAAACTAAGCAGGATTCTCCAGCCTCACGAATGGCAGTTGAATCCACTGGTGGTCCAGCAGATCTTTCTACGATGGGGACTTCCATCCATCGATCTCTTTGCAAGTCCACTGAACCGTCAGCTACCCAGGTTTTGCTCCAGACAGCCGCATCCCCTGAGAATGGCAGCAGATTCGTTTCTGATCTCTTGGTCTGCGGGCCTCCTGTATGTGTTTCCTCCCACGCCCTTGGTGGCCCGAACTCTGTTCAAGATTCTATGGGACAAGGCCTCAGTGATTCTGGTAGCCCCCAGATGGCCGAGGCAACCGTGGTTTCCACGTGTTCTGCAGTTGGCGGTGGAAACTCCATTCCCTCTGGGGTTGCAACCCGATCTCCTGTCTCAGGATCAGGGTTCCCTTCTGCACCCCAATCTCAGATCCCTCAATCTGATGGCCTGGCTTCTGAAAGGATAGTGCTTGCTCCCTTACTTCTACCTAGGGAAGTTGAGGAGGTGGTCTTGGCCTCTAGGAGGCAGTCGACCAGAAAGTCCTATGCCCTCAGGTGGTGTAGGCTCTCAATATGGTGTGCTCAGCGCAGTGAAGATCCTTTCTCCTGCCTTGTGCCCGTAGTACTACAATACCTGCTTAACCTGTAAGACCTAGGCCTTAAGTCCAACTCTGTTCAGGTCCACCTCAGTGCTCTATCAGCCCACCATTCACCGGTGGAGGGTCAGTCTCTGTCAGTTCACCCCTTGGTGTCCCGCTTCCTCAGAGGCCTGCTTCTGCTCAAGCCTACGATTCGTCCACCAGCCACTGAGTTGGATTTGAACGTGGTCTTGCAGCAACTTACTCGCCCACCGTTTCAGCCGATGGCTACATGCCATTTACGCTTCCTTTCTTGGAAGGCGCTCTTCCTGGTAGCTCTTACCTCGGCCAGATGTGTGAGTGAACTAAAAGCTCTGGTTTCTGATAGACCGTACACATGGTTCTATAGGAACAGGGTGGTCCTACAGACCCATCCGAAGTTCCTTCCAAAAGTTGTCTCCTCCTTCCACCTCAACCAGGAGGTGGTTCTTCCGACATTCTTTCCCAGGCCGCATACCAGCCGGGCTGAAACAGTCTTGCATACCCTGGACTGTAAGAGGACGTTGTCCTTTTACATAGAACGTATGCAGGGGCACCGAAGGGCTACTCAGCTCTTTGTCTCCTTTGACCCTAATAAACTGGGGTTGCCTGTCTCCAAGCGTACCTTGTCCACTTGGGTAGCAGATTGTATCGCCTGGGCGTACAAGGCAACCGGCCTCTCCTTGCAGGGTCGTGTCATGGCCCACCGTGTCAAGGCGAAAGCCGCATCAGTAGCTCATCTCTGCTCTGTTCTGTTGGCAGACATCTGCCGGGCTGCTACTTGGTCTTCAAGCCAGACTTTTGCAGCCCACTACTGCCTCGAGAGAGAGTCCCAAAGGGACAGTGCTTTCAGACAGGTGGTACTCCGTAATCTCTTTGAGGTTTAGGCAACTCCTACTCTCCAGCCCTTGTGTTGGGATACCATACGGGGGCGTTCTCAGAGGATATTCTTATCACGGATGGTGAGGCTCTTCAGAGGGAGCCATTTTTTCAGCTTTGGGTTCCCATTAGCCTAGAGCTGGGGAGTCCCATATGTGAGGACTGACTTCCTGCTTGGTCCTGGAGAAAGAGTATTTACTCACCCTGTAACAGGTGATCTTCAGTAGGAATCAGTCCTCACGACCCTCCCTCCTCCCCTGGAGTTGCAGTCATATACTTTATTTTGTTTTTTGCTGTCTTTTAGCTATGTCATCAGACTGAGCAAGATGGCACCCTTGGGCGGGAAGGGGACCGCGCAGGCGCGCTGCATTCCCAAAGGCTTTCTTTTAAAGCTGGGGAAATGCTCCACACGGGGGCTCCGTCGGCGCCGACATCAGCCATATCTGAGGACTGATTCCTGCTGCTCCTGGAGAACACCTGTTACAGGTGAGTAACTACTCTTTCCCCACTAGATCAGCTTCATCCCCTCTTTCCCCTCTTCAATGCCAACTCTCCCCTCAATCTCTACTACTCTTCTGTTGTTTTCTAATATCTCCGAAGAGGAAACCCCTCATCTCTCCTCTAAACTCACTACCTGTTCCACTGATCCTATCCCCACCCATCTCCTTAACTCCATCTCCTCCTTTATCATCCCTTCCATCTCTCATATTCCCAACCTATCGCTCTCCACTGCAACAGTCCCTACAGACTTAAAGCATGCTCTGGTCACATCTCTCCTCAAGAAACCTTCATTCAACCCTACTTGTTCTTCTAATTATCGACCCATCTCCCTTCTTCCCTTCATTTCCAAACTTCTTGAAAGTGCAGTTCTCTGCCGTTGCTTTAAGAACATAAGAACATAAGATATGTCATACTGGGTCAGACCAAGGTCCATCAAGCCCAGTATCCTGTTTCCAACAGTGGCCAATCTAGGTCATACGTACCTAGCAGTTTCCCCAAAAGACACAGGTTCCACAGTGCTTGTACTGGGTCAAGCATTGATATCCTGGGTCCCTTCTTAATGGTTTATGGACCTTTCCTCCAGGAACTTGTCCAAACCTTTTTTAAACCCAGCTACACTAACAGCCTTTACTACATCCTCTGGTAACAAATTTCAGAGTTTGATTACACATTGAGTGAAAAAATATTTTCTTTTATTAGTCTTAATTAGTTTACCCTGTAGCTTCATTGCATGTCCCCTAGTCTTTCTATATTCTGATAACATAAACAATCAATCTATCTTTACCCGTTCCACTCCGTTCATTAATTTATAGACTTCTATCATATCTCCCCTCAGCCGTCTCTTTTCCAGGTTAAAGAGCCCTAGCCTTTTTAGCCTTTCTTCATAGGAGTATCCTTCCATCCCCTTTACCATTTTGGTGGCTCTTCTTTGACTCCTCTCAAGCCCTACTAGATCCACTTCAATCTGGCTTTCGTCCCTTTCATTCTTCTGAGACGGCTCTTGCCAAAATCTCCAGTGATTTGTTCCTGGCTAAATCCAAGGGCCTTTTCTCAGTCCTCATTCTTCTTGACCTTTCTGCTGCTATTAACCCCCACGTTCTCCTCGACACTTTGTCCTCACTCATTTTTAGGAGTTCTGTGCTGTCCTACTTCTCTTCTTATCTCTTCTTATCTCTCCCATCATTCTTTCAGTGTTTGTTCTGGTGGTTCCTCCTCTAATGCTATCCCACTCTCAGCTGGTGTACCCCAATGGTCTGTGCTGGGCCCTCTTCCTTCTCTCTTTATACCCGGTCCCTTGGTGCTCTTATCTCCTCCCATGGCTTTCTGTAACATTTTTATGCTGATGACTCTCACTCGACACCTGAAGTTTCTCAGACACTCCAAGCCAAAATCTCTGCCTGCCTATCTGACATTGCTGCCTGGATGTCTCACCACCATTTGAAATTGAACATGGCCAAAATCGAACTTCTTATTTTTTCCCCTAAACCCTCATCCCACCTTCCTCCTTTCTCTATCTCTGTTGATAACACTCTTCTACTCCTGTTTCCTCAGCCTGCAACCTTGCGGTCATCTTTGACTCTTCCCTCTCTTTCTTCTCACACATCCAATTGATTGCTAAAACTGTTGTTTCTTCCTCTATAACATCAACAAAATTTGACCCTTCCTTTCTGAGCACACTACTAAAGCTCTCATTCACTCTCTAATCACCTCCCGTCTAGACTATTGCAACTTCCTCCTTACTGGTCTCCCTCTGAGTCATCTCTCTCCCTTCAGTTTGTTCAGAGCTCAGCTCTGTGGCTAATCTTCCACCAGCTCCGTTATACCCATATAACCCTTCTTCTCAAGTTACTTCATTGGCTACTCTTCCGTTTTCATATCTAGTTCAAACTTATCCTTTTGACCTAAAAATGCACTCATTCTACTGCTCCTTACTACCTTTCCTATCCGTGAACGCTGCTCTACGGACTTGCTTCTCTCTATACCCTTTTCTTCCTCTGCCCACTCCAGATTTCATTCCTTACACTTTGCTGCTCCATACACTTGGAATAAACTACCTGAGTCTGTATGTCAGGCTCCATCTCTGCCCCTTTTCAAATCCATGCTAAAGGCTCATCTCTTTGAGGCTGCTTTTGGATCTGATCCCTTGCTTTTCTTCCTTTCCTTATTTGTATCCTTGTTCTCAGCTATTGTATTGTCTGTCTTGATTAGATTGTAAGCTTCAACGAGCATGGACCATCTTTTATATGTGTCTATACAGCACTGTGTATGCCTCGTAGCGCTATATAAATGATGAATAGTAGTAGTCGATTTTGGTATTATCTGCAAAAAAGCAAACCTTACCCGACAGCTCTTCCGCAATATCACTAACAAAAATGTAAAAAAGAATCGGACCAAGATTCCTGTGGCACACCACTGGTAACATCGCCTCCCACGTGACCTATTTCTAACCCAGTCAGTCAGTTTAGGGTCCATCCCTAGAGTATTCAATTTATTTATAAGTTGCTTGTGCAGATCAGTGTCAAAGGCTTTACTGAAATCTAAGTACACTCTTTTTATTTATTTATTTATTTAATTGATTTATGTACCGCTTTATCTAGGTAATCAAGGCGGTTTAAAGGGAATATTTTCAACTACTGCTCAGAATAGTTTACAAATTTCCAATGTATGGATT
Organism: Ichthyophis bannanicus; assembly: GCA_033557465.1. NCBI lineage: Eukaryota > Metazoa > Chordata > Amphibia > Gymnophiona > Ichthyophiidae > Ichthyophis > Ichthyophis bannanicus. The sequence continues at coordinate 26,873,874 of CM066048.1, forward strand.
ACAAGCATACAGGGGTATTTAATTCAATATATATAGTACGTGGAAATTTTATCTAGCACTATGTACACATAGAGAGGCTGTGTGATGATGTTATATCATGTGAAGGAAGGTTATTTTGATTTACAGAAGATACGAACATTGGGTCATAACTATGTTGGGAGTGGGTGAATTTGAGGCATTCTTGGATATCGGTAGGGCGGAGGGGACTCATGGTTCTTGTGGGTTATTCATATTGGTAGTAGTCCGTAAAGAGGAATGTCTTAAGGTGTTTTCTGAATAGTGATCTCTCGCAGGTTATTGGGTAGGCTGTTCCATAAGGTTGGAGCAAAGAGGGAGAACGCTCTGTATGTTGTTGCTTGGCTTGTGTTTCGGAATCTTCTTGGTGTGGTTAGAGTATTCTTTTGGTTGTCTCTTCTTCTTCTTGTGATAGTTGCATCTTGATTAGTGTGTTAAGGTGTGTGGGTGCAATATTGTTTATTGTTTTGAAGGTGGTCATCAGAGCCTTGAATTTGATTCTTTGTGTTACAGGGAGCCAATGGAGGCGATATAGTATAGGTGTTATGTGTTCTGATCTTGCGGTTTTCATTATTTTCTTTATTGTACGTGCAACTGTGTTCTGGGCTAATTGTAGTGGTTTTAGTATTTGCTTGGGTAATCCTTGTAGGATGATGTTGCTGTAGTTGAAGTGAGGACAAATTAGTGCTTGAGCTATGGTGCAGAAGTCTTCTGGAGAGAAGAGGGGGTCTTAAGTTCTGCATCATTTTGATTTTGTAGTATATTGATCGAGTTGTCATGTTAATGTACTTGGTCATATTAAGGTTTTGTTCCAAGAAGATCCCAAGATATTTTATTTCTTTTTTTCACTTCGAGCAAGAGTATCATTTATTTGTAGGTGTTGAGGAGGGTCGAATGATTTGTTCCTTGTGATGATTAGTGGTTCTGTCTTTTTTAGGTTGATTGAGAGATTAACTGAGTCGAGCCAACACAAGACATCATTGAAGCAGTTGATGATTATCTGGTAGTTGGGGTTTGTTGTTTCAATTGATGTGAATAATATGATGCCATCCGCATATATCCTGTAATCCACAGTGTGTGCTCCGATGATTTCACATATAGGCTGGAGATATATATTGAAGAGGAGTGCAGAAAGTGCCGATCCCTGTGGTACGCCTTGTGTTTGGTTGAATTGTGCAGCGATGGTGTTATTGTTGGGTGCAGTTGGAGAGGTAGCCCTTAAACCATCATAGTATGGTTCCTCCTATTCCGAGCTGTTTCAAGTGGTTGATTAAGATATTGTGGTTTATGGTGTCAAATGCAGAGGATATATCTAGAAATATGACGATGAAGGCCTGTTTCGTGTTATCAATTCCTTGTATTAATGTGTTGAGGAGGGATGTTAGGAGAGTTTCAACTTCATGATATGTTCTGAATCCGTATTGATGTGGATCAAGTTGGGCGTGTGAGTCAATGACGTCCTGGAATTGGGTCTGAACTGGTTTTTCAATGACTTTGGATAGGAATTGTGGATCCGGAATTCGTTAAAAGATAGAAAGCAGAGGGTAGGTCTAAATGGCCAATTTTCCCAATGGAGAAAGGTGAATAGTGGAGTACCCCAGGGATCTGTACTGGGTCCGCTACATTTTGACATATTCATAAATGACCTGGAAAAGGGAATAACGAGCGAGGTTATCAAATTTGCAGCAGATACAAAACTTTTTAAAGTTGTTAAAACTCATGACGATTGTGGAAAATTGCAAGAGGATCTTGATAAATTGGAAGACTGGGCATCCAAATGGCAGATGAAATTTAATGTGGACAAGTGCAAAGTTATGCACCTAGGAAAGAACAACCCAAACTATGTTTACACAATGCAAGGTTCCACATTAGGAACCACCAGGAAAAAGATTTAGGTGTCATCGTGGATAACATGTTAAAACCCTCCGCCCAGTGTGCAGCGGCAGCCAAGAGAGCAAATAGAATGCTGGATATCATAAGGAAAGGAATGGAAAATAAAACAAAAGATATTATAATGCCTCTATATCGTTCCATGGTGAGACCACACCTTGAATATTGGGTGCAATTTTGGTCGCTGTATCTTAAAAAGGATATAGGGGAGAAGTGGCCTAGTGGTTGGGGCAAGGTACCACAGGCCAGAAGGTCAGTGGTTCAAATCCCACTAGAGGACAGCAATCTTGGGCTGGAAGGACTGGGGTTTCTAGTCCCACAGGTGCTCCTTGTGGTCTTGGGCAAGCCACTTAACCCTCCACTGCCCATGTTCCCTGTAAGTATTAGTGTATGTGTCTCATATCCCCTCGTGTTAAATGTATCCCCCAATTGTGTTGTGACCACTTTGATTGAAGGATAAGGTGGTATACAAAACTGTCTAAATAAATAAATAAATAAATAAAATAAATATTAGAAAAGGTTCAGAGAAGAGCCACCAAAATGGCAAGGGGGATGAGAAAGATACCCCTATGAAGAGAAGCTAAAAAGGTTAGAGCTCTTTAACCTGGAAAAGAGACAGCTGAGGGGAGATATGATAGAGGTCTATAAATTAATGAACGGAGTGGAACGGGTAAACGTAGATCGATTGTTTACATCATCAAAATATAGAAAGACTAGGGGACATGCACTGAAGCTACAGGGTAAGACTAATAAGAGAAAATATTTTTCATTCAACATGTAATCAAACTCTGGAATTTTTTACCGGAGGATGTAGTAAAGGCTGTTAGTGTAGCTGGGTTTAAAAAAGCTTTGGACAAGTTCCTGGAGGAAAGGCCCATAAACCATTATGAAAATGGACCCAGAATATCACTGCTTGACCCAATACAAGCATTAAGGATCCTGTGTCTTTTGGGGAGACTGCTATGTACTTATGACCTAGATTGGCTACTTTTGGAAAGGATACTGGGCTTGATGGACCTTGGTCTGACCCAGTATGGAATATCATATGTTCTTAAAGGGAGGCTCGCTATTGGTCTGTAGGAACTGGGGCAGGACTTGTTCAGTGAGCAGTGTTTAAAGATTGGGCAGATGGAAACGTTTTTAAAGCTCTCTGGTATTTGTCCTTGTGATAGAGACATGTTGACTATTTTCTGGATGTAGAGGGTTATTTCTGCTCTGACACTACATCTAGAGTTCTCTCTCCAACTCTCTGGTTATCCAGTCAAAGAAATTAATGAGATTTGTCTGACAAGACCTGCCTCTCATAAAACCATGCTAACTTGAATCCTGCAATCCATTGAATTCCAGAAACCTCACTATCTTCTGTTTTACTACTACTGATAATTTATATAGCACTACAAGGCGTACACAGCGCTGCACAGATACATAGCAGTCTTTCCATTAGTTTACTCACCACAGAGGTCAGACTAACTGACCTGTAGTTCCCAATCTCATCCTTAGTTCTGCTTTTGTGTTAAGGGACCACGTGTGCTTTTCTTCAGTCTCTGGGACCAGACCAGACTCTAGAGAAGCATTGACAAGGTCAGACAGTGGAGCCGCTAGAACTAGTGGAGCCCCATTGCTTTGTCTACTTTTAGTTTAGCTTGCTCCTTGCAAACACAGTCTTCTGAAAATCATTCAAGATCCGATTCACTTCTATTCCTATTTGTCAGTGTTTTCTGAGGTCCTGCTCCTGGCCCTTCGTCTGTGAACACAGAGCAGAAAGATTTGTTAAAGAATTACACTTAATCCTCATTAGCTACTACATATTCTTTCCCTTCACCCTTCAGCCTGACAATACCACGTTTGTACTTCCTCCTCTCACTAACTTATCTGCATTGACTATTTTATCTTCCATTTATTTAATAGAAAAGTTTATATACCGCATTTCCAAAGATCAGCATGGTTTACAGGTCACAGTAACATAACATTACATAGAACAAGTTAACATTACAAGGAACAGTAAGCAATACAAGTAACCCATCAACATTAAAATACAAAAATTAGTATAACAATTCAAAGGATTCTTGGTGTATAGTGAACTAGTAGAAGATCACAGGGGAACCAGTATTGCAAGGAATACAGTTAACATTACTTAGGCCCATTATAGCAGTCGCATAAGCATGTGAAGGGAGGGGTCAGGTGGATCTGAGTCTTCTGGTGAGATAATCCTGTTTATAACAGGGATTAAGAGTGCACTAATTAGTCTGTATTTATGTGACATTTGTATCTTTGCTTTCCTGACTACTTTCCTAGCTTCTCTAAGCTTTTTTGAATATTGATGCTTGTCTTCCTCTGTCCATGATCTCTTGTATTTTATGAAGGCCACCCTATTTTTCTTCACCTTTACAGCTATTTCTTTTTTTTAACTTTATATTTATTGAAAAGAAGTTTTGAAATTTTTACAATAACTAACAAGCCCCGCCAAGACAAATCAGCAATCAACAAAAACTGCCCATTGACATTCTTCCTTCCCCCACCACCCCAGCTAATTACTGCACATATTGATTTATAAATGGGGTCCATATCGTCTCAAATTTTACAAGCTTGTTTTGCTGTAGGGCTGTCAATCTTTCCATAATATAAATACTATGTATATGAGCTTTCCAAGAGACAGCTGTTGGTGCGCCGAGTGCTTTCCAGTGCAAGGCCACTTCACTCTGTATAGCCAGTGTACATATTCAGACTAATTTACCTACATCCCCATTTCACCCTTCTCTCACCACCCCTAGCATAACATTTTCCATCCCCCATACCACATCTCGTCTCACCACACTCTGAACTTCCTGCCTTACTGGCTAGAATGTAATGGGGGGCAGGACTGGAAATGGGCTGATGCTGGGGGATGGGGGACTGGGACTGGAAGGGTGTGGATGCTGGGAGGGACTGGAAGAGAACTGACATTGGGGCATTAGGACTGGAAATAGCCTGGGGATGGAGGATTGGGACTAGAAGAGAACTGATACTTGGGGAGGTTAGTACTGGAAATGGGATGATGCTGGGGGATTTGAAGGAAGCTGATTCTGGGGGGGACTGGAGGAGGACTGATACTGGGAGTTAGAACTGGAAATGGCTTGGGGATGGGGGACTAGGACTGGAAATGGGCTGATGCTGGCGGATGGGCGAGTGGGACTGGAAAAGAGTGGATGCTGGGAGGGTCTGGATATAGAAGGGAGCTGATGCTGGGGGAGGACCAGAAGGGGGTGGGACTGGTACTGGAGGGAGAAAAAAAGAAGCTGGGGAGAGAGGAGGGAGAGGGAAGAAGCTGAGGGAGGGAAGAAAATCTATCATTGTCTGAGTATTGGGAGAGTAAGTGGGGATTGAGGATCGAGGGGTGAAATATGAGTGGATGAAAAAAAAATCGAGAAATGGAGGAAAGAGCAAAAGGTGAAAGATCAGTATTTTAGAGGCAGATGTAGAGAGAATGGAAAAAACTAGAAGAGAGAAAAAAGGACAAATGGACAGCAGCCAATGAAGTTAGCAGAAGACACAAAGAAAGCAGAAGAAAGTGACTGGAGCAATTGCAACTGAAAAATAAAATGCCCAAACAACAAAAGGTAGAAAAAAATATTTTATTTTGAATTTATTATCTGGAATATGTCAGCTCTGGGACATGTGCATTGCTAATGCTCTATTCTTTGTTTAGTACAAGAGGAAATTAATTTATACTTTTATTTCTCCAGTGCTGTACATTTCAAGTTCGATTTTTGGGTTCCCAGTTTATGTATTGTCTTCATATTTCTAAATTGTGATCCCTTGTTTGGTGACAAACTATGTTTTGCATGTGTAACCGAGCTTCAGTATTCTGTTCATGTAGTTTCTATGTGACAGTGCCACTTGTTTTCTTTCCCCATAGGAGATGTATCGGTATTCTCTGAGATGTATTGGTTTAATATTTGCAGTGTTGCCTTTTGATAGGTAGAGTTTGGTGCTTTTTAAGTCCTGGTAGTGCTGTTATGATGCGGCTGGCTTGCTGTGGATTCTAGTACTTTCTAATGTGCCTGGCAGTTGACACTGGAGTATGTTGTTGTTCTTGTTGTTCTGTCGAGTCGGCATCGACTCATGGTGACCCTCTGGATAGATGTCCTAAACTGTGTTCGGTCGTCAGTCAGGTAGCTCATTGTTGACAAATTGGCACCCATAGCTGCTGCTGTTGTATCATCCATCTCATTGTTGGCCTTTCTCCTTTGCGTTGACCTTCTACCTTGCCAAGCATGATGTCTTTCTCTGATGATCTCTCTCTTCACATGATGTGTCCAAAGTATGAAAGTCAAAAAGTCTTGTCATCTGAGCTTCTAAAGAAAGCTTAGGTTTGATCTCCTCTAGTATGTTTGTTTTTTGGGCAGTCCATTGTATACACAGTATTCGCTGCAGCACCATAATTCAAAGGCATAGATTTTCTTCCTGTCTGTCTTTTTCACTGTCCAACTTTCGCATCCACCTGACGTTATTGAAAATATCATGGCTTGAACAAGTTGAATCTTTATATGGAGAGAGACATCTCTGCTTTTGAGAATCATGTCTAGGTCCTTCATAGCTATTCTGCCAAAAGCAATGCGTCATCTGCTTACTAAAAGTTAATGCGCATTCACAAATGTTAATGTGCACTAAGTGCAGCAACATCCATTTACTTCCATTGGTGCAGTGGCACTTAACGCACATTAATATTTAGTAAACATGCCCCTAAGTCATTGTCAGGACAAAAAAGAGGCTTGTGAAGGACTCCTTTGAGAGCTGCCTAAAATTTTAGATGGACAACCTATACATTTAAAAATAAAATAAATTAAATTTATGCAAATGAAGTCCAGTGGCTATGCAAATCAGGCCCTGCAATGCGTCTCCGCATATGGCCCCACATTACTTTTGGGCCACCCCTGCTTCCTGATCCTAGATACAAACTACGAACGGTTCGACCAACAGAGCAAATAAGAGGGGGGAAAGGCGTACCCCTGCCTCATACCCTGTCTAGGTTGAAAACCCCCCGTGTACCCACCATTATCTTTCACGCTGCATAGGAATTAGCATATAAAGCCTGGATCCACTTTATAAAATGTTCCCCCATCCCAAAGGTCTGTAGCACCGCCCATAAATACTCCCACTCAAGTGAAACGCTTTTGCAGCGTCGACCGCTAACACCATGACTTTCACTTGCTCATGCCTGGCTGCCCAGATAATATTCACCACGTACTTAACATTGTCAGCAGCTTGTCAACCCTTGATAAATCCAGTTTGATTGACATCTATTAAGTAATGCATACATCTGCTGAGCCTGTTCGCCAAATCTTTTCAAAACATTTTGTGTCTATGTTGAGCAATGAAATAGGACGATATGAAGTACAGGTGGTGGCATCTTTTCCAGGTTTCAAAAGGACACTAATTTCCGCATGGCCATGGTAAGAGGCAAGGAACCCTCATCTAATTCTCCATTAAGGACCTCCACCAACACCAGTCTGAGGTGATTGCTAAATTTTTTATAAACCGCAGCGGTGAGGCCATCAAGCCCGGTGGCTTTGTTGCCTGCCAACCCCTTGATAAATTTCTGTGCTTCCGCTAGTGTAATGGGGGCATCCAGCTGCTCGCAGTCTTCCACTGACAGCTCCAGTAGCATCACTAAGCCCAAATAATCGGCTATCTCCTCCAGCTTCTATGACCCCTCTGCTACTTCACCCCCCCCCCCCAACTATTCAGGGTGAAAAATTCCCCAATGGATCTCTCAATAGAGGACACAACTTCTGGTACCCACAAAATGCTATCATTCATTCACCAGACTCTGCAGCCAGGTTGATGCCTTCACCCCACCAGCTCTGCTCATACTGGACCTTGGTCAGGCCATGTAATAGGCTAATTTTCCCATCACCTAGTGGCAGCACCTATGTCCCGGCTGACAAGCAGCAGATCAATGAATGAGTATGAATGGGGTGAGTAAGAATAAAATGAAAAAGTCCGATCACGTGGATTAGCCTCCCTCCAACCATCGGATAATTGCCATAAGTGCATCAACCTCTTCAAGCTTCGCCTGTGAGCATCCTCTCCCACACTCCCTCTCCCTAATCTTTCTACCTGAGACTGGAGAACAATGTTGAAATCTCCTGCTACAACAATGGAGCCCTCCACAAATCCTGACGATTCCAGCCCAAGTCGATCAAGAAAGGATCCTTGGCCTTGATTGGGCGCGTAAAGGCACACTACTGTGATCACATTAGTCTGTATCTGACCCTTGATAGCTACATAACAGCCTTCCAGATCATAAGCTTCCCCTAACAGGTCAAATTGTAGGATGTTATGCAGCAAAATAGCTACCCCTCCTGACTTATTGCCCCCTCTTTTAGAGGCTTCAAAGGATTGTTGATAATGTTGAGCACACAAGAGCCCATGGAGCTGCATTGGAGATGAGTCTCCTGAATGCACACCATGTCCTAGTTGAAGTGAGCTGCCTCCTTAAACAACAGCTGTCTCTTTCTGGGTAGATTTAAGCCTTTGGCATTAACCAATTCAATTTTAAACATAGCCATCTATAACCCCCCCCCCCCCCGAACTCCATAGCTTGATCCTTCCGCCCACCCCCTCCCCCCTTCCCCCCCTCCCTCTTCCACTCACACTTCCATCCCCCAAACCCACCCTCCAAATCAAGCTGCCTATTCTTCAAGGCAGCAACCACCTGCGGCAAGTGAACATCACTACCACCAGCTCTCTCCCCCCCTCCCCTTTCAGGCTCTTAAATTATCATATAATTCCCCATCAATCATTTGAGTCCATGGACACCACGGGGCTCTGGTCTGCTGATTGTCTCCGAAGGCATTGATTCCTCTCCACTCTCTGCCATTTAGCATCCTGCTGTTCATACACTGATGTGGCTTTCTCCATACTCTCCATGTCCTAAAGTTTAGGACCCTCACTTTTGACTGGACTTTATCAGTCCTGGTGCTAATACAGAGCCATACCATCTGGTGATTACTGGTGTTTACTGTGTTGGAGGTGGTGTGCTTTTGAAGGAAAATTTTGGGAGAATTTTCTTAGATACAAGGTCATATCTCTTTCACTGTTGATTGGATGATAGCTCCAGGTGCTGAATAGAAAATAGCAGATTATGGGTCTAGAGGACATGAGGGGGATGGGGACCAGAGTGATGGTTATTACTTGGGGGTGTGGAGGAAATGGGTGAGGAGTGATAGGAGGAGGCAGGGTGATGCTTATCACTGGGGGTGTAGAGCACATGGGTTACATAGTTGTAGGCACAGAAGACTTTCTCAGATTGTATTTATGTATATGAGGGAAATGCGCAGGCTGGATTTGTGGAATGGCATCATGTCCTTGTGCAGAACTGTGGTTCCTAGGATGGTACTGTGTGCCTCTGTGGAAACAGAGCCCCCAGGACAGTATTGTGTGCCTCTGTAGAGACAAGGTCCCTGGGATGGTTTTATGTCCCTCTGTGAAGACAGTTTCCATGACTCTGAGGTGGTATCATGCCCTTTTTTGGAGGTCAGGTCCATAGGGTCTTGTGGCCCTCTATAGAATTTGAGCACCCAGACGACATCAGATCTAGCTCTTCTGTTTGTTCTTGGACAGCAGCCGACACATTTACCTCCTGCCTTTACATGTTCAGTATTTCTTTTCTCCCTTGTTGCTCTTTCTGCCGGCGCTGAAATTCCACAAGGCCATTAACGTTCAAGGCTTTTATGGGCACTGCATGCAAAGCAGCATTAATGGTACCAGTCTCTGTTTTTGTAGCAAGTCAGAAGAAATGAAATGTAAACACTTTCAGAGAGGAGTTGCGGGTTGTGCCAAACTGCCCTTGCGATCCCTTTGTGCCAGCAGAACCCTCTCCTTGCCTGCCTCCCTTAGGACCTGACCAGCGAAAAGTGAAAACCAAGTTCAAGTGCAATGGCTGAAATATTGCAGCTGGGAGGGAAAATGGGAAAATATTCCCTCCAAGGTGTGCAGGAGTCTTCCACTGCATTCCTAGATTCCTAGAGGGACAATTTCTCCAAATGGGTTAGCTGTGCGCAAACCATGACAGTAATGAACTTCACGCCAAAGCCCCAGGGTATGTGGAGTATGATCGCGGTCTCTCAAAAGTACCGCTGACTCTCACCACAATATTTTCATCGTACCACTAGGTAGTTTATCAAGGTCCACGTGAAAATTCCTCTTAATCAAGGCTGAGGCACCCAACACAATGGGAAACATTTGTGTATCTTTCTGCCACATTTTCATGGTCTTTGAGGATCTTTTCCCTCTCCACATGATTCACAAAATAATCACTTGGAACGAATGCCTCAGTGCTGTTCTGATGTTTTTCTCCTTTTTCACTATGTCAAGTTTCTTCGCATCCTCCCCTGGGGTGGTGGTGCATGATACATTAATATCACTGTTTCAGTCATGAAGGGCAGGCAGGTCCCATGGGAATCCTATAGAATTTACCTGCCTCTCACGATTGAAACTGAGATATTGCTGCACCTCTCTCCATGGTAGGAATGTGGGTGGAGGACTCTTGCGCACCTTAGAGGGTAGGTTAGCAGAGATGATGGCATATGCTACCTTTCTGAAGAGTTTCTCAGTATTCAAACAGATTTCTTTTCATTTTACTTACTACTATTTTTGTAGCCAGTGAATCAAGACATAGGAAAGGCCATTTTATAAATAATGTCTTAAGTGCAATCTGGGACGTCCAAGCCAGAACATCTGAAAAAACCCCAGGTATATCCACGTTTAGGCACAATTTCACAAAGGTGGATGTGCCCGATATGGGTGGCTGCAGGGGCGTCTACATAGACATCCCCATAATAGTATCCCAGACTGTGGCTATTTAGGAGCAGCCTAATAGAGTAGTGGGCTAGGCGCAGGGAAGCCAGGGCTCAAATCCCACTGCTGCTATTGGTCTGATTGTGCAGAATGATGGAGTATCAGCTTCTCTACACCCTTTGGATGGTTTTCCAGATGCCTGTTCATGTTCTGGGATGTCTCCATGTTTTGGACATCTACATGCACGTTCTCAGATATCCAAATCATGACTAAAGCTTTTAAAATGACCCCCAAAGGGCATTTAATGGACCTCAAGTTGCTTTTCAAAATCCTTCAGCTCCTCAGGGCCAGCGCTACCATTAGTTGAACTAGACAGTCACCTGGAGCACCAGCCCTTTGGGGGCACCCATTGCCACCACTGTCTCCTCTCTCTGGGGCTAGCAGCAGCAGCAATGGCAAAGGAACCATGACACAGCACTTACCAAATTGTGTCGGAGAGCGACAGAAGTGTCTGATGATAGCAGGCATGAAGTGGGATGCAGCACCAGAGCCTTTGGTAAGCGCTGTATCGCAGTTCCTTTGCCATTGCCACTGCTTCTGACGCTGGAGAGGAGAGGCAGAGATGGCAATGGGATGCGAGCGGGTGGATGGGCGCCCCAACCCTTTCACTAGTCCTGCAGACCCTTTTGAGCAGGATTCATCCAACACATTTCTCATTTCCCGTCCCCAAGGTACACAAATTGATCTACTTCTACGACTACTTATCATTTGTATCTTCCTACTAGGAATACAATGTGCCTTCTCTTGGATGAGAGGTGGGCAACTACGAATATTTCACATTGTAGCCCAGGAAAGGACAGCAGGTTAAAGATTTAAATGGACCATCCAATCTACCCAATAGCAGTTTATCCATTTTGGATTAATTTGCATACAGATTCCATATGGAACCAAACACCTACTCTCTCTTCCCCTGCGTCCCTGACCCAACCTTTCCAAGTAGTACCAGGGTCTCTTTAGGGTTGTAATTGCTGTTCTCTGTAGATTATCCCAGGGCATTGTTGTGGATTCAATAGCTTTAGGGTTCTAACAGTGACTCAGTGAAGCTTAACTTATAGCCAGTCAAACAGATGTGGAAAGACAGCTTAGGGCTACTGCCCTTCACAAATCACCTTATGTCCACTCACGGTCCCTGTTGGGCACCAATTTCTATAGCAGACCACCGGCAAACCCCCATGATTGGCAAGGCAGACTTGTGGGCTACAGAACAATTTTTTGTATTTTTGCTGTTGGGTCCAGAGGGAGCGGGTGAGGATGGTGGGGAGAAGACTCAATTTCCAAGGCCCCACACAACTACTGTACCTATGCAGTGTCCACGCTTCCACAGCACTCCACTGATGTGCTACCGAAACTTAGCTTTACTGAAAAAATTCAGCTCTACAGTAATATACAGTATCTTCTTAAAATCAAACTCCAATTACTTCAAGATTTGTTTAAATAACCCACTTCCTTCTTTCTCCTAAGAATACCTCCATATGACCTTTGACACGCTCTCTTTCTCTCGCTACTCAGAACTTTTCTCTTCCCAGACCTCAGCTGTGTTAGCTCTAAGTGGCGCCCAACCTTCAGCTGGGCTTCATTCCCATGCCCAGGAGTGTGCCAAGCTAGAAATGTGCGCTGTGCGATTAACCAATCTTGTGCCCCTCCCCCCTCCACCCAGCCACATTCAGTAACTCACTCTTTTTGAACTTCCTGGAAGCCCAGTGATATTAGCACCCCTTCTATGCTAGCACTCAGTGCGGCCGCACCGCTCACACGGTCCTTGGTATGGCCCTTTCCATGCCACTCCTCGATTCTCCTGTCCAGCCTGGCACCAACAGACTCCCCTCCCCTTCTTCCTGCAGACTGCTCAGGGTAGCCCTGTTTTTCCTTTGCTCCTTAATTGAGTCAGTCCTAAGGAGCCCGCCATTTACAGGGCCTGACTTTCCAATCTTTAGAGCTCAGCCTCCTTGTTGGGAGGTATATAAAAGGCACTCTCCTTCCAAATCATGGGCCTTAAAAATACCTAAAGAGCTCTGTCTTGGGCACATCGCAGCTGGGATCCAGCTAGAACTATCTTATGGCATCTATCCGCTATGCTGCTTGCAGGGAGTTCCACACCTGAAAGTGCATACATGAAAAAAAGTCACCCCCAGATGCAAGAGCTCTAGTGACATTAACTCTTGCAGATCTTGGTGTCATCCATAAATAGACAAACCTTCCCTTCTGCCCGTCCACAATATTGCTCACAAAGGTATTGAACAGAACAAAACCCATGCCCACTCCCTGAGGCACTCCACTCATCTCCCTTCTTTTCTCTGAGTGAATTCTATCTCTCACCACCCTCTGTCAGCTATCACTCAACCAGTTTCTAGTCTAGTCCACCACTTTGGGACCAACCCCCCAGGGTGCTCAGTTTATTTATACTGTAAATCTCCTACATGCAATAGGATCAAAGGCTTTGCTGAAATCCAAGAAAACCATATTCAGCACACGCTCTTGATCTAATTCTGTATCACTCAATCAAAGAAATTAATCAGATTGGTTTGACATAATCTGCCTCTGGTAAAACTATGCTACCTTGGACCTTGCAGTTCACCAGATCCTATTGGCTGGCTGAGAACACTCGAGAGAGCCAGAACCAAGACAAAGTCTGGCCTGCAAGAAAAGTCCTTTGAGGAGATGGACATCTCCATAGCAAGCCAGGTCCTAAATGAGAGGGGGCAAGTATAAGGGCATTAATTGCCCTAGGCAAACTTCAGTCTTGCATCAACTCCAGCATACACTGCATCTGAAATTCTGATAGTTTAATTCAACAATCAGTTTAACATCATAGTTCCCAGAACAATCTTGTAAAACTAAATAATTGGACATCGCTGGGCATAGGGGGAGTGATTTCCATGGGCTATTTCAAAAGTGCCCACCCTCCCTGAAAAAAAAGTATGGACCACTGGTTCTTTAAGTGTGTGCATTTTGCTCTGTCTGGACCTGAACTTTGCCAGCCTCCAGAAGCTGTTGCCCTAAGCAACTGCCTGATCTGCCTGATTGTTGTACCAGCCCTGCCGAACGTTTAGCTTAGTGTGCAAAAAACATGTCCTCCCCCTGCTTTCAGAATTATTCCCAAGCAGTACTCCTCAAACGTGTCCTAGCAGGGCATTAGATATAAGCTGCGGCACACAGGGAATCTGGTAACACTCAATATGGAGTTATTCTAAATTTACTTTGTGTGTTAGCTGGGAACTCTTCGCTGCTGTAATTGCTCCAGTGATATCAGTTGCCTCTTGTGTGCAATAAAACAAACAGAAAAAAATTAAGTTAAATGTGTTTTTCCTTTCCCTTGGCTGGAGGATTTAGCAACTCCTTTTGCATGTAATTGCTTTGCAATAAAATTTACATATTCACCTTGTCGGCAATTTAAAGTGCCCCCCCTCCCCCAGTAGGATTTTTTTGTTTTATTTGGGTATCTGTCGGATGCACTAGCTCGGGATATTTCATGGACTGCATGAAAAGATGCAGAAACGTGTGATTCCTTAGCGTGCCAGGACAGAACCGGGAAAAGGAGGCCAGGCAAGGTTTGGGAGCAAGGCTAGCCCCAGAGTTGGTTCAAGGTGTTGGCGTCCTAGGAAAACCTTAAGCTTTATACTTCCCCTGACTGTCAAAATCTATGATCTGCTCTTAACTGCCCCCCAGAAATTGCCTGTCTAGGCAACTACCTAGTTTGCCTAGTGGTTGGGCCAACCCTGTTGGGAGTGCAGAGAGTTACGATGGGATGAGATGACCCCACCAAGAGACTCAAGGGGGGTAAGAAGAGGATATTCTGTGAAGATGAGAGATGCTGGGACTTGGGGGACCATTACAGAATCACAGAGAGTGACAGCAGATCAGAATTTCAATGCCCGTTTACATAGTCTGCTTGTGCTTGAGGCAACACCAGAGAGTCTATCACCAATCACAGGCTTTACCTGTGAGGTGACCTGCAAGGAGTGGCAGGTAGTACAACTACTCTAGCCACCTTACTCGGCAGACTAGATGGACCATGCTGGTCTTTATCTGCATCATTTACTATATTATTCCTCACATCAGTAAACATGAGCACAACACACACAGTGGAGTAGAGGAGTAGCCTATTGGTTAGAGCACTGGCCTTGTAATCAAGAGACCAGGGTTCAGTTCCCACTAGCACTCCTTGTGGTCTTGGGCAAGTCACTTAACCCTCCATTGCCTTGGAAGAAAGTCCTGGCAATCTATTTCCAGTCACACTGCCAAGAAAACCCAGGAGCTTCTGGGTCACCAGGAGTTAGCACTGACTCAAAGGAACACATCACATTGCATGTTTCCCCTCACATCAGTAAACATGAGCACAGCACACACAGTGTTGAGAAATTTGGAAAGTGAAAAAGGTCCTGATCTAGAGCTTGGAGAAGGAATGGAATCACTTAGAGCTCGTGCCTCAGTCTAGATGCAAAGGCCACAAGGTAGTGAGGGCAGACAACAAACTGGCTGGGCCCTTTTCAGGTATTTGTGACTCTGATTGGCCACTGTGCGATACAAGACCACAGACTTGATGAACCCTGGGTCTGACCCAGTACAGCATTTCCTATCTCCTTATGAAAATGAATCAGCAGAAGGTGGTCACAGATACTGTCACATATTCCAGCTGACACAAGGATCGCCAGAGGTTAGAAAGGTCCAGAGAAGGGCCTGTAAGACAATTAGGGGAAAGGCAGGCTATTTCCCTTATGAGAAACAAGAGTGCTCGAGGGAGAAATTGGATTACATCGTGCAAACAGATCGGTGGAACCTGGGGGTGGGGGACATTGAATAAAATAAAGGGGCACCCCTCGGGTTAAGGGGTACCTGATTTCACCACCTCCATAGGAAGAAATATATATTTGATCCAAAGAGCGATAGTCTTGAGGAACAGCACACAGGGCCAGTGCAGGGATACGAGGCGCCCTAAGCAAACCCTCATTTCTGCCGCCCATCCCTTGCTTCCACCCCTCTCCGGACCAGGAAAACAGCAACACGGTGCTTATCCAGAACCTCTGTTGGTGCCATGCTTTGAGCAGCCACTTCCGCTGCCTCCGATGCAGACTTCCTGTTTGAATGGGGCAGAAGCGGCTGGTCAATGTGCGGCATCAACAGCACGCAGTGTTAGAGGCTTTAGGTAAATGCTGCATTGCTCTTTTAATGTCATTGCTGCCGCTGTAGGTCCCGCCCTCAAAAGGCTGGTGCTCTAGGTGACTGCCTAATTTGCCTAATGGCCCTGCCAGCACAAGTGGTCACAGCTTCAACGTCAAATCAGTTCCAAGGTAAAATTGAACAGGTTCACCTAGGACAAAGGCATTGGTGGGTTTGATGATACAGCTGCACGCCACGTTGATCCAGAATGCTTGTTAAGGGTCAGAAAGGGAATTTTTCCTTTTGCTGCAGGATTGTTTGCCGATGCACAAGGGGTATTAATGTGTTTTGCCTTGCCTTGACTTTGGATTGCCCCATTAGGCCTATCAGAAGTGTTGGGGCAGGGGAGGGAAGAGCTTGGTGGACTTCTGGACATCTTTCAACCTAAACCAGTTGTGGAACTATACGGGGATCAATTTAATCCCACAGAGCATCTGTTCTCAGACCTCCAGTATTTAGTATTTGTATTCTTGATCTACAAAAATGAAAACCTCTTTTTGTCTTTATTGCATTGTGAATACACTGCAGTGCTTGCTAACTTTGCTGTGCAGATGGTTATAGATACTTCAGGTAGACGTGTGCATGTGCCAGATGAAATTTAATAGGGACAGGTGGGGGTATTGCATTTGGTGCAGAAGAATACGCAGGTGCAGTATCCTTTGAATAGGGCAATGCTTACTAATGCTAAACAGGACAAAAACGTAGGGGGTATCAGCAGATAATAAACCAAGAATGAGTGAGGAAAACCAGTCGGGGTAGGCTCAAGCTTGGCAGAATGGAAGCCCCAGACGAAAATGTGATTTATCAGTCACACAATGCCTTTGGTTAGGCCAGAGGTTCCTAATCTTTTTGGTTGTGTGGATTTGGACCTCTTTTTTACTCTTAGTAAGTTCAGGGACCCCTAGGTCATCCCCACCACTCTTCCTGGACCTCCTCAGCTCAGCACCAGGCCTGTCCCCACTAGCCCTTTTTATCAGCCTTCCTATTCCTATCTCCATCAGTGTCTGTCTTTCTCTGTCCAACCACTCCCCACCAGTCTCTATACGTCTCTAACCAATCTCCACTGGTCTCTTTCCTGTGTCCTGCAACTCCTTGTAATGATGTCATGGACCTCCAGAAGTCTGAGGACCATAAGTTAGTATCCATTGCATTAGACCATGTGAGAATTACAGAGGTGTAGTTTGGGGCATCCATCCTCAAAGGATATCCCCTCAAAAAGAAAAGTCACACAGCAGTGGCAAAAGTTCTAATGCTGTTGTGCACCCCATTGTTAGGCCCATGTCCCCCCACCCTGTGCTCACATGGCAAGCGTACTGTGCTGTGCCGCCTCCGCTCCAGGTCAGTGGCTCTTACCTTCCCGGATGAAGTCTTGCTGTTATCACGAGACTTCAGCCCAGGAGGTAACAGCTGCCGGGCCTGGAGCAGAGGCAGTATGGAAAAGAAATTAAAATAAGTTGCTGTGCTGCCGTGTAGACCCCCTCCCCTTCATTGTGTGGGCTGCTTGAGCAGAATTTATACCACTGACCCACAGCTGTTGAGGGTAAAATTTTCCAAACTTGGGGGAGGGTATTTTCTTTAAAAAAAAAAAAAAAAAAAGCATAACTCAGCGATTAATTATACCATAAAAATGTAACACTGAAAAAAGTTACTTTCTCCTAGGAATGTAGGTAGAAGAAGAGAAAAGGTATAGCACTATAATGTAGCACTATACAATCATGTGCGGCTCACCTGACTCCTACATGTTGTTGATCTGCCTTAGTTTCTACTGCCCTGTTACATCACAACCTCCTTTTATCTCAGCTTTGAAAATATTTAGATTTCAAACATTTTTAACTATACTTTAGCAATTAATAGCTCTAACACTTACTGGAATTTATTTTTGCAGTGACTTAAAAAGTGAGACCAATTTAACTCCTCACTAAATTTTGGTGGGAAAAACACCCTGACCCATCGCTGCTGTAAATCGAATTACTTTTATGAGTTAACAGTCTCATATCCATGGCAGCGGGGGCCTCTCAGAAAGCATGAGGGTATCACTCAGCCAGCCAGTCTATAGAATTTGGCCTGGGCCATTAAACCACTGTGTTCATTCAGTCTGTACCGCTGGCCGAGGCCGCCTGTCCTTTGAAAGCTCAGCCTGTGTAAGGGCATCGGCGTGTTTTCCTCTGTGCCTTTTGTCCTCCCGTCCCTGAGGCCTGGAACAGATTCTTTTGGAAGCACGGCGGGGATGTGGTTAGGGGTGTTGGGGGGCGGGGTTCAAACTGCAGTGGTCTCTTTTTCTTCCTCATTATTTCATCCTCTTCTTTGGTCCCCAGAAACCAAATGAATCCAGGTGTTCAGAATTTGAGCAGGGCAAGGTGGACCTGAAGTGGTCTTTGTTTTAATGTGATTCACTCAGCAGCTGCAACAAAGCAGCCCAAACCACCCTTTTCCCCTTCAAGAAAATTTTAGCACCCATTTTTCTTCCTGAATTTGATCTTTCTGGAGAGCTGCCTCACTGTTGCATTACAAGCTAAGCTGGCAGAATAGATATTGTTCAAGGCCGGTTTAACCATTAAGCAAACTAGGTGGTTGCTTAGGGTGGCTTTTTCTGGGGGTGACAAAACAGAAAATCCTGACAGCTGTTGTAAATCCAAGCACCATCAGGGCATACTAATAGCTGCAGGAAGGGTGGACAGTTTCAAATCTGCCATTTAGACAAAATGATGGCTTCTTGGAAGTGGCCTCATTTTGTGTATGGGTAAAGTTACCAGATTTTTTTGTAGGCAAATATGGAACACGTATCCAAAGTATGTGAAGTGGGTGGGGAGAGGACGTGACATCTCAGTTTCAGGTTTGAGCAACAAGGCATAAAGGAGGGAAAAGGAGTAGTCATCCCGCCCCCCCCCCCCACCCATCCATCCCATGACAGCAACAATATCACTTCCAAGCAAACAAATCAACAGAGAAATAGAAACAGTGATGCATTTCCCCTGTACTGTATAAAATATAAAGATAATGGATGTAAATTCTAAAAACTGACAAATCCAAATCACTAAATCGAAAATAACAATTTGTTTTCTACCGCCTCGGTCCTCATTGCTGCAGTTGGGGCCAGGAGGCTGCCAAACAGGTGGGAATCAGGAACACGACTCTAAAATTGGAGACAATACCCAAAAATCGGGGACATTATGTAAGGGTTAGAATGGCAAGAGGGCCATTTTAATATTTAAACGTATGGGGCCCGATTTTGTCCCAGACGTAGATCTCCTTTTTACGTCTGGGCAGAGAGATTGTGATTCTCATCCCATGGAGCACGTCTAGCCCCACGGGATCAGAACCTGACCAGCACTGTACGTGCAGGCCCGGGACTGCGATTCAGTCCCAGCCTGCACGTACTGCAAAGCCCAACTAACTCAGTCAGGGCATTTAAATGGAGCCGCGGCGCAATGGCATCATGTTGCCATGGCACCACGGCTCCATTTAAATGCTGCGATGTCAGCCGCCACACAAAAAGTTAATTCCCCGCAGCCCAATCCCCCGATCCAGCCTCCTAAGGCCAGGGTCGGGCTGCGGGGAATTAAGTTTTGCCCCCAACCCCTTCTGTGCCCCAGAGATGCCGAAAAAACGCGTCCAGGAAAGTTATTCCACCATTTACGTCCAGGGCCGGTGACCGCCCACTGCCTGCCCACTCTCCACCCCCAGGCTGCCCCTTACTCGCCCCCCCCCCCCCCCGACTAACTTTCTCGTACAACTGGCAGGGAAGTTAGTTGGGGGGGGGCAGCAGCCGCCACGAATAGCGGGGATGGACATCTCATTGGGACATCCATCCCCACTATTCGTGCGTCGGAATAACACCCATGATGTCCAATTATGCATTTTGATAGGACCATTCTGAGAGATGTGGTTTTGGGGTAACCATGCTTTATGACTTTAATTATCAAAATCCCAGGGGAAGGATATTGGGAGCCTGGGGTGGGAGGGCAAAGAATGCCATATCGGAACTGAACATGCATCCCTTGGATTCGGTAGCAATTCCTATGGGGCACAGAGGTGAAAGGTGATAAAGTCAGTTTTGTCCACAGGTCAATCAGAGAGCGAATGGTATTGATAAGGGACAAGTCCTGCATTCATAAGAACATAAGATATGCCATATTGGATCAGACCAAGGTCCATCAAGCCCAGTATCCTATTTCCAACAGTGGCCAATCTAGGTCATACGTACCTAACAGTTTCCCCAAAAGACACAGGTTCCACAATGCTTGTACTGGGTCAAGCGTTGATATCCTGGGTCCCTTCTTAATAATGGTTTATAGACCTTTCCTCCAGGAACTTGTCCAAACCTTTTTCAAACCCAGCTACACTAACAGCCTTTACTACATCCTCCGGTAACAAATTCCGGAGTTTGATAACACGTTGAGTGAAAAAATATTTTCTTTTATTAGTCTTAAATAGTTTGCCCTGTAGCTTCATTGCCTGTCCCCTAGTCTTTCTATATTCTGATAACTTAAACAATCGATCTACGTTTACCCGATCTCCAGGAACAAGCAGGAATGTAGTCTTCACATATGGGTATCGTCAGTACCGACGGAGCCAGCGTGGGAACGCTCCCCAGCGTCCAATTAGAAAGCTTTTGGGAGCATCCCACAGCGCCTGCGTGCTGCCTTCCCGCTTTTCCCAACTGCCTCTCTCCAGTTTTTCGTTTTCCGCGGATCCAGCAGGTCGTTTTTCCTGTCACCGCAGAAATTATCCCATTTTTTTATTCTTTTTTGTGGTAGCGTCTGCCTTCCTCGACGCTATACTGGTACCGCCGGTTCTTTCTTTCTTTCTTCAAAAAAAAAAAATAGTAATCTTTATTCTGGAGTTTCCAGCCTTTTTTTCTTTCGGATGCCACGCGTCATTTTGGGCACTAGGCCCAACTTTTCCTTCAAAATGGAAAAACCTGCTTCGGGTTTTAAAAAGTGTTCCAAGTGTGGCGGTACCATCTCCGTCACCGACACTCACGAGTGGTGCCTCAAATGTTTAGGTCCTGACCACTCCATCTCGGAGTGTGTTGCCTGTGGGATGATGTCGAAGAGGGGTCTGCAAAATCGAGCTGCTAAGCTTAGCACCCTTTTTCCTTCCGATGCAGCGTCTGTAGCATCGACGTCTTCCAGGGCTTCGTCTTCCTCCCATGGATCTCAGGTAACTAAACATAAATCTAGCTGGTCCTCAAAGGATAGATCTCCTTCCAAGCATCGAGATGCCTCTGGCGTTGCCCTTGAGGGACTTGTACCGGCTAAATTGCCCAGGCGGGAGGCTTCAGCTTCCAAACCACTATCGGGGCTCCAGGATGTTCTTGAGGTCTCAACCTCGGCAGAACTACTGGTGCCATGCTCTGGGGTACCGGCCGCTTCGTCCAGTACCGATACCCAGGCATCGGCAGCGTCAATAGACCAGAGATTCTTGGCTATTGAACGCAGTCTGGTGGCTCTCCTTGCGGCTTCGGTGCCTTCGGGACCGCTTCAGACAGTTCAACCGGTATCGACACCGGTTCCGGCACCGATATCTGTACCGTACCGACAGCATCGACATCGGCGTCTGTGTTACCGACACCGAGTCATGCTATTTCCTCCGGTATCGACAGGCCAGTATTGGACCCCTCCGGTACCGACTTCGATCAGTACCGGTATCGTGCTTTGCAAGAGCACCCGGACAGGAGATATTTTGAATCCTCCGATGAGTCTGAGGATTCTGACAGCTCTGTCGGTACCGGAGTACTTCTCTCTGAGGAGCCTTCCTCTCCTAAACGTAGGATGTCTCCTCCAGAGGATATATCCTTTCAGGATTTCATCCGGGAGGTGGCTAGAGGTCTTTCCATCACAGTGGCTCCTGAAGCAGAGCCCAGAGCAAAGGAATTGGAGATTTTACAATATCCTAAAGCTCCCAAGGAGGCAGCTACTTTGCCTATTCATGAGATCTTGCATGATCTCATGTTAAGAATGTGGGAAACACCTCTTACCACCTCTCTTCATTCTCGTAGGCTTGATACCATGTATCGAGTACCTCCTTGTCCTGCATTTCAAAAAACTCAGTTACCACACCACTCCATGGTAGTGGAATCAACTATGAGAAGGATCAAGAGTGCAAAAAGACATGCATCTAATCCTCCAGGATGTGAATGTAGGACTCTTGATGCCTTTGGGCGTCGAACTTTCCAGGCCTCTATGCTTTCTGCCAGGATTAGTTCCTACATTTTATACATGGGAATGTTCCTTAAAGAGGTTACAGGAGATCTAGAGCTTATGAACCCTCTCCTTCCTGAAGATAAGAGGCAAGATTATCTTACACTTGTCAAACATGCCAAGGATGTTTCCAAGTTTGTTAATTGTGCAGCTTTTGACTGCTTTGAGTGCATAAGCAGAACCTCTGGCATTGCCATAGGTGCTCGTAGGATTGCCTGGCTCCAGGCATCTGACTTAGACCTCTGGGTACAGGACAAACTGGGGAATATCCCTTGCACAGGCGAAAATCTCTTTGGCAAAAATTGGCAAGAGAAAGCTAATGAGCTGGATTTATTTATTTATTTATTTGGGAAACATTTGTATACCGCAGCTTCCAGTGATCAGCTGCGGTGATTTCACACAAACGGTTACAAGTTATTTAAGCTAAAAACAGTGGTTACATAATTATGACACATAGAATTATATACAATAGGTCAGAAATCAAGAAATATACATTTCCATTTGGGGGAGCAAATATATCTATATACAATAGTGCTGAAATGATGCAAATGTATGGGATTATGGAGTATGATAGCTGGTGGGCTTGGGTTATACCAGGTTGTAGTACTCTTGGAAGAGGTGTGTTTTTAATTTTTTTCTAAAGTCAGTTAGGTCACTGTTTGATCGCATGTGACTTGGTAACTGATTCCAAAGTATGGGGGCAGAGAAGGTGAATGCCCTGCTGCTTGTGCAGGCTTTCATGTGTCTTATGTTGGTAGGGACGGTGAGTGAATCTAAGTTGTTGGTTCTTCTGGATCTGTTGCTAGATTGTCTGCTGATGAGGTTAGAGAGGTAAGTAGGGGCAACGTTATGAATGATCTTGAAAGTGGTTATCAATATTTTGTATTTTGCGCGGGCCGTTATGGGGAGCCAGTGCAATTCCATTAAAGTCGGTGTTATGTGCTCCGAAAGGTTCATCTTCTTAATAATCCTGGCTGTGACATTTTGTGCCATTTGCAGAATGTTTAATGTGTTCTTCGGGAGACCCTGTAGGATGGCATTACAGTAGTCCAGGTGTGGTGTGATGAGCGCTTGCACTACAGTTCTGAAATCGGAGTCGTCAATGAGGTTGCGCAGCGGTTTGATGACCCTTAATTTATGAAAGATGGCCCAGTTTGTTAACCGCAAGTGTTTTTCCATCTTTAAGTTATTGTCAAGAGTCACCCCAAGGTATTTTATTTCGCTTTTTATGTTGTACGTGTGGTTATTTAATGTGATTGTGTTGGGAGTTGTGAAATCAGGTTTTTTTGGATATACACATTATTTCTGTTTTTTTGTGGTTTATTGACATGTTATTATGTTGCAGCCAGTTTTGCAGATCATGTAGGCATTCTTCAAGGTGGTTGTACTTTGGGTTATTTACATCTACTTGAGTATATAGCATCACGTCATCTGCATAGATGTGGTAGTTGATTTTGTGCTCCTGGAAGATCGTACAGACAGGTTTTAGGTATAAGTTAAAGAGTAGGGCAGATAGTGCAGATCCTTGTGGTATTCCTTGGGTTTGTGGGAAAGGTTGAGCTTTTTCGTTATTGTAATGAACCTGCTGCATTCTGTCAGTTATGTAAGAGCTAAACCATCGTAGAGGGGTTCCTGAAATCCCGATTGAAGCCAGTCGTTCTATGAGTGTTTTGTGGTGGACAGTATCAAAAGCTGCCGTTATGTCTATAAAAATCAGGACGAACATCTTCTTTCTGTCCTCTAGTCCTTTGAGCAGAGTGTCTAATAGTACCAAGAGCAAGGTTTCTACACCATGATGCTGTCGAAAACCATATTGATGGTCATCCAGGGCTTTCCATGTGTCTAAATGATCTTGCAACTGTAGTAGTAGTGCTTTTTCGATAATCTTCGCTAGGAATGCTATACTAGAGATCGGACGGTATGATGTTGGGTCTTCCTTGTTGAGTGAGTTGTTTTTTAGAATTGGTCTTATTATGGATTTTTTAAGCTGTGATGGCATTATACCCTGTTGAAGTGATTGGTTGACAATGTGGGTGATGTAATGAGCAAGTTCTTGTTTGGTTGCTTTGATCCAGGCTGCTGGGCAGGGGTCAAGTAGAGAAGTGGTAGTGTTTAGTGCTGTGATTATGCTTATTGTTTGTTTGTCTTTAAGTTTCTGGAAAGCATTCCATTCCATTCCATTCTTGCTTGTTATTGTTGTTTGTTGAATGGGGCCAGGAAGGTTTTGATTTGGGGTGTAAAGCATTTGAACTGTAGGGTTCAATTTGTTGGCATAATGGCCCGCTAGGGTTTGAGCTTTGATCGACGTATTTGTGGTATCCTCATAGGTTGCTTTAGTAAGGGTTTTAACTAGATCAAATAACTCTCTAGGCCTGTTGAGAGCTTTGTTCAGAATGTTGGTATGATAAGATTTCTTAGCCTTGTTGACTTCGATTTTGTACTTTGCAAGGGTTGAGAGGTATTCTGTTTTGAGTTCTTGTGTTTTCGCTTTTCTCCATTTCTTTTCTAGTTTCCTGAGGTCTTTCTTCATCCTGTTCAACGTTGATACCAAGGTCCCGATTTGGATTTTGTCATCTTTTTGGTTATATTTGGTGTTTCAGTCTTTCTTTCAGCTACTGGTTCTATCACTTTGTTCCAATGGGTTATAAGAGTTTCTAGTTCAGTCTGTTCAGTGTTCATGTGCATTTTGATGGATCCTATTAGTTGCTCTTTGTTGTACTTTTGGAATTTCCTTCGTGCTTGTGTTGTGTTATTACTTTGGTGGTGTGACGGTTTTATTGGCAAGTAGGAAGTGAATTTTATCAGATGGTGGTCCGACCAAGGGACTTGTGTGATTCTCAAATCTGTTATGTTATCTAGTTGTTTACGCTGTTCATTGGGTATGAAAACTAGATCAAGGATGTTTCCCTTGTCATGTGTGGCATCATGTATTATTTGTTTATAGCCTAGTTGTTCCATGGCTTCCAGAAAGGTGTTAGCCTGAAACGATGTTATAGAGGCTAGGTTTAAGTCTCCCATTATTATTTGGTATTTTTTGGTTGTGGTTGCTGATATTATCTCTATTGTATTGGAAAGGGTTTCATTGTGTGAAGTGGGAGATCTGTATATGAGACAGATGCTAAATGTTTTACTCTTAAGCTTTAGAATATCGAGACCATCAATGGATTTTTGTACTGTGTTTTTTAGGTGTAGGTAGTCTTTAGCCATGATTAGGACACCGCCACCCTTTTTGTTGCTACGAGGGCAGTTATAGATCTTATAGCCTGGCTTGATTATTTGGTTGATAAAGACTGGGTCTTTTTCAGAGAGCCAGGTTTCAGTCACGCAAAAGATGTCAGGATTTTCATCTGTGATGACATTATGGATGATGTGGGTCTTGTTTCTTATGGATCTGGCGTTTATCAGAACATAGGTACAGGGGATTTGATTTAGTACGACGGGTTGGGGTTGGGGGTTATTGTGTTGTTGTGGAGTTACTTGTGAGGGCTTTGGATGTCTTGGATTTGAGTTATGGTATATATGTGTAGAGTTTGGGTGTTTTGTGGTGGTAGTTCCATTGTGTAATTTTGTGTTGTAAGGGTTGTTGGGGTAATGTGAGTTAACCAGAACATGAGTTGGGAGTGAGAATGTAGTATATAAATACAATGGTTGCCATATGTATGGGATATGGTTTTGTACTTTTGTTAAATACAAGCAGTTACAAGTTGATCGGTATAGAAGAAAAAGCAGAACTATCACATTAATGAGCTCCATTTTCAATTTCTTTTGCAGTGGAAATCCTAACAAGTTTTCATCTATATGGGGGGTTCACATGAAATTAGGTATACAGTAAGACAATATAGATTTAGTTAGTTACCTTTGACATTATAAGCAGTGTTGTAACTGGTAGGTAGAGATACTCTAATGTTGATATTTGACTTGTGTACAGCAGCAATGTTAGTATTTAGAAGAAAGCTGGATGGTCGATACGCTGCAGAACTGCTTATTAATTAGAAACATAGTTGCATTCAGGTCTCAACAATTTTCTTGGGTCGTTTCTTAGGACCACCACCTAAGGGCCACGCCAAAGGGCCCTCAGGCGTGGGCCCGCCAGGCACGGGCGCGCCGGAATGGCGCTCAAACTTTTAACTTGTTCAATTCTCTGAGGTCTAAAATGGGTCTGTGTCCTCTTGTTTTCTTTGGAATAAGGAAATAGGGGGAGTAAAACCCTGTACCCTGTTGGGAAATGGGTACATCTTCTATTGCCCCGTGGGCAAGAAGTAAACTGACCTCTTGACTCAACTGAGTGTCGAGTGAAATCTGAGAATTGAACCGTTTTACCACTGTAGGAGGGGGCATGTTGAGGAAATGAAGCAGTGGCTCTCCGATTGGGCAGTGCGCCAGGAAGGTCGGTGTCCCGCCGCTGGATGCTCTATCCCCAGGGGGAGAGCAGAGGATGGTGCCGGGTACTTCTGCCTTGCGCCGGAATGGCGCTCAAACTTTTAAATGTTGGGCGTCTGCCCCGATTGGGCAGCACGCCGGGAAGGTCGGTGTCCCGCCGCTGGATGCTCTGTCCCCATGGGGAGAGCAGAGGATGGTGCCGGGTTCTTCTGCCTTGCGCCGGAATGGCTCATGGATGCTGATAACACCATTCTGGATAGGCTATCCAAGGCTACAGCTGATCCTGCAAAGAGAAAATCCTACAAGAAACCATTCTTCTCTAAAAAGAAGAGGTTTTACCCCTCCTATACCCAGCAGGGGCATTCTACAGGTCAGTCTGCCCGAAAGGGACAGCAGCCACCAAAACAAAGGAAAACAAAGACTGCTAAGCCTCAACCGGTCCAGCAGACTCAACCTCCACAGGGGCTTTGACATCCATCTAGAGAACTTGGCTTTCCTGGCCCTCAACGGGCCAGAGCCTTCCACCATTCCAGGAAGGTTGTGTCATTTTGCCCCCAGATGGGAGCAGATAACAGCAGAAGAATGGACTCTCTCCATTGTAAGAGAGGGGTACAAGCTTAATTTCCTCAACATGCCCCTCCTACAGTGGTAAAACGGTTCAATTCTCAGATTTCACTCGACACTCAGTTGAGTCAAGAGGTCAGTTTACTTCTTGCCCACGGGGCAATAGAAGATGTACCCATTTCCCAACAGGGTACAGGGTTTTACTCCCCCTATTTCCTTATTCCAAAGAAAACAAGAGGACACAGACCCATTTTAGACCTCAGAGAATTGAACAAATTCCTGTTCAAGGAGAAATTCAAGATGATTTCTCTGGGAACTCTTCTGCCATACCTTCAGAGTCAGGATTGGCTTTGATCTCTAGATCTCAAGGATGCGTACACACATGTTCTCATCCATCCAACTCACCGAAGATTCCTTCGCTTTCTATTTCGGGGGAAGCACTACCAGTACAGGGTTCTTCCTTTTGGCCTGGCCTCAGCACCAAGGGTGTTTATGAAATGCATGGCTGTAGGAGCAGCATTTCTACGCACTCTAGGAATATTTGTCTTCCCCTATTTAGACGACTGGCTCATTCGAGCCTCATCAGAGTCAGAGGCCAGAATTTCCCTATCGTGCACAGTGCGTATCCTTCAGTATTTGGGCCTGGTCATAAACAACCCAAAATCCAACCTAACTCCCACTCAATCTCTAGAGTTTATAGGAGCTATGCTGGATACCAGGAAGGCAAGGGCCTATCTTCCACAGCCCCGCTGCCTTCACATTGTGCAGTTAGCTTCCCAAGCAGTGTTAAAAACTCATCTCACTGCTCGGGAAATGTTACAATTGCTAGGCCACATGGCATCTACTGTGCATGTGGTCCCCTATGCTCGCCTCCATATGAGAGCAGCCCAATGGACTCTATCCACTCAGTGGACTCATGCATCAGGCTGCCTATCAGACAAAATAGCAAACACAAGTCACCTTATTTTGTCCCTACAGTGGTGGCAGTCAACCCGAAACCTGTTGGTGGGGTCCCCTTTCCAACAGCCCCCACCCCAGGTCACTCTAACAACAGACGCCTCACAGGAGGGTTGGGGAGCTCACCTGCAAGATCTCTCTACCCAAGGCACCTGGACTCCACAGGAGACCCATCTACACATCAATCTCTTAGAACTCAGAGCAATCTTCCTTGCTCTTCGAGTGTTCCACACCCAGCTGAGCTACAAGACAGTCCTGATTCAGACGGACAATCAAGTAGCTATGTTCTATCTCAACAAGCAGGGAGGAACAGGCTCTCTGTCGCTTTGCAATGAAGCTTTGCGACTATGAGCTCTCGCCAGAGAGCATCAGATTCATCTCCTTGCGGTGTATCTGCCAGGCATTCAAAACTCCTGGGCAGACAGACTCAGTCGAGTTCTGCTTCCACACCTGCTTCGTGCAGACCAGGTAGCAAATATTTTTCAAATTTGGGGAACTCCGGACGTAGACCTCTTTGCAAGTTCGTTGAATGCCAAACTTCCCCGATTCTGTTCCAGAATTCCGGCTCAGGGTTCTCAAGCCAGGAATGCTTTCCTCCTCCATTGGGGTCAGGACTTCCTATATGCCTTTCCACCCATTCCCCTAATTCCCAAAACCCTAGTCAAGCTTCAGAGAGACAGAGGCCATATGATTCTCATAGCTCCACATTGGCCACGGCAGGTGTGGTACCCTCTGCTCCTTCATCTCTCTCAAGCTCCATCTCTGGAGTTAGGATCTGCTCCAGATCTCCTGTCTCAGGAGGACGGGATGTTGTGGCATCCCAATCCCCACTCTCTGCATCTCAGGGCCTGGTTGCTGAGAGCTTAGACCTTCATGGCCTTAACCTTTCTCAACAAGTAAAGGATATCCTTTATGCTTCCAGGAAACCTTCCACAAGACGCTCTTATGCTTTCAAGTGGAAAAGGTTTTCCATATGGTGTTCGGAGAAGGGTCTTGACCCCATGGCGATACCTCTGGAATCATTATTGGAGTATCTCCTTCATTTATCTAATGAAGGCCTTAAGACTAACTCAGTAAGAGTCCATTTAAGTGCTATTTCAGCTTCTTTCAAGCCTTTAAATGGACAACCTATTTCCTCTCATCCTCTCATAGCGAGATTTATGAGGGGCCTTCTTCTAACTAAGCCTCCCATTAGGCCACCACCGGTGGCATGGGACCTAATTCTGGTTCTTGGACAGCTCATGATGCCTCCTTTTGAACTTCTAGCTACTGTCTCCTTGAAATTCCTTTCCTGGAAGGTTGTCTTTCTCATTGCAGTCACATCAGCACGTCGCATCAGTGAGTTGCAAGTATTGGTGGCTGATCCTCCTTATACGAGTTTCCATCACGATAAGGTAGTCCTTAGGACTCATCCACACTTTATGCCAAAGGTGGTCTTACCTTTTCATTTAAACCAGGCGGTTTACCTGCCTGTATTTTTTCCAAGGCCTTATGCTTTAAATGCAGAAAGGAATCTTCATACTTTGGACTGTAAAAGAGCATTTGCTTTTTACTTACAAAGGACACAGCAACATAGAAAGTCCTCTCAACTCTTTGTTGCTTTTGGTCCTTCTCATTTGGGACTTCCAGTCTCTAAGAGAACATTGTCCAATTGGATTGCACAGTGTATTTCTTTTACCTATCAGAGTAAGAACCTTTCTCTGGAAGACCATGTCACAGCTCACAGTGTGAGAGCCATGGCAGCCTCAATGGCTCATCTACACTCTGTGTCTATCGACGACATCTGTCGAGCAGCTACTTGGGCCTCGTTTCATACCTTCACAGCCCATTACTGCTTAGACAAGGACTCCCACCGGGATGCCTTGTTTGGTCAGGCTGTTCTACAACACCTGTTCCATACTTAGTCAACTCCTACCCACCATTCCCGGTAGGATGCCAGAGATCCATGGGGGGAAGTGGAGCCCTTTCACAGGGGCACACAACTTCTGAGGTCTCTCCCTGGCATCTGTAGCTAGGGAGTCCCCATATGTGAAGACTACATTCCTGCTTGTTCCTGGAGATAGCATAGTTACTCACCAGTAACAGGTGATCTTCGGGAACAGCAGGAATTTAGTCTTCACAACCCACCCACCTCCCCTAGGAGCTGTATCTCTCTTTTCTTTTCTTTCCCTCTCTCTCTATTTTGTCTCAGCTTTAAAACTCAACTGGAGAGAGGCAGTTGGGAAAGGCAAGAAGGCAGCACGCTGGAGCTGTGGGATGCTCCCAAAAGCTTTCTAATTGGACGCTGGGGAGCATTCCCGCACGGCTCCGTCGGTACTGACGATACCCATATGTGAAGACTAAATTCCTGCTGTTCCCGGAGATCACCTGTTACAGGTGAGAAACTATGCTTTCCACTCCGTTCATTAATTTATAGACTTCTATCATATCTCCCCTCAGCCGTCTCTTTTCCAGGTTAAAGAGCCCTAACCTTTTTAGCCTTTCTTCATAGGAGTATCCTTCCACCCCCTTTACCATTTTGGTGACTCTTCTCTGAACCTTTTCTAATAAGGCTATATCCTTTTTAAGATACGGCGATCAGAATTGCACACAATATTCAAGGTGCGGTCTCACCATGGAGCGATATAGAGGCATTATAATATCCTTTGTTTTATTTTCCATTCCTTTCCTTATGATACCTAGCATTCTGTTTGTTCTCTTGGCTGCTGCTGCACACTGGGCCGATGGTTTTAACATGAACCTAGACTTCTGAAGCATAGTCTAGTGTCCTAAACCCTGGGTCTCTCCTCTGTTATTTTTTTTACATTTTAGGCCAGCTGTTTTATGCAGTGCCACTGACAAAGAAATCTAATATGAATAAGAAATAATATAGCTAATTTAAGAAACAGAGCCAAAAGTTGAATAAGAATATTCAACTTTGACGTCTCTATGCTGTTCATCATCAGAGAGCTATAGACCATAAACCGTGATAGCATAATCCAGGGATGGCTGAAGATACAATACCAGCTGCATACTTTTAATTTTAAGAAACTGTAAAAATATAGTTGTATAGGCTGAAAGAAAAAGAAGACGTTAGATCATCAAGTTCAACAGTTTTTGGACTTCTTGCGGCAAATAACAACGAGAATGCAGAATAAGAAAAGCAGGGATTTAGATAAGACAGCAAAGAATTAAATGTATAGCTGCCTAGCAGTTAAAGTAGCCAAGGGGTGCAAGGT
Source organism: Ichthyophis bannanicus (assembly GCA_033557465.1). Taxonomy (NCBI): domain Eukaryota; kingdom Metazoa; phylum Chordata; class Amphibia; order Gymnophiona; family Ichthyophiidae; genus Ichthyophis; species Ichthyophis bannanicus. The sequence continues at coordinate 26,905,099 of CM066048.1, forward strand.
CACGTCCTCCTCTTCCCAGACAGTTACCCTCTGCCTCTGCCCCTATGCCTCAGGTACCTGCTTGAAATATTAGGGGGGAATATTCCGGATAGCAAAAAACGCATATTGCTTTTTTTTGGCTTAACGTTATGTGATTTGTTACCCAGTTGGCAGTCTGAATATTGCTGGTAACCGGATAACTCAAAGCTGTGCCCCGGCTCTGCCCATGAACCATGCCGGCACTATCTGGATAGCGCCGAGGTGGTTAGAGGAAATATTCAGCGCCACTATGCGGCTACAGCTTTTGAATATTGGCACATTAGCTCTCAAGGGAAGGGGAGATTCATGTAATCAATGGTGTGGTACCCTGAAGAGGAAAACCAAAAACATCCCCCCCCCCCAGTCCTTTTCAAGTCTTCCAAAGGCCCCTCACTCTCCCCTTCCCCTCACCTCTGTCTTCAAGAACCTCTGGAAGGAGCAGACACCTTGCTGCATCTCCTGGGGCCAGGGGGGGGGGGGAGGCAAGAGATGACATCATAAAACTAATTTTAAAAAGAAAACCTACAATGTGGGGTGTGGAATTTTTGCACAGCACCTGGACGGGTGGAAAGGGGGACATTTAAAGAGAAGGAGATTAAAATGGTAAGCTGTCCTTCTGTCTGTACTTTTCCATCTTGCCGCCCATAAGAACTTTTATCACAAGAAAAAGAGATAGTGTTCATCAAATGTTCCCCTGTTGCTCCAAGTTTATGCTCCTGTTACAATGTATGTTCCAAGTTTAAACTCCTGTTACAATGTAAGCACAGAACAGACTTCTGACTGTGCACCCTTGTTGTAGGTAAACCGCACTGATAACAAATAGCGCGGTATATAAAAGTTATAAAATAAATAAATAAAATAAATAAATAAATGGAGAGGACATAGGCTCTGTTCATTCCAGGATGGCATTGGACCGGTATTAGCCATAGGGAGGTCTACAGCAGAAACTACGAACGGTGCTCAGCCAGTGCAAGGGGCCCTGCAGCTTTGCCTCGGTGGCACCAGCTTTGGCGGGGGATCACTGGGGGTGCTGATGCCCCAGCAAGTTGCCATACTTCACCACCCAGCTAAACCCAGCCCGTGTTCTGGGATGTGAATGGGGCAGAGCAGATCATTTGGAATAAGCAAGAGGATACGAGCTTTGCAGATTCTCCATATCCCCAGAAGGGACCAATACCCAGCATCCCCCTCCCCTACCCTAAGGTTCATAAGCAAATCTGGGACATTTGTCATCCAAAGCAGGAGAGGGGGTCGCCCTTCGTTCCGGGATTGTGCAAATAAGGGTTGGGGAAGGAAAGAAGAGACATTACCCTCCACGCCATCCATCTTATGACAGCAACAGTATCACTTCCAAGAAGACAAATCAATAGAGAAATAGAAACAGCGATGCTTTCCTCCATACTGTGCAAAATGCAGACTCATATATTTCATAGTAACATAGTATATGACAGCAGATAAAGACCCATATGGTCCATGTAGACTGCCAGTAAGATGGCTAGAGTAGATTACCCGCCGCTCCGTGCAGCTCACCCCCCTCTATATGTTGAAGCATAAAAGATAGTTAAGTTTATTTTACATAGAAACATGATGGCAGAAAAAGACCACAGGGCCTATCTCGTCTGCCCTTGCATATCAACTGCAATAGTCCCCTATTTTGATTGCATCCTCTTGCTATAAAGGGATCCACTGTGTCTGTCCCAAGCCATTTTGAATTCCATCACTGTATTTGCCCCCACCACCTCCATCGGAAGGGCATTCAAAACATCCACCACCCTTTCAGTGAAAACGTATTTCCTGATGTTGCTTTTAAGTTTACCTCCTTGCAGCTTTATTTTATTCCCTCTAATTTTACAGCATCCCCTTCTTCAAAAAAGGTTTGCTTGTTCATTAGTATCCTTTTAAGTATTTAAACGTCTGTATCATATTTCATTGTCCCTCCTTTCCTCTAGCATATACATATTTAGGTCTTCAAGTCTCTTCTCATTCGTCTTCTGGCGCAAGCTCCAAATCATTTTGGTCGCCTTCAATCACTAAATTGAAAATAAAATTATTTTTCTACATTTGCTGTCTTGTCATTTTATTTTTCTAATCATCTCGCTTCCAATCTCTGGTTTCTGCTTTCTTCTTTCTGTCTTCTCTTAATGCTGTTCCCATGGTCTCTTGTCCATTTGCCATTTCTTTGCTCTCCTCCTGTATTCACTTCATCCACTACATCTATTGCGACATTGATTTTTCATGTTCAGCTTTCTTCCATTTATTTTTCTGCTTCTCTATCAACTAAGATTTCATAGCTCCTCAGCATTCACTACTCAATTTCCCTCTATTTTTACTGCATACCTATAATTTTCCATCTCCCTCACCCCAGCCCTCCCATTCAGCGCAGCCCAAGGGTGATGCGGGGCCATGTGCGGACATTCATTTCATAACCATAGGACCTCATTTGCATAAATTTAATTTATTTTATTTTTAAATGTATATGTTGCCCATCAAAATTTTAAGCAGCTTTCAAAGGAGTCCTTCAGAAGCCTTATTTCTCTCCTGGCAATGACTTAGTGGCATGTTTACTAAATATTAATGTGCGTTAAGTGCCACTGCGCCAATAGAAATAAATGGCCGTTCCCGCACTTAGTGCACATTAACATTTGTGAATGTGCATTAACGTTTAGTAAACATGCCTCTTAATGAATGTCTGAATACCATTTGCATGCGCAGTGAGGATAAAGAAAGACGACCAGATTTCTACATTACTATACTCCAATGTCAACTGCCAGGCACATTAGAAAGTACTATCAACCCTGCTTATTTAGAATCCATGAACCAGTCCACCAGTGATCTCCTTATTATTTTTTGTCGGATAACATTGAGGGAGGGTAAGATTTTTAGCTTAACCACACCAGACTGATGATATCCATTTTATTTGTTAGTAAGTTATTTTATATGACGTTATTGTATTAAAAAGACATGAAATCCAGAAAAAAAACTTAGCAAGTGTTCAAACAACTAGCTTTTTTCTTGTTGGTTGCAGCAGGTCCAAATATGTTGAAGCACAACGTGCACGTTTCGGGATATATGATACCCCTGTATCAAGTGCTCTTATGTTATCCTCATTCAATATCGTCTGCCCCAAACAACCGATTCAAAACCGGTGTCAGATCACTATATAGGACCGTTCGATTCATGATTGGCTGGTGATGATGTCATTGACAGAGGAAAATCCAATCACAAGCTAAGGGCATGCAAAATAGCAGAGAACCATTGCTGGTTGGTTTATTTATTTATTTATTTATTTTATTTAACTTTTCTACTATACCGCGTTATTAAGATCAGTGTGGTGTACATTCAAAACATAACATACTACAGTGCAACAAGCCGCATTGTATTTACAATAAACAGGGTAATTAACTTGGGTATAACTGGGGAAAACTATACATTTCATATACATTGGTGCATACATTCCTAGATCTAGGCAATTTGGGTGGGGGGAATCACACTGGCTAACCGTTTTCTTGCTGGATATGTAAGTTGGGGAGGTTTGGGTGGGTAGACGGAGTGCTTATTACCTGCTTTCCATGATTAGTTTCAGGGTAGAATCGCAAGAACAAATGATGTTTCAGCGCTTTTCTGAATAGGGCCAAGTTCCTGATGGTTCGAATATCTGTGGGGAGGGCATTCCAGGCTCTGGGCGCGTATATCATGAAGGCTCTATTGGCCGTTGCCTTTGTGCATTTTGTCATTGCTTTAGGGACCTCTGTGTTTGTCATTGTGGATCTTCTGTTTCTATTATCCAGTAATCTGTGAATCATCTTGCTGATGGGCGTGGGGGGGGGGGGGTGATTATTTAGTGCTTTGAAGGTCAGGACTAGAATCTTGTAATGGATCCTAGCCTGTACAGGTAACCAGGAGTTTCATCAAAACTGGCGTTATGTGGTCCGTCCTTGCTACTCCTGCTAGAACTCTCGCGGCTGAGTTCATCGCAAGCTGGAGCGGACTTAGCGTTGCCTGTGGGAGTCCTTGAAGGATTATATTGGCGAAGTCCAGGTGTGGGATAACTAAAGCTTGGTAGATCGTTCGGTAGTCGGCGAGGTCAAGCAGAGGTCGTAGGTGTCGTAATATACGTATCTTATTGTATATTGCTTTCACAGTGTTTCCTATATGAGTTTTCATGTGCAACCGTTGGTCAAGTGTAATGCCTAGGTAGCGGATTGTGGATTTAGTTTTCAGTTCAGCATTGTTGACTTGTATTGAAGGTGGTGGGGTAAAATCCTGGTTCCTCGTGATGAAGAGGACATCCGTTTTGCTGTGGTTGATCCGTAGGTTTTGTATGAGGAGCCAGTCTGCTACTGCTTCAAAGCATCTTATTATTGGAGAAAAATCTGGCTGGTCAATCGTAAATGGGATGTATAGCAGGATATCGTCCGCATAGGCAAGACAGTTGACGTTGAAAGCTCGGATCAAGGCACAGATGGGCTGCATATAAATGTTAAACATCAATGCAGATAGTGAGGATCCCTGCGGTACACCTTGTTTTTGTAGAAATGGCTCTGAGGTCGTGGAGCCGGTCCTCACTTGTTGCCATCTGTTGGACAGGTATGGTTTGCACCAGTTCAGTGCCATGCCTTGTATCCCTTTTTCTTCGAGGCGTTTTATTAGTATCTCATGGCTCACCGAGTCGAAGGCGGCTGCAATGTCCATGAAGATGAGGACAAATCCTTGGTGAATGTTATCAATTCCGGAGACTAGGTTATTGAAGAGGGTAGTGAGTAAGATGTCCACACCGTGTGCTTCCCTGAAACCGTGTTGGGATGGATCCAGTGGGGCTTCGGTGTCAACATGTTGTTGGATTTGTCGCTGGACTATCTTTTCGATTATTTTAGCAAGCAGGGGGATACTTGAAATAGGTCTGTAAGACTCAACTTTGGATGGGTCCATTCTGCTGTTCTTCAAGAGTGGTCTGATTGATGTGTGTTTTAAGCTCTGTGGAAACAATACCATTGATAGTGATTGATTCAGTATTTTGCTCAGGAATTGGCTTAGTTCGCGACATAGCTCTTTTATCCAGAGAGCTGGACAAGGATCATTGGGTGCAGTGGTGAGGTTGATAGAGGCAATAGTGTCTTCAACCTCTTTGCTAGATATCTCATTGAATTTGAGCAGTGGTGCAGGCTGTGGCATTTTTTGCGGAGTGGAGTGGTTTGCGATGGTTGTGCTCTTGTCCGTCCGTATCATCTTTGATTGTAGATAGTCAGAGTAGTCCTGTGGCTGTGGCATGTGTGGTTGATCTGAAGCTGGATCTCCTGTTAGGGGTTTTGCGATATTGAACAGGTCATGTGGTTGTTTATTGATCGCTTTAGTATGTCTGTATGATATTGCTTCCTCTTCTCCCTTATTTCATCTCAGTGTGTTTTTAAGTGTGAGATGTATGCATATTGTGCTTCGGTGGATCGAGTTCGGCGCCAATGTCTCTCGTGTTTGCGCAGGTGGAGGAGTGAAGCTCACAGTTCTGTAGAGTACCATGGTGCGTGTTGTCAGACGGCTGCCTGGGTGAGAATCTTCACACTCTTGGCAAGTGCATATTTCTATATGATTTGCAAGGTATTGTGGGCAATGTAGTTCATTCACACCAGACACAGCTGCTGACAATAATTTAGTTGTGCTCTTGGGTAAAGCCAATAAGATATTTATTTATGGGGTTATTTCTCCCAACACAGATATGCTTGGTAGCACATAAATTAGGTTACTTGCTTTCAGTGTTAACTTGGAAAAACAAAGTTAAAATCAGGAAAACAACAAATGAAAAGCCACAAAGCAAGAAACAAACTGTTCTTTTCAGATTAACTTCTGATTACTTCCCACATAGATTCAAAAGTGATTCTCTTCCTAGCTCACAAGCAATTAGATAAGGCTTAATTGCTAGCAGTTATCCAGCTGAAACCCCTTTAGCTGGCTTGCTTTCTACTGTGTGGGTCAAATCCTGCTTCAGGAGCTTTTCTGAGTAGATTAAAGAACAAATTTGTATTTCTTTGTGATGGTTGCTGTACTTTATAACAGAAAGTTACCAACGGAGTTTAGATAGAGAGCAGTCCATATAAATAGGATCTTCATCTGCAATCATACCCCCATCTTCAACAAGCATAGGTTCAATATCAGGGATTGGCACAGATGAATCTCTCAATGGAGCACTTTCAGGAGAATACTTGTTTCCCTGCTGTCTTTCCAGGTTATAGCTAGGGCATAGATCAGTGTTCATACCTGAGCTTCCATTGCTGTTAGAGTTTCTCTCTATATAGCCTGGCCAGTATGTAGTCCAGTTCTTATGTCCAGCCTTCCAATCCAGATCCCTGGACACTGGATCTCTCTTCACATACCTTCTGGCACGGGTCTTAGGGTCCCTTCCACGTGCAGCCGTCTCCCTCACAGGTAGCGTCTGGAGATTCCTAGCTCTGCAGCACCATTCCTCTGGCTTTCCCCAGTCCAATGGTGTATGCTGGCCCTTGGAATACCTCCCAGTATACGTACTGCTTTGGACTCTTCTAGACCTCTCAAAGGCTTTTCTCCTCTTTCTTCCAGAGGGTCTCTTTCCCTCTCTGTCCGTCCGGTTTGGCTTCTGCTTCTGATGATCCTTCAGATGAAACTGATGATGCAGCTCAAGCTGATTCTCTGGATATCCAAGGTGATCATGAAGATGGTCATCTGTAGAATAAACTCTACTCTTATTCTGCCTAGATGAGTGCTCCTCCCTAACACAGCGCAGCTGTGCTGAATCAGGCCCTGCCCTTTGAGATGAGTGCTTAGGGATTACCTCATAGCCCTCCTGATTGAACACATGTTTCCCCACTTCAGCTCCTCTAATGGCTGCTGGAAACCTGGTGCATTCTGGGACTGGTAGTCTTTTATGAGAAAATTCTGTTTTCTTATTTCTACCAGAACTGACAGGTTGCTTGTTCAGAGTCACTTCACCTTTTCTATAGCTCCTTCCTGAGCTATGATAAGCTTCCTTATCACAGTGTTCTCGTTTCCTTGGTTTCTTGCTCGTGGGTGGGAGGCAGGCGATGGCTCTGAGGATGTCATCCCAGTTAGCTACCATTTCATCTGGATCGAGGGTTGTGTTAATAGGTAGTGGGAGGACTTTCTCAAGAATTTCTTCGCTATCAAAGGGCCGAAAAAGTTTTGCTGGTGTTCTGAGGAGGGTATTGGCTTTGTTGCTGTTCTGGTTATTGCGGGCAGTAGGTATGTAGAATCTGAGCAGGCTATGGTCGGACCAGGGTACTGGCATTATAGATAGCATCAAGCCTTGGGTTGTGACGTCCTCTGTTTGTGGAGCGAAGATCAAATCTAGTTGTTGGATCCACATGATAAGACACTCCCAAAAACAACATGAAATGGTGAATCCCCATGTCATAGATAGAAACTGATGTCAATCAAAAAAGAACCACCAGTCATGAAGGGGATAACCCACAAGAATGGGAGACACCTTGCCCAATTGGTTCATCATTAAAACAAACTGGGCCAATCGATTTCTCGATTCAAACCGGTAGGATGAACGGAGTTTAATTGATGAATCCATCGTTCCTCACACCATTGTAGTCGGGCTACCCGATCACCCCCTCGTGGATCAACTGGGACATGATCAATAACTGTCCAAAGTAGTTCACCAAACAAATGGTTCTTCTCTATACAGTGCTCTATGATGGGTGCGGAAAGCACCTGTTGCCGAACACGGGAGGCATGTTCGCCTATCCAGATTTTAATTGGACGTGTAGTAGGGCCAACATAGATCAAAGGGCATGCACATTGGACAAGATAGACTACAAAAGTAGAACAACATGTAGTAAACCACCTCCGATGGTAGGACCGGTTTGTTTGGGGATCAACCCAAGTGATCCCAGAAATAGTAGTTATACAAAAAACACGGTTTTGACATGGGAAATGGCCCCTAGAGACTCCAGGACAAATAGGTCTATCAATCTGAGCAGTAGATTTCACCAACATGTCGTGTAAACTTGATGCTCTAGTAAAGGCGATCATTAGTGGTCGAGCAAAACAAGAATGTACAGACAAAATTGACCAATGTTTACGGAGGATGTCCATGACTGCAGTGCTTTGAACCATGTAGGGGTGAACCCCCACTACCCGCTCCATAGTGGTTTCATCAAGAACCGGAGGGGTGGACTTGAAATAGCCAGTCCCGATGTGTATATCGAGCCCGTCGAAAAGCTTGATCCACAACCGAAAGAGGATATCCCCTAGCTATCAAGCGTATCTTCAGATCCCGAGCACGATGCTTAAAATCTGTGAGGGAAGAACATAGACGACGTAGTCTGAGAAATTGACCATATGGGAGCCCGCATTTAAGAGATGCAGGATAAAAGTTCCGATAGCTCAATAAACTGTTCCTTTGTACTGATTTCTGAAATAACGTAGTGTGCAAAGAAGTCCCACATCTATAAACTAACATGTCAAGAAACTCAATTTTCTATGAGTCAATGTTAGCCGTAAACTTGATATTAATTTTTAACTGATTCAGCCATAACATAAAATCTTGCAAAGCAGATGAATCCGAAACCCATATAAAAAATATGTCATCAAGAAACCTTTTCAAAAAAACAGCACATGAGCAAAAAAAAGGTGACGTGTAGATATGTCTTTCTTTTTTAACTGTGCCAAATATAAGGTTGCTATAGACGGGGCTACCGTGGCACCCATTGCAATACCAAACGTTTGTTGGAAAAACTTACCTTCAAATAGAAAATGATTTCTTGTCAAAACTAAAGTTATTAAGTCTAACAAAAAAGATTTCGGTAATCTTGAAGGAGCCGAAGTGAATAAAGATTGCATCAATTCCAAGGCTTCCCCCTGATGGATGTTTGTATACAATGCTGCTGCATCCAAAGTAATTAAAAAGATCTCGAAATCCGGCAAAACTAAATTAGAAAGTAGAGTCATGAAATGGGCTGAATCTTGAATGAAAGACTGAACCACAGAGGCTTCAGTTTTCAAAAAGACATCACAGAATTTTGACAGGGGTTAGAGAACAGAACCCCTACATGACACAATAGGTCTTCCCGGAGGCGAAGATAGCTATTTGTGTATTTTCGGCACTGTATAGATAGTGGGTATCTTAGGGTGAAGAGCACAGAGAAAAATACCTTCTTTTGGTAAGCCAACCACAATCCAAACCTCCAATAACCAAGGCTGAAATCTCCGATTGTCATGCTGGGGTAGGATCATAATCCAATTTCTTGTAAACCTGATCATCTGATAGTTGGGAACGAAGGCCTTCCAAATAAACTTCAGTTGCCTGTATCACAATTGCGCCACCTTTATCCGCACAATGTATGGTAATTGCCGAAGACAAATGCGGTCTAATTTGGTGATGTTTGAGGCCCATCATGGAGCAGAAGACTCTAATTGAGCCAAATCCTGCAAAACAAGAGCTTGATAAGTGGCAATTATAGGGTCAGGGGGGCCAGGAGGTAACCACCTTGAAGGCAGTTTAATCACAGAAACCTCTGATGTATCGGGTCGAGAGTCAAAAAAACTGGGTAATCTGTAGTTTACGAAAAAATCTATACAAATGCACCTGCATCCGAAACCCATCATAGCTGGCAGTGGGAACAAATGATAATCCAAGATTTAACAGCCGCTCGCTAGATGGATCAAGAGACTGGCCTGTCAAATTAACTACTATAGATTCTGGGACCGCTTGGCCCGTTGTCTGCTGTTCAGAGGATCCCAACGATCGTCCTGATGAAAGCCTCGCCCTTTGTGCCCTCGACCCTGCCCTCTCTGAAAATCCTGTTGACTTCTGTTAGAGCCTCTAGAACCAGAAGATGAACCAGAGCTATCATCCGTGTCATCAAACGGTGTCTCAAAAGTTACTCATTTTTGATTGATATCTTCCCCACTCTCATACATCCAACGATAGACCTTCCCAGCGTTATAATCAGTCTTATCCCGATGAAATTTGCGTAACTTAAAGGCTTTCAAATATTCAAAAAACCCTTTAAGTTGCCGATCAATATCCTCAAGTTTTGATTGAAAAACATCTGCTTCCAATTGTTTCAATAAAGATGCTTTAGACTCGGCAATTAATTTACCCAGAGTCCTCCTCCTGAATGGTTCGTTCTAATATGAGCGCTATAAGATCAAAACTACATTTATTGAAAATTTTGTTCCATTTGGAAATGAATTCAGGATCAGACAAAAACATCTTAGGAGCTCTCGTCTTACGGAGTCCCCTTCATCAAATATTGTGTCATGGACGCGCCGTGTAATTGTGTGCGTATTAAACGCTTCTTTAAAGCTTTTAACTCAGTTAAAGAAGGACCAATGCCTTCAGTTGCATGGTCAATATCATCAAACAATGTAGATCGTTGACGGAAAGTGTCCAATTGTTCCTCTGAAAAGGCAAATGTATCAGCAGCCATTAAGACAAGAAAGAGGGATCCAAATGAAATCCAAAAAAGAAAATATCCCAAATTCAGTGACACATAAAATCTCAAAACAAAAAAGACCCTGAACCAGTCCACCAGTGATCTCCTTAATATTATTTTTTGTCGGATAACATCGAGGGAGGGTAAGATTTTTAGCTTAACCACACCAGACTGATGATATCCATTTTATTCATTAGTAAGTTCTTTTATATGATGTTATTGTATTAAAAAGACATGAAATCTAGAAAAAAACTTAGCAGATTTTAAGCATCATGCTCGGGATCTGAAGATACGCTTGATAGCTAGGGGATATCCTCTTTCGGTTGTGGATCAAGCTTTTCGACGGGCTCGATATACACATCAGGATTGTCTATTTCAGTCCACCCCTCCGGTTCTTGATGATACCACTATGGAGCGGGTAGTGGGGGTTCTCCCCTACATGGTTCAAAGCACTGCAGTTATGGACATCCTCTGTAAACATTGGTCAATTTTGTCTGTACATTCTTGTTCTCCAGGACCAAGCAGGAAGTCAGTCCTCACATATGGGTGTCATCAGCGCCAATGAAGCCCCAGCGGAGCATTTCTCCAACTTTCTATGAAAGCCTTTGGGAATGCAGGCACGCATGCGCGGTTCCCTTCCCGCCTAAAGGTGCCATCTTACCTCAGTCTCTTTTTTTCCGTGAAGCCCACCGGACGTGTGTCCTGTCCTCCTGGTTAAAAGTAGATTTGTTTTGGCGATTATCGCTATTTTTTCTTCCGGTTCGACGCTGGTTCCCCTCACGCCGGGTTTGGTATGCTGGTATCGAGCCCAATTCTTCCTTTTCGGTTTTTGCTCTTCGTGGCTGGCGTTCGCGCCCTTTTTTCACTTTTTCCCTGGAAGGCCGGTCTTTTGACCTCGTGGGGACTCTTTTTTCCCCGATGGCTTCCAGTGGTTTTAAAAAGTGTGATCGGTGTAAGAAATTAATGTCTCTCACCGACACACACGACTGCTGCCTTCGGTGCCTCGGCCCGGATCACGACCCTAAGTCGTGCGGGCCTTGTGGGAAGATGTCTTCCAAGGCACTCCGAAGTCGATGGCAACAAAAAGAAAGGCTTTTCTCAGACTCAGCCTCTGGCCGGGCCCGGACCTCGTCTGAGGCCTCGACATCTCGGGATTCCGATCCCGAGCACCGTCGAAGCTCCTCGGACAGGGGGTCCCCGACCGGGAACGCAAGAGGAAGAAGCGGCTCGCGAGGAGGACGTCCCTGGCTCCTCGAGGGCCAGGTCTAAGACCCCCGACCGTCGCCCCGGGCCCGTGGAACATGAGAAGCCTGCAAAAGTTCCTCGTGTGGAGACGGAGTCTGCTGGACACGTAAGCCCCGTAGTCCTCGAGGACTCTCCTCCCAGGGAGCCGACGTCGGGTCCGGTACCACCAGGGCCCGAGTCGGTGGCTGCTGTGTCTCCCGAGCTGAGTCTCAGGATGACAGTCTTGGAGAGCAGACTGTCTGCCTTCATGGAGCAGCAGCGGGCACTGATGGCCAGCCTGTCTGGTGCATCTGCCCCGACCACCGGGACATCGACTTTGAAGTCAACCCTGGAGACCGAGCCGATACTCGAGTCCATCGTGGCTCGGAGTCGACCTCGGTCGCAGTCTCCCTTGACCTCCCGTTTGGGACCGAGGGTGTCGACGCCGGTGCCTCCAGCGTCGGGGCGGGTGCTCCAGGGCCCCGTGGGGTCGGACCCTGACTCCTCCTCGGACGAGTCAGCTTGGGAGATGGAGGACGAGGAGTCTCCTGATACCTTCAAGACTCGGTGCGTCCCGTCGGACTCACCGCAGTCTGAGCCCCGGAGTAGATCCCCCCCCTGAGGATACTCGGTTCTCGGAGTTCGTCCGGGATATGGCCACCGCCTTGGCTATTCCGGCGGATCCCGAGGAGGAGCCTCGAGCTGAAGAGCTTGAGGCTCTACAGTATGACTGTCCTCCAAAGGAGGCCTTTACTGTCCAGGTTCCTCCGATGCTGGAACGGCTCCTCTTCCGTATGTGGGAGGCACCGGCCTCGGCGCCGGTTTTCAGCAAGTGAGTTGACTCGATCTATCGACTCAGAAAGAGCCCTGGCTTTCAAAAGGCACAGCTACCACACCATTCTATGGTTGTGGAATCGGCCATGCATCATCTGAAGAGCCAGAAGATGCACTCCGCGGTGCCCCCTGGCAGGGAGGCCCGAAACCTCGATGGCGTCAGTAGAAAGTGCTTCCAGGGCTCGATGCTTGCTTGCTGTGTCCAGTCCTACCAGCTGTACATGGGCATGTACTTGCGGGATCTGGCCAAGGAGTTGGCCGGGTTCTCTGCTGGACTCTCCGGGGAACCCTTGCAGAGATTTAAGTCCTTGTCCTCGGGGATTCGGGACTGCTTGAAGTTCATGTCCCGCGCCGCCTACGATGGCTTAGAGGCTTCGGCCCGAGTTGCGGCAGCCGGCATCGCGGCTCGACGCCAGGCATGGCTGCAGTCATCGGACCTCAAGCCATGGGTTCAGGACAAGTTGGTCGATGTCCCTTGCCGAGGTGAAAACCTTTTTGGCAAGTCCATGACCGAGAAGGCCGCTCAGCTCAAAACTGAGCACCTCACACGAACAAGGCTGTCTAGGAAGACCTCTGCCCCTTCTCATAAAAAGAAGGGCTCGGGTAAAACGCCCTTTTACCCGAGGAAGGGCACTGCCTACAAACAGTACCCGCAATATCAGGCTGCCCCCCAGGATCAGCAAGCCAAGGGGCAGGGTAATGGGCCCCGTAGGCAGAGGACCCCCAAGCCTCTGGCCCCTGCTACCACTCCGCAGGGTGGGGGTTTTTGACTCCTTGCACGTAGCCTCTCCTCCACTGCTCTCCCAACCCGGCACAGGAGGTCGCCTCGCCCTCTTTGCCCACCAGTGGCCCCTTATCACCGGGGACAGTTGGGTTTTGGACATAGTCCACAAGGGCTATGCCTTGCATTTTCACCAACTGCCTCCACCATATTTTCCAGGGGAGCCTCCAAGGCCTCCCCTGCACACAGACCTTCTCCTGCAAGAGCTTCACGGTCTGTTGGTGGACAGGGCGGTGGAGCCTGTGCCTCCCCACTTACAAGGTCACGGTTTCTACTCCAGGTATTTCCTGGTGCCCAAAAGAACCGGTGGCCTTCGACCCATTCTGGACCTCAGGAACCTCAACAAGTGAAGGAGAAGTTCAAGATGCTTACTCTTGGGACACTTCTGCCCTACCTCCAGCAGGGAGATTGGCTATGCTCTTTAGATCTAAAGGATGCGTACACTCACATCCTCATTCATCCAGACCACAGAAAGTACCTCAGGTTCATTGTGGGAGGAAACCATTATCAATACAGAGTGCTACCTTTCGGCCTCACCTCCGCCCCCAGAGTCTTCACAAAGTGCCTAGCAGTGGTGGCGGCCTACCTGAGAAATCAGGGCATCTTTGTCTTCCCCTATCTGGACGACTGGCTCATCAGGGGTCAGACGTGCCAGGAGGCCAGACAAGCCACCCTCAGAACTATTGCTGTTCTCCAAAGGCTGGGGTTTGTCATAAACTTCGCAAAGTCCACTTTGCTCCCCTCCCAGAACTTGGAGTTCATAGGAGCAAGGTTGGACTCTCTGCTTGCAAAGGCTTTCTTGCCAGCAGACAGGGCCCAAAGGTTGATGGCCTTGGCAGCTCCATTTCTCAGCAGGTCACTTGTCTCTGCCAGGCTCTGCCTAAGACTTCTTGGCCACATGGCTTCGACAGTACATGTGACTCCTAATGCCAGGCTCCATATGCGGCCTGCGCAGTGGTGCCTTCAGACTCAGTGGTCACAGGCCACAGGCAACCTCAGAGACAAAGTAAGGGTGTCCAGACAATTTCTGACCTCCCTCAACTGGTGGCTACATCCACCCAACTTGCTGAAGGGAGTGCCCTTTCAGATCCATGGGCACACGGTGGTCCTGACCACCGATGCCTCCCTGCAGGGCTGGGGAGCTCATTGTCTAGACAAGTGCACCCATGGCCTATGGTCTCCTTGGGAGGCGGCACAGCAGATCAATCTCCTGGAACTCAGGGCTATTCGCCTAGCTCTCAAAGCTTTCTCTCCTGCCCTGGCTCATCATTGTGTCCTGGTTCAGACAGACAACCAGGTGGCCATGTTTTATGTGAACAAACAGGGCGGGACTGGGTCCAGGCTCCTTTGTCGGGAAGCCCAAGACCTCTGTTTATTTGCCCTAAAGCACAATATGCTCCTCCGGGCTGTCTATCTTCCAGGCCAGGACAATTACCTGGCCGACAGATTGAGCAGGATTCTGCAGCCCCACGAGTGGCAGCTCCATCCTATGGTAGTTCAGAAGATTTTCCTGAAATGGGGACTTCCAACCATAGATCTGTTTGCCAGTCCACTGAACAAACAGCTGCCCAGATTCTGTTCCAGACAACCACATCCTCTGCGAGTAGCGGCAGATGCTTTTCTGATTCCCTGGTCTCCGGGCCTCCTGTATGCGTTTCCTCCCACGCCTTTGGTGGCCCGAACTCTCTTCAAGATTCTTCAGGACAAGGCCTCGGTCCTGCTGGTGGCTCCCAGGTGGCCGAGACAGCCTTGGTTTCCACTTCTGCTTCAACTGGCGGTGGATCCCCCACTGCCTCTGGGGTCGCAACCCGACCTTCTCTCACAGGAGCAGGGTTCCCTTCTGCACCCCAATCTCAAAGCTCTCAATTTGATGGCCTGGAGGCTGCAAGGGTAGTTTTGGCTCCCTGGGGCCTACCTCAGGAAGTTGAGGAGGTTGTCCTAGCCTCTAGGAAACAGTCTACTAGGAAAACCTATGCTCTCAAATGGAAAAGGTTTTCTGTGTGGTGTCAGCTACGTACAGAGGATCCTTTCTCCTGTACTGTACCAGTAGTGCTTCAGTATTTACTCCACTTGTCCAATCAAGGAAGTCCAATTCTGTTCGGGTCCACCTCTCAGCTCTAGCAGCTCACCACTCACTGGTGGAGGGACATTCTCTGTCAGGTCACCCCTTGGTGTCCCGCTTTCTCAGGGGCTTGCTTTTGCTCAAGCCTCCTATCCGTCCTCCTGCCCCTGAGTGGGAGTTGAATGTGGTCTTGCAGCAACTGACTCGCCCACCTTTTGAGCCGATGGCTACTTGTCCACTACGCTTCCTCTCCTGGAAGACACTCTTCCTGATAGCCCTTACCTCGGCTAGGCGAGTGAGTGAGCTTCAGGCCCTGGTCTGTGATAGGCCTTACACCAGGATTTATAGGAACAGGGTAGTCTTCCGGACTCATCCAAAGTTCCTCCCAAAGGTTGTCTCCTCTTTCCACCTCAATCAGGAGGTGGGTTCTTCCAACATTCTTCCCTAGGCCTCATACAAGCCAGGCTGAAGCAGTCCTGCATACCCTGGACTGTAGGAGGGCCTTATCCTTCTACCTTGACCGTACGCAGGGGCATCGAAGGGCGACTCAGCTCTTCGTATCCTTTGACCCCAATGTTGGGGTTGGCTGTGTCCAAGTGTACCTTGTCCATCTGGGTGGCTGACTGTATCACCTGGGCTTACAAGGCGGCTGACCTTCCTTTGCAGGGTAGGGTCACGGCCCATCGTGTCAGGGCATTGGCTGCCTCAGTGGCTCATCTCCGCTCTGTGCCCTTGGTAGACATCTGCAGGGCTGCAACTTGGTCTTCAAGCCAGACTTTTGCGGCCCATTACTGTCTGGAGAGGGAGTCCCGTAGGGACAGTGCTTTTGGCCAAGCAGTACTCCGGAATCTCTTTGAGGTTTAGGCAACTCCTGCCCTCCTGCCCTCTGTTGGGCTACCGGCGGAGGTTGTGTCCTTGAAAAGCCTTTCTTTGCTGCTGAGACTAGAGGGAGTTCTCTTGTTCAGCCTGGGTTCCTCGGTAGCCCAGAGCTAGGGAGTCACCCATATGTGAGGACTGACTTCCTGCTTGGTCCTGGAGAAAGAGTAGTTACTCACCTGTAACAGGTGTTCTTCAGGAGCAGCAGGAATCAGTCCTCACAACCCTCTCTCCTCCCCTTGGAGTTGCAGTTGTACATAGTTTATTTTTCATTTTTGTGTGCTGTTCTTAGCTATGTCATTTGACTGAGGTAAGATGGCACCTTTAGGCGGGAAGGGAACCGCGCATGCGTGCCTGCATTCCCAAAGGCTTTCATAGAAAGCTGGGGAAATGCTCCGCTGGGGCCTCATCGGCACCGATGACACCCATATGTGAGGACTGATTCCTGCTGCTCCTGGAGAACACCTGTTACAGGTGAGTAACTACTCTTTTTGCTCGACCACTGATGATTGCCTTTATTAGAGCATCAAGTTTACGCGACATGCTGGTGAAATCTACTGTTCAGATTGATAGACCTATTTGTCCCGGAGTCTCTAGGGGCCATTTCCCATGTCAAAACTGTGATTTTTGTATAACTACTATTTCTGGGATCACTTGGGTTGATCCCCAAACAAACCGGTCTTACCATCGGAGGTGGTTTACTACGTTTTCTTCTACTTTTGTAGTCTATCTTGTCCAATGTGCATGCCCTTTGATCTTTGTTGGCTGTACTACACGTCCAATTAAAATCCGGATAAGCGAACATGCCTCCCGTGTTCGGCAACAGGTACTTTCCGCACCCATCGTAGAGCATTGTATAGAGAAGAACCATTTTTTTGGTGAACTACTTTGGACAGTTATTGATCATGTCCCAGTTGATCCACGAGGGGGACTACAATGGTGTGAGCAACGATGGATTCATCAATTAAACTCCGTTCATCCTACCGGTTTGAATCGAGAAATCGATTGGCCCAGTTTGTTTTAATGATGATGAACCAATTGGGCAAGGGGTCTCCCATTCTTGTGGGTTATCCCCTTCATGATTGGTGGTTCTTTTTTGATTGACATCAGTTTCTATCTATGACGTGGGGATTTACCATTTCATGTTGTTTTTGGGAGTGTCTTATCATGTGGATCCAACCAGCAATGGTCCTCTGCTATTTTGCATGCCCTTAGCTTGTGATTGGATTTTCCTCTGTCAATGACATTATCACCAGCCAATCATGAATCGAACGTTCCTATATAGTGATCTGACACCGGTTTTGAATCGGTTATTTGGGGCAGATGATATTGAATGAGGATAACATAAGAGCACTTGTTTCAGGGGTATCATATATCCCGAAATGTGCACGTCGTGCTTCAACATATTTGGACCTGCTGCAACCGACAAGAAAAAAGCTAGTTGTTTCAACACTTGCTAAGATAAGTTTTTTTCTGGATTTCATTTCTTTTTAATACAATAACGTCATATTGGGCTTGGTTGGTGGGGGTGGTCATATAAAAGAACTTACTAACGAATAAAATGGATATCATCAGTCTGGTGTGGTTAAGCTGAAAATCTTACCCTCCCTCGATGTTATCCGACAAAAAATAATATTAAGGAGATCACTGCTGGACTGGTTCAGGGTCTTTTTTGTTTTGAGATTTTATGTGTCACTGAATTTGGGATATTTTCTTTTTTGTATTTAGAATCCATGGCAAACCCATCGTATCGTAACAGCCCTATCAGGACTCACAAAGCACCAAATCCTACCTATCAAAAGGCAACACTGCAAATATTAAACCAATACATCTCAGAGATTACCAATACATCTCCTACTGGGGAAAGAGAACAAGTGGCACTGTCAAATAGAAACTATATGAACAGAATATACCACAGCTCGGTTACACATGCAGAACATAGACCATCAGCAAACACAGAACAAGGGATCACAATTTAGAAATATGAAGACAATAATTAAACTGGGAACCCCAAAAGCCAAACTTGGAACGTACAACAACACTGGAGAAATAAAACTATAAATTAATTTCCTCTTGCACTAAACAAAACGCAAAACGTTAGCAATGCACATTTCCCAGAGCTGACATATTACAGGTAATAAATTCAAAATAAAAGTTTTTTCTACCTCTTGTTGTATGAGCATTTTATTTTTTAATTGCAATTGCTCCAGTCACTTTCTTCTGCTTTCTTCTTGTCTTCTGCTAACTCTCCATTGTCTGCTGTCCTTTTTTCTCTCTTCTAGTTTTTTCCATTCTCTCTATATCTCTGCAACATACTGATCTTTCCCCTTTTGCCCTTTCCTCTATTTCTTTATTCCTTTTTCATCCATTCAAATTTCACCCCTCCATCCTCAGTCCCCACTTACTCTCCCAATACTCAGCCAATCATGGATGTTTCTTCTTTTCCACACAAAATTTCTATTCGCCTCTCCATCCTCACTCCCCCAGCTTCTTTTTTTCTCTCACCAACCCCAATCCCTTCTGGTCTTCCCCCAACATCATCTCCCTGTTAGTATCAGCACCTTCCAGCATCCACTCCCTTTCAGTCCCATTTGCCCATCCCCCCGCATCAGCCCATTTCTGGTCCCACCCCCTCCAGTCCCTCCTAGCATCTGCTCCCCTCCAATCCCAGTCCCCCATACACCAGCATCAGCTCATTTCCAGTCCTAACCCCCCAGTATCAATCCTCCTCCAGTCCCTCCTAGCATCCGCTCCCCTCCAGTCCCAATCCCCCATCTGCCAGCATCAGCCCATTTCCAGTCCTATCCCCCCAGTATCAGCTCCCTTACAGTCCCAGTCCCCCATCCCCAGGTCATTTATTTATTTATTTAATATCTCTTCTATACCGCGCTATTTAATATCAGTGTGGTTTACATACAACAGTATCTTATACAGAGCAGCCAGAGCTGCTCTGTATTTACAGAGAAACAGGTACTATAACTTGGATATTACTGGGTATTGGATATTGCTTGGATATTTCCAGTCCTAACCCCACAGTATCAGTCCTTCTCCAATCCCTCCCAGCATCAGCTCCCTTCTAGTCCCAGTCCCCCATCCCCAGTCCATTTCCAGTCCTAAACCCCCAGTTCTCTTCCAGTCCCTCCCAGCATCCACTCCCTTCTAGTCCCAGTCCCCCATCCCCCAGGATCAGCCCATTTCCAGTCCTGGCCCCACACCCCTGTTCCTGTTCTAGTCCCCTCCCCCTGTTCCATTCTAGCCCCTGTTCCCGTTGTCATTCTAGCCCCCAGTCCCCCCCAGCCACATACCAAAAGGGGCCTTGTGACTGATCGGCTGCAGAGGGAACTGGGTAGGCCCGAAACCTCGGCTTACCTCTGAACAGCCTTGGGAGTAAAGAACAGGGTTTGCTTTCTATCCTGTGGCTGTGATAAAAAGGAGCCTACTGGGGCACTGAGTGCCAGGAGGTCAAACGGGAGCATGTTCATCTCTGAATGCAGAACAGAAACATTCATTACGCAAGTCTGCTCTATCTTCATCAACCTCGACATACTCCTCTCCTTCACTCTGGAGTCTCACAGTTTCACCTTTGCATTTCTTCCTGTCACTAACATTCCTAAAAGCAGGTCTTGTCTCTCTGTTTTAACATATTGGCTATTTTTTCTTCCATTTTCATTTTTGCTTTTCTGACTACTTTTACAGCTGTTCTTGGCTTCTCCATATATTGTTGGTTGTCTTCCTCTTTCTATGATTATTTTACAATTTATGAAGGCTTTTTTTTCTTCCCTTTTCAGCTGCTTCTTTTGAAAACCATAGCCTCTTACTTTATTTACTTTCCTGACAAAAAGGTTTGTTGCCCTTAAAATATTTCCTTTCAATTTTGCCCATTGTAGTTCTACTTCCCCCAGCTGTTCCCATCCAACTAATAACTTCTTGAGTATTCCCCCATCTTTGCAAAGTTAATTTTTACTGAAGTCTATGCATCCTCTTTGATCATGATTCCATGTAATAAGTGTTGTATATAGTTACCCCTGTTATCCAAGTTTTTGTTCCCTGTTACCTGTAAACTCATACATGTTTATTGTACTGAGCATTTTGTTCCATGTAAACCGCGCTGTTGCCGAATAGTGCGGTATATAAGAAAATGTAAATAAATAAATAAAGTCAAGGACCCTCGCTTTTGAATGAACCATCTCCATCCATATCTTAATATTGAAGCTCTCCATCTGGTGTGCATATCAGATGATCACCCACCACAACATCAGAAACAGTCTTCCCATACGTAAGCACCAAGTCCAGGTATCGCCTCCTTCAGCATGGTTTCCATTACAGTTGTGGAACAGTTCTCTCTGTAGAGAATCCATGATCTCCCTTTCTTCTAGGTAACACTACACCATGGCTATTCCAATCAATCTCTAGCAAATTGAAATCTTCTACTAATAGTACTTCCCCTTTCATAGCAATATTGTGAATGTCTTCAATTAAAACTCCACTGCTTGCCCCCAATACAAGCACTGTGGAGCCTGTGTGTCTTTTTGGGAAACTGCTAGGTACTTGTGACCTGGATTGGCCACTGCTGGAAACAGGATACTGGACTTGATGAATCTTGGTCTGACCCAGTATGGCATATCTTATGTTCTTAAGTTATGTTCACGTTGGACCCAGCATCTTCTCTTCCCTTCTGTTCCCTACTCTTCATGTCCAGCATCTACCCTTCTCTCCCTCCCCCCACCCCCAGGTATCCAGGAATTCCTCTTTCCTCCCACTTAGTTGTTCAGTATCTCACCTTCCCTTCTCTTTCCCGCCTAGGTGTCTTTATTCCTGAACCCCTGGGCCATATCCAGCATCTCCTTCCTCTTCCCTTTCCGTTTTCGAGCCTGTTGCCTTCCCTTGTCTGCACCCAGGCTGTCTTGCATTCTAAAAAGCAGTTTGGTGAGCAGCATGACTGCATAGGCGAGTGATCAAGGCCTGTGTGTCTCTCTCCCTCTGATGCAAATTTCCTGTTGGAGGGGACAGAGTGCGGTAGACCTTGAGCACACGCATGCACTCAAAAGCCAAGCTATCTGCTGGCATTTTCTTGTGTTCTGCCACATCAGCACTTAATGCTGCCTGTCGCTGCCTCCCCGAAACAGCACTTCTGTCCCCATTACTGGAATCTGGGACAGGAAGTTGTCAAAGATGAGGGAGTCAGGGACAGAGTTCTGAAATCGGGGACAGTCCTCAGAAATTGTGGATGTCTGTTAACCTTACCCTACCCACAGTAGCACAGGAGGAGGACTTCTGTGCAAATTCGCAGGATGTTGCCAACAACCAAAAGAGATGGAAAATGCAAGAGTTACCAGTTGCCAACATATATAACTAATGGACTTTGCCTACTATACCATGGAAAGATTTGCCCGAGGTGCGCTAGAATGTAGACAGCTGTCCATGCTTCTGTTGGATCAGAGTTGCCAAGTTATCCAGTTCCAGGAGCGAGATATTAAGCCAGTCCTGGATTTCTGACAGTCTTATCCTGATACATCATGAGACCTGCAGCACTGATTCCAACCAGTAACATCAGGGACTACAAATACCATACTGCATTGTAATGCAAATTTAAAACCAGAACTGGCCAAAATGTCTCACTCCTGGAACTGGATAAGTTGGCAACTCTGAAAGAGGCATAGCCTCCAAGTGAGCTTTGGGGCCCCTCAGCATTTTCTTCCCTGGGCCCCAGTGGACCTAACACTGTCCCTGAATGCCAGTTCAGTTTTGGACAGTTTTGGGAGTCAATAAAAATCCATCTAAATTTGGAAGTGTTTCCAAAAATGTTTTTGCAGCCAGCCGGTCACAATAGTAAGTCTGGAAACTTTAAACCAATAGCTTGCTTTCAGGTGCCAAAACATCTAGTCCCTTCCATTCTTTGGTTTATGCCTTTATTATGTATTTATTTGTTCATTTTTAGAGATTTATTTGAATACTTATAAATGAAGCTTGACTGTAAGTTTACTAAAAACTCTATTCTGTTACGGGTCCTACCTAAAAAGATAATCCCGCCCACTGCAACTTGCACAAAATGTAACGGCTAGGATTATTACCAAAGCAAGATTTACTGATCACATCACACCAATTCTCTATTCTCCATTGGCTCCCCATTGCTTCCAGAGTAAGATACAAAGTGTTAGTCACAACTTTTAAACTGCACAATAATATCTACCCCTCCTTTTTATCTACCTTGATCCAGCCGCAGTCTGATGTCAGATTGAGAAGAGCATGTACAAAGGACCTCTTAGCCTTGTCCCCTTCAGTAAGGAAAGCCAAGAAAGCCACCAGCAACAGAGCCTTCAGATATTCTGCCCCGACCCTCTGCAACTCCCTCCCAGACTCCATTAGATCAACCAAGGACCTGCAAGCATTTCGTAAACTCCTAAAAACCCTACTTTTCTTAGAATATTATAACCCACCTATCTCACCGACAGCGCCTCCTACTTCACTAATTACTGCCCCTGCCCCCTGGTACGTCTAAGCCCCATATCTTACACTGTCCACAACATATCACAATCTGTTCGCAATATGTCATGTAAATATTTAAGACGCAGCTACCACGATACAACTGTATAAGTGCCTAGCTGACCTGTACATAGTTTGAGGTATTATAGTTTGAAATGTTCCCTGTAACCAAGTTTCTGTAATTTTTGTTCAATGTAAACCACCTCTGATCGTTGGAAGGGGCAGTATATAAAAGCAATTAAGTAAATAAATAAAATGTTGTAGGAGGATAGGCTGATCCAGTCCTGATTTTACCACCATTGCATTCAGGGATTTGTAATTGCAAAAGAGAGGCAGGAACTACAAGTCCCTATTTGCCATGGAGAGGAGAGGAGAGGAGGGGAGGAAATAAGAAGAACAGGATCCTGGAGAAAAGTAGGGGCTGGGGAGCTTCCAAGTTACCCACATTCAGGACGAAAATTTTAGCAGTCTTGTTGCATTATGGGACCTGCAGCACTGATTTCAATGGGTAGATTCAGGGACTACAAATTCCACACTGCTTTGGAATGTAAGTTCAAAACCCAGAACTGGCCAAAAGGTCTCCTCCTTGGAGTTGCGAAACTTGGCAGCTCTGAATGATATCTGAAAATGCAACATGTGCTGTTGAGTCAATGCTAACTCTTGGCAACCCAGCAGTCCCTTGGTTTTCTTGGCAAGGTGTGACCAGAAGTAGATTGCCAGGCCTTTCTTCTGAGATAATGGAGGGTAAAGTGACTGCCCAAGGCGTCCAGTGGGAATCAAATAGTGGGTCTCTTGGTTACCAAACTGCTGCTCTAATCACTAGACTACTCCTCCCCACATCTGAAAAGGTTTCCCTAAAACCCTTCCCTCTCTCCAGAAATCGTGTCTGTTTCATATAGGAAGAACTTCCAGGACCCTCCAAGAATTTTAGCAATGGAAAAAAAAAAGACTGGAAGATTGCAGATGCAGAGTTGCCAAATTACCCAGTTCCAGGAGTGCAATTTTTTGCCATTTCCGATTTTAAATTTGTATTGCAATTCACTATGGTATTTTTTACCCATTGGAATCAGTGCTGCAGATCCCATAATGCATCAGGATCAGACTGTCAGAAATTCAGAACTGGCTTAACACTAGAAGCCCCAAAAGGAATTTTACCTAGAAACCCCAAAGTGTGTCAATTGACGCATTATCACGACAACTCCGTTTAGCATGAAATGCAGATGTGAATTAATATGAAGTTACTTATTTGTTAAATACGTGCAGTATGTGACATCATTACATGACATCATCGTGTATTTGTTTGTAATGTCGGAGTAAAACTGTAAAGAGTGATTGAGATGCGCCACCTAGTGGGAACATTAATTTGTACCTAGAAGCCCCAAAGTACGTCAATTGACGCATCCAAGACAATTGAGTTCGTCAATTGACGTATTTTGGGGTTTCTAGGTATAAATTCATTTTCCCGCTAGGTGGTGCATCTGTCATTAATTTTCGATGCACATATTTGAACATCTTGACCTTGCTAACAAAGCCATGGAACATAACTGACATGGTTCTAGCAGTGGCGCTGGTATACAACTTTGAAGATGCATTTGCGTCAATTGACGCACTTTGGGGCTTCTAGTGTTAAAATCTCACTCCTGGAACTGGGTAACTTGGCAACTCTGCAGATACTAGAGGTCTAGGAGTGGGGGGGGGGGGGAGAAATATGGATTTGGTTCACACCTTTTTCAGGTGTAGCTTAAAGCAGGTACACTAAGAATTTTTCTGTACCCGGTGGGTTGGCAATAAGGGAACATGTGCACTCTCCAGAGCAGCCCTCAGATCTCTGCATGCAATTTCCATGAACGCAGCAGACATGCATTGCATACAGGGTTGTCAGCT
The DNA here is from genome assembly GCA_033557465.1 of Ichthyophis bannanicus. Taxonomy (NCBI): domain Eukaryota; kingdom Metazoa; phylum Chordata; class Amphibia; order Gymnophiona; family Ichthyophiidae; genus Ichthyophis; species Ichthyophis bannanicus. The sequence continues at coordinate 26,929,694 of CM066048.1, forward strand.
CACTCGCAGAGTTGACCTTGGAGACATTAATGGGGCCTTTTTTCATTCTGCTGATACACAACTTCCATCGAACAGAGTTTCCAAGTTACCCATTTCCAAAAAGGAGCTTTCAGACCAGTCCTGGATTTCTGCCAACCCCTTGCATTATGGGACTTGCAACACTGATTTCACTGGGTAGAACTAGGGACTACAAATATCACACTGCATTTGGGATGAAAGTTCAAAACCAGAACTGCTTAAAAAAAGTCTCCCTCCTCAAATGGGGTAATTTGGCAACTCTGAGCAAGAAAAATAGGAGAAGATGGAAATAATGGCCATATGCATATGGCAGCATTAAATTTTTGCACAGAGACATAATGAGCAGATACTCAAAATATTTTACAGCGTCTGCTTCTTCATTCTACACCGCTTTGACCCGGTGAAAAGCGGGATATAAATACAGTTAAATAAATTATTACGGGATCTTCAGTACACTTCTGACCTGTGTGTTTGCAAATATCTTCCCTAATATTTTGGAAGAACATGAAAAAATTCCCTTCATTTAAACACACCATAGGGCAATAAAAGGCCCTTCTTCCCACAGCACATAAATCAGCAATCCACCATAAACGTTCCCAGATTTACAGTTATGCCACAAAACGTCCGAGGGAGAATGCAGGGAATGGACTGCTGAGACTAGGGTCATCAAACTTACAGCAGTATGAATCTGACAACAAATATGATTTAAGCAATTTTCAGAATTGCAACTGATCATTCTGTTGTCGAATAGTCAAAGGAACTGAGTTCCAAATAAAAGACAAGTTCACGCACACTGGCTTTCAGAGTAAGAGGACCGATCAAAGTTTAAATGTTTTTGGTGAACCCAAACTGGTATATAAAGTGTTAACAGACTAGACATAAATGAAACATGCTGAGGGAATAGCTAATTTTTGATATTTCAGGGGTTTTGCCATTTCATTTCTCAATTTTCTTACTTCAAATTAAAAAAATTTTCACCAAGACTCAGCTATTTCCATTTCCCAGGCTGGATGATGCAGACAGTGTCTCTGCCTCCACCTGATGGCAGGAGGTAGTACTGCAACCTTTCAGTGATGACTTCAGAATAAGAACATAAGAATTGCCATACCGGGTAAGACAAAGGTCCATCATGCCCCAGTGTCCTGTTTCCAACAATGGCCAATCCAGGTCACAAGTACCATATGCAGTTCCATACTACATAACCGCACATATAAGTAATGTTTTTTCTTGGACTACCATAATAATGATTTATGGATGTTTCCTCCAGGAATTTGTCCAAACCTTTTGTAAACCTAGCTACACTACTTGCTTTCACCACATCTGCCAGCAATGAGTTCCAAAGACTAATTATATGTTGAGAGAAAAAATATTTTGTCCTATCCAATTTAAATATACTACTTTGTAGCTTCATAGCGTGTCCTCTAGTCCTTGTGTTTTTTGAAAGAGTAAACAGTCAATTCACATCTACCCGTTCCACCTCCCTCAAGATTTTATAGATCTCTATCATATCTTCACTCCATCCCTTTTATCAGCCTCCATGGGTCTCCTCGGCTCAGACTTCTAGTCAAAGCACAGTTAATTTTGGGTTGTCCCAGGCCTCTCCAAATCTAAATTAGTCATGCCCAAAAACCATAGTGAATCCTAATTTGCATTTTTAGGTTCTGTTTTGCACTAGCAGGTTTTTCAGAATCTTTATATTTCTTTATCTTTATTTGTGAAACTTGATATACCGCCCTTACCAGAGGTGTCAGGGCGGTGTACAGTACAGTAATACAAATTGGCCACGGAAAATAAAGAGGAGAAAGGATCGCCGTTATTAGACAGGAAAGTAAAAGAGGAGAGGAAAAACAAATAAAGCAGGACAGGAAAGAAACACAGGGCAGGAGAGATAGAGATGCGGAGGGAGGAGAGGGAGACATCAGGTGACTTGGGCAAGGGGGTCACTAAGCCAGCACCCGACAGGGGAAGGTCTGAGCCACCAGCAGGGACAGGAAGATCATAGGCCTGACAGAAGAGGTAAGTTTTAAGGAATGACTTAAATTGAGGGAAAGCGGGTTCGGTGCGAAGGAAGTGCGGGATAGAGTTCCAGAGAGCAGGACTGAGGAAGAAAAAGGCAGAGTGGCGAGTGAGCTCGAGACGAGCCTGAGAAGGGGAAGGGAGAAAAAGCCGGTTGCCGTGAGCAGAGCGGAGGAGACGGGGAACTGGCTGGAGATAAATGATATTGGCTAAATATTGAGGAGTGCTGGTATGCAGAACCTTATGGGTTATGGTCGGGAGTTTGGAGATGAATCTGACAGAGAGAGGAAGCCAGTGAAGGGAGAGGAGAGAGGGAGTAACATGCGCATTAGCAGGGGAGTGAGTGATAAAGTGAGAGGCAGTATTTTGAACTAACTGAAGACGGCGGAGTTGGGAACAGGGAAGGCCGGCAAGAATGGAGTTGCAGTAGTCCAGATGGGTAATCACGAGGGACAGAACGAGAGTGGTGATAGCAGTGGTGGAAAGAAATGGGTGAATGGACCTAATTCTGCGGAGATGGAAAAAAGAGGCATGCACCACTGAGGAGATGTGTTGGTGGAAAGAGAGGGAGGAGTCAAAGGTGACACCTAGATATTGGAGAGTGGAAACAAGGGGAATGGGGCGAGCGGACATAGTGGGAGACAGGGTGGGAGAAAGGGCACCAAAAGAGAACCAGATAGCGGAAGATTTGGACGGGTTAACATGGAGGAAGTTGTGGTCGAACCAGGAGGTGACGAGGGCAAGGCAGTCGTTGAGGGAGGAGAGATCAGGAGCAGTGGAGGAAGTGCGATACACTAGGAGGATATCATCAGCATAGATGTAGGAAGAAATACCTGATTGTTGAATAAGTAAGGCGAGGGGAGCAAGGAAGACATTGAAAAGTAGAGGAGCAAGAATAGAGCCCTGGGGAACCCCGCACTGCAAAGGGAGTGAGGGTGAGGCGTTAGAACCCATGTGGACAGCGAAAGTACGAGAAGAGAGAAAAGACCGAAACCACTCTAGAACTGTACCATAGATACTCAGGTCAGACAGGCATGAAAGAAAGGTGCGGTGATCGACAACATCAAAGGCAGAGGAGAGGTCTAGTGAAACGACAAGAGAGAGGTCACCACGGTCGTGGGAGCGATGAATTTCGGAGAGGAGAGCGAGGAGAATAGTTTCTGTGCTGTGGCCGGCACGGAAGCCTGACTGACATGGGTGAAGGGAGAGGGTGGAATCGAGATGGGTGGCAAGCTGAGAGAAAACAAGTTTTTCGAGAACTTTAGAGAGGAAAGAGAGGTTAGCTACTGGGCGCCAGTTGGCGGGAACGGCAGGGTCTAGGGTGGGCTTCTTAAGGAGGGGGCGGACTATAGCATGCTTCCAGCTGGTGGGGAAGTGGCCAGAGGCAAGACTGGAATTGAGAATGGTCAGAGCGTACGGTATAAGAGTGAGTGAGGGGTTAAGGAGCCAAGAGGAGGGGAGGGGATCAAGGGGACAAGTGGTCTGATGAGAGGAGGAAATGGCATTGATGAGCTCAGCGGAGGTAATAAGGTCGAAAGTGCACCAGGTATGGGGGAAGGTGTGAGTAAGCGGCGGAGAGTATATCACAGGGAGGGGGAGAGAGGGGCGGGGGGCAAGCAGGGAAGGACGAGCGAAGAGTCTGGACCTTGTCTGAAAAAAAAGATGCAAGAGTGGTTGGGCTAAGGACAGATGGGGTAAGAGAAGGAGAGGGGACGGAGGTCGAGGAAAGGGATTTGAGAACCTGAGGCAGACACCTAGAGGAATTAGAGGAAGAAGTAATGAGCTGTGAGTAATAGGATTTCTTGGCAGAGATAATCATGGAACGATAGTGCTAGTGGGCCTGACGGAAGGTGGAGGTGGAAGATGCAGAGGGCTTCTGTCGCCACATTGGCCCCAAAGAGCCACATTTGATTTCCTCAGTCCCAAGCTCACCACCCCTTCCAAAAGAAAAGAAACCATATGACAAGAATAAGCCTTTTCAACAGCAATGCAGTACAGTTAATCTCCATTTAAGGATGGATCCATATTCCTTTGAAATACTCCATAAACAAGGCAGCCAACAAAGTTATTGCATCAGCCTATAACTGGCTTACGCTGACATCGATCAATAATGTTGTGATCATTACTGCTTCAGAATAAATTAACTTTCCTAGAGCTCTTGATCTCTGCCACTGCTCATCCCGATCAAAGCCCTTATTTCAACTTTCTCGCTCTTAAATCAAAATATCTCATCCACAGTAGCCCTTCTCATTCTCTCTCCCTCCGTCTTTTATTTTTCATTATAGTCTTTCCTCTCTCATCACTACAGTATGGGAGTTGGCGTGAGACAGTTGACCTTGCGCTAGGTAGCCACAGAGGAGCTGCTGGCAGACAGTGAACTGAAATGATCTTTCAGTTTCCCCTGGACACTGAATTGTGACTGTGTTCTCAGCATGAAAGAGCTGTTCCACTCACATCAAAAGAAGTGCCTTTTCCATCCTGGGTTTATCATCATAATTATATGCACGGGTTCTTTTTGCCTCCCTGATTTGGAGAGAGGTTCGAGAGTAAGGAAGCTCTGAAATCAGTTTTCACGCTCCTAGAAGCGATTAAAATCCGAAATATCCATGTCGTGACCTGTTATCTACTATGTCGTCTTGTTTCCATTTCTATGGCTGATTTTTACCTTTGGTTAGTAGAGTTGAAGGTATGATGGTGAATACAATTCAACTCTTTATTTTTAGAGCTTTCCAGTAAGGCAGAAAAGCACTTATATGCTGGTTAAATCTGTTTGGCTGTCTGACGCTGAGTATAATAACATTCCTGCCGATGGACCATTTGGTCTGCTGTTTGGAAGGAGGTGAGAACCATGGCCTTTGGATTTCCCCGCTGAAAATTACTTTGATTCGATAAAGGTGAGGTCATTTTTGATAAAATCAAAGGGGTTGAAAAGTGCTCCGAGTCCATTGCCTGAAGGTGGTTTGGCCTCACTTGTTGAAGTGCCCCTGGTGTATGAAAAACTGAAATCCCAATTTCAGATCCCGAATCGCCAGCTTTCAAAAAATATGCTGATAAGAAATTTTGTCAAGTCTGTTTAAATAAAATTGGAAATTTTGGGGCCCATTCCCTTCACTCTTTCTTAAAATAACATGGAGGGGGTATTTCAGACTTTTTCTATTAGTTTCATTATTTGGATTCTTTGTGCAAGGTTTCAGCTTCCTGCCTGGTTAAAAGGGATTCTGTATCATGTCTGTGGGACAAATTAATGTTCCTGTATTACTCTCTAAATCATACAAAACCACTTCCCGTGGAAGGAAAAATGCTTCTTTGGCTGTAAACGGATAACCAGGTTCCTTATCTCTCCAGGCTGAGATCTGGCACCATATGCCTTCATTTTCACTACCTGGAGATCTTTGGAATATAAGAACATAAGATAAGCCATACTGGGTCAGACCAAGGTCCATCAAGCCCAGTATCCTATTTTCAACAGTGGCTAATCTAGGTCATAAGTACCTAGCAGTTTTCCCAAAAGACACAGGTTCCACAGTGCTTGTACTGGGACAAGCAGTGGATTTCCTGGGTCCCCTTTAATAATGGTTTATGGACCTTTCCTTCAAGAACTTGTCCAAACCTTTTTCAAACCCGACTACACTAACAGCTTTTACTACATCCTCCGGTAGCGAATTCCAGAGTTTGATTACACGTTGAGTGAAAAGATATTTTCTCTTATTAGTCTTAAATAAGTTACCCTGTAGCTTCATTGCATGTCCCCTGGTCTTTCTATATTCTGACGACGTAAACAATCGATCTACATTTACCCGTTCCACTCCATTCATTAATTTATAGACCTCTATCATATCTCCCCTCAGCCATCTCTTTTCCAGGTTGAAGAGCCCTAACCTTTTTAGCCTCTCTTCACAGGGGTATCCTTCCATCCCCTATTTTATATCTCACTCCCCTCCCCCCAAACAAAATCAGTTGGTTCGTTGCAGCAACCATCTTGGGCTGGGTGCCATGTGGCCAAGCTCCCTTCTGAATCTTACAACCATGGGTCCTGAGTGTGACCATCTATACATCGCTCCCATGCAATGTCTATTACTTTTCACTTCCTGCTGTCCTCCCTCTTGTGAATTGAACCAGGGACCTTCCACATGGTAGTTCGCAGCTGAGTTACCAGGGTAGCTTGCGATGCACAATGTTGGTCATCTTATCAGGGCTGGTGACAGATGCTGGTGGGTGGCATGTCATGATTTTTAAAAGTGGCAGCTTTATGCCGCCACTTTGGTGCCTGTGGTAGGCCATGCGCTTCAGCACCCATGGCAAGAAAACCATGCCCTGCCACACATGCCCCACCCTTTGACAACTTCCTGTCAGAGGGGGCAGGAGAGGCAAGGCCATGAGTGTGCACACAGGTGCCAAAGTGCATGGCTTGCCGGGGCACTGAAGTGGTGGCACAAAGCCGTATTTTCAAATTGGGGAAGGGTTGTGCCACCTCCTCAAGGTGTAAAGATGGATTCAGGTGGTGACAACGGGGGTGGGGGGGAGGGAGGTGCGGCACGGTGAGAGGAGAGGGGCAATGTAGCAGGGGCTCCTCCCTGAGGTCACTGAAACCCTTGGGTCAGCCCTGCATGTCACAGCTGTTCTATGAAAAGGGTACAAATTTTAAAGCCTCTCAAAGAGGGTACAATCTTTGAATCCAAAAGGATGGGTAAGACTAGGGATGTTCATTATTGAAAACTGTGCAAGTACTAGAGGAAAGAAGGGCTTGTGATAAGTTTTCCACCTGGCTCCATGCCATAAGGAATGGGCTAATCCAGTCCTAGTCTTTATCCTGGTGCATGCAGGGATTTGTAGTTCTCATTGGTTTCTTTAAGAAAATCAGAAATACAAATCCCTGCGTCCACTAGGATAGATCTGGGACTAGATTAGCTTGTTCCAGTGACACAGGGCCACACTTAAATGGGAAGCTATGCAGGATGGAGCCTGGAAACAGAGTTCAAAAATGATCAGGGAGAATCCTTATATATAATCAGGGGAAATGTTAATGGGTGCTGTCTGCACTTCGAATCCATGAAGATGTCTTTCATAGATGCATTTTAAAATGAACACACATGTCCTTAGCTACTAAGTAAGGGCCATGGGAGCTACAAAATTGACTGTGGGCGTGCAAGGCAAGCTGCTCAAAGGAAGGTGGGGAAGGTGACATAAGGCATAAAATATTATTGGGGGGGGGGCAGAGCTGAGAGCCCACAGATTTCATAGAAATCAAATTTGGTTGTCTTGCTAGACCTGTTAAAAAAATCTGCATAGAGCAAGGTCAAGCTCTTGTTCCCCTTCTGGGCCTCTGAGCAGTATAAACACAAGATTCATTCTTTATTTCTGGATGCCCTGGATCTCTTCTCTGGCACCAGAATGTTAGGAAACATGATTGAATTTCAGCCAGAATCTGTCTGAAGACTTTTTTTTCCCCTTTTTTCGGTTGTTGTTTTAGTGCACACATGGGAGATGAAGATGAAATTCCTTTTTTTCTGTTATACGAAAAAAATCTTGTTTTGACATTTCATGGATACGCAAGCGCTGGATACATTTGTGAATATTTTTAAAATTCAGGATTGCTAAATGTATTCATGGTTACGCATTTTACTGTGCACCTAAGACAATCCTGTGTACACACACCTACATGTGGAGCCGTATCTTTGTGTGCCGCGCTGTTCATACACGACTGTTAGCTTAGATGAAAAACAGTGAGGGCAAACAGGAGACAACTCTGTCTTTCTAAATTTTGCAAATGGCTTTTCAGTGATGTTACTTTATAGACAGTGACATAAATTCTGCCCAAGCAGCCCCCCCCCCCCCAAAAGCCAAGGCAGAGAGGGGACCCACATGGCGGCGGTGAAGGCAGAGCGGAAAACTTACTTGAAAATGTTTACCACACTGCCTCTTGTTCTTCTCTCTGCACTGAGGTTTTCCGGCCGAGATTGAAGCCTCATAATAACAGTTATGTGGTGGTTGAGGGACCCCCATTGTCAGGCAGGGGTGCCCCCAGAAAATTTACTTGAAAACATTTTCAGGAAAGATTTGTGGGGGCGCCCCTGCCTGGCAATTGGGGTCCTCAGTAAAATTTTGCTTAGGGTCTCTCTTTAGAACTTATGCCACTGAAATGAGACATTCAGATTTGTTTGCATTTTCAGTTTGTATGTGATCAGAGTACTGACTAACATGCTCCTGTTCAGAAGCCTTATTTGCTGCACTGTGGCAATGGAATCTGAATCTCAGACTGCGTTTTGTCCACCTACACCTCTGATACCATCTGAGAAATGGGGGGTCGTTATAGCTGTCCAACATTTGTCACAACATTTGTGACTCAGCCATAAGGCATGCTGGCGCAACAAGATCCCATGTTTATCTCCTGCCCTTCTGGGTTGGGGAAGCCACCAGCTAGATCCAGCTAGATTTCATAAGGCCTGGAGGACTAGATTTCAGAAGGAGAGGGTTGGAGGGGTAGAGGCATGGCCGACACGGCATGGCATGGGTTCTACTTGGGGTGGCAGAAACCCTTGGCCTGGCCCTGACCATATAGTTCTCTTTATAGGAGGTCAGGGCCAGCTCAAGGGTTTCTCCCACCCCAAGTAGAACTCTGATCATCCCATCCTCCCCTTCCGAGCCATGCCATGCCGTGCCGGCCATGCCTCTACCCCCTCCCCCCCCCCCCAACCCTCTCCTGCTGCCGCTGATTCCATCAGCGGGGTTGGTAGAGAGGAGAAGGCTTGGCTTGGTGCGGCAGCAGTGGCAGCGGCCGCAGTAGGCCATGTGTGCCAAAGCACATGGCCTGCCACGGGCACCGTGCCATGCTGCCCACAAAGGTCTGCCACCCTAGGCAACTGCCTAGCTCGCTTAGTGGTTGGGCCGGCCCTGTATATGGTCAATAGGGCGGCAGTGTGCAGGAGTGGGATTAGGAGAGGCCGCTTTCAGAGAAGACTTTTCCTGCAGCCCTCCGTCAACAAGGAGGAAATTAATAGCATAGTAAATGTTGGTAGATAAAGACATGGCATGGTCCATCTAGTCTGCCCAGTGAGGTGGCGAGGGTTGTACCTGTCACTCCTTGCAGGTTACCTCTTTATTTAGGGTTGTATCAGCAGCTTCATGCAGGTTACCCCCTCTGTGCCTTAGTTTAGGGTTGTGTCCACCGCTCTGTGCAGGCTATCCTGCTCTATTTTTTCAAGTGTCAAATTATTTCAGTTTGTTTTGATTCCCTCCTATTACTATAAAAGGATCCTCAGTGTCTGCCTCATGCTTTCTTGAATTCCGTCACTGTTTTTGCCTCCATGACCTCCATTGGGAGGTCATTCCAGGCATCCTCCACCCTTTCCAGTATTAAAGGCTTTGATGAAATCTTAGTAGATCACATCCACTGTATGTCCTTGATCCAGTCTGGCCACCCAGTGAAAGATATCATTCAGATTTGTTTGGCATGATCTTTCTTTGGTAAAACCATGTTACTTCGGATCCTGCAATCCATTGGATTCCAGAAATTTCACTATCCTTTCTTTCAGCAGTGTTTCCATTACTTTTCTCATCACCAAGGTAAGGCTTACCGGCCTGTAGTTTGTCACTTCTTCCCTATTACCACTTTTGTGAAGAGGTAGCACATCAGCCCTTCCTTTTCGTCTCTCCGGGCCAGTCCAGGAACAGTAGGGTAGTCAACCTCCTTTAGCAGCTGAGGACTGAACTCTTCAAAAACTTGCTGCTAGACTACCCAGCTCCCCCTGGGGCTAGAGAGGCAATCTTTCAGTCCTCAGCAGCGTGAAGGATGTGTTCCTGACTGGCTCTTCGGAGTGGCGATCTGGATCTGCACTAGCATTAATTTCTCTCTCTGGCCCTAGCAGGGTTGAGGATTGAATTGCTCTATTTCTTGTACGGGGAATATAAAAAAAAAAAAAGAGAGAGAACCCAGACTACGGGGCCGGCTGCCGGATAGTGTCTGGGCTAAGGCAGCAGAGGCAGAGCCTGCCTCGCTGGCTGGATCCGTGGGGGAGAATCGAGGTGCGGCCTGGGAGCCCCAGAGTTCAGCCTTCGCTCGCCGGAAGATCTGCTTCCCCCTTCCGCTAGCAGCGGTACCAGTCGGGGGCAGGTAGGCGTAGCGCGAAGCTAGTGCGGTAAGTCTCTGGTTTATTTTGCTGGTTCGGCAGGGCTCCGACCGTCGGGATGCCAGGGAAAGCGGCGCGTGTGAGTGTGGGTCAGATCGCATGCTGCCGGCATCGGCAGCGTGCGCACACTGCGGGAGCCGGCGGGGATTAGCGGAGCACGGTTTCTGCCGTTTTTGTGTTCGTCGGGGTTTTCAGTGGCAGCGGTTGCTTAGCGAGATGGAGGATAGCTCGGCGGCCCAAGATCCGGGGTTAAAAAAGCAAACCTTTTCAGAGAAGGCAGGAACGGCGGCCATTTTAGGTGGCGCGTCCGTTTTCTCCCGCTCTTCATGAAAAGCCGGTAAAGAAGAAAGTTAAGACAAAAAAGGCTCCTCCACCATTAGGGTGGACTCAGGCCCTAAAATAGAGTCTCCGGAGACTTTACAATCGCTATTTTCGCCAGAGTTTATTCTGGCACTGCATAAAGCATATTGCCTGAAGCAGCAGCAAGGGCAGGTCCCAGAGGATTTGTTTGGCCTCACTGACGGGGCTTCCAAAGGCAGAGCGTACAGGGACCTGGGAGAGGGGTCCTCTAAGAAGTGTTTGGCCATGGGGGTAGAGCCAGAAGTTAGTGGCTTCCAGAGCCTGGGTATTTAGGAACCGGAGGAGGGGAAGCTCCCTTCTGAGCCGGAGGTGGACCTGTGGCCAGAGGGTTTAGAAGCGGGTGAGCTGGGAGCAGGAGATGACCCTAATGTTTTCAGGGTGTTTCAAAAGGAGGAGCTAGGGGCTCTCATTTCTCAAGCTCTTACAGCTCTCAATTTGTCCTTGCCCTCAGTCCCAGCGGAGCCCCTGGAGGATCCGCTGCTCCAGGGTTTTCAGGCAGAGCAGAGGTGTTTTCCGGTCCACAGAGTAATTAAACAGATGGTGGAATTCGAATGGGAATGCCCTAAAGCCTCCTTGAGGGGGGGACGGGCATTAGGGCGTCTGTACCTGAGGGATACCCTATCCCTCAGGAGGCGAGAGACTTACTGCGGATGCCGAAGGTGGATTCCTTGGTATCCGCCGTAACAAAAAAGACAACCATCCCGGTGGAAGGTGGAGCGGCTCTTAAAGATCTGCAGGATGTAAAACCCATTTGGAAAAGATGGTTTTATTCTTGCATTGACAATGGAGGGAACCCCCACACTAAAGACAGCTTGACTAGAGATACTGGGAGCAGCTAAAAGGACATACAATGCACCCTGAAATTTGTTTCCACCACCAAGGAGTAATATTAAAGCATTTTAGAATACCATGAAGCTAAGCTATCTGAATCTAAATCAGTGAAAAAAAATTAGTTCCAACTACTTAACAATAGATTGAGGAGTGAGTTTGGGAAACAACTGGGACTGGGAGAAGGTGCGATTCCAGACTCCAGACGGTGTGTCTGGGAAACAGAAGGAAAGTGTTGTGGCAGGGCAGAAAGAATGGAAGGTGCATGAAATGACCTCCCAGGGGAAGTGGTGCAGTTCAAAGCAATAACAGAGTTCAAGAAAGCCTGGAATAAACACAAAGGACCCTTACTGCTCAGAAAGTAAAACCAGAGATCAAACGGGGATAAAGACATTGCACCAGAGAGTAAACAGGGCCAGTAAGATGGGCCTTAGGGTCCTGTGTACCACCAAATAACGGAGTTACTTACCTGTAACAGGAGTTCTTCGTGGACAGCAGGATAAGTCAGCCACACTTGTCGTCTCGGCGCCGTCGGATGACGTCAAGTGTGGCTGACTCATCCTGCTTGTCCTAGGAGAATCCATGTTGCACTCGCCAGCAAGCTTTCTCAGGAGTAGCCCTATGCTGTGTGCTCATACATGTAGGTCCCAAGTACTTTCACTCCTACATATGGGATTTGAGGACTAAGGTTGCCAACTTTATGAAAGAGAAGAACCCGCCTCCTGCTACTGTCTGAGCTCCGCCCCCTACTCCACCCCATCCCACCCTCCGCTCCACCCTCACCCCCAATAATATCTGCTATGACGCAGCCATACAGGCTGTAGCTCCTAGGGGCCACACAGGGTAGGATAGAGTACAAGTGGTTGCACCCTTCAGCTCCCTTTGAGCTACAGTCCCTTTCTTAGTCCCCCAACACACATATGCTGTTCTTATGGTGTTAAATTCAAACATATATTCTGCATCGACGGAACCCCTGCTCCTCCTCCAACAATGAGTGCAGAACAGAGCTAGGACAATTCCCCATAGAACTTACCATACAAAAAATATCCTAATTCTTTTGTCATCTCACTAACAGCAACATACACCCTTTCAGTAACAAGCATACTATGAAGGAATATAAAACTCTATAAAAGTCACCCAGGGCCTACCGAAAATCTACCATGCAAGCACAAATTTCCAAAATGAATACAACAAGGACCCTAGTACTGTAAATACTTCAGTGAGCCCTAGAACATCAGCCCCCTCAATTAGGAAAACTGAACAAGCCAGAATAACTACTCATTCTTACATATAAACTCCATGCTAACAGATTACCCTAGCAGATATGCATTCCAAAAACTGACATATCCTAATCACTAAATAGAAAATAAAATTATTTTTCTATCTTTGTTGTCTGACCATTTTAGTTTTCTTCTTATGTTGATCCCAGGCTCTGGTTTCTGCTTTCTTCTGTTGTCTTCTAACGCTTTCCAGGATCTCCTGTCCATTTGTCATTCTCTCTCCTCCTGTCTTCACTTTCTCCCCTTTATTCATCTCTGATATTGATCTCTTTCTTTCAGCTTTCTTCCATTCATTTTTCTGCTTGACTATCCAGGTTTCACTCCTCCTTCCTACAAACCAGCTCTCAATCTTCCTGATTTTTACTGCATCTACCTATAACTTTCCCACCTTTACATTCCTATTGCTCACTCCTTCTCGAACCCCTCACTAGCTCCTATTTCTCCCTCCCCACCTCCCCCACCCCCTGCCCAGAATCTCCTCTCTCTCCTCTACTCCAGGTCCAGCATCTTCCCTTTCTCCTCCTCTTTTCATCCAGCTTCTCCTTTCTCACTCTCCCCTCCTTCTATCCAGTGTCTTACATCCAGTATCCACTCCCTGTCCCTCTCACCCACCCCTGTAATCCAGCATCCTCTGTCTGTGTCTCCTTGGTCCTCCCTGCCCAGGTGGTCCAAAATATCCCATTATTGTCACTATCCTCCCCTCACATCACCCCTGTAATTCAGCATCACCTCCATCTGTGCTTCTGTTCTTTATCCTAGGGTCCCATCATGTCCAGCACATCCCCTTCAGCTTTTCTAACCCATCTTCCCTATCTGTGTTCCCACATACGCATCATGTCTAGCACATTCCTCCTCCTTTCCCAAGTCCACCATTTGCCCATCTGTGTCCCTATTCTCCTTCGCACAGCCCTTGAGCCCCATTATATCCAGTAGACCAGCACATCCCCTCCATCAGCTGTTTCCTTCCATAAGTCCAGCATTTCCTTCATCTGTGCCTATCTCCCCTTCTCCCACAGCCCCATCAAGCCCAGCACATCATCTCCCTCCTTCTCAATCCATCCTGCTACACCATTAACCCGGTGGCAATGCATGCAACACCATGCTCCTCATTCTAACCCGGTGACAATGCATGCAACACCATATCCGCCATCTGCAATCCATACCCTTATGCCCCTCATTCTAACCTGGGGAGAATGCATGCAACACCATATTCACCATCTGCATTCCATCCCCTTATGCCCCTGATTCTAACCCGGTGACAATGCATGCAACACCATATTCACCATCTGCAATCCATACCCCTTATGCCCCTCATTCTAACCCGGTGACAATGCATGCAACACCATATCCACCATCTGCATTCCATCCCCTTATGCCCCTCATTCTAACCTGGGGACAATGCATGCAACACCATATCCACCATCTGCATTTCATCCCCTTATGCCCCTCATTCTAACCCGGTGACAATGCATGCAACACCATATCCACCATCTGCATTCCATCCTCTTATGCCCCTCATTCTAACCTGGGGACAATGCATGCAACACCATATCCACCATCTGCATTCCATCCCCTTATGCCCCTGATTCTAACCCGATGACAATGCATGCAACACCATATCCACCATCTGCATTCCATCCCCTTATGCCCCTGATTCTAACCCGGTGACAATGCATGCAACACCATATCCACATCTGCATTCCATCCCCTTATGCCCCTGATTCTAACTCGGTGACAATGCATGCAACACCATATCCACCATCTGCATTCCATCCCCTTATGCCCCTCATTCTAACCCGGTGACAATGCATGCAACACCATATCCACCATCTGCATTCCATCCCCTTATGCCCCTCATTCTAACCCGGTGACAATGCATGTAACACCATATTCATCATCTGCATTCCATCCCCTTATGCCCCTCATTCTAACCCGGTGACAATGCATGCAACACCATATCCACCATCTGCATTCCATCCCCTTATGCCCCTCATTCTAACCCGGTGACAATTCATGCAACACCATATCCACCATCTGCATTCCATCCCCTTATGCCCCTCATTCTAACCCGGTGACAATGCATGCAACACCATATCCACCATCTGCATTCCATCCCATTATGCCCCTCATTCTAACCCGGTGACAATGCATGCAACACCATATCCACCATCTGCATTCCATCCCCTTATGCCCCTCATTCTAACCCAGTGACAATGCATGCAACACCATATCCACCATCTGCATTCCATCCCCTTATGCCCCTCATTCTAACCCGGTGACAATGCATGCACACCATATCCACCATCTGCATTCCATCCCCTTATGCCCCTCATTCTAACCCGGTGACAATGCATGCAACACCATATCCACCATCTGCATTCCATCCCCTTATGCCCCTCATTCTAACCCGGTGACAATGCATGCAACACCATATCCACCATCTGCATTTCATCCCCTTATGCCCCTCATTCTAACCCGGTGACAATGCATGCAACACCATATCCACCATCTGCATTCCATCCCCTTATGCCCCTCATTCTATATACATATTCTGCTCTCCACCCCATGTCCATCATCAGCCTTATGCTTCCTTACCCCATGTCCAGCATCTGTCCTCCATCCTCTGTGTCCCCTACCCCTGTCCAGCATCTACTTCCACTACCCCACCCTGTATCCACCCTTATGCCCCTCACACCATATCAAGAATCATCCCTCCACCCCACTTCCACCCTCCTATTTATGTCCAGCATAAGCACTCCACCCTCCCACATCCACTCTCCTACTTTGGGATCCAACATTTACACTTCATCACCCCTCCCCCCACACTTGTGTTCAGCATCTGTCCTCTACCTCCTACTTGTGTCCAGCATCTGTCCTCCGCCCACAACATTTGTCCAATATCTGCCCTCTACCCCCTCCACTTATGTCCAGCATCAGCACTCCATTCCCCACTTCCACCCTCCCACTTTGGTCCAGCATCTACCCTTCCCTCCTCCACTTGTGTCCAGCACCTGCCCTCTGCCCCCCACTTCTGTCCAGTATCTCCCCATGGACTTTCATACCTGTCCAACTCCATCTCCCTTTCAGCGCCTTCCCCTCTCCCACATGCCATTTTTGCCGATACCTCTACCAGTTTTCCTCTGTCAGCATCAATGGTGGCAGGACTCCGAGGATCAGATTTTAAAAAAACCCAAAAAATGCGGGTTCATGAAGCATTCAGACTCCTGTGTGCATGTCAGAGGGGGCGAGACCGGCCAGGCCCTCATGCACTCAAGAGTCTGAATGCTGCATGAACCCGCATTTTTTCTATTTTTTAGACTTCTATGTGCATGAGGGCCTGGCTGGTCCCGCCCTCTCTGACATTGCATCAGAGGGGGCGGGACCTGCCAGGCCGTATGCACACAGGAGTCTGAATGCTGACCGATTCTCTGGTTTTGCTTTGTTCTTGAAGTCCAATCCTTGGAGTCCAGCGTCAACAGCAGCAGACAGGAAAAACAGCAGTGGCAGGGAGATTTTCCCAAATTGCTGATCTGGATTTTGGTTTTTTTTAGGCAGTAGGAGGCGGCCGTCACTGGAATGATTTGGGGGAATTTTATTGCTGTCCCTGGCACCCTCTCCTCACCTTGCCTAATGATACAGCCACCCCTGACTACAGCAGAGAAAAACCTGCTTTTCCACTGCCGGTTTTAAGGGTTTGCCAGCAGCCGGCCTGCCCATTTAAAAACCGTTCAGGCTGGCTGAAAACTGGCCAGTTGGCAACCCTATTGAGGACATTATGAAAGATTTTGCTGAAAAAAAGAAGCCAAAAGAAAGAAACTTTCTTAGAAAATGCCTAGAAATGTAATTTTGCAGTTGCATTAAATTTCTGTCTCCTTATTTTTCTTTTAACATTTTTTCCATCCTTCATAGACCCTAGCTACATCACTGAGTATCCCCCATACTCTGTAACTCATTCCCAGAGGGGATACACCCAACTCAAGACTACCTCTACTTCAGGAATCCTACTTTAATGGCTGTGGTGACTGTCTTTCCATTCGCTCATAATACTTCAGAGCTAGCTTGCAGCAAAACCCTGCAGCTGAGACTTGATCCACGTACCTTATTCATCTGTATATATAATCGACCCTCAATCTAGTTACCCATTTTTATTTATCCCTGTGCCTCTGTCTTACCTAACTTGCCTGTCTATATGTCCCCATTGCACCTCTCCCCTCTGCTGCCCATTGGAATCTGCCATTGTATAGTGCTAACACTGTGATTCTCCTATCATGTTATCTGAATGTTCTATCATGCTGCCTTTTATGGTAGATCATTTGTCCTGGGCTGACATTGGGAGCATTCTGTCTCTTATCAGAGTGTTCTATCATGCTGCCTTTTATGGTAGATCATTTGCATTCTGCTGATATTTGATCATATTTGTATTATTTGAATGTTCCACTATGCTGTCTGCAGATGTACTTTACTGACATTGTTATCTATAACTGCCTATCTCCAGGCTACTTTCACTGTTCTAATTGTCTATTATGCTGACATGGGGTCATTTTGCTATTGTTATGCCGTTAAAACAATGGAAGTTATTTACTTCAAGCTGCACTTATTGTACACCGCCTTGGGCGAATGAATCGCTTCATAAAGGCAGTTAATAAATCCTGACAAATAAATAAATAAATGTTCTTCTGTTTCTTGAGTGGTCCACTGAAATCAGTGCACTCACTAAGATGCTTACAGCTGTCCCCTGCTCCTCAGTGGACTGGGTAGAAATTAGTTAATTAGCTAATTAGTGTCCAGCCAAGCAGACACTATTGGCAAGTTAATTTAATCAGCAAAATTTACTTACATAGCACAAGAAGGTGGAAACTTGTATTTACTCTTATTTGCTCCTCACATATGAAGTGCTGCATTTTCTCATGACCAGGCACAAATTGGTCCAGTTAATTTTTACACTTAAATCCTGGTTTTTCTATAAAAGAGGAGTCAGGACAACTTTCAAACCCGATGCTGGCAAGGTCACATAAAATCAATCCATTCCCACCGCTGGAGGGGGCTAAGAGGAGAACCAATGCAAATTCAATACGTTACTTTTTCATTTGAAGAGAAAAAGAGGGGAGAGGAGGTCCCTAAATGCTGATCTGAAAGCAGAAAGCAAGGCAGAAGAGAAACAAAGATTGAATAATTAAATGATGGGTGATTTGTGCTGTAATATGCTATGATTAAAGTTTCAGAAATGGAACACACGACTTTGGATAGCAGCTGGCTTCTCAGAGGCCTCATATGTTTGTGTGTGTGGGTGTGTGTAGCAGAAAATATGGTCCTAAAAACGATCGCAGTGGATTCTATAGCTCTAACGTAGCCCAGTCTAACAGGAAAGGGTGACCTGCCACTTTGCTGTATGTGGAAACCGTCACCCACCACTGGCATGACATTTCTCATCTGAGGCTGGGCACCTCTACTTTTGTCTGTTAACGGCTTCAGTCCTGGCATTGACAAATACAGCTCATTGTGCCTTGACTCTCAGTCCTTCTTAATGAAAGAGGCAAATGAATAATAACATTAAAATAAAAACCAAAACATTTTCCAACTGCAGTTGATATGAACAGGGAGATTCAAGGCTCAATAAAAAATTTTGGAGACCTCATAAAACTCTCATTGTATATTATGGGGGTTATTTTAGAAGCCCTGTTCATGCTTTAGATATCTGAAAATTGGCACAGAGATGTCCAGAGCACGGAGACATCTCCAGAGGCATTTTAGAAGCTGGGTGTATGGACGTCCCCAGTGCAAGGACATCCAAGTCTGAGCGTGGCCGGGGTATTCCCAAGAACTTGGACATCCCTGCCTGATCTCAGACACGTCCTGGATGTCCAGAGCCACGTCTAAAGTTAGACCTGCTCTTGGCACAAAGAGGCATCTGAAAACTGATTGTTTTGTCAGGCAAATGTCTGGGGGGTGTGGAGAAGAAGCTATACAAACACTGACGAGGAAGGGGAGCTCATGTTTTTGTTAAGCTGCCAGACGTCCCCCTATTCTAGCTTACATGAGATGGATAACCCTGCCCCCACGCTATGCCCCATCGGGAACATCCATGTTACTAAAATCGGCTGGAGACATGGACATCCCTGGCATCTTTCTGCATGTTTCGCCCTGGAGATCCCCGATTTGACTTGGACATCTGTTCTAAAATGCCATGTATCCATAAAGGCGTCCTCTGTTCTATACAGGTAGACAGTAATACTGCAAACATTGGCCAAAGTTCAAATTATGGGGCCCTAAGCAACAATCTTAAAAGAGTCCCAGAGTGGGGGACATCCACTGCGGAAGATATAGGAACAGCTGCAAGTGGGCCACTTCTTCCTCAGTCCCCCCCCCCCCCTCGTGCTTAAAAGGCTGCTTGGGCAGAATTTACACCACTGGCTGCAAATAGACTGCCTGGGCAGTGGTTAATATTTAAGCACACTGTACAATAACTAGTCAGACTGCTGGATAATTAAGCGCACTGCACAGACCCTGTGCAGTAACTAGCCACACTGCAAAAGCGCAGCGTGATATGTCACTACCTTGCTGTCTACTATTCTACTGCTCACTGGTTATTTTGTGGATGTGTGGAACTGTCTTACAAAAAATAGCTGAATTAGACTGTAGTTACACCACAGACAGTGCTCAAGACTGAGGCATATGGTAGCTACAGCTTTGCCACACTCTCAATACACTGCTGAGTGATTTGAGGGGACATGGGATGAGGGTGAAGGGAGATAGATTCAGGAGTGATATGCGGAAATATTTCTTTACAGAAAGAGTAGTGGATCTGTGGAATAGTCTCCCAGTGGAGGTGGTAGAGATGAGGACAGTAACTGAATTCAAAAAAGCATGGGACCAACACAGAGGATCTCTAAAGGTAAAAAAGTGGACTGTTGTAGTTGTTATGGAAGGACAGACTAGATAGGCCATGTGGTCTTTTTCTGTCATCATGTTTCTATGTTTCTATGTATGGTAGATACAGGCACAGCAAGGATAATAATGCTCTATTAAAAAGTAACCATACTGCGGTCCCAGTATTGATGCCTAATTTCTTGACAGCCTTAGGGTGTAGTAGAGGATAAATCTTGCTAGCTGGGACTCTTAAGAGTGATGTTTGTCTAGCTTAGGATGGCACCTAATATATACACCCGTTGTGCATACACATTTCCAAAGGAAAACAGTTCTCCCAACTTTCACAAAGGAACAGTCCAACAGTCACTCCTCTCATCACCAAATGAGATGACACTCTGCACAGGATAATAGACAGAAGGGAGGGAAGGGCATACCAATCTAGTAATCCGATTGGCTGATTGAGCCACAGTGCTTTCCGAACCAGGGTTTGGGGGAATATTTAGAGATAAACCCTAAAATCGGGGGTTTAGTTAGGAAAGGAACGAGATGGTTCTGATCTGTGGAAGAAGGTGCACGCTCTACCCTAGGATTGCCACCTCACCCAGGTCAGCTTGAAGAGGCTGGTTCAGATTTGGAATTGTTTTCCCATACATACATGAAGATGCAGTTTCTCTATTCTTCAGGGAAACTGGGATTACAAGTTCATGTATGCAATGGGTGAAAACCAGGAATGGATCAGACTGCTTGCGTTGATTTGAGATGGCAATCCTATTCGTCCCCCCCCCCTCCCTCCCTCATACACACACAAGCACCAATATTAAAATCATAGCTGAAAATCAGACAGATCAATTTTGAGAGCTTTTCCTCTCGCTGTCAGGTGCTTCTCTCGAATCCTCTCCACACTCTGCTACTCTCTGCTTCTTGCTCTGCTCTTTGAAATAACCTAATGATTTCTCATTTTGCCGCCCATCTCTGGTATGGACGAGGTTCCTTTATTGCTTGTGACATCAATCCCACAACAAATTTAGCACCTCATTTCCCGACCGATCAAATATTCCACCTCGATTATCTCCACGGTATGGGGACAGGGCGTCTCGCGTCCAAAGGAGTGGAAAACACCTCCACTGGTGTCAGAGTCAATCAACTTCATGCCAGCGAAGAGAGACAGAGACAGAAAAAGCAGAAAAAGAGAAGAGAGGGGGAGGAGAAAAAGAGAGGGACCGATAAAGAGATGAGAGGAAGAGAGGGAGGGAGGGAGATAGTGAGAGGAAGAAGAAAATGCAGTGTGTGCCTACGAGTCAGTGCTGACTCCTGGCGACCCTGCAGCTCCTGGGTTTTCTTGGCAGTGTGACCAGAAGTACATTACCAGACCTTTCTTCTGAGGCAATGGAGGGTTAAGTGACTTGCCCAAGGCCACAAGTAGTGCTAGTGGGAACTGAACCCTGGTCTCTTGGTTCCCAAGCTAGTGCTCTAACCACAGGCAAAGGAGAAGACAGGGAGAACCTAAAGGGACAGAAGAAGAGAGTGTCAGAAAGAGAAGAGAAAAGAGATAGGGAGAAGAGAGAGAAGGAAGGAAGAAGAAAGGGACAGGAAGAGAAAGAACACAGAAGGAGCGGGAGAAAGGACAGAGAGAGAGAGAAAAGCCAGGAAGGGAGAGGAATTAGCTGGGAGAAATAAAAGGGACACCAACAGAGAGAAAGAGAAAGAGAATGAGAAACTGACAGAAGAGCAACGTAAATGTGAATGAAAGAGATGGGAACAGAGGCAGCATCAGAGAGACAGGAGCAGAAGGAGAGAGGGAACAAAAAGAGAGGCAGATGGGATGGGAGAGAAAGTGAGAGCAACGGAAAGACAGATGGAGACAGAGGGAGAGGGTGATGCTTTCTGAAGAAGTGATCCACATGCTCTCCAAGGTTCAGGCAAAATCTTGCATTGATTCAATCAAGAGGTTTCAGCACCCAACATAAAAAATACCTACTTCTATCCAGTTTTATTGTTGCAATAAGAGCAAATTATAGAATCACTAGAATTTTGTTTCAGTTGAAAATACAGGTGAGGGTGAAACCGTGGAAAGGTCTTTCAGCGGATAACACATGCCTGCTTTGATGACACGGGGAATGGCGGAGGCTTCTTGTCAGCAGCCAATGGAGTCCAGGTAGAGGGCTCACCTGAGGGGATTAGGGCATTGGGGTGTGTCCATCTGCCCTTCCATTGGCATTAGATCCAAAGCAGAAATTTACTGAGAGTGTGGAAAATAGGGCTGCTCTGGACCCAATGCATCAATGCTTTCTTTCCCAAGAAATACAGAACTGCACAATTTGAGTTGCTTAATAATGCCACATCACTGGCACCGTGAGGTGCAAGTTTATTACAGAATGCCCACGTTGAAAGTCTAAGAAGGTGATATTTTATCCAGGCAACACAGGTGTCTATGGGCCTTTATGAAAGACACCCAGAACCAGCCCCAATAGTATGCAAAAACGGTGTAAAAGTGTATGAGCCCACACATACATCGCAGCTCTCTCTCTGCTCTGCCCAGGAACCCATATGCCTCGGCGGCATAAAGTCTATGTGATCTCAGCATGTGTGCTTTTTATGTAGTTATATGGCCATGGAAATTCATGAAAGGCCTTGTCCCTATCAAACTTACTTTATATGCAGAAAACCCTTTTAAAATTGCCCCCACAAAGGTGTTTACTGATCCCCCTCCCCTTTCTAGTTAGGGTTGCCATCTCAATCCAGGACAGCTGATCAAGATGACCCAGTCCTGGTTTTGCCCTATGGCATGCAGGGACTGGTAGTATGGACTTTCGCACTGAGCTCAATGGAAAAAAAAATGACATCTCCGTCTGCACCATGGAGTAAAACCAGAGCTGCAACAGCTTGTTGGTTGCCTTTGGCAGAAGTGGACACCCAAATTTCAGCAAAGCCTCTGTTTATAGGCGAACTGAGAAAACTGCATCCTGGGTGCAACAGTTTTGTCTTCATGCAATTGGGAGAGGGCCTTGCCCTCCCCCCTCCCAGTCCCGTGTCATGTTCCTTGCCCTATCTAGTTTTTGTCATAAGAACTGCCATATTGGGTCAGACCAAAGGTCCATCAAGCTAGTGTCCTGTTTCCCCAAAATTTGTCCAAACCTTTTTTAAAGCCAGCAACACTACCTGTGATTACCATTGCCAGTAGAGGGTGATGGGGGGGGGGGGGGTGGCAGGACCATCTACCCACTGAGGGCCCTCCTGCTCCCTCTTACTGTGAGGATCAAATCCCAACGAGCCCCAGGCTGAGCATCCCCAGAAGTCAGGGAACCAAAGCCCCACCAGACCAGGGAAGACCACAAGGACTCCTTAGGTCCTGGGCAAGGGGGCCAGGAAGGGGACCCTGATCAGCGAGCTCCAACACTGGAGGCCCATGTTCAGTGCTAGAACATTTAGTAGCTACTCGGATCTGGTAGACCTCAGCCACATCCTCACTTGGTCAGGGTGAGGGGCCATCTGTCCACAGGAACATGGCCCATGGTAGCGGCATGGCCCCCTAGGTACATTTATGCACTGCTACATGCCCCTCTATGCAGGGGAGGTAGGGGTCAGGCGGCACCTTCTGCTGCCACACTGTCATATTGCCAGTATGTGCAACACCTCCTTTGCACGCCCTGCCCCCCCACTGTCCTCTGCTGGCTCCAACTCTGGCTATGAGGCCAGTACTGGCTGAAGCACAGAGCATAGGCCCTGTTCTGACCCCTGCACAGCACACAACACCAACAGCCCTCTGACATCTACCCACTGCATACGCAGATGTGAACAGCAGTCCGTCAGGACAGCTGTTAATGTGTCTTTGGCTGCTTTCCCACTGTTCCAGCAGGGTCACTCCTGAGCCACGGGCCCTGGTTTTGAGGCTATCAAGCTGCTGTGATGCACTACCACTGCAGCTGCACTATGTGGTCTCTGTTCCCTGGTGGCCTAGGCAAGTGCCTAGATATTCTGCTATCATTGCATCTTTGTCTTTTTCTTCCATTCTAGTTGCCCTGTTTTGGCACTTCCTATTTCCTAACACTCGTGTACAGGACAAACGTTTGCAACGTACTAGCAACATGGGTGCAACTACTGACTGGTCAGAGGCAGGTGTTTGCTGCACCTGTGTTAGTGGCGTGTTTGTGTAGCTAGTGCACGACTAGCGCACCCGCCCTAACCGCACGACACGTCTCCACCATCCACCCACTCTCTGCCTTAACCCCACCTATTCATGCAATGGGAAGCATGGCGTTTTTAGCGCAGTCGCCTTTGGGCCACGTGCTCCTTGCTACCATGTGGCCCAAACACACATTAGCCCCTCGCTAAACACCACGCTACTATGCTTTAGTAAACATACCCCTTCGATTGTAAGGCTACCAGGCACAAGAAAATATGACCAGTACCTGAGCTAGCTAATCTTGAACTTCTGAGAAAGGCATAAGAGAAATCCAGTTCCCTTCCCCTTCATAAAATAGGCACCTTAAAGCACACTAACTAGGTGCCCCCTTGTAAAATTAACCTCTTCATGACAAATTGCTTTTGTAACTATTTCTCTGGTTGTGTTTTTGTATATCCCTGAAAAATCTTCTGTGAGCATTTATGCCCCCACGGCCTACGTCTCACTTCAAAGATGTCATATGAACGATCAGACTTGGCTTTTTCTCAAGTCACTGCCAGCTTGGATTCAGCTCAGTCTGTAAGTCAGGTAGCTTCACAGAGGCATCACATCAAACTAGCCTGACTCAAGTTGTTGCTTAAGACTAGCACTAGCATATAGGAGCGGTACATTTTAAATTAGAGCGTTTTTCTCTACTAATTTGAGGACTTAGCGATGGAACTACAAATACAGAGATGCAACAAGCAAAGCTTAGACTACATCAGTTGATCGAAGGATCACTGCATGGTGTGATTTGAGGTAAGAACCAAGGCAGCGTCCAATCACGGCAAACTCAAAGTCCTAGATTTCAAGAATGCTGACTTTGGTAAAATGGGAAAGTACTTGAAGAAGGAACTAGCAGGGTGGGAAGAGATAAGGAAAACAGAAAAGCAGTGGGCTAAACTGGAAGAGGCTATAAAAAAGGCAAGAGAGCTATATGTAAGGAAAGTAAATAAAAACGAGAGGAAAAAGAAGTGGATATGGTTTTCAAAGAAGTGACTACAAAAATAAAGGCAAAAGAAGGCAGAGTTCACAACATTCAGAAGATCATAAAAAGAGGGACACAGAAAAGAATATCAGATAACGCTGAAAGGGCAAAGAGAGAAATCAGGACGGCAAAAGCATACAGAGAAGAAACAATGTCTAAAGATGTGAAGTGAGGTGACAAGATGTTTTTAGGTATACTGGGCAGAAGAGGAAAGCAAGATGTGGAATTGTAAGACTCATAGATGCCGAGGACCAATTTGTGGAAATTGACAAAGAAAAAGCAGAAATGTTAAACCAATACTTCTGCTCTGTGTTCACAAAAGAAAATCCTGGAGAAGGACTGTGCATGACTGACAGAGGTATAAGCAAAATGAAGTAGATACCACATCCTTCACGGAAGAAGGTTTTTATGAACAACGTGCAAAACTGAAAGTGGACAAGGCTATGGGACCAGATCACATACATCCCAGGATATTGAGAAAACTCATAGAGGTTCTGGTAGGATCTTTAAAGGATGTGTTTAATAGATTCTTGGAGATGGGGGAGGTTCCATGAGATTGGAAAAGAAGAAATTAGGTCTTACCTGCTAATTGTCTTTCCTTGAGTATTCTCCGGGCCAGTCCAAGAACAGTAGGGTAGTCAACCTCCTTTAGCAGCTGAGGACTGAACTCTTCAAAAACTTGCTGCTAGACTACCCAGCTCCCCCTGGGGCTAGAGAGGCAGTCAACCTATGTCAAAGCAGCTTCCGAACCAGATTATTAACCATAAACTAAAACAACTAACAACCAGGAACTGCACCAACTGCTATGTGCAAATAAGGGATCACCCTCTCCGTAACCAGCTATTTAATTAGCCTTGTATGTAGATATCCATATTTTTTGGTTTCTTTAGTTTGTGTACATGAGCGACCCCCAATGAAGTGCCAACCCTCTTCCCCCTGAGCCAGTTGCTCTCCGGAAGAGTCTGCACCCCCTCGAGGTCTCAAACCGATCCACTCTCTTCCGAACGCCAACGCTGAGCACTAAAAGTGATGCATAAAGTAACCAGACGGCTGCTACATCTTGGGTGGGTCCTGGACTGGCCCGGAGAATACTCAAGGAAAGACAATTAGCAGGTAAGACCTAATTTCTTCTTCCTTTTCGTCTCTCCGGGCCAGTCCAGGAACAGTAGGGCAGTACCAAAGCAGTAGCTACCCTCCGGAGGGCCCAAGTAGCCCCGCCAACACGGCCGAAGCCCCAACTTTAGCATCTCCCGCTGCCTGAACATCCAAGCGATAATGTTTCATGAACGTATGCAAGGACGACCAAGTGGCCGCCCGACAAATATCCACAGGTGGAATCAAGGCCAACTCCGCCCAGGAAGCCGCCTGCCCCCGCATAGAATGGGCTCTAAGACCTTCCGGCGGGAGTTTACCACTTGCCACATACGACGCCGCTATCGCCTGCTTCACCCATCTTGCAATGGAGGCCTTAGAAGCCGCCTCCCCTTTACGCGGACCACCAAACAGAACAAATAGCCTATCCGATTTCCGAAAGGACTTTGTCTTTCGCAGGTATCTGTGCAGCACTCTGCCCAGATCTAAACTCCGCAGAGATTCGCTAGCCCCTGCCGAGTCTTCCAACCGAAAAGTAGGCAGCGAAATGGCTTGGTTCACATGAAAAGACGACACTACCTTAGGCAGAAAAGCCGGCACCGTGCGCAAGACCACCTTCTCTTCAGAAAACCGAATATAGGGCTCCCGACAGGAAAGCGCCTGAAGGTCTGCAATTCTCCTAGCCGAACACAAGGCTACTAAGAAAGCGGTTTTCCAAGAGAGTTCCTTCAGAGAGACCGCTGTCCCGGGCTCAAACGGGCTCCAAGTTAACGCCTCCAGAACTAAATTTAAATCCTAGGACGGTACTACCGGCCGAACCGGAGGTCTAATATTCTTAACCGCACATAGAAAACACAAGACATTGGGATGCAGGGACAAACTACAACCCCGTATCTTGCCCCTATAACAAGCTAGCGCCGCCAAGTGAACCCGTAGCGTGCTAGCCGCCAGCCCCTTGTCCAAGCCGCACTGTAGAAACGCCAACACGTCTGATACAGCCGCTGAAAAGGGCAGAACCTTGCGATTCGCACACCAATGCTCAAAGACTCACCAAACACGGGTGTACGCCAACGAAGTGGATCTCCTCTTTGCCTGCAACATAGTAGAGACTACCGCCTCCGAATAACCTCTCTGCTTCAGCCGCTGCCTTTCAAGAGCCAAGCCGTAAGCAAGAAGCGGTCCACCTGCGGCATAAGAACAGCGCCCTGATGCAGGAGATTGCACCGATTCGGCAGCCTCCAAGGACTGTCCACCAAGAGTCGGACCAGATCGGCATACCACGGCCGCCTTGGCCAATCCGGCACTATGAGAATCACCGTCCGTGGTGTGCTGCTATCCTGCGTAGAACCCGACCGACCATGGGCCACGGAGGAAACACATAGAGAAGGCCCTGGGCTGGCCACGGCTGCACCAGACCGTCCAAGCCCTCCGACATGTGTTACCTGTGTCTGCTGAAAAAACGAGATGCTTTGGCATTGCGGTAAGTAGCCATAAGATCCATCACCGGCTGACCCCAGCGCAGCACAATCTCGTGAAACATGGCAAGGCTTAATTCCCACTCTCCGGGATCCACCACGTGTCGGCTAAGAAAATCCGCTTGTACATTGTCCTTTCCCGCTACATGCGCCGCTGATAAAGCTACAAGATGGATTTTCGCCCACGACAGAAACTGTTGGCTCTCCGCTAACAAAATTGCACTGCCCATGCCTCCCTGTCGATTGATATAAGACACCGTCACCGCATTGTCTGAGAAAACTCACACCGCCTTGTTCTCTAGTAGCGACTGGAACTCTTGCAACACCAGCCGCACCGCTCTCATCTCGAGCTGATTGATGGAGCACGCGGTCATTTCTACGGGCCAGCAGCCCTGCGCTATGTGAGCCATACAATGCGCCCCCTAGCCGGAGAGACTGGCATCCGTGGTAAGCAACACCCACTCCCGCGTCTCCAGCGACATGCCTGCTCGAAGATGCATGGGATCCAGCCACCACTGAAGACTGTCGCGGACCTCCGTCGGGCAAACCAACCTTCGGTTTAACGGATGTTCCTGATGAGACCAACGGGAAAGGAGGGAGCTCTGAAGCGGTCGCATGTGAGCTCTGGCCCACGGCACCAAGTCTAATCCCACCGCCATGGACCCCAGAAGCTGTAAGTACCTCCAGGCCGTCGGAGCCTTGAAGCGCAAGAAGGCGGACACCTGACTCAAGATCTTCTGCACCTTGGACTCCGGAAGAAAAACTGCTCCAATCGCAGTGTCGAACAGGGCCCCTATGTATAGCAAGCGCTGTACTGGTTCCAATTGACTCTTGGCTCGATTTACTATCCAACCTAGACTCTCTAGAAATTCGACCACCCGCGAGGTGGCTGCTTTCGACTCCGCCACCGAGCGAGCCCGAATTAGCCAATCGTCCAAATAGGGATGCACCAAAATGCCTTCGCGACTCAGCGCCGCCGCCGCCGCCACCATCACCTTCGTGAAGACACGCAGCGCCGTCGCCAGACCGAACGGCAACGCTCAGAACTGGAAGTGCCCCATTGGAACCGCAAACTGCAAGAACTGCTGATGTTCTGGCCGGATGGGGATGTGTAGATATGCTTCCGTTAAATCTATGGATGTCAACACCTTGCCTGGCCTGACGGACCTTTTCACCGACTGCAGGATCTCCATCCGGAAATGAGGCACTCGCAAACAGCGATTCACATGCTTGAGATCCAAAATCGGATGAAAAGACCCTTCCTTTTTGGACACCACGAAATAAATTGAGTATCGACCTAATCCGCACTGCTCTGCCGGCACCGGAACGACCGCCTGAAGACGAAGCAAGCGCTGAAGCGTGTCGTTTATCGCTTTTGCCTTTATTGATGAACCCCCTGGAGACACCAGGAAGGCCCCCGGCAGAGGCTGTGCGAACTCCAAGGTGTAACCTCTTTGGATGATCTCCAGCACCCACCGGTCCGTCGTTATAGTGGTCCAAACGGAGTGGAATTGTTGTAAACGTCCTCCCAGGGAAACCTCCGTCTGGACCACCCTCGCTTCATTGGAGCTTTTTAGAGGAGCTCGGCTGAGGACTCCCATATCCCCTTCCGAACCCTCACGCCCCCCAAAAGGACTACCCCTGCGCTACAAACCGGCCTCTTTGATAAGGAGTAAACCAACTTCCTCTAAACCTCCGAAAGTCTCGGCCCTGACCCTTCTGGGAGGACCCCGGCTTTGGACCTTTTGGACGGTCCTCTGGCAGCCGGCCGCCCTTAGAGTCTCACAGGTCCTTCACAATCTTTTCCAACGCCTCCCCAAAGAGCAGCTTGCCCTTATAAGGCAGCTTGCTAAGTCGAGCCTTAGAAGATGCGTCTGCCGCCCAACTAGTCAGCCAGAGAAACCTGCGAGCAGCGATCAACGAAGCCATGGATTTAGCCGACATCCTGACTAAGTCATAAAAGGCGTCTGCAAGGTACGCCGACGCCGACTCCAACTTTGCTCCCTCCGGAGCCGCCTGAATATCTGACTCCGGAGTGACCTCCGTCTGGAGCCAGCTAATCGAAGCTCGGGACACATAGGCTCTGCAGATGGAAGCCTGTAGAGCCAGCGCACTAGTGTCAAAAGTTTGTTTGATGAGCACCTCCAGCTTACTCAAGCCATGTACAGCCGTCATGTTCTGTTTGGGCAAAATAACTTGTCAGTCATTGTGGTAGGGCAACCAAAACTCAAATCTATCACCTGAGTACTTATTCTAGAGGTCCAGAACAGCAGAGCTGGTTGAGGGTCACAAGGACTTTACTGTACCTCATACACTAGTACGCGGATATGGGCGGCGCAGTCTCATGTTCCATCACTGCTCTGTCACATGCAAATTGAGAGACTAAATTCCGCCGAGCCAGCCAACAGGTGTGGCCAGAGATAAACCCTTCTATGCCTCATCCACCCTTCCTGGTCATAGGGTTAGGACTACATCTCCCTCTGAAATAATGAGGATCTGTATGCTCTCAGCTTGTCTTGGGATTTGCAAATTTGATACATTTATTTATTTATTTATTTATTTTTATTTAGCATTTCTTTTATACTGCGCTATTAACATCAGTGCGGTGTACATCAAAACAGAAACATATGCATTCAGGGTTACTGAAGGTGCATTTACATTTGAACAGGGGATTAGAACTTGGATAACAGGATAACAGAACTTGGATAATACATCCTTTCTTTGAAGGGTCTTTCTGCCAATGTGTGGAGAATAGGGTTCAGGGCACTGCCAATTGAAAGTCTGAATATCGCCACCCAGGAACATAGGCTTCCCGAAGAATATAAAGTATTGCATAGAATGTTTAACATCCTCATGTATCAAACAAAAAATGTATTTTGGGTCTTAATGGAGCAAAATGCGCGGCGTTTAATGCGCGGCGTTTTTTCACGGGTGAAAACGTGGAGGGGAAAGTTAACTGCATTTAAGAGCCGAGTTGGCCGTATGAAAAAAGGATGATTATAGCCACAGGGTTGTACATACAACTGATTTAGTGTGAGAAGTAGATCCCCCGAAGAAACCGCTGATGTGCGGTGAAACGTACTAGCGCGCGGTATTGACGTCGGGATTGAAGATAAGTCTGACTACACACTTTATGATAAGTTGGAATGACCTTCAATTTTTAGCTTCCAAGTATTTAAACAGTAGCTAATTTATTCGGACAATATAATTGAAGGGACTACACTTATCTATTTCTAAGATTAACAGCGTTTAACGGCCTAGAGAGGCTTTTTTTGAATGTCCTTTAATTTCTTGGGAACGTTGGGTCCTTGATGCCAGAAACGGGTTAGGGTGACCACAGCAGAGGTTTACCTCCTGGGTCCCGCCCCACTATAGTCTGAGACCTGTTCCCAAAGATCAGTATTTTTGTATTGGTGAGGAGTGGAGTATTGTTTGTTTATTTCATAACATCCTCATGTATACAAGCGAGAAAGACCTCAATAAGGCACTTTACAGCAAAAGTGCACATGCATTTTTAATTCTACATAGCATGAGCCAATCTTCAAACACAAAGGGCTTGCATATGTTGGGGTCTGAATATTTGATTGTTCTGCAGCTTAAAGTCTGAGCATACCCTTACATGCTTCAAAACGATGGCATAGGTTAGGCAAACTAATATGCCTACAGTCTACAGACTTTATTGTAAATTCAGTGCGCATATGTAGTTTCCAAACATACCTTTTCAATGGCGTCCTGAATGCCTCTTTTCTGTGTCTTTTACTCATTTATTCGCTCTAACCCTTCAGTGCCTCAGGTACAAACTTAAATTGTCAGCCCTCCAGGGACAGGAAAAAAATGATCAGACCTGAATGTAACTCGCCTTGAACTACTACTGGAAAGGCCTGAGCTAAATGCCAATAAATAAAAATGTTGCTTCCCGGCATGTTTAGCTCCCGCGGCAGCATTTCCAAGGGCCTCCTGCCCAAGGCCAGAGGACTGTGAGGATTTGCAAAAGGATATTGGAAGACTGGGCATCTAAATGGCAGATGAAATTTAGGGGTATGTTTACTAAACCGGGCTAACGGTTAACCCGGGCTATCTGCCACTAGGTCCCATATTATTCAATGGGACCTAGTTGCAGATAGCCCGGGTTAACCGTTAGCCCGGTTTAGTAAACATACCCCTTAATGTGGGCAAGTGCAAAGTGATGCACGTAGGGAATATTTTCCCAACTACAAGTTCTAAGTGCTGGGTTCCGAGTTAGGAGTAACCCCTAAAGAAAAGATCTTGGAGTCATTACATTGAAATTTCAGCCCAGTGTGTCACAGCTGCTACAGAGCAATTACAATGTTAGGGATTATTTTAAAAAGGGATGGCGAAAAACCTGAGAATATCATTATGTTTCTCTAGAAGTCCTTGGTGCACCTCTTGTAGTTTGTGCAGTGCTAGTCACCACATCTCAGACAATATAGTACAACTAGAAAAGGTTCAGAGAAGAGCAATAAAAATGATAAAGGGATGAATGGGGCTGGTGCAACCCACTGTGCAAGCTACGCCCTTGCACAGGATGGCAGCAGCACAGAATCAAATTAAGTACTTGTTTCAGCACTGGCAGCTGGATAGCATTAAAAGTGTAGAGCAACACTGCAGCGCAAGCCAGAATGATCGCAAAACAAAGATCACAAATGCCTGGAGCATGCCTAGTTTGCTAAATGTTTCACTTCTAGTGCACAGCTTTGATTTTGAAACTGCCCCTGTGCACCAAAAGTGAAGCATGTAGTTAAAGTTGTTTGCCCCAGCAACCCAGAAGATGCTCTAAATTTTAAAAAAGCCAGTGTTTGTGCTCGCTGTTTCCTGTTTTGCAGCTTCAAAGACGGGAAAAAGAAAAAGGCCGGGGTTTGTGTTTCTACCATCAGTCCTGAAAGGGAGATAGTGGACTTGAGGAGAAGGGGAAAGGGGGTGATGCTGAACTAGACTGGACTGGGAGGCAGGGGAAGAGGGTGATGCTAGGCTAGACTGGACTGGGAGGCAGGGGAAGAGGGTGATGCTAGGCTAGACTGGACTGGGAGGAGGAATGGTAAAGGGGGTAATACTGGATTGGGGTAAAGTATAGGAAAGGGGACTATGTTGGGCTGGGCTGAATTGGACTGGAGAGAGGAAGGAGAAAGGGGAAGAATCTGCACTGGACTGGGAGGGGAAAAGGTTGTAGATATTAGACTGGGCTGGGCTGGGAGGAATGGGAAAGCCATTGGTAGTGGATTTGCAGGTAGATGAATGGGAGGAGGATGGAAATAAAGCTGGGGATTGGTAACAGGGGTCATTCAGAGACTGGATGGGGAATAACAGAGTGAGGAAAGGGATTGGAAAGAATGAAGGAGAGAAAGAGCTGGGGCTGGCGAGGGGATGAAAAGGAGATTTTAGGTATGCTAGGCATCATAAGGAAAGGAATGGAAAATAAAACAAAAGATATTATAATGCCTCTATATCGTTCCATGGTGAGACCGCACCTTGAATATTGTGTGCAATTCTGGTCGCTGTATCTTAAAAAGGATATAGCGATTTTAGAAAAGGTTCAGAGAAGAGCCACCAAAATGGTAAAGGGGATGGAAGGATACTCCTATGAGGAAAGGCTAAAAAGATTAGGGCTCTTTAACCTGGAAAAGAGACAGCTGAGGGGAGATATGATAGAAGTCTTTAAATTAATGAACGGAGTGGAATGGGTAAACGTAGATCAACTGTTTACCTTATCAGAATATAGAAAGACTAGGGGACATGCAATGAAGCTACAGGGTAAACTATTTAAGACTAATAAAAGAAAATATTTTTTCACTCAACGTGTAATCAAGCTCTGGAATTTGTTAGCGGAGGATGTAGTAAAGGCTGTTAGTGTAGCTGGGTTTAAAAAAGGTTTGGACAAGTTCCTGGAGGAAAGGTCCATAAACCATTATTAAGAAGGGACCCAGGATATCAATGCTTGACCCAGTACAGTAGATTGGCCACTGTTGGAAACAGGATACTGGGCTTGATGGACCTTGGTCTGACCCAGTATGGCATATCTTATGTTCTTAGGTGGGAAGGGAGTGGGTTAGAGATAAAAGGGGAAAAGAAGCTGGGGAAGGAGTGAGGCAGCGAGAATGGGAGGGCCAAGTAGAGGGCAAGAGTGGGGATATGGGCTAGAAAGGAAATAGAAAACTGATAGGTGAAAGATAAAAAGAGGGAATCAAGGAGAGGAGGGCACAGAAATGGAAGGGACAGAACAATGTTAGAGGCAGATGCAAGGGAGGAATGGATGAAAAGAGAAGAAGAGAGGTGAAACAGCAGATGAGCAGCAAGCCCTGGAAAGAGGAGAAAACAGAGAAAAGCAGGAAAAAGAGCCCAGGACCAATGTGATTGAAAGAATGAAATTCTAAGGGGCATGTTACTAGCACATGGCTTTGTGTTAACTGCAAGGGGCGGGTACCTGAGGTGGCATTAGTTGTACACACTACCTGTGCCGAGTGTTGGTAGCGTGGGCTCTAGCATCACTGCAGCAGAAACACCCCATCCTGCTCAGTTGCCAGCCATATGTTCACTACCAGGGTAGCTTGGGAGTTTTAAGATGAGGCACTGCTACATTTTAGTGTGGTGCTGATACTCCGCACTAACCCTGTACTACCCAGGTAGTGCACGTTAATAAGCCTGCCCTTAGAAGACAAAGCTAGAAAAGGTATTTTATTCTGAAATTATTAAGTGGAATATGTCTGCTTTGGGAAATGTCCATCTCTGACTTCTTGGAGGTTTCCGTTAAGTCATTGTTTGCATAGTTCTGTATATGTGCCTGTGATGCAGGATTCTGCTAGTGTTAGCTTTCTGCATAGTGATGTTCAGCAGTCCTGCTTGTTCTGTTTTCCCAGTGTATTGCTGCTCTAGGGCTCAATATAATATCTGTAGTGCTGCCTTTTCATAAGTAGGGTTGGTACCATGTGAGTCCTGGCAGGGTTATGGTATGGCAGGTTTGCTATAGGCTCTTGATAAGCAGGGTTTTGTAGTACCTCATAGCTTACATGGCAGTTGGCACTGGAGGGAAGTCATGTAGACATCAGTAACTATCCTGTAACCCCACTGCACCTGTAAATAGTGTTCAAACACTTAGGAACATAGTTTTGTAAAAAAAAGAAACATGTGAACGACGCCACTGGAATCGTCTTAAGGGGCAGGGGCACAAGGCAGCAAAAGAAGATAGCATCAGCCCTGGGGATAGAAGAGAGGCTAAACAGATTAGGGCTTTTCAACTTGGAGTAAAGACAACCGAGAAGGGATTTGAGAGAGCTTTATAAAATCATGAGTGAGCTGAAGGGGGTTGAATAGGGAACAGTTGTTTAATCTGTCAAATGACACAAAAACAAAAAGACACGTCATGAAATTAATGGCCAATAGCCTGAAAACAAATTGTAGAAAGCTTTTTCCACACAGTATATAATTAAGCTGTGAGACCTATGGCCAGAGGATGTGATCAAGAGAATCCTAGTAGGATTCACAAGAGGTTTGGACAAGTTCCTGGAGGAAATGTTCATAAAAAATGATCAGTCAGGTAGACCTGGGAAAACCGCTGCTCACTCCTGGAAATGAGCTATGAGAAATAGGTGCATTTTTTGGGATTTGTTGGACACTTGTAACATGGATGAGCCACTACTGGAGACGAGATGCTGGGCTTGATGGACCTTAGTCTAACTCAGTGTGGCTTTTCTTATGTTCTTATGCTTGGGATGAGTTGATACATTAGGAAGAGACTTAAAGGGACTCGAGCAGGCTTGAGAAAAGATAAACTCATATCTGAGGTCTCCTACCTAAGAGCATGGAGCTCTATAGCAGTAGCACTGCACCCTTGGACCAATCACCACACATCACCTGAAGGCAATGTACATATTCTGTCTTTCCTGGATGCCTCCATTTCAAAGACGGGAAAAACTAGCTAAGTCAGGTTTTATCCTTAGACTTTGACTTAAGGGCCAGCCTGGTGGCTCAGGTGGCAACTGGTGTACACTTTCATGTGGAAGGTCCCTTGTAAGATAAAATATTCCATAGCCATTAAACCCAGTATCCTTTTTCAACAGTGGCCAGTCCAGGTCACACGTACCTGTCAGGTTCCCAAAAGGTAAACAGATTCCATGCTGCTTATCCCAAGGGTAAACCATGAATTTCCTCAATCCACTTTAATAATGGTTTATGGACTTTTCTTCCGGAAACTTGTCCAAACCTCTCTTAAACCCAGCTATACTAACAGCTTTTACTGCAGTTTGATTCCTGTGGCAGGTCTTCGGTCCCTGGGTTAGCTAAGGCTGAGGATGCTACAAAAGCAGTGTTCACAGCCCTCTGGGGTAAAGGGAATCTTAGTCACTAAACAATGGTGACACCTAGTGGCTGAATTTCTGGACCATGGTTGTAGGACTCTGGAAGGAGACCTCTGGGCCAGAATTATCATTGCAACAAACA
The DNA here is from genome assembly GCA_033557465.1 of Ichthyophis bannanicus. NCBI lineage: Eukaryota > Metazoa > Chordata > Amphibia > Gymnophiona > Ichthyophiidae > Ichthyophis > Ichthyophis bannanicus. The sequence goes on from CM066048.1 coordinate 26,965,357, forward strand.
GACTAGGTATGTTGTCTGTGAGGGGGAGGAATTTAGCATCATAAAATAATTCCTTGGGGAGTTACAAATGAAGGCTCATGGTGCCAATTTCCAGCCCTCAGTCTGAGCAGAAGGAATCTGTGAGGTCAAAAAAGAATATACTTGGGGATATGATAAAACCAGAACTAGTCAGCCTGCTCTAATAACTTGGAGTGATTAGGTGACTGATAGATGATCCAGTGACAGCATGAAAGGGGCAACAGCAGAGCACCCACCTCCTTCTCTAGCCAGTCCCCACATGATCGCCATGTCAAGGTTCGTAGATCCCAAGAGCCCAATTTCACCCCTCCCGAACTGTCATGTCAACCCTTTCCCTTCTCTACACCTGAGGCCGGGAGCAGGTGCCCCTCTGAAATCCAGAAGCATGTGATCAAGACTGCATGCATAACACAAGCGACTGGGGGGAGGGGAATAGATACTCTCTTCAAAATAAAATGAAATGAAACATTCTCGCCCTGAAGGTATTCGCGTTCCAGAATTGAATGAAAAACAACAGTAGACAATTTTCTGCCATGCAGCTGGGTGCAGGCGGTGCTCCCTGCTAATGGGAAATGAAGTGCTTAGCGTAATGAAAAGCGAATGTGTTCCTTTCTGAACTGCTGACTGGAGGCTTTTTATCTGGTTTGTTTTCAGTGCAGGACAGAGCCATCACATTCCCTATACTACAGCAGCCTCCCATTACAGGGAACGTCCTGCTTACAAGGACCATTCCCCATCTCCAGGAACAAGCAGGAATAAGTCCTCACATATGGGTACGTCGGTACCGACGGAGCCTGCGCGGGAAAGCTCCCCAGCTTCCTAGAATGGAAGCTTTTGGGACCTCCCACTGCACATGCGCACTGCCTTCCCGCCTTCCTGAACAGCTCTCCTCAGTTTCTCTTTTTCCGCGGAGCCAGCAGGTCGTGTGTCCTGTCACCGCTGAAGAAATTGTAGTTTTTTGTTTTGTTTCTTTAGACCGCGTACCTGCCTTCCCATACCGATACCGGTATCGCCGGTCTTCCTTTTTCTTTCTTGAAAAATTATTTTCTTTTCTTTTATTATTTTTCAGCACTTGGTCACTTCAGTTAGGCCTTCAGGCCTACTTGGATTCTCCACATGGAGAAGCCAGCCCCTGGATTTAAGAAGTGTACCAAGTGTACTGCTGTAATATCAGTCACAGACACCCATGAATGGTGTCTTAAATGTTTGGGGCCTGACCACTCCATTCCGGACTGCCCTTCCTGCTCCCAAATGTCTAAGCGTGGGCTGCAGAACCGGGCCAACAAATTCCATGTGTTGTTTGCTTCAGAGAATCCAACATCACAGTCATCCCGGTCATCATCCCCGGATGGATCTCAGGTAACCAAACCTTCTGTGGGCAAGTCCTCAAAGAGCAAATCTCCTTCAAAGCATCGAGAGGCTCTTAGTTTTGAGGACCCTGCCCCAGCCAAACAGCCCCGGCGGGAGGTCCTACCTTCCAAAACGCCAATACAGGGGCTACAGGTTGACATCGATGGCACGGCCTCGACAGATCACCTGTTGGACTGCTCTGGGGTACCGGCCCATACCGGTACCGACATCCAGGCAGCCGTGGCGTCTATGGGCAATACTGTCCAATCCATGCAGCAGGCCGTCATGGCTTTCATTAAAGCTGCAACGCCATCGGTACCGCTTCCAGCGGTTCCGGGCCCGGTTCCGGTATCGTCCGCCATGCCGGAACCCAGGCCTTCCTCTTCTAAACGCAAATCGGTACCGTATGGGCTTTCGCTCCATACCGCTTCCATACCCGGTACGCCCGATGTCGATACCGATCGGTATGCGTATCGTGCGTTAGAGGAAACTAGACAATACACCGATTCCTCTGAGGATTTTGTCTCCTCTGATGAGTCTGCAGAGCTCTCCCTTGACCTTCCTGAGGAACCTTCTTCTCCAAAAAGGAGAATGTCTCCTCCAGAGGATTTGTCCTTTCAGGACTTTATTTTAGAAATGGCTAAAGGCCTTTCTATCACTACTTCCTCTGAAAGGGAACCAAGGTCAAAAAGATTGGATATTTTAGGATACTCCAAGTCTCCTAAAGAAGCAGTTACTCTGCCTATCCATGAAATCCTTCAAGAACAATTGATGGATTTCTGGGAGAACCCTTTAACTCTGTCTCCTTATTCCCGTAGGTTGGACACCATGTATCGGGTCCCTCCGTCTCCTGGTTTTCAGAAAACTCAATTGCCTCACCACTCCATTGTGGTAAAGTCTGCAATGAAAAAGATCAAGAGTACTAAAAGGCACTCTTCTACACCTCCAGGAAGGGAATGTAAGACACTGGACTCTTTTGGTAGGAAAATCTTCCAGGCTAGTATGCTTATAGCCAGGATTAATTCCTACAGCCTCTATATGGGCATGTTCCTAGGGGAACTTGCCAAGAAAGTACGGCATTTTGCCTCCCTTATCCCTGAGGATAAACAGGAGGACTTCCTTTCTGTTGTGAAACAACTTTTAGATGTTTCTAAGTTCTCCAACAGAGCTGCCTTTGATTCCTTCGAAGGAGCCAGCAGAGCTTCTGGCATTGCTATTGCAGCCAGACGTCTGGCTTGGCTCCAGGCTTCTGATCTGGAACCCTGGGTTCTAGATGGCTTACGGAATCTGCCCTGTACAGGTGAGAACTTATTCGGTGCAGAGTGGCAAGTTAAGGCCACTCAAATGGATGCTGAAAATGCCACCTTAGAGAGACTTTCTAAGTCCACTTCTACTCCCACTAAGAAGAAGTCTTTCAAGAGGCCTTATTATAAGAAGGCCAGATATGCTTCCAATACTGGCCAGCAATCTTCTCAACCTCGTTTTGCGGCTAAACGTCAGCAAACGAAACAAGCAAGAGCAAAGCCTGCAGCAGCTACTACAGCTCAACAGGCTCCACCCCCTCAGGGGTTTTGACTTGCCCCTAGAGAACTTGCCATTCCTGGTTCTGGACCAACCAGAACCTCTCACCATACTTGGAAGGTTAGCTCACTTTGCTCCCAGATGGGAACAGATCACAACAGAGCAATGGACCCTCTCTATCATCCGAGAGGGTTACAAACTTCATTTCTCCAGCCTTCCTCCTCATCACATGGTGAGACCCTTCAATTCTCCATCTCCTCTCCTAGCCCTGTTGGATCAGGAGATCTCTTCTCTGCTTGCCCAAGGGGCCATAGAAGAGGTTCCTCTTCATCAACAGGGGTCAGGTTTCTACTCCCCCTATTTTCTCATTCCAAAGAAAACAGGGGGATTCAGACCAATCCTAGATCTGAGAGAATTGAACAAATTTCTGTACAAGGAGAAATTCAAAATGCTCTCTTTGGGCATTCTCCTTCCATACCTTCAGAGTCAGGACTGGCTTTGTTCTCTAGACCTACAGGATGTGTATACACATCTACTCATCCATCCATCCCACAGAAAATATCTTCGCTTTCTGTTCAGGGGAAGTCATTACCAATACAGAGTACTTCCCTTCGGTCTCGCCTCTGCCCCAAGAGTCTTTACCAAATGCATGGCAGTCGTAGCCGCATTTCTCAGAAGCATGGGGATTTTCGTATTCCCATATCTGGACGACTGGCTCATTCGAGCTCCAACTCAGTCGCAGGCCCAGATTTCCCTAGACCGCACAAGGAGCCTTCTGCAGTATTTGGGCCTGGTAATAAACCTCCCCAAGTCTCAACTCAGCCCTACTCAGTCTCTAGAATTCATAGGGGCCCAGTTGGACACCACCACTGCAAGAGCCTACCTTCCACTGGTTCGGGGTCAGCGTCTGCTGAGCTTGGCCTCCCAAGCCCAGTCCAGTACTCACTTGACAGCCAGGGAAATGCTACGCCTCCTGGGCCATATGGCCTCCACAGTACATGTGGTGCCCTACGCTCGTCTTCATATGAGAGCAGCTCAATGGACCCTGGCCACCCAGTGGACTCAGGCGTCGGGAGCACTCTCAGACCAAATACAAACCTCAAACCGTCTGTCTTGGTCCCTCCATTGGTGGATATCCACCAAGAATCTGTTGTTGGGGGCTCCCTTTCAGCCCTTGCTACCCCAAGCAACCCTCACAACAGATGCCTCCCAATTGGGGTGGGGAGCCCATCTGCTAACTCTCTCCACTCAGGGCACTTGGTCTCCACAGGAGGCCACCCTTCATATCAACCTCCTGGAACTGCGAGCAATTTACCTTGCCCTCAAGGTCTTCCATACCCTCCTTGCCAACCTGACTGTCCTGGTTCAGACAGACAATCAGGTGGCCATGTTTTACATAAACAAACAAGGAGGGACGGGCTCTCTGTCGCTTTGCAACGAAGCTCTCAGATTATGGGCCTTCGCCAGAGAGCACCAAATTCATCTGCTAGCAGTGTACCTTCCAGGAGTTCAAAACTCTCGAGCAGACAGACTCAGTGTTCTGCTGCTGCCACACGAGTGGTCCCTACATGTGGACCAGATAACCAGAATCTTTCAGGAATGGGGGACCCCGGACATAGACCTCTTTGCAAGTCCGTGGAATGCCAAACTTCCCCGGTTCTGTTCCAGGACTCCGTGTCAGGAAGTTCAGGCCACGGACGCCTTTCTCCTCCATTGGGGTCAGGCGTTCCTATATGCCTTTCCACCCATTCCGCTGATTCCCAAGACTCTGTTCAAACTCCAGAGAGATCACGGCTCTATGATCCTCATAGCTCCACGCTGGCCACGCCAAGTGTGGTTCCCTCTGCTTCTACAGCTCTCCCAGGGATCCTCCCTGGACTTAGGAGCTGCACCAGACCTTCTGTCTCAGGAGGACGGGACTTTGTGGCACCCAAACCCCAAATCCCTACATCTCCGAGCTTGGTTACTGAAGGCTTAAGTCTTCAAGACTTTAATTTTTCTCAACCTGTGAAAGATATCCTTCATGCCTCTAGGAAACCTTCCACGAGGCGGTCTTATGCTTTCAAATGGAAACGTTTTTCCATTTGGTGTGCTCAGCAGGGCCTTGACCCTCTGGCACTTCCTTTGAATTCCCTCTTAGACTATCTCCTGCATCTTTCCAATGCAGGCCTTAAGACGAATTCTGTAAGAGTCCATTTAAGTGCTATTTCAGCATCCCTGAAACCTGTAAATGGACAACCTATCTCCTCTCACCCTCTTGTTGCAAGATTCATGAGAGGCCTGACCCTCACTAAACCTCCCATCAGACCCCCCCCGGTCGCATGGGATTTGAATCTAGTGCTTGGTCAGCTTATGAAGCCACCTTTTGAGCCGTTATTTTCTACCTCCTTGAAATTTCTTTCCTGGAAGGTACTATTCCTAATTGCAGTCACTTCCGCTCGTCGCATCAGCGAACTGCAAGCTCTAGTGGCTAATCCACCTTATACGAGATTTCATCATGACAAGGTGGTCCTTAGGACGAATCCCCACTTTATGCCTAAAGTGGTCTCCTCTTTTAATCTTAATAAAGAGGTATATCTACATGTATTTTTTTCCGGCTCCTCATGCCTCCAGTGCAGAGAGGAACCTTCATACTCTGGATTGTAAAAGAGCTCTAGCCTTTTACCTTAATAGGACTCAGCCACATCGAAAGTCTTCTCAACTTTTCGTGGCTTTTGATCCTTCACATTTGGGACTTCCAGTCTCCAAGCGTACACTTTCCAATTGGATTGCTCAGTGTATTTCCTTTGCTTACCAGAGTAAAAACATTCCTCTGGAAGGCCATGTCACAGCTCACAATGTGAGAGCCATGGCAACTTCTATGGCTCATCTGCACTCTGTTTCCATTGATCAGATCTGTCGAGCCGCTACCTGGGCCTCGGTTCATACCTTCACAGCCCATTACTGTTTGGACAAGGACTCCCGCCGGGATGCCTTGTTTGGCCAGGCTGTCCTCAAACACCTGTTCCATTCTTAGACAACTCCTGCCCACCTTCCCAGGATGGATGCCTGAGATCCATACGAAGATGGCGAACCTTGACAGGGGATCCCACGCATCTCAGCTAGGGAGTCCCCATATGTGAGGACTTATTCCTGCTTGTTCCTGGAGATAGCACAGTTACTTACCTGTAACAGGTGATCTCTGGGAACAGCAGGAATTAGTCCTCACAACCCACCCACCTCCCCTAGGAGTTGTATCTTTTATCTATCTATCTTCCTGTCCTCTCTCTATTGACTCAGCTATAAACTCGAAACTGAGGAGAGCTGTTCAGGAAGGCGGGAAGGCAGTGCGCATGTGCAGTGGGAGGTCCCAAAAGCTTCCATTCTAGGAAGCTGGGGAGCTTTCCCGCGCAGGCTCCGTCGGTACCGACGTACCCATATGTGAGGACTAATTCCTGCTGTTCCCAGAGATCACCTGTTACAGGTAAGTAACTGTGCTTTCCTCCCATCCCCCCACTAGATTCACTGCAAATGCTCATCTCAACACTTGCATTGTGCTAAAGAGCGCCTCCTTCTGGAGTTCATAAAGTGTAATATGTACAGGCAAGAACGTATTGCGATGTGCTTGAAAATTCTTTATAATGAGGTCAGTGGCACCCAATACAACTGAGACCATTTTGGATCTTTCTGCCACATCTACTTGGTCTCTGATTGTCATTTGTTGATAGCTGAGGAGCTTTTCTTCCTCCACACATAGTTCAGAATAGTCCTTTGGTACCGACCCTTCTATTAGTAGCTCCGTTCTAGTGTTTTTCTCCTCTGCTACAACCTCTGGTTTTCTTGCTTCAGACTTTTCGTCAGTGGGAATGGGAATATTTTAGATCTATTAACCACCTTTATGAACAGATACATCCAAGGCAGTGTATATGAGAGTGCATCTTGAAATAAACAACTTACATCATATTAATGGCATAATAATAGTAAAATAACCAAATGTCAGTAAGATACCCTGCCAGAATAATGAGATAAACTTGGAGACAGCAATAATATTTATTTATTTAACAATTCTTCTGTACCGCCTTATCTTGAATCAAGGCGATTTACAATAAATCTTCAGTTTACAGTGAACTTACAATGGGAAAACAATGCTTAACCAGTTACAGGTTAACTTCATTGGTAAGCCTTAAAATATAAGAAGATAATATGATATATTATCGCTAATGCACAGTAGAATATTCATATAACAGAACTATGATACAGTGTCATCAGAATAGACATGAAACACCTTAATAGACAGCACAGCAGAACATTCATATTACAGCAGCACAGCAGAACATTCATATTACATAGCATCATATCTCAACACAATAAAGAGCAGAAGGAAGGGGGTATTAATGCCCCTGTACAAATCGCTGGTGCGGCCTCACTTTGGAGTATTAGTTTCAGTTTTGAAGACTGTCCTTCACTTCAGTACCTTCAGGTAGGCCTAAGATTCAGAGTTTTTTGCACTGCATGCAATTGTTTAGCTCCTCTAGGCTGCGCTCCAAGACCTGCTATGTCGCTGCACCATTTTCAATTGCTCCACATGTGCTTCTGATTCTGGTCCATTACCTCCACTTTTAAGGTCATGCCATGCATACTCACTTTTACAGCAATGACTTCTCCTTTGAGTTCAACCGGGGAGGCTTCATACTCTGCATAATATCCTATAGTTGCCTGATCTCACTTAACAGTGTGTTTAAGATGAACTCTGTCTCCGTTGAGCCTGGCTGCTACTGGAGGTAGGACATATCAGCCTTAGCCCTCCTTAACTCCCACAGCAGATGCAGAAGAGAAGTCTTGCTTTCCAGATTTCGACACTGGAGCTTCAGTGACTGCTCCTAGAAAGCAGTAGAGGCGTAATATCATTGTTCATGGTTTATAGTTTATTTTAGACTTGATATACAGTCTTGACAAAGCGGTTCATAAAAATTTAAAAGCCTTAAAATATAAGAAGCGAGAAGGACAATAGAGTTTAGGTGAGGTTAGTGAAAGATATGGTCCAGACCTGTGTTCTGGCGACTGTCCCACTTAGATCCCTCCTCTACATCTGCTCAAAGAAATAGGATTTAAGACTTTTCTTGAAGGATTTTAATGACATGTCTTGCCTAATGTACAGAGGGATTGAGTTCCACAGAGTAAGTGCAAAGAAGAAGAATGCTGATGTCGGGTGGGTTCATGGTTAGCAAGACTGTTGGGCGGAACGACCATCCTATTGTGATGTTGAGAGCGTAGAGATCTGGAGGGTATTAGGGAATCACATACAGTAAAAGACCAGTGTAGTAACCCTTGTGGGCTAGAAGTAATTTAATTTATTTAACATTTTTTTCTATACTGCTTTTCTAAGAGTCAAAGCGGTTTACAATGAACTAGGCAACATGGACAGAGCATGGAATGTGTGATCTGTCTTACAGAATAATATAACAAGTACAATTAGAACCTTGCTTGGGGAGGGGGGAGTGGCTACACAACCTATTTACAGGTTTAGTAACTGGATGTCTAAGAACTGTTTTATAGGTTAGTTGCTGTTAATTTACAAGGGTTAGGTTAGTTCTGAAGGGATGGGTGGGCTTCTATTCCTGTTGTGAGTTGGGACCATAAATTCTTGGAAGAGGTAGGTCTTGAGTCTCTTTTGGAAGTATGCTAGTTCTTCACTGCCTCTTTTCTCTGCAGGTAGGGAATTCCAGATAGTAGGAGCATAGAGCGTGAAGGTATGGTTGCAAGCAGACTGTTTGCTCTTAGCTGTCTGAGGTCATATGGTAAGGAGGTTCTGTGTGTTGTGTCTTCTTAGCCTTTCACTGCTAGATTTTGTTATTAGCAGTTGCAAGCAATCTGCTGATTGGTTATGTATTACTTTGAATGTGTTTTGTATTTGATTCTAGAGATGACGGGGAGCCGAGTTATTTCAGAATGTGGGTGATATACGAAGGCCATGGTGCGCCATGTATGATCATTGCAGCTGTGTTTTGGGTCATTTGGAGTAGATACAGAATGTGTTTGGGTAATCCTTGGTAAATTATGTTGCTTTAGTCTAGGAGGGGGGTTATTATTGCCTACCATACTGTACAGAAGAGGTCTGGTGTCAGTAGGGGGCACTGGTTCTTCAATGTTCTTAGCTTTAGTATGCTGATCTGGTTGTGTAATTGATTTGTGCTTGAACGTTTAGCCAAGAGTCAAGAATTATACCAAGGTATTTGACTTTTGTTTTAACCTGGAGTTCATTGTCTTCAATTTTGAGTGATTGTGGAGGATTGAAGGATGGGTCTTTATTCACATGGAGAACCTCTGTTTTTTTGTAGTTGATGGCGAGGTTATGGAGTTGCAGCCGTTGTCTTACTGCCTTGAAGCATTAGGATAATTTAGTGTAGTCTGGTTTAGTTGTCTGGAATGGTGCTTAGAAAATGATATTGTCACCATAGATTTGGTAGTGTAACCTATGGGATTCGATTATCGAACATAGAGACTGAAGGAAGATGTTGAATAGGAGGGTTGAGAGAGATGAGCTTTGAGGTACACCTTGCTTTTGGTTGAATGGGTTTGATGTCTTGGAGCCGATGTTTATCTGCTAGCTGCGATCTTTTAGGTAGGAGTGGAACCAATTTATTGTGGTGTTGCATAGGCCAATATCTTTGAGTCGGTTGAGGAACTGATGGTGGGGTATGGAGTTGAATGCAGCGGAGATATCAAAAAAATAAGGATGAAGCCCTGTGTGATACTTTGTGTGCCAGTGATAAATGTATCTAGCAGTGAAGTGAGAAGGGTCTCCACGCCGTTGTTAGTCTTAAAATCATGTTGATGCTGGTCGAGGGGGGCATTCTCATTAATGTAGTTTTGTAGTTGACTCTGAACAGCCTTTTTTATTATTTTTGAGATGAATGGGATGCATTGTGGAACCTGTGTCTTTTGGGGAAACTGCTAGGTACTTGTGACCTAGATTGACCACTGTTGGAAACAGGATACTGGGCTTGATGGACATTGGTCTGACCCAGTATGGCATATCTTATGTTCTTATGTCGGGGTGGTGGGGTCCAGGCTAGTACTCTTAAGTAACGGTCTGACCGAGCTTTGTTTTATTAGAGGAGGCTTGTATCCCTTGAGTTATGGAGGCCTGGACAATATTTAGTATGTATGAGCTGAGTTGTAATCTTGTGATCTTGATCCAAGATACTGGGCAGGGATCAAGTGGGGATGTGGTTGTGTTGAGGTTAGCTATTATATTTTCGAAGTGTTCAGTGGTAACTGTCAAATGTGGACCATGTGCTCTGGGGGCTATCCTGAGGAGGAGGCGAAGTGTTGAAACAATCCTTGAGGCTCTCTGCATTGTATTTGGTTCTGAGGTGATGCGCTATTACATGGGGGCATATGGGGACTGTGGATCCTTGGTTGCCAATCTCTATTAGCAGAGATTTTGAATTTAATATGGTAAAAGTCAGGAAGCCAGTGATGAGATTTCAGCAGAGGACCAACATGGTCTGATGGTTTAGAGTGAATTATTAACTTGATTGCTACATTTTGAATTTGTTGAAGTCATTTAATAGACTGTAAAGGCAGTCCATTGTACAAAGAATTGCCATAGTCTAGATGACTAATCACTAGTGCAATCGCTATTTTAGTAAGGGCAGATTTGTTCATGAGTGGACGGACAACTCGAGTCATCCTTTATAATGTGGTTTGAGAGATAATAATGTTGAATGTAATTCTAGTTTAATGTTCCATGTTCTAACACTGTGTTCTCTGTAATTGTTTTTTGATTCTTGGTTGAATGTAAATCACCTTGATGCTGGAAAGGCGGTATATAAGAGCACATAAATAAGTAAATCCTGAGGATAAAGAAACATGATTTTATGGTTTCAAATATTTGAGAGTCAAAAGATAGTAGGGAGTCAAAGAAACAACCTAATATTTTCAGAGTGGCACCAAGGGGAGTATAAAGCCAGGTAGTGTTGGTGCCAGTGATAGCTGAGATTTTTTTATTAGTAGTATTTAGCTCACACCTTTCCAGTAGTAGATCAAGGTGAATTACAATCAGGTACTGTAGGCTTTTCCCTGTCCCTAGAGGGCTTATAATCTAAGGTTGTACCTGAGGCAGTGGAGGGGTAAGCAACTTGCCCAAGGCCACAAGGAGTGTCAGTAGGACATTGATGCTGGTCTGTCTGATCCTAGGTTGCTGCCCTAACCTTTAGGCTACCCCTCCACATGTGAGTGTTCAGATGAACTTTCAGAGATCCACATAGTCTTACATTCGGCAGGATTAAGTTTCAGAAGATTAGATTCCAGCCATTGAACTATGGACAGCAAGCATGGGTTTAGAGGATGGATATCTGGTTGGTGAGGATCAAGATATGTCATCAACTGGATGACATCTGCGAAGAGGTGCGCTGAGATACCAAGGGACTGAGAAAAAAGTATTACTTTAAGTATCAGAAGAATTGTACCTCCCAGTATGTGCTCTATCTGATTCAATGTGATTGCCCAAGATTATATATTGGATGGACAAGAAGGGCCATAAGAGTTCAATTGGCAGAACATAAATGTCAGAATGTGTGCTTCTGGCTGCTCTGTGGCTCCAAACAGATGGCTATTCTGTGTTCGAGATAAGTAAGAGTTCAAGGCCAGCCTGTGGATAAGTGTGTGTGTGTTACCATTTCTGTTTCAACATAGGGGATGTAGTTCAGTGGTAGTGCATATATTTTGCATGTATGAGGTTTCTGCTTCAATCCCCGGTATCTCCATAGCTTATAGGATTTTTCACCTTTTAACTTTCAAAAGGGAGACTATGATAAAATGAGGAAAATTAGTTAAGAAAAAACTAAAAAGAGCAGTTGCAAAGGTTAAAGATTTACATTAAGCATGGGCATTGTTTAAAAATACTATCTTGGAAGCCCAGACCAACTGCATTCCACGCGTTAAGAAAAGTGGAAGGAAGTCCAAAAAACTGCCAGCATGGTTTAAAGTTGAAGCCAAAAAAGCATCATTCAGGAAATGGAAAAAGGAGTCAAATGATGAAAACTGGAAACAACATAAGCACTGGCAAGTTAGATGCAAGGTATTGATAAGGCAGGCAAAGAGAGAATTTGAAAAAAAGCTTGCTGTGGAAGCAAAAACATATAATAAAAACTTTTTCAAGTACATTCGTAGCAAAAAAACCTGTGAGACAGACAGTCAGTTGGACTATTAGATGATAGAGGGGTAAAAGGGGAACCAAGAGGGGACAAGGCCATAGCGGAAAGACTGAATGAATTCTTTACTTTGGTCTTTACTGATGACGATGTAGGGAAGTTACCCATGACTGAAATGGTATTTAAAGATGATGCTTCAGAAGAATTGAAAGAAATATCGATAAATCAGGAAGATGTATTATAACTATTTGATAAACTAAAGAGTAGCAAATCACCAAGGGTGTTGAAAGAAATGAAATATGAGATTGCAGACCTAGTTTTAGTAATCTGTGAACCATCATTAAAATCATCTGTAATCTCTGAAGATTGGCGAATGGCTAATGTAATGCCAATTTTTAAAAAGGGTTCCAGGGGTGATCCAGGAAGCTACAGACCAGTGAGCCTGACATCAGTACCAGGCAAAATGGTAGAAATCATTATAAAGAACAAAATTACTGAATATGTAGATAGTCATGGTTTAATGGGAGAAAGCCAACATGCCTTTAGCCAAGGAAGGTCTTGTCTTACTAATCTGTTAAATTTTTTTGAAGGTGTGAATAAACAGGTAGACAAAGGTGAACCACTTCATATATTGTATCTGGATTTTCAGAAAGTCTTTGACAAGGTTCCTCATGAGACTTTTTTCAAAATTAAAAAGTCACGCTACCTCTCAGACCTGGTTCACTTTCATTGCCCCTCGAGATCCCTTAGGTCTGTCCACGCTAACCGGTTATTCCTCCCACCCCCTTCCCAGGCCCATCTTGAATCTACCCATTCCGCTGCCGCCTTCTTCATTGGTCCCCGTCTATGGAACTCTTTGCCGTCTGTACTTCGTCTGGAACTTTCTTATCCTTCTTTCAAAGCTAAACTTAAGACCCATCTTTTCAGCATAGCCTTCGATCTTCCTCCCTTCCCTCCTCCTTCCGATAATTTATGACATTTCTCCTTTTCCCGCTGTCTCTTACTGTTTTCTCTCCTGACGCTGTCCCTTTCCTATCATTGAATGGCGTTCCTTTCTGTTTCCTTTTCCCTGCAGCCTCCTGTTGTTTTATTGTAAACCGCCGCATGCCTGCTGGTCCAGGCGGTCTATCAAGTTTTTAAATAAAGAAAGATAAAGATAAAGATAGGAGGCAGTGTACTATTGTGGATCAGGAACTGGTTAAAAGATAGAAAGCAGAGGGTAGGGCTAAGTGGCCAATTTTCCCAATGGAGAAAGGTGAATAGTGGAGTACCCCAGGGATCTGTGCTGTGTCCGCTGCTTTTTAACATATTCATAAATGACATGGAAATAACGAGTAAGGTTATCAAATTTGCAGATGACACAAAACTATTCGAAGTTCTTAAAACCCATGAGGATTGTGGAAAATTGCAAGATGTTGATAAATTGGAAGACTGGGCATCCAAATGGCAGATGAAATTTAATGTGGACAAGTGCAAAGTTATGCACCTAGGAAAGAACAACTCAAACTATGGTTACACGATGCAAGGTTCCACATTAGGAACCAGCACCCAAGAAAAAGATTTAGGCATCATCATGGATAACACGTTGAAACCCTCCACCCAGTGTGCAGTAGTGGTCAAGAAGGCAAATAGAATGCTAGGAATCATAAAGAAAGGAATGGAGAATAAAACAAAGGATATTATGATGCCTCTGTATCATTTCATGGTGCGACCGCACCTTGAATATTGTGTGCAATTCTGGTCTCCGTATCTTAAAAAGGATATAGTGGAATTAGAAAAGGTACAGAGAAGAGCCACCAAAATGGTAAAGGGGATAGAAGGATACGCTTATGAAAAGAGGCCCAAAAGGTTAGGGCTCTTCAACCTGGAAAAGAGACGGCTGAGGGGGAGATATGATAGAAGTCTATAAATTAATGAATAGAACGGGTAAACATAGATCAATTGTTTATGCCATCAAAAAAGTAGAAAGACTAGGGGACATGCAATGAAGCTACAATGTAACCCATTTAAGACTAATAAGAGAAAACGTAGTTACTCACCTGTAAAAGGTGATCTCCGGGAACAGCAGGAATTTAGTCTTCAGATATGGGTATCGTCGGTACCGACGGAGCCTGCACGGGAACGCTCCCCAGCGTCCAATAGGAACACTTTTGGGAGCATCCCTCAGCACATGTGCGCTGCCTTCCCGCCTTTCCAACTGTCCCTCTTCAGTTAAGTTTGTAGCTGAGTGAAAGGATAGAGGGAGAGATGAAAGAGATAGAGAGACAACTCCTAGAGGAGGTGGGTGGGTTGTGAAGACTAAATTCCTGCTGTTCCCGGAGATCTCCTGTTACAGGTGAGTAACTACGATATCTCCAGGAACAAGCAGGAATGTAGTCTTCACATATGGGGACTCCCTAGCTGAAGATGCCAGGGAGATAGCCCCAGGAAGCTACCACCCTAGAAGGTGGGATCCTTCCTCCCATGGATCTCTAGCATTCCACCAGGGTTGGTGGGTAGGAGTTGATTTAGGTTTGAAAGAGATTTTCAAGAACAGCTTGGCCAAAGAAGGCATCCCAACAGGAGGCTTTATCCAGCCATTAGTGGGCTGTGAAGGTGTGTACCGAAGCCCAGGTGGCTGCTCGACAAATGTCATCGATGGACACGGAGTGGAGATTAGCCATAGAAGTTGCCATGGCTCTCACGTTATGAGCTGTGACATGGTCCTGAAGAGGAAGACCCTTACTCTCACAAGCAAAGGATATGCATTGGGCAATCCAATTAGATAAAGTTCTCTTGGAGACTGGAAGTCCCAAATGACTAGGGTCAAAAGCTATAAAAAGTTGCGAGGACTTTCTATGTTGCTGTGTTCTTTGTATGTAAAAGGCTAAGGCTCTTTTACAATCCAAAGTATGAAGGTTTCTTTCTGCATTAGAGGCGTGAGGCCTCGTAAAAAATATAGGAAGATAAAATAGATTGTTTTAAATGAAAAGGCGAAACCACCTTTAGCATAAAGTGTGGATGAGTTCTAAGAACAACCTTATCATGACGAAATCTAGTATAAGGAGAATCAGCCACTAAAGCTTGCAATTCACTAATGCGACGTGCAGAGGTGATTACAATTAGGAAGATGACCTTCCAGGTCAAAAACTTAAGGGCTGTAGTAGATAAAGGCTCAAAAGGCGGCTTCATGAGCTGCCCCAGAACTAGATTTAGATCCTTTGCCACCGGTGGTGGCTTGATGGGAGGTTTGGTTAATAGAAGGCCTCTCATAAATCTTGATATGAGTGGATGAGAGGAAATTGGTTGTCCATTGAGAGGCTTATAAGAAGCTGCAATTGCACTAAGATGGACTCTTACCGAATTGGTCTTTAGACCAGAATTTGATAAGTGAAGGAGATACTCTAGTATCGATTGTAAGGGTATGACCAGGGGGTTTAATCCCTTCTTGGATGACCATATCGTAAAACGTTTCCACTTGAAGACATAAGATCATCTTGTGGAAAGTTTCCTAGAAGCCTGAAGGATATCTTTTACCTTTTGGGACAGGCTGAAATCTTGGAGGTCTAAGCCTTCAGCAACCAGGCCGTGAGGTGCAGGGACTGGGGATTTGGGTGCCATAGCATCCCGTTCTCCTGGGAAAGGAGATCCGGAGCATGCCCTAACTCCAGAGGTGCCGCTTGAGAGAGATGTAGAAGCAGGGAATACCACGTTTGGCGTGGCCATCGTGGTGCTATGAGAATCATGCGTCCCCTGTCTCTCTGAAGCTTGAAGAGTGTTTTGGGGATGAGGGGAATGGGTGGGAAGGCATAAAGTAAGCCTGACCCCAGTGAAGGAGGAAGGAATCCTTTGCCTGACAGTTGTGAGCTGGAATCCTGGAACAGAACCGGGGAAGTTTGGCATTCAGTGGGCTTGCAAAGAGGTCTATGTCTGGAGTGCCCCAGAGATGAAATATCTTTGCCACCTGGTCTAGGTGGAGGGACCACTTGTGAGGCAGCAGTACTCGACTGAGTTTGTCTGCCCAAAGGTTTTGAATGCCTGGAGGATATACCACTAGAAGGTGAATTTGATACTCTCTGGCGAGGGCCCACAGTTGTAAAGCTTTGTTGCATAACGACAGAGAGCCTGTTCCGCCCTGCTTGTTCACATAAAACATGGCTACTTGATTGTCCATCTGGACTAGGACTGTCTTGTAGCTGAGCTGGGCGTGGAATACTCGAAGAGCTAAATAAATTGCTCTTAATTCCAGGAAGTTTATGTGTAAACCAACCTCCTGTGGAGTCCAGGTGCCCTGGGTAGAGAGATGATTCAGGTGTGCTCCCCAACCCGCCTGTGATGCATCTGTTGTTAGGGTGGCCTGAAAGAGGGGTTGATGAAAAGGAGACCCCACTGTAAGATTTTATAGTGATTGCCACCATTGGAGGGACAAAATTAGTCGTTGAGAGATTATTATTTTGTCCGACAAATGACCTGTGGCCTGTGTCCACTGGGTGGAGAGGGTCCACAGAGCTGCTCGCATGTGGAGGCGAGCATATGGGACTACATGAACTGTGGATGCCATATGTCCCAGTAACTGTAGTAGCTCTCGAGCAGTGAGGGAGGATTTGCCTGCTGCTTGGGAAGCTAACTGCATTATGCGAAGACACCGGGCTTGTGGAAGGAAAGCCCTTGCCTGTCTGGTATCTAGACAGGCTCCTATGAATTCCAGGCATTGGGAAGGAACAAGTTGGGATTTTGGGAAGTTTATTACCAATCCCAAGTATTGGAGGATTCGCATTGTACGAGACAGTGCAGTGCTGGCCTCTATCACTGTGGAGGCTCGGATGAGCCAGTCTTCTAAGTAAGAGAAGACAAAAATCCCCAGGGTTCATAGAAATGCAGCTACTACTGCCATGCATTTCGTGAATACCCTTGGTGCTGAAGCCAGACCAAAGGGAAGAACCCTGTACTGGAAATGTTTTCCCCTGAAAAGGAAACGTAAGAATTTCCTGTGATCTGGATGGATGAGAATGTGAGTGTATGCATCCTTTAAGTCTAGAGCACAAAGCCAATCCTGGCTTTGAAGGTATGGCACAAGAGTTCCTAGAGAAATCATTTTGAATTTCTCTCAAAACAGATATTTGTTCAATTCTCTGAGGTCCAGGATGGGTCTGTGTCCTCCTGTTTTCTTTGGAGTAAGAAAATAGGGGGAGTAGAACACTGCACCCCTTTGAGGAATGGGTACCTCCTCTATTGCCCCTTGGGCAAGAAGTGTGGAGACCTCGTAATCTAGCAGATTGTCTGCAGAGGTTTGAGAATTGAATTGCTTTAGAATTGTAGGAGGGGGCATGCTGTGAAAATGAAGCTTGTACCCTTCTTCTACAATGGACAAAGTCCAATCTTCTGCTGTTATCTGATGTCATCTGTTGGCAAAGTGGCATAACCTGCCCGGAATATTGGGGGGTTGGGGACCCCTCAGAGGCAGGAAGCAAAGCTCTCTAGGAAGGAGTCATAGCCCTTGAGGGGGCTGAACCTGGAGAGCTGGTTGGGCTCTCGGGCCTTTTGGCTTCTTTTGCTGTCTAGTTTGTCCCTTTTGGGCAACCTGACCTTGAGTTTGACTCTGCTGGGTATAGGAAGGATAAAACTTCCTCTTTTTACTAAAAGAGGGTTTTTTATAAGGCTTCCTTTTGGCTGGAGTGGCTGTAGACTTTGACAATCTATCTAAGGTAGAATTGTCAGCATCTAACTCGTTAGCCTTTTCCTGCCAGTTCTTGCCGAAGAGATTCTCCCCCATGCAAGGAATGTTGCCTAACTTGTCCTGTACCCAAGTCTGATGCCTGTAGCCAGGCAATCAGACTTGGAGAGGGAGGAGTGGCTCAGTGGTTGGAACAGGTTACCTTAGGCCGGAAGGCCAGGGGTTCAATTCCCACATGGGGACAAGCAACTTCAGGCCGGAGGGACTGGGGTGTCTAGTCCCATGGCCATTCCTTGTGACCTTGGGCAAGCCACTTAACCCTCCATTGCCTCAGGTACACTTAGATTGTGAGCCCTTCAGGGACAAGGGAATAAAAAGTACCTGTTAGTATACATGTAAACCGCATTGATTCTAAAGAGCGTGATATAAATAAATAAATAAATAAATAAATAAATAAAATCCATTGTGCGCCAATGGCAATAGCAAAGGTTCTGCTGATGCATTTGAAGCAGTCAAAGGCTGCACAATTAACAAACTTGGAGACATCTTGAGCATGCTTAACTAGAGCAAGAAAATCTTGTCTCTTGTCATCTGGGAGAAATGGGCTCATAAGTTCCAAGTTTCCGGTGACTTCCTTGAGGAACATTCCCATATATAGGATATATGAACTGATCCTAGCTGAAAGCATGGAAGCTTGAAAAGTTCGGTGCCCAAAAGCATCCAGAGTCCTGCATTCACGACCTGGAGGATTGGATGCATGCCTCTTTGCACTTTTCATCCTACGCATGGCTGATTCCATTACCATTGAATGGTGTGGCAGCTGAGTTTTCTGAAATCCAGGACATGGCGGAACTTGATACATAGTAGCAAGTCTCCTAGAGTGAGGAGAAGTAGTCAGAGGTGTCTCCCACATTCTGAGTATCAAGCTATGCAGAATTTCATGGATAGGCAGAGTGGCTGCCTCCTTAGGAGCTTTAGGATATTGGAGAATTTCCAATTCCTTTGCTCTGGGTTCCTCTTCAGGAGCAACTGTGATTGAAAGACCTTTGGCCATATCACAGATGAAATCCTGAAATGACATGTCCTCTGGAGGTGACATTCTGCGTTGGGGAGAAGAGGGATCTTCTAGGAGAAACCCTCTAGTGCCAGCAGAATTGTCAGAGTCTTCGGAATCGGAGGAATTGAAGTATTCCTGACCCCGATGCTCTTGCAACGCGCGATCCCGGTATCGATCGAAGTCGGTACCGAGCTGACCCGATACCGCTCTGTCAATTCCAGCCAGAGATGGCATGGGAAGAGTTCCCACCGTGGCCGGTACTGTCGGTACCGGTGTCTGTACCATTGTCGGTACCGGCATCGGTGTCTGTGTCGATGTCGGTACCGGTGCCCATGGGACCACCGGTACCGCAGCTGAAAGAAGAGCTGCGATGCTGCGCTTGATAGCGAGGAACCTCTGGTCTATCGACGCTGCCAATGCCTGAGTGTCGGTACCGGTAAGGATGGCCGGAAGCCCTGAGCATAGCACAGGTAGTTCGTGCGAGGTTGAGGCCTCGAGAACATCCTGAAGCCCCATCGATGCTTTGGAAGCCGAAGCCTCCCGCCGGGGCTGATCAACCTTCAGTCCACCATGAATGCATTCTAAAGAATATCAGAACGTGGGCAGCATCAATATATAAGCACTAATAAGGGAAGGAGAATATGATCCCCTGAAGAAACTGTAGGCAGTGAAACGCCTCAGAGGTGCCCCGTAAGAGCGTCGGGATCTGGGATCTATGTTATTGAAGATACACACGGCGGTGAATTTTGGAAGTTACAAAAGCGTGCAGCTAAGTGACGGAACATTTATAATAATAGTTTTCTATTTTTTAATCGTTACTGAATACGTCACGAAGCGGAAATATAGCTGGGAGCAAGCGTTACATTAGCTGTGTGCAAGTAAAACACGAACCGGTTTCCAGTATTAAGGTCATTGATGCGAGCAAGCACTAATGGCTAGACTTTAGTCAGCCAATTGTGCTACAAGAAGTCTGAGATCTTTGGAAACAGGTTTATGTTCTATATTCACAATAGTGACACAAAAAAGTTCTTTTTGAATACTGTTTAAGTTGAACGCATCATAGCAAATTTTTGATTGTATACGTTCAAGAAGTGACCATACTAATTTGTAAGGATGCAATGGATCTGGCATCCGAAGAAAAGAGGGTACCTAGCTTTGCAGCCCGGTTGTGTCTTTCTCTTTTAGTCATCCCCATACAGGAGAGACATTCAGTTGGAGAATGTTCAGGTCCTAAACATTTCAGACACCAATCATAGGTGTCAGTGATGGAGATGGTACCGCCATATTTAGTACATTTCTTAAAACCACTAGTTGGTTTTTCCATGTTTTAGGAATATGGGGCCTAGTGCCCAAAATGGCACCTAGCACCAAAGAGAAGAGTTTCTGAAAAGAAACAGTCTAAGTTTTTTTTTTTTTATGAAAAGAAAAGAACCGGCGGTATTGGTAGGCGTCGTGTGGAAGGCAAACGTGACCACAAGAAAAGAAATTTAAAGACGGAATTTTCTGCGGTGACAGGGAATAGATCCTGTCGGCTCCGCGGAAAACGAAGAACTGAAGAGGGACAGTTGGAAAGGCGGGAAGGCAGCGCGCATGTGCTAAGGGATGGTCCTAAAAGCTTTCCTATTGGATGCTGGGGAGCGTTCCCGCGCAGGCTCCATCAGTACCGATGATACCCATATGTGAAGACTACATTCCTGCTTGTTCCTCGAGATAATATTTTTTTCACTCAACGTGTAATCAAACTCTGGAATTCGTTACCAGTGGATGTAGTAAAAGCTGTTAGTGTAGCTGGGTTTAAAAGGGTTTGGACAAGTTCCCGGAGAAAAAGGTTCATAAATCATTATTAAATAGGACCCTGGATATCCATTGCTTGTCCCATACAGCCTTCTCTCCCATTGTACTGGGAGCAACAGGCTTGATAGAAAAGAATTTCCAAGCACATCTTGACAAACTACCCATACCCGTTACATCTTACAAACTCCAGAAGGAAGCTCTCTTTGGCACGATGCAAGTATTATGCCGAGCATTAGCAGTAAATTTGAGAGACCAAGATCATGCTTCACATATTCATGTTTAGAAGTGAGGTTCACGACTGCCATAGTATGCACAACACTAACCCATTTGGAGAAACTACCCCTTCTCAATGTATCATGTCTGAGCATATCATGTTTTGTGTAAAGTGTACTGGGGAAATCCACTGCTTAACCGTGGAATAAGCGGCATGGAAGCTGTCTACCTTTTAGGAATCTGACAGGTACTTGTGACCTTGATTGGTCACTGTTGGAAGGAGGGTACTGGGCTTAATAGACCTATTGTCTAACCAGTATGGCATTGAGAAAGTCTCTCCAACCTTGCAGGCAAACTCTGGGATTTCTGCAGGCCATGCTGCTGGAGGCTTCCCGTCTAAACTCTCAGGGATATTTTGGAGTCTGCCTCACCATGGCACCAGCCCCTCTCTCTTGCACCTTGGCTTTTTTCTCCCAGTGCTCATCACTCCCAGTAGCACTTGATTTCTGCCTCCTAATCCTCCGCATAGTTATGAATCTCTGCTCCTCCCCACCATCACCCCCTGTGTCTGTCTCTCCCCCTCTCCCTGTGCCATTTGGTTCCTTGGCAGTCCAGCACCATGTTCTCATATATGTAACCCCTCACCCTCCTCTATCTCCATTATGAGGCTCTCCTTTTACCCATGCACTAACCCTCTCTTCCCCCCACCTTTTGCACCTTCATCCTCTCGTTTCTTTTCCTAATCTCTTTTCTCCTCTTTTTCTCTTTAACCTTTTCCTCTTTTTTTCCTTTCTGCGTCAAACTGCTTTTAACATATGGTCCAGGGATCACTTTATCAGCACAATCAGAGAAAATACAATTGCTTTCTCTCAGAGAAAAAGGTATATCTATTTTTTTTTCTCACTGGGCAATTTGCGGACTATTTAGTTATCCACCAGAGCAAATGTAAGATGCAGACACATGCTCTGGTGATAAAAGAAACTCATAGAAACAGAAAATAGAATGCAAATAGGAGCCAGAAAGTCTATCCAGTTTGCTCAGTTTAGTTTCTAGTACTATGCTATAAGGCACACCCCAGATGATCTCTGGTTTTTCCCTTCTCTTTTTCATCGCTGTACCTGTCCCAGGCTTTCTTGGATTCTTTTTCTACTCTTTCCTCGAACAACAAACAAAAAAGGGTGATAAAAAAAGACAAAAGGTACAAATCAAATCATTATAATTTAATACATACATATTAAAATCATAAATTTATAAAACAAAATCACAGTAACTTAAATATGCATAAAACTGACGAAATACAAAAGTTAAAAAGAACCCAACTTTTTAAACTTTTGTATTTGGGCAATTTTATGCATATTTTTGTGGTACTATGATCTAGCCAGTTAGCTAAACTTCCTAGTTAGGACAGGTGAAAGGCTGTCCTAACATTAGGCACTTTGCAATCCAGTTAGTGACTGAATATTGTCGCTAACCGTATTGCAAAAGAGCAATCTGGACAAACTGAATGTTTGGTACCGGTTCCCAGATATGGCCTGGATATGGCCAGGCGCTGAATATCCGGGTTTATTTTAGTGGCAGCAGCCAACCTCTGTAACAGTGCTAGCCACAGCTGCCGAAAGTGCTCCCTTAGATTTTGCAAATGTGCTTGTTGCAGCTAGCGCTTTAGAGGAGGGATTAAGAGGGTTATCCTCCTTAATCCCCCCTTGTTTATATCCCCTCAGAAGTTAAATTAGATCTAGAAGCATCTGTTGTTAATTGGCGGCATTTATATGTGTAGGCCTGCCGTACTTGTGTAAATCATGAAACCTGTCACTTACAAATGAATGGCGGCCATGTTTGCCCCATTGATTTTTCCTCCATGTGCCTTTGCCTTCGGCTCCACCTATCGGCACATATACGTGTACTCCTGCACCTCCTGATTCCGCATTATAGAACAGGCTCCACATTTTGCAAAGCTCTTTCTACGTAAAATACCACCGGAATTATGATCATCATAAACTCAACGTCTCAATTCTCTACATCTTTTCTAAAATGTGCCTTTAAATCTTTTACCTTCATTCTCCCTAATACTTAATTGTCTTGTCTGTCTGTCTCTCTTAACTAGATTGGAAGCTCCACAGAGAAGGCACTGTTTCATATGTGTCTCTACACTGCTATTTCTACTTTGTAGCACCACATAAATATTTAGTAGTAGCTGAAATAGTTCTAATTTGTGCTTTTCCTTGTTCTCCTTGACACATTCCTCTTTCTCTCCTCTTAATCTTATCTCATCTCTGTCCTTCCTCCTTTCACTGATATATCTGAAAACGTCTTGTCGCCTTGCTTTACCAATTTAGTGGTCTTTACTTCCATTTGTGCCTTTGCAGTCCTGACCACTTTCCATACTTCTCTCAGCTCTTCCTGATATTATTCTCTGTGTTTCTGAGACCCCTCGCACCTTGTGAATGATAATCTTTCAGCTCTGGCTTTTTCAGCCATATCAATCTTCTTTCTTCTGGCTGAGGAGCTGTGATTGAGTAAAATTAAATTTGTAGCAAAATTATCCTTACGTGACCATCTGGTCTCTACTCATTTCCAGTGGCTGTCATTCTCGTTCCAGCCAAACAAACATCCTTGCACGTCACCCTGAAACATTGTCTCTGCTGCGACGCTGTTTGATCTTGAGCAAAATTACCTATAGAGATTTACATCCACTTGTCAGTTCCACTTTTCTTTTGTTCAGTACTGATGTAGGACAGTTATACATTTTTCCAAAGCCTGTCTTTAAGATTGGTATCCAGTATCTCACCACTATTCTTGCTGCTAACAATCTAGATCTCTGAAGGAGAGAAAGGGATTATAGAACTTCATAGTTCTTATGGATGGCTCGACTAGATAGGCTTTATGATCTTTATCTCGATTATTATAACATTGTTTACCTTGGTCTCCCTCAACATTCCATACACTGTTTACAACTTACTCAGAACACTACTCCCTGTCTTATCACACACGCCACCCGCTATGATAGACACATAGAAACATGCCCTTCCATATCAACCACTACAAGAGCCCCCTTTTTTCCTTTAGAGATCCTCTGTGTTTGTCCCATGCTTTTTTAAATTCAGGTACTGTCCTCATCTCTACCACCTCCACTGACAGACTATTCCACGCATCTACCACTCTTTCCGTAAAGAAATATTTCCGCATATTACTCCTGAATCTATCCTGTTTCACCATCATCCTATGTCCTCTCGTAGCAGAGCTTGCTTTCAATCGAAAGAGGCTCTCCTGTGCATTTATGCCATGGAGGTATTTAAATGTCTCAATCATATCACCTCTATCCCGCCTTTCCTCTAAAATATTCATATTAAGACCCTTAAGTCTGTCCTCATATGCTTTATAATGGAGACCACTAACAATTTTAGTAGCCACCCTCTGCACCAACTCCAACCTGTTTATATCCTTCTCACAATACTCCAAATGAGGTCGCACCAAGGACTTATATAGAGGCACTATCACCTCCTTTCTCCTGCTGGCATTCCTCTCCCTATGCACCCAAGCATCCTTCTATCTTTCATCGTCACCTTTTCTATCTGTTTAGCTACTTTAACATCATCAGACACAATCACGCCTAGGTCCCGCTCTTCTTTTGTGGATAGAAGTACTTCACCCCCTATACTGTATTGCTCCCTTGGATTGCCACAGCCCAAATGCATGACCCTGCATTTTTTTACATTAAATCTCAGCTGCCAAATTTTAGACCATTCTTCAAGGTTAGCTTGATCCCTCCTCATGTTATCAACACCTTCCTGGGTGTCTATTGCAGATTTTTTTTTAAATTCCTAATTTACTTGCATATACATACAAACAAGAAAAGAAGAATAGCATCTCATTAATCACTTTAACAAAAGGAAAATAAATCATCCAAAAAGAAAAACTCAACAAGACTGCTCAAGTCCACATCAATAAGAACATCAAAGGGTAAGCTAGAATTTCCCAGGAATTACCTATTAGACCCCTTTTATACTTCCCAACAAACTGATTAAGCTTTATATTGCACATTTTGTTATCATCCACAAGAGACAAACCTTACCCAACAGCCCTTCTGCCTTATCACTAACAAAGATGTAAAAAAGAATCGGACCAAGGATGGATCCCTGCGGCACTCCACTGGTAACCTCCTTCTCCTCAGAGTGAGCTCCATTTATCTTTACCCTTTGTCGCCTCCCACTCAACCAATTTCTTACTCGAGCAGTAACTTTAGGGTCAATCCCTAGGGTGCTCAGTTTGTTTTTGAAAGGACAGCTGGAATGGAGTCAAAGGCTTTACTGAAATCTAAATACACCACATCTAGGGCTCTCCCTCAGTCCAACTTCCTGGTCACCCAGTCAAAGAAATCAATAAGTTCTGTCTGACAAGATCTGCCTCTGGTGAATCCATGCTACCTCGGATCCAGTAAACTGATGGACTCCAGAAACCTCACTATTTTCACTTTCAGCAGCGCTTCCAATAACTTACTCACCACCGAGGTTAAACTAACCGGCCTCTAGTTTTCAACCACATTCTTACTTCTGCTTTTGTGTAAAGGGACCACATGTGTCTCTCTCCAGTCTTCTGGCACCATTCCTGACTCCAAAGAGGCATTGAAAAGGTCAGTCAGTGGAGCTGCTAGAACGTCCCCATGTTCCCTCAGTATTCTCGGGTGTATCCCTTCTGGTCCCATTGCTTTGTCTACTTTTAGTTTAGCTAGTTCTTCACGACACAGTCTTCTGAAAATCATTTGAGATGCCCCTTGCTTCTGTTCCTGTTTGTGGGTGTTTTCTGAGGTCCTGCTCATGGTTCTTCATCTGTGAACACTGAATACAAATATTTGTTAAGCAAATCTGCTTTATCCTCATCAGCTTCTACATATTCCTCCCCTTCACCCTTGAGACTGATAATACCACTTTTGCCCTTCCTCCTCTCATTAACATCTGAAAAATGTCTTATCCCCCCCCCCCCCATTTTATTGCATTGTCTATTTCCTCTTCTTTTTGATTCTTTGCTTTCTTGACTACTTTTCCAGCCTCTTTAAGATTTTCCAGCTACAGATGCCTGTCTTCCTCTCTCTGTGATCTCTTGTATTTCATAAAGGCCTCCTTCTTTTTCTTCACCTTTTGATGCTACTTTTGAGAACCATAATGGCCTTCTTTTCCTTTTTACCTTTATTTACCTTTCTAACTAAAAGGTTTGTTGTCCTAAAAATATTCCCTTTCATTTTTGCCCACTCTTTTTCTACATCCCCTAGCTATTCCTATTCCATTAACAAGGTACTGACCATCTTGGCAAAGTTAGTTTTCCTAAAGTCTAAGACCCTTGCTTTTGAATGGATTTTATCAGCGCTAGTCCTAATACTGAACCACACCATCTGGTGATCACTGGATGTGAGATGATCTCCCACTATAACATCAGAAATACTTTCACCATTGGTAAGCACCAAGTCCAGCGTGGCTCCTTCACATGTGGGTCCTGTTACCAGTTGCCTGAATAGTTCTTCCTGTAGACAATCCAGGATCTCCTTACTTCTAGATGATGTTGCAGCAGGGATGTGCCAATCAACATCCAGCATATTGAAATCCCCTATCAATAGCACTTCCCCTTCCCTGGCAATGCTGCGTATGTTTTGTGGTTACTGATTCTGCGACTTTGGGATACTTGAGCTCTAGTTCTTCCCTTTCCTGGGAGGCTTTCACCACTTCCACTTCAAGAGTTGCATAATAGTTCTTCAATTGAAGGGCTGGAGGAGTTGGATTGGTGATTCTGCAGTCCCCGGTGACTTGTGTCCAACCACATCATTCTGCAGGCTCCCATCTTCACCTTTGCTGGAGAGCTTGGATGTTTCAAAAAGCATCTCATCAATGTACTTCTCACTATCTTGAACGCTCATCAGCCTCACCATCTCTTCTCTGAGCTCCACTTTTTTCCTGAGAGGTTCAGGATGCAGACATCCTGCACATGGAACTGGTCCTTCAACTGGCATTGGAAGCTCTGTCTGGACAGAGGCCGAAACTGTAATGGGGGCAACAATTTTGGCAATATGATTTTTCTCAGTCATTGTTCAGTTGGTGGAGCTTTGGTACCTGTTGAAACAAAAGAGAGAGACCTACAAAAGTACCAGCCTATTTCTCAGCTGTCCTTTCAAAAAGCAGTTAACCTCTTTTAAGTGTGTTTTAAACATGTTGTTTTAAGTCCCTGTGTGTAGCTAATTGGGAGGCCCTATATAGCAAGAAGGCTCACTTGGGGTGAGTGGGAGCTGGGGTGGGTAGGGAGGGAACTAATACCTGATGAAGTGTCAGTGGCTTCAAAGAGCTGAGAAAGAGAGACAAAAAGCAGAATTTTGAAACCTACACCACTAAAGAAAATATTTCCCCTTTTGAAATAAAGCACCAAAAAGAATTTAACTGTTTTAAAAATGTTCCAGGACCCTTTTAAGAGCTCTCAGGCAGAGAGCTAGTAATTAAAAGCCACACACCTTTACTTGAAATGCAGAGCCCCTGTTAAGAACGATCATGTCACTCCGCTTCTAATTCACCTCCCTTGGCTTTCCCTCAGATACCGTGCTCAGTGTAAGCTATTGACCCTTGTCCATAAGGCCCTTTACACAGGTACTCCCGCTTATCTGTCTGATGTTCACTATCTCCATGCTCCCCCCAGGTCCCACGTTCACTACACGCTAATCATCTCCATTTACCCTCCCCGTCACTGGCCCACCTCAAATCCATATGCTCCTCTGCTTTTATTTATTTATTTATTTATTTAACAGTTTCTTCTATACCGCCCCTTCCAGAGATCAGGGGCGGTTTACATTGAACAAAAATTAACATACTTGCGTATATTTTACATGGAACATGTTTTAACTATATACACGTTTTGTTACATGGAACATATTTTAACGTTAACAATAACACTTTTTTTAAAACTTATATACAGGTTATGAGACATGGAGCATAACATGGTTAATTATCATAGGTTATTTACATTAGTGAAATAGCTGTCAGTTTGGGTAAATCGTTTGGGTGTTGTGTATATTAATGTAGGTATCTTTCTTATGTTAGTCATTTGTTCTGTCTTGAGGACTGTGGATATTTTTTTGAGATTGTCTTGGAGAGGTTTTTTGTTGGTAGGGGATCTCAAAATGTTTTGTAAAAAGGTATGTTTTTAATTCCTTCTTGAATTGGTGGAGGTCCTTTATCATGCGGAGGGTTAATGGAATTTCATTCCAGAGGGTAGGGGCGGCAAAGGAGAAGGCTCTATCGCTTGTTGTTGCTTTGGTTTTTCTAAAGTTTGTCTTTATGTTGAGGGAGTGGGTTGCGTTCTGTCTGCGCGTTCTAGTTTCTGATGGGGGTTGTATAAGTGTAGATAATTGTGAGGGAGAGATGTTATTGATGAGTTTAAAAGTAGTTAGGAGGATTTTATATTTTATTCGGCTGCATATGGGGAGCCAATGTAGGTCTAAAAGTATTGGGGTCACATGGTCTGTTAGTTTAGCTTTTGTAACCATCTTGGCGCATATGTTTTGGGCCCTTTGGAGGAGGTATATGCTTTTTAGTGGTAAGCCGTTTAGGAGATTATTACAGTAGTCGAAGTGGGGGGTGATGAGGGAGTTAACTACTGATCTAAAATCATGTGTGTTGAGTAGGGGTCTCAGATGTTGTATTGTCTTGAGTTTATAGAATATTGTTCTTACTGTATGTTTTATGTGTGGGAGCATGGTGAGTGAGTAGTCCAGAATTATACCCAGGTACTTTACCTCCTTTTTAACAGGTATTGATGTGTTACTTATTGTGATTGTAGTAGGGTAGTTATAGTCAGTGTCAGGTTTTCTCGTTATGAACATTGCCTCTGTTTTTTTGAGATTGATGCTTAGGTGATTGTCTTCAAGCCATATGGTAGTCTCACTCATGCACTGGAGTAAGGCATCATATTTGGGGTTGTTGGGGTTTATGGGGATGGCAAGCATGATATCATCCGCGTATATGAAATGGTTGATTTTATACTTCTTGAATATGTTTGTAATTGGCTGGAGGTATAGATTGAAGAGGAGGGCGGAGAGGGCTGATCCTTGAGGGATACCTTGACCTTGAGGGAAAGTTTCTGATGTTTCTTTACCTAATTGTATCCGTATTAATCTGTGTGAAATGTATGATTTGAACCATTCAAGGACTGTCCCTCCTATTTTTACGTTTTTTAGTCTGTTGATGAGTGTTTTGTGATTGATGCTGTCAAATGCAGCGGATAGGTCTATGAAGAGGAGAAGGAAACCTTTGCTATTTTCATTAGTGCCTCTGATGAGGAGGTCTGTCAGAGCGATTAGGAGGGTTTCAACTCCGTGGGAGGAGCGGAATCCAAATTGATGTGCATCAAGGAGTTTGTGCTCATCTATGTAGTCCTGTAGTTGGAGTTGTATGGTTTTTTCTATTATTTTAGCGATTAGAGGTATGCTAGCTATTGGCCTGTAAGAGTTGGGATCCTTTTTACTTTCTTGGCCCTGCCCTCTGGAACTCCTACCCACTGACCTCCGCTTGGAACTCTCCAACCCCTGGTTTAAGGCTAAACTCAAGATACACCTATTTTGCACTGCCTTTGATCTCCTACTACCGGACTCTTGACCCATTTCTACACAGTTTTAATATTCCCTGACCTGATCTCCAACCTCTGAACTGTGCTTCTGTCCTGTCTGTTCTCCTTTATTGGTTATTTATTACTGTCCTATATTAAATTTTACATTCCTTTCTGCTTCTCCTAGCTTTATTGTGGATTGTACACCACCCTGCTGTTTACGAAGGCGCGGTATATCAAGAAATAATAAACAAAAGCATATCTAGCATCATTTTCTATGTTACTATCTTTCTCTGTATGTTTCTTTTGGCATATAATTTCCCTGTGCCTGGGTTTATGATATTATTCTTAATAAATGAACAGCATCCTTTCTTCCCCTTCTGGAATCTTCCATGGAATCTGGGCATGACAAACATTTGTCTCCATTAAGTATGAATCCGTAAAGTGTGTGTGTTACTGCCTAACTCTACACCCTCTATGCCCACAGTCAACAATGCTTCTCCCCATGCCAGAAAAGCAGATTGGGCAGAATGAAGAGATTTTCTGTTGGTTAGAGGCTGTGGGAGGGAGCAAAGGCAGCTGGAAGAGCTCTTCTATTGGTCAGAGGCTGTGGAATGGAGCACAGGCAGCTTGGAGAGCTCTTCTATTGGTCAGAGGCTGTGGAATGGAGCACAGGCAGCTTGGAGAGCTCTTCTATTGGTCAGAGGCTGTGGAAGGGAGCACAGGCAGTGGGAGAGCTTTTCTGTTGGTCAGAGGCTGTGAGAGGGAGCACAGGCAGCTGGGAGAGCTTTCCTATTGGTGAAAGGCTAAAAGAGAGTACAGACATGTGGGGGACATTTCCTCAATGAAACCCTCTAATGCACAATTGCTTATGTGGTATATTGCTTATGTCATGCATCCAGTCTCGCTGGTGTATCCTGCAGAGTACAGAAACTCTCCTATGCCTCTTATGAAATAAACATCTTTAATTATTTTTTGTCCCCCCTTAGATACATATATGTATATGGTATGGTGCTCATAAAATTGCTTCAGGGATCATTCCTGCCCAACAGATTGCATTTGGCAGTAGAATCGCTGGTTATAGCTCTGATTTTCAAGCCGCTCTCTCTTGCTTGGAGCCATGTATATCTTGCATCCATTTTCTCTGATGTTCAGGTGTACTGAAGTTCTATGAAGTTTCAAAACCCAAAAAGAAAAGGGAATCTGCAGGCAAAATGTTTTCATTTACATTACAAAGACTGTCTCTGGAACTAAATTTTTCAAGATTTTTTTGAAGCTGCTTTCAAATGTGTTGCTTATGTCAGCATCTGCTTAAGTCTTTTGCCATTGGAAGGCTCCTGTTGTCTGTGGATTAGCTGTGGCTCCAGGTCATCTGGGACATGCCGAACCAGTACTGGTTTTACACCTCTAATCTTCTCCAAGAGAAGAAGGCAGGCTTTCTCTCCACATAAGCTCCCAAAACCACACAGTCCTCTTACCAGAAGACTCAGGGAATTAGGATCTTACCATCAGTCAGTAGACCAGTGTCTTTTAGAAAATACAGACCCTGAAGATTCTTAAACCTAAAATTAGTTCTTATCATCATGAAATATTTTGGGAATTTTGTAGTGGTTGGGTTAATATGAATAAAATACAGTCTCTAAAATGCTTGTATGCTAGAAGTCTAAAAAATAAGATGGGAGAGTTAGAATATATAGCACTAAAACTAAAAAGTCATGGGATAGGAGGCAGTGTGCTATTGTGGATCAAGAATTGGTTAAAAGATAGAAAGGAGAGGGTAGGGCTAAGTGGCCAATTTTCCCAATGAAGAAAGGTGAATAGTGGTGGGTCCGCTACTTTTTAACATATTCATAAATGACCTGGAAATGAGAATAATGAGTGAGGTTATCAAATTTGCAGATGACATAAAACTATTCAAAGTTGTTAAAACCCATGAGGATTGTGGAAAATTGCAAGAGAATCTTGGTAAATTGGAATACTGGGTATCCAGATGGCAGATGAAATTTAATGTGGACGAGTGCAAAGCTATGCACGTAGGAAAGAAAAACCCAAACTATGATTATACGATGCAAGGTTCCACATTGGGAACCACCAAAAGATTTAGGCATCATCATAGTCCAGTGTCCAGCGGCAGCCAAGAGTGACTAGAATGCTAGGTATCATAAGGAAAGGAATGAAGAATAAAACAAAGGATATTATAATGCCTCTGTATCATTCCATGGTGTGACCGCACCTTGAATATTGTGTGCAATTCTGATTGCCGTATCTTAAAAAAGATATAGAGTTATTAGAAAATGTACAGAGAAGAACCACCAAAATGTTAAAGGGGATGGAAGGATACCCCTATGAAGAGAGGCTAAAAAGGTTAGGACTCTTCAACCTGGAAAAGAGACGGTTGAGGGGAGATATGATAGAGGTCTATAAATGAATGAATTAATGAATGGAGTGGAACGGGTAAACGTAGATCGATTCTTTACGCTATCTGAATATAGAAAGACTAGGAGACATGCAATGAAGTTACAGTGTAACCTATTTAAGACTAATAAGAAAAAATATTTTTTCACTCAACATGTAATCAAACTCTGGAATTCGCTACCGGAGGATGTACTAAAAGCTGTTAATGTAGTCAGGTTTAAAAAAGGTTTGGACAAGTTCCTAAAGGAAAGGTCCATAAATCATTATTAAAGGGGACCCAGAATATCCACTGCTTGCCCCAATAAAAGCATTGTGGAACCTGTGTCTTTTGGGGAAACTGCTAGGTACTTGTGACCTAGATTGGCCGCTGTTGGAAACCGGATACTGGGCTTGATGGACCTTGGTCTGACCCAGTATGGCATATCTTATGTTCTTATATACCTTTGATAAAGATATGTTACAGACATTAAGGCGCGGATTTCCTAAAGTTTAATGCATATTAATAAAGTTAATGCATGCTAAGTGCCACTGCGCTCAGAGAAATGAAAGGGCTTTGGGACCTTAAGGACATTAAATCCTTTAGTAACATGCCTCTTAAATACTTAAAAGGTGTTAATGAACAAACAAGATCTTTTCAAAGTCAGGGAAGCTGTAGAACAAAGGACATGAAATGAAGCTGCACAGAGGTAAACTTAAAAGTAACCTCAGGAAATAGTTTTTTCATGGAAAGGGCGGTGAGTGCTTGGAAAGCCCTCCCGATGGAGGTGGTGGGGCAAATACAATGATGGAATTCAAAATGGCATGGCACAGACACAGAGGATCCTTATACAGCAAAGGGTCATCCAGAACTGTGAATAGCGGGGATATATGTCCGGTTTGGACGTATATCTCCTGCTATTCACTGGAGGCCTATTCTGCCCCAAAAGCTCCCTGCATGTACAGTACCGATGTGCAGGGAGCTCTGGACGGAGGCGGAGAGTGAGTGGGTTGAAAGCGGGCCCACAACCCTGGACATACAGGGCCTGTATGTCGAGCGATTGAAGGATGGCCGGGGAGCATATTTCACCTCAGAGGTGGAATAAGCCCCCCGATGTTGGCTGCCAGGGCCTGTGTGTCGAGCGATTGAAGGATGGCCGGGGAACATATTTCACCTCAGAGGTGGAATAAGCCCCCCCCGATGTTGGCCGCCAGGGCCTGTATGTCGAGCGATTGAAGGATGGCCGGGGAACATATTTCACCTCAGAGGTGGAATAAGCCCCCCCAATGTTGGCCCCCCCAAACAGGTGATCAGACGCAAGAGGAGCCCCACCACCCGATCCCAGCCTTGGGAGGCCCCTCTGTGGGTTGAGCGGCAGAGAAAGGATTTTGGTGTGCGATGCAGGGAATTGGAGCTCCTGCATGGCATCCTGGTGAAATGGCAACGGGACATCGTGGCACCAGGGCTCCGGTTGGAGCATGGGGTTAGCTAGAGTAGGCGCAGCACATCCTGGCCCGCAGAATCGGTGTCTGTCTGGTTCGTCTAAGTGCCTCGATTCTGCTCCATGGGAATGTCTGGCTCCTGCGGGTGTAGAATTGGGTGCAAATCTGGCCCATCCAGACTTTGGATGTCCGGATGGACCAGATGTCCCCCGATCGGAATCGGCCTCCACGAGGATGGATTCAAAGCAAATTAAATAACTTTTGTACTACAAAAAATAGACGGGATGACCTGCACAGAGATGGCACTTTACTGAGCAGACTAGATGGACCGTGCTGGCCTTTATCTGTCATCATTTACTATGTTACTATACGTGCTGCCTTCAGTGACTAGTGTCACTTCTTCACTTGAGTCAACCCAAGAGGCAGATCCATTCCTGGTTTTACCCTATTGTATGCAGAGAGATGTAGGCACCGATATTCAGAATCCTTAGCCCAGGCCTTGACAAATTTCTTGGAATCTAGGAGCCAGCTTCCTAAACCTAGGCCACAGAATAAGTCCCCACCCTCGAAAAAGGTGTAAACCATTTACTTTTTAGGTTCTAGAGAAAAAGCTTAATAAATCAGGCTCTTAATGGCCAGTAAACAGTGTCAACAGAAGGCAGTAGCCGCACTCCTCCTTCTCCCTCTCCCACCATTCCCACTGACCTTTTATGCCACACTTGTATGTTGCGGAGATGGGATACCTGTGCGTGTGTGTGTGTGTGGTGGGGTGCAGAGGTGGGATTCATGTGTGTGTGTGTGCATGGAGGTGGAATGTGTGTGTGTGTGGTGGGGTGCCTATGAGTGTGTGTGTGTATGTGTGGTGGGGTGCAGAGGTTTGGTGCCTGTGTGTGTGTGCTACGGAGGTGGGATGCCTCTGTGTGTGTGTGCATGGAGGTGGAATGTGTGTGTGTGTGGTGGGGTGCAGAGGTGGGATTCATGTGTGTGTGTGTGCACGGAGGTGGAATGTGTGTATGTGTGGTGGGGTGCCTATGAGTGTGTGTGTGTATGTGTGGTGGGGTGCAGAGGTTTGGTGCCTGTGTGTGTGTGCTACGGACGTGGGATGCCTCTGTGTGTGTGTGCATGGAGGTGGAATGTGTGTGTGTGTGTGGTGGGGTGCCTATGAGTGTATGTGTGCTACGGAGGTGGGATGCCTGTGTGTGTGTATGGCACTGAGTGTAAACATTGTGCCCTTTACTTCCCATGCATTCATCTCTTCACCCTCTTCACCCTTCAACCCCTTATACTCTTCCCTCCCCACCACTCTAACCCCTCTCCTGCTATCCTTCTCTTGCCCCCCAATTCTGTTCCCCTTCTCAGACTCTTTGCACGTCTCCCTTCTCCCTTGCACTCACCCCTTGCTCTTCATTCCCTCCACTTATCAGAATAGCACCTCTCAGCCCAGATAATCAACAGCAGCTCTTGTCCACATATTGCCTCTGAATATCCCACCAATATTTAAGTACCTCAGCTTACTACCATGGTGTTTGCATTTTTAAATATCAGACCCGTAGTTCCTTGTTTTTCTTAGAGAAAACAGGTGCCTCATATGCCTTCATTCCTGAGGGGTAGAGCTTCATCTATGGATAACATTTTGTATATCCAGGTGCAGTGGCGCACTCTAAAATGCCCCCTGCTGGGAAAAGTGGTATAGCCCAATTCCCTTGCAGAGCACAGTGGTACAGTCTGTTCCCATTCTAGGCAGCCAATAGTAAAGACTGATGCTAGTGAAGAGTCTAACATCATCTTGCTCTTCTTCCTCTTCTTGCTACAGCAGTACTATTCCAGGCTGGAA
This sequence comes from Ichthyophis bannanicus, assembly GCA_033557465.1. NCBI lineage: Eukaryota > Metazoa > Chordata > Amphibia > Gymnophiona > Ichthyophiidae > Ichthyophis > Ichthyophis bannanicus. Next base: position 27,000,345 of record CM066048.1, read on the forward strand.
GGGCGCATAGCTCACCCATGGTCCAGGAGCTCTGAGATGCATAGGAGGGTCTCTTTCAGACTCCTGTGTGTAATTAACTTCAGGTACCAGGAGCTCTGAGATGCATAGGAGGGTCTCTTTCAGACTCCTGTGTGTAATTAACTTCAGGTACCAGGAGCTCTGAGATGCAGGGAGGGTGTTTTTCTACCATTCTCTTCATGACCCCAAGCTGCAGCCCCCACCATAGTAGACTATTTTTACTCCCCCTGACACCATATCTACTGACATCCCATATTGCGTAGCGAGTTTCTGTGGCAAAAGTAAAGAGCAGAGGTTAATTGACCCAGTGGAGCACCCTTATTGACCCTTTGTTGAGTAGTGTGGAACTTCCCATACAGTACCACAAGGAAGGAGAGATCAAAGGACCTTCCCGATCTCATCCATCCAGTCTCTGTGATCATGGCCAGGTTATTTTGTCTCCCCTACATCCCATGGCCTCCATTTATCAACCCCTAGAAGGATCATAATTATATCAGAGCTGAACCAAAAGGTGCAATTAGCATGAGATTTATACAGCCCTGTGGCATGATGGTCCTGATGGGGTGGAGGGAAGAAGATGTGTTTTGGACCCTGCTTCCCCATTATGTAACTTGTTTCCATTACCCTTTATGAACAACTTCCCTGCCATCACTCTGCTGCATTAGCTGATTGGGTTGCATAGCATTAGTGGTGTTGTGTTCGGCAAGAACTAATTCTTCTTATTATTGTCCTATCTGTGCGGTGAAATTTTATTTTACTGCTGTTACTATTACTGTACATTGCAAGCCATCTGCTTTTGTCTTTTATTTTAGCAATGTGTACAATTGTCATGTCAATAAAGATATCTGAACCTAATCAAATATAATGTAGGCCGGGTAGAAGTGTGGTCTTTTATGGGTGACTCCTAGTGTTAGTCCAGTGGCTTACAGGAATGGAGAATAAATCAAAATAAGATTGATACCTTTTTATTGGACTAACGTAATACATTTTTTTGATGAGCTTTCGAAGGTCAAAACCTTCTTCCTCGGGTCAGGACAGTAGGAGCAAAAGATGACAACCGCAGAATATATAATAAGTGACTCACAAAAGCATTCTAGTGGTAGCCTCAAGAAGGAAAAGTGGAGGGGAGATAGAAGCATTGGGAGAGATGGATGGGTGAGCAGAAGGTGAGAGAACAGAAGAACTTTATGGTTTATAATGTGATCAGAAACCCTGATCTTTGAGTCCTTTCTTGTTAGTTTCAAACTAGCTTATCCTTTTAACTTCAAAAGTTGTATGTTGCTGGATTGTTTTAAAGTTTCCTTTTACTACCCGACTATAAGGTCATTGATAATAGTGCTCTGGTCCTGAGAAGTGCTCCTCCCACAGAGATATAACCTTGGTTTGTAGCGGGGGGTAATTTCTCAGATGGGTTAGTTTTGCACAAACCATGACAGTCATGAACTCACTCCTAAGCCAAGATATGTAGAGTATGATCTCAGTCTCTCAAATTTACTGCTACTCCTCACCGTATCTCTTTTTATGGCATTTGATGCAATGCCTGTGTGACTTGATTCTTGCCTTTAACATCTGGACTGTCTTCCTATCATAGTGTCCTGCTTCACATTTTCTGCATTGGCTAACATATCGTACGCTATAGGAGTAACACGAGTAGGATTCCCAGAGTAGGAATGGCAGGGCACAGCAAAGGATTTCAGGAAGGATAGCATCATGGGAAAGGAATGGGAAAGGACTGTGGATATCGCTCACTCCTTTTTTCAGGAGTAGCTCAAGATAAATTACATTCAAATATCGTAGGTATTTGCCTGTCCCTTGGAGGGCTTACAGTCTAACAGGCAGATGCAGAAAGCCAGCGCTGAAGTTGCATGCTGTTAGCTGTGTACGTGTTTTTGTGGCGCATCAATAGCATGAAACTTCAGCAAAGGCCATGTATGGAAGTGAAATGTGTGCAAAACGTTAGTAAATTTGAAAGGATGGATGTCAATGCATGTACAAACAACAGACATCCTACAAGTGGCTGTGTGCGAATGCACGTAAATGTCAAATGCTTGCGTTATGTGCATAGGATGTGCATGTTCTTTTGGTGCTCACCCATCAGCACTGTTTCACCCCACAACATTTTTTTTTCTGAAATCGCAACAAAGAGACATAACAGAGAATGATATAAGTGAGTCCAAAGAACACACAAGGTTAAGAAGCAAAAGACATTTCTTCTTGAACATTGAACTTTCACTTATGAGCTGAAAGATACATGCAGAAGATTTTCACATTGAAGATAACTGTTCACTGGTACATACCCTGAAACAGTCTATCTCCAGGAACAAGCAGGAATGAGTCTTCACGTATGGGTATCGTCGGTACCGACGGAGCCCGCGTGGGAACGTTCCCCAGCGTCCAATCAGAAAGCTTTTGGGAGCATCCCACAGCGCCTGCGTGCTGCCTTCCCGCCTTTCCCAACTGCCTCTCTGCCTTGAATATGGAAAAACCCGCTTCAAGCTTTAAGAAGTGCACAAAATGTGGCGGTACTATTTCCGTCACCGACACCCATGACTGGTATCTCAAATATTTAGGTCCTGACCATTCCATTACAGATTGTATGTCCTGTGCCATGATGTCCAAGAGAGGTCGGCAGAACCGAGCAGCCAAGCTCAGTACCCTGTTTCCCTCTGATGCAGCTTCGGTGGCATCGACGTCTTCCAGGGCTTCCTCTTCTTCACATGGATCTCAGGTAACTAAGCATAAATCCAGCCGGTCCTCAAAGGGTAGATCTCCTTCTAAGCATCGAGATGCCTCCGGCGTTGCCCTCGAGGATTCTGCACCGGCAAAATTACCCCGGTGGGAGGCTCCGGCTTCCAAAGCTTCATCTATGGGGTTGCAGGTTGATCTCGATGGCTCGGCCTTGACCGATCACCTGTTACCATGCTCTGGGGTACCGGTGGCTCCCACCGGTACCGAACTCCAGGCATTGGTAGCGTCGATGGATCAGAGGATTCTGTCTATGGAACGCAGTCTAGCGGCAATCCTTGTGGCATCGACGCCCCATGTACCGCAATAGACTACTCCAGCAGTACTGGTTCCAGCACCGGTGTTGGTACCGATTCCGGTACCGATTGCATCGACATTGGCATCGGTGTCTGCTGGAAGGTACCCTGTCCTCTGATGCCCTCCGGTACCGAATCTTTGGTACCGGTTATTCCCGATGCCGATCCTACTCGGTACGGGTATCGGGCATTACAGGAGCATCTGGACAGGCGATACTTCGATTCCTCTGATGACTCTGAGGAGTCTGAGGCTTCTGTCGATGTATCGGTGCTGCTTCCACAGGAACTTTCCTCTCCCAAGCGCAGGATGTCTCCTCCGGAAGACTTGTCTTTTCAAGACTTCCTCAGGGAGGTGGCTCGGGGCCTATCTTTCTCTGTGGCCCCTGAGACAGAGCCCAGAGCCAAGGAGTTAGATATTTTACAATATCCTAAAACTCCTAAAGAAGCAGCTTCCTTACCGGTTCATGAGATTCTTTATGATCTCATGTTAAGAATGTGGGAGTCACCTCTCACTACCTCCCCTCATTCTCGCAGGTTGGACACCATGTATCGTGTCCCTTCTTGTCCTGGTTGCCATAAAACTCAGCTTCCTCACCACTCTATTGTGGTAGAGTCTGCTATGAGAAAGATTAGAAATGCAAAGAGACACTCCTCTAATCCTCCAGGACGGGAATGCAGAACCCTGGATGCTTTTGGACGTAGAGTCTTTCAAGCTTCCATGCTAGCTGCGAGAATTAATTCCTATAGTCTTTACATGGGAATGTTCCTAAAAGAAGTCACAGAACATTTGCTGTCTTTAAGTCCTTTCATGTCTGAAGATAAAAGACAGGAATTTCTCACTTGGCTCAAACATGCCCAAGATGTCTCCAAATTTTCCAACCGTGCAGCTTTTGACTCCTTTGAGTGTGTAAGCAGAGCATCGGCTATTGCCATAGGTGCACGTAGGATTGCTTGGCTTCAAGCATCTGATTTGGAGCTCTGGGTCCAAGATGAACTAGGGAATATCCCTTGTATGGGTGAGAACCTGTTTGGCAAGGATTGGCAAGTAAAAGCCAATCAGATGAATGCTGAAAACTCTGCCTTGGATAGACTATCCAAGTCTACCTCTGCTCCTGTTAAGAAAAAGTTGTTCAAGAAAGCACCTTTTTCTAAAAAGGGAAGATATTATTCTGCTTATGGTCAGCAGGCATCTTCTGCAGGTCGATTTGCAACCAAACGTCAGCAACCATCTAAGCAAAGCAAAGCAAAGGCTGCTAGGCTTTCACCGGCCCAGCAGCCACAAGCCCCTCAGGGTCTTTGACTTGCGGCTAGAGAACTTAGCCTTCCTGGCTCTGGAAGGACCAGAGCCCTCCACCATTCCAGGAAGGTTGGCTTAATTTGCTCCCAGATGGGGACAAATCACAGCAGAGCATTGGACACTCTCTATCATAAGGGAGGGGTACAAACTTCATTTTTCAAGCCTGCCCCCTCACTCGGTAGTGAGGCAGTTCCATTCTCCAACCTCTCTCCTCGACCTGTTGGGTCAGGAGATTGCCACCCTTCTTACCCAGGGGGCAATAGAGGAAGTGCCTCTTCTTCAACAGGGCACAGGGTTCTACTCCCCTTATTTTCTTATTCCAAAGAAAACAGGGGGCTTCAGACCCATCTTAGATCTCAGAGAATTGAACAAATTCCTAGTCAAAGAGAAATTCAAAATGATTTCTCTTGGAGCTCTGCTTCCATACCTTCAGAGTCAAGATTGGCTTTGTTCTCTAGATCTCAAGGATGCGTACACCCATGTTCTCATCCATCCAACCCACAGAAGGTTCCTTCGGTTCCTTTTTCAAGGAAAGCACTATCAATACAGGGTGCTTCCTTTTGGTCTAGCCTCTGCACCAAGGGTGTTCACGAAATGCATGGCAGTAGTAGCTGCATTTCTGCGCACTCTAGGAATATTTGTCTTCCCCTATCTGGACGACTGGCTCATTCGAGCTCCTACTCAGTCAGAGGCCAAGATCTCTCTATCCTGCTCAATGCGCATCCTTCAATATTTAGGGCTGGTAATAAACATCCCAAAATCCAGTCTAACCCCTACTCAGTCCCTGGAGTTCATAGGGGCCTTGCTGGATACCAGAAGGGCAAGGGCCTATCTCCCCCAGGCCTGTTGTCTTCGCTTGGTGCAGTTAGCTTCTCAAGCAGAGTTAAAGTCCCATTTAACTGCTCGAGAAATGTTGCAGTTACTAGGCCACATGGCCTCCACCGTCCATGTGGTACCCTATGCTCGCCTTCACATGAGGGCAGCTCAGTGGACCCTATCCACCCAATGGACCCAGGCAGCAGACAGCCTGTCAGACAAAATAGCAAACACAAGTCGCTTCATTTTGTCCCTTCAGTGGTGGAAGTCCACTCCAAACCTGTTGCTAGGGTCTCCTTTTCAATGATATATTGAAAAAGATTCCTACGCTCTATCACTTTATAAATTGTTAGTCTCTCTATGTTTCAAGATCCAAATCTTAGGGTTTTATGTCTATGGGTCTCAGACTTACATCGGCATTTGTTTCAGAGATTTATTCTCCAGTACGTATGCCTGTTCGCATCAACGACCCTTTTATTTCATAAACCCATTCTATTGGTTAAAAATCCATCTTCCAGTAAAGATTATTAAGTTTTCCACTTAACTTGCAAACAGATGGAAATATACTAAAATACTGCAGTCTCGCTGTTAAAGCTGAATGTCCCGACGCTATTTGTGAAGCGCCTCTGCGTTTCTCAATTATGGTTCTTCAGGGGACCGTCAATTTGTTACTGCTGTATCAAAAAACAAAAGCAAAAACAAAGATCCTGCCATAGTAAAAACTATTGAATTTTATACACCTTGCGTAAACTTTATAAATCAACTCACTCCCCATTGAGAATCTCAAAACAAATTACCTTTAGTAAATCATGCTGCCCGCGTGAAATGGACGAACCGTTACTCCCTTGAGGGAACTTCTCTTAGTTGTAAAACGCCGTGCATGCGGCTCCGGGGATTAGCCTCGACCATTTAAATCCCCCTTCGTTGAACTCCTCCCTTCTATCACTTAAAACATCACGTGAGCGATTTTATTCATAACGAATTTAAAAATGCTACTTCTAATGTTAGTTCTATTACTTTATCACACACTTCTCGTGTTTTTCTTTTTTTCTTTTAACTTCGATTCCTAAAGACATGCTCCCCATTCAATCATTGAATTCAAACCTGTTGGATGAACCGTCCCTAGTCAGTAAATCCAGCGTTGTTCCCTCTCTAATAGGGTCTGCTCTCTCGTTTTACCCTGTGACCCGATCTGTATTTGTTCAATACACCAGCAACTTAGGTGTTCAAAACTGTGTCCCTGGGTTATACAATGGGTTACTATAGGGGCTTCCACCTTTTTGCATCGAATTCTACTTTCATGCTCCTTCATACGGATTCTAAATTTACGAATTGTCTTCCCTATATAGAGCAAGCCACACGGGCAAAGAATAGCATATATCACATAAGACGAATCACATGTGGTGCTGCCTTTGAGTCTGTATATCACTCCTTTATAACTAAACTGATTCAATGACTTTGAAACGATACATATGGTGCATTGTCCGCACGGGCGATGACCAAACTCTTCACCACTCAATTCTACTACTTGACCTGTTCGCAGTACTGCCGGACTTAAATATTCTTTCAGGTTTCTACTTCGTTGCCACACGCAACGAATAGAGCGGTGCTGCATACAGGGCATTGTTTGCAATACTCTGCTATTCCTTTTTATGCTTTTCTGAATTGCCATACTAATAGGAGAATATTTTGTTATCAGATGTACAAACTGTGTATCCTGTTCATCCTTGGACGGCCTAGGGTTCAAGATCCAGGATCGGTCATAATACAGAGCGCGTTTATATGCTCTTGTAACCACACTTTGTGGATACCCTCTCTGGAGAAAATGCTTTCTCAATTGCCCTGACCGTTGCTTGAAATCCTGCCTGTTCGAACAATTACGTCGATATCTCAAAAATTGTGAGAACGGAAGTCCATCCTTTAACCTAGGGGGGTGGGCGCTATCATATTGCAAGAAAGTATTCCTATCGGTGGGTTTACTAAAAATCGTTGTTTCCCATTTATCCACTCCCCTTATAATTTGGATGTCAAGATATGCAATACTATTTTTGTTACTTTCATATGTGAACTTTATATGGGGATCACAATTATTAAGCCAGAGAATAAACTCATGTAATTGTTGTTCAGTGCCCAACCAAAGCAGGAAGATGTCATCAATGTATCGCAGCCAAGCTTTTATTTGCGTAGCTTGTGGGGCCTGGGGCATCCATTTTTCTTCAAAGCAGCCCATATATAAATTGGCCACAGATGGGGCGCACGTAGCTCCCATGGCAACTCCTGCTAATTGATGGTATAGCTGCCCTTCAAAAATGAAAAAATTTTTATATAATGCCAACCGGGTTACCCGTGTCAAAAACTCCACGAGCTTTAAACTTAGATCTCCCCTGTCACAAAGTGTTTTATTGACTATATTTACTGCCTCTTGCTGCGGTATAATTGTGTCTCCTTTTCAGCAGCCCCTACCCCAGGCAGCTCTTACAACAGATGCTTCTCCAATGGGTTGGGGAGCTCATCTACAAGACCTCTCCACCCAAGGCACCTGGTCTCCACAGGAGAGTTGTCTACACATCAATCTCTTGGAGCTCAGAGCAATCTTCCTTGCTCTACGAGTGTTCCACATCCTGCTCAGCTACAAGACAGTCCTTGTCCATACGGACAATCAGGTAGCCATGTTCTACGTGAACAAGCAGGGGTGAACAGGCTCTCTGTCGCTTTGCAACGAAGCTTTGCGACTGTGGGCCTTCGCCAGAGAGCACCAGATTCATCTTCTGGCAGTGTATCTTCCAGGCGTTCAAAACTCTTGGGCAGACAGACTCAGTCCAGTTCTGCTTCCACATGAGTGGTCTCTGCATGCAGACCAGGTAACCAAGATTTTTCAACTTTGGGGAACCCCGGACATAGACCTCTTTGCAAGTCTGTGGAATGCCAAACTTCCCTGGTTCTGTTCCAGAACTCCGGCTCAGGGGGCCCAGGCCAGGGATGCTTTCCTCCTTTACTGGGGTCAAGACTTCCTCTATGCCTTTCCACCCATTCCCCTGATTCCCAAAACCCTCTTCAAGCTTCAGAGAGACAGGAGTCGCATGATCCTCATAGCGCCACGTTGGCCACGCCAGCCGTGGTACCCTCTACTTCTACATCTATCTCAAGCTCCCTCCCTGGAGTTAGGGTCTGCACCAGATCTCCTATCTCAGGAGGACGGAATGTTATGGCATCCCAGTCCCCAGTCTCTGCATCTCAGGGCTTGGTTGCTGAAGGCCTAGATCTCCAAGATCTCCATCTTTCCCAGCAGATGAAGAATATTCTTCATGCTTCCAGAAAGCCTTCTACTAGACGTTCTTATGCTTTCAAGTGGAAAAGATTTACGGTTTGGTGTGCAGAAAAGGGTCTTAACCCTCTTGCGCTACCTCTAGAATCCTTACTGGAGTATCTCCTTCATTTATCCAATGCAGGACTTAAGACAAATTCAGTAAGGGTCCATTTGAGTGCTATTGCAGCCTCCTTTAAGCCTATAAATGGACAACCTATTTCCTCTCATCCTCTTATAGCAAGATTCATGAGAGGCCTTCTCTTGACAAAGCCTCCCATTAGACCACCACCGGTGGCATGGGACTTAAACCTGGTTCTTGGGCAACTCATGAAGGCCCCCTTCGAACCCTTAGCTACCACCTCCTTGAAATTTCTTTCTTGGAAGGTTATCTTTCTCATTGCAATCTCATCAGCACGCCGCATTAGTGAATTGCAAGCCCTAGTAGCCAATCCACCTTATACAAGGTTCCATCATGACAAGGTAGTCCTCAGGACTAATCCACACTTTATGCCTAAAGTGGTCTCACCTTTCCATCTGAACCAAGAGGTATACCTACCTGTCTTTTTTCCAGCCCCTCATGCATCAAGTGCAGAGAGGAATCTTCATACCTTGGATTGTAAAAGAGCTTTAGCTTTTTACTTGCAAAGAACACAGCAACATAGAAAGTCCTCTCAACCTTTTGTTGCTTTTGATCCTTCCCATTTGGGACTTCCAGTTTCCAAAAGGACATTATCCAACTGGATTGCTCGATGCATTTCTTTCACTTATTAGAGTAGAAACATCTCTCTGGAGGGCCATGTCACAGCTCACAATTTGAGAGCCATGGCAGCCTCAATGGCTCATCTACACTCGGTGTCTATTGACGACATCTGTCGAGCAGCCACCTGGGCCTCAGTTCATACCTTCACAGCCCATTACTGCTTGGACAAGGCTCCCGCCGGGATGCCTTGTTTGGTCAGGCTGTTCTCAAACACCTGTTCCATACCTAATCAACTCCTACCCTCCATCCCTGGTTGGATGCCAGCGATCCTTGCAGAGAAGTGGAGCCCTTTCAGGGGCACACAGCTTCTGGGGTCTCTCCCTGGCATCTCAAGCTAGGGAGTCCCCATACGTGAAGACTCATTCCTGCTTGTTCCTGGAGATAGCACAGTTACTTACCTGTAACAGGTGATCTCTGGGAACAGCAGGAATAAGTCTTCACAACCCACCCACCTCCCGTAGGAGTTGTATCTCTCTATCTTTCCTTTCCCTTCACTCTGTCTCTCTTTGTCTCAGCTTTAAACTCGAACTGGAGAGAGGCAGTTGGGAAAGGCGGGAAGGCAGCACGCAGGCGCTGTGGGATGCTTCCAAAGGCTTTCTGATTGGATGCTGGGGAGCGTTCCCGCATGGGCTCTGTTGGTACCGACGATACCCATACGTGAAGACATATTCCTGCGGTTCCCAGAGATCACCTGTTACAGGTAAGTAACTGTGCTTTCCCTACATGCGGAAGATGTTTAAGTCATCTCACACCAGGCATAGAGATATTGGCGCTGTTGCTGGTTATGTAATCCTCTACGCATTTCTCTGTATTGAGTGCAGACCTTATTAGCATACTGTTTTAATACATGCGTATTTGCATATTATTTAAATACACTTGGCACTGCTGTGTGCGCATACTTTTTTTTTTTTTTGCTGTTTACGCACACATCTATCTCTTTTCTGCATTTAGCATAGTGGAACATGTGTTTATATGTTGCATTATCTGCGCACTAGTCTTTTTGCAACAGCCCATACGTTTGTATCTGAGGAAATGGAGACTTAAGTGACTTGCCCAAGATCACAAGGAGCAGCAGTGGGATTTGAACCAGTCTCTGAGCTGATAGCTGTAGCTTTTGAATTTCTACTGCAGTTTCTCCTTTCCCTGGAACAGAGCCGGCACTTGTGCATCGTTTTATTGCCCCTCATTAACCCAGCAGTAAGAGATGTTACAGTGTTAATATGCCCGTGGCTCATAAAAGCCACAAGCATCCCTGCAGGGCAAAGCTGCGACTGGCAGAATGGGTAAATATGGTTCCAGACTTGTGTGCCATTCCCTACTGCAGAGTCCTTGGGGAGCGATTAATTCAAAGCCACGTTAATGAGAAAGCAAGAGGATAAATAGGGATGGAGGAAAACATTTAACCACAAGCTTCTTGAGGTTCTGGGATGATTTCTATGGCCTGCAGCAACCTTGGAGAGGAGAAGCCAAGGAGATTAAGCCAGGTCACCGAGGCTGGTGCTCCTTGTTAATTAAACTCCTTTTCCGTTTTATTGGTACCATAGATACTAGCTCTGAGCACCCCCAATACTCAGCAAACTCCTTCACTGGGCCCATGGAACAGTAATTCATTTTATTACCCTCAAAGAACTGCGATCAGTGCAGTGTGCAATCCTTTCGTAAATTGGCTGTGTGCGCTCCTTTGGTGAATCAGCTCCTTCTCAGTATTATCAGTGCAGCATGCTATTTTTTGAGGGTTGTCAGTGCAGTATACATTCCTTCACAATATGCTGCCCAGACTTTCCTTCTGCCCCCCTCATGGTGGCATCAAGTCTTTTCCTGATGTGGTTGGATGAATGGCAATGTCGACAGGTGGGGGGGACCGCGAAATATTATTTTTGATAACAGTTTCCCTCTTCCTCCATGTACAGCTCACTCCAGTGCTGTGTGGATAATAGCTGATAGTCTTTGAAAGTTCAAAGAGGGAATTTTGTAGGGAGCGGCTATGGGGGGGGGGGGGAGAAGAATCTTATTGAGGTGAATCTCTTGTTAACACAGAGGCTTTGTTTCTCAGAAAGAACAGCCTGCTGTGGGAAGCAGAAAGGTTCCCAGTTGTTTGGTCTTCTTGTAGGCCTTTCAAAGCTATTTTCCTCTTTGATGGCAACAAGAGAGAGGCAGCATTGTGGCAGAGAGATCACAGGGTCAGCCGCATGGCCTCTTCTCTTGATGTCCAGAGCACAGGATGAGGACCTAGTAGTAATGCTCCAAAAGAAAAGGGTACCGGGTTGGGGCTACTGTTGGCCTCCACCCAGGGCTGGCCCTAGATTTGGCTCAAGAATTTGATGCCCTAGGGTAGGCTGACCTTAAGCTTTACAGTTCTCCCCCCCCCCCCAGCTGTCAAAATCTATTGTATAGCTTTGAATGCTCTGTTCTTTGCTGCCCCTCAGAAGTTGCCACCCTAAGTGACTGCCTTTTTTTTCCTAATGGTTGGGACGACTCTGCCCTCTGCCTCCACCTTCTACTCTAGCTGTATTGGGGAAAAGGGATCAAATTTAAAAAAGGTTTCAGATTGGGGGGGGGGGGGAAGGTAGAAGATGTGATTCGTGGGCAGTCTTTCCCCTTGCGCTTAGTCCATCCTGACACTGCAGTGATAGGATTGCAGAAGGGGTCAGCTACAACCCTAAAAGCCAGTGGTACAACTTTGAATGGTTGGGTGACAGACACAGGAGAAAGAGAAGTGAGTAAGGCAATTTGTATGCACATTTATCCAAACTGGACAAATCATTACTAGGCATCCTGGACAGATCATTTTGGTTATTTGTCATTGTTTGCCTTCTTACTGTGGCCTGTTAAAAAAACGTGACTGTGAGGATGTGAGGATAAATCTAATTCTGACCGACCGCTGTTGCCTATCTGTATAGGCATCTACATTTTCCTCTCTCAGCTAACTTGATTAGGATGGAATGGGAACACGAGGGTCCTGAGAGCTCCCAGATATGGAGGCATGCTTCAGAACTCAGTATCTGTTCTGGAAGGCATCTGTCCGGCCGGGGCAAAAATGATTGGGCCCAAAAGCGAGCCAGATGGCATTAAAGGCCTGGAGTTTGGCAAAATAGGTGGCAATGGCCGAAAAATGGAAGGGGAAGAAGCAATAAAACTTGTGCTTTCCATTCTTCTCCTCTTCCCTCCTCTAAATCTCCTCATCCACTTCTCTCTCACTCCCATTTTTCTCTGTCATTCACTTTCCCCCTTTTGCATCCCACGTTCTGTCCTCCTGATCTGTCCATTTCCTCTTCCTCCCCCTTTCAATCTTTCATTCCCCTCTTGTATTTCCTCCTATTCTTCTATTTTTGGCTTCTCTTTATTTTCTCCACTGTGTGACTCGTTCCTTCACTTTGTTTTTTCATTCTCTTGCCTCATTTTCTCTTTCTCTCTCATCCATTTTTAACATGGTCCCCTTCTCTCTTCTTTTCCTGCCTTTGCTCCCCCATCCCCTAAGTGCTTCTCTTCCCTTCCCTACTCTACTAGACAACCACTAAAGCCGAAATCCTCTTTTCTCCCTGAAAGAATAAAATGGAATGGCTTTTATTTGTATTTTTATATAAAGAGGATTGAGTAGCTAGCTTACATTTAAAAAGCAGTCGGAGAGATAGAAGGGTGTGGAAGGAAGGGGACAGTGCTGATAAAATAAAAGCCTAGCACAGAGAAATTTTGTTCCATCTGAAAGCTGTTGGCATGGATCAAAGGCTTTTCTTTGAGCCATGAGTTTAAAAGCTGAGAGCAGTGAGGGAGGTGGGAGTGCAGAGCCCCAGGGTTTAATCAGAGCTTCATTTGATAAATCCAGGGAGACAGGTCCTGGAGTACGTGTGTGCTCCCTCCCCTCCCTTCTCTTCCTCCTTTGGGGCTCCCCATCACCTTCCTTTCTCTCCTGTTCCTTCAAGCCCTCTTTAACTTTTCTTGGGGTGGAGAATGGAGAAGAGGCTCATTATATATATATAAAGATATCAATATATTTATATAACATTTGAGAAATTAGGATTGACAACAGTTCGACTTTTTTCATGATTTGGTTTATTTATGTACTATGGTATTTGATATCTTTGGTACTTGACATCCAGGTGGTTTACAATAGAGGAGTAAAGACCTATGAATATGTCTTTAACAAATTTAAAGCAAGTATTAAAACCCAAATAAAAACCCAAAAACATATATAATAGGGACACAATAGGGATAGGGGTGAAATTTCATAACAATAAATACCCATATATTGAACTTAAGGGGCCAATGATTGCATCTAGCCAACTGAGAAGGTGTGCTCAAACAAGCCGCATTTTTAAGACTCAATTTCAGTTTGGTTAAAGAGTGTTCTGAGCAAAGGTCTTCTAGAAGAAGATTCCACCAGGAGAGTGTTAAGCATGGGTAACAAGACTTACAAATGGATTTGTGACAGAATACTCTATACAGTATGAGAGGACCACCAGATGATTTGCTAGGTGGGAGCATAAAGGATGACCAGGAGTATAATGTATCAGTAGTAACTACAGGTATAATGGAAGTCCAGAATGGATCACATGAAATGTAAGGAAAATAATCTTATATTTTATTCTATTAATCACTAGCCATCAGTGTTGTTTCTTAAGCAACAAGGGTATATCATTGTACTTCTTGGCTCCGTAGATCAATTTTACCACAGTATTCTATAATAATGTAACCCTTGAAGATGTAACCAAGGTACTCCAGCTAGGAGAGAGTTGCAGTAATCCAATTTTGTTACTATTACTACTACTGCTTTTTATATAGCGCTACAAGGTGTAAGCAGCATTGTACATATAGATGTAAGACACAGTCCCTGCTCATCAGAGTTTACAATCTAATCAAGATGAAAAAATCACAAAAATAAGGGACTAGAGTATGGTAAGATTCACATAAGTGGTGAACAATGGTGAACAAGAGAGTGAGGGGCATCAGAATCCAAAAGCAGCCTCAAAGTGGTGGGTTTCTAGCCTGGATTTCAATAGGGCTAGAGAAGGGGCCCAACGCACTGACTTGGGTAGTTTGCTTTTTAACATATTCATAAATGACCTGGAAATGGGAATAACGAGTGAGGTTATCAAATTTGCAGATGACACAAAACTATTTAAAGTTGTTAAAACCCATGAGGATTGTGGAAATTTTCAAGAGGATCTTGATAAATTGGAAGACTAGGCATCCAACTGGCAGATGAAATTTTATGTGGACAAGTGCAAAGTTATGCACCTAGGAAAGAACAACCCAAACTATGGTTACACAATGCAAGGTTCCACATTAGGAACCACCACACAGGAAAACGATTTAGGCGTCATCGTGGATAACATGTTAAAACCCTCTCAGTGTGCAGCGGCGGCCAAGAGAGCAAATAGAATGCTAGGTATCATAAGGAAAGGAATGGAAAATAAAACAAAGGATACAAGGTGTGACAAAAAAGAAACGAGACTGTCCCATAAATGTTTTATTACAAAATCTACAGAGAAATTATGCATTGTCCCCTTCAAAGTAATCCCCCCAGAGTTAATGCACTTCTGCATTCGCTTCTGCCACATACGGAAGCACTCAGTAAAGTCCTCCTCTTGAGGTCCCTCAGCTCCCTCGTCACAGTGGCCTTGATCTCTTCTACAGAGGCAAAATAAATTCCTTTGAGCACAGTCTTCAGCCTGGGGAAGAGCCAGAAGTCGCACGGTATGAGATCTGGGGAATAAGGAGGGTGGTCAAGAGCTGTGATCTATTTGTTGGCCAAGAACTGCCTCACACTGAGTGCAGTATGTGCGGGCGCATTGTGGTGGAGCAGCCACGACTTGTCTCTCCACAGAGCCCGCCTGCTGCGCCAAACCCGGTCATGGAGGCGATTGAGGACCTGCTGGTAGACGTGCTGGTTGACTGTGTGACCCTCAGGCACAAACTCATGATGGACCACTCCCTTCTGGTCGAAGAACGTGATCAGCATGACCTTGATCCTTGATTTGGACATGCGCACCTTCTTGTGTCTGGGTGACAGTCAAGTCTTCCACTTCAGGCTCTGTCTCTTGCTTTCAGGGTCGTACTGGAAGACCCAAGTCTCGTCTCCTGTGATGATGAACTCTGAATCTTCTCCGATCTTCTCTAGCAAGTCTCGACAAACATTGACCCGGTGCTCCTTCTAGTCATCCGATAAAAGCTTGGGCACCATCTTGGCTCACACCTTCCGCATCCCCAGCTCCTGCACCAAGATGGTCTGCACTGACTCCCTGTTCAGGCTGAGCTCTTCAGCTATCATCCGCACCGTCAGTCTGCAATCACTCCGCACCAGCTGGTTCACTCTGTCAATGTTCTCAGACATCTTTGTCGTGGAAGGCCATCCTGACTTGGGGTCATCCTCCACCTCCTCGCGGCCAGTCTTGAAGCGTTTGTGCCACTCGAAGACTTGCGGCCTTGACATTACATCTTCTCCATAAGCCTTTTGGAGAAGTTGAAGACACTCAGTTGGGCCCTTCTCCAACTTAACTAGAAATTTCAAGTTGATTCTTTGCTCTATATTTCTGCCACCTCCAGTTGTGTGACAAAGCAATGGAGCAGGGTGCTACAAAAAACCTGAAAAAGAAAAACAGAGTGAGAGAGATGAAAAATATTATAGCAGAATAGTGGCGAGATGTTGCACAACACAGCGGTTAGCCAATTGGCATTGAGTCATGGGCGTTGCTGCCACAGTGTCGTTTCTTTTTTGTCACACCTCGTATTGTAATGCCTCTGTATCGTTCCATGGTGCGACTGCTCCTTGAATATTGTGTGCAATTCTGGTCACCGTATCTTAGAAAAGATATAGCGTTATTAGAAAAGGTACAGAGAAGAGCCACCAAAATGGTAAAGGGGATGGAAGGATACCCCTATGAAGAGAAGCTGAAAAGGTTCGGGCTCTTCAACCTGGAAAAGAGACAGCTGAGGGGAGATATGATAGAGGTCTATAAATTAATGAGTGGAGTAAAACGGGTAAAATGTAGATCAATTGTTTACATCATCAGAATATAAAAAGACTAGGAGACATACAATGAAGCTACAGGGTAACCTATTTAAGACTAATGAAAGAAAATATTTTTTCACTCAACATGTAATCAAACTCTGGAATTTGTTACCGGAGGATGTAGTAAAAGCTGTTAGTGTAGCTGGGTTTAAAAAAGGTTTGGACAAGATCCTGGAGGAAAGGTCCATAAACCATTATTAAAAGGGACCCAGGATATCACTGCTTGACCCAATGCAAGCATTGTGGAATCTGTGTCTTTTGGGGAAACTGCTAGGTATTTATGACCTAGATTGGCCACTGTTGGAAACAGGATACTGGTTTTGATGGATCTTAGTCTGACCAGGGCCGGATTTACCTTGAGTGAGGCCCTACGCCAACAAAAATTGTGGGCCCCCAGTAGGGGCGGCCCAAGGGGGGTGCGGGGCCTCATTTGCATAAATATTTGCATAATGAATTAAAATGACAGCCAACACGTCTTGTCCCATTTGCTCGATGAGTTCATCACATACAGTGGAAGACAAATAGCTAATTTTTCCACTTCCTTTATTTCCAAAACGAGATATATGGTCGGCAAGGAAGGGGTCGAATTTGGCTAAAAGTTCCAAAATTCCCAGATAGTTTCCGTTTTGCACAGAACCAAATAATTCGGTATCTCCTCGAAATGCTAGGCCACGTTGAGCAAGGAACTTTATCACTTCAACAACACGCCGAAGAACTGACTGCCAATATATCTTCTCTTCGTTCATCTGTTTCTGAAGCTTTTCATCTATGCACCCTTTCGCTGAAACACGTGCTAACCAGGAACTGACTGATGCTCGGTGTTCTGCACTACTTTCGTGAAGCTTGATCACTTTACCACAGTTGCTCCAATCGTTGAATCCACAGGAGGCAAACTGCGACGTGGACCTTGAAAGCAACTTACAGAAAAAACAATAAATGCTCCCATTTGATGGCGAATAAAGCAGCCAGTCTCGGTAATACTTCTCATCATTTGCTTTTCGTCCGTAAAGAAATTCCCTTGCAAAACGGCATGTTCTATTTCCCATAGTTCTTTCTGATGACATGAAACTATCATCGTGATGTTGACATGCAGCTGGACCATTAACAATCCAATAATCAACGTCAGAAGCTGGAAGGAATGTTTTCCAGAGACCCACATCATGAGGTGGTGGTGGTGGAGAACTAGAAATATTCTCCTCAGGTACATCGGGTTGTGGAGTAACATCAGCAGTATCGGAAGGTTGAGGAGTAGTGTCAGTAGTATCCAAAAGTTGTGGAGTAGCCGCGTCATTCACATTCAAAAATTCTGATTCTGAGACAGCTTGAATTTTCGTCGATGGAAGAAGAAAGCTGGTAATCTTGGGAATTTTGGTGGTTGATTCGTTTTCTAGCATTTTCTTTTTTCGTTTAGATGCGCCACTTTCATATTTTTTCATGACTATTGTAAGGGGGGACTGAGAGAGACTGAGAGCGCTTGAGTTCTGCCAGGAAAAACCCCTGCGCTTGTAGCCTGTAGCCTAAGCACTTAGTAAGCAGTAGCAACCAGTACAGAGAAGCCAGGGGCAATTGGGAAGCCTCAAGGAAACAAACCAATAGTGGACAGGCAAAAAAAAGCTTTTGATGCATGCAGTTAGAACCTCATGAAGATGAGTGGACGGACCAGCTTTAGGTCAGGTAACCTATATGCAGCCTGAAGCCTATATGCACTGTAACCTATATGCAGCCTGAAGCCTAAGCACCTAGTAAGCAGTAGCAACCAGTACAGAGAAGCCAGGGGCAATTGGGAAGCCTCAACGAAACAAACCAATAGCGGACAGGCAAGGACTACCCCCGGTAATGCTCGTGTGGTTTGCACGTGCCTTGTCCTCGCGATGGGCGCCATTCCGCGTGATGTCAGAGTGTATTGTTGTGAGCTGTCAGCTGCTGAGCGCTGCTGCGACTGTGCGTGAGCCCCCGACTGTGCCCGTGCCCCCCCGCGCTCGAAGCCGAAGACCCGAAGAATGGAACCATCAATGAGAAGAGAATGAGATGCAAACAAGACAAGAGGAAGAAGAAGGACCGCACCTACCGCTTCCGGACCTGGTGTAGCTGAGCAGGCTGCTGGCATCGTGGAGGCTGAGGCGGTCGGCGCTGTCACTTTGGAGCGAGGGGAAGGCTGACGCTGGCCGGAAGTGACGTCAGAAGGCTCAGGAAGTGAAGAGGAGGAAAGATAAGGAGCTCAATTTGGCCATGTTCACTTTCAGATGGTGGTGAGACATTCAAGCAGCAATGTTGGATAAGTAGCAGAGATCTGGGCCTGGATTCCTGGAGAGATTTCAAGTGCAGAGAGATAGATCTGAGAGTCCTCAGCAAGCTCTTCAGTTCCTTTTGATCGAAACAAAATCTCAATGAGCCAATTTTCCTCGGACCAGAATGTCTTTCTAACTACGGCAGAGATAGACGGCTTGAAGGAGAGATCAGAGTCGATTAAAAACCCCCAAAACCAAAAGGTATCTTTTTTTGGAATCCGATCCCCATTTAGACTAGGCTGGAAACAAGGGAGAGATTTATTCTTCATAAACCACATTTCTGTGGACTTAGAAGTGTTCAATTTAAGCCCATGAGTGGACAGCCAGTCTGATATCATTGATAATCCCTTACCAATAGTGTGTTGAAATTGCAAATCCCAGCAATCATTAGCTCTTATTATCTGAAAACCATTTGCATATGAATAAACACTTATGTCCAAACTATGAATAAGGGCTGCTACCTGTTTAATTTATATGTAGAACAAATCATCAGAGAAGCAGGACTGTATGAAGACAACCAAGGTGTGAAGATTGGTGGAAGACACATCAACAACCTTCGCTATGCTGATGAATAAATCAGATTTGTCTGACAAGACCTGCCTCTGGTGAATCCATGCTGCCTTGGACGAGGCAGCATGGATTCACCAGAGGTAGGTCTTGTCAGACAAATCTGATTGATTTCTTTGACTGGGTGACCAGGGAGTTGGACCGAGGGGAAGCCCTAGATGTGGTGTATTTAGATTTCAGTAAAGCCTTTGACACTGTTCCTCACAGGCGATTTATAAACAAACTGAGCACCCTAGGGATGGACCCTAAAGTTACTGCTTGGGTTAGAAATTGGTTGGGTGGGAGGCGACAAAGAGTACAAGTAAATGGAGCTCACTCTGAGGAGAAGGATGTTATCAGTGGTGTGCCCCAGGGATCTGTCCTTGGTCCAATTCTTTTTAACATCTTTGTTAGTGATATAGCGGAAGGGCTTTCAGGTAAGGTTTGCCTCTTTGCGGATGATATCAAAATCTGCAATAGAGTAGACACCCAAGAAGGGGTAGATAACATGAGGAGGGATCTAGCTAAGCTTGAAGAATGGTCTAGAATTTGGCAGCTGGGATATAATGTTAAAAAATATAAGGTCATGCATTTGGGCTGCAGCAATCCAAGAGAGCAATATAGTATAGGGGGTGAAGTACTTTTGTCCACTAAAGAAGAGCGGGACCTAGGCGTGGTTGTGTCTGATGATCTTAAAGTAGCTAAACAGGTAGAAAAGGCAACGGCAAAAGCTAGAAGGATGCTTGGGTGCATACGGAGAGGAATAGCTAGCAGAAAAAAGGAGGTGATAATGCCTCTGTATAAGTCTTTGGTGCGACCTCATTTGGAGTATAGTGTGCAATTCTGGAGACCGCACCTTCAAAAAGGATGTGAACAGGATGGAGTCGGTGCAGAGGGTGGCTACTAAAAAGATTAGTGGTCTTCATTATAAAGCATATGAGGACAGACTGAAGGATCTTAATATGTACACCTTAGAGGAAAGGCGGGATAGAGGTGATATGATTGAGATGATTAAATACCTCCGTGGCATAAATGTTTAGGGAGAGAGCCTCTTTCAATTGAAAGCAAGTTCTGCTACGAGGGGACATGGGATGAGGGTGAAGGGAGATAGATTCAGGAGTGATATGCGGAAATATTTCTTTACGGAAAGAGTAGTGGATCCATGGAATAGTCTCCCAGTGGAGATGGTAGAGATGAGGACAGTAACTGAATTCAAAAAAGCATGGGACAAACAGAGGATCTCTAAACGTAAAAAGGGGACTGTTGTAGTTGTTATGGAAGGACAGACTAGACAGGCCATATGGTCTTTTTCTGTCGTCATATTTCTATGCTTCTATGATACCACATTACTGTCTGCAAGTGAGAAGATCTGAAACATTTGCTTCTCAAGATCAAGGAACATAGTCTTAAAATGGGCCTGCACCTTAATGTAAAGAAGACCATGATCCTGGCAACTGGCAAAATCAATAAATTCATCGTTGACGGAGAAGAAATTGAAATAGTTGACAACTTTAACCTAGGTGGATCAACTATCAATAAAGAAATGACAAGCAGTCCAGAAATCCGACGATGCATTGAAGAACCTAGACAAGATTCATAAGAACATAAGAACATAAGATATGCCATAGTGGGTCAGACCAAGGTCCATCAAGCCCGGTATTCTGTTTCCAACAGTGGCCAATCTAGGTCATATGTACCTAGCAGTTTCCCCAAGAGACACAGGTTCCACAATGCTTGTATTGGTTCAAGCATTGATATCCTGGGGCCCTTCTTAATAATGGTTTATGGACCTTTCTTCCAGGAACTTGTCCAAACCTTTTTTAAACCCAGATACCCTAACAGCCTTTACTACATCCTCCGGTAACAAATTCCAGAGTTTGATTACACGTTGAGTGAAAAAATATTTTCTTTTATTAGCCTTAAATAGTTTACCCTGTAGCTTCATTGCATGTCCCCTAGTCTTTCTATATTCTGATAGGGTAAACAATCGATCTACGTTCACCCGTTCCACTCCGTTCATTAATTTATAGACTTCTATCATATCTCCCCTCAGCCGTCTCTTTTCCAGGTTAAAGAGCCCTAACCTTTTTAGCCTTTCTTCATAGGAGTATCCTTCCATCCCCTTTACCATTTTGGTGGCTCTTCTCTGAACCTTTTCTAAAATCGCTATATGCTTTTTAAGATACGGCGACCAGAATTGCACACAAAATTCAAGGTGCGGTCTCAACATGGAACGATATAGAGGCATTATAATATCTTTTGTTCTATGTTCCATTCCTTTCCTTATCATACCTAGCATTCTATTTGCTCTCTTGGCCGCCGCTGCACACTGGGCCGAGGGTTTTAACATGGTATCCACAATGACGCCTAAATCTTTTTCCTGGGTGGTCGTTCCTAATGTGGAACCTTGCATCGTGTAACCATAGTTTGGGTTGTTCTTCCCTAGGTGCATAACCTTGCACTTGTCCACATTAAATTTCATCTGCCATTTTGATGCCCAGTCTTCCAATTTATCAAGATCCTCTTGCAATTTTCCACAATCCTCTTGGGTTTTAACAACTTTAAATAGTTTTGTGTCATCTGCAAATTTGATAACCTCACTCGTTATTCCACTTTCCAGGTCATTTATGAATATGTCAAAAAGCAGCGGACCCAGCACGGATCCCTGGGGTACACCACTATTCACCTTTCTCCATTGGGAAAATTGGCCATTTAGCCCTACCCTCTGCTTTCTATCTTTTAACCAGTTCCTGATCCACAATAGTACACTGCTTCCTATCCCATGACTCTTTAGTTTTGCCAAAAGTCTCTGATGAGGGACCTTGTCAAAGGCTTTCTGAAAGTCCAGATTCTGTGGTGAAGAGCGCCCTCCTGAGGCTATGGAGACAGATGAAAATCCTGAAGGGCAACAGGATTTATGCCAGATTGACAGTGCTGGAAAGAAAGAGAGACTTCGTTCTGCTGAGCTGAGCATGGATACCAGCCCAGGGGAGGAGTCGTGCAGTCCTGATTGGGCACACCCAGTGCTTGGAAGGGGCGTGTCTAGAAGAGAACCTGGTTTTAAACCGGAGTATGGCTTTGCTAGGGAGAAGTGGAAGGAGAAGGAGAAGAGAAGGAGCCCAGGGAACGGTCAGAGTACCGTGAGCAGTCAGAGGAGCAGCAGTCAGAGAGAGAAGGCTAGCAGCCAAGGACTGAGCCGAAGCAGTAGAAGAAGACCTGCAAGAATCTGTTCAGAGGCAATAAATGGAAGTCCTGAGGAAAGTGGACCTAGCCCTGGAATAGACACCTGGAGGAAGGAAGAGCCCTGGGAGAGGAAGCCTTCACGGCAGGCAAGAGAGAAAAAGAACTCATTCTGGGAATTACAGTTTGGCCCAGAGAGGCACGGGAACTCTCACAGCTGGAGGACGTCTGAGCCACCTAGGATAAGAGGGGCTTGGCAACAAGTAAGCGATTTGCCAAAGAGTTTCCAGAGTGAAGGTAAACCCAACTCTCCTATATTTGAAACCTTAACAAAAGAGCCTAAGAGTTACTCTGATTCACTTAACCTGAGAGAGGAAAAGGGAAACAGCCTTAATCAAGAGGGAAGTTTAATAACTGATAACAATTCCTTATCTAGCAGACAACAGGCTGAATTGCTTCTCCAGGATTTTAAAGAGTTTTTAAAGCTACAAGCAAACAGACAGCCAGTATTGCAGGAAGCTAATAATTCTATACAGTCTGAGGAATTAATGCAGGATAATTCTGACTTACCTGACTGTGAGAGCATGGACTGTACTATTTGTTGTGTGGAAATACCAAACTGAAGAAACTGGTTATGCCGTGTATGAGTTGAATACTACGGAGCTGTTTTGCTGCCATGCTAGGAAAGCTTTAATTACCTGCACCTGAAGTGACCCAGCACTGTGAACGTAACAGTGTGTGAAAAGAGGCTGCATTTAAAGTGAATGACCTCTTGGGGCAGAGCTGAGTAAACTGCTTAGAAGTAAAGCTGAATTTCTACTTTAAGTTGACTTTATACCTGAGTTCTTTCTGTTCGTGTTAAAGCACCTGTTTTGTTCATATTTCTGAATTTGTCATGCGATGGAAGAATAACCTTAACCATAATAAAAATACTTGCAAATAAGTCTTACCGTCTCTGGCGCACAACTACACTTTATTTCGGAGTGAAAGGAGCAGAAAAACTACAGTACCCAGCATTCCAGGGGAATAGGTTTTAAACTCCTTCCTCACGAGGCAATAGGCCCCGCTCCTGTCTTTAGCCCTAAGGCGGGGCAGGAGCACCGCAATACACAATATCAACCGACTCACCTTTGTCCACCTGTTTATTCACTCCTTCAAAAAAACATAACAGATTAGTAAGACAAGATCTTCCTTGTCTAAAGCCATGTTGGCTGTCTCCCATTAGGTTGTGACTATCTACATGCTGAGTAATTTTATTCTTTATGATGGTTTCTACCATTTTTCCTGGTACTGATGTCAGGCTCACCGGTCTGTAGTTTCCCGGATCACCCCTGGAACCCTTTTTAAAAATTGGTGTTACATTGGCGATCCTCCAATCTTCAGGTATTAGAGATGATTTTAATGATAGTTCACAGATTACTAATAGCAGGTCTGCAATCTCATATTTCAGTTCTTTCAACACCCTTGGATGTATACCATCCGGCCCAGGTGATTTGCTACTCTTCAGTTTATCTAATAGTTGTAATACATCTTCCCGATGTATCGATATTTCCTTCAATTCTTCCGCACCTTTAAATACCACTTCAGTCATGGGTAACATCCCTACATCTTCCTCAGTAAAGACCAAAGCAAAGAATTCATTCAGTCTCTCCGCTATCACCTTGTCGCCTCTTAGTGCTCCTTTAACCCCTTTATCATCTAATGGACCAACTGACTCTCTCACAAGTTTTTTGCTACGAATGTACTTGAAAAGGTCTTTATTTCGCGTTTTTGCTTCCGCAGCGAGCTTCTTCTCAAATTCTCCCTTTGCCTGCCTTATCAATGCCTTGCATTTGACCTGCCAGTGCTTGTGCTGTTTCCAGGTTTCGTCGTTTGGCTCTTTTTTCCATTTCCTGAAAGATGCTTTTTTGGCAACAACAGCCTCTCTGACCTCACCTTTAAACCATGCTGGCAATTTTTTGGACTTCCTTCCACTTTTCATAAAGCGTGGAATACAGCTGGTCTGGGCTTCCAAGATAGTATTTTTCAACAACACCCAAGCTTGATGTGCGTCTTTAACCTTTGCGACTGCTCCTTTTAGTTTTTTCTTAACTGTTTTCCTCATTTTATCATAGTCTCCCTTTCGAAAGTTAAAAGGTAGTATTGTGGATTTCCTTACTATCCCTCCTCCACTAATTAAATCAAAGGCGATCATGCTATGATCACTATTGCCAAGTGCCCCCAACAACCTTATCTCTTGCACTAGATCTGGTGTTCCACTAAGGACTAAGTCTAATATGGCTTCCCCTCTGGTCGGTTCATGAACCAGCTGCTCCAAGAAGCAGTCATTTATTTCATATAGGAATTTTATCTCCCTAGCATGTCCTGACGTGACACTGACCCAGTCGATACCGGGGTAATTGAAATCACCCATTATTATTACTGCGCTATAACTTTTGTTAGCTTCCTTGATTTCTTTGAGCATTTCATTATCCATTTGGTCATTCTGGCCAGGCGCTCGATAGTACACCCCCACTGCCATTGCCTTCCCCCTTTTACATGGAATTTCAATCCATATAGATTCTACAGCAGATTTTGTTTCCTGCAAAACTTTAATCCTTTCTGACTCGATGCCCTCTCTAACATAGAGAGCAACCCCTCCACCAATTTGATCAGCTCTATCATTACGATATAGTTTTTACCCAGGTATCACAGTGTCCCACTGGTTGTCCTCCTTCCACCATGTCTCTGATATTCCAATCATATCTAACCTTTCATTTAGTGCTATATATTCTAACTCTCCCATCTTATTTTTTAGACTTCTAGCATTTGCATACAAGCATTTTAGAGAATGTATTTTATTCATATTAATTTGGCTATTGTTAGACATGGGTAATTTGGGATCTTTAAGCTCTGTCTGCTCCGTACTTGAGGGCATTTGGGTTACTTTACTCTTTTGTGGAACCTCTCTGCTTTTGATAGTATCCTTCAAAGATACATTCTTCCGAGCCATCCGCTCTTGGGCAACTGTCGGCTTTCCCCTAATATCTAGTTTAAAAGCTGCTCTATCTCCTTTTTAAAGGTTAATGCCAGCAGCCTGGTTCCATCCTGGTTAAGGTGAAGCCCATCCCTTCGGAAGAGCCCCTCCTTTCCCCAGAATGTTCCCCATACTGTTCTCAAGAGCAGAGATGTATTTCTCCATACAAAGATTCAACTTGTTCAAGCCATGGTATTTTCAATAGTGTCATATGTATACGAATGTTGGACAGTGACTAGGAAGGAAGAAAATCAATGTCTTTGAATTATGGTGTTGGTGACAAATACTGAAAGGTAATAACCTAAGCCCATCTGAACCAAAATCATACCTTCCCATCTCCAGTTTACCGTTCCTTGCAAAAATAGTTGAAAAGACACTGCAAAAACAACTTCAGGACCACACTGACATGAATGCCCCACTAGACATTCATCAGCATGGATTTAAACCCCGGCACGGTGTGGAAACGCTATTCACATCACTCTTTGACAATCTCATAAGAGGTATAGATAATATACAGAATGGATTCCTGCTAGTATTCATAGACATTTTGGCAGCCTTTGACACAGTGTCCCACGCTAGATTGCTACAATGCCTGCAGCAGATAGGATTGTGCAAGAACACTCTGAAATGGTTTACATTGTACCTGGAAGATCGAACACAGCAAGTCAAATGCAACCAAAATAAATCATTGCAGTTCACTGCAACACAAGGAATACCTCAGGGATCTGCCTTGTCATCAATGCTCTTCAATATTTACATCCAACCCATATGCAACATCTTCAGATATGTTCGTCACCAGGAACCCTACCTTCATTCCACCACAGAATATCAGCATTCTAAACAAGCTTATAATAGTCAAAGATGAAGTTGGGTACTTGGGCATCATAATGGACAGAGCTCTGAACATGAAATCTCATATCGCCAAAACCGCAAACAAGGCCTATTGAGGACCATAAGAAAGATAAAACCACTACTCCGCCAGGACCACTTCCGCACAGTATGCCAAGCACTCATCACACTTCTGCTTGATTATGGAAATTCTTTATATCAAGGCCTCCCCCAGCAGACCTTACACCCACTCCAAATGGTGCAAAATACTACAGCACGCATCATCACTGACATCCCAAGATTAGAACACATCACCCCTATCTTACGGCAACTACACTGGCTACCAATGGTAGCCAGGGCAAAATTTAAAATAATCCTGATCATCTTCAAGATCATCCACCACCTTTCAGCAGATGTACTACAAGAAATTGTAACAAGGAACATCAGTAATAGACCAAGAAGGAACAATTATGGCAACATGATCAGCACACCTTCAGGATATCACAAGACTAAACAAAATACGTCAAGAAGAACTCCATCATTAATGGCATCCACACTATGGAACTCCCTCCCAACGAGCCTAAGGGAATTAGAGGACATCACAGATTTCCGCAAGGCCCTTAAAACCGTGCTCTTCACAGAAACCTACGAGCAGATAGACAACAGTCCCACCAGATACACAACATCCCCCACCTGAGCGGGACTGCAACGTACACCCCACTGAAAACTCAATACCTAACCAACCCAGCTAGACTCACGACACCATCATGATGAATGCAACCCTCAAATTGTGTTGTCCTAATGTTGTTAAATACCCTCATGTTAAATGTTGTAAAGCACCCACATGTTGAATGTAACCCAATTGTGATGTGATATAACCACTTTGATTGTAGGATAAGGTGGTATACAAGTATATCTAAATAAATAAATAAATACTGTGCATACGATGGACTACCCGAAGAACAAACCAGTCAATACTAGAGGAGATCAAGCCTAAGAAGCTCAGATGACAGGACTTCGACTTTCGTACTTTGGACACATCATTCGAAGAGAGAAATCGTTAGAGAAAAACATCATGGTCAACGCAAAAGAGGAAGGCCAGCAATGAGATGGATCAATACAATAACAGCAGCTATGGGTGTCACTTTATCAGCAATGAGCCATCTGACTGAAGACCGAACAGAGTTTAGGACAATTATCCAGAGGGTCATCATGAGTCGACACTGACTCAATGGCACTTAACAACAACAATGGCCCGGTGAAGATGTTAAATAAAGTAGGAGCAAGGATCGAGCCCTGGGAAACAGCTGAAATCTGGTTATCAACATGGACCCTTAAATGATTGATGGGAAAACCATAGTAAAACCATTGAGCTGTGCCTATTGGATCGATTTCTTGAGTCTAGTTAAAAGCAGGGAGTGATCCACCAAATCAAAGCTGGCACTAAGTTCTAGCCGTATCAATAGGACGTTCTTCTGGGCATCTAGATCAGAACAGATCTCATTAAGCATACTGAGCATAGTGATCTCTGCAGGGCTGGCACTACAATTAGGCAAACTAAGCAATCGCCTAGAGTGTCAGTGGTTGGAGGGAGGCCCATTGCCCCGCTGCCACCTCTCACCAGGGCATGCAGAAACAGCAATTACTTCTAAACAGCAATGCGGCACTTACCATAAACTCTGGTGCTGTGTTACTGTTCCTGCTTCCCCCCTCTGATGCAACTTTATGTTTGCATGGGAGCAGAAATGGCTGGGTGAAGGCAAGCAGAGGCAGCAGGAATGAGGTTCGCCTAGGGCGCCTCATATCCTTGCTCTGAAACTCGGACTCTGTGCTATGTCCTGTCCAAAACCCAGGCTGTTTAGAATGGAAAACTCTTTTGGCATCACAGAAATTTACCAGCTGGCAAGTTGCTGCCTTTTCAACCAATTTAGACACAGGCCTAACGGGGTGGAGATCGGAATTCTTCAATAATGGATGAATCAAGAATTCCTTCCAGACAGAAGGAATGATGCCTTTGATTAGGCTCTGATTGAATAAGTCAAGTATAGCGGGGAAAAAATGAAAGAAGAATTCTTTTAAAAGAAAGTAGGAACTGGATCCAAAGAAGAAGCAGAGGAATTCATAGAGTTTATAAGCTTTTCCAGACTAAATGAAGTCTGTTGGTAACAGGATGTTTAAGTCATCTCATCAGCATTCAAGTTTGAACTTTATCCAGGGGTGAGAGAATGTCCAAATGATTGGGGGGCCCAAGCTCCGCTCCTAGCCCCTGGTCTGCCCCTCCTGTCTGCCTGCAGGAAACTGATCTCTGGTGGGCAGACAGAAGGAGTCTGCTCTGTTCTCTTCTGCCCGCAGGAGATGGGATCCCCCTAGCAGAACAGGAGGGGATGTTTGCTGGCACCTGGCACCTTTTCTGCGGCCAGGCCTATGTGACCCACACCATTCTGACCCCTATGACCTTATCTATTAAGGACAGTGTGTATTGATCAGGAGAGAAAGTAATAACACGCCTGTTAACCAGTGTTGTTAATCGAGAAGGTTTATTTACAAGCTGAAAGAGTTGTCGGGGGTAATCAGCAGTGGCTGCTCTTCTCAGTATCGTAATATCGCATATTGACTAACGTTGCTTTGCTGGTCTCCCTCAGTCTCAATTAAAGCGTTTCCAAACAATAGAAAATACTTCCATCTGTATCCTTGTCCAAGCCGGAAAATATGATTGTCTCACCGTTCTTAATTCAGTATCATTGGTTACTAGTAGTCCAAAGGATTCAGTTCAAGCGCAGAATACTTGAAACATTTCCCCTCACAAATATAATAGTCTCTCTTCCAACCAACCACCTCACACTCTTTAGATATTACTCTTCCCTTTTAACTACCCAGTAACATTCTCTAAAACTATTCCTAAGACTTCTCAATGTCCCTGAGCTGTAAATAAGTTAATTTGTATGGATCATGTGAAATATACTTGATTGTAGATATTCACTTGTTATATTGTCAAAATGTTCAATGTATTTCAGTTGTTCTAATGTTAACACTATGATTACCTAAAATGGTGGTATAAAAATCACTCAAATAAATAAATATTAACTCTCACTCATAAAGTCCTTCATAACTGTGGGCTTCTGTACTTATCTTCTTGTACCAGCCTGTTACCAAGGAGTGGAGGAGTAGCCTAGTGGTTAGAGCAACTGCCTACTACCGAGAAGGTCAGGGGTTTGATTTCCACTGGCACTCCTTATGACTTTGAGTAAGTCACTTCACCCTCCATTGCCTTGGAAGAAAAGGCCTGGCAATCTACTTCCAGTGATACATTGCTAAGAAAACCCAGAGGCAGCTGTGTTGCCAGGAGTCAGCACTGACTTGACTTCACTAAAAAAAAAATAAACATTCCTTCTGTCCTGCAATGCTGTCTATGCTCTTTGCACGATTTCTGTCTCATCCTGCCCTCACCCTCCCAAATTAAATATGAATCCACACGCTGGTCGGCTTTCGTCTATCTTGCTCCTGCCCTCCGGAATTTTCTCTCTTCTCTTCTAAGACTTGAACCTTCTTATCCCAATTTAAACGTTTTTTGAAAGTTTATCTTTTCACCCAAGCTTTTGGGATTGATCCTACCCCCTGAGC
The DNA here is from genome assembly GCA_033557465.1 of Ichthyophis bannanicus. Lineage (NCBI taxonomy): Eukaryota > Metazoa > Chordata > Amphibia > Gymnophiona > Ichthyophiidae > Ichthyophis > Ichthyophis bannanicus. The sequence goes on from CM066048.1 coordinate 27,030,072, forward strand.
TGGATGACCCTGCAGACACTGGATAGCCTTACATTCTTAATTTATTACGTGGTGTTTGTCTTTCTTTACTATCCTGCTCTGTTCTGTACAGCAATGGATTTCTTATTTCTATTAGTGTTTTAGTGTTTTATTTTATATATTTTTAATTAATTGTAAACTGCCCCCGTTTGCTTGCAAAGTACTGTCTATCAAGTTAATAGAGTACATATATAAGTTGTCTTTCCCCTCTCTCCACTTTCCCTATATACTCAGTTTGCAACTTCTTATAGGCTGACCAATTGATTACCAAAGGATCTTTCCTCTATTTCCTTTCCGCAGATCTAAGATGCTCCAGGAGTGGAGGAGTAGCCTAGTGGTTAGAGCTACAGTCAGCATTTATTTATTTATTTAATTAACTGGTTTTATGTACCATTTTTCTGCAAGGCAAAACGGTTACATTGAACAAGAGAACAGCGTTCAATTCCTACTGGCACTCTTTATGACCTTGGGCAAATCACTTTACCCTCCATTGCCTCAGAAAAAAAGGCCTGGCAATCTACTTCTGGCCATACCTTGCCAAGAAAACCCAGGGGCTGCTGAATTGCCAGGAGTCAGCACTGATGTGACAGTACTTAAAAGAAGGATGTTCCAGGCTAAAAAGTCACCTCTTTGAGGCAGTGTTTGGATCCTAATCTCCTTAGTCTCATGCATATCACTTACTTGTATCTTGCCATTACTCCAGTCCCCAGTTGTTTGGTCTGCTTTGATTAGGTTGTAAGCTCTGATGAGCAGGGACTGTCTCTGTACATCGCTGTGGACACCTTGTAGCGCTTATACAAATGATAAGTAGTAGTAGCAGTCTTTTCAGGACTCTGAAATCTACAGTATTCCAAGGATGTTGCTTCATTTTTTTCGGATACATGTCTTTTAAAGGGGCCATCTGATCAAGGGCATTTCTTAACAGACTGTTGCATTCCTGGGCTTTTAATTCTAGAGAGAATCAAAATTATGAAAGATACATTCCTTACAGGATGCTTCTCTGTCCAAAGCGATGGGACCGGATGGGATACACCCTAGAACACTGAGGGAACTTGGGGATGTTCTAGCAGCTCCACTGACTGACCTTTTCAATGCCTCATTGGAGTCGGGAGTGGTGCCAAAGGACTGGAGAGAGGCTCATGTGGTGCCTTTACACAAAAGCGGAAGTAAGGATGTGGTTGAAAACTACAGGCCGGTTAGTTTAACTTCAGTGGTGAGTAAATTATTGGAAACGCTGCTGAAAGAGAAAATAGTGAGGTTTCTGGAGTCCAGCGGATTACAGGATCTGAGGCAGCATGGATTCACCAGAGGCAGGTCTTGTCAGACAAATCTGATTGATTTCTTTGACTGGATGACCAGGGAGTTGGACCGAGGGAGAGCCCTAGATGTGGTATATTTGGATTTCAGTAAAGCCTTTGACACTGTTCCTCACAGGCGACTTATAAACAAACTGAGCACCCTAGGGATAGACCCTAAAGTTACTGCTTGGGTTAGAAATTGGTTGAGTGGGAGGCGACAAAGAGTACAGGTAAATGGAGCTCACTCTGAGGAGAAGGATGTTACCAGTGGTGTGCCTCAGGGATCTGTCCTTGGTCCGATTCTTTATAACATTTTTGTTAGTGATATAGCAGAAGGGCTATTTGGTCTTACTAATCTGATATGTTTTTTTGAAGGTGTGCATAAACAGGTAGACAAAGGTGAGTCGGTTGATATAATGTATCTGGACTTTCAGAAAGCTTTTGACAAAGTCCCCCATCAGAGACTTTTGGCGAAGCTAAAAAGTCATGGGATAGGAGGCAGTGTACTATTGTGGATCGGGAACTGGTTAAAAGATAGAAAGCAGAGGGTAGGGCTAAATGGCCAATATTCCCAATGGAAAAAGGTGAATAGTGGAGTACCCCAGGGATCTGTACTGGGTCCGCTGCTTTTTGACATATTCATAAATGACCTGGAAAAGGGAATAACTAGTGAGGTTATCAAATTTGCAGATGACACAAAACTGTTTAAAGTTGTTAAAACCCAAGAGGATTGTGGAAAACTGCAGGAGGATCTGGATAAATTGGAAGACTGGGCATCCAAATGGCAGATGAAATTTAATGTGGACAAGTGCAAAGTTATGCACCTAAGAAAGAACAACCCACACTATAGTTACACGATGCAAGGCTCCACATTAGAAACCACCACCCAGGAAAAAGATTTAGGAGTCATTGTGGATAACATGTTAAAACCCTCCGCCCAGTGTGCAGCGGCGGCCAAGAAAGCAAATAGAATGCTAGGTATCATAAGGAAAGGGATGGAGAACAAAACAAAGGATATTATAATGCCTCTGTATCGCTCCATGGTACGACCGCACCTTGAATATTGTGTGCAATTCTGGTCACCGTATCTTAAAAGGACATAGCGTTATTAGAAAAAGTACAGAGAAGAGCCACCAAATTGGTGAAGGGGATAGAAGGCTACTCCTATGAAGAGAGGCTAAGAAGGTTAGGGCTCTTTAGCCTGGAGAAGAGACAGCTGAGGGGAGATATGATAGAGGTCTATAAATTAATGAATGGAGTGGAACGGATAAACGTGGATCAATTGTTTACGCTATCAGAGTATAGAAAGACTAGGGGACATGTAATGAAGCTACAGGGTAAACTATTTAAGACAAATAAGAGAAAATATTTTTTCACTCAACGTGTAATCAAACTCTGGAATCTGTTACCGGAGGATGTAGTAAGGGCTGTTAGTATAGCTGGGTTTAAAAAAGGTATGACAAGTTCCTGGAGGAAAGGTCCATAAACCACTATTAAAAAGAGACCCATGATATCAATGCTTGACCCAGTACAAGCATTGTGGAACCTGTGTCTTTTGGGGATATTGCTAGGTACGTATAACCTAGATTGGCCACTGTTGGAAACAGGATACTGGGCTTGATGGACCTCAGTCTGACCCAGTATGGCATGTCTTATGTTCTTATGTTCTTAAGGTTTGCCTCTTTGCGGATGATACCAAAATTTGCAATAGAGTAGATACCCAGGAAGGTGTAGATAACATGAAGAAGGATCTAGCTAAGCTTAAAGAATGGTCAAGAATTTGACAGCTGGGATTTAATATTAAAAAATGTAAGGTCATGCATTTGGGCTGCAGCAATCCAAGGGAGCAATATAGTATAAGAGGGTGAAGTACTTTTGTCCACTAAAGAAGAGCGGGACCTAGGCGTGGTTGTGTCTGATGATCTTAAAGTAGCTAAACAGGTAGAAAAGGCAACGGCAAAAGCTAAAAGGATGCTTGGGTGCATACGGAGAGGAATGACTAGCAGAAAAAGGAGGTGATAATGCCTCTGTATAAGTCTTTGGTGCGACCTCATTTGGAATATAGTGTGCAATTCTGGAGACCGCATCTTCAAAAGGATGTGAACAGGATGGAGTCGGTGCAGAGGATGGCTACTAAAATGATTAGTGGTCTTCATTATAAAGCATATGAGGACAAACTTAAGGATCTTAATATGTACACCTTAGAGGAAAGGCGGGATAGAGGTGATATGATTGAGATGTTTAAATACCTCCGTGGCATAAATGTTCAGGGAGAGAGCCTCTTTTAATTGAAAGCAAGTTCTGCTAAGAGGGGACATGGGATGAGGGTGAAGGGTGAAAGATTCAGGAGTGGTATGCGGAAATATTTATTTACGGAAAGAGTAGTGGATCCGTGGAATAGTCTCCCAGTGGAGGTGGTAGAGATGAGGACAGTAACTGAATTCAAAAAAGCATGGGACAAACACAGAGGATCTCTAAAGGTAAAAAGGGGACTGTTGTAGTTGTTGATATGGAAGGACAGACTAGATAGGCCATGTGATCTTTTTCTGTCATCATATTTCTATGTTTCTATGATTTTCTGGGCCTAAGCATCCCATTAGATTCAGGGGAGGTAAAAAAAAAGTGTAAAGGTCATCAAATGATGACCAGATCACTGGATAGGTAAATTAGTAGGGACTGTTAGAGTGTGTCCACATTTATTCCAAAGTACCATGTCCAAACAATAACCTTTAATCACTCTGACTGCCTAATCTGGTACCAAGGGTTGTAGGATCTAAGGAAAGACATTATTCAGCTTATGTGACTCTGCCGCCTTAATCAGATTACCTAATACTGAAGTCCATAGGCTGACTTGATCCTGCAGTAGCAGGGTAGGAAACTGGGGAGGAAATAGAGTAGTGCAAGGGGTAGTGTACTAGGATCAGGCAAGCCAAATGCTGTCAAACATAAATAGTTTGACATTGTAGTTTAGCCATGTATCCTGTGGAGGAACAGTAAGAACAGAAGAAATGAGAAAATGATCTGTCCAGGGCAGGCCCTAAAGCAGAGATACTCTCCACAAATAATAGATCTAAAAAGTGCCCAGCCGCATGGGAGGAGCAGGATACATATTGGAAGAAACCAAGGTCCTCCATAAAGAACACAAAGGATTTATCACGAGGCCTAACTTGTACATCGTAATGAATATTAAAATCTCCAAGGACAAGCAAATTCGAAAGAGACACTGTCAACCCAGATATTGATTGATAGAGTCAATCCAAATCCAAAGAAGGGGGAGGGGGGTAATGAACCAATAAAATATGTATAGGGGAGCATGGTGCATCTTTTACTTACAGACATTCATGGAAAAGCATGGAGTCGTGGATATGTTCCTGAATCAGTAAAAGGTTAGCATAAAATAAGTCTCCGCCCCTCCCCCATCCCCCCCCCTCCTGCTCTTTGAGACAAAGTGCTGAAAATTGAAGCAAAAGACAGTAGGGGACGATAGCTTCCTCACCTTCCCAAAGCCATGTCTCATTTCAACAGAGTCTATTGAACCTACTCTTTGAGCGCAATTGTACCTGAGAAACACATATATAGATATATACTCACAGTCATATAGACATCATATTCAGAAGACACCCACACAGGCAATTCAGATACAAACAAATGGGTATGTGCTTGCATGCACACACACAAACAGAGTTGGAAAGAATTCCATGAGCCATGCTCTGCATGCTTTATTTATTTAACAGCTTTTATTTACCGCTTTATCCTTTGGTCAAAGCTGTTTACATTGAAACAGAACATTTACAATGAACAAGGAGGTCAACTTGGGTTAACTTTGATATATATAATTGGGGGTAACTATGTATACTTATATATAGGGGATATGAGGCAGGGGAGACTGGGGCTGTTTTGGAGGGGTGAGTTTGGGGAGAAGAGGGAACAGATCAGGGTTATGTTAGAGGGTAGTATGCTTTGAAATTATGGGTTTTGAGGGCTTTCCTGTAGGAAGCTGCATCGGTTATAAGGCTTTCTGGGATAGAGTTCCATAGTAACGGTGTGTAGAGGGAGAATGCTCCCTTAGTGGGGTTGGTTCATGTGAACACCAGTGGAGTCTGTAGCATGTTCCTTGAGATGGATCGTTGCCTTCTCTTGTCAGATGTGCTGGTGCAGAGTCATTGAGGATTTTGAATGTTATGAGGAAGGATTTGAGGTTTATACATTCTATCATGGGGAGCCAATATAGTTGCTTGAGGAGAGGAGTGATGTGTTCTGATTTCTTTGCTTTGAGGAGGATTCTTGCAGCCATATTGAGTGCAAGTTGGAGTGGGTGGATGGATGACTTTGGTATGCCCAGGAAGATGATATAACAGTAATCAAAGTGGGGGAATATAGTTGCTTGGAGGACAGAACGGAAATCATGTTCTGATAGGAGTGGCTTGAGATTTTTGATTGTTTTTAGCTTAAAGAATATGCTCTGCTATTTTTCGTATGTGTACTTTGAAGGTCAGGTATTGGTCCAGGGTAACTCCAAGATAACATTTTTGTTTTGTTTGACTTCGATCTGTGTTCCATCGATAGGTATGGTTGGTGTTGGCATGTAGGTAGTGTCTGTAGTGATGAACATAGCCTCAGTCTTCTTGAGATTTATGTTCAGGTCCTGACTTTTGAGCCCGTTTCAGAGTTTGGAAAACAGCTTGTTATGGGTGTGATTTTGATACTTGCTGTGTTAATAGGTGTGTAAGTCATTACGTCATCTGCATAGATGTGGTAGAGGATGTTGCAGGATTTAATTAAGGTACATAATGGTTGCAGGAAGAGGTTGAATAATAAGGCTGAGAAGGTCGGGCCTTGAGGGACTCCTTGGGTTTGAGCCTATGAGGTTGAATTTATCTGGTCTATTCTGACTTGCAGTTTATGGTCTGTCAGGTAGGATTTAAACCAGGAGAGGGAGGTGTCTGATAAACTGTTGGATTGTAGTCATTGTATTATGAGGTCATGTAGATTGGAGTCGAAAACTGCTTTAATGTCCAGAAATATGAGAATGAAATTTGATTTGGGTTTGTCAGTGCCCTTAATAAGGTTGTCAAGTAGGCTAGTCATGAGTGACTCTACTCCGTGTCGTGGTCTGAAAACATATTGTTGGTGATCTAGTGGGTGATTCGTATCTATGTAGTCCTGGAGCTGTCTGTTATACGATTTTTTTCCAATATCTTGGTCAGGAATGGGAGGCTGACTATGGGTCTGTAAGATGATGGCTGGTTGATGTCATTGGAAATCCCCTTCCTGACAGGGCAAATAGAGGCTGACTTGAGTTCAGGTGGTATGTATCCCTGAGTTAGTGATGGTTGAATGATTTTTAGCATTGTTGGGATGAGTTCCTGTTTGGTTGCCTTGATCCAGCTAACTGGACAGGGGTCGAGTGGAGAGATGGTTGTGTTAATACTTGTGATGATATTCTCTATGTATTCTGGTGTAATTTTCGGGAATGTGGTCCATGTGCTCTGGTATGTGGTTTCAGTTGCTGTTGTATGTTGGCTTGTATTATTGAGGTGTGCTGAGGTTAGAGTTTGAAAATAGTCAGCCATTGCCTGTGGTATGAGATTGTTTGTTTGTTTTTTTCTGTTCGGTGTGCAGGATCCTTGCATAGTGTTTTGGCTATGTCAGAAAGCTCACAGGGACGGTTTAAGGAGCTCTGGATTATCACTGCTTGACCCTAAGCATTTTGGAACCTGTGTCTTTTGGGGAAACTGCTAGGTACTTATGACTTAGTATGGCCACTGTTGGAAACAGGATACCGGATTTGATGGACCTTGGTCTGACCCAGTATGGCATATCTTATGTTCTTACAGTATGTTCTTATCTTGGTGTAGTAGTCTCTTTTTTCTTGGGTGGCAGCTTGGTATGCTTGTTGCTTATGTTTGTACATGTCGAGAGTGTCATTTGATTTAGTGTTCCTCCATTTTCTTTCTGTAATCCGTAGGATTCTTTCCAAGTCTTTTAGTAGGGGTGTGTACCAATTTGTTATGCTTTCTCTAGCGTGTTGGCTTTGACTGGCTGGTTTCGTTGAAGTGTAGATTATTGCTTTATTCTAGTTGTGTATTTAGGGTATCAATGTCATCTGGGCAGTTTTGCAGCTTGGGGAGTATGCTTGCTAGGAATTTTCCCTTGTCCCAGTTGTGGAACCTGCGTGTGCAGTGTTCTGTGTTGCTTTGCTTGTGTTCCTTTGTTTCTGGAGATATGGTTATAGATATCATTTTGTGTCTGACCACAGGACATCCATGGTGGTAGATGTTGGGATTTGATGCTGCTTGAGTATGTTGCATGGTAGGAAAAGTGCATGTTTTGGAACAATGTATCCTTGAAGGATACTAGCAAAAAACTGAAGTTAGGGCATATCCACAAGTTAGGGAGTGGAGGAGTGGCCTAGTGGTTGGGGCAAGGTACTTCAGGCTGGAAGGTCGGGGGTTCAAATCCCACTAGAGGACAGCAACCTTGGGCCAGAAGGACTGGGGTTTCTAGTCCCACAGGTGCTCCTTGTGGTCTTGGGCAAGCCACTTAACCCTCCATAGCCCATGTTCCCTGTAAATAGTTATTTCCAAGTTATAATGCCCTGTTCAATGTAAGTTCAGTTTGTTCAATGTAAACCGCACTGATGCAGAATAGCGCGGTATATAAGAGAATATAAATAAATAAATAAATAAAAATAAATATCAGCAGAGAGGTTCCAATAAAGACAAAAGTAGCCCAAATGCCCTTGAGTACAGAGCAAACAAAGCTTAAAGATTCCAAATTAACCCTGCCTACTGATAACCAGATTAATATGAATAAAACACAGCCTCTAAAATGCTTGTATGCAAATGCTAGAAGTCTAAAAAATAAGATGGGAGAGTTAGAATATATAGCACTAAATGAGAGGTTAGATATTATTGGTATCTCAGAGACATGGTGGAAGGAGGACAACCAGTGGGACACTGTGATACCTGGAAACAAACTATATTGTAATGACAGAGCACATAAAATTGGTTGAGGGGTTGCGCTCTATTAGAGAGGGCATTAAGTCAGAAAGGATTAAAGTTTTGAGGAAACAAAATTCACTGTAGAATCGCTGATTGAAATTCCATGTAAAAAAGGGGAAGGGGAAGGTGATGGCAGTGGGGGTGTACTATCGACCGCCTGGCCAGAATGAACAAATGGATGATGAAATGCTCGAAAAAATCTGGGAAGCTAACCAAAGTTACAGCACAGTAATAATAATGGGTGATTTCAATTACCATGGTACTGACTGGGTCAGTGTCATGGCAGGACATGCTAGGGAGATAAAGTTTCTAGATGAAATAAATGACTGCTTCTTGGAGCAGCTCGTTCATGAACTAACCAGAGGGGAAGCCATTTTGGACCTAGTCCATAGTGTAACACAAGATCTGGTGCAAGAGATAAAGGTGTTGGGGCTACTTGGCAATAGTGATCAAAGCATGATCGCGTTTGATTTAATAAATGGAGGAGAGAGTGTAAGGAAATCCACAGTACTACCTTTTAACTTTCAAAAGGGAGACTATGATAAAATGAGGAAAATAGTTAAGAAAAACCTAAAGGAGCAGTTGCAAAGGTTAAAGATTTACATCAAGCTTGGATATTGTTTAAAAATACTATCTTGGAAGCCCAGACCAGCTGTATTCCACGCTTTAAGAAAAGTGGAAGGAAGTCCAAAAACTTCCAGCATGGTATAAAGGTGAGGTCAGAGAGGCGGCTGTTGCCAAAAAAGCATCTTTCAGGAAATGGGAAAAGATGCTAAATGACGAAAACTGGAAACAACACAAGAACTGGTAAGTTAGATGCAAGGCATTGATAAGGCAGGCAAAGAGAGAATTTCAGAAGAAGCTTGCTGTGGAAGCAAAAATGCATAGTAAAGACTTTTTCAAGTACATTTGTAGCAAAAAACCTGTGAGAGAGTCAATTGGACAATTAGGTGATAGAGGGGTAAAAGGGGCACTAAGAGGGACAAGGCCATAGCGGAGAGACTGAATGAATTCTTTGCTTCGGTCTTTACTGAGGAAGATGTAGGGATGTTACCCATGACTGAAATGATATTTAAAGGTGATGCTGTGGAAGAATTAAAAGATATATTGATACACCGGGAAGATGTATTACAACTATTTGATAAACTGAAGAATAGCAAATCATCTGGACTGGATGGTATACATCCAAGGGTGTTGAAAGAACTGAAATATGAGATTGCAGATCTACTATTAGTAATCTGTGAACTATCATTAAAATCATCTGTAATACCTGAAGATTGGAGGATCGCCAATGGAATACCAATTTTTAAAGAGGGTTCCAGGGGTGATCCGGGAAACTACAGACCGGAGAGCCTGACATCAGTACCAGGAAAAATGGTAGAAACCATCATAAAGAACAAAATTACTGAACATGTAGATAGTCATGGCTTAATGGGAGACAGCCAACATGGCTTTAGCCAAGGAATGTCTTGTCTTACTAATATGTTATGTTTTTTTGAAGGTGTGAATAAACAGGTAGACAAAGGTGAGTCGGTTGATATAGTGTATCTGGACTTTCAGAAAGTCTTTGACAAGGTCCCTCATGAGAGACCTTTGGCCAAATTAAAAAGTCAAGGGATAGGAGGCAGCTTACAATTGTGGATCAGGAACAGGTTAAAAGATAGAAAGCAGAGGGTAGGGCTAAATGGCCAATTTTCCCAGTGGAGAAAGGTAAATAGTGATTACCCCAGGGATCTGTGCTGTGTCCGCTGCTTTTTAACAAATTCATAAATGACCTGGAAATGGGAATAATGAGAGAGGTTATCAGATTTGCAGATGACGCAAAACTATTCAAGGTTGTTAAAACCCAGGAGGATTATGGAAAATTGCAAGAGGATCTTGATAACTTGGAAGACTGGGCATCCAAATGGCAGATGAAATTTAATGTGGACAAGTGCAAAGTTATGCACCTAGGAAAGAAAAACCCAAACTATGATTACACGATGCAAGGTTCCACATTAGAAACCACCAACAAGGAAAAAGATTTAGGATCATCATGGATAACATGTTAAAACCCTCCGCCCAGTGTGCAGCGGCGACCAAGAGAGCAAATAGAATGCTAGGTATCATAAGGAAAGGATTGGAGAATAAAACAAAGGATATTATAATGCCTCTGTATGATTCCATGGTGTGACCGCACCTTGAATATTGTGTGCAGTTCTGGTCGCCGTATCTTAAAAAGGATATAGCGTTATTAGAAACGGTACAGAGAAGAGTCACTAAAATGGTAAAGGGGATGGAAGGATACCTCTATGAAGAGCGGCTAAAAAGGTTAGGGCTTTTCAACCTGGAAAAGAGACAGCTGAGTGGAGATATGATAGAGGTCTATAAATTAATGAATGGAGTGGAACGGGTAAACGTAGATCGATTGTTTACACCATCAAAATATAGAAAGACTAGGGGGCATGCAATGAAGTTACAGGGTAACCTTTTAAGACTAATAAGAGCAAATATTTTTTCACTCAATGCATAATCAAACTCTGGAATTTGCTTCTAAAGGATGTAGTAGAAGCTGTTAGTGTAGCCGGGTTTGGACAAGTTCCTGGAGGAAACCATTATTAAAGGGGACCCAGACTATCCACTGCTTGACCCAATACAAGCATTGTGGAACATGTGTCTTCTGGGGAAACTGCTAGGTACTTGTGACCTAGATTGGCCACTGTTGGAAACAGGATACTGGGTTTGATGGACCGTGGTCTGACCCAGTATGGCATATCTTATGTTCTTATGTCAAGGGTATTGCCTTTGATATGGGTGACTTGGTTGACAGTTTGAATATAGTCTATGGATTCCATTGCCTCCAGGAAGTTGTTAGCTTTGCTTAGTGGTGCAGAGGCGAGGTTGAGGTCACCTATTATCATGAGGTATTTGTTACAGATGGTTTCCAAGATAGTCTCAAGGCTGTCAGTATCGGCGTTTGGGGTTCTGTAGGCAAGGAGTATGGTGATTTTGTTAGAAATTGTTAAAGTCTCTAAACCATTGTCAGAGGTTCTAGAGAGGCTGTGGAAGTTTAGGCACTTCCTAGCTAGGATGCAGACACCACCACCTGTTTGATTTGACCTTGGAGAGCTGAATATATGGTAGTCTTGAGTTACGAGTTGATTTAGTACTGGGGTCACCAACCTCCAGAGGGCCGCGGGCCGCACAGCCGACTACCGGGAGCCTCACGGGCTGCACCCCCCTTCTCCCCGCCCCCGCAAAAAAAAACAACAAACGCAAAATTATGAAAACAATGGCTGATCACCTTTATTGAATTTAATGAGATGGCTGATGATTCATGCTAGCAGACAAACGCTTAAAGTCCGGCTTCACAGATGACACTGACAGGAGAAGGGACGCTTGCAGGTGGTCGTCGGTGAGCTGTGAGCGCGTGGATACAATGGCGGGAATCCTTGGCGGGCCGCACGTAATGTTAACCGGGGTAGAGCCTCGCGGGCCGCACGAAGGGACCTCGTGGGCCGCATGCGGCCCGCGGGCCGCAGGTTGGTGACCCCTGGTTTAGTAGGACTGTGTCTGCTTCTGTGAACCATGTCTCGGTTATGTTTAGGATGTCGGTTTGGCTGTCAATTAGCAGATCAGATAAGATTTGTGTTTTGTTTCTTGCGGATTGTGCGTTTAAGAGAGTACATTTGATTTGGCGAGTTTGTACTACAGGGTTAGGGGAGGGGAGCTTGGTCACCAGTAGTTTGAGGTTGATTTGAATAAGGTGCTGCATGTGTCTGTGCCTTTGTCTGTAGAGGTGGGGAAAGGATATATGTAGTAGGGTATGTGTGGATGATAGGTATGAGAGATGGCAAGTCTATGGAGAGGGAGAGCAAGCTGGTAGAAGAGACTGTAGTCATGAGTGGTGTGAAGAGGCATAAGGTGGTAGCTAACAATTTGTTCCTTGTTGCAATGTTGGAGGTAATTAAGAGGTTACCTTGAATATTTGTCGGTGAAGTTGAACTAACAAGGTTTCTCTTGCCTTTTCTCTTTAGTTTTCTTAGCATATTGAATTTATACCTCTTTTTCTTGGTAAGAGGTCCCCACATAAGGGCCATGCCAAAGGGACCTCTGGCAAGGCCCTCAGGCACCGGTGCGCCTGCAGGCGCTGTTTTTTAAATAGCTGCTTGAGTGTGGTAGGCTGGATCGGCCTTCTGGCAACGATTGGGGAGGGGCTTTCCTTCCTGCTTGCCACCCCGATACCAATCTGGCCAGGAGTGGGGCTGAAAGAGTCCTTGCGCCTGCTGGCGCTGGTTTTTAAATAGCTGCTTGAGTGCGGTGGGCTGGATCGGCCTTGTGGTGGCGATCGGGGAGGGGCTTTCCTTCTTGCTTGCCACCCCAATGCCGATCTGGCCAGGAGCTCTAGATTTTTTTCTCTCCATCACTCTTTCATTTTTACTTTTTCTCACTATGTCATCTTCTAACTGTCTCATTTTCTCACCTCTGCTTCTTTCCCTCTCTGTCACTGTTTTTTATGCTCACATCCTAGAAGACTTACCTACCAACACAGAGTGGATGAGGAGGTAGGAATTAGGACAAACAATAATTTATTAATGTTGGAAATTGTTGCCAATATGGGTAGTGGAGGTGAGGACAGTACAAGAGATCCATTTTAGGTGCCAAAGCTTTTGGAAGATTCCCTTCCTTTTAAACATAACATGATGCAAAGAGACAAGGAAACTTATTCTACACCTTTCGGTGTGACACAAAGGGACTTTGCCACTTTACAACTCTCTCCTCTCCTCTCTCTCCACTTTACATCCAAGAAATCAATAGAAAAATGAGAGGGAAAAAATCAATCCACAAGCAGCCTAAAACCTGTGAGAAGTTTTATTATGCTCCTTGAATTAGGATCTGGTGCTGTGAAATCTTTCAGGAACTCCCCAGAAATCTAAATTTAGATACTCTGGGAGACACTGTCTCTAGCACTTTTAGTTCCTGAAGAAACCCCAGAAATCTTCTTTGCAGACATCAGAGGCACTGTCACGTACTCTCTGAGATTCTGCAGGGTCTCAGAGAAACATTTGGTTCATGAAAGACATGGCCTCCTACACCCAGCGATCCTGCAGGAATTCCTAGAAGCTTGCATTAGGTTCAGTGGAGGACACCACAGGGTCTCTGAGAAGCTTGCATTAGATTCAGTGGAAGACATTGTCTCCTAGACTCTCAGATCCTGCAGGAGTGTCTTGACCATTGGTTCCAAAACTTGGGGTTGGGACTCCCAAATGGGGTCACATCATCAGTGGATAGGGTCACAGAAACATGGTCATTTTCTCCTTCTCTCTGGACTTTCACTGTGACATTATGCCAGGCAGTGGCAGTCACCATTCAGCATGTGGCCTGTGAGCCAGTGAACATTCATAGCCCCTTGTCCCGTCCTGGGTAAGCTTCCTGTTAGAAACCCATGTTGAGTACCAAGGTCAGTAAGCACACATTACACACTGATACAGGGGACCCCAAATGCTGCTGCTGCTGCTGCTGCTGCTACCTTCCTGATTTAGGTGAGTGAAGAGAGGGTGAAAGTGGAGACCTGCTAATGGGGTCATACGGGATAAAAAATTTGAAAAGCAATGATCTAGACATTTGCATTAGATTCAGTGGAGGACACTGTTTCCCATGCTATGAGGTCCTGACCCAATGCCCATCTACCTTAAAAACACTGGAGGACATTGCCCCCTGCACTGTAACATCTGTAGGAATTAAGTCTAGTCATAGACAATGGAATGGGGTAGGCCACAGGGGCCATGGCTTGACCAGTATTTAGCATAGCACAGCATCAGCAACTAGAGAGCTTGGGGACAAACCTGGAGGTTGGTTTGTTTGGCTCTTTCAACCAAAAAGATGTTCTGTTGCCCCTGAGTCTGGAGTTTATGCTTGAAACAGTTTGCTTTTGTATTTGGTGAGTGCAGGCCAGCACGACCAAGGAGTTGACCTTTCAGATGATGCCATCTTGAGCAGCAAACTTCTATCTAGTACCCTGGTAGATCAGCTGCCTTCTGCATGAGATTCTTTTACCTCCATAAGAATCTCACGTGCAGACACTCAACATCAGAAAGATGTCTCCATTGAAAGAAAACAGCAGCTTCATATTTCTAGAAGTCTTTATCATGTATTTGGTATCTCCCTTTCTTTGCCCATACTATAAAGCTTCTGTGGTTCTGTAATGCCTTCATCAGTGCTGTAAGTGTGCTTCTTGCTGCTTCCCATGGAAGCTCTCAGACTGAAAAGATAATGGCAATAGGGTGACAACCAGACTCCAGCTCGCAAGGAAATGATATATCAGTGCCACCTTTTCCCTTTGGCTTGAGGGGGATGGAATTGGGTGCTCAGGATCTGCACAAATTGAAAAAGCCATGGGCCTGGTGATGCAAGCGTCATCCTTGAGCCATTAAGGACAAGCACCTCCTCACTTCTCATTGTGATTATCTCAAAAACCTGACTAGCTGAGGTACTCCTGTGGCTGGGCTGAGAGCCAGAACATTAACTCATTCAGCAACCCAGTGAAGATAAAATTTCTTATCTGAACCTAAACATGGTGGTGAGTAAATTTACCCAGAGTCTGTGTAAACCGGCCAACCCCCTTTCCCCCCACTCCTAATTATTTTTATTATTTTATTTCTTAAGATTTATGAAGAACGTCACCCAAAGCAGTGTACTTGACAAAAACAGCTTACATTGTAGAAACTGCATAACCATAGTAAGGTGGCCAGCCTAATACACAATTAGAACAATGTGGTAAGCCTGGAGAAAGGCAAATTAAATCCCACCAATAGCAATTATATGAAGCAGTGCCAGAAATGGACACATAAAGCAGCACAGTAGAACCTTTATATAACAGAAATAGAATACCATTTCAGCCGAAAACAAATGATGCACTGTAATAAGCAGCATGGTAGAAATTTCCTAGAATGTCGATATGATGCTCACAATGTCGGCACAATGCAAAGAAACATCTTATCGGGCAGCAGAGGGAACAAGTACAATTAATGCATACAGACAGACAAGATGGGTAAGACAAAGGCATCAGGTTAAATAAAAGTGAATGGCTAGATGGAGGGTAAATTATAGATACGATTTAGTAAGGTAAATGGAATTGTCTCAGTAACAGGGTGTCCGACAAGCTAGTCCCATTGCAATGACAGTAATGGGATAGTCTGTCGCCACAGCCATTTAAGGCTTGGGAGAAGAACCAGGCTTTCATCTGCTTCGCTGGTGGGCATCACATGGTGTGATTTCCTTGGCAAGGGTACACTTAGGGATGCTTCTTGAGAGTTTAGAGACCTAAAAGGTACGTAGAAGGCTAATGTGTTCTTTAGATCCTCTGGCCCATTTTATTTGAGGGCCTTGAAAATCAGAGATAGCGTTTTAAGTTTGGCCCTGTTGGGAACTGATAGCCAGTGCAGTTTTTGCAGGATGGATGTGATGTGGCCGCGCCATTTGCAATCTGCTATCAGTCGTGCTGCAGCATTCGGAATTAATTGGAGCTAGTGCAAACTCTTTGTGGTCCAAGCAATATAAATGAGAATTGGCCCTCTGGGGAGATCTAATGACTTTGTATCTATAATTCATATTATGTGTTGCTGTTTGGGTTTGATTCCTAGATGCTGGTCTTGCTTTTTGTCCAGCGGGGAAGAGGGGATGTTGCACAGAGGGCAGTGTTCACAGCACTGCATGATGTTGGGGCAAGGAAGGGGGAGGAATTTCAACCATTGGAGAACAGCAGCTCCTACAGGTAAAATGCAAGGTGCATGTGCTTGGTGTCTTGAGGGAGAACCCATGGTCTGTGGTTCCCTTACTAAGGACTCTTTCTCCATTGACAGTGCTATAGAGGAAGGGGCATTAAAGATTATTAGTATAGGTGAGATCCATGGACAGCTGTGAATGAAGGCCCCTGATCCCCTTGTGCCACATCTGTCGTAACGTCCCATGAGCACCAGAGAATGGCCCTATAAAAGGGACCTCCATTTAGCAAAGGCCTTTATCTGTTCTTTAACATTCCTTTTCGTCCCTCTAGTCCAGTCCCGGAACCATAGAGTTTAGAATCTCCTCCAGCAGCCTTGGAGACTGAAAAACATCATCGCTTTGCTGGCACCAGTATAAATAGGCAAGGACTGCCCCCTCTCACCAGTACTTTCAGTCTCCAAGCAGCTGAAGGAGATTCTGAGCCTGGGACTGGGCATTGAATGCACTAATAATCTAGTTTGAGTGCCGCAGACTTGGTTTTTGTTTGGGGAGGCCAGCCGCGTGGAAACACGCGGGAAAAACGGCGGCGGCCATTTTTAATAGCCCCGGTGTTTGTTCTCCCTCCTTTTTGAATTTTTTGGTGGTTTTTGCCCTCGTTTTGGCTAGTGACTAGGGGGGGTCCTGCCTGGGGGGCTACACTTGAGGTTGTTGTGTGTGTAAAAAAAAAAAAAAAAAAAGGCCTCGGGTCAGGCTGGCTTGTTTGGGATGCTCCGGCTCTGTGGTTTGGTACAGTTCCGTTAGGAGGGTACAGCGGGGGGGGGGGGGGGGGGCATGCTGTAGAGCAGCTTGGGCGTTAGTATGCCCGCGAAACCCTGCTGTGTGGTTTGTGGCGCGAAGCGCAGATTGGTGGCAGACTCAGGGGTGTGTGGGTCTTGCAGACTTGAATCTAGAGTTATGGAGGGTACACCAGAGGTCCCTTCTGCAGACCGGGAGGCAGGTCCATCAGGAGTAGGGGATGTCCTGCCTCCGTCCCTGGACCCGGTGGTGCCAGGGCCAGGGTCTTCCTCAGATGAGGGGTCTTCTAGTTCGCAGGGACTGAGTCAAGGGGGGTCCGGCTCCGGTTATCCCGCCAAATTTCTTTTCCCTCATGCAGCAGGCCTTTGCGCTTCTGCAACCAGGGATGGCTACTCCTCCTCAGGGGTCGACAGGGCAGAAGCGGCGGGGGTCCCTTGCCCGGCCTGAGGAGGGTGTTCCCCCTGCTAAGATTTGCAAAGGCGTGGGGGATGAGAGCCCTGTGTCTCGCCTCGGAGAGGACCTGGGGACAGAAGATGCAGAACTGGAGGAGATCTCTGATGACGAGTTGGAGGAGGGAGAGTTGCCTGACGCTGAGCAGCAGAGTAGGGTCGTCAGGGTGTTTCATTGCGAAGAACTGGCGGCCTTGATTACCGAGACACTCAAGACGCTGAATATGCCCTCGGAGGCGGTGGGAACAGAGGATACTCTGGAAGATCCATTGCTGCAGGCGGTGCGGACATCCCAGCGGGTTTTCCCTGTGCATAGGGTTTTTCGCAGTATGATTCAGGAAGAGTGGGACTCGCCAGAATCGGCGCTGAAGGGCTCCAGGGCCTTGGCACGGCTTTATCCATTGTCAGATCAAGATAGAGAACTGTTTCGCTCTCCAAAGGTAGATGCGGCGGTATCGGCGGTTACTAAGAAGACTACGATCCCGGTTGAAGGTGCTGCAGCTCTGAAGGACATCCAGGACAGGAAATTGGATACGCTGCTGAAGCAGGTTTTTGATGTGTGCACTCTCTCCATGCAGGCCTCGATAGCGGGGGCGTGGGTGGCGAGAGGCTGTTTGCGCTGGTCCCAGAGATTGCAGGGGGATCACTTGGATGCGCAGGTGGAGGATGGAGCGCGTTTGGAGTCCGGGACCGCTTACTTAGCGGACATTCATTATGATCTCATCCGCGGCTTGGCTAAGAGTATGGCCTCGGTGGTAGCGGCTCGGCAGTATCTTTGGCTGCGGAATTGGGCGGCCGATAGTTCCTCTAAGACTCGCTTTAGCAAGCTTCCGTTTCAGGGTAAGCTGTTGTTTGGAGAGGATTTGGAAAAGCTGGTCAAGGATCTTGGAGAGTCGAAGGGGGGTCGCCTTCCAGAAGATAAGCCGAAGCAGGTCCGGGCTAATGCAGGGTCCCGGGGAACTCCTAGGTATTTTTGTAGGTTTCGGTCCTCTCGCTTTACCCAGCCTCAGCGAGGGAGGTTTCCGCCTAGAAGCCAGGGGTTTTGTGGTTTCTGGGGGGCCAGCAGAGGCTTTACCCCTTTCCAGGCCTCTTCCGCCAAGAAGTCGCAATGAGATGAGGCAGGCTCAGGTTGCGGTAGTTCCCGTGGGGGGTCGCTTGCGGGAGTTTTACCCTGCCTGGGTCCAAATTACGTCAGATCAGTGGGTTCTAGAGGTCATCCGAGAGGGTTATGCTCTGGAGCTCCACCGTCCCGTGTTGGATTCCTTTGTCCTGTCTCCTTGCAGAGCTCCGCTCAAGCTCCGGGCGGTCTCAGAAACGCTGCAATGGCTGCTACAGCTCAAGGCGGTGGTGCCCGTGCCGGTGGATCAATGCGGTGGTGCCCGTGCCGGTGGATCAATGCCGGTGGATCAATGCGGAAGCGGTCGATACTCCATCTATTTCGTGGTGCCAAAAAAGGAGGGAACATTTCGGCCTATTCTGGATTTGAAGAGGGTGAATCGGTGTCTCAGGGTCACTCACTTTCAGATGTAGACTCTGCGGTCCGTCATTGCGGTGGTCAGGCCGGGAGAATTCCTGACGTCGCTCGACCTCACCGAAGCTTATCTTCATATCCCGATTAGGCAGGAGCACCAGCGGTTCCTGCGCTTTGCGGTTCCCATGGGGCATTTTCAGTTTCAAGCGTTGCTCTTCAGACTGGCTACAGCGCCGCGAACGTTCACCAAGATCATGGTGGTGGTAGCAGCGGCGCTTCGCAAGGAGGGGGTGCTGGTGCACCCTTACTTGGACGATTGGTTGATTCGGGCGAAATCAAGGGCAGAAAGTATGGAGGCCACCGCCCGGGTGGTAAAGATGCTAGAAAGCCTGGGCTGGGTGGTCAACTTTGCAAAGAGCAGGTTGGTTCCCTCGCAGTCCTTGGAGTACTTCGGAGCAAGGTTCGAGACTCAGCAGGCAGCAGTGTTTCTACCAGCCCAGTGAGCGCAGGGGTTGAGACAGCTCATACGGCGGTTTCTGTCCCGACGGGCTACAAGAGCGTGGCAGTATATTCATTTGCTAGGGACGATGGCAGCCGCGATCGAGGTGGTGCCATGGGCCAGAGCACATATGCGGCAGTTTCAGAGCGCGCTTCTCAGGCGTTGGTCTCATCAGCGGGATGCGTTATCTCAATGGCTGATCTGTCCTCCTGCGGTGCGGCTGGATCTTCTTTGGTGGTTGCGGCCGGAGAGCCTGGCAGCGGGCATGCCTTTAGCACCTCCATCCTGGAGACTGTTAACAACGGATGCCAGCCTCCTGGGGTGGGGGGTGCATTGCGAGGACAGGTTTGCCCAGGGTCGGTGGTCGCTGGAGGAGCGGGAATGGCCCATCAACATGTTAGAGATGAGAGCGGTGTTTTTGGCTCTGCGGGAATTTCGAGAGAGCTTCCGTCAGCAGGCAGTTCGGGTTCTGTCAGACAATGCGATGACCGTAGCCTACATCAATCGGCAGGGTGGCACCGGCAGTGTGATGCTAGAGGAAGAGGCCGGTCGGCTTTTAGCTTGGGCCGAACGGAATCTAACGGGACTTTCGGCGCAGCATGTGGCCGGAGTGGACAATGTCGAGGCGGATTTTCTCAGTCGCCGCAGGGTGGACCCGGGGAGTGGGTTTTTCACCCAGACGTGTTTGCGCTTTTAGTGAGGCAATGGGGGATCCCTCTGATGGATCTCATGACGAGTTTCGAGTCGGCGAAGGTGGCACGATTTTTCAGCAGGCGACGAGAACGGATGTCAGAAGGCCTCGACGCGCTGGCACTGCGATGGCCGGAAGGAGGTCTTCTCTATGTGTTCCCGCCTTGGGTACTCATAGGCCGGGTGGTACAGTGCATAGAGCGGCATCGCGGCCTGGTGATTCTGGTAGCGCCCGACTGGCCCAGAAGACCGTGGTACGCGGATTTAGTATGGCTCCTGGCGGACAGGCCGTGGAGGCTACCTCAGCGGGATGATCTTTTGCGCCAGGGTCCGTTACGCATGCCCCAGGTGGATCGGTTCTCGCTTACGGCATGGCTCTTGATAGGGCTCGGATGACTGCTAAAGGTTATTCGGAAGCAGTCATTTCGACTTTGCTAAAGGCGCGTAGAATGGCATACATCCGGGTTTGGCGCATTTTTGAGGCTTGGTGTGCGGAGCGCAGGTTTCGGCCCTTGAGGGCTTCGGTGTCTCAGATCCTTTTTTTTCTGCAAGATGGCATGGACAAGGGTTTGGCAGCAAGTTCCTTGCGCGTGCAGCTGGCTGCCATCGCTTGTTACCGTGGTAAAATTCAAGGTCAGTTACTCGGTGCTCATGGGGACATTAGACGGTTTTTGCGGGCCGTGTTACTCTTGCGGCTGCCGCGGCGCTGTGCGGTGTCGCCATGGGATTTGAATTTGGTGTTGGGGGCCTTGCTTAGTGCGCCATTTGAACCGCTGTCCAAGGCCTCTCTGAAGGATCTGACGTTGAAAACAGTTTTTCTGGTGGCCATTTGTTCCGCGCGGAGAATTTCAGAATTACAAGCGCTTTCCTGTCGGGAACCTTATTTGTCCTTTTCCGACCACAAGGTGGTTCTGCGTACGGTGCCGGCGTTCTTGCCTAAGGTGGTTTCAGCATTTCATGTTAACCAGGTGATATCGCTCCCGGTGTTCTCAGATCGGCAAAAGGAGAACTCGGAGGGTAAGTTGCATCTGTTGGACGCTCAGTGAGTTCTTAAGAAGTATCTCGGTCGGATGGCACCCTTTCGGAGGTCGGACAGGCTGTTTGTGACCTTTGGGGGTCCCCGTAAAGGGGAGGCAGCGGCGAAGTCGTCTATTTCTCGTTGGTTGAAGGAAGCGATTGCTTCGGCGTATCTTCTGAAGGGTAGGATGGTTCCGCAGGGTCTTCGGGCTCATTCGACTTGGGCGAAAGCTGCGTCTTGGGCGGAATTCAGTTTGGTGCCGATTGAGGACATTTGTCGGGCGGTGACTTTGTCGTCCTTGCATTCGTTTTCGAAGCATTATCGGCTAGATGTGCTGACGGCAGGTGACGGTCATTTTGGTTCAGCGGTGATTCAGGCTGGGCTTGCAGGTCCCTCCCGTTGATATTCACTGCTCTGTTACATCCTCTATGGTTCCGGGACTGGACTAGAGGGACGAAAAGGTAGGTTAAATTAGACTTACCTGCTAATTGTTGTTCCTTAAGGAACTCTTGTCCAGTCCCGGATCCCTCCCTGGGTTGCTGGGGTTCGTCAGCCTGAAGTTTTTTGCGTTTAGGCGTTTTAGCCTTATTAGGTACGAGGTATCAGGAGGCACGGGGTGGAGCCATTGGGAGTCCTCTTCCATAACGCTGTTATCTAGCCACCTCAGAGTTTAAGTGTGTATTTTTGAAAAAAAAAAATTTTAAAGGAAAGGATGCAATAGGAGTAAAAGGGTTACTTACAGATTGAGTTTGTTATTATTTAATCTACTTATTTGTTGCTCTGCTGAGTGTGCTTTGTCAATAGGTACTGGTGAGAGGGGGCGGTCCTTGCCTATTTATACTGGTGCCAGCAAAGCGATAATGTCTTTCAGTCTCCAAGGCTGCTGGAGGAGATTCTAAACTCTATGGTTCCGGGACTGGACTAGAGTTCCTTAAGGAACAACAATTAGCAGGTAAGTCTAATTTAACCTTTTTGATAAATTTTTTTGGGAGGGAGGGCAGGGTGAGTTGGCATAAGAAGTAACCAGATACAAAAGCTGAGGGTAAGTTTTCAACACCAGGCAGGTCGTGTCCCCAGGTGTCCAAGGGCATCCCATATGTCTACAAGTCGGAATAATTGTTATGGTCTTCCTATTTCCCCCCCTAGACACTCTATACAAGGCTCCTGGTCCTAATGCTTTATTTCCCTACCTTAAATACTTTAGTTACTCACTTTTTATGTTCCTAATTTTATACTTCTAGTGAAGCTAGAATCCTGCATTTAGGAACTCAGGCCTAGTAAATTTTCAAAGGGGCCAATTGAGCAGCCTGTACCCTTTGAATATCAATTCTTTCTGTAGCTCTGTAGCGTTTTATTACAGCCCGTGTTGCAAGCAGCATGTTATGCTTCCTTGCATAACATAAAATGTCTGGGGATTTTTTTTTCAAGATTCTTTCATTGAAGTCACTTTTGTAATTGCCTAGATGATGTTAAAAAGGAAAAATTAAACTGGCTCACTGGCAGTGCCTGCGATGCAGTGAAGAGGAGCGTGATAATTCTCCTCTCCCAGGGACACGGAGAGAATTCGGAATTGTGTTCTTTGCCTGCAGCCTAGCCCCAGAAGGGGTTTGATTTTCTTATTTTTCATACACGCCAAACAGAGGGAGAAAAAATGATTTAAATAATAATAAAATTCCTATTGAGACTCAGCGAGGAAGAGCAAATGGGGTAAGGGTGTCTTAAGGCTGGAGTGTGACATAATTAGTTAGAATACCATGTGTGGCATGAATCTTCTGCTCTGGAATCGGTGCTCAATAGCACACAGAAAAAAGCTCTTAAATGGGACAACTTGAGGGTGATTGAATCACTCCCAATATTTGACTGTTCTCCATAAAGAGGGCAAGGGCTACACCAGTGCAGTGTCAGCTACAGTCCGCCAGAGCCACCAATAGATCTGTCTAATGCTTAGCAAATGGAATTTAAGGTCAGGTGAACTCCCCAGTCATGTGTTCACATCCAGCCATGTCTCGCACTCTCTCTGACCCTTGTTTTTCTCTACATGTTTGCTTAGCTCAGATTTGAGAGTTGACAAGTTAGCCAGTTGCAGTTGTAAGATTCTTTTGCCAGTTCTGATTTTAAATTTGCATTGCAATGCAGTGTGGTATTTGTAGTCCCTGATTTTATCCATTGGAATCAGTGCTGCAGGCGCCATAATGCATCAGAATGAGATTGTCAGAAATCCAGACCTGGCTTAAAATCTCACTCATGGAACTGAGTAACTTGGTAACTTTGGATATTAATAACATTGTTATTTCTTCACCCCCCCCCCCCCCTCCCCGAAGCTTTTATTCAGTTCAGGCACTGGAAATGCATTGGTCCGCCATTCACCTCAGAGATGGCTGCAGATACAGGGGTGAAGCGTTGAATCGTCAGGAGTGCTGGGATTCCATTTGAAAGGCATGTGGCCTGGTGGGTGGAGCTAAAGAGTAAGACTCAAGGGAGGAGACTCATGTGGCATCGGCACCACCAATTGGAAACTGGAATCTTGGGATTCTGGGATCACTGGTGAAAAAGGTCTCAGCTTAAGAGTAAGTTGCATTATATGTTGTCAGGAAAACAGTGGGCCTGAAATTCAAAGGGATTAACATAGTGTGTTAATCCCAGAACTGCCAAATTGTCCAGTTCCAGGAGTAAGATTTTTAAGCCAGTCCTAGATTTCTGACAAGCTCAATATAATGCATTATGGGACCTGCAGGACTGATTCCAATGGGTAAAATCAGGGACTACAAATAGCAGACTGCATTGCAATGCAAATTTAAAACCAGAACTGGTGAGGTCATGTGATGTGGTGAGTTGGAGAAGGTGTGGATTTTCTGAGTTCCCGGACCCTTCCTACTAATGCCAATAGAACCAAAGTAGATTGAGCCCCTGGATCCCCCTAAGTGCGTGATATTGTTACCTCACAAATTAGAAAGCATTGGGGGTGGCAGCCAAACCCCCGTGTAAGGAAAAAGACAAGTCCAAGCCTGCTGCTTCCAAGATGGCGGAAGCCTAGCCTAGAGGAAGCCTTGCTCCTGAAGCGATCATGTATGTTGATGACATTTCAGTTGCGGTCGTTCAGGCCTTTGACTCCAAGTCTGAGTGACTCTACTCAAAGATTAATGATCTCACCACTTCTATGAAGCATTTCAGAACCGTGTGGTTACGCTCAAGCGTCGAGTGGGGGAACTGGAGGATGGCATGCAGCAATGGCCCAGAGAATTGGCGGCACTGAAAGATGATATAGCGCATCAGACTGAAAAATAACTGATGACCTGGAAAACTGTTCACAGCGCAACAACTTGCACTTCATTGGTGTATCGGAAAGCATTGCCAATTCTGTGCTGCGGGGCTTCATGGAAACCTGGCTACCATTGAGTCTGAAGCTAGATCAATCCCTAGGTCGGTTGCTGACTGAGCGGGTGCACCAGCTAGGTTCATGCCCTGAGCCTGGGGGACAACCATATGCAATTATTGCCCGCTTTTTGAACTTCATATACAAGGAAGCAGTTCTTCGGGCTACACATAAGGAGCATTAATTGATGCATGATTGAAATAAGATCTTGGTTCTGCAGTGTCTCAAGGCCTTTTCATTGCTTTGTTCTTGGCTTTACTACACCAAGTGCGGTTTGTCCTGCAATAGCTGACCAGGCTTTGCCTACACCATAATGATGTTCCCAGCTTCTTTGACTCCCCAGTCGCTGTGTGGAAGTTCTGTGAGGAGTGGCATGTAGGGGAAGCTGCTGCAGGCCTCATATTGGTGGACATTGGATCTGGATGTTCATCTTGTGAGATGGACTGTGAGTTGCTGTAGACTGTGGACCTGTGTGGCTCAGGTTTGAGAAGCCACTGCCTGCACTGTTGGGCTTGGATTGTTCACCAGATGGCCACATTGGTGTTGGACTGGGACCTATGGCATGGCTGGTAGGTTCTAATTCGAAAGGGGACCAAGTACTGAGTCTAGGGATGCCACACAGCTGCCCCCAGCTGCTCGAGGACATGCATCCTGGCCAGCATCATTAATGGAGACTTAATGTTTTCTGTTTTGACTGTTTTGTTTATGATTCTGTAGCCCCACTGTGGCTGAGTTGAGCCTGTGTTAATGGGGAGTGAGTTTAGTTATTTAACGGTGCATGCAGTGGGGAAGTGGGTGGGGTGCAGGTTTGGGGTACTGTATGCACGGCAGGAATGATGTATGAATAATTGAATGGACTTGCTTGTAGGTTGTGGGTGCAGGGGGCATATCCTCAGCTCCTACACTTTTCCTTTGTCCTCCCAACGACTGCACCCATCACACCGGTCTTGGTTGGATTTTACTTTACTGGATGGGCTCTGATATAGATGCTATATTTTTTTCATTGTGCAATGTAGGATACTATCCATGAGAAGAGATGTGCTGCTGTTAGGTTTTAGGTTGGGTGTAGGGTGGATACAGGTGGTGGTTCGTGGTTCGTGGCTTGGGAATGGGTGGTGTGCGCTGGGTGTTTGTGTTTGGGAACATTGTCGAGTGGATGGGTACAGTGGGTGAGTGTGTGGTACGTTGGTGGTGTGTGTGTGATGGGGACAGATTCAGTAAAGGGTGCGTTCATTTGGGGATAGGTTTCAAAGGGAACGGAGCAGAGAGGGGTTGGCAGCTACTAGTTGGTTTTTGGGGAGAGCCCAGACATATTTTAGATGACCCTATGCCGACCGCTGGCATGTGGAAGAACAGGGGTGTTGGGAGGTTGGGGAGGTGGTACTTGGGCTAGGATATGGGTACTTTGGGGTTTGGTAATGCTGTTGGGTTTTAGATTGGGAGAGTGAGGATTCATGGGGGAGTGGGTGGGTTAGTCCTGCGGTCGATCACCTGGGTTCCTGGGGGTGGGGGGGGGGTGGGAGGAGGGGCCTTAGGCTGGGAGGATCCCTCTCTTTTGGAGGAACTTAATTCTGTGGTAGGAGGCCCTATGTGTGGAGTAACATGAGGAAACAAAGTATTTGCCTTGCCTCGTGGAATGTATGTGGAATGGGGTGTCCCATTAAAAGTCATCAAGTATTGAAGGCCATGCAGGATGGACAGGTGGATATCACCCTCCTTCAAGAGACTCATATGTCAGATAGTGAGCATGCAAAACTAAGAAGATGGTGGGTAGGAGAAATTTATGGCTCCTCGGGGAAGAAAAAAGCAGGTGCAGTCATATTAATCCATAAAATCGTGGGGTTTCAAGTTGATACAATATACCGCGACCCCCGGGGATGTTACATGTTGATTCTAGGATGGTTGTATGGTAACTCTATTTTATTGGATAGCATTTATGAGCCCAATGCTTATGAAAGGAGCTTTTTTGATGTGCTGGTGTGGCATGTCTCTTAGGCAGAAGACTGTAAGATGATTCTAGGGGGGTGCTATAATTGTGTGTTGGATGTGAGCCTCAATTGGTCCTCTGGTAGGGGGGATGCTAAGCGGAGATGTCTATTGAGTCTGTGCAACAGTTGTGATCTGTTGGACATCTGGCATATCCTCCATCCTGGAGAGCATGATTATACCACCTTTGAGGGCACATGGTTCCTGGTCTAGAATAGATTATTTCCTGTTGTTGTGGGAGTTGCTGAAGGATGTTCAGGATGCATGAATCGGTAACGTTCGGGTGTCTGACTATGCATTGGTCTGGATGGATGTGCAGAACACTAGTGGCGTTTTCCACTTTCTTTAAAGGGTGATGAAGGTTTCGCTTGGATTTTGCGGGATCAATGGACTTTATTTGAAGATACTAACGGTGAGCATAAAGTGAACCAAGCTTTATTTTGGGAGACCGCTAAGGCTTTCCTTCGGGGGGTCATTATTGTGTATGTTAGTAGATGGAAAAAGGAGATAAATAAATGTTTGATCGAATAGGGGAAAGCCACTCTGCATTCTGCAGGGATGGTTGATTCGGCAAGACATGGAAGAAAACTGGGCAGCTTACTTGGCCCTACAAAGCGAGCTTAACACACTCATTCATGCCCGGGTAAGTGGTCCATGCTTTACTATCTTTATCTTTATTTCAGTCTTAATATACCTCTCAGAAAGAGGTGCATCAGAGCGGTTTACAAAATAAAAGGATTTGTACTGCTAGGAAAAGGAAGTCAGGAACGCCATAAAATAATAGGAAAGAGAGGATAGACGTAAAAGGGCCAAAGAGGCGGGTGCACTGCTCAGGGGAGAGGGAGGGGACGCTGGACGTCAGCGGGGGGGGAGGGGGGACAGGGGGGAGGTCAAAATGCGCTATATCGGTATGGCAATTGCTCAGGTAAATTGCTTTCATCCTTAGTTTATTTATTTATTTATTTAGCTGTATTTATATCCCGCTTTTCACCGGGTCAAAGCGGTCAATTGGGAGATACATTTAACACGAGGGGATATGACACACATACGCTAATACTTACAGGGAACATGGGCAATGGAGGGTTAAGTGGCTTGCTCAAGACCACAAGGAGTGCCTATAGGACTAGAAATCCCAGTCCCTCCGGCCTGAGATTGCTGTCCCCAGGTGGGACTTGAACCCCCGGCCCTCCGGCCCGAAGTACCTTGTCCTAACCACTAGGCCACTCCCTCCCACATGGGGGGGGGGGGCCCTCGACATGTTACAGCCATTAGAACCAAGAACGGGATGGTGACCACCTACTACTTACTGTTCGTCATCTGTATAGTGCTACAAGGCATATGCAGTGCTGTACTTATAGATATAAGACACAGTCTCTGCTCATCAGAGCTTGCAATCTAATCAAAACAGAACACCTCCCAGAAACTTAGAGACAGTTTTCAAGGAATTCTACCAGCGACTGTACCAAGCGGAAGAGGGGGATGGGGAAAAGACTGCGGCATATCTGAAGAGCTGCCAGTTGCCAGAACTTCAGGCTGACCAGCAGGACCTGTTAAATGCGCCAGTCTCGGCCAGGGAGGTACAGCAGATCATTATTCAGAAAAAAACGGCCTCACTACTGTCCCATTATTCAGAAAAATTAAAACTCACCTATTTACTCTTCATTTTGGAACGCAAGCTGAACACAATAACTCAGACTTCATACTCCCCCCCCCCAATAAAAGTCCACATAATAATCCCCCCTTACATATCATCCAGAATGTATATAGTTTCATGCTAATCATTCACTGTTTATATCATCTATAATCAATGTTAATGTATATAGTTCTAATACATTTAATGTAACTGAATAAGTACCTGTTTTGCTACTATTCAACCTTCTGTTATATGTAAACCACTTTTGATCGAATTGAAAAATGTGGGGGGGCTTTATGCTGCCAGGACACCAGGCCCCGATGGGTTTAATTGTGAATTCTTTAAAATACTGCAGGATAAAGTGTGCTTGCCCTTGTCAGAGATGTATCAACAGCTTATTGGATTAACAGGTTTTCCTTATAATACTAACAAGGCGCTTATCACACAAGGACCCTTTGTTGCCAGTCTTACAGACCTATTTCTCTAATTAATGTGGATCAAAAGATCCTCTCTAAGATCTTGGCAGACCAGTTGGCCTCACTACTGTCCCATTTAATCCACCCTCTCAGGTGGGATTTGTTAGGGAGCGCCACGCCATAGTTAATGTGCCTGATTTTGGCCTCTTTGAGCCATTGCCTGACTTTGGAATCATCTTCATTACTTATCAGCTTTCATGCTGAAAAGGCCTTTGACAAAGTTAGCTGGTAGTATATGTTTTAGACTTCCGGGGCCCTTTATTCATACAATACAATTACTCTACGCTGGGCCACGGGCAAGAATTCTCCTGAATGGCCTCCGTATGGAGAGTTTACCCATATATAGGGGAATGAGGCAGGAGTGTCTTCTTTCTCTTTTGTTGTTTTTATTGACTGGAGCCATTGCTGAG
Organism: Ichthyophis bannanicus; assembly: GCA_033557465.1. Lineage (NCBI taxonomy): Eukaryota > Metazoa > Chordata > Amphibia > Gymnophiona > Ichthyophiidae > Ichthyophis > Ichthyophis bannanicus. The sequence continues at coordinate 27,058,896 of CM066048.1, forward strand.
TCTAATTCAGGCCAATGGGCATATTAGAGGTGTGCAATTGGGGGCAAGGATGATCTCTTGGTGTTACTCCTGGATCCGCCTAACTCCTTGAAGGCACTGCTAGCTGAATTTCAGGAGTTTTGGTCATTCTCCGGTTATAAGCTTAATTTAGAGAAGTCTAAGGCATTACCGACTAACCAAAGAACTTCCGCGGCTGCCCGTCCTGCTTCCCACAGAGCACTCAATGATGCTGCTGACAAGCGTCCTCAGCGTGCTGCAAGCATAGGGTACATTAAATGTGATGCAAAACACTTAGAACGCTTGCAAAAGGAGATTTTGGCAGTATCCAGTGATCCTGGTGCAGAGATGCTAAGTTACCCAGTTGCAATCCAGTATGTTCTTTGTAGTTCCCGGTTTGACCCATTGGAATCAGTCCTGCAGGTTCCATAATGCATCAGGATAAGACTGTGTAAAATCCAGGATTGGCTTAATATCTCGCTCTTGAACCTGGGTAACTTGGCTTCTCCATGGACTGCAGGATTGCGTCAGCCATACCTGGTGACGTCCTCCAGGCGGTGCCAAGATCGGAAGTGCTCTCCAGAGCTCAGATTTCTGAGCGTGCTCAGGTAGCCCACCTCCCGGGCCCGCCCCTAGCCTGGCCAATCTTTTTCCTTCCGCCTTGCCATCAAGACGGACCCTGCTCTCCCTCTTCATCAAGAACATCAATTACCTGCTACGATGCCCAAAGCGGGGTTTAAGAAATGCACTCTGCGGTAAGAAGATGAGCAGCACGGACTTACATGAGTTGTGTGTGCACTGCTTGGGACCGGCACACAATGCGGAAGATTGCCCTCATTGCTCCAGGATGTCCCCGAGGGCCCGGAAGTCCACAGGGTATGCTCTAAAGGATTATCTGGCCACCAAGAGCAACGCTGGCACAGCTGCTCCTCCTGCCTCAAAGAGCAATGCCGGCTCAGCGGCTTTCCCTACGGCCTCTTCACATGCTGCTGCTACGGCCCGGGATGTGCCCAACAGGGCCTCCACCCCCTGCCTAGCTTTGGACGCCTCCCCGATGCCTCCGACGGCCCCGAAGATGGCTCCTCCTGCTAAGGTCGCTAGCAGGCTCTCCACATCTCTGGGGCCTGCGCTACTCTCTTCATCCGGCCATGCGGATACTCCTGGCCATGCTGCTCATACTCCCAGCCATACTGCGCCGAGGGTAAGTCCGCCATCTCCTCCCACCATCCTCCGATTTGCCGAATCCCCAGCTGCCCGGGAAACAGCCACGGCGTCGGCCGTTCTAGCTCCGCCCAGTCTCTGTGTCATCACCACTCGACTCTAGGAAGCCCATTCGGCGCAGAAGTACTCCTGGCCCCTTGGTGCAGTGCGCACAAGCGCAAAAGGAGTTGGACCTGGGCAGACAGCGAGGCTTCTGGACGCGGCAGTCACCAGGGCGCAAGCAAGAAACGAAAGCATGTCAGGGAGCGCTCCAGTGGCAGCAGCGCTTCCAGCTCCAGCTACAGGCATCGCAGGAGGCACAGCTCAAGACATCATGCATCCAGACATCACAGATCGCACAGGAGTAGAGACAGTAACTCTTCCAGCTCTTCCAACCGCAACAGGTCCTACAGCCATGCCTCTGACCCAGCGAACTCCTCAGCTATCCTACAGCTGCTCACGCAACTTGTGCAACAAACAGCACCCCCTTCTGCTACTGCTACAGCTCCGCAACCAGCAGCAATCCCAAACTCGTTTGCCCTGCCACCAGCAACACGGATTCCAGAACCCGCCAGACCTCACACGCCGCCGCTACGGTCTCCAGACGTTCCCTCCCCGGATAGCACCACTGAGGAGCAAGACATTGAAGCTGCAGTCGTGGGTTCTGCATCCAACGAACTGACTGCTTTGGATAAAAGGCATTCTCCTGAACCTGAAGGGCCTCCGCCCCCCCGGAGGACCTGACCTACCCGAAATTCCTCAATAAGGTAGCCACCACCTTGGTCCTGACCACATCTAATGCCTCGGAGGAGCCAGAGTCATAGCCGGAGGTTCTGAAGTACCTTACTGTTCTCAAAACCCCGTTTGCGTTGCCTCTGCACCGCAAACTATGGGATAGCCACTTGAGACTTTGGTTGACCCCTGCCTCTGGCCGTGCAATCTCCAGGAGGCTAGACTCCAAGTATCAAATTCAACCCATACCAGGGTTCGAGAAACCCCAGCTGCCTCACCAGTCTATAATTGTGTCCTCAGCCCTGAAGAAGGTTAAGTTCTCCCGCACCCACGCTAACAATCCACCCGGACGTGATCACAAGATCCTCGATGACATCGGGGAAAAAAAGTCTACCAAGGGGCCATGCTCAGTGCAAGGATTGCTGCACACCAATTTCAACATGTCCTGTTTCAAGACACCTGTATGGCAAGCATCAAAAATGTCATCTCCTCTCTCCTGAAAGATTCGCAAGTGTCACTCTCCACCGCGCTTATGGACATGACTGAATGCAACAAACACCTGGTGAGCACAGCCTTTGATGCCTTCGATACCTCCGTAAGAACAGCAGGTACGGTGATATCTGCCAGGCAGTGGGCATGGCTGAGAGTGTCTGGACTGCGGGACGACTTCCACGACAAGATTGCCGACGCTCTCTGCACGGGTCAATCGCTCTTCGGGGAGAAAGTCACAGACACAGTAAACAACATGAAAGAGGACTGCACTACCCTGCAAACCCTGGCAGAGGACGGCTTTGAGCACAATAACAGCACTCAAAAGAACAGCTACCAACGGAAATCGTACTACAACTACAACAAGAGATATCCTTCAAACCGAAAGTGGCAGGGTCCCAGATACAAGACCAACTCTTATCACGGACTCTTGCACCAGCGCCAGTCCCATCGGGACCATAAGCCAAAGAAACGTTACAACACGCAGACGGCCAAAGGTGGCCCCTCCTTTTGACAACTATGTGCAGGCCCCCTTCCAGATCAGGGGGCACCTGCAGGCCCCCTCCCAGATCGGGGGGTGCCTGTCACTTTTTCTACCAGAATGGGAAAGGATCACCTCGGACTCCTGGGTCCTGCAGGTCATCAGGAAAGGATACCGTATATGGTTTTTTTGCACCACCCTACCAACGCAACAAACCTATCAGCGAGACCCCTCCTCACCTGCAGCGTGCTATGACAACAGAGCTGATACACCTGCTGTCCTCCCGTGCTACAGAGGAGGTACCACCATCCGAGATCAATACCGGATTCTACTCCAGATACTTCCTCATCCTGAAGAGATCGGGCGGAGTGCATCCCATCTTGGACCTGCGCAAGTTGAACAGATTCATCACCAGGGAGAAATTCCGGATGTACTCCCTCAATTCCATCCTCCCTCTGATTCAGACCGACGACTGGCTGGCATCCCTGGATCTGCAGGAAGCATATACACACATCCGCATCCACAAAGCGCACAGGAAGTACCTCCGCTTCCATGTGCTGGGACATCACTACCAGTACAGAGTCCTTCCCTTCGGACTATCACCGGCCCCACACGTCTTCATGAAGTGTGTGGCTGTCGCAGCAACTCACCTCCGCAAGCAGAACATCGCTGTCTTTCCCTACCTGGACGACTGGCTCCTAGTAGCTCCCTCTGCTCAGGAACTGCAAGTGTCCCTGCAGACAGCCACGGCCCTGATTTCCACCCTGGGGTTTGTCATCAATTACAGCAAATCACAGCTTCTGCCTTCCCAGCAACTGGAGTTCATTGGAGCTGTCATCGACACACAGTCTTCGAAAGCCTACCTCCCAGATCGCAGACTGTTAGCCATCACCTCGCTGGCGTCCAGCTTAACCACATCAGCGAACACCTCGGCTCTGTACTGTGCCTCCTGGGACACATGGCAGCCACGACTTCGGTCATCCCGGTGGCGAGAATGAAGATGCGTGTGCTCCAGTGGCATCTATGGACTCACTGGAACCAGCACTCGCAGTCACTGTCCGCCCGCATCCCAATGACTTCCCAAGTCCAGGCACAGCTGCGCTGGTGGACAGTTCAAATGAATCTCTCAGTAGGCAAGGATATCCATCAGCTTCAACACCAGGCGATCCTCACCACGGACGCATCCTGCACCAGTTGGGGGGCACACCTCCTGCAGTTCAGCACACAAGGGGCCTGGTCTCCAAGAGAATGACAGTTGCATATCAACCTCCTAGAGCTGAGAGCCATCAGATACGTGCTTAAGGCATTTTTACCACATCTCCAGGGCATGTCTGTCCTCATCCAGACCGACAACCAGGTGGCCATGTTTTACATCAACAAACAAGGAGGCACCCGGTCATGCTCCCTCTGCAAGGAGGCACTTGCGATATGGACACTGGCCTTGAAAAACAAGTGCTGGCTGCGTGCCTCCTATCTTCCTGAGGACATGAACATCCTGGCAGACAAACTGAGCAGACAGTTGCAGCCCCACGAATGGACTTTCCTCCCGGAGGTCACCAACACCCTCTCCAGCAGTGGGGAGCTCTGGACATCGACCTCTTTACCACCAAGCAGAATGCCAAGTGCCCCCTGTTCTGCTCGAGGCACCCATCAGACAGGAGATTATTGGGGGATGCATTTGACGTGTGCTGTGGGGGGTGGTCTCTGGTGTACACCTTCCCTCCGACCCTCCTCATCCCTGCGACACTACAGTGCATTATCCAGGACAAAGCGCACCCCATCCTTGAGGTCCCTCACTGGCCACGGCAGATGTGGTTCACGCTCTTGTGACACCTGGCACACGAGGACCCAGTGCGCCTGCCGCTTACGCCAGACCTTCTAACGCAGAACGCGGGCTGCACAAGACACCCCAACCTCAAAGCCCTCGCGCTCACTGCCTAGAGGTTGAGCCGTTGAACCTCGCCACCCTCCACCTGCCTCCAGAGGTGCAGGACGTGGTCCTCGCAGCCAGGAGACCGTCCACCAGAAAGTCCTATGGCTTGAAATGGAAGAGGTTCAGTATCTGGTGTACTGCGCACGGGCTAGATCCAACCTTGTGCCCAGTCACCAGCATCCTGCAATACCTGAGTTCCCTCTCCAACCTTGGACTTCAGACACAATCCATCCGAGTCCACCTCTCCGCCATCGCAGCTTTCCACGCCACGGCCGACAGGGCAAACTCCATCACAACGCTGCCCGTGATGGCGCGCTTCATGAAAGGATTGACAAACCTGAAGCCTCCGATCAGGGTCCCAGTGCCACCATGGGACCTCAGCATGGTCCTCCATCGCCTAACCCATGCCCCCTTCGAGCCGCTCCAGACCGCAGACATGAAGTACGTCTCCTGGAAAACGCTATTCTTGGTAGTCATCACATCCACCAGGAGGATCAGCGAGCTGCAAGCACTGGTTGCGCACCCACCGTCCACACAGCTCCATCATGATCGTGCTTCCCTGCGAACCAATCCCAGATTCGTACCCAAGGTGCCATCTGCGTTTCATGTCAATCAGTCCATTGAGTTACCCTCCTTTTTCCTGGAGCCACACTATTCGGACAAGGAGTGCCGCCTGCACACCTTGTACTGTCTCCGTGCCCTCCGGATCTACATTTGCAGGACTCTACATATCCGGAAGGGCGAACAGCTGTTCATTTCCTTCTACTCCAACAGGCCTGGAAAGCCCATCACAAAAAGGACTCTTTCCCACTGGGTTGCCTCCTGTGTCTCCTACTGCTTCGACCCAACCGGAACTCAGTCGCAGCCAAGAGTCGGGCCTCACCGGCTGAGAGCGTTGGCCACCTCACTGGCCAACCTGCGCTCAGTCCCCCTGGCCAACATCTGCAAAGCAGCCACATAGTCCTCTCCACACAAGTTCCAGAGACACTACTGCCTTGACCTCAGGTCTCAGGAGGACTGTGCGCTTCGCAATGCCGTCCTCGCCACTGCTTTGGAGACACCCTTGGCTACGCCGCCACAGCAGGCACCTCCAGAAAGGACATAAACGAACCTGAATCGGTACTCCGTACCCCGGGACATAACTGCCATGGTCTTAGCAGGCACTGTAACTTCACTGTTGCACCTTATTCTTATGTTTCACCTTGTTCTTTTGTTGCACCTTCACTTGCACCTTGTTTTTAGGTTTCACCTTGTTCTTTGTTGCACCTTATGTTGCTTGTTGCACTGTTTTCTTCATTAAATGCATTCCCTGACACGTCTCGGTAGCCTTCTGTTCACGCCTCCCTCCTCCACCTCAGCACGCGTCCGCGCAGCTAGGGAAGCACCAGGTATGGCTGACGCAATCCTGCAGTCCATGGAGAAAGCGAGGTTACTTACCTGTAATGGTGGTTCTCCGTGGACAGCAGGATAAGTCAGCCACACAATCCCGCCCGCCTCCCCGCTCCCTAGCCAGAAAGTCTAGTTAGGAACACGCTGGCCAGGCTAGGGGCGGGCCCGGGAGGTGGGCTACCTGAGCATGCTCAGAAATCTGAGCTCTGGAGAGCACTTCTGATCTCGGCGCCGCCCGGAGGACATCACCAGGTGTGGTTGACTTATCCTGCTGTCCATGGAGAACCCCGTTACAGGTAAGTAACCTCGCTATCTCTGTTCCAAGATCATTGGATTACTGCCAGAATCTCCTTTTGCAAGCATTTTGTATCACATTTAACGTAGCCTGTGTTTGCAGCATGCTGAGAAAGCTTGTCAGCAGCATCTTTGAGCGCTCTGTGGGAAGCAGGATAGGCAGCTGCGGAAGCTCCTAGGTTAGTTGATATGGCTTCTTCTGACTGAGAAACAAACAGGCCGCATTTGAAGCAATCCTTGATCCAGTGGGGAATTCAGAATCTTGGGCAAATATCTCATACGTGAAAGGAAAATGACCCCACACTGTGCGAGATGTGGAAAATACCCCCTATATAGCCCCATGGTATGTCTAAAGCCCATTGGTTTCCAGGGACCACTGTCAGATGAGATGTGCATTGGGGGGGATAAGGGTCTCAGTTTTTTCATTACAGTTTAAACCACTGTTTAAATGATAAAACACCTCAAGAGAGGAGCCTGTGTGGTCTGGAAAGTTCATAAACAGTACCACCTCTGCATAATTTTTACATTGGTAAAATAATACATATTACAGCTCGGTGAGAATCAAGGTTACTCCAGGGCTGTATTGGAAATCAGAACAGCTGTGTTCAGGGTTTGCTGTTAAATGCCTTCCAGGTTACAAAGCGCCATCCTAGAGTCCGTGTTTCGGCTGACAGGTAGCTGGAAAGAAGCCCCTGGCCATTTCTGCATCTAGAAAGTGCTCGCTCTGACAGCTGCGTTCCATGTAGGATGAAGTTGGGAAATCAATTTCTCACGGAACCCAGTGAAGCAAGGCGTTCGCCTGCAGGAGATGGAAAGGGGGGCATCAAGCAGAGAGGGACCACCAGACCGTGGAGACAAGCTTTTCATAAATGTTAATTTTAACAGGAGGTCTTACACATTCATCTCCCCTGGGAGGAGGGAGCCCATTAAACCCCCTCTTCCAATACTGTATAGGGTCTTGATTCCAGCAAAAAGGCGAAGAAGTAGCCACGTTCAGCTTACAGCTCCCAAACCTTCAGTCCTCCAACATGGGGGCTATTTTACGGTGTGGAGGGATAGCCCAATGGTTAAAGCAGTGGGCTGGGAAGCCAGAGCTCAGATCCCACCACTGCTCCTTGTGATCTTGGCAAGTCACTTAATCCTCCATTGTTTTAGGTGAAAGCTTAGATTGTAACGTCTCTGGGGACAGGGAACTCTACCTGCTGCACTTGAATGTAAATCACCTTGATTTACTACTACTATTCAGCACTTATAAAGCGCCACGCACGCAGCGCTGCACAGGTAACCTGCAAGAGGTAGCCAACATATAAAAGACAGTTCCTGCCCGTCAGAGTCATGCTCATCAGAACTTACAATCTAGTTAGAACAGTACAGAGCATTAGTCAGTTCTGCGCAAGGTACGGTGTGTACAGTTTGGTCTAAAGTTTGGCCATAAACGTTGACGGAGGTTAAGGTAAGATGAGGATGGAAGTCAGGATCTGAATGCAATGGTGAAGAGGTGGATCTTCAACCTGGATTTGAAGAGGGCCATGGAGGGTGCCTGGCGCACAGACGCAGGTAGGCTGTTCCAGGCGTATGGTGCAGCAAGGTGAAAGGAGTGCAGTCGAGAGTTTGTGGTGTGGGTGAAAGGCATTGATAGAAGTAATTTGTTAGCAGAGCGCAAATTTCGAGAAGTGACGTAGGGAGAGATAAGAGGTATTGAGGAGCATAGAGTGAATGCATTTATAGGTCAGTAAGAGAAGCTTGAATTGGATGCGGAATTGGACAGGGAGCCAGTGAAGCGACTTGAGAAGAGGAGTAATGTGGGCATGGCGAGGCTGGCAGAAGATTAGTCGAGCAGCGTGATTTTGTATAGATTGAAGGGGAAGGAGGTGGCTCACGGGGAGACCAGCGAGGAGTAGGTTGCAGTAATCGAGGCGAGAGGAGATTAAGGAGTGGATAAGCGTTTTGGTAGTGTGTTAAGAGAGGAAGGGGCGGATTTTGCTGATGTTGTAGAGAAAGAAGCGGCAGGTCTTAGCTACAAGCTGGATATGAGCAGAGAAGGAGAGAGAGGTGTCAAAGATAATCCTTAGATTGCGGGCTGAGGAAACAGGAAGGATGGTAGATCCATCCATATGGACTGAGAGGGGGGGAAGTGGGGGGAGGAGTTGGGCGGGAAGACAAGGAGTTCAGTCTTGGCCATGTTCAGTTTCAGTTGGCGAAGAGACATCCAGGCAGCAATGTCCAAAAGACAGGCAGACATCTTGAATTGTGTTGCCGGAGAAATATTAGGTGTAGAGAGTTAGATTTGGGAGTCATCGGCATAGAGATGGTACTGAAAGCCATGGGAGGAGATAAGCAAGCCAAGGCCTTGGGTATAGAGAGAGAAGAGGAGGGGGCCCAAGACAGATCCCTGGGGTACACCTACATGGAGCGGAGTAGGGGAGGAGGAGAAGCCACCAGAGCATACACTGAATGAGCGATGGGAGAGGTAGGAGGAGAACCAGGATAGTACAGAGTCCTTGAAACCAAGCGAGGAGAGGGTGGTGAGGAGAAGGTTGTGGTCAATGGTGTCAAAGGCAGCAGAAAGGTCAAGAAGGATGAGGATAGAATAGAGGCCCTTAGATTTAGCCAGGAACAGGTCGTTGGTGACTTTTGCGAGTGCCGTTTCAGTGGAGTGTAGGGGACGGAAGCCGGATTGTAGTGGGTCCAGGAGGGCCTGGAAGGTGAGGAAGTCGAGGCAGCGATGGTGGACTGCTCGTTCTAATAGTTTGGATATGAAGGGAAGGAGGGAGATGGGTCGATAGTTAGAAGGGCATGTGGGATCAAATGAGGGTTTCTTGAGGAGAGATGTGACGACAGCATGTTTGAAGTCGATGGGGACAGTTGCAGTGGAGAGTGAAAGGTTGAGGATATGAGTGATGGAGGGGACAATGGTGAGGGAGATGGAATGTAGGAGATGGGTGGGGATAGGGTCTGATGAACAGGTGGTGGGTTTGGAGGAGGAAAGAAGGAATGTGGTTTCTTCTTCAGAGATCGGAGGGAAGGAGGAGAGGGTGGCAGGGGGGGAGTATGGATGGGGGAAGAGAATTGGGGAGGAGGGGAGGCAGATGAGGGGGTAGGGAATTGGAGGGTAATCTTGTGGATTTTGTCATGGAAGTAGTCGGCTAGGGTTTGGGCAGAAAGGGAGGGTGGGATCGGGAGCGGGGGGACCTTGAGGAGAGAATTGAGGGTGTTAAAGAGACGGCGAGGATCAGAGGCAAGGGAGTTGGACAGATGGATGTAGTAATCTTGTATGGCAAGTGCTAAGGCTGACCGGAATGAGCCAAGCATGAATTTGAAATGTAGAAGGTCTTCCGGGGAGTGGGATTTGGACCAAGCTCGTTCGGCAGAATGGGCGCAGATGCGTAGGTTACGGATTGTGGGTGAAAGCCAGGGTTGGGGAGTAGATCATTTGACAGGACGTGGGGTGGGAGGGGCAAGAGTGTCAAGGGCTGAGGATAGTGTGGCATTGTATGAAGATAATGCCTTGTCGACGGACTTGGAGGATAAAATGGAGGAAAGAGATGGAGAAATGGTGGAGGAGAGAGTCAGGGGATCAATATTATGAAGGTTTCTAAATAGGTCGGAGGAGACAGGATGAGGTTGGGACAGCGGAAGCTGAAGAGTAAATGTTAAGAGGTGATGGTCAGATGAGGGAAGGATTGATTTGCGGACATTTGAGGGAGAGGAATTGGAGAAGAGTATTAGGTCAAGGCAGTGGCCGTGTAGGTGCGTGAGGGCAGTGGAGCAAAGTTGGAAGTCGAACGAGGAGGTAAGAGCGAGGAACTTTGAGGCATGGGGGTCGGAGGGGTTGTAGATGTGAATGTTGAAATCGCCAAGAATAAGAGTGGGGGAGGAGGGATCCATAAAGGCAGAAAGCTAGGAGTCGAAGTCGGTGAGGAAGGTTGATTTGGATTTGTCGGATGGGCAATAAATAACAGCTACTCGGAGGGGAAGTGGTGTGAGGAGGCGAATGGAGTGGACTTTGAAGGAGAGGGAGAGTGTGATTGGGGTGGCAGGAGAGGTTGGAATAGGCAGGAGGGAGAGAGTAGGAGGCCAACGCCACCACCGCGACCAGTGGATCAAGGTGTGTGGGAGAACTGGTAGCCCCCATAGCAGAGAGAGACAATGGATGTGGTGTCATCTGGGGGGAGCCAGGTCTCAGTCAAGGCAGGAAGGTGTAGGGCATTTGAGATAAAAAGATCGTGAATAAAAGGTTTTTTTTTAATGACTGAGCATGCGTTCCATAGGGCGTGTGAAAACGGGAGAGCGGAGAGAGGGAGGAGAGGGAAATGGATACGGTTGGATAAGTTACATGTGGATTTCTTATCAGAATAGCGTGGGGGTCTATTTCTAGGGTAATACTGAGATTTAGAGGGAGCAGAGTGTAGGTGGGTATGTCTGGGTGTGTATGCTCTCCAGGAGGGACATGAGGGAGGGGAAATGAGGGGTAAATTGATGGTATCAGGTAGGTTATGTGAGGGGTTATTTTTGGGGGTAGGGTTGGAGTTGATATCTATGGATGAGTGATTGTGGGATGAATGAGGGAGGGCGGAAGGAGGGAGGAGCGGGATATGGATGAGATTCGATAGGGTACGTGAGGAACCTTTTTTGGTGTGGAAAAGGAATCGGGGGGGGGGCAGGGTTGGGGTTGATATTACCTGATGAGAGAAGGAGAATGAGTATTAGAGAGCGAGGTAGAGTGGAGATAGTACGGCGGAAGCGAGGGTGGGGTTGCCTTAAAGAGAGGGGGCTGGTTGAATGCAGGGGATGGTGTGAAAAAGCTCAAGAGCAGATGCTAGGCTAGGGGGCAGAATGGAGGGAGAAGTGAGGAAGGTAGGGAGAGGATAGGGGGAAGAGGAGGGAGTATGTTGGTAGGAGGGGAGGCAGTTGGGGAGAATGAAGAAAAGGACAATGAGATGTGGGGCCATGGTAGTGGGCAGCAATGGGTAGCAAGTTCGAGGCAAACAATGGGTAGCAAATTCTAGGCACACAATGAGTAGCAAGTACTGGGCAAACAGGCAGGCAATGGGTAGCAGCGGGTGACCAGTGGATGGTCAGTTCAGTGCAGCAGGTAACCAGTTCAGTGCAAGCAGTGGGAGACCAGTGGGAGCAGTTCAGTGCAGGCAGTGGGTAACCAGTTCAGTGCAAGCAATGGGTAGCCAGTTCAGCAGTAGGTAACCAGAACAGTGCAAGCAATGGACTAGTTCAGTGCAAGCAATGGGTACCAGTTCAGTGCAATCAATGGGTAGCAAGTTCAGTAGTAGGTAACCAGTTCAGTGCAAGCAATGGGTAGCCAGTTCAGCAGTGGGCAACCAGTTCAGTGCAAGCAGTGGGAGACCAGTGGTGAGTCACTTCAGTGCAAGCAGTGGGAGACCAGTGGAGAGTCACTTCAGTGCAAGCATTGGGGACCAGTGGAGAGTCAGTTCAGTGCAGGCAGTGAGTAACCAGTTCAGTGCAAGCAGTGGGAGACCAGTGGAGAGTCAGTTCAGTGCAGGCAGTGGGTAACCAGTTCAGTGCAAGGCAGTGGGTAACCAGTTCAATGCAAACAATGGGTAGCCAGTTCAGCAGTGTGTAACCAGTTCAGTGCAAGCAGTGGGTGACCAGATCAGTGCAAACAGAGTGTGACCAGTTCAGTGCAAGCAGAGGGTAACCTGATTGGTGCAATGCAGGGTTGGCTGCAGTACAGGGCAGAGGTAATGAGGGAGCAATGGGTAGCTGTGGAGTCTAATGGCTGTGGGTAGCACTAGGAGAGGGGTGCTTACCTTCGTGAAGAAGTTGGATAGAGTCAGGCGGCAGGTTGTAGAGGAGCAGCGCGCTAAAGCCTTGGTCCCCACTGAAGGGCCACACCTAAGGGCCCTCTGGTGAGACCCTCCGGTGTGGGCCCGCCAGGCGCGGGCGCGCCCAATGGCGCCTCCTCTTAAGGCTGCAGGGCCCCATATGAGAGCGGGCCGTCCAGCGTGGTGGAGGAGTGCCCGATGGTGCCTCCTCTTAAGGCTGCAGGGCCCCAAATGAGAGCGGGCCATCCGGCGTGGTGGAGGAGTTCCCGATGGCACCTCCTCTTAAGGCTGCAGGGCCCCAAATGAGAGTGGGCCATCCAGCATGGTGGAGGAGACCATGATGGCGCCCCCTCTTAAGGCCGCAGGGCCCCAAAACATTGAGGTAACGACGGTGGACTGCTCGTTCTATTAGTTTGGATATGAAGGGAAGGAGGGAAATGGGTCGATAGTTAGAAGGGCATGTGGGATCAAGTGAGGGTTTCTTGAGGAGAGGTGTGACGACAGCATGTTTGAAGTCGACGGGGACAGTTGCAGTGGAGAGTGAAAGTTTGAGGATATGAGTGATGGAGGGGACAATGGTGAGGGAGATGAAATGTAGGAGATGGGTGGGGATAGGGTCTGATGAACAGGTGGTGGGTTTAGAGGAGGAAAGGAGGAATGTGGTTTCTTCTTCAGAGATCGGAGGGAGGGAGGAGAGGGTAGCAGGGGGAGTATGGATGGGGGAAGAGAATTGGGGAGGAGGGGAGGCAGATGAGGGGGTAGTGAATTGGAGGGTAATCTTGTGGATTTTGTCATAGAAGTAGTCGGCTAGGGTTTGGGCAGAAAGGGAGGGCGGGATCAGGGGCGGGGGGACCTTGAGGAGAGAATTGAGGGTGTTAAAGAGACGGCAAGGATCAGAGGCAAGGGAGTTGGTCAGATGGATGTAGTAATCTTGTTTGGCAAGTGCTAAGGCTGACTGGAATGAGCCAAGCATGAATTTGAAATGTAGAAGGTCTTCCGGGGAGCGGGATTTGGACCAAGCTCGTTCGGCAGAACGGGCGCAGATGCGTAGGTAACGAATTGTGGGTGAAAGCCAGGGTTGGGGAGTAGATCGTTTGACAGGACGTGGGGTGGGAGGGGCAAGAGTGTCAAGGGCTGAGGACAGTGTGGCATTGTATGAAGATAATGCCTTGTCGATGGACTTGGAGGATAAAATGGAGGAGAGAGTCAGGGGATCAATATTATGAAGGTTTCTAAATAGGTCGGAGGAGACAGGGCGAGGTTACTAAATCTGACCATGCAAGGGCCTGACACCAGTACCATCTGGGTCTTTAATGGGTGCCAAAGCTTCCTCTATACCTCTGATTTCTTCCTAGCTTACAATATCCTTTTAAAGCCTGCAATAACTCTGGTGTTCTCCTCGCCTGTGTTGGGTCTTGGGGTTTCTCTGAGCCTGGACCCTCTACAGAATTTAAACACAATCCATCCATCAACACATTCAGAAGAAGGTGGGATGTTCCAGGAGCCCGATCAACATTTCAGCAAGGGCTTTCTCTGTGGTGTTTTTGGGCAAGGTCAGCTGGAAACTCAGAACACTGGCTTTGCTGAGGTCTCTCCCCTGCGAAGGAGAGCCCCCCTCTTTTGAAGACATGCTTTCATTTCTCCTGCCTTAGCAGGGACATCTCTATGTGCCTTTGCCTTCCCCTTCTGTTCCTTTCACTATAGAGATGCTGTCCCAGAGTTGCCCATTCTGTTACCTCAGATAAAGAAATCTAAACATAGCAAGGTGTGAGTCAAACCTTAGTAATGGTTTAAAATGTTAAGTTTCTTGGCTGTCATAGTTCCAGGAAAATAAGATGTTTGAAGAACACAAGAAAAGCCATGCTCAGTCAAATAGCGGTTCTTTTTGGGTCACAAAAATTAGGTCTATTTCTCAAAGCTAACTTCTGAGAGCGTGCAGCGGCTCTCCTAAGCCTATCTGGCTATAGATTTTAATGGACTTTTCCTCCAGCAAGTTGTCCAAACATCTTTTGAATACCGCCTTGTCCACATCCTCTGGCAACCAATTCCACAGCTTTATGCACTGCCTGAAAAGAATCTTTCTAAAATTTGGTTTTAATCTGCTGGTTTAGTTTCATTGGGTGTTGTCTTCTTTTTATGTTGTTTGAAAGGTTAAATAACTGCTCCCTATTTAACTCTTCCGCCCCACTCATGATTCTATAATGTTCTCTCATACCCCCTTTCAGTTGTCTTTTCTCCAAGTTGAAAAGCACTAAAAGAGGTGCTCTATCACTTTGTGGTTTGGTCATCCTCCTATGAACCCTTTTTCTGGTTCCATTATATCCTTTCTGAGACTGGAGCAACATCTGGAAAAAGGGAACTGAGCCACAGAGGAGATAACGAGGTCAGTGTTAAAAGGGCAGGGCCAGATGATGAAAGAGTTAACCGGTCAGATCCATGAGGCTACAAGAGAGCCCAAGCAAAGCAGCTAAATATATTTTGTAGACTTTAGACAGGTGTTCTTAGGGGGTGTGTTTGGGTCAGGTGAGTAAACTACAGATGACAGATTTGTAATTACATTTTTGGATATATATACGTAGTTTCTCCCACTTAAACTCAGCTGCGGGAATATGAGGTATGTGGATGGTTTCTCTGAAAATTCATTAAAGATGTAGATCCTAAGTGCCTGTTTTCTATACTGCGAAAAATCATTCCCAAAGTGACTTGTTCTGTGGTCACTCAGTCGATGATAGAGGCACAGGGAGATAAAGTGACTCACCATCAGGTCATGTAGACAGTCTGTGACCGAGTCATGTTTAAGACTGAGACAAGAAGTTAGGGGGTGAGTGATTTCCCTAAAGTCACAGAGAAAATGAATGGGCAGAGTTGGGATTGGACCTTAAAAAGTCTGGCGTGCTGACCTGTAATAGCCTGCCTAGGAATGCCTTCCGTCTGCTCTTGTGCGAGGATTCCCTTGCCTGGATCGCTTTTTCCTCTTGGAGATCAGCCAGCATGACACGAGAACTGCGCAGACTCCAAGCTCCAGCTTTTCGGGATTAGCATTTTTTGGGACTCAGCTGGTAATTAGTGCAGCTGACGTTTTGATCAGTTCTCGGCTGTACAGGGGTGAAAGATGATTCTGCTACAAGCTGATAACCCAACAGAGTGTGAACTTGTGCGACTCTCTCCTCTCCATGCCTGGCAACGTATGGGCAAGCGTTGAGTGTCCTAGAGAGGTAATCTCCCGCTGCAGGGGCTGTGGCAGAATGGGCTACTTGACGCCCAGTTTCTGCCCTTATTGATATCATTTCCTTAAATGCAGTTCTCTCTCGCTCTCAGCGGGTCATACTATGCTACAAGTAAATTATAAACGATATATCAGCATTCTCAGTTAAACACATAATAACCACTGCTCACCTACTTAAATAATGCAATGCAAAATATTACAGAGGGAGAGCACTAGATGTATATCAGCAATGCCTTTGACACAGTTCCATATAGGTGACTTATACATAAACCAAGTGCCCTTGTGAGGGTCCTAAAATGATTGAGTGGTTGTTCAAGCGGTAGTGGTAAATGGAGTTCACTTTGAGGAAAGGGACATTACCATTGGTATGCCACAAGGATCCCTCCTTGGTCCAGTTCTTTTCAACATTTTTGGAAGCAATATTGCAGAAAGGCTCTTGGGAAAGGTTGCTTCTCTGCAAATGATACCAAAATCTGGAACAGGGTAGAGACCCTGAAAGGTGCAGGAAAACATGTCAAGGAATGTAGTGGAGCTTTGAGAATGGTCTAGATCGGTGTTTTTCAAACTTTCATAACACCTGACCCATTTTAACAACTGAAAATTCACGTTGTCCCAAATGGTGATGAAATCAAACTGGCAGATCTCCAGCCTCCTTCCCCCTCCCTCCACTCATCTAAAACAGGAAGGCAACAGCAGTCAGCACAGGGTCCCCTGTGTCAGGATGCAGGATGTGCTTACAGACCCCAGTACTCAGCATGGGTTTCCAGTGTAACGGGAAGCTTACCCAGGAAGAACAGGTCACATGTTGACTGGTGACTTGGCATAAGTCACAGTGAAAGTCCAGAGAGATGGGGAAATGGCCATGTTTCTGTGACCCCATCCACTGAGGATGTGACCGCAAATTTAGGAACCACTGGTCTAGAGTTTGCAGCTAAGACTTAATGCTAACAACTGCTGTAAAAATCCAATGGAGCAGTAGAGTACAGGGGGTGAAATTCTTTTGTGTATAAAAGAGTGGGACCTGGGGGTAATCATAGCTGATGATCTTAAGATGGTCAAACAGATAGATAAAGTGATGGCAAAAGTCAGAAGGATATTTGGATACACAGGAAGAGGAATGACCAGAAAGAATAGCGGACATGTGAAACAGCCTCTCAGTGGCACTGATGGAGATGAGGACGATATCTGAATTCCAGAAAACACGGGCCAAGCATAGAGGATCTCTGAGAGAGAAGGAGTTCTAGAGACTGGGCAGTTGATTGGGATGGGCACTCTGAATATGCCCATATAGTATTTTTTGCCATCATTTTCTATGTTTTTATATTTAAATCTGTTCCCCTAATATAACAAAAATGTAAATCGTTGTTGCGTCATTAAAAAAAAATGTCGCCTGTTTCATCTCTGTCTCCATTGTGGTGTTTTCCGATTCCAGTCGTGGCATCCTAACATCATAATCCTTAAGCATAGATATACCTGATTAAGAAGTCAATCCCTTAACTTTCTTCCAAAAGCTGAAATAGTTACCAGGTTTCCTTATGTCTACCAACAACCGCTTCACTTGAATCTCTGGTCCGGGGTAGCGAAAGATTTTCTCTGTGCATCTTGTCTTAAGAGTTCACTTAAGAACAGATCCCTGAGTTGTTTAAGAGGATGATCCGATTGATACCACACCAACCGTTTCTTCAGATGAACCACCCCTATCCACATAGGGATTTAAACACTAGGTTCAAAATGTTAAAATGATTCCTACATTTAATTGGTAGTCAATAAAAGCTGTTCAAGATAGGGATCATTCCATCTCTACATATATCTGTGTTAGCAAAGATTTCTGCCTATGAATTCACAATGATTGTAATATGCCCATGTATTGTGTGAATTCAACCCTAATTCTCCAAAAATAGCTTATGTTGTCTGATAAAGTGAAACTTGCCAAAGTATGTATTTATTTATTTATTTTATTTACTTTGTTTTTCTATACCGCCTCTTCCAAAGATCAAGGGTGGTTTACAATAAAACAATGTCAAAAAGAAACAATACAATAACTATATACATGATTTGCATAAACCAGACTTGCATTTTTGCATTTTTCTTAAATGGACGCTTAGCGGGTTATAATTCTATTGATACCATATAGGTAAAGATTGATAGGTTCAGTGTGTATGGAGTTGGGTTGGGTCGGATTGGGGCTGTTATTCCCATTAAGGTTTCCATAGTATTCCAAGAAAAGAAGTGTTTTAATTTCTTTTCTGAAAGTTTGGAGGTCTTTAATTGATCGAAGTGTGTCTGGGAGGGCGTTCCATAGAATGGGGGCTGTGTAAGAGAATGCCCTGTTACTTGTGATCTGTTTTGTCTTGCGTATGGACATTGGGACTATAAGAGTGTGCTGTGTGTTTCCTCTTCTGGATTTGCTGTCTGTTGGGAGCTGTATTAGGCTAGCGAGGAATGATGGAGCAATATTGTTGATTATCTTGAAAGTGGTCATTAAGGTGTCATATTTTATTCTACTTGGTATTGGCAGCTAGTGGAGTTTATGGAATATGGGAGTAATGTGGTCTGTAAATCGGGCGTTGAATATAATTCTGGCAGTGACGTTCGGTACCATTTGGAGTATGTTCAGATTCCTTTTTGTTATCTCCTGTAACAAGCTGTTACAGTAGTCAAAGGGGGGGGGGGTGAGAAGGGCTTGTTCTACAGATGGGTGTCAATTAGGAGTCTCAGATGTTGAATGATCCTTAGCTTGAAAAATATAGTTTAGGTTATTTGTTTTATGTGTGCTGAAATGCTAAGGGATTTATCAAGTATACGTGATAAATCCTACAGACTGCCCTTATTTGAAGGCTGATAGTTAATTCGCTGTACCACCACACTTCTAAACTCCAGACTTGCGATGCAATAAGGACCATGATCCCTTTACCTAGTGTGAAAGTTGGCAAGGTCTGTAATCCCAGTCTGGTCACTGCTAGGACTTGCTTTCAATAGTTTAGTTTTAGTTTAGCTCTCTTCATCTAACATGTAATTTTAGTTAAGTAAGCGACTATGGCATCCACCAATTCTTCCCTAGCTGAACTCCTTCCCACCACTTTCCAAATGTGGTGGAATTAACACTCACCAGATTTCCCAGTGTGGGTGCAAATAGCCCCTATCTCCTTTTTAGCCTTCACAAGACAATATGATTTAGAGAGACGCAAGTGAATTGCAAGCTAATTTAGTTGGCTTTGGACCAGGGCTAGTGCAAGGACGTTAGCCAACCTAGGCAACCCTGAGTCTTGCCGCCCCACCTTGACCACTGCCACTGCTACCGTTGCCACGTCTCACAGGTCCAGCAGCGCTAGCAGTGGGAAGACAGCAGAAAAGAAGCTCATTGTGGAAGGAAGTTGCCTCTGAAGCCCTGAAAGTGCAGCTGATCTGCCCTGATGCAACAGAAAGCCTGCGTTGGAGGAGACAGGACCGGCTGCACTTTCAGAGCACAGCATGCAGGGGTTCAGAGGCTGCCCTCCACACTGTGCTTCTTTTCAGGTTTTTTTGTCATTGCCGCCACAGCCACTGGTTCCAGTGAGAAGTGCCAGTTTTAGTAATGTTGGGGGTTGGAGACTGGACGCCAGATGTCTGCCACCCTCCAAAACTTGGCACTCTGGGCAACTGCCTAGTTCACCTAATGGTAGCACCAGCCCTGCTTAGTACTCTGCTGGTGCTGCTTAGGTGGTAGGGAGTTAAGAGGAGTCATTCACTGATCTGGGGGAGGGGGTCATTTTAGCACCATTGCTGCACAGGCCAGCAGTCGCATCCTGCTGCACTCCACTTGAGTCTATGACGTGTCTTACTAGTGGTCTTAGTCCCCTGAAGAAGGCTTCGGCCGAAACACGTGTCAGGCAGACCCTATTATTAATAAAGCACTTTCCTCCAGTGGCGTGGCTCTCCTGCTCCTTTGTGCTTTCTTAGGTCACAAACCTATTACGTTCCCCGGGCCAACCCAGAGTTCATTCAAGGTGTTGGCATCCTAGGCAGATCTTAACCCTATGCCCCCACTGGCTGTCAGAATCTATTGTTTGGCTTTGAATGCCCTGCTCTTTGCCACCCCCTAGAAGTTTCTGTCCAGTTTGCCTGATTGTTGGGCCAGCTCTGTTCACCCCATGTTATCTGGACAGCATAAGCCTGTCCTGGTTTTATCCCATTATATCTAAGTATTTGTGGTTTCAATTTCCCTAAGACAAGAAGGGGCCATATTATTTATTTAACAGATTTTTTTATACCACTTTATCATTTCAGTCAAGCAGTTTACATTATAACTCAAACTTGGTAATGTACATTCAACAGAGGGATATTTCTGAGGCAATGGTGAGTTCATTGACTTGCTCAAGGCCACAAAGAGCTGGGATATAGGATGGAGCATGGGCAGAGGAACAAGTTATTCAGAGGGTGGCGATATTTAGGGCTGTCGCTGTCATTGGACGACTGTGTTCTTGGCATACGGCCCTGCTCTTCAGTCCCACTATTCACCTCCTGTTGACTTATGCAAATGAGGCCCTGGAATCAGTCTCTGCACATGGCCCCGTTTCCCTCTGCATCTTTCCTCAGGCCATCCCTGACCATATTCAGTCCCACTATCTGAATAATTTTTTCAGGCAGCAAAAAGACCATCCTAAGTTATCTGGATAGCTGTCCGGGCAGTGGTCTGAATAGTGACATTATCTAGATAGCGTGGCCATTCGCCATTCTATGCAGGTATTCAACACTGGCTATTATCTGGATCTAGCACTGAACATCTGCATTTTATTTAAACACCATCACTGGCATTTTTTATAAGCACCGACCACGCTGTTGAAATATTGAGCTGTATAAGTTCATGCATGTCCAAATGACCTGGAGCCAATTCGTAACCTTGGGCTTTCTCATTAACCTATCCAAGTAGGGTTGATAAACTGATTGAGGTAGGGGCAAGAAACCTATTGCACCATGGACTTCAGTGCATGGGATATCCCTAATGCATGTATATGTGATAGATTTGTACACATACTGCTGCAGTTATATGCAGATCTCTCTCATGCATATTCATTGTGGTTGTCCTGAAAACCTGCCTGACTAGGTCTGTCCTAAGGACTGGGAGTGAGAACTCCTGTATTAGGGATATCCTGAAAACCTGAGCAAATTGGTGTCCACAGAGGCTGTAGATTGCCTATCCCTGCTGACTGACTGCCTTTTCCAGACAGGCTGATCCAGTCCTGGGTTTACCCCATTGACCATATGGAACTCTTATGAAAAATCATCACATGCAGTGGAGTAAGAACAGGACTGGATCATTCTTTCTGAGGAAGCGAATGGAGCTTGCTAGCAACCTCCTGCCTCAGTGTGCAGGTTCGAAGATCTAGAAATCCTCAGGGCAGTCTGATGAAAGATTCTGCGCTCTGCAGCACTGTTGTGGTCCATGCGAGTTTGTAAAATATCTTGCTGTTTTCTCTTTTGTGTTAGCGCTGCGGCCCCGGTTCAGCCAACAACCTGAAGACCAGATCGTGGTGGCCGGTCAGAAAGTGGTGCTCTCCTGTGTGGTGCTCAACTACTCTGGCATAGTCCAATGGACCATCAACGGATTGGCCCTGGGAATAGGACAGGACCTGATAGGTATGGCTCTTAGTTGCTTGCTAACTGTTATCTGTCTTCTGTGCATTCTTACAGAAAAGTGGGCTTCCACTACATTGGTCATTCCGAGATCTGTTGCCCCAGGAAGGATTATTTTAATTGGTCATGGGAGCTGAAAGTGTAGTTTCCATGCCTACCAAAAGCAAAATAGCCCCCTCAGAACTTTAGCTTTAATCTATCATATCAGCTTTTCTTCAGAGTTTGAGTCAACTGGTGCCAAGCTGGGTGGTGATCCCATAGTGAAACAGTAGGGGATGCTGCAGAGTAGGAATGAGGTGCATTGGTTGAGCTGAGAAAGCCCCCAAGCCTGCGCGTTCCCTGCTTATATTCTTCTCTCTTCTGTACACACTCTGTCTTGGCTTCTTTGCCCCTCTGCAACTCCCTAGTCACCCTAACTCTTACCCTCCCAGCGTCTCGGTCTTTGTTCCTTGTCTGCATGCCCCCGCCTTACTCATCAGTCCCTGCCTCCTGGGAGAGCTGCGCTGCTACTAACATCCTCCCACCCCCTCCTCTTGATACCTAGGAATGCTGTAAGCGTCTCGCATCCATCATGTTCAGTAAGCAGAGTCCGTCAGCACCCACCGTCTGCCCGAGCCGGAGAAGTGGCAGGTAGTGATTTATCCTGGGTGCTCCCATGCCATATATGTGCTTAAATTTCTGCTGACTGACCAGGATTCACCACACACTTCATTTCAGCAGTGCCAGGCAGACACAATGATAGATGCCAAGGGCTTGGGCTCACTGCAGGGAGGGAAATGTAGAAGCCCAGGGATTGTATCTGCTCTTTTTATTTCTTTATTTTCACATATAAATAACTCCAAATGAGAACAGCAGAATGTGTTGTGTGCTCTTACACTGGAAGAGCTGTAAATGGGGTGTGGGGGAGGGGGCTGAGTGCTGGAATAAGCAGAGGTGCTGCAGGGCGGAGTGAGGTACGCTGGCAGAGCTGTGAATGGGGTGGGGGAGGGGGCTGAGTGCTGGAATAAGCAGAGGTGCTGCAGGGCGGAGTGAGGTACGCTGGCAGAGCTGTGAATGGGGTGGGGGGAGGGGGCCGAGTGCTGGAATAAGCAGAGGTGCTGCAGGGCGGAGTGAGGTACGCTGGCAGAGCTGTGAATGGGGTGGGGGAGGGGGCTGAGTGCTGGAATAAGCCGCGGTGCGGCCGGGCGGAGTGAGGTACGCTGGCAGCGCTGTGAAGGGGGGGGGGGCGGGGGCTGAGTGCTGGAATAAGCAGAGGTGCTGCAGGGCGGGAGTGAGGTACGCTGGCAGAGCTGTGAATGGGGTGGGGGGAGGGGGTGAGTGCTGGAAAAAGCAGAGGTGCTGCAGGGCGGGAGTGAGGTACACTCGAAGAGCTGTGAATGGGTGGGGGGAGGGGGCTGAGTGCTGGAATAAGCAGAGGTGCTGCAGGGCGGAGTGAGGTACGCTGGCAGAGCTGTGAATGGGGTGGGGGGAGGGGGCTGAGTGCTGGAATAAGCAGAGGTGCTGCAGGGCAGAGTGAGGTACACTGGCAGAGCTGTGAATGGGGTGGGGGAGGGGCTGTGTGCTGGAAAAAGACGAGGTGCTGCAGGGCGGAGTGAGGTACACTGGAAGAGCTGTGAATTGGGTGGGGGGAAGGGGCTGAGTGCTGGAATAAGCAGAGGTGCTGCAGGGCGGAGTGAGGTACACTGGAAGAGCTGTGAATGGGGTGGGGGAGGGGGCTGAGTGCTGGAATAAGCAGAGGTGCTGCAGGGCGGAGTGAGGTACGCTGGCAGAGCTGTGAATGGGGTGGGGGGAGGGGGCTGAGTGCTGGAATAAGCAGAGGTGCTGCAGGGCAGAGTGAGGTACACTGGAAGAGCTGTGAATGGGGTGGGAGGAGGGGGCTGAGTGCTGGAATAAGCAGGTGCTGCGGGGTGGGAGTGAGGTACACTGGAAGAGCTGTCTGGGGGTCCCAGTACTTGAAGAGCACAGGATGCTGCAGGGCGGCGTGAGGTGCACTGGCAGAGTCTGCTGCGGGGCTCAGTTCTGTAATAGCAGGGGTTGCTGCGGGGCTCAGTTCTGGAATAGCAGGGGTTGCTGCGGGGCTCAGTTCTGGAATAGCAGGGGGTTGCTGCGGGGCTCAGTTCTGGAATAGCAGGGGATGCTGCAGGGCTCAGTTCTGGAATAGCAGGGGGTGCTGCGGGGCTCAGTTCTGGAATAGCAGGGGCTGCTGCGGGGCTCAGTATTGGAATAGCAGGGGTTGCTGCAGGGCTCAGTTCTGGAATAGCAGGGGTTGCTGCAGGGCTCAGTTCTGGAATAGCAGGGGTTGCTGCAGGGCTCAGTTCTGGAATAGCAGGGGATGCTGCAGGGCTCAGTTCTGGAATAGCAGGGGCTGCTGCGGGGCTCAGTATTGGAATAGCAGGGGCTGCTGCGGGGCTCAGTATTGGAATAGCAGGGGTTGCTGCGGGGCTCAGTTCTGGAATAGCAGGGGTTGCTGCGGGGCTCAGTATTGGAATAGCAGGGGTTGCTGCGGGGCTCAGTTCTGGAATAGCAGGGGTTGCTGCGGGGCTCAGTTCTGGAATAGCAGGGGTTGCTGCGGGGCTCAGTATTGGAATAGCAGGGGTTGCTGCGGGGCTCAGTTCTGGAATAGCAGGGGTTGCTGCGGGGCTCAGTTCTGGAATAGCAGGGGTTGCTGCGGGGCTCGGTATTGGAATAGCAGGGGTTGCTGCGGGGCTCAGTATTGGAATAGCAGGGGTTGCTGCGGGACTCAGTTCTGGAATAACAGGGGTTGCTGCGGGACTCAGTTCTGGAATAGCCGGGGTTGCTGCGGGGCTCAGTTCTGGAATAGCAGGGGTTGCTGCGGGGCTCAGTTCTGGAATAGCAGGGGTTGCTGCGGGGCTCAGTTCTGGAATAGCAGGGGCTGCTGCGGGGCTCAGTTCTGGAATAGCAGGGGTTGCTGCGGGGCTCAGTTCTGGAATAGCAGGGGTTGCTGCGGGGCTCAGTTCTGGAATAGCAGGGGTTGCTGCGGGGCTCAGTATTGGAATAGCAGGGGTTGCTGCGGGGCTCAGTATTGGAATAGCAGGGGTTGCTGCGGGACTCAGTTCTGGAATAACAGGGGTTGCTGCGGGACTCAGTTCTGGAATAGCAGGGGTTGCTGCGGGGCTCAGTTCTGGAATAGCAGGGGTTGCTGCGGGGCTCAGTTCTGGAATAGCAGGGGTTGCTGCGGGACTCAGTTCTGGAATAGCAGGGGCTGCTGCGGGGCTCAGTTCTGGAATAGCAGGGGTTGCTGCGGGGCTCAGTTCTGGAATAGCAGGGGTTGCTGCGGGGCTCAGTTCTGGAATAGCAGGGGTTGCTGCGGGGCTCAGTTCTGGAATAGCAGGGGCTGCTGCGGGGCTCAGTTCTGGAATAGCAGTGGTTGCTGCAGGGCAGAAGTGAAGTGTATTGCCAGAGCTGTGTGGGTCCCAGTATTGGGCTAGCAGGTGGTGCTGCAGGGCAGGAATGAGATACATTGGCCAAGCTGTGTTGGAGGGTCTCAGTAATGTAAGAGCAGGTGGTGCTGCGGTTCAGGAGTGAGGTAAGACAGTGCTTGGGCTATATATGTGCTACTATCATTGGACCCCGTTTTGTTGTCTGACCTTTATTAGAGCTTCCAGCAGAGTGTCAGAGGAAGAAGAAATGTGCTGCCCACTCGCAACACCAAGTTCAGTGAACGGAGAGCCCCCATCGGCAGGCCTTGCTGCTGGTACAATGCTCCTTCCCCTCGGACAAGTCACTCCACTCACGTATAACTCTCTCTTTTTGGATAATAGCAATATTATTGCCATTCCTTCTGGACTCTCCCCCGTTGTGCATCTCAGACTGCTTCATCCTCCCCCCCAGAAGCGGCTGTGACTTGTTTTTGAAGAGCTCTTAACTAGTTACTCTCCAGGCCAAATGAATGCCCATGTGTTCTGTAGTGTGTATCAGAAACTACAAATACATAGATGCCGTGCATGTAAAAGCAGGACTGACTCCAATGACCTGGAGCCACCTAGTGACCGTACACTGTGAGTGGGAAGTAAAAGGGTCCAGTGCCTCTTTTCTCACCACATGCTGAGCACTCACTCACTCAGTTATTCATACCCAAGTGCATCAGACAGCAGCCTCTCTCCTCTGGGTCATGATTGCAGCCTGGTGGCCTTTCCCGTGGGGTCAAGTGCATGGCAGCGCTTGTCACCTGAATGGAATTTGAGAGTCAAGCCAACAGCACCATCTGCTGGGGAAAGACAGAGACTGGGCATTTTTAACTTGCACCTTTACAAAGTTCCACTACCATGTATCCAAGAGAGCAAGTGTCGAAAATTGTTAATCACAATAAAGATTATTCAGCTGGGAAAATGCAAGGCCTCTGCTTGTTCCTGTAAAATTCCCCTTTATTCCTAGAGGGAGGGTGCAGAAAGGAGAGAGAGATCAAAAAGACCGAGGTCAATATTTAGCCATACAGTGAATGTCTAATTTAAAAATGTCTAAGTTAGATGATTTCAAATCATACTTATATTCAACAGCACTTACTATACTGTACACAGGGCCACTGAATATCCAGGTAGAACTTCCAACACCTGAGTAAAACCTTTGAAGTCATATATCTACAATTTGTACAGCCTATTGAGATATTTAACTTATGCATTTACTGGCTGAATATTGCTGCTTAAACGTATAAATTAGACAATTAAGTGTCACCACGCCTGAAATGCCCTAAACTATACAACTTCCACATTCAAAAGTATCCATTCGAGTGCCGTGAATTTTTTAATCAAGCAATTGTATGGTCAGTGTCACTCTGCCTCATCCGTTCCCTGGGTTCTCCTTGCTCTCTGGGATACACACATTGGCTGGAATTACCTCTCGACTCGGTGGACAGCATGACTAGTTCTGTGCCTGGGGAGGCAGGATTCTCCATGTGTCTTTGTACCACTGCTAATCATTTGCATAGTGCTACAAGGCTTAAGCAGCATTGTACAGAGACATGTACAAGACAGTCCCTGCTCATTAGAGTTTATAATCTAGTCTTTGTAATCCATGCAAAATGGCTGTAGCCCAATTAGTGGAAAATAAGCTTGTTAAATGTCTTTTTATTGACCCAACAAATAGGAAGGTATCCAGAGATAACACCAGGCAGGAGCTTTTGAGGACAGAGGACTTTTCTCCCACATGTCTGGTTCCAGCTGTCAGGAGCTGTTGCCCTAATTTAATGCCTGTCCTGTCCCCCTCTCTCCCCAGCCTGGCCCCGATACCGTATTGTCAGCACAGCAGACTCAGGACAGTACAACCTGGAGATCACAGATGCCGAACTGTCAGATGACGCCTTCTTCGAATGCCAGGCCACAGAGGCTGCTCTGCGCTCCCGCAGCGCCAAGCTCACTGTGCTCAGTAAGTGCCAACTCTGTCACCTGCGTCCCTTTCACTTGGCGGGGGGGGGGGGGGAGTGCAGAAGAGACTGTGCTTCAGATTGCTCCATGCTCGATTGAGAGAACAGCCCAGCAAAATTACATTTCCAGGTCTTTATTTTAAATACAGTAACAGGGTAAATGATGGAAGATAAAGACCAGTATGGTCCATCTACTCTATCCAGTAGGGTCGTTAGAATCCGGGCCGACCCATCCTCTTGATGGGCTAGACAGCAGTCCTCCATGGTTGGCACAGCAGACATGGCCTGCCACTCCCTCCCCCACCCTGGTGCTGAGTCACGCCATGCTTCTGCCTCCTGCTGCTGCTGCTGATTCTGGTGGCAGGCTCAGTTCAGCGGCCCACAGCAGGCTATGTGCTTTGACACACATGGCCTGCCTCTTTTAACCCCCCAGAAGTTGTGTCCAAGGGGTCAGAAGTGGCAGACTATGTGTGCCAAAGTACATGTCCTGCCACTGCCATTGAGCCGACCCTTGACCCAGTTTCCAAGATCAGCAGCAGTGGGGGGCAGTGGCACGGCTCAGCACGGGGAGGGGGAGGGAGGTGTTGCTCGGAGCGTTGGGGGGGGGGCGATGGCCAGGGCGACAAAAACCCTATGGTCAGCCCTGGTTAGAGTTGTACCTGACGTTCTGTGCAGGTTGCTCCCCTCTGTGCCTTTGCTTAGGGTTGTAGCTGCCGCTCTGTGGTTACCTCCCACTATGCCTTTATTTAGGGTTATACCTGCCCCTCTATGTGTTTGGTTAGGGTTGTACCTGCTGCTTTGTGCAGGTTACCCTTCCACCCCACTGTGGCTTTGGTTAGGGCTGTCCCTGTCGCTCAGTTCATGCTTTTTTCTCACCTAATAGTACATACTTAGCCACCTTTAGAGGAGGTGAATGGGGAAAGGAAGTTTCTCTTTTCTGGAGTGCTGTCTCCTGGGAATACTGAATCCACGTACGACCTTTTGTTTCATCATCTTAAAGGTACCAGAAACCTCAGGAGAAACCATTGCCTTCTGTAGAGTAGAGCACATGCCCAGTAAACTGGTCCTGTCATGGCCAGACTGACACTGAAGAGCCGCCGTCCTCTACATGAATTCCGTCAAAGGTCTCCTGCAATTACACAGCCTTCTCTAATGCTCCTCTGGAACACAGTGGAACTTTTTTTAATCCCATGAGCAAATTTCTCGGGAAGACAATAGGGAGGTTCATTCATTTGAAACAACATGGAAAACATCAACAACATTTCTCTCATGTTTCATGGTTTGTTTGTTTTTTACCTGAAAAGACAGGAAAACCTCCCAATCTTTCAGGTTTTTCCGCATGTCGTTTCGCGTGCACAATGTTGCTGTACAACACATACTTTTATCAATAGAAGAAGCGTGTGCACCAATGAACAGTAGGGTGCGCGGTTAACAATATTGCCCCTGAAGCAAAAAATAAAATTAACCCCCCCCCCCCCCCCACGAATAAAACAACAAATCCCATAAATGGGAGGGGGGGGGTAGTAATCGTGACAGAGTGGCAAGAACAGCCCTAACCAAAGGCACAGACAGGGCATAAATGACACAGAAAACTAAACAAAATTAAAATCTTTGGCTTGCACACCCCTAGAATACATAGTTAAAAGTGAGTTTAGCAGCTCTTGATAATGACATAGTGAGTGGGCTCGGAGTTCAGGAGTTCTGCTATCTTCCCTCTGTCTCTCCTTCTCTCTCCAGTCTGCTGGGCAGCCAGGTTTGGAAGCATGTCGCATCTATATAAGTCAGATAAGAAACAGCACCATATGTGACATGCCAGGCCATAGCCATGGGTGTCCCTAAAATGGCCCAGGCCACTCCACTTCTGCCTCAGGCCCTTCCAGTTCCCTCAAATGACCAAGGCTGGCAGGGATCCTGAAATCCCTTCCCTGATGTTCAGCTGGCATGATGCACACATTAAAACCTCACGGATAGCATTGTTCCATTCATGATCTCACAAGATCATGAACACGAGGTTTCAGTGCGGCTGCGCATCAGGGAAGGAAGGCAGAGCGTTGAGGAGTGGTGTGGTAGACTCCCTCCGTGGTTATTTGGATGCCTGTGGGTGAGTGATTAAAAACACAGCAGGAGTATAAAACAGATACAGAACAAAGGACTGCAAAAGCAGTTTATAGAAAATTTTCTGCGAACCCCTTTTGGAATCCTTTGTTCTGATTCCATTTTATACCCCTGCGGTGTTTTTAATCAGCCGTCCTGATCTGTGAGAGCTTTTTCTCTCATTGGTGTTCCTGCCTATTAGTGAGTAACATGTGGAAGGAAGGCTGTATGCCAACTGCCCACCCATGTTAACCCTGGGTCCCCCCCCAAAAAGTGAGTTCTGGCTATACCACAAGTGGCATTGCTTGCCATGCTGGATCCAGTCCAGCAGTAGTGTGGGTGGTATCATGCGTGGGACATCTGAAGAGAGGCTGTTCCATTGTCTCTTGTCTCTTGTCTCGGTATCAGTTCCTCCAGAAGATCCCATCATGGATGGTGCTCCAGAGATTCTCCTTCGGGCTGGGACACCCTATAATCTGACATGCCATGCTCGCAGTGCCAAGCCTGCCGCAACCATCCTGTGGTTCCGAGATGGCACACCACAAGAAGAAGCTATTTCCACCACGGTAAGGAGGATGCCAGAAACCCCCACTTTCAATGGGCTGGTGCTCTCAGGACTCTACAGCCTAGATATGAACTACTTGGAAACTGTAAGCAGGAGGAGTGCAGGAGACAGAGGGCACAAGGCGGGATTAAACAGACTCAGATTATTTTAACCATGGCTGACTGATCCAGTGTGATTCTGAATTCAAATGTGCTAGACCTGCTTTGCCAAATTTTTCATCCCATTGCATCTCAACTCATTAATTTTCATCAGGTTCAAGCAGGGCTGGTCCATCCACTAGGCGGATTAGGCAGCCACCTAGGGCAGCAGACCTCTGTGGCGGTAGGCCATGTGTTTTAGCATACATGGTCTGCCGCGGACTGCTGCCACCGCCGCACCAAGCCATCCCACCTACCCCACTGACGGAATCAGTGGCAGCGGGGGACGGCGGTACAGGAGGGGAGTGGCATGATTCGGAAGGGGGGTTGGCATGGCTGGGGTTTCAGCCTGGGGCAGCAAAACCCTTGGGCTGGCCCCGGGTTCACAGGATAAGAGCAAAGGCATGGCCTGAGTTAGAGAGAAACAAACACACACACTGAAGGTATGGACAGAAGGTCAAGGGAAAGTACTAAGTCTAGGAAACAGTCCATGAAACTAACTGGTAGCAGATGTAAACCAGTTTAAGAGAATATTTTTTTCCAGTCAACATACAATTCAACTGTAAAATTTCTTGCTGAAAGTAGAAAGAGAAGGAAAAGAGAAACCAGCTTTCCATATTGCTTGCTGCAGCTTCAGAGATAAAGAATCAAAGCTATTATCCTGTTTCAATCCAGGACAATAATAGTATTAACCCCTCCCTTCCTCCGTCCCTCCCATCCATCCATCTTTATTCTTTTACAGGAAGTATTGGCAGATGGGAAGAGAGAAACCACAACCAGCTGTCTCTTGATCAACCCAACTGATCAGGATATCAATCGAGTTTTTACCTGCAAAACCACAAATGAA
The DNA here is from genome assembly GCA_033557465.1 of Ichthyophis bannanicus. Taxonomy (NCBI): domain Eukaryota; kingdom Metazoa; phylum Chordata; class Amphibia; order Gymnophiona; family Ichthyophiidae; genus Ichthyophis; species Ichthyophis bannanicus. The sequence continues at coordinate 27,089,074 of CM066048.1, forward strand.
GCCATTCCAACAGGCAAAGAAACATCTATCAAACTCAATGTCCACCGTGAGTATCCACATGGTACCCTTCATCCCCATCCCCCTCCCAACATTGTCACCCTTTTCTTGTTATTCAATACCTGTAACTTTCAGTCTTTTAGCAAGAGAAGCAGGACCGATACAAGGAAGTACTATGATGCAAGTTATAAAATGATTTTGCCATGGAGGGGGGCGGGAAAGGTTAATACTGTACATCTAGCACAAGCTGGAGATGGTATTCAAACAGGATGTGAACAGAATGCAGGAAAAAGTCAGATGGGAATGAAAGCTTGAGAGGGAAAAAGTCAGTAATAGTTCCTTGATGAAAGCCAAGGGGGAAGTTGTCTTTTTTGATGGTTCCTGAAGAGAGGCAGATGGGAAGGGGTCATAATGGATGTCTTCCTTGATGATTCTTTGAAGAGAGCCAGATGGGGAGGGGTCATGATTGAGCTCTTCCTTGATGGTTCCTTGAAGAGAGCCAGATGGGAAGGGGTCATGATGGAGGTCTTCCTTGATGCTTCCTTGAAGAGAGCCAGGTGGGGAGGGGTCATGATTGAGCTCTTCCTTGATGGTTCCTTGAAGAGAGCCAGATGGGAAGGGGTCATAATGGATGTCTTCCTTGATGCTTCCTTGAAGAGAGCCAGGTGGGGAGGGGTCATGATTGAGCTCTTCCTTGATGGTTCCTTGAAGAGAGCCAGATGGGAAGGGGTCATGATGGAGGTCTTCCTTGATGGTTCCTTGAAGAGAGCCAGATGGGAAGGGATCATAACGGATGTCTTCCTTGATGATTCCTTGAAGAGAGCCAGGTGGGGGAGGAGTCATGATTGAGGTCTTCCTTGATGAGAGCTAGATGGAAAAAGGTTAGAGAGCATATGCATGGTCATCTCCTGATGAGAGATGGATGGGAATGAGTAAGAGACAGGCCATGTAGGGCAACTCACTGAGAAGAGGAAAAATTATTCCACTGACAATGAAGGGATCTGAGTCACCCAAATTGAGATTATTAGCCCATAAACTTTCTAGTGAGGTGCAAATCTAAACATGGAATAAGCTGCAAGTAGCTGTATCAGTCCTGGAGGAAAAGCTGGGTCCTCTGCAGGCTGAGATGCCTTTTATTGGATCAATGTAAGGATTACCCCCAAGGGTCCTTTTCCCAGACATGTCTGGGAAGTTTACATCCAGTCAGGATAGTACCAAATTAGAAATATTCCTTGTCTGACTCACAAACCTGGCGCCCCCTCACCAAACCAGTTGCATCAGAAACTCGCTTTTGTTGGGCTTTCTGGAGGCCTAGTGATGACATTGGCGCCCCTTCTATATTTGTGCCCTGTGCGGCTGCACCACTTGCACAGCCCTTGGTATGGCCCTGAATCCAGCATTGCTTTGGATCCCTTGTATGTTGGATTCATAAAAGGTAACAGAACCTGCAAACATTTTATATGAATGTGCATATATCTGAACAAAACAGAGCGCTGAAAGCCAGGAGTCACCGACCTCTCACTGGCACAAAAACAGTGGCAGTGCCTGCTGGGGTTTTATATTAATGTTGTATGTCTGCTTCACAGCTGATGAAGCCTGCAATGTTTGGTCTCCATCCAAATGACAATATGTATTAATTATATCATTACAAAGAGAGTTTACACCCAGAGAAGTCAGGCTGAAAGTCCTGGAAAGGCGACACGGGAAAGGCAAGCCAACAGTACACACTGTGCACAGGGTTACATCATACCTGGGCAATGAGGTAGCTCTAGTGGGGGATGGGTTGGAGGGGAAAAGCAAGACCCATGGCAAGGGAGAAGGCTGTTCTTTATAAGCCCTGAGCTCACCTCTATCACTTTAGAGAGAGAGCAAGATGGCTCGAGTGAAGAAGAAAAATCAATACCAAAACACTTAATAAAAGACAATTTGCTTTCAGTCAGTCTTTACTACAGAATATATGCACTTTATTGTGCTATGTGATATATATTTCACAGCATAAGAGATATGTACTGTACCGTTCTATGTAATATGTGGACTGTGGTTTACTGTATAACACCCAGGAGATTGGGGTTTGATTCCCACTGACACTCCTTGTGACCTTGGGCAAGCCACTTTACCTTCCCTTGCCTCGGAAGAAAAGGCCTGGCAATCTATTTCTAGTCATATCTTGCCAAGAAAACCCAGGAACTGCTGGGTCACCAGGAATCAGCATTGACTTGACGGCGCTTAAAAAAAATTGCACTGGGCAGATTAGATGGACCATGCTGATTTTTATCTGCTGTCATTTACTATGTTACTCACTCTTTTTCTTTCTCTGTGTGTGTATATATTTATATATGTATATGCATATATGGGCACTCCATGGCTTTTTATAACACATATACTCAACAGCATATAATATAGGTACTCATACTATATAATATATACACTCCATGGATTATATGTACTATACTATATATGCTCTCTATTACAGTGCATAATATATATTTCCATATCATCCTGCTAGACCAGTCCAGACAAATGGGCTGTGTTCCCCTAGCAGCAGATTGGTGGAGACAAAGAACCCATGAAAAGCCCAGGTTTCAATGACATCACTCCCGTGCCTCTATCCACCTCAGCCACCAGAGATCACTTCAGTATTGGTTTGTCTCCAGCATATGGTGGATGGATTTTCTTGTCTCTGATTTAAAATCCGAAGAATTGAGAGGAAAAGATTGATAGAAATGCTCGTGACAGACCATTTTGAGGGTGACTCTCTTACTTGAGCACATCGTGGGAAGCTCCACTAGACTGCAGTCTTTTTGGTCAGTACCGTACCTAGCCCTGTGCGAGCAGTGCAGCCGCACAGGGCGCAAAGGCTTGAGGGACGCATTTCGGCTGCCTACTGTTGCCCTGCCGCCAACACTTTTTGTTCTCCCAGTGGCAGCAGGGCAATAGCAGGCAGCCGAAATGCGTTCCCTAAGCCTTTTCGCAGGTCTTTCTAGTCTTTCTGCAGGTCTGATCCCTCCCTGCTCTGATGCGATGTCACAGCAGGGAGGGATCAGATCTGCTGCCGTTGCACATTGTGCTGCTTGCACATTGGGCGCGTGCCCGCCCCCCCTCCCCATACCTCTGTCTAGTGCTGCCTGCTCTTGCCCTGCTGCTGGCACCGCTGTGGAGAAAACAGAAGGTGGCAGCAGCAGGCAGCGCTGGACAGATGTATGGGGAGGATGAGGGGAATACGCGCGCCCGATGTGCAAGTTGCACAGGGTGCAATTCTGGCTAGGTATGACCCTGTTTTTGGTAGCCATAGAAGGAGGGAAAATTGGTTCAGCTCCATGCCCTTAGCCTGGATAAGAACCTGTTGAGTAGCCAGAAAATTGGAAGGATGGAAGAATTCAGTAGCCTCACACAACCTCAATGTCCCCTCCATCCTCCTCTGTCCCCCCTGCTCTCTCCCAAAGATTGCAGAAGGCTCTCAGAGGAATCTGCCTACCAGCCACCTTAAACACAGTGCTGCCAAGCCAGAGAAACAGTTTCAGGGGAGTAGAGCTGAGCCCGGCACGAATCCTCTGCCTGGGGCTCTAAGGGGGCAGTGCCAGCCCATCCATTAGGCGGTCGCCTGGGTTGGCAGGCCCCAGTGGGCGGCATCTGCAACCCCTCTTCTCAGCAAAGCAGCAGTTCATTGCTGCCCGGCCCACTATGCTTTCCCCCTCCCGCATCCATCTTCTCATTTTGGGGAGGGGGGTGGCATGGCGATGCCTCCGCTGTGACAGGCTTGAAAGTGACCACGCTAGCGTGCTCATGGCCTGCCGCTCCTGTCCCCCTTCGACAAAACCTCCTGCCACACCTGTCCCCTCCAACAGGAAAGTTGCATTGGAAGGGGGACAGGAGTGGCAGACCATGAGCATGGGCACTTTAAAACCCGACACAGGGGAGGCATTGCCATGCTGTCCCCCTCCCCAAAGTGAGAAGATGGATGCCGGAAGGGGGGGAGCAGCATGGAGGGTCTTCAGAAATTCTCGGGCTGGCCCTGTCAGGGGGTGAGCACCAAGGCTTGACCTTGTCATTGTCTTTGTTGGGGGCTCCCGATTCCATCTAGGTGGGACACAATTTAGGGTAGACTACTAGCAACTATTGGTGCTTAGAGCCGGGTCATCAGCCGTCAGAATGTCCTTGTAGGAAGATGACAAAGAGAGGCCTACAGAATCGAGCTGCAAAGCTAAACACCCTCTTTGCCTGATGCAGTATCTTTAGCATCAACATCATCAAGAGCTTCATCTTCCTCCCAAGGATCTCAGGTATCGAAAGCTAAGTCTTCATCGAAGGCTGGCCGGCCCTCCAAGGGTAGATCTCCTTCTAAGCATCAAGATGTCTCGGGTGTTGCCCTGGAGGGTGACACACCGGCCAAACAACCCTGGTGGGAGGACCTTCCCTCTAAAGCCTTAGTGGGGTCCCAGGATGCTCCCGAGGCCTCCATCTCTGGTGAGCTCCTGATGCCATGCTCAGGGATCGTGGCCTGCAATTCCGGTACCGATACCCAAGCATCGGCAAGCTCCATGGATCAACGTATCCTGGCCATCGAGCAGAGCTTAGTGGCCTTACTGGCGGCCTCAGTACCAGTAAAACCTTTACAGTCGGTTCCACAGGCGTTGGTACCGGCTCTGGTACCGATACAGCCTGCATTGACTTTTTTGTCGCTTACCATGCTACTGCCCATGCCGGCCCTTGAATCCGTTTCTGGTACTGAGGTTCCGGCACTGCAAGCCTCAGCTACTGGTTTTGATCAGTACCGAGTTTGTGCGGAGTGGGAACACCCTGCTCGTAGATACTTTGATTCTTCAGATTCTGATTCATCAGATGATGAATCGGTTGATACCCGGAACATGAGAACTATCCTGGAAGACCCATCTCTGTCTCCACAACGTCGTATGTCCCCTCCAGAGGACATGTCTTTTCAAGACTTTATTTGCGATATTGCTAGCACTCTGTCCATAACAGTGACGTCGGAGAAAGAGCCTAGGGCCAAAGAACTCAAAATTCGTCAATACCCTACAGCCCTGAAGGAGACTGCTATGCTCCCTATCCATTCAATACTTCATGACCTTATGCTTCGTATGTGGGAGACACCCCTTACCATCTCTCCCCATACCCGGTGACTCGATACCATGTACCGGGTACCGGAGTGTCCTGGTTTCCAAAAGACGTAATTGCCGCACCATTCCATGGTGGTGGAATCGGCAATGCATCGAATAGAGTGCTAAGACACATTCCTCGAAGCCTCCAGGTAGGGAATCAAGAACCTTCGATGCCTTTGGTTGACTTTGTTTTCAGGCCTCCGTGTTATCAGCCAGGATCAGTACCTACATACTCTATATGGTTATGTTCTTAGAGAGGTGGCTATGGATTTGGAGTTAATGGCTCCTCTTCAAAGTTTGTTAACAGAGCAACTTTTGACTTTTTGAGTGCATCAGCAGGACTTCATCCATCTGTATCGATGCAAGCAGGATTTCTTGGCTTCAAGCATCGGATCTTGAACAGTGGGTTCAAGATAAGCTGGGTAATATCCCTTGCACCGGTGAAAACCTTTTTGGCAAGGATTCACGAGACAAAGCCTCTCAGTTAGATTCTGAGAACACTGCCCTTAATAGGCTCTCTAGATCTACTGCCAACCCAACTAGGAAAAAAGCAGCAAAGAAAACTTTTTTCAATAATAATAAGTACTATCCTTCTTACACCCCTGCTGTACAGTGTCAACACCATGCTTCTCAGAAGGGGCAGCAATCATCAAAGCAGCAAAAAAAGGCTCAGATTCCTAAGTCACAGCCACCTCAGGGTCTTTGACTCCTTTCTAGAGAACATAGCAGCTCTGCTTCTGGAGATTCCAGATCCCATCCACATCCCCAGCAGACTCTGTCACTTTGCCCACAGGTGACATCTTACAGCATCAGAGCAGTGGACTTTGTCCATAGTACGGGAGGGGTACAAGCTTCATCTACAAAGCCTACCCTCCCGGATTCCTCCAAGAGAGTTCCACTCTCAACCCCCTTCGCTGCTCTGTTGCTTCAAGAGGTCGCCTCCCTTCTCTTGCAGGGTGCAATAGAGGAGGTTCCACCATCCCAGCAGGGAATGGGCTTTTATTCTCCATACTTCCTCATTCCAAAGAAAACAGGAGGGTACAGGCCCATTCTGGACCTCAGAGAACTGAACAAGTACCTATTACTGGAGAAGTTCAAAATGATCTCCCTAGAGGCCCTTCTCTCCTATCTCCAGAGTCAGGATTGATCTGTTCTGTAGATTTAAAGTAGGCATGCACTCACATACTTATTCATTAACAGCACAGAAAGTTCCTGCGCTTCATGTTTCAAGGTAGACATTATCAATACAGAGTCTTGCCTTTCGGCCTCACCTCTACCTCAAGAGTCTTCACAAAATGCATGGCGGTAGTAGCCACATTTCTAAGGACTCTAGGGATATTTGTCTTCCCTTACTTAGACGACTGGCTCATTCGAGCAAGCAGCTCTCTAGAGACCAGCCTATCCCTCTCGCGTACCATGCAGGTGCTACAACACTTGGGATTTGTAATAAATCTTCCAAAGTCCCAACTCATCCCCTCTCAAACTCTAGAGTTTATAGGGGCTCTCCTAGACACTCAGCAATCAAGGGCATTTCTGCCCCAACTCCGCTGCACTCGACTTAATCAGCATCTCAGGTATGCCTCAAAAATGTTCTCACTGCTCCAAAATGCTACAGCTTCTGGGCCATATGACATCAGCAGTGCATGTTGGTCCATAGGCTCATCTACATATGCGCACAGCGCAATGGGCACTGGCATCCGAGTGGTCTCAGGCATCGGGTCACCTGTGAGACAAGATAACAGTCTCTATCCTCCTAATCTCGTCTCTCCAGTGGTGGCAATCCCCAGAAAACCTCCTGGTAGGGTGACCTTTTCAGATGCCAGCACATCAATGTACCCTGATGATGGATGCGTCCAGATTGGACTGGGGAGCTCATCTGGACACTCTCTCCACTTAGGGACTCTGCTCTCATCAGAAGTCATAACTCCACATAAATTTACTTTAACTCAGAGCCATTCACAATGCTCTCAAAGTATTCCAGGACCATCTTCGATACTGCACAGTTCTAGTCCAGATGGACAATCAAGTATCCACATTCTACTTGAACAAGAGGGCTAAACAGGCTCTTGGACCCACTGCAGCAAGGTTCTACATCTGTGGTCCTTTGCCATACAGCATCACATTCACCTCCATGTGGTGTATCTTCCAGGCAAACACAATGTCTTAGCGGACAAACTGAGTCGAGTCCTTCTCCTCCACGAGTGGTCTCTTCATGTAGACAAAGTCTCCCACATTCAGATCTGGGGAACTCCAGAGATAGACCTGTTCGCAAGTCCTCAGAATGCCGGGCTCCCTCACTTCTGCACCAGGACTCCTGCACCGGACAGCCAGCAAGTGGATGCTTTTCACCTCCACTGGGGGCAAGACTTCCTATATGCCTTCCCTCCCATTCCCCTAATTCTCAAGACTCTTTTCAAACTCCAGAGAGACATGGACTGCATGTTACTCATAGCCCCACACTGACCATGTCAACTGTGGTACCCTCTCCTTCCATGTCTGTTTCGGACTGAACCCATAGATCTGAGGTTTGCTCCAAATCTCCTCTCTCGGTAGGGAGGACACTGCTCCATCCCAATCTGCAGTCCCTCTGTCTCACAGCAGGAGGTTAAGGACATCCTCTTAGCTTCTAGGAAGCCATCCACCAGGTGCTCCTACACCTTCAAGTGGTGTAGATTTTCTCTCTGGTGTTCTCAGAGGGATCTTAACCCCTTCTCAACTCCGGTGGTGGCATTACTTGAGTATCTCTTCCACCTGTCTTCTTCTGGACTCAAAGTTCATCTAAGTGCAATTGCGGCCTCTTACATACCCTTAGATGGCTAGCCCATCTTTCTAAGCCGCTTGTAGCACACTTCATGAGGGGTCTTCTATTAACTAGACCTCCCATTAAACCCCCTCCAGTGGCATGGGATCTTAATGTTGTTCTAGGACAGCTTCTCAAGCCGCCCTTTGAACCTCTAGCTACTACTTCACTGAAGTTTCTCACGTGGAAGATCAACTTCCTTATTGCCCTCACTTCAGCAAGGCGCATTAGTGAGCTCCAGGCTTTGATGGCTGACCCTCCTTATACACAATTCCACCATGATAAGATTGTCCTTAGAACTCATCCTCCCTTTATGCCGAAGGTGGTCTCGCCCTTCCATTTAAACCAGTCAGTCTACCTTCCTGTCTTTTTCCCTAGACTTCATTCCTCTAGGGCAGAAGCAATCCTCCACACTCTGGATTGCAAACATGCCTTGGCTTTTTATCTCCAGAGAACTCGATAGCACCGAAAAGCTTCCCAACTTTTCATCTCCTTTGACTCGAGTCACCTGGGTTTGCCAGTATCCAAACGAACTCTCTCCAAGTGGATAGCAGACTGCACTCCTTTGCAGGACTCTCTCTCTCGAGGGTCACGTCAGTGAACATAATGTTCGATCCATGGCTTCCTCTATGGCAAATCTATGCTCTGTAGCTATTGATGAGATATGCAAAGCAGAAACTTGGTCTTCTGTCCACACTTTTGCTACTCACTATTGCCTGGACAAGGACTCCCGCTGGGACACCTTGTTTGGCCAAGCTGTTCTCCAGCATTTCTTTCAGACTTGGATCAACTCCTACCCTCCGTCCCGGGTTTCGATACCAGACATCTTTGGAGGATACATGACCTCTTTAGCCATACCTGTGATTCCACAGCCGACCCTGAGGTCATCTCTCTGGCATCTCCGAGCTAGGGAGTCCCATATGTGACGACTACATTCCTGCTTGTTCCTGGAGATAGCATAGTTACTCACCTGTAACAGGTGATCTCCGGGAACAGCAGGAATTTAGTCTTCACAACCGCCCTCCTCCCCTAGGAGTTGTAGGTCTTTCTCTTCTTCTTCTCCTTCTCTCCTTTTATCTCAGCTACAAACTCAACTGAGGAGGGAGAGCTGGAAAGGCGGGAAGTCAGCTACGTAGGCACAGTGGAATGCTCCCAAAAGCTTTCCTATTGGACGCTGGGGAGCATTCCTGCGCGGGCTCTGTCGGTACCGATGTCACCCATATGTGAAGTCTAAATTCCTGCTGTTCCCAGAGATCACTTGTTACAGGTGAGTAACTACGCTTTCCTGATGTTATCTTTCAGTTTATCCCCTTGCAGCTTCATGTTTTGCCCTCTAGTTTTACAGCTTCCTCATCTTTAAAAACGGATTGTTTGTGCCATAAAACTTTTTAAGTATTTAAAGGTCTGAATCATATCTCCTCTGTTCCTCCTCTCCTCTAGCATATAGATATTAAGGTCTTCAAGTTTCTTCTCATACGTCTTCTGGCGCAGGCTCCACATCATTTTGGTCACCTTCCTCTGAACTGTTTCCAGTCTTTTTATATCCCTTGTGAGATATGGTCTCCAAAACTGAACACAATATTCCAAGTGAGGCCTCACCAGCGACTTGTACAATGGCATTAGTACTATTCCTTTCTGTTGGTAATTCCTCTCTGTATGCAACCCAGCATCCTTTTGGCTTTTGCCACCGCCTTGTCACACTGTTTCACCACCTTGAGATCTTCAGAAACAATCACTCCGAGGTCCTTCTCTTAGTCCGTGCACATTAACCTATTGCCCCCTATCTCATATAATTCCCTTGGATTTCTGCTTCCTAAGTGCATGACACTGCACTTCTTCACATTAAATCTTAACTACCAAGCATTAGACCATTCTTCCAGCTTTTGCAGATCTTTCCTCATGTTATCCACTCCCTCAGGGGAGTCCACTCTGTTGCAAATTTTTGTGACATCTGCAAAAAGGCAGATTTTTCCATTCAGCCCTTCAGCAATATCACTCAAATATATGGAACAGTACCGTTCCCAGGACAGATCCCTGGGGCACACCGCTAATCACCTTCCTTTCATCCGAATGAGTTCTGTTTACCATCTCCTTCTGTCGTCTGTCAATCAACCAATTTCTGATCCAGTTCACCACCTTGTGCATGTTCTGCCTGAGCTGCTCCAACTTACATTCCTACCCTAGCGCCTGTAACGAGCATTTAAATAAGAGCGTAGTTAACGTGCTCCTTTGGGCCATGACAGCTTTAGTGCCCACTGTTGTGATACTTGCCTTGACTCTCTGTCTTCTTCTAGGAAAAGTTGTTTGGCCTGTGGCAACAGAGGCGCCTCATCTCCAGCTTTTGGACTCTGCCCTTCTTGCATGGCTGTTTCTGAGTCGTCCCTGGAGGTTGTTAGTCTGGCCTTGCCTGCCTTAGGGTATGAGGTAGCGGATGGCACTATGGGTAAGGATATTCAGCCCACTAGAGGCTCCGGCGACAATGCTGTGGGCCTCCTCCCATCTTCTAGGGGATCGATGGTGACTAGACCCCCTAGTATGTGGGGGTCATTTCCACAAGAAGAGCTTCCAGAGTCCGTATTGTCCTCCCCATGATTCTTTTCCTTTTACATCAGGCCTAGTCATTCTTGCATGGAAATTCAGACACTGCAGCCTCTGGTTTCCCTCGAGCGTAGTCTCATGAGGGGCAGGCTGAGAGTGGAAGCCCTGTTAAGCGTCCCCGGCGAAGAGTGCCCCCTGGAGATGGGGATCAGCTGGGATCTCTCTGCGATTTGGACTGTGGCTTGGATTCAAATGTTTGATGTGGATGAAGAAGTACTCTCACCTTCAGAGGCTTCTAAGGAGGCCAATGTTATCCGCCTATTCAGGGAGTAGGAACTGGAAGCGTTGATCCCAGGATCTTATCCACCTTGAGCTTGGAGGATGCTTCAGACAAGGAGCAGGAACCAAAGAATCATCTACTCCTGAAAGGGTTGCGGAAATCCCCTACTGTCTTCCCATTCCCAGATGTGCTCAAGGGCATGTTCCAGTCGGAGAGAGATTCCTCCATCTCCCTGCCTAAGGGGCTTAGAGTCTATAAGAAGATGCATGCTCTCCTGGAGAAGGAGTGCATTGTGTGGTTTGCTGTTTCCACGGTGGATGAGCAGGTCACGGTGGTTACCAGACGGACCACCATTCCTGTGGAAATCGGACTGACTTTGAAAGATACTCTAGACTGAAAGGTGGATTTGTGTTGAAGAACCAGTTCACTGCGGCAGCTGCTATTCTTCATTTGGCAGTATATGCAGACCTGATGTTTCAGGCCCTGCCCCAGTGGATTTAGTCTCTTCTGCCTGTTGATTCTACTCTTCTTTTGGAGTCAGCTACGGACTTCCTTTCTGACATCTAGCAAGCAGGGATTGTGCCCCGTTGATGGTGACATGGCGTTGGTTTGGCTTTGACATGTGGCAGCGGATTCCTCTTTCAAAGCCCGATTACCCTTCTGGCCTTTAAGGGGCACTTCTGTTGGATCTGATTGGGAGAAGCAGGTAAAGGACCTGGGCGAGACAAAATCTTCCACCTTGTGGAGGACAGGTCCAAGGGGCCTTTATAATGAGCAGGCTCTCCTTTTCCATCAGCCTCCACCCGCTCCTCCCGGGAGCATTGGTTGGACTCCCGGGGGTCTCGGGAATTCCATCACTTACCAGCTCAGAGAGCCCTTCGTCCCCTTATGGAACCTTTTCAAATCCAGGCTGAAAACTCACCTCTTCACTGCCGCTTTCGGATTTTGATTCACCTGATCTCCCTTGTGTTTCCTTACCATTCTCTCTAGATGTATCCTATGTCTACAGCTACTGTGTTGTCTGTCTTGACTAGATTGTAAGCTCTGATAAGCAGGGACCGTCTTTTACATGTGACTGTGCAGCGCTGATATGTCTTGTAGTGCTATACAAATGTTCAGTAGCAGTAGTAGTATGAATAGTAGTACTTCAGGCTCATTCTCAGTCCTTTCATGGAGTGTGTAGGCCTAGGGTCCCCTCCAGAGGAGGTCCCTCTCAGGCTGCACAATGAAGGTTTGGTGGCCCATTCTCTGGTTGCTCAGGTTGGAGGCAGGCTTCACCTTTTCTTTCAGAATTGGGTCTGGGTTACCAAGGATCATTGATGCTAGACACCTTTCAGTTTGGCTGTGTCCTGGAATGCAAAGAGATGATTCTGGAACCGGACTTCCTCAGCCGTCATTCTCTGGATCCCGGAGAGTGGGAGTTGAGTCAGGAAGCTTTTCATTAGATTCTGTGCCACTGGGGTCACCCCGAAATGGATCTGATGGTGGCTCGCTCCAATGCTAAAGTTTGCCACTTCTTCAGTTGCCACACACAGGTAGGGTCTGATGACATCGATGCCCTGACCCAGCTTTGGCCAAGCCAGCACCTGCCGTACCTGTTTCCTCTGTGGCCCCTGGTAGGGTATGTGATTCGGCATATAGAACACCACCCAGGCAGGATTGTTCTGGTAGCGCCGGTTTGGCTGAGAAGAGCATGGAGACCTGATGCGGCTCCTGCAAGCATCTCCTCTTCGGATGGACTGGAGAAGGGCCTTTTCCTTTAGCTCCCTGAAAGTCCAGGTGGCAGCTTTGGGCTGTTTCTGAGGTCTGATGTCTGGTAAGTCTCTAGACTTACACCTTGATGTCTCATGATTTCTCCAGGGGGGTTCCATGTCTGTTTCCTCCCCTCCTGTATGTGATCCCTTCCTGGGATCCGTGTCTAGTGCTCAGAGTCCTGAAGGTGAATTTCCGAGCTGCAAGCTCTGTCATGGCAAGATCCTTATCTGTCCTCTTCAAAGGAGGCTGTTTCCATTTGGCCTGTGCCTTCCTTTTTGCCTAAGGTGCTTTCTCCCTTTCACGTGAACCAGGTGGTCTGCCTGCCCTCCTTCTCTAAGGAGCAGTGTTGGGGGAAGGATAAGGATGTTCACCTTGTGGATGACCTGAGGTTGTTTCTACGGTACTTGGAGGATGTGAATTCCTTTCATAAGTTTGACCATCTTTTTGTTCTGTTTGCTGGCCCATGCAAGGGTGGCATGACAGCTAAGTCAACTTTGGGGTGTTGGATTAAGGAGGCCTTTGCCTCAGTGTATCTGTTATGGAACCGACTGGTTCCGGAAGGTTTGTGCGCACATTCTACCCAAGCACAGGCATTCTCGTGGGCGGAGCAGAGCTCAGTAGCCTCTGCAGACAGTTGTCAGGCAGCAACGTGGGCATCACTTTCCACTTTAGCCAAATATTACTGTTTGGATATTCATATGAGGGCAGACACGGCCTTTGGCTCAAGGGTTTTGTGAGCTGCTGTGTCCTCTTCCTGCCCAGTGGAATTGTAGCTTTGGTACATCTCACTTGTCTGGACTGGGTCTAGCAGGACGATATGGAAGGTGACATTTTACTTACCAGTTAATGTTCTTTCCTTGAGTCCTGCTAATCCAGTCTACTCCTAGAACTGTATTGCTCTGCTCTTCTGCTGCGATACCCTGGAGTCCACTGATTTTTATACTTGAGTCTGCAGGTTCATCATCTACTGACAGCATTATGTTTATGCTTTCCTGTACATAATTCTTTACTGTTGATCAATCATTTTGCCCACGACTGAGGTTGTGTGAGGCTTGCCATGTTTCTCTCAAATGCTTTGGAATGAATAATGAAGGGACCTCTGGTGGATGAGGTGAATAGAGGCATGGGAGTGATGTCATTGAAATCTGGGCTTTTCATTGGTTCTTCATCTCCACCAATCTGTTGCTAGGGGAACACAACCCACTTGTCTGGACTGGTCTAGCAAGACATTAATTGGTAAGTAAAATATCACCATACTCCAGAGCCTATAATGTAAACACTGCACAGCATATAATATATGTCCCACTGTATGATGCATATGAACATCGATTTTACAAAGGTCATCTAGCCAGGGGCGGCCCAAGGGGGGGTGCGGGGCCATGTGCAGAGACTCGGTGCGGGGTCTCATTTGCATAGGGGGCTTCATTTGCATAATGTTACCATACACTAACTTTTAGTAAACATGCCTCTTAAAAGTGTATGGATAAAGAAAGACTAAAAGATTTCTACATTACTATAATCCAGTGCCAACCACCAAGCACATTAGGAACTACTACAAACACTGCCCATTTAGAACCCATAGCAAACCTTCCGTATCCTAACAGCACTACCAGGACTCACAAAGCACCATACCCTACCTATCGAAAGGCAACACTGCAAATATTAAACCAATAGATTTCAGAGAATAACAATACATGACCTGCTGGGGAAAGAGAACAAGTGGCAATGCCAAATAGGAATTACATAAACAGAATACCTCAGCTCAGTTACACATGCAGAACATAGATCATCACCAAACAAGGAATCACAATTTAGAAACAGGAAGACAATAATTAAACTGGGAACCCCAAAAGCCAAACTTGGAATGTACAACAACACTGTAGAAATAAAACTACAAATTAATTTCTTCTTGTACTAAACAAAGCGCAGACGTTAATGATGCACATTTCCCAGAGCTGACATATTCCAGTTAATAAATTCAAAATAAAGACATATGTTTCTACCTTGTGTGCATTTTTTTCAGTTGCAATTGCTCCAGCCACTTTCTTCTGGTTTCTTCATGTCTTCTGCTAACTCTCCATCGTCTACTGTCCATTTGTCCTTTCTTCTCTCTTCTAGTTTTTTTCCATTCTCTCTCTACATCTGCTTTAACATACAAATCTTTCTCCTTTTGCTCTTTCCTCATTCCTGTTTCATCCACTCAAATTTTACCCCTTCATCCTCAATCCCCACTTACTCTCCCAATATCTGGCCAATTGTAGATTTGTCTTCCCTCCCACACAAAATATTTTTCCCTCTCCATTTCACTCTCCCAGCTCCATCCCATTCTAATCCTCCCCCAACATCAGCTCCCTTCTAGTTCCAGCCCCACCCAGCACCCATTCCCTTCTAGTCCCCGCATCTGCCCATTCCAAGTCCTAACCCCCCATCAGCCCATTTCCAATCCTATCCTAGCTCCACCATCAGCCCATTTCCAGTCCTAGCTCCCCCATTCATTTCCAGTCCTATCCGAGTCCCTCCATCAGCTCATTTTCAATCCCAGCCCCCCATCAGCCCATTTCTAGTCCTTTCCTAGCCCCACCATCAGCCCATATCAAATCCTAGCTCCCCTCCACTCAGCCCATTTCCAATCCAAGCCCCCCATGAGCCTACTTCCAGTCCTCCATGATTCCATTTCAATCCAAGCCCCCACCACAGCCCATTTCCAATCTTAGCACGCCCCAACAGCCCATTTCCAGTCCTATCCTAGCCCCACCATCAGCCCATTTCCAGTCCTAGCTCCCTCCCCTCACAGCCTATTTCCATTCCAAGCCCCCCTCCCCATCAGCTATTTGCAGTTCAAGTCCCCCTTCCATGCAGCCCATTTCCATTCCAAGCCCCCATTCCCATCAGCTATTTGCAGTTCACGCCCCCCCTTCCACTCAGCCCATTACCAGTCCTAGCCCATTACCAGTTCTAAGCCCCCCATCAGCCCACTTCCAGTCCTAACCCCCATCACCCCATTTTCAGTCTTAGCCCCCCTATAGCCCATTACCAGTCCTATCCCCCTCATCAGCCCATTTCCAGTCTTAGCCCCCCCATCAGCCCATTTCCAGTCCTGGTCCGCCCATTACTAGTCCTAACCCCCCCATCAGCCCATTTACCCCCCCCCCATAGCCCATTAACAATCCTAACCCCCATCAGCCCATTTCCAGTCTTAGCCCCCCCATAGCCCATTACCAGTCCTATCCCCCTCATCAGCCCATTTCCAGTCGTAGCCCCCCCATCAGCCCATTTCCAGTCCTGGTCCGCCCATTACTAGTCCTAACCCCCCCATCAGCCCATTTCCAGTCGTACCCCCCCCCATAGCCCATTAGCAATCCTAACCCCCATCAGCCCATTTCCAGTCCTAACCCCCCATATCCCATTACTAGTCCTAACCCCCCTCATCAGCCGATTTCCAGTCCTAGTCACCCCATAGCCCATTACTAGTCCTAACCCCCCCATCAGCCCATTTCCAGTCCTAGCCCCCCCATATCCCATTACCAGTCCTAACCCCCCCCCCATAGCCCATTACCACTCCTAACCCCCCTCCCCCCATCAGCCCAGGTAGATTTTTAAAAAAAAAACGGCTGCTGCTGCCGCTGCCACCATGGCAGTGGCAGAATCAAGCGTCCCATGGGGCCCCCCCCTGCCCGGCACAGCCCTCCCTGCAGCATCAGCTCCCAAAGTGTGGGTTTTTCAGAGCCATGAAGGGAGAGTTTCCCTTTTTCGCGGCTCTGTTAATCCCGGCGGGGCTGATGGGATTTCCCACCAGCCCCTGCGGGCTTAACAGAGCCGCGAGAGAGAAGCACTCCCTTCGCGGCTCTGAAAAACCCACGCTTTGGGAGCTGATGCTGTAGGGAGGGCTGTGCCGGGCAGGGGGGACTCGCGGGACGCTTGATTCTGCCGCTGCTACGGCAGCAGCAGCAGCAGCAACCATTATTTTTTTTTTACCTATCTGGGCTGATGCAGAATTTTTTTGCGCAGGGCCCCCTGAAACGCGGGGCCCTGTGCAAAAAACATTCTATCTCCAGAAACAAGCAGGAATGTAGTCATCACATATGGGTATCGTCGGTACCGACGGAGCCTGTGCGGGAACGCTCCCCAGCGTCCAATTAGAACGCTTTTGGGAGCATCCCACAGCGCTTGCATGCTGCCTTCCCGCCTTTCCCAACTACCTCTCTCCAGTTCTTCTTTTTCCACGGAGCCAGCAGGTCATGTTCCTGTCACCGCAGAAGAATTTTCTTTTTCTTTATTTCTTTTTGTGGTCAAGTCTGCCTTCTTCGACGCTCTACCGGTACCGCCGGTCTTTCTTTTCCTATTTCTAAAAAAAAAAAAAAAATCTGTTTCTTTCCATTTTCTTCAGGTGCACCCGCCTTTTTGGGCCTTAGGCCCAAAAACTTTCCTTAACATGGAAAAACCTGTCTCAGGTTTTAAAAAGTGCACCAAGTGTGGCGGTACCATTTCCGTCACCGACACCCATGAATGGGGTTTAAAATGTTTAGGTCCTGACCACTCCATCACGGATTGTGTGTCCTGTGCCATGATGTCTAAAAGAGGTCGGCAGAACCGAGCTGCCAAGCTCAGTACCCTGTTTCCCTCTGATGCGGCTTCAGTGGCATCGACGTCTTCCAGGGCTTCTTCTTCCTCCCGTGGATCTCAGGTAACTAAACATAAATCCAGCTGGTCCTCGAAGGGTAGATCTCCTTCTAAGCATCGAGATGCCTCTGGCGTTGCCCTCGAGGATTCTGCACCGGCAAAATTACCCCGGCGGGAGGCTTCGGCTTCCAAAGCATTATTGGGGTTCCAGGATGTTCTAGATGGCTCGGCCTCGACAGATCTCCTGGTGCCATGCTCTGGGGTACCGGTGGCCTCCACCGGTACCGACTTCCAGGCATTGGCGGCGTCCATGGACCGGAGAATTCTGACCACGTAACGCAGTCTGGTGGCTTTCCTTGCGGCATCGACGCCCTTGGTACCGCGACAGACAGCTCCACCGGTACCGGCACTGGCACCGGCATCGGTATCGGTACTGGTACCGATAACATCGGCATCGGTGTCTGCTATGCCGGTACCCTGTCCTCCAATGCCCTCCGGTACCGGTGTTCCTTATCGTTCCTCCAGCTTAGTCCTCGACGTATGGGTAGTGCACCTCCTCCTGCAGCATGAAGACTGGACCAATCAGATTTCAGCTCCACTGGAACCATCATACCCAGCAACTCAGGAACTCCAGTGTGTCCAGTCTTCATGCAGCAGGAGGACGTTAGTGAGCCTAGCTGGGCTCACTAGTTGATCAGATAGTTGTATTTGTCTTTAGCTAACCTTTTCCTTTCATTTGAGTCCTATTAGGGCTTATTTTCATTTATTTTAGATTAGACGGCTGTCCCCTTTAAATTTCTCCTTGGTTATCACGGCACTTGGTAGAAGGGGGGGGGGGGTGCCGGAGGGAGGTCCCTCTCCTGCTCAGCCTTTGCCGCGACTTTATTTTACATTGTCTATTTGGGGGGAAGTGGATCTCTGCCCCAGGAACCTTCGGGGCAGAGCTCCAGCGGCGGCTGTACTGCAGCTCCTCTCCGGAGGTTGGAGAGGGCTGCTGAATTAGTGCCGGTAAGTGCTGTCGGCTGTGGGAAATCGGGACGGCTGCCGAGTCAAGTTCTGTGATTTCCCCAGCTGTTAGGGGGTCTCTCATCGGGCTTGGGGGGCTCCCAGTGTATACCATTTCAGCGGGGCGAAGTTTTCAGCCGCAGTGCTCTTTTCCTCGGGCTGTTTGCTTTGACGGAGCAACTTTCAGAAGCGCGCCAAAATTTGCCTGTCTCCCGCGGCCATCTTTACTGCCTCGCGGTTCTCTCTCCGGGGTGTCCCGCGGTAGATTTATTGTTTTCTTTCACTTCTTTCTTTTCCTTTGATTTATCCTTTTTAGTTTATTGAGTTTGTTTAGGTCCTTTTAATTTCTTTCTTATTTTAGCCTCGTCCTTCAGCGTTCCCGCGGATACGGAGGGGGGGGGTGCTTCAACGAGTATTTTCCCCTCTCTTGCGGGACATTAATTGGTTGTTTGCTTTGGTGATTTGGTTTTGTTGATAAGCCCTCGGGTGTTCTTGGGGGAGTTTAAAAAAAAAAAAAAGACAACATAAGCTGATTTTGTCACCAGGCGCAGGGGAAAAGTTTTCACCTTCCCTACGAAGACTTTCCATTGTGTGCTACTGCCCAGTTCCCGCATGGTTCTTCTGGGTCAGTGAGCAGACTTCTTCCTGCCATTTTTGCCCGCTGCCAGCTTACTTATCCCGGCGCTAGGGTATCCATGTCAGCCGGAGCTCTTTGTCTCATTTGTGGATCTCGGCGGGGTGCCGACGCCGAGACCGGAGTGTGTCCACGCTGTGCCTCGCTTTCTCGCAGCATGGAACAGTGTCTGGACAGTTCTTTGCCTGCGACGGCGCCGTCTGCTGCCATATCAGGGGACTTAGAATCGCCGCTGGAGGGGCCCTCGGGGTTTTCTTCTAACGGTGGTTCGGCGCCGGTAGCGCAGTCTGGCCTCGGAGGAGCATTGCCCTTGGAGGATTTTTCGCCCGATTTTGTTTTGCTCCTGCACCAGGCGTTCTGCCGTCGGCGCCAGATCATGGGAGCGGCGCCTCTTCCACCGCAGGAGTTGTCGTCCCAGTCCTCTCCGAGAGAACCTCCGTTGACTGAGCACACGGCTCCTAAGCGTCCGCGGATGCACGACCCTGGTTCTGCGGAGACGGATTGGCCTCAAGGGGATGATCCCGAGTTTGACCCGGAGGGGGATGCTGACGGCTTGGAGGAAGGCGAGCTCCTGGAGCCGGAAGATCAAGCGAAGATTATTCGGGTGTTCCGACGTGAAGAGCTTCCTGCTCTTGTTTCGGAGGCGCTTCAGACGCTAGGACTGGCCCCTACTGCTAAGGTGGAGGAGGCGGACGGGGCAGATCCCATTATTCAGGCAGTACGACAAACTAATGTGGTTTTTCCCATTCACAAGGTTATTGACCAGATGATTCAGGACGAGTGGGACACTCCTGAGTCTGGTCTCAAGGGCGTCAAGATCATACGTCGTCTCCATCCTTTATCGGAAACGGATCTGGAGCGTTTTCGGTCTCCCAAGGTCGATGCGGCCGTGTCAGCGGTGACTAAGAAGACCACCATTCCGGTGGAAGGGAGTGCGGCTTTACGGGAGCCGCAGGACCGCAAAATGGATGGGCTGTTAAAGCAGGCCTTTGAGGCGGACGCACTGGCTTTACAGGCTTCCGTCTGTGGAGCTTGGGTGGCCCGTGCCTGTTTCCGCTGGGTTCAGCGGTTTCAACACATTCCTTCCTTAGATACCGATATGCTGACGGAGATTCACCGCTTGGAATCCGGCACGGCGTATTTGGCGGATGTCCAGTATGATCTCATCAGAGCTCTCTCCAACAGCATGGCATCCGTGGTGGCGTCACGTCGAGCCCTTTGGTTAAAAAATTGGGCGGCCGATGGTTCTTCCAAGTCGCGCTTGGGCAAATTGCCTTTTAAAGGTAAACTGCTCTTTGGAGAGGATTTGGATAAGTTGGTCAAAGATCTGGGAGACTCCAAAGGCGGTCGCCTGCCGGAGGATAGACCCAAGCGGGGTAGGTCGCTTCCGGTCGCTAGGGGACAGTTTCGGGACTTTCGTAGATTCCGGTCGCCCCGTTATGGCAGCTTCCAGCGGGGTAGATATAGCTCCCGGGCGTCGAGTTTTCGCGGCTTTCGGGGAGCCAGCCGAGGGTTCTCGGCGGTTGCTTCTCCGACCCCTCGCAAGCCCCAATGAAGGGCAGCGGGTCCAGGTGGAGCTGCCGGTGATCGGAGGGCGTCTGCGACGTTTTCTCTCCGCTTGGACCCAAATTACTTCCGATCAGTGGGTGCTAGACATCATACGGGACGGGTATGTTCTCGATTTGGCCCGTCCCGTGCTCGATTCCTTTGTAGCGTCCCCATGCCGGGGAGTTCGAAAGACCCTTCAGGTCCGCCAAACGCTCGATCGTCTTCTTCAGCTAGGGGCGGTTATTCCCGTACCGCCAGCGGAATATGGTCTTGGAAGGTATTCCATCTATTTCGTGGTGCCAAAGAAGGGTGGCGATCTTCGTCCCATTTTGGATCTCAAAGGAGTGAATCGTTGTCTGAGGGTTCCCCACTTTCGAATGGAAACTCTACGGTCTGTCATAGTGGCCGTCCGCCGAGGCGAATTTCTCACGTCTCTCGACCTCACGGAGGCCTATCTCCATATCCCTATTCGGGAGGACCAGCAGAGGTACCTACGCTTCGCGCTGCCGTGGGGTCATTTCCAGTTTCAAGCATTGCCTTTCGGTCTGGCGACCACGCCACGCGTCTTCACCAAAATCATGGTGGTGGTTGCTGCGGCCCTTCGCAAAGACGGGGTACTGGTTCATCCCTACCTAGACGACTGGTTGATTCGCGGGAAGTCTCGCGCAGAAAGCTTGGCAGCGACGGCGAAAGTCATCGCGCTCTTGCAGTCTCTCGGATGGGTGGTCAACCCACGCAAGAGCCATGTGGTTCCGACACAGCTTCTCGAATATTTGGGGGTACAGTTCGAAACGTGCCGGGGGTTGGTTTCTCTTCCCGAACGCAGGATTTTGACTCTTCAGTCTCTGGTGCGGAGGTTCCGCAGCTCTCCAGCCCCGTCGGCCTGGCTCTACCTGCAGTTGCTGGGAACGATGGCGTCTTCCCTGGAGGTGGTGCCTTGGGCTCGTTTCCACATGCGCTCACTCCAGCGAGCCTTGCTCCGTCGCTGGTCCAACCAGTCCGATCCCCTGAGCAAACGTCTTCCTTGTCCGATGGCGGTTCGGAGGGATCTCAGTTGGTGGTTGAGTCCATTCACTCTTCGAGTGGGGATGCCCTTGGAGCAGCCGGACTGGGTTCCGCTCTTAACGGACGCCTGCCTGACGGGCTGGGGCGCTCACTGCGAGGGCCAGTTCGTTCAGGGGCTCTGGTCTCCGGAGGAGAGTGCATGGTCGATCAACCGATTGGAGCTTCGGACTGTTCGATTGGCCTTGCGGCACTTCGAGACCCGGATATCGTCTCGGGCGGTTCGGGTTCTCTCCGACAATGCAGCGACCGTGGCCTACATCAACCGGCAGGGCGGAACCGGAAGCGTCGGTTTGGAGGCGGAGACTCGGTCGTTGTTCGAGTGGGTAGAGCCTCGCCTGCCGGCCATCTCCGCGGCGCACATCGCCGGGAAAGACAATGTAACGGCGGACTTCCTCAGCAGAGTTCAGGTCGATCCCGGCGAATGGGAACTCCATCCCACGGTCTTCACACAGCTAGTTCAGCGTTGGGGCGAGCCAGTCATGGACCTCATGGCCACCTTCCGCTCGGCGAAGGCAGCTCGGTTCTACAGTCGACGGCGAGAGCCGATGTCCGAAGGTCTGGATGCTCTTTTGCAGACTTGGCCCTCCACGGGTCTTCTCTACGTGTTTCCTCCGTGGCCCCTTCTGGGGCGCGTTATTCAGCGCATCGAAGCTCACCGGGGTTGGGTGCTTTTGATAGCGCCGGATTGGCCTCGTCGGCCTTGGTATGCCGATCTGATGCGGTTAGTGGACGGTCCTCCTTGGACACTTCCCTTGTTTCCGGACCTGTTGTGTCAGGGTCCCTTACGCATGCCGCAAGTGGAGAGATTCTCTCTTACGGCCTGGCTATTGAAAGGGCTCGGCTAAGGAAACGCGGTTACTCCCGGTCGGTGGTGGCAACACTGTTGCAAGCGCGCAAACGATCTACTTCGCTGGCCTATGTTCGGGTTTGGCGCATTTTTGAGGACTGGTGCTCTAGGAATCAGATCCGAGCGGCTACGGCCTCTCTTCCGGTAATACTGGATTTTTTGCAGGACGGTTTTGCTAAAGGTCTGGCCGCCAGTTCTTTGCGTGTCCAACTGGCGGCCCTGTCATGTTATCGCGGCAAAGTTCAGGGGGTGTCTTTAGGTGCTCATCCTGATGTCGTTCATTTTTTGCGGGCGGTTTCTAGGTTACGTCCAGCCCGTAGAGTCTCGGTTCCCCCATGGGATCTTAATTTGGTGCTGCGTGCTCTCAGTGCAGCGCCTTTTGAGCCGCTTTCTAGGAATTCTGTAAAGGATTTGACTCTTAAGACGGTATTTCTGGTCGCGATTTGTTCGGCCCGACGTATTTCTGAGCTTCAGGCTCTTTCTTGTAGAGAGCCTTTTCTGTCTTTCTCGGCTCACAAAGTGGAGCTACGTCCTGTGCCTTCCTTCTTACCTAAGGTGACTTCTCCCTTTCACGTGAACCAGGTTGTTTCCCTTCCGGTTTTCTCGGGCTCCGAAGGGCATGCTTCTGATCGCGGACTCAGTAGGTTGGACCTCAAGAGGGTTTTGCGACGCTATTTAAAAGTTACCAGTGATTTTCGTAAATCAGACCGGTTGTTCGTGCTGTTTGGCGGTGCTCGCAAAGGGGAAGCGGCGGCGAAGGCTTCTATTGCTCGATGGATTAAAGAAGCGATTGGTTCGGCTTATCTTTTGCACGGTCGGGCTCCGCCGGCTGGGTTGCGTGCGCATTCCACGAGAGCGCAGGCAACGTCCTGGGCGGAATTCAGTTTGGTTTCGCCGGTGGATATTTGTAAGGCGGCCACATGGTCGTCGTTGCACACTTTCAGTAAACATTATCGCCTTGATGTCTTGGCGGCGAGCGATGCCGGTTTTGGTTCCGCGGTTCTGCGTGCCGGCTGGCAAAATCCCACCCGTTAGGCTGCTTTGATACATCCCATACGTCGAGGACTAAGCTGGAGGAACGATAAGGAAATAGTAATTACGCTTACCTGGTAATTGTAGTTCCTTGAGAGACGACAGCTTAGTCCTCCTGCCTCTCCCTGTGTTCTTTCCTTTAGCACGGCACGCTTTGGGTTCAGAGGTCAGTATTCCCAGGTGAGTGCGTTCTAATATTTTTTGTTTTCTCCTTCTTTTCTACCTATCCGTTTCTGCTGTGGCAGGAGCGGGACTTTCCGTTACTCTTCGTAAAGGATTTGGCTACTAAAAAAAAAAAAAAACCTGTTATTCTTAAGAGATACATTTGCTGTGACAGCGCTATTGTTAAAGGTTAGCTACGTGTTTGAGTTTGCTTTGTCAGTAGTTCACTGGAGTTCCTGAGTTGCTGGGTATGATGGTTCCAGTGGAGCTGAAATCTGATTGGTCCAGTCTTCATGCTGCAGGAGGAGGTGCACTACCCATACGTCGAGGACTAAGCTGTCGTCTCTCAAGGAACTACAATTACCAGGTAAGCGTAATTACTATATTCCCGGTACCGACCTTGGTCAGTATGGGTATCGGGCTCTGCAGGAGCATCCGGACAGACGATACTTCGAGTCCTTAGAAGAATCTGAGGATTCTGAAAGTTCTGTCGATGCAGCGATGCTTCTTCCAGAGGAGTCCTCCTCCCCTAAATGTAGGATGTCTCCTCCAGAGGACATGTCCTTCCAAGACTTAATCAGGGAGGTGGCTCGGGGCCTGTCCATTTCTGTGGCCCCTGAAACAGAGCCAAGGGCCAAGGAGTTGGAAATTTTACAATATCCCAAAACTCCTAAAGAGGCAGCTACCTTACCCATTCATGAGATTCTATATGATCTCATGTTGAGGATGTGGGAAACACATCTTACCACCTCTCCTCATTCTCGTAGATTAGATACTATGTATTGAGTCCTTCCTTGTCCTGGGTTCCATAAGACTCAACTTCCTCACCACTCCATTGTGGTGGAGTCAGCTATGAGAAGGATCAGAAGTGCAAAAAGACATGCCTCTAATCCTCCAGTACGTGAGTGCAGAACCCTGGATGCTTTTGGACGTAGAGTCTTCCAAGCTTCCATGCTTGCTGCAAGAATCATTTCCTATAGTCTCTACATGGGAATGTTCCTAAAGGAGGTCACAGATAATTTACAGACTTTAAGTCCTTTCATTTCTGAGGATAAAAGACAGGATTTTCTCACTTGGGTCAAACATGCCCAAGATGTGTCTAAGTTCTCCAACCGTGCAGCCTTTGACTGCTTTGAGTGTATAAGCAGAACCTCGGCTATTGCCATAGGTGCACGTAGAATTGCTTGGCTCCAGGCATCTGATTTAGAGCTCTGGGTACAAGATAAATTGAGAAATATCCCTTGTATTGGTGAGAACCCGTTTGGTAAAGATTGGCAGGAAAAAGCCAATGAAATGGATGCTGAAAATTCCACCTTGGATAGATTACACAGGTACACTAAAAAATTTTTTTTTTAAACTGCCTCTAATGTTTCGATTGATTTTTACATTTTTTGGTGCGCTGAATCCAAATCTGGTAACCAATTTGCTCCATCACGTACAGATTTTTTGCTACATTGGGTTAGCAGTTTGAGGTGAACGTTTCAGATTGAGTGCGATCGAGATAAAAGTTTCTTGGATGAATTCTTTATACTAATTGTTTAGTAGTTATTCAAATAAGAATAAAGAAAATTGTAACAAGGCAGCACATAAGAATAGAGTAATGTCAACAAAACACACTGTGATGGTAGCAAAATTGTCTGCACTTAAAACAGCCACATACATGTGCACAAACATTGAGCATATAAGAGCGAGGTTAGACACAAAGCAAAGCAAAGAAATGTGCAAAAAATGTTGTACAGGTATGTATGTAAGAATAGAAAACGCAAACCGCACCATTGCAATACATGAAGACAAACACCCGATGGTGTGAAAATAAAATTCTAATAAATGAGATCCGACACTGTGGTAATAACTAGCAAATTTTTATTTCAAAGTTTAGTAAAAACACGATATTTGTCAACACAGTTTAGATTTTAAAGTCATTCTTGGGTCAATCAATCTCCTGGTGGGCCCGTTTCTTCTTCCCCCGAATGCTTCTCTTGGTGCGCTGCTTGGCGTATTTTTCATCTGGGGTTTCCCGCAGCAGCAACCAGCAGAAATCAGCCATCATAGTGGTGTTCCATCTTCCTTGGTACCTTCTCTCTGCGTCCTTGATGTCCTGGTGAAACCTTTCACCTTGTTCTTCACTTTACGCCCCCAAGTTTTCAGGAAAGTAGTTCACATGGGAGTGCAAGAAATGGACTTTCAGGTACATGTTACAGCCTTGTTCTTTGAAGGCATTGAGCATCCTGGCAACAATATCCTTATAGTTCTCATCCCGCCTGTTCCCCAAGAATTTGAGAACAACATCCTTGAAGGAATCCCAGGCTTCTTTTTCCTTCTCAGACATCGTTTCAGCGAATGCTCCATCTGAAATGAGTTTCCTTATATCAGGGCCAACAAACACTCCTTCCTTTAGCTTTGCTTCAGAAAGTCGGGGGAACTTTGAGCAAAGGTACCGAAAGCACTCACCATCTTTTGGAAGGGACTTGATGAATTGCTTAATGAGACCCAACTTAATGTGGAGAGGTGGTAATAGAATTTTATCACGAGGTACCAAGCTCTCATGAAGAACATTTTTCTCACCGGGTCTCAAATACTCCCGAATTGGCCAGTCTTTTTTCCCCCAGTGTAGGTCGCGGGCCCGGCTATCCCACAAGCAAAGGAAGCAGGGATATTTGGTGAAACCGGATTGCTGCCCTAATAGGATGGATAGAATTTTAAAGTCTCCACAAATCATCCACTTATGCTCATCATAACGAATCTTCTGAAGAATCAGGGCCAAATTCTCGTATTTTTCTTGGAGAATAACAGAGTGAGCAATAGGAACTGAAGCGAATGTGTTGCCATTATGAAGAAGAACACCTTTTATGCTGTCTTTTGACGAATCAATGAACAGCCGCCATTCAGCAGGATCATACTTGAGTTTAAACTTTTCCATCACTCCGTATATATCGTTGCAAAATACCAAATCTTCCTCTTTGCTGAAAAACTTCAAAAATTGTGTCTCGCGGTTGCGGTACCAATAAAAAGTTGTTCCTGGTGACAATAGATTTTTCTGTTTAAGCCGAGAACCTAGCAGTTGGGCAGCATCTTTTGGGAGTCCTAAATCCCGGACTAAATCATTCAATTCAGCTTGAGAGAAAAGTTCAGGTTTCGGATCTGGTTCAGTTTTTAACTCGGAAGTACTGGACTCATCGGGAAAAGCCATCTGATGTGTCTCATCATGATCAAAACCGTCCACACAAATATGATCCAAAGATTTTGGTGGTTCAGGCACAGGTACTTTGTTGCTATGAGGCATAGGCCTAATTGCTGAGGGAAGGTTGGGGTAACTTATTACGTTCTTATTTTTTAAGTTGTATCCCTTCACAATGCAAGAGCAAAAATAGCAGTCACTGCTGTGGTCTCTTTGTTCACGCCACATCATAGGTATTCCGAAACGAAATGCTTGTTTTTTACCTTTCATCCATAAGCGTAGATCTTCCTCACATGTCTTGCACACTTTGTGAGGAGCCCACGGTTTGTCTTGATCGCCTAACTTCAAACCGAAATAGGCGAAATATACTTTTTTAATAAATGCAGAAATGTTCCTCTGCCGCTTTTTCACGGTATATTCCCCACAAATAAAACAAAAACTGTCCGGAGAGTTGACGCAACCTCTGGCTCTGTGAGCCATCACAAATACACAGCACTGCAAACTACAACTGTAGTGAACCATTTCGGAATAAAGCTGGATTACGACTGAGCAAACAAAAGGTAATAATGAACTTGCAAGAAACTGAAATTTGACAGGAACGTTCATGTCGCAACCACCGTGTTTCAGCGAGCGAACGAGGCGAGGCGAACAGGAAAGAACATGCGCCAGCGCGAGTACTGGATTTAGCCCCCCGCCTCCCAATTGTCCTGTTAATGTATAAAATGAATACAAAACACTCTAAAATATCATGAGGGAGTGTTTCTAGTTAGTTAACCATTACAACCTCTATTTTGGGCCAAGAAAATAAACTGCAGTCGGCTAAAAAGAAATTATGTGAACATTCCTTATATGGGTAAGAAATCTAATTTTGCAAGAAAACGTGACGTGATGGAACATTTTGGCTATTTTTCCTGGATTCAGCACCCCAAAATCTATAGGAATCAGTTGCAAAACTGGAGGCAGTTTTTTGGTAGTGTACCTGTGTTATCCAAGTCCACTGCTGATCCTGTTAGAAAGAAGTTCTTGAAGAAAACATCTTTTTCTAAAAAGAAAAGATTTTATCCTGCTTATGGTCAGCAGGCATCTTCTGCAGGTCAGTTTTCAAACAAACGTCAGCAACCACCCAAACAGAAGAAAGCAAAGGCTGCTAGGCCTCCACTGGCCCAGCAGCCTCAGCCTCCTCAGGGCCTTTGACTTTCAGCTAAAGAACTTAGCCTTTCTGGTTCTGGAGGGACCAGAACCTTCCACCATTCCAGGAAGGTTGTGTCAGTTTGCCCCCAGATGGGGGCAAATAACAGCAGAGCATTGGACACTCTCCATCATAAAGGAGGGGTACAAACTTCATTTTTCAAGCATGCCCCCTCACACAATAGTGAAGTAGTTCAATTCTCCGACCTCTCTTATCATCCTGTTAGGTCAGGAGGTTACCATCCTTCTTGCCCGAGGGGCAATAGAAGAAGTGCCTCTTCATCAACAGGGCACAGGGTTCTATTCCCCTTACTTTCTTATCCCAAAGAAAACAGGGGGATACAGACCTATCTTAGATCTCTGAGAATTGAACAAATTCCTTGTCAAGGAGAAATTCAAGATGGTTTCTCTCGGAGCTCTGCTTCCATACCTTCAGAATCAAGATTAGCTTTGTTCTCTAGATCTCAAGGATGCGTACACCCATGTCCTCATCCATCCAACCCACAGAAGGTTCCTTCGGTTCCTTTTTCAAGGAAAGCACTACCAATACAGGGTGCTTCCTTTTGGTCTGGCCTCAGCACCAAGGGTGTTCACGAAATGCATGGCTGTGGTAGCAGCATTTCTCCGCACTCTAGGAATATTCGTCTTCCCCTACTTGGACGACTTGCTCATTCGAGCTTCAACACAGTCAGAGGCCAAGACTTCTCTATCCTGCACAATGCGTATCCTTCAGTATTTAGGGCTGGTAATAAACATCCCAAAATCAAGTCTGACTCCCACTCAGTCTTTAGAGTTCATAGGAGCTCTTCTAGATACCACAAGGGCAAGGGCCTATCTTCCCCAGGCCCGTTGCCTTCGCTTGGTGCAGTTAGCTTCTCAAGCAGTGCTAAAGCCTCATCTAACTGCTTGAGAAATGTTGCAGTTGCTGGGCCACATGGCATCCACCGTGCATGTGGTTCCATATGCTCACCTCCACATGAGGGCAGCTCAGTGGACTTTATCCACCCAATGGACCCAGGCATCAGGGTGTCTGTCAGACAAAATAGCAAACACAAGTCGCCTCAATTTGTGTCTCCAATGGTGGAGGTCCACTCAAAACCTGTTGTTGGGGTCCCCCTTTCAACAGCCCTTACCCCAAGCAACTCTCACAACAGATGCTTCTCCAAAGGGTTGGGGAGCTCATCTGCAAGACTACTCCACCCAGGGCACCTGGTCTCCTCAAGAGAGTTGTCTGCATATCAATCTCTTGGAACTCAGAGCAATTTTCCTGGCTCTGCGAGTGTTCCACTCCCTGCTCAGCTACAAGACAATCCTCATTCATACGGACAGTCAAGTAGCCATGTTCTATGTGAACAAGCAGGGGGGAACAGGCTCTCTGTCGCTTTGCAATGAAGCTTTGCGACTATGGGCCCTCGCCAGAGAGCATCAGATTCATCTGCTGGCAGTATATCTTCCAGTCATTCAAAACTCTTGGGCGGACAGACTCAGTCGAGTTCTGCTTCCACACGAGTGGTCTCTGCATGCAGACCAGGTGACCAGGATATTTCAACTTTGGGGAACCCCGGACATAGACCTCTTTGCAAGTCCGTGGAATGCCAAACTTCCCCGGTTCTGTTCCAGAATTCTGGCTCAGGGGGCTCAGGCCAGGGATGCTTTCCTCCTTTACTGGGGTCAAGACTTCCTGTATGCCTTTCCACCCATTCCCCTAATTCCCAAAACCCTGTTCAAGCTTCATAGAGACAGAGGCCACATGATTCTCATAGCCCCACATTGGCCACAGCAAGTGTGGTACCCTCTGCTTCTACATCTCTCCCTAGCTCCCTCCCTGGAGTTAGGGTCTGCTCCAGATCTCCTATCAGGAGAACGGAATGTTATGGCATCCCAATCCCCAGTCTCTGCATCTCAGGGCTTGGTTGCTGAAGGCCTAGATCTCCAAGATCTTAATCTTTCTCAGCAAGTGAAAGATGTTCTTAATGCTTCCAGAAAATCTTCCACTAGACGCTCTTATGCTTTCATGTGGAAAAGGTTTACTATTTGGTGTTCGGAAAAGGGTCTTAACTCCCTTGCGATACCTCTGCAATCTTTGCTGGAGTATCTCCAGCCTTAAGGCCTGCAGGCCTTAAGACAAATTCAGTAAGAGTCCATTTGAGTGCTATTGCAGCTTCTCTTAAACCTCTAAATGGACAACCTATTTCCTCTCATCCTCTCATAGCAAGATTTATGAGAGGCCTCCTTCTAACTAAGCCTCCCATTAGACTACCTCCGGTGGCATGGGACTTGAACCTGGTTCTTGGGCAGCTTATGAAGCCACCTTTCGAACCTTTAGCTACCACCTCCTTAAAATTTCTTTCTTGGAAGGTTATCTTTCTCATTGCAATCACATCAGCATGCTGCATTAGTGAATTGCAAGTGCTAGTAGCTAATCCACCTTATACAAGGTTCCATCATGACAAGGTAGTCCTTAGGACTCATCCACACTTTATGCCTAAGGTGGTCTCGCCTTTTCATCTCAACCAAGAGGTCTACCTACCTGTCTTTTTTCCAGGACCTCATGCATCAAATGCAGAGAGGAATCTTCATACCTTGGACTGTAAAAGAGCTCTAGCTTTTTACTTACAAAGAACACAGCAACATAGAAAGTCCTCTCAACTCTTTGTTGCTTTTGATCCTTCTCATTTGGGACTTCCAGTCTCCAAGAGAACACTATCTAACTGGATTGCTCAGTGTATTTCTTTCGCCTATCAGAGTAAGAACCTTTCTCTGGAGGGCCATGTCACAGCTCACAATGTGAGAGCCATGGCAGCCTCAATGGCTCATCTGAACTCTGTGTCTATTGACGACATCTGTCGAGCAGCCACTTGGGCCTTGGTTCATACCTTTACAGCCCATTACTGCTTGGACAAGGACTCCCGCTGGGATGCCTTGTTTGGTCAGGCTGTTCTCAAACACCTGTTCCATACCTAATCAACTCCTACCCACCATCCCTGGTAGGATGCCAGAGATCCATGGGGGAAGTGGAGCCCTTCTTAGGGACACACATCCTCTGCGGTCTCTCCCTGGCACCTAAAGCTAGGGAGTCCCCATATGTGATGACTACATTCCTCCTTGTTCCTGGAGATAGCATAGTTACTCACCTGTAACAGGTGATCTCCGGAAACAGCAGGAATTTATTCCTTACAACCCACCCACCTCCCCTAGGAGTTGTATCTCTCTATCTCTTTTCCTTTCCCTCGCTCTCTCTTTGTCTCAGCTCTAAAACTCAACTGGAGAGAGGCAGTTGGGAAAGGCGGGAAGGCAGCACGCAGGCGCTGTGGGATGCTCCCAAAAGCGTTCTAATTGGACACTGGGGAACGTTCCCGCGCAGGCTCCGTCGGTACCGACGATACCCATATGTGAGGACTAAATTCCCACTGTTCCCGGAGATCACCTGTTACAGGTGAGTAACTATGCTTTCTTTGTGGACGGGCCGGCCCTGCATCTAGCTAGGAAAAGGAACATCCAAAGATGTTACAAAAGGCTTGCTAAATGCAGAGTCTTGGGCATGGGAAATACATGTGTTGCTTGCTGCACATATAGCAGGAAGAGCCATTTTAGAAAGAAATGTGTTCAAAGAAAGAGCAGCCTCACTCAGGGTTTCCCTCAATTAAGTTCTGGATTCTGCAACACGAAGTGTCCAGAAGCCAAGTTAAAAATCTCTAATATCTGAGTTTCCGAGTTGCTTTTAAAGAGCAAGGAGTTAAGAACAATTGCCCCTTCAATCACTAATGCAAACCCCCGGTCCAAACAAACAGTTGGCTGAAATTTACACCTTCCTCGGAACAGGTGTTCTATATAACGTTCCAACGTCTAGGAGTTTTAAGTATACGTGTATTACCATTGCAAGATCAGAAATATACGCCTACCTTTCAATCCTGCCAAGACCACATTCACAATACGCACCTTTGGAAACCGTGTGTGCTGCGAATCTACATGTAGAAGCAATGGCTTTTCTAAAATCGTTGTTTGCACACGTAAGACGCTTACACGTATAAACACTGCTCTTTACATGTGCAAGCCTTATCACACTATCTACATTTCATCAAACTGTTTAATGTAACTATTTTTATAAACCACTTTATCTCAAAGTCAGAGCAGTTTACAGAGTACCTGGAACTTGAAATGTATACTTTTACATGAAACGTGAGAGACTGTAAAGATTTTAATTCTAGCTTCACATAGGGTGAAAGGTAGCAAGAGTAGATAACAAGAACAAAAACATTCTGTCGTCCTGCCATATGTGCTGCAAGCAACGCATGTATTTCCCACGCCCAAGGCTCCATGTTTAGCGAGCCTTTTGTAAACCAGGCCTCACTGTACA
This sequence comes from Ichthyophis bannanicus, assembly GCA_033557465.1. Lineage (NCBI taxonomy): Eukaryota > Metazoa > Chordata > Amphibia > Gymnophiona > Ichthyophiidae > Ichthyophis > Ichthyophis bannanicus. The sequence goes on from CM066048.1 coordinate 27,121,197, forward strand.
ATATGCACACTATATAGTATCATTGAGTATTCAGAGTGTGGACGGTTCCTTTTAATCCTAATGTCTACACGTTGTCTTGAATTTAATAAAAAAATGACTGCATGTACCAGAATGCACTGGGGTAATATAGGGAATGCCTCAAGAATCCCACTGCATAGTAATTTGAACTGCACTGTATCAATCTTTACAGCATTAGTAGACATACCCGAGGTCTTTGCCTGCCAAGGAATAGCCAAGGAGCTTCTTAGCTGTAGAAATCAGGCTAAAGTAAAAAGCTAGAACCACGGAGTCTGAACATACAGTAGTCCCTCTAGTACCTAGGACCCACCCAGAGTGCATGCAGTGAGGCTATTTGCCATAGTAGGGTGTGGTATGGGTATTGCACTGTCTGTATCAATTATCCATTGCCATTCTTTGGATGGCTTTTGGCTCCACCTATGCGCTACCTAAATATTGCCCCGGAACTATCCAGAAAGTGCCATGGAATATCCATGAATAGGGCACCGAAGGGAATTATGTAGATAACAGTGGCCATTATCTGGATAATTTCCTTTAATATCAGGCCAGTTGTGTACTGCAAGGTGCTTATGAACCCAGTTTTTTCTCCTCTTCCTTCCCCTCTCTCTCCTCTTTCCCTCTAAACTGATTTTCCCATTTGGCTGGTCCGTGGTCCTCTATCCCCTTTTGTAAGTGACCTCTGTTGTTTTCTTTCTCCATTTCCCAGATCCCCCAACGGTCACCCTGTCATTCCAACCGCAGACGGTACAGGAAGGAGAGAGGGTTGTTTTCACCTGCAAGGCTGTCGCCAATCCCAAGATCAAAGGCTACAGGTCAGAATGACTGGGAATAAAATGTGTCACCACTGCTCAGCTCGTTCCCAGGAGGACAACACTTACTCTTATTAACATACTAGCAATGAGAAAGAGCTCTTCTATTGGTCAGAGGCCGTGGTAGGGATCACAGACAGCTGAAGAGCTCTTCTATTGGTCAGAGGACATGGGAGGGAGCACAGACAGCTGAAGAGCTCTTCTATTGGTCAGCGGCTGTGGGAGGGAGCACAGGAGGTGGGAGAAGTATTTTCATGATCAGAAAGTGTGAACAAGCTCTCCTGTGCTATATACACCAAGGTGTTGGTGTGGAAACCTTGCATTAGAGCTATGCACTAAAGCCCAGTGCATGACTTTCTAACGTAAGTGTAATGCAGAGGTCTTGCTCTCCAATGCTATAAGTAAAGAGCATGCAAATAAGTTGTGTGAAAAAGTCTGCATTAAACAAGCAGAGCATGCCAGATGCATGCACACTCAGATTTGCACTAACAGCAGCTGTGTCTTGCGCACAGAAAAAATTGTAGCTCCTATGTGCTGGAATGTTCTTTCTCATAAACTCTGATTTTCTTCTACACAGTATTTCCGCATAGAATAATAGTAATAGTTCTGTGTAAAATAGCATTCCAACTAGGGTTGCCAACTTTTTCACAGAGAAAAACCCGACACCTGTGGCTCGCCATGCTCCACCCATTCTCCTCCCCTAGTCCCACCCCTGCCCCGCCCCCAGCCCCACCCACAAAAATTACCGAGGATACGTGTAGGCTAACTTCCTTGGTCAGATAATAATTAAACTGGGAACCCCAAAATCCAAACATGAAATGTACAACACTGGAGAAATAAAACTATAAAGTAATTTCCTCTTGCACTAAACAAAAACGCAAAGATGTTAGCAATACACACTTCCCAGACCAGACATATTCCAGTTAATAAATTCAAAATAAAAAGTATTTTTCTACCTTCTGTTTGGGCATTTCATTTTTCAGTTGCGATTGCTCCAGTCACTTTCTTCTGGTTTCTTCGTGTCTTCTGCGAGCTATCCATTTGTCCTTTCTTCTCTTTTAGTGTAGCAGCAAAGCGCAGACAAACCAATGATACCAGGAGTCTGTTCAGAAGGTCCAAATCATTTATTTGTGCACAAGTCTCAAGCAAGGCAATTTCAAAATGGCTGAGCAAAGTTTTCAAGCATTACAACAACTTTTATAGACTTCTGTTCCATTCTAGGTATAGAAAAACATTTCATTGGTCCCGGTACTCTCCCGTACCTCCCGTAGCCCTTCTATTGGTCCCGGTACTGATAAGTTTCTCCAATTATGTTCCTTCTGTGGGCTTCTGTGGGCATGACACCTGCCTGCCCCCCTTCTAGTCCCAATTACAATGGTCAGTTCATCAACTTGTTACTTTCACACTTTCAAGGTTATGGGACCAATTTGTGCGTGCAGAAGAGCAAGGTTCTGTAACTCATCTGTCAGCACTCCTCATTATTTCTCTGCAAATGTACTTTTTCTTATCAGTAACTTTTAAACATGTCTTTTCTGTATTTTTCCATTTCTTAATTCTACAGTTCTGCTTACCTAAGCTAATTCAATATTTCTACTGAGGTCTATCTTACAATAGCAGCATGTTGGGGGATGTGCAATCCTATATGCCTCTCCACAGGCCTCATTTACAGGTCAAGCTAGCCATGCTGGCCTGCCTATGTCAGACACCGTGGGTCACAGGCCTGCACCTGCCACATTCCCCCCTTTGATTAATCTCACCCTATTACTTAATAAGGTGTGAGAATTAAATCACTTTTTTTAGAAGAATCACATCCTGATTAAAGGATTCTTACTAGTTCCACTAGGGCTAGCTTTGTATAAAGCCATTATTTTAGTTGCGGTCTTCCGCTCTACTGTACTATCAATAGCACTATGAATGGAACGCATACAACATGGGATTAAACATGGTAAGCAGAGGATAACAGCAACAAGGATTAGTACTAAGATAATGAAAGTCTTAAATCCTCCCAGCCAAGAGAAAAGGTTAGCAAACCAATTAGGAAATTTCAAGGCGTGCCAAGTCTGTACTGGCACATAAGCATGTCTTTGCATATCTTTAGCAATTTCTTCAACTACTTGACCTTTATCATCTATTTTCAAACAGCAATTAGTTAAATTCAGTTTACCACATACTCCTCCTTCAGCTGCTAGCAAATAATCAAGTGCTAGGCGATTCTGGTATATGGCAGTGCGCATCTGAGTACTTTGTCTAGCTAGGAGCGTGAGAGCATGACTAGTTTCATTGGTTATTATTTCAACTACTGCTTGTAAGCGAATAATACGATTGATCATATAAATTGGGGTACGATAACCATACATACCATCATCATTCCAAGTGGCAGGTCCATAATACTCAATAATTCTTTCTGGTGGCCAATCATCACCTCGCCACTTCTCCCACTTGCCTATCTGTAAGGCTTCTCTTTTCTGTCTTGGTGCTCCTTTGTGTCTGTGGGTTGTGTATACAGGGTATCCTAATTGTTCTCCATGTTCAGTGTTTAACAGGAAGAAAGAAGGTCTGATGGTTCCTAAGACACATGCTCCTCCCCATTGTGGCGGAAGTTGCGCATATGCTCGGTTTCCACAGATCCAATATAGGCCAGGTGGGGCTTGCCAGGCTTGGACTTTGGCAAGGTTAGTCCATAGACCTGCAAGTTCAGGAAATCTAGCTAATGGGTTAGGAGGTTCAGGATGTCTGATCCATGACCACCATGCTGTCTTTTTGGTCGTGGCATTATAGTATTTCTGGCTAAGACAGACCAGCTGTCCTACCTTTTGGGTGAACTGGGGTCCAGTTCTGGCAAAGCAAAGACGTCCAACGATTGAGTGCGCTAACACCCATTCACTGGTAGTCTTGTGTAATTCAGTCTGGTTATAAATCATGGAATAATTCAATTCTTGGGCTTCCCAGGGCCATTGATCTCCCATTTGGGTTCCGCCACAGATATAACAATCTGTGATCTTAAGACTAGAGACTACTGCTCCGGCTAATTCTAGAAACAAATTCTGTGAAGGGTGAGGGATCTCAAACTTATTTACATGCATAGCTTCATAAAAGGTATTATGAATATGATATTTAGATGACTTGTGGGCTTGTGTATTCAATCTAATATACACAATGGTCCCTGGATCTGTTCCCCCTCCAGCAATTCGTAAACCAAACTTATATCCTTGTTTCCATGCATGGGGATTATGTACACGCAAGTGTAAGGGGTTGCAAGCATCTTTCTGACATTTATCATTTGTGGTTGGCTTGGTTAGAGTAGCCATCCGTTTATCTATTTTCTCATCAGTTATACCAGTGTTCCAGGTAGCATAGAAAACACATTCCCAATATGGGCAATAGTAATCTGCCGCTGTAGCAGTACTATACCCTGATCCTGTTTTACCTGTACACTTCCACCAATTTGTGGCACCTTCTGGACACATATACTTATGGTCATTTCGATACGCTTTCTCCCATGTACCACAGGTGGACTGACTATCTCTATTAATAGCATTACATGCATCAAAATTCAGAACAGCAGGTTTAGTAATGTCCTTAAGTGGTGGTGTAGCAGCTAATATAGGTCCATCTGCATCCTTCCATCTTATTTCCAACGTGTAATAGGATGGATTCTGATGCGGATTATAGCATGCTTTGATTTTGCCATGATTGCAAACATTTAGTTCAGTGGTGTTATAGATACACCGAGTTATTGTTCCCTTGCAGGTATAGTAAGAATGGTAAAGCAAAGTCTGAGTTACTTTCAGTCCAGTTCTAGTAGAAGTAATGCAAGCGGTGCATGGAGGTAGAGCATAAGTCTGTTCAAAACCTCCAAAGAAGGCAACCAAGGCAAAGCAGAAGCAAAGATACATGTTGATGTTGATTGGAGTTCTTCTGAATCCTCAGCTTGCTGATCTTGATCACGACGGTCTATTATTCTTCGTCCCGTTTGCTAATGAAGCAATTTAACGGGTGCTGAGTGTTGATTGAAGATCCTCAAGATGTCCAGCACACATTAACCAACTTAGCAACTCAGTTGGCTTGTGAAGTCTGGCTTAGTCAATGTAGTCTCAAAGTAGTGTGTCAAATCACACACAAATTGGGTTTGTTGAAACAAAACTGTTGCTGCATGGAAAACAGCAATCCTCTTCGAAAGACTTGGCTACTGCAAAGCACTTGTGATGAAGTGTCTATGCTGCTGGTTGCCGTCTCAGAGTAACTCGCAAGGGTACATCAGGGTGCTGCTCTGCTGTCCACCGCTCTGGTTCAGGATCGGCGGCGGGCTTGACTCTGCTGTGGTGGATCCAGGCGTCGATCTCGGCTACCTTTACTGCAGTTGGGGTAGACAGGATGACGGTGTACGGTCCCTTCCAATGGGGTTCCAACGGTATCTTTTTCCAATCTTTGATCCACACCGAAGTTCCAGGTTGGTAGGGATGCAAGGGTTCCGTCAAGTTGATAGGCAACTGGTCTTGGATCCACGTATGGAGAGTCTGCAGAACAAAACTAAGAGCTAGGAGTTCTTGTCGGGTTACTTCTGAACCAATCTGGGCTAAACTTCCTTTGATTCCCTGCACTATTGGTGGGGGTTTACCATACAAAACTTCAAAAGGGGAAAATCCTGTTGACTTTACAGGGGCTGAGCGTATTCTGAGTAAAGCTATGGGGAGCACTTGGGGCCATTTCAAGTGTGTCTCCTGACAAAGCTTAGACATTTGGGCTTTCAAGGTACGATTCATTCGCTCAACTTTCCCTGAACTCTGGGGTCTGTATGCAGTGTGGAGTTTCCACTGTATCTGCAAAGCTTTTGCTAACTGCTGAGTAACTTGGGAGACAAATGAGGGTCCATTATCTGACCCTATTACTGCTGGGATTCCAAATCTGGGGACAATCTCTCTCATTAAGGCTTTGGTAACTTCTCGGGCTTTCTCAGTTCTGGTTGGGAATGCTTCTACCCACCCAGAGAAGGTACAAACTAATACTAGTAGGTAATGGTATCCATTGGCTTTTGGCATTTCGGTGAAATCAACTTGGAGGTTGTGCATGGGGGTGACACCTCCTGACTGAACTCGGGGTGCTGTAATAAGGCCTTGCTTGGCATTATTTTTGGCACAAGTTACACATTGACGTGCTACTGAGGCTGATATGGTTGTCATCAGAGGGATGTAGAAATGTGGTCTGAGTGCTTTCCCCATAGCACTCTTCCCATAGTGGGTGGCTTCGTGGAAAGCTTTGACAAAGGATGGTCCTAACAGTTCAGGAATTACTATTCGTCCTGGAGGTTGACTGCCCTCTTCTGGTGGCAGCTCAATCCATCCATCTTTCAATACTCCATTTTCTTTGTCACAATAGTAATCTAATTCTTTGGTGGTATATCGTGGGGTCCATAGATTCAAGGGTACTGGAAACAATGCTGCTTGCATTGGCATAGCTTGTGGGGCAATCTGTCCTGTCATAGCTGCTTGTCGTGCTGAGGCATCTGCAAATCTATTTCCTCGAGCAACTTCTCCTTTTCCTGCTTGATGTCCTCTGCAATGCATGACAGCTACACGTGTTGGGGCCCAGACTGCATCAAGTAACATCAATATCTCGGGACCATATTTGACTGATTTTCCTCCGGATGTGATGAGTCCTCTTTCTTTATAGAGAGCTCCATGGGCATGCAAGGTAGTGAAGGCATATTTGGAATCTGTATATACATTCAGCACAAGTTTTTCTCCTAACAACAATGCTCTGGTGAGTGCTATCAATTCGGCTTTCTGGGCTGATGTTCCTGAGGCTAGAGCTGATGATTCAACTACTTCATGTTGAGTGACGACTGCATATCCGGCACAGCGTCGTCCATCAAGGATGAGACTGCTCCCATCAACATAATAGATCTGGTCGGGATTGTCTATGGGCACATCTGTTAAGTCAGGTCGACTAGAGAACACAGTTTCCATGACTTCGATACAGTCATGTTCTGGGAGTTCTTCACTGATGGGTATCAAGGTAGCTGGATTCAAGGCATGGCTCACTTCAAGTTGTATCTGTGGGTTTTCACATAACATGCTCTGGTACTTCAACATTCGGGAATTGGTGAGCCAATAATTTGCTTTTTGTTCCATAAGGGCAAGGACTGCATGTGGCACAGTGACTCGTATGTTCTGTCCTAGTGTGAGTTTGTCTGCTTCACTCACTAGTAGCGCTGTAGCTGCAACTGCTCTCAAGCAGGGTGGCCATCCTTTGGCCACAGGGTCCAATTGTTTCGATAGGTAGGCTACAGGTCGCTCCCAATTTCCTAATTTCTGAGTCAACATGCCTAGGGCATTTCCCTGTGCTTCATGTACAAACAAGTGGAAAGGTTTGTGGACATCTGGTAGTCCAAGTGCTGGTGATGACATCAATTCTTCTTTCAATTTCTGGAAGGCTGTATCCTGCTCAAGTCCCCACTCCAGTGGTGACTTCTCTTCTCCTTTTGTGGCTTCATACAGTGGTTTGGCAATTTGGGCAAAGTTGGGTATCCAGATTCGGCAATATCCTGCTGCTCCCAGAAAGGCTCTGACCTGCTTTCTGGTTGTTGGAGTTGGAATTCTACATACGGCTTCTTTTCTTTCTCTGCCTAATCTTCTACTTCCTTGGGTAATACGAAAACCCAAGTATTTCACTTCTTTTTGGCATAGCTGTGCTTTGGCTCTGGAAACTTTGTATCCAGCTTCATCTAGTAACTGCAAGAGATCTTTGGTGGCTGATATACATTCTCTTTCTGATACGGCAGCTATCAACAGATCATCCACATACTGGAGAAGCACTCTCTTCCCCGGGGCTACTGGATAGCTTGAAAGGTCTTGATTTAGTGCAGCACTAAAGATGGTAGGTGAATTCTTGAATCCTTGGGGTAATCTTGTCCAGGTGAGTTGGCCCCCTCTTCCAGAGATGGGGTCCTGCCATTCAAATGCAAACAATATTTGGCTTACAGGGGCTAATCTTATGCAAAAGAATGCATCTTTTAAATCCAGTACAGTGAAATGGGTAGCTTCAGCAGGTATCAGTCCTAGAAGAGTGTAAGGATTGGGCACAACTGGATGTATAGTTTCAACTGCATCATTTACTCTTCTCAAATCTTGCACTGGGCGATAATCATCCGTCCCAGGTTTCTTTACTGGCAAAAGTGGAGTGTTCCATGGGGATTGACATACTTTTAGTAGGCCATATTCGAGCAATCTCTGTAGGTGGCGATGAATGCCTTCAATTGCGGCTCTTGGGAGAGGGTACTGTTTGACGTGCACTGGGGTAGCACTAGGCTTGAGGGTTACAATCACTGGAGCTATATGCTTGGCTAGGCCTGGGGGACTGCCTTCTGCCCATACTCCAGGTGGTGCATGAATGTTCTTTAAAGTTTGTTCAAAATAGGTATCTTGAATCGAATCATCAATGTAGTATCTCCATTCTTCTTCTCGGGGAACTGTCAGCAGCATTACTCCTGCTGGTTTGGCTTGGGAATTTACTGTCATTTGCATTTCTCCTTGTTCAGAGAAAGATATTTGTGCTTGAAGCTTGGCTAGCATATCTCGTCCCAGTAGTGGTACTGGACATTCGGGCATGTAAAGGAATTGATGAGTTACTTGCTGTCCTCCTAGACTGCATATTCGGTTTTGAAGAAAAGACTTTGTGGCTTTGGCACCAGTTGCTCCTATAATGGTGACTGCTTTTTTTGTGAATGGGGCTATCTTTTTGTCTATTACTGAATGCTCTGCTCCAGTATCAACCATAAAGTTCATAATTTGGTCTCCTATTTGTATTCCGACCATAGGCTCCTGGAGACCTAAAGCAAACTTGGAGCCCGGTCTGTCCTAATCCACGTCATCCTCATCATGGGCTTGTGTGGCCAATGCTTGAATGGCTCCTCCTCCCCTCTCTCTCTGGAATTGTTCTCGATTGGCTCCTCCTCGGCCTCGGGGACGGCCTCGTCTTTCTTCTCGCCACTGATGATCGTTGTCGTCATCTTGCTGGGCGTCTTCGAGTTGCGGGCACGTATCTCTCCAATGTCCTTCCTCTCTGCAATAGGCGCATTGGTTTACGCCTAGTCTCTGGGTCCGGCCTCCGCCTTGACCCCGCCCTCTTCCTCTGCTCCTTCGACTAGGGACACCTCCCCTTTTCTTTTCAACTATGGCCGCAGCCAAAAAATCAGCTTTCTTCTTCATCTTTCTATCACATTCTCTCTGTCTTTCAGTATCACGATTCACATACACTTTATGAGCGACTTCCAATAACTGTGTTGCATTCATGCCCGCAAACCCTTCTAATTTCTGTAATTTACGTCTAATGTCTGGTTGAGACTGGTTTACAAAAGCAGAATTCACCATGCATAAACTTCCTGGTGCCTCGGGATCATAGGGAGTATACATTCTGTAGGCTTCAGTTAATCTTTCATAATAATCTGCTGGGCTCTCATCTATTCCTTGGATAACTCCTGCGACTTTGGAAAGGTTCATAGCTTTTTGGCCCCCCCTTCTCAGGCCTTGTAAAAAGCCTTGGCGAAAGCGGGCTAGGGCTGTGGATCCTTCATCTGTATTTGGATCCCATTGGGGGTCTTCATTCGGGAATTCTCTCTGAGCTGCTTCTCTACGATCTATTATATTCTGTCCCTGTGCCGGAGCTGCAGGGTTTTCTGCCATCCATTCAATAGCTGCTTTTCTAATTCTCGCTCGTTCTTCTGTAGTGAATAGGGTGGTCAGGAGCTGACGGCAATCTGGCCAAGTGGGTTGGTGAGTTTCCATAATACTAGTTACTAATTCTGTCAGCTCCTGGGGCTTGCTAGTATAGGAGGCATAATGCGACCTCCAATTTAATAAATCAGTTGTAGAGAAAGGAATATACACATAAGTTAGGGGTCCCGCTACCACTTCATCATTATCATTCTTTACGGGCACTCCCGGGACTTGCCTTAAGGGAAACAGTTTGGCTGTCCCAGGCGTTGTTTGGGATCTAAGGGTTATTGTCGTTGCCTTTGCAGGAGTCGCTTTCTTTTTCTCAACTGGTTTTGCTTTGGGTTTCTCTTTCACTGGCGTGCTAGTGCTAGCGCTGGCTTTCTCAATTATTTGTACACTGTCCTCCTCCTCTTCTGGGGAATTTTCTCTTTCTCCTTCTTCTATCTCCGCTTCTGACTCACTTTTTACGTCCTCCACTTCTCTTTCCACTAATTCTTCCTCTTTCTCTTCTCTCGGAGGGGGACCGGGGGTTGGGTCCCGCCTCGGCTCTGGTCGTCTCTGGGGTTCTGGGGCAGGACGACGCCGGCCTACTCTTACTGGACCTGGGGTTCTGGGCTGCCTGAGGACTACTTCTGGGGAATCAGGATCTGCCAGGATGGGTTTCTTCGTGGCTTTCTTATCCTGCTCTTTCATTCTAGGCTGTTCCGTTTTCTGTCTAGAATCTGTTTTAGCTAACATTATTCTGCACTGTTCCTCATAACAGCGCTGCGCCCAGGAGGGCGGATCTTCACAAATACTTAACCAAGAATCTATATAGGGGTACTGATCGGGGTGCGCTACCCGCACTCTACGGTGTATTGACTGGATAATCTCTACAGTGAACGTTCCCTCTCGGGGCCAGATGGGGTCTAGATCGGGCCACTCCCTAGTACACAAAATCTGCAAACGGGCTGCTGTCATTTTAATACCATAATCTCCTGAATATCCCTCTTTAAAATGTGCGATCATACATTCTAATGGAGTGTTTCTAGTAGACCCCGCCCCTCCCATTTCGATGTGTGCGCGCAACAACAGACAGAAGGGAAAAGGAGGGCGGACCGTGGGTAAGGGGTGCTCACGGCCCTGGAAACGTATAGGGAATACAAATAACAAGACAAGACGACAATCGCTTCCCCCTTTTCGCGACCTGAACGCGGTCGCCCGGTCAGGAAATGCGCTAATCAGGGGTCCGCCTTCACTTGGTCCGTGCTGCCAGACCTCTCATTCACACTTCGTTCACACAATCATGCTAGCAACGTATCCCAGAATGCATTCGTTTCTATCTGTTCTGACTAGTCTTTTTCCCAATTACAAAAAGGATGAGGGTTTCACCTAGCGAATTCCCATGCCAGGCTACTCGGCTCTTCCTTGAGAGTTGATCATGCTCTCTTACCAATTCCCAATATCTCGAGATTACAAATTCCAAATTCCAATGGCAGTACTGCTCTTTCTATTTCTGTCTAGACCCAAAATCAAAACTATACTCACCGGATCCGGTCCTCAAACTTCCCAAGCAGGCGCATGAGTTGGACCTCGGACTCCCCTCACTCGGGTTCGAGGCGTTGGCTCCAACCGGGCCCGGCACCCGCCGAGGTCCGACCAGCTCCCTCCGATACAAGGGACCGGTGGCGCCAGGGAGCGGCCCTCGTCGGAAGGGCGCGATCCCGGCAGGACCAAGCCTATAGAGGCGGAAAGTCGTGGTATATTGCCCTATATACACTTTGATTCCACAACTTCCCGGCCAACGCACCAAGGAATATGTAGCAGCAAAGCGCAGACAAACCAATGATACCAGGAGTCTGTTCAGAAGGTCCAAATCATTTATTTGTGCACAGGTCTCAAGCAAGGCAATTTCAAAATGGCTGAGCAAAGTTTTCAAGCATTACAACAACTTTTATAGACTTCTGTTCCATTCTAGGTATAGAAAAACATTTCATTGGTCCCGGTACTCTCCCGTACCTCCCGTAGCCCTTCTATTGGTCCCGGTACTGATAAGTTTCTCCAATTATGTTCCTTCTGTGGGCTTCTGTGGGCATGACACCTGCCTGCCCCCCTTCTAGTCCCAATTACAATGGTCAGTTCATCAACTTGTTACTTTCACACTTTCAAGGTTATGGGACCAATTTGTGCGTGCAGAAGAGCAAGGTTCTGTAACTCATCTGTCAGCACTCCTCATTATTTCTCTGCAAATGTACTTTTTCTTATCAGTAACTTTTAAACATGTCTTTTCTGTATTTTTCCATTTCTTAATTCTGCAGTTCTGCTTACCTAAGCTAATTCAATATTTCTACTGAGTTCTTTCTTACAATAGCAGCATATTGGGGGATGTGCAATCCTATATGCCTCTCCACAGGCCTCATTTACAGGTCAAGCTAGCCATGCTGGCCTGCCTATGTCAGACACCGTGGGTCACAGGCCTGCACCTGCCACATAGATGTTTTCCATTCTCTCTTTATTTCTGCTTTAACATACTGATTGTTTCCCTTTTGCTCTTTCCCCCAATTCTTTCCTTATTCCTTTATCATCCATTTAAATTTCACCCTCCCATTCTCAATCCCCTCTTACTCTCCCAATACCCGGCCCATCGTAGACTTTTCTTCCACACAAAATATTTTTTCCCCTCTCCATTCTCATTCCCCATCCATTCTAGTCCTCCCCCAAAATTAGTTCCCTTATAGTTCTAGACCCACCCAGCATCCACTCCCTTCTAGTCCCATTCTCCCATACCCCACTTCAGCCCATTTCCAGTCCTATTCCAGCTCTTCATAAGCCCATTTCCAGTGCTAGCCTTCACATCAAGGCCATTTCCAGTCCTAGCCCCCCCTCCCAATCACAGCCAATTTACAGTCCAAGTCCCCCATCACAGCCTATTTCCAGTCCTAGGCCCCCCACCATCACAGCCCATTTGCAGTCCTAGCCCCCCCCCCCACCATCACAGCCCATTTGCAGTCCTAGCTCCCCTAATCACAGCCTATTTCCAGTCCAAGTTCCCCCCCCCCATAGCCCTTTTCCAGTCCAGGTCCCCCCCATCACAACCCATTTCCAGTCCATGCCCCCCCCCCATAGCCCTTTTACAGTCCAGGTCCCCCCCCCCATCACAGCCCATTTCCAGTCCAAGTCCCCCCCCCCATAGTCCTTTTCCGGTCCAGGTCCCCCTCCATCACAACCCATTTCCAGTCCAAGTCCCCCCCCCCCATAGCCCTTTTCCAGTACAGGTCCCCCCCATCACAGTCCATTTGTAGTCCCCCCCCCTCCCCGTGCAGCTGCTGCTCCTGCTTCTTACTGAGCAGCAGCTGCGATAAAGTTAATTTAAAAGTAAGGAAACCTGTCAGAAACCCTCCGCTCCTATGAAACTCCTTCTGCAGGGTCCCTGGCTGAAAAGGAAGTGACATCAGAGGGGCGGGCACTGCAGAAGGAGTTTCATAGGGCCGGAAGGCCCCTCACAGGATTCCTTACTTTTAAATTAACTTCATTGCATCCGCTGCTCTGTAAGAAGCAGCAGCAGCGGCTGCAAGGGGGGGCCAGGACTGTGATCGCGATCGCAAGCGCAAAGCCGGTTTTCTGCTCTGGCCGCTCCGATCTCACAGCCAGAGCAAAAAACCGGCTTTTCAATGGCCGGTTTCGGTTCTCTGCCGGCAGCCGGTCCGACCACAAGAAAACCGGCCAGGCCGGCTGAAAACCGGCTGGTTGGCAACCCTAATTCCAACACATGAACATAACGCTGTTTATTCTAGCACACTTCCTCCTCTGCTCCTTGACCCCTGCCAGTTTTTGATCATTCGCATTCAGCCATGCTAGAAAACAAGTGCAGGTTCTGTACATTCGAGGTGAAGAGAAGAAACGGTCATAAATTCCTCACTAACACTGACCACTAACCCTTTACACCTCCTCAGGCCTTGTAGTAAAACCCTACTGTTGCGCTCAAACCCAGCCTTCTGCGCATTGATCAGCATCTGCACTGAATAACTCATTTCTTAATTACCAGGGATTTAAATGTGCTGCTGTCTGCTCAAGGCTTTGCACCCAGTTAGTTCATGTGCAAATAAAACTCCTTTCTGCGTTGGTAGCTCACTGATTTGTGCACAAAAGCCGAGTTAACCTGTATGCAGAGCTCAGCACACTTTACATGATTAGGGTACTACTGAGTCAGCCTGCAAAAAGTTGTGGTTTGGTTTGCCAGTAGTTGAATCCAGAAAGTTCCATCAGGTTTAGCGTTTGCGAAAGATATCCCATTCGACATTTAAAAACCTCATGTAAGTGATGCGACGTTGAGCTCTGCCATTTAACCTGGATTTAATTGACAACACTGACTGAGCTATAAACTAGTGATATCAATCAGTTCTGTTTTCTTAATACAGGCTGATCCAGTCCTGGGTTTATCCCAGTTGCATTCATCTGCTTGAAGCTGCTAGTTTCTTAAGCAAAAGTATGGAGACAGCCCGATGGAAAGGGATAAAATCAGAACTGGCTCAACAAAATCTGGAGTGCTAGTAACCCGACAGAAATGATTTTTGTAATTAAAAAATAAAAAGAGCTAATTGGCCTCATATGACCTTTAAAAAAGTAATTTTGTTTGGAAACTGACTCTGCAGAATGGGATAAGATTACAAGAATTTCCTTGCAGCGTCAGGGGAAAAATTGTTTTTTTTTAACTTGACCCCAGTTGCTAAAGTCTTATCAGGGGAGTCTCTGCTTTTGCCGACCCATAAAAATCAAAAGTTTACCGCAGGCCTCTGAGCTGAGCCATAAATCCTGCCTCAGCGTGGGTGGGGGAGGGAGCTGTTTTTATCCCCTTGGTTTATGATGATGTTTAGAGTCGGCCTCTTTACTTTTATGTCCTGTATATTTAAATTTAATGGGTGTATTAATATTTGGTTTAGTATCTTATGTGAGCTGCCTGTGGCCATTATGTTACATTCGTTTAAAGCCTGCCATACGGGAAATGAAAGAAAAAATTTTAAAAACACTCATAAAATTGGTTTGCCTTTAAATATATGCATTATTGCCTACTTAGTGAATACGGTATTTTGATGTATTGTATTCAGGGACTTAGGCAAATTGGAAACAGTTATTATAAGCTCCAAAGCTGAGATAGGAAACGTCTGTCCTCAGATACCACAAGCAGGTCTGGCTTTGCTGCCTAATGAATATTCATGAGGTATATTTGCATAGATAGCTCTGCTTTCTTTTTTTTTTTAAAGCAGCCTTCTGTTCTTAAATTAAGGAGAGGAATCGATAGGGTGGCTCATGCCTCACCAAACTCATCCTGCAAAGGTTGATCCCTTGCTGGTTTTGCCCTGCTGCATGCTTGGAAATTTAGTTCGCTGATCTAAGCACAGGGTCTGAGATGAGGATGGTTCCTTTATGGCCTATCAACTGAGATGGGTTGGGGTTGTTAACATCCTGCTCCCTATCCTACTGTGGCAAAATCAAGCAGGACTGGATCAGCTGTTCTGGGTTGACCTGGGTGAGATAGCAACTCTGGGAATTGCTCTTTGATAGTGCATCCAAAGAAGGGCCCTTCATGGTCTCAGAAGCTCATCTATCAAATCTTTGTCTTGGTCCAGTAAAACCCACCCACAAAGACTCAAGTTCAAAAGAAGGCCCAGGGCATCTTAGTCTCTCTCTTCTTCCCTGACAATCAGTTGTATGTCAAAGCCATCAGTCAAGGGCAGGGTGGCTAAGAGGGGCGGCCCAAGGGGGTGCGGGGCCATGTGCGGAGACTGGGTGCGGGGCCTCATTTGCATAAGGGGCCTCATTTGCATAAATATTTGCATAATGTTACCATACGCTAACTTTTAGTAAACATGCCTATTAATGAGTGTATGGATAAAGAAAGACTAAAAGATTTCTACATTACTATAATCCAGTGCCAACTGCCAGGCACATTAGGAACTACAACAAACACTGCCCATTTAGAACCCATAGCAAACCCGCCGTATCCTAACAGCACTACCAAGACACACAAAGCACCATTATCTATCAAAAGGCAACACTGCAAATATTAAACCAATATATGTCAAAGAATAACAATACATGACCTACTGGGGAAAGAGAACAAGTGGCAATGTCAAATAGGAATTACATAAACAGAATACCTCAGCTCAGTTACACATGCAGAACATAGACCATCACCAAACAAGGAATCACAATTTAGAAACAGGAAGACAATAATTAAACTGGGAACCCCAAAAGCCAAACTTGGAATGCACAACACTGTAGAAATAAAACTATAAATTAATTTCCTCTTGTACTAACCAAAGCGCAGACGTTAATGATGCACATTTCCCAGAGCTGACATATTCCAGTTAATAAATTCAAAATAAAGACATATTTTTCTTCCTTATGTGCATTTTTTTTCAGTTGCAATTGCTCCAGCCACTTTCTTCTGGTTTCTTCATGTCTTCTGCTAACTCTCCATCATCATCATCCATTTGTCCTTTCTTCTCTCTTCTAGTTTTTTTCCCATTCTCTCTCTACATCTGCTTTAACATACTAATCTTTCTCCTTTTGCTCTTTCCTCATTCCTATTTCATCCACTCAAATTTTACCCCTCCATCCTCAATCCCCACTTAATCTCCCAATACCCGGCCAATTGTAGATTTGTCTTCCTTCCCACACAAAATATTTTTCCCTTCTCCATTTCACTCTCCCAACTCTATCCCATTCTAATCCTCCCCCAACATCAGCTCCCTTCTAGTTCCAGCCCCACCCAGCATCCGCTCCCTTCTAGTTCCCGCATCAGCTCATTTCCAGTCCTAACCCCCCATCAGCCCATTTCTAATCCTATCCTAGCCACACCATCAGCCCATTTCCAGTCCTAGCTCCCCCATCCATTTCCAGTCCTATCCGAGTCCCTCCATCAGCTCATTTCTAATCCCAGCCCCCCATCAGCCCATTTCTAGTCCTTTCCTAGCCCCACCATCAGCCGATGTCAAATCCTAGCTCCCCTCCACTCAGCCCATTTCCATTCCAAGCCCCCCATGAGCCTACTTCCAGATCTAGCCCCTTCATGAGTCCATTTCAATCCAAGCCCCCACCACAGCCCATTTCCAATCTTAGCACCCCCCAACAGCCCATTTCCAGTCCTATCCTAGCCCTTCCATCAGCCCATTTCCTGTCCTAGCTCCCACCACCACTCAGACCATTTCCAGTGCTAGCTCCCTCCCCTCACAGCCCATTTCCATTCCAAGCCCCCCTCCCCATCAGCTATTTGCAATTCAAGCCCCCCTTCCACTCAGCCCATTACCAGTCGTAGCCCCACCCCCATAGCCCTTTACCATTCCTAACCCCCTCATCACCCCATTTTCAGTCTTAGTCCCCCCATAGTCCATTACCAGTCCTAAACCCCCCATCAGCCCACTTCCAGTCCTAGCCCCCCCCCATAGCCCCTTACCAGTCCTAGCCCCCCATCAGCCCATTTCCAGTCCTAGCCCCTCCCCATAGCCCATTACCAGTCCTAGCCCCCCCCATCAGCCCATTACCAGTCCTAGCCCCCCCCCATAGCCCATTTCCAGTCCTAGCCCCCCATCAGCCCATTTCCAGTCCTAGCCCCCCCATAGCCTATTACCAGTCCTAAACCCCCATCAGCCCACTTGCAGTCCTAGCCCCCCATAGCCCATTACCAGTCCTAGCCCCCATAGCCCATTACCAGTCCTAGCCCCCATCAGCCCATTTCCAGTGGTACCCCCCCCCATCGCCCATTACCTGTCCTAGCCCCCATCAGCCCATTACCTGTCCTTGCCCCCCCCCCATAGCCCATTATTAGTCCTTGCCCCCCCCATCAGCCCATTTACGGTCCTAGCCCCCCCCCCATAGCCCATTACCTGTCCTTGCCCCCCCCATCAGCCCATTTCCTGTTCTAGCCCCCCATAGCCCATTACCAGTCCTAGCCCCCCCATCAGCCCATTACCAGTGCTAGCCCCCCCATCAGCCCATTACCAGTCCTAGCAACCACCCAGCCCATTATTAGTCCTAGCCCCACCCCCATAGCCCATTACCAGTCCTAACTTCCCATCACCCCATTTTCAGTCTTAGTCCCCCCATAGCCCATTACCAGTCCTAAACCCCCCCATCAGCCCACTTCCAGTCCTAGCCCCACCATAGCTCATTACCAGTCCTAGCCCCCCCACCAGCCCATTTCCTGTCCTAGACCCCTCATAGCCCATTACCAGTCCTAGCCCCCCCATCAGCCCATTACGTCCTGGCCCCCCCCATCAGCCCATTTCCAGTCCTAGCCCCCCAATAGCTCATTACCAGCCCTAGCTCCCCCATCAGCCCATTACAGCCCTAGCCCCCCCATCAGCCCATTTCCAGTCCTAGCCCCCCCCATAGCCCATTTCCAGTCTTAGCCCTCCATCACCCCATTTTCAGTCTTAGTCCCCCCATAGCCCATTACCAGTCCTAACCCCCCCCATCAGCCCACTTCCAGTCCTAGCCCCCCATAGCCCATTTCCAGTCCTAGACCCCCCATAGCCTATTACCAGTCTTAGCAACCCCCCAGCCCATTACCAGTCCTAGCCCCACCCCCATAGCCCATTACCAGTCCTAACCCCCCCCCCCCCCACCATTTTCAGTCTTAGTCCCCCCATAGCCTATTACCAGGCCTAAACCCCCATCAGCCCATTTCCAGTCCTAGCCCCCCCCATAGCCCATTATCAGTCCTAGCCCCCCATCAACCCATTACGTCCTAGCCCCCCATAGCCCATTTCCAGTCCTAGCCCCCCCATAGCCCATTATCAGTCCTAGCCCCCCATCAACCCATTACGTCCTAGCCCCCCATAGCCCATTTCCAGTCATAGCCCCCCCATAGCCCATTACCAGTCCTAGCCCCCCCATCAGCCGTTTCCACTCCTAGCCCCCCATCAGCCCATTTCCAGTCCTAGCCCCCCCATAACCCACCAGTCCTAGCCCCCCCATCAGCCCATTTCCAGTCCTAGCCCCCCATAGCCCATTACCAGTCCTAGCCCCCCATCATCCCATTACCAATCCTAGCCCCCCCCATAGCCCATTACCAGTCCTAGCCCCCCATCAACCCATTACCAGTCCTAGCAACCCCCCAGCCCATTACCCGTCCTAGCCCCACCCCCATAGCCCATTACCAGTCCTAGCCCCTCCATCAGCCCATTAGCAGTCCTAGCCCCCCCATCAGCCCACTTCCAGTCTTAGCCCCCGCCCCCATAGCCCAGGTAGATTTAAAAAAAAACAACTTGCTGCTGCTGCAACCGTGGCAGCGGCAAAATCGAGCGTCCCACGAGGCCCCCCTGCCTGGCAGAGTCCTCCATGCAGCCTCAGCTCCCTCAGCGTGGGCTTTTCAGAGCCACAAAGTTAGTTTCCCTTTCAGCGTCAGCGGCTTAACAGAGCCACGAGGGAGAAGCTCTCCCTTTGCGGCTCTGAAAGCCGGCACTTAGGGAGCTGAGGCCGCATGGAGGACTCTGCCGGGCAGGGGGGCCCCGCGGGACGCTCGATGCTGCCACTGCGGCAGCAGCAGCAAGTTTTTTTGTTTTTTTTTTAATTTACCGGCAGATGCAGAATGTTGTTTGCGCGGGGCCCTGTGCATACAACATTCTTGCACAATGGACGGGCCGGCCCTGGTGGCTAAGGGATGAGAGGAAGCAGGAAGTTGATGATCATCGTCAGCCATTTTCTTGGTTGTCATGGATACCTAGCACTAAAGCGTAGCACTATACACCTTTAAAAGGTGAAATCTAGGACTTTGTGACAGAAAGATGATCACTCTTCGCAACGCTCTGCTTGAGCAATCATAGTACAGGTTTCTGGAGGGCAGCTGAGCACTAGCTATATGTACGAGGGGAGAAAGACAACAGAGGGAGCCAAAGACGGGGATAGAAGATGAAAACAAAAGGGAAGATAATAGAATGAATAAGATGGAGGGTGAGGCAGAAGGGCAGAAAGAGGTTGCTACAGTCTTCTGCTTTCTGTTTTCAGATGGGCCAAAGGCGGTGTGATCATCGAGGAGGCCAAAGAGAGCGTGTACGAGACCCAGGTGGACTATTCCTTCTTCACGGAGCCAGTCTCATGTGAGGTGCACAACGATGTGGGGAGCACCAACGTCAGCACCTTGGTAGACGTGCACTGTAAGACCTGCCTCCTGAGGAGTGGGGAAGGGCGGAGGGTAGCTGGGGCAATACCAGATACTAGAGCAGCTTGGAGAATCCAGTTAGATTTGCACTGCCACCTTAACACCAAATGTAGAATTGTTCTTTCTATAGCTCCATCAGTGCACACAATACTGTACAGTGTAAGTAGTGTGATCGCAATGTCTGCATTTCAAAGAGCTCACAGAGCTCTCTGTGGGACTCAGTGAGGGAATAGCCGGAATGCTGCGGGGCTTCAGTTCTGGGAAAAGCAGGCGATTGATGCAGAACGGGCGGGAGTCTCTGCCTATTCCCTCAGGACCTCCTAAGCATGCTCACACTGCACCACTTCCCACTGGCATCAATGCAGGAGGGGGCTCCAATGTAGCTTCAAGGTGCTTGGCAGGAACATTGAGGGTGAGGTGCACTGGCAGAGCTGTGTGTGGGGCTTGATACTGGGAACAGCAGGAGATAGCGCAAAGTAAGAGTGAGGTGTATCGGGTCGGCATCAGCGCCATCCGCATAAATCGTTTTAATGATCAGGCCCATATTAGGGCTGTGCATTCATTTGAAACAACATTTCCTATATTGTTTTTTGTCATTTTCAATCCATAATGGAAGTAAAGCCCCCAAATTTTGTCACTTCCTGTTTGTCGTAATCAATATGAATTATTGGCAAATAATGCACACTGTGGGTGGATACTGCACACTACTGAGCAACCTTAGAAGCTAATGGAGCAGCGACGATATTACGCCAGTGCCCAGTTAGTCCTCACAGGTAAAGATAGGCGCAGCAAAAACTGACTATCTTTACCCGCGGGTCAGTACCTGGGCAGTGCTGCAACATCTCCGCTGCCTGATTAGTGACTGGTGCCGCCCCGGAATGGCCCCAGCACACCCCGATGCTTAGCGTCTGCAAACCATGTAAATGCTTTTGAATATTGGACCCAATATTTCCCTCCTGAAATGAAAATTTGAAAAACCCCCAAAATTCTGCGAACGGCATGGGAAACTAAACAAAACAAACATTTTTGTCCTGCTCACCCCTACCCAGTATCCTTTAGTTAGTAGATCATGGTTAATGAATAAAACCTTTCCCCCTAATGGAAAGCAAAATTACAACATCCTAGCAGAAGAGAAAATGCCTGTGTGCTTGGGGAGGATTCACCCTTACCCTAGAATTTGCCTTACTGATTTATCTCCCTGCAGGAAGGGTCCTGGAGCCCACCCCACTTTCCTCACCATCATTTCAAAACCTGAGATAAGAACATGGAAACACATCTCATTTGTAGTGGGCTGGCATTCTGAAAGATTTCTTTAAACGGGGTCTCCTCAGGTTCACATAAACTATCTCTCTCTGACATGTCTCATCTGAAGCAGTGGTTTGTGACTCCTCCATATGGGTGTATGTGGGAGTCACTCAGGGCAGACAGTCAGATGGATGTTCACAGGAGTTAAGCAGCTCATATTAACAGTCTTGGCAGCTGCAGACTGAAGATATAATTGGATTGGTCCAAGCCTCAGTTCTGGGATAAGATATTTTTCTTAGCCAGAGAACTTTTTATGCCTGTGTCGTGGGGAAAGACTGCTCTGTATCTGGCCGTGGTGTGTTTCAGAAAGCCACTGCAAGAGCCACTTGGCATGCCCGAATGTTTGCCCAGGACAGAGGACGATGGCGATATCTTGAAGCTACTCGTATTTTGCAGGAGAAGCCATATTTGGAAACCCAAATTTCATAGTTGGGAGTAATGCCATCTAACTGAATGGCAGAACTACTTGACCATAGCTTGGATGCTGCCCTAACCCCAGCCTATGCTTGGCGGTTGCATCTGGAGATCTGTGCCAAGAGTCAGATAAGAGGGTCTAAAGAAAGGGGCTCTGATGACAGCCAGATGGAAATTGGTAAGGAGGGCAGCTGAGTGTGATGACTCCTTGATGGAAAGGAATGAGAAGGGAAGCCACACATGGTGTGTGAGACTTTAGATGAGATGGAACAAAGAGAGTGGAGAGTATAAGAAGTCCTTAAAGAGAGACGATGTAAAGGGCACGGCCTTTTGGCATAGGCTAAATGTCTTAGAAAACGAAAGGGAACCTTAAGCTTACCTCAACTTCATCAAAGGATCTGTGCTGCTCCTAGGTGACAGTATCAGAGATCAGAAACCTCTCTCAGAGTTCTTAAAATGAAACAGACTAGTGATAATGTTCATGGGCTTGACGTAAGATAATGGACTGGGAGATATTTATTAAGGCAATAAGTGAGATGGTTGCCCCTGGCAACCAGAAGACAGTTGACGTAGATGGATGAAGAGCTTTAGCCAGGTTATTGACAAAGTGACTGCACCTATTGACTATGTGCCAAAGGACGTCCTCTTAGGAGCTGTAGAGAAGTTTATGCCCAGGGATTATTGACATATTATTATGTGTGTCAGCTATAAGTCTCTCTCTCATCCTTCTTCCCCACCTCTCCTTTTTTTCAAGTCGCTCCCCGCATTTTAGTAAATCCAAAACCCACGACCACGGACATCAGCTCGGACGTGACCCTGACCTGTGTTTGGACTGGGAACCCTCCTCTCACTCTCACTTGGACCAAGAAAGGATCAAACATGGTAACTTTGTTCTTGTCTAACCTAAGAGATGGCCAATGCGGAGCTATAGTTGGGGCAGGTTGTGGAGGGCCTCTGGTGTGGGGAAAACTCTAATTCGTATGCTTGTAGGTTTTATGCTTTGAAGCTGCCAAATGATCCAGTTTCTGAGAGGGAGAGGCTTTGGGGCTACTCTTGTTTTTTTTTAATGTTCACTTCAATGCATTGTGGGATTTGTAGTTTCTGCTAAACCCAATGGCAAGCAGATGCTAGGGGTACCAAGAAGCACCAGGAGCCAGACCAAAGATCATGAACCATCCCCTCCTTCTCTAATATAGTTCTATACACTCTTAACAGGTCCATTAATTTATTTTTTTGCTAGGAAGTTGCTTTACTGTCCATTTGCAGAGCTTGTTCTGGGTGCTATGCTTCTTGGCTTCCCTGGTCTTAGGCAGATGTGTGTCTCACCTGTTCCCCAGTGATGGAGATCCCATCATCTCCCTGGGGAGCCCAGTCCAGCATTCAGCCACCCTCCCAATAAGAAAGGTCCTCTTAGTGTTGCACATCACTGTCTGCTTCTCTAATGTAAACCCATCACTCAATAAACATGTCTCCCGGGAAGATGAAGGACAGATCCCCAACATCTTTATAGCGGACACCCTCCACTGTCAGTCCATTTCTTACTTCATCCTGCCTGCGACTTGGTTTCTCACACCTTTGTACTTCCAGGTCCTCAGCAACAGTAACCAGCTCTACCTCAAGTCTGTCACCCAGGCAGATGCCGGTCAATACATCTGCAAGGCCATCGTCCCAAGGATTGGCGTGGGAGAGCGGGAAGTCTCCCTATTCGTAAATGGTATGGGCTTTTGCTGTAATAAAACCAGAAAAGGGAGATTATTAACCTTGACATCTCTCAGGGCCAGCCTAATAGTATATTGGGGTGGGGGAGTGAGGGGTAAAGGGAGGGCTGGGATTCAGGGCCATGAACCTTCATTCACAAGTCCTGGAGAGGAAAGGTGGGGTGTTCCCTAGATGGGGCAGTCTCCCATTGCATTGGTGGACTTGTGGCACGTGCAGTCTTTAGAGAAACCAGAACACAAAGCTTGGAGGTGCTTTTTATAATATTCAGCTGGTGTTTCTTACTGCACAAGCATGTTAACTCATGAATGTGGGCTTGACAGTACCCTCTTGCATCAAAATGACATGAGGCAATGCTCTTATGCAATAATAGGTACCGGACAGAAAGCACAGCCCCCTTCTTCAGATGCAAAGAAGAGTCGGGCCCCATCCACCCCCGTGCTTCTCACCTTTTCTAATCAAATGATTTATAGCTATATCTATGTTACATATCTATCATCATTTAATAGCCAGAACTGTCCTCCAAGAGAATCATTTTATTTCTTGCTTCTTGGTAAGATAAGGAGGCCTGTTTCTTGGGCTTTTGGTGTGCTGCATCTTCCAGGCTGCATTCCTTCCCCCCCCCCCCCGCCCCCTCCATGGAAGGACCCTATGCAGCCAAACATAACACAAAATGTTTTGTAAGACCTCTGTGGTCTCTGTCCTCCCCTCAGGTCCACCCATTATTTCCAGTGAGACTGTGCAGTACGCCGTGCGGGGGGACCAAGGGAAAGTGGAGTGTTTCATCGGGAGCACCCCAACACCTGATAAGATTGTGAGTACCCAGTGGAACAGCGCTTTTCTCCCTAGGCCTGCCTCGGATGTGTCCCGTCTCTTAAGTCAACACTAAGCAAGCTGTGTCCACCTGCACTTAAAAGGCCCGCAGATCCAGACCGGGGCGTCTGTTACTTGTAGGTTGTTCGCTGGCTTGCTCTGGCACTGGGAGACACAAAATTCATCATTTTCAGTTGCGTCAGGTTATGTTCTTACGACAGTGAGAGGCAGCTCCACCCCGGCCACTTGGCTTAGTGCTCCTGCCTCCCTTTTCTATTTTGATTATTTAAAAAATGTATATTAATTACCAGCAAATGATCAGTTTTCTCTCCCAGATGTCCTCTGTTTGTTTAATTAAAGCAGCTCCCTAATGATTCGCCAGCTGTCATTCATTAGTGGAGATTTTGTTTTGTCTAGGAAATGTGTGTGTTGTGAAAGCATTAACTGCAATAGAATTTTATTAACAGTGGCGTCTATCTGCAGGGGCCTAGGGTGATCCGTTAATGGATCGATCTGTACCGATGGTAAAGGGAGGCTCCTGGGGAGGTGTCACTTAATAGACCACAGTGCAGAACAGTCTTGTAAAGAAACTTTAGGGAAAGAAAGAGAGAGAGAGCAGAGCTGACAAGTTACCCAGTTCCAGGATGGAGAATTTTTGGTCAGTCCTGGTTTTGAATGATGACGTGGACAGGGGGACTGGGTGAAGGAGCGTACGAGAGCTTGTGAGTGGCAGAAGGATGAATGAGTATGCGCCTGTGGGGTTATTAACAGTGAGCAGACGAGCTCAATGAGTACATGGGAGGTTACGTTTGGTGGATGGAGCTAAGAGTACATGGCACTGCTGGGGGTGGTAAATCAATGACTGGATGGGGGATTAGTGGTGGAAGTACTGAATGAGTGGATGGGGGTTGAAAGTACCAGGTGGGTGTTGAATGAGTGTGTGGATGCAGGAGTTATGAGTGAGTGAATCGTTCTGAGGAAGGAGAGGGCTGATTAAGTGAATAGTTGGGTGTATAAGTCTCAGGGGTGTTAGTAAGTGGATGGAGCTGGTGGCAGGAGGCTGGCTTGAGTGACCTACTCAATAGACGTTAGCCTAGAAACATAGAAACATAGAAATATGACGACAGAAAAAGACCACATGGCCTATCTAGTCTGTCCTTCCATAACAACTACAACAGTCCACTTTTTGCCTTTAGAGATCCTCTGTGTTGGTCCCATGCTTTCTTGAATTCAGTTACTGTCCTCATCTCTACCACCTCCACTGGGAGACTATTCCACGGATCCACTACTCTTTCCGTAAAGAAATATTTCCGCATATCACTCCTGAATCTATCTCCCTTCACCCTCATCCCATGTCCCCTCGTAGCAGAACTTGCTTTCAATTGAAAGAGGCTCTCTCCCTGAACATTTATGCCACGGAGGTATTTAAACATCTCAATCATATCACCTCTATCCCGCCTTTCCTCTAAGGTGTACATATTAAGATCCTTAAGTCTGTCCTCATATGCTTTATAATGAAGCCCATTAATCATTTTGGTAGCAACCCTCTGCACCGACTCCATCCTGTTCACATCCTTTTGAAGGTGCGGTCTCCAGAATTGCACACCATACTCCAAATGAGGTCGCACCAAAGACTTATACAGAGGCATTATCACCTCCTTTTTTCTGCTAGCCATTCCTCTCCGTATGCACCCAAGCATCCTTCTAGCTTTTGCTGTCGCCTTTTCCACCTGTTTAGCTACTTTAAGATCATCAGACACAACCACGCCTAGGTCCCGCTCTTCTTTAGTGGACAAAAGTACTTCACCTCCTATACTGTATTGCTCCCTTGGATTGCTGCAGCCCAAATGCATGACCTTACATTTTTTAACATTAAATCCCAGCTGCCAAATTCTAGACCAGTGATGGCTAACCTTTTTGAGCCCGAGTGCCCAAACTGCCGCACAAAACCAAAGAATTTCCTCAAAGTGCCAGCACGTCAATTTGCATAAATATTTGCATAATGCTAACATACACTAACTTTTAGTAAACATGTCTCTTAATGAGTGTATGGATAAAGACAGACTAAAAGATTTCTACATTACTATAATCCAGTGCCAACCGCCAGGCACATTAGGAACTACTACAAACACTGCCCATTTAGAACCAATAGCAAACCCGCCGTATCCTAACAGCACTACCAGGACTCACAAAGCACCACACCATACCTATCAAAAGGCAACACTGCAAATATTAAACCAATACATTTCAGACAATAACAATACATGACCTACTGGGGAAAGAGAACAAGTGGCAATGTCAAAAAGGAATTACATAAACAGAATACCTCAGCTCAGTTACACAGTTGCAATTGCTCCAGCCACTTTCTTCTGGTTTCTTCATGTTTTCTGCTAACTCTCCATCATCTGCTGTCCATTTGTCCTTTCTTCTCTCTTCTAGTTTTTTTTTCCATTCTCTCTCTCTACATCTGCTTTAACATACTAATCTTTCTCCTTTTGCTCTATCCTCATTCCTATTTCATCCACTCAAATTTTACCCCTCCATCCTCAATCCCCACTTACTCTCCCAATACCCGGCCAATTGTAGATTTTTTATCCCTCCCACACAAAATATTTTTCCCCTCTCCATTTTACTCTCCAGCCCCATCCCATTCTAATCCTCCCCCAACATCAGCTCCTTCTAGTTCCAGCCTCACCCAGCATCCATTCCCTTCTAGTCCCTGCATCAGCCCATTTCCAGTCCTAGCAACCCCCCAACCCAATACCAGTCCTAGCCCCCCCCATCAACTCACTTCCAGCCCTAAACCCCATCACCCCATTTCCAGACAGCCCCCATCAGCCCACAGCCCATTAGCAGTCCTACCCCCCCAGCCCATTAGCAGTCCTACCCCCGCCCGCCCGCCCGCCCATTAGCAGTCCTAACCCCCCTCCTCCTGCCCATTAGCAGTCCTAACCCCCCCTGCCCCTTTGCAGTCCTCACCCCCCGCCTGCCCATTAGCAGTCCGAACCCCCCCCCTCCTCCTGCCCATTAGCAGTCCTAACCCCCCCCTCCTGCCCATTAGCAGTCCTAACCTCCCCCCCCTGCCCATTAGCAGTCCTAACCCCCCCAGCTCATTAGCAGTCCTAACCCCCCCTCCTGCCCATTAGCAGTCCGACCACCCCCCCGCCTGCCCATTAGCAGTCCGCCCCCCCCCCCTCCGGCCCATTAGCAGTCCTAACCCCCCCTCCTGCCCATTAGCAGTCCTAACCCCCCCCTCCTGCCCATTAGCAGTCCTAACCCCCCCTCCTCCTGCCCATTAGCAGTCCTAACCCCCCCGCCCATTAGCAGTCCTAACCCCCCCTCCTGCCCATTAGCAGTCCTAACCCCCCCTCCTCCTCCGGCCCATTAGCAGTCCTAACCCCCCCTCCTCCTTCTGCCCATTAGCAGTCCTAACCCCCCCTCCTCCTGCCCATTAGCAGTCCTAACCCCCCCTCCTGCCCATTAGCAGTCCTAACCCCCCCTGCACATAGCAGTCCTAACCCCCCCTCCTGCCCATTAGCAGTCCTAACCCCCCCCCTCCGGCCCATTAGCAGTCCTAACCCCCCCTGCACATAGCAGTCCTACCCCCCCCCCTGCCCATTTGCATTCCCAACCCCCCCTGCCCCCAGCAGTCCTAACCCCCCCCCCCGCCCATTAGCATTCATAACCCCCCCCCCCCCCCCGGCAAATTTTTTTAAAAAAAAAGCAGGCTCTGGCTGCTGCCGCGGCAGATTGCAATGTCCCGCGGGGCCCCCTCCGCCCGCTAAGCCCCTCTGCAAGGGCTTTCAGATTCGCGAGGGAGAGCGTCTCCCTCGCGTCTCTGTTAAGCCCGCAGGGGCTAATGGGAAATTTCCCATCAGTCCCTCGCGTCTAAAGGGGCTGATGGGAAATTTCCCATTAGCCCCTGCGGGCTTAACAGAGACGCGAGGGAGACGCTCTCCCTCGCGAATCTGAAAGCTCTTGCAGAGGGGCTTAGCGGGCGGAGGGGGCCCCGCGGGACGCTGCATTCTGCCCTTGCCGCGTCCGCAGTCAGAGACAGCTTTTTCTTTTTTTTGCGGACCTATGGCCCGCGTGCCAGCTGCAAGGCCTTCGCGTGCCACAGCTGGCACGCGTGCCATAGGTTCGCCATCGCTGTTCTAGACCATTCTTCAAGCTTAGTACTGTACTGACTTGAGGAAGTGCAGGGGAAGTTGGATGTGCTCTGATGCCAAGATCAGTGAATGAGGAGGGGAGGGTGTAATTTGAGATGAAGGGGGTGGGTGAGGGGATGAGTCTGTGTGTCGAAAGTGGTGGATGAGAAGTTTGTCTTGGAAAGAGCGTCTGTGTTGGGAAATGTGAGGGGATGTATTGGGGATATGTTTTGTAGAGGGAGTCGGGTGGTGTGTCGGGCATGTAGAAGTTATTTTCCCTTGCACGTGCCCCTGTTCTCCTGACTTCGCTTCCTGTCCCTCCCACCCCCTCCCTACCTGTACCACCCTCCCTCTTGCTTTCTCACCCTTTTCCTGTCACCCTCTAGCACTCTCTCCCTGCCTCCCCTGCCATTTCACCCCTCCCCTTTTTGTACCCCTTTCTCTTGCTTGGCAGGCGGGGCCTACGCTCCCTGCTTACTGTGCTGCTCTATCCTGAAGCCAGCAGCTTAACTTCACCAGCAGGTGGGGCTGTTCACAGAAACTCCATCAGTGATGACTCTCTGTCTCGGCCACTGCAGATTGTGTGTCTGTCTGCCCGCTGCAAACGAAGCTGTGTGTATGGACAGACTGGCCCTCAACAACAGGCATATCACTTATCTTTTTATTTTGCACAGTACGGGGGAAATTCATCACTGTTTCTATTTCTCTGTCAATTTGTCTGCTTGGAAGTGATATTATTGCTGTCATGGGATGGATGGGGCAGGCAGAGTAATGGCTCCTCTTCCTTCCTCAACACCTTGTTGCTCAAACCAGAAACTAAAGTATCCCTTCCTCCCCTCCCCCATGTACACACAGTTTGGATAAGGGTCCCAGATTTGCCTTCAAATTATCTGATAACCTTAGGCAGTGGCCCAGATTTGCCTTCAAATTATCTGATAACCTTAGGCAGTGGGAGATCAGAGAGGGGGAGGAGGCAAGGGGCCCTATGCCTCAGTAGATAAGAGAAAATACTAAGAGCTAGTTCTCTACCCTGAAAGCATCACAAACTTCCCACAACAACGTAAAGGAAAATATCAAAGAACCGTAGAAAAACCTACAGTACAAAACCAGGCCAACAGTTTCCTGCTGAAAACTATTATAGCCAGACCCCACAGGACACCATCCAAGCAGGGAGCTATCCAGAGAGCGACGCTGGGTATGCCATAGCCGACATTTAGAAAAAACATTGACCATGGCACTTGAATAGTGACCAGACAACTTAGAAGTTTTAAGTGATCTGCATTTTTAGTAGCACTATCAATAGCAGTGCTGGTTTTAGAACTCCACATCCGAATTCAAATGCATAGTCATACATGTAGAGAGAAACCTATCGACGCAACATCAATCGGGTCAGTGGCTGAGTATATTCAGACTGACAGTTCGCGGACACAGCTAAATGAAATCCGGATATTCAGCACCAGTATCTGGATCCAGTACTCAATGGCACCACTGTCCAATTAGTGATGATCTTCAGCAGCTATTCGGACAGCAAACCGCTTCAAGCTAGGACTGCCCTTTTCTGACCTAGCTTTATACGGTTCGCTACTGAATACTGCTGTTAACTGGATAACTCTGGGGACTGCCCTCGCTCTGCCCACGGACACCCTGGCATAATTCAGACAGAAGAGCTATTCAGCGGCACTGTCTGGCGAGCAGGTACTATTAACCAGTTAAGTGCTATTGATCATCAGGCTTATGCTGTTTTACAAGCCCTCACTCTCCCCAAACCACATTTTTTTTTTCATTATTTCTATTATATTTTTCCAATGTATTATACCATTTCCAGAGCTCTTAACCCAGGTAAATAAGCATTTGCTCACCTATATTGCTCTAGGTTGTCCTCCTCAGTCCAGCTAAAGTACGCATATTTTTAGCTGGATTTTAAAGTGCTGTTTCTGGAGGAGGGGAATTGGATTTAAGAGGGAGGAACAAACTGAACATGCATGCCTGGCAGACAAATTTCTAAAGGAATCCACTCAGGTAGGTTCCCTTTGAAATTTAGCTACAAGGTACATGCATGCAACACCTCGGGCTTCTAAAAGTTGCCTGGAATTAGGTTCATAGGACAGCTGAGGACGGAGACCTTCGTGAACCTTGTTAATTCTTGCCATCAGAGCAACTCTCTCTTTTGTCTCCCACGCACCAGGCTTGGGCCTGGAAAGAAAACATTCTGGAAGGTGGGACAGTGGAGCGGTACACTGTGGAACGAACGAACACAGGCAACGGCGTTCTCTCCACCTTGACAATCAACAATGTGATGGATACTGATTTCCAGACACAGTACAACTGCACAGCATGGAATAGCTTTGGCCTGGGGACGGCCATCATCCAGCTGGAGGAGAAAGGTACCCTGTGACAGCACTATACACTTCTGGGGGAAGTAGTCACTAATCTTGGGTAAGGCGTAGCACTATATATTTCCAGAGTGACTGAGTCTATATGCTAGCACTTTACAGTATTTTCATGTCATGCATGACTTATTTAATATTTTTGGGTTCTCATAATATACAGTTCATAAAATACCAGAGCCTCTACCAAATCTTTGTAGACATATGACCCATGCATCACTAATATTCTTCCACTCGTGAAGAAAAGACACATTAAAAGTTACTTTCTAAGGAAGTTCTGGGGGAGTGGAGGATGGTTAGGGGAGGTGGAGATGCAGTGCCGCCATGATCTCAAGTTTCCACATGATGGCATGAAAAGGCCCCTTGCTCAAACTGCTTGCCCGTCTCCCCTTGGCTGATGTCATTTTTCCCCCTTTTGCAGAAGTGCTGCCGGTTGGCATTATTGTTGGTGTCACAATCGGGGCCGGGATCCTGCTTCTCCTGTTCTCCGTTTTCCTGGTCTTCTTCCTGTATAGACGCCGTAAAGGAAGTGAGTCTTGACTTTTAGCACAGATATAGTCAGATGCAGTAGCCATGGTGTTATCATTGTAGTGTAACGTCCTTTGGTGTTTTCACCCCTTTTCAGGGTTATCAGTGCAGAGTGTACTCCTTGATAAAATTTGCACATTTTGGTGGTGTTATGCTTGTCAGGAGTGGAGTAGCCTAGAGGTTAAAGCAACTGCCTAGTACACAGAAGATCAAGGGTTAAACCCACTGGCACTCCTTGTGACCTTGGGTAAGTCACTTTACCCTTGGAAGAAAAGGCCTGGTAATCTACTTCCAGTGATACATTGCCAAGAAATCCAGAGGCATCTGGGTCACCAGGAGTCAGCACTGACTTGATAGCACTAAAAAAAAAATGCTTGTCAGGCCTGGATTTAGGCATAGGACACTTAGGCAGCTACCTAGGGTGCCACATGTTGAAAGCACCCAGGCCAAAAAGGAGCCTTCTCTCACTTAATTTAGGGTCATCCACTGGCAGAGCTGTATCTAGCCTTGCGCAAGTAGTGCAGCTGCACAGGATGCAAAAGATTAAGGGCGCATTTCGGGTTGGCAGCCTCGGCTCCTCCCCACACTGCCTGCTGCTGCCACTTTTTGTGTTTTCTCGTCATTGTTGGTGCTGGGAGCAGAGAAGCAGACCTGACTCTGCGCTTGCACACAGGTCTGGTCCCCCTCCCTCTCTCCTCTGACATAGATCATGTCAGAGGAGGGAGGGACCAGACCAGCCATTCGAGCACAGAGTTTTAAAGACCTGCATTTGAATGGCTGGTCTTGTCCCTCCCTCCTCTGACGTGAATCTTCATCAGTGGAGGGAGGGATGAAATCTGAATGCAAGTGCAGAGTCGAAAGACCCGTGTGTTTTTTTTTTTTTAAATTTGAAGTCAAGTCTGCTCTGCTGCTGCTGGCGCTGTACATGTACAAGTAAGAGACACTCCCTGCCCGTCAGAGTTTACAATCTAATTAAGACAGAACACACAACAACAACTAGGGACTGGGATAATTCAAGGTGAATTACCAGATAGGTGATGAGCAGGAGAATATCCAAACATAGTCTGGAAGAAGTGGATTTTTAGCCTGGATTTGAATAAGGCCAGAGAAGGAGCCTGGCGTACTAACTCCGGTAGTTTGTTTCAAGCATATGGAGCAGCAAGATGGAATGAGCGAAATCTGGAGTTGGCAGTGGCAGACAAGGGCACAGATTAAAGGGATCTGCCAGAGGAGCGGAGTTCCCGAGAAGGGGGTGTAAAAAGTAATAAGACAGGAAAGGTAGCGAGGAGCTGCAGAATGAATACACTTATAAGTCAGTAGGAGAAGTTTGAATTGAATGCAGAAATGGATAGTTTGCCAGGGAAGTGACTTGAGAAGAGGGGTTTATGAGCATAACAAGACTGGCGGAAGATCAGCCAAGCAGCTGAGTATAGAACAGACTGAAGAGGAGAGAGATGATTCTTTGGGAGACTGGAAAGCAGCAGGTTGCAATAGTCTATATGGGAAGTGACTAATGAGTGGATAAAGAAGGGAAACATTTTACTGATGTTATAGAGGAAGAAATGGCAGGTTTTAGTTATCTGTTGGATATCTTCAGAGAAGGAAAGAGTAGAGTCAAAGATGATTCCAAGATTTCAAGCTGAGAAAAAAGGAAGATGTAGAGTGTTATCCACCCAGATAGAGAAAGGAGGAAGGGTGAGGTGGCTTTAGGAGAAAGATAAGGAGCTCTGTTTTAGCCATGTTCAAATTCAGACTGCGGTGGGACAGCAAGGCAGCAACGTCAGATAAGCAGGCTGAGATATGGAGAGATTTCAGGTGTAAAGAGGTAAATTTGAGAGTAATGAGAATTAAGATGATACTGAAAACTATGGGAGATGAGTGCACTAAGGGACTGAGGAGAGAGAAGAGAAGAGCCCTGAGGTACCCCACCTGAGAGTGGAATGGGGGTAGAGGAAGATCCACCAGAACATACACTAAAGGTGCACTGGGAGAGAGAAGAAAAAAAACAGGCCAGAACAGGGTCCCTAAAACAAAGGGAAAACAAGGTATTGAGGAGAAAGTTGTGATCAACTGTGTCAAAAGCAGCAGAAAGGTCAAGAAGGATGAGGATCAAATAAAGGCCCTTGGGCTTGGCAAGGAACAAGTCATTAGAGACTTTGCCTCTTGCCATCCCTTGTTGTTGTTAGGTACCATAGAGTCGACATCTACTCCTGGAGACCCAGTGGATAGTTGTTCATGTGACTATCCCTTTTGTTTTCTTGGCAAGGTGCAACTGGAAGTGCATTGCAAGGCCTTTCTTTCATACAGTAAGCCAACAGCACCTAGTATTCTGAGGTGGTCTCCAAGCCAAGTACTAACCAGGCCCGAAGTTGCTGAGCTTCTGAGATCAAACAAGACTGGGTGCACTCAGGGTAGCATGGCTATAGTTTTACCATTCCAGCTTGCACATTATTCCAGTTCACATATAACGTGGAGATCTTTCTTTCACTTTCCCTCCCCCAACCCAACAGGTCGCAAGGATGTCACACTGAAGAATATAGACATTAAAGTAGAGACTGTGAACAGGGAGCCTTTCACCTTGCACACTGACCGAGAGGAGGACACCAGCAGCGTCTCTACAGCCACCCGGGTTATGAAAGCTATTTATTCGGTGAGTTGCAAGTTTGGGGTAGGGAAGGGCAGGATTATAGGCACTGGCGTATCTCACCTAGAGAGGGAAGAACATCAGTGGCTGTTGGGTTGGGCTCAGTGTGGCTTCATCTTCCATGCCTTTCGGTGGTCTTTCGCAAGACCCGTAGAGAGATTTGTGGGTCAAGAGAGAAAACACTCAGATATTGCATCATTCTTCAAAATGCAGGACAGTGGGTCACCCCATCGTAAACTTGCATTATCATAAAGTAAAGATGCAAAGTGAAACTCCCATTGGCTCCAGCAGGTGAGTGAGACCTTCCCATTAAGCTCAGAATGGGCCCAGCATATCAGACAGACTGGGGGGCTCCTCTCCCAAATACTGTACATCGGCAAGAGTGCACTCACCAGGGCTGAGTGGTAGGCCATAGGCCTTTGATTTCATTGACAACTTGAAGGGCCATAAGTACCTTGAGACGCAGTGTTTGTAGACCTTTCTCGTTTGTAATGCAAATGTATTTCAAGGATAGGGGGTTATTTTTTTACGTTTTAGCTGTACAGAAAACCACAGCAATTTCTGTTCACTAAAGTCTCAATTTAGAATATATAATATACATTCCTAAGAACCCTCATTGTTTTTGTCTGTGTGTCTTGTCCATAGGTCCTGAGTGGAGTATAAGCTCCAAGGAGTAGGGTCTCTCTCATATGTGTCTCTGCAAAGCACTTTGTATGCCTGGTAGCATGTTACAAATAACAGTATGGTACTAATCCTATAAGTGCCTAGAGACATAAATAACGCAGAGAGACAGAGATGCCATGACCTCAAGATTGCTTTTACCTGTATGAGCACTGGCAAATTCTCAAAACAAAGAATACACAGGGAATTCATGCCCTTCTTCCCACCTGCCCGTTGCAGATGACGTTACATGCATATATGCCTGTATACTGAAGAGCCTGTACATAAATGCAAACCTCTCCCCAACCCTGTCCCCCAGGAATGCCTTCCTTTGCTTCTAGGAAAGCTACACTTACAGGTTGCTAAAACACTGCTATACGCAGAGGTGGCTTAGAAAATTGGTCTCCTTAATAAGACATATCACCATCACTACAGAAACCCAATACAGGCTCATATAAATGTAGAAGCACGTAGGGCCCAATATTCAGCACTGGCCGTTAGTGCTCTTAAAGCGGCTACCGCCGGCGCTGAACCTTATCTGGCCACTGGCACCGAATATCCCGGTTGGCCACAGAACCCGGAAGCTCCCCGGGCAGCGGCTGCTCAGTTAGCTTCAGCGGCAAAAATAAGGCCAGCATCTGCTGCACTTTGCTTTCACCGAGTGTCACTAACCAGGCACCTCTGCCCAGTTAGCGACAGGTACTGCCCCAGAACACCCCCGCAGGCCCCGATGCTAGCCAGTTGTATGTCGAGCCCATAGTACTTACCACGGCACTGACACATCTACTGAGGTATTTTCGATGGAGCTTTTCCTGGACTGGCTTGCTGGCAACATTTCTGATCCAGCTGGTGATTTCAGAAATTGCCCCTGTATGCATTAGACACTGGCAGAGTTTAACTTAGATCCAGTTCACTAATCCTCTTGACAACTAATTTGCTTCTGTATAAATGTGATTTTCTTGCACCATTGCGGGTCTTCATCACTGCTTTGCCTGTCTCTGTTACGCTGGCTTGGTTTCTTGGGAGAGTACAGGGGCATGGTGGTCTACAACAAGACCTGGATTGCTAGGGGAGGACCTTTCATCTCTTTCTGTCTGTTTCTACAGTCCTTCAAGGATGACGTGGATCTGAAGCAGGACCTCCGGGGTGACACCCTGGATACTCGGGAGGAGTATGAGTTAAAGGTTAGGTGCCTGCTTATGTTGTTAAAATCTTGGGGTGAGGGGGCAGTTATCAGTAGAGACCATCCAGGTACGTTGTCTATGGTTTCTTCTGTACCCGCAAGCCCTGAAGAACTTTTCAAAGACAAACAGTCCGCAGAGTATGTCTTTGACGGTTTGCTTACCCAAGTACATGGGTGCAAAGCTCTGCATAGGCTGCACCCTCTTTCTTCTGTGGATAGAGGAATGAGATTAAAATGGCATCAGTGGAATTGAAAATTCAATTTTATACACCCACTTTGCTCTTTTGACCTAAACATGAGCCCATCCCACTGAGAATGCCCCGATCACTAACCCTCCCCATCAGGATTGCCCCTAACACAACCCCAGCTCCCTATTTAAGCTGCATGTGTTATGAATCTCCTGTGTATGTTTTAGCCATAGTAAGGGGATAAATAGTATTTACGACCATGGAAATGACCTCTCAATATGTCTGGGTTAGAGAGTCAATAGAAGCATCTAGCCTACCACCATTAAAGCTGATGCTGCAAAGCTCAGATGCACTGGCCTTTCTCGGCCTTTGGAGTTCTCTACAGGGACATTGAACTTGCAGTTCGAGGTACACTCTTGGTCTAAAAATCAAGACAACATCCATATTCTGATTACCTTGACCCAGGGGAGGATCTTA
Organism: Ichthyophis bannanicus; assembly: GCA_033557465.1. Classification (NCBI taxonomy): domain Eukaryota; kingdom Metazoa; phylum Chordata; class Amphibia; order Gymnophiona; family Ichthyophiidae; genus Ichthyophis; species Ichthyophis bannanicus. Next base: position 27,157,342 of record CM066048.1, read on the forward strand.
AAGATTAAATTGATGGGAAATTCTGCCACATTCCTCTGGCCGAATTGTCCCAAACCCTATTCTTCCTAGCCACAGTAGCCAAAGAGCCCTCAATTACAAGTTTATATCTCCCAATATCCTCAGGGAGGTTAAAGCCCTAAATACCAAATATTTATTTTTAATTGTAATACAGTAGCAGAATAAACTGTGTAAAGAAATTAGCAGTAGTCAGAATTAAATATGTGCAAAGTTCTGACCATGAAATGCAGCTGTTGACTAGAACATTGTCAAAAGTGTCATTAGCAATTCTGTTGGCTAAATCTCAGTAGTCTTTATTGAACTTTTATGTCTCTCTCCTAGGATCCCACCAATGGGTATTACAATGTTCGAGCACATGAGGACCGGCCAAATTCTCGGACGGTGCTATATGCGGACTATCGCACACCTGGACCTGCCCGGTATGACACTCGCCCTTCCTCCAGACTCTCCCATTCCAGCGGCTATGCCCAGCTCAATACTTACAGCCGAGGTCCTACTTCAGACTACAGTGCGGAGCCGGCACCCAGCGTCACCCCAGCCACAGCAGCAGATACAGCTAGTCAGCTTTCCTATGAGAACTATGAAAAATTTGGGACCCATGCATTTCCACCCAATGCTGGTTACACCACATATCGTCTAGGGTACACGCAGCCGCCCACCCCCAGCCTGGATCGAGGAGCGTACGATACATTTGATCCAGTAGGCAAATATGCTAGCGCTACCCGTTTCTCCTACACTTCTCAGCACTCTGACTATGGACAGCGTTTTCAACAAAGAATGCAGACGCATGTCTGAGGGAAGAGGAGAGGCTCGGAACACTGTGAAGGGGGTGGGAGGATCAGAGGGCACCAGCAAAGAGAGGACTACTACAGATAGGACCTCTGGGAAAGGAAAGTGTGAAGAAAGCAGTAGTATGAAGGGACACTGGGAGAGGCAAACATGTTCCTCTCAACTGTCCCCTGATACTCAGGGACTTTCCTGTCTTCACCTCAGTTGTTTCCATGGAACCTCCGATGCTGTGACCCAGTGTTACTTGGGAAATTGGATGCTCCTTACCATTCCTAGAGACCAACCACTTTCATCTCCAAGGAAAGTGGCACATCCCTGAGAAGGATGTAGGCCATTGCCAACTCCCTCCTGCCCTCTAATGTATGTTAGTTGACCCCATCCATGATCCAGCACTTTGATTTCAGCTGTGACTGCAAGCTGAAGCAGGTATCTGGCTAAAAAAATGATGGGAAACATTTCATCTTTGAAAGGTCAACGTGGTGCAATGATGTAAGCATGTGCCACATTCGGTCATCTCGCAAACCAAGCTAACATGACAGGAAGCAGGCCAGGGAGCTGGAGCAAACAGAAAGGTACAACTCAGCCAGTAGGGGGCACAATGGTTTAAGAATTAAGAACATTTTATAATGTTGTCTGTTGAGTCCTTGGACTTGAAGGAACACAGGATCAAAAGAAATGATCTGTTCAAATGGACGGTAATTAAATGCTTTAGTGAAGGGAGACAGTGGAATAATGAAGGTCCTGGTAATGAACAGGGGAGTAGCAGCATGACAACTTTTTCTGGTAAGGCTGATTTTTGAGACTAGTCAGAGTCCAGGTTGGCTGAAGAGAGGTTGTGGTGGATATAGTCATAAGGGCATGGCGGTGCATCACTTCCTGTGCTTGTTTGCATGCCACTACCCAGGGTGCTTTCAGGCTTTGGCCTACCTGTATAACAGCAGTGCTAAGTCAAATGGATGGATGGATGATTAGTAGACAATTCTTTTTTCTTGGCTTCTTTCCTTAAGAATGGTGGTGTTGACAATGGCCAACATGGGATGGTCCCAGGGAGAAATGTTTTTCCAAAGGATATGGGGTCACCGGGCTCTTCCAAGGCAGCAGATCCAGAACTTTTCTGTTTAAGCTCTGGTCAAGAGCTGTGACAAAACCATGTGACCCATTCCAACTGAAAACTATTCTCCCTTATCATTCTTACCTCAAATAATTCTCCAGGGACCGGTGCACTTCACTCCTTTCCGTTCTGCATTTCCATGTCCCTGACACCTCATGGAAGTGTGCAACTTGCATCCTGAGCATCTAAATTTCTGCAGGAGAATGAACTGCAAATTTATTACAACTAAAAAGATCAGTTTCATCTTCCCCAGCAGATTATATCTTCTCTTGTCTCCTAGTCACTTGTATAGCCTGGCATAACAGGACACTTGCATATTTAAGGTTGAGAAGCAGTGTGTGGGACGTCTGGTGTTTTTTCTGGTAAAGGATCTCTAAAGGCCCTGTAGCAATTGACCCAACTGTATGTCTTCCACAGTCCACCAAAGGTCCCAGCTCTGACTTAAGGTCTAGCTGCCCTATGCATAGGATGATCATATAGTTTCAAGTCAAGTGGACCAGTCCTGGTTTTATCCTTTTACATACATCTTGTCAGAACAACAATTTAGTGGAGTAAAACCTGGCACAGCCGGTTCTCCTTAAGATGGAGCTATGTGGCCTTGTGTTACAGAAGGATGCAATCAGGAATCCTGGTAAAGCAAAGAATGGGGAGAGGAGGAGAGAAAGAAGCAGAGCACATGGGTTTATCCAATAGGCTCCATTATTTTGTTTCAGGAGGAACGGCTAATCTAGTCCTGGGTTCACCCCTACCCCACTGCATGTGCAGCTTCGTAGTTCTGTTTGTCCCGAGGCAGAATGGGAAAACAAACCCTGAAGTCCAAGCAGCAGGACTGTGTCAGCCTTGTTCTACACAAAACTGGAGCCACTTGCTAACCCAGCCTATGCAATATGAAGAGAGAAAGCAAATGTTATTTTTCTAAAAAAAAAAAAAGAAAAAGAAAAAAATTTAAAAAACAAAGGAGAAAAATCAATAAAAATCCCTTCTCAATCGTCCAAGATGGTCTGGCCAAACTAGTCTTCAAACTGTCCCTGCTGGATATGCATGGGATGAGATTTGCATGCATCATCTCTTTTGTATGCAACTAAATCTCTTACATATTCATTGAAGATATGCAAAGCAGGTTAGCCTGGCCATCCCCGAGTTCCAGGTTGAGAACACTGGTCTAACCCCACACTGCTTCTTCCCTAGGGGCTCTGGACCTCTGGGAAGTGAGGAGTCCTGAAGAATAGTTTAACCAAGGGGAAGGTGAAAAAAACGAAGCAGCCCCCACCCCAAGACTTCTTTCAGCTATTATCATTGTTTTTATCTTTTTTTTTTTTGCCTCACATGGACCAATTTTAGCCCTTCTGTTTCCCATGCCTCCCCAATAATTGAAACTTTCTTTGACTAATCAGTGTTCCTTTCATAGTGGTTCAAGCAGAGGAGGCGTAGATGTCCCATGTATTGGGTTTATGCATCCACAAAATGATTGTGTTATAGGCCCGTGTGGTTTGAGCCCAGAGGTTGCCATCCTTGAATGCTATATTCCTGTCTGTGTGTTGTTACTTCTGTAATACACAACTTATTGTGTGTTATTCTTCGCTCAATATTTAATGAGCACATTTCTCCTGGAGATCACATTAACAAAGTCATCGGTCACTCCGTTTTGACCCAAAGGGCCTATGTCCGAAGCTAGTCCCTGGATTATGATATTCCATTTTTTGTGTTTTTCACGCGAGCAGTGAAATACTGTCCATCAGCCATAAAACGAGTTTCCTTGTAGAGGGGAAGGGAAGGCAGCGCCTTAGCAGCGCATATAGATTTAAACATAAATAGAATGGTAGAGGACCAAGATAAGCTTCGTTAGAGTCTGCGGCATGACTCGTGTTTCTCATGGGATGTCCTACATTCTAGATCGGCGTCCCCATATTAAGTCCTTTAGGGCCGTGACCCAGTCACGAAGAATATGCCTTAGATCTATCTGCAGACATCAGAAACAGTGCATGCAAATATATCTCATCCATATTCATTATGGAGAGCCTGAAAATCTGACTGTGTTGTGGACCTCGAGGACCTGTTTGCTCATGAACATTTGATAAGTACAGCCGGGCATGATGCAGTATCTATATGCCTGGTACTTTTTTAACGACTTTTAAAGCAGCGTTTCTTTCTGTGGCTGAGAAGCAGATAGACTGCAGTGGAGTATGATACAGTTCTCAGTTAGATTTGACCTGTAAATGGAAGACTTTGTTTCTTACAATCTGAATTAAGGGACAGAATATAGGCAATGCTATGAAGTCAGAGTGAAACACAAACGTCCTGCATGGGCTCTTACCAAAGTAACTTGGGGGTTCAGCTGTTCTTTCTGCTGGTGCATAGCACTATACTGTAGCACTATATATCTTTGTTGATACAAGGTTATTTTCTTTATCATTCTGGGGGCTCGGCATATGCTAGGAGCAACTAACCCCCTCCCTGGAAGAGTTCTAATCCCAGGCTAGGACCAATAGAGGTTAATTTTCATAACCGGATTATTGAACAGGATGATCCAAACCTGCTTTTGGCCTTCGGTATACAGGGAGTTGTAGTTATGATTTCTCTAAGAAAAGAGAACTACAGCTCCCTGTATGTAGTGGGGTAAAACCAGGAGTGGACAAACCAGTTTAGGATGAGGTGGTTACTCTACCTCAGGTTGAAAATATTTTATGGGACTCTATTTTCGCTTTTGTAAATTGTAAAAAATTCTAATATTGACAACTTCTATCTAGTTCCATAGATGTGAAGATTATTTTTACATGTATGAGCACGTATGTAAATATATATACATATATCACCAGTGCAGAGCTGAAAGAACATGCTTCAGTGTTTTTCTCTGTCATTGTTAAAACTTTTTATTTTTTTCCCAGCCCCCCTCTCCCTCTCCCTCCCCCTAGGCAAGGGTCATGAACATGGCCGGTGCTACCATTAGGAAAATCAGGCAGTTGCCTAGAGCGCCAGTGGTAGGAGAGATCCCATAGCCACCACTGCCGCCCCTCTCCAGGACCTGCAGCGGCAGCAATTACCTCTATACAGTGACGCGGCGCTTACCATAAACTCCAGCACTGCGCCGGTCTTCCTGCTTCCTGTTTACATGGGGGCAGAAGCAGGAAGAGCAACGCAGTGTGCCAGAATTTATGGTAACTGCTGCGTCGCTATTTTGAGGTGATTTGCCACCCCTGCAGGTTTGGAAAGAGGTGGTGGCATCAGCAGCGGGTGAGCACGGGAACATGAGGTTCATCTAGGGCACATTACATCCTCGCGCTGGCCCTGTTCATTAATATGCTGACACATTTGCTGACATTCTGCTTCTAAGGAGCTTCCAAGCTCATTTTATGTTTTTTCTCTTCGTGGTGGAAGATTTCTGGTATTGAATAAAGACAAAATTCTGCACAGAACCTTTTTTATTTTGCACGGAGCAGAAGTGAAAAATTAGTCACCACCTTACTCTGTATCAGCCCAAACGAGTGATCCAGTCCTGGTTTTGTCCCATTGCATGTAGGCTGTTGTAGTCCCGTTCAGTGCATTTTTCCTAGCAATAAAAGGTGCCGAGGAACCCTTCAAAACGGCCTTGTTTCTGTGTTTCGTAAGGAAATCAATCAAAATCAGAAGCAGAGAAAGGCAAAATATGATACAAACTTTCAAATATCTAGCAAGCTTTAAACAAATAACTGGATAAAGCATTATCCATAGAATGAAAAGTCAAGGGGTTATTTTACTATGCCGAAGGGAAGGGGGCTCAAATGAGTGTGAAGAAATTCTTCTCCACTGAAGGGTGTGGATGGTGAAGTCCTGAAAAAGGCTTCCAGCAGGGGCTATAGAGCGACAGAATTCACGTGTGCCTGGGATAGAAACAAAGGGGTTCAGTTAAAAAGCCTTAGTTGTGATTTGGATATGCAAAAATGTGCGTTCAGATGGCCAGATCACAAAGACGTCCCCAGAGCAATTTTACAAATGGCTTTTAAAGACATCTTCAGTATGAGGATGGCCATGTAGGCAGGTCGCATGGCGGAGACACGTCTGGGCACTGCAATGGACTTAGACATACATACCTGCTCAATTTCATAAATGTCAGGGACCCTGTCCAAATTTAGACCTGCTCCTGGAATCAGGAAAGTGCTTGTTTTGGCCACAAAATGTCCAGAGGGTGTAGAGAAGATGTAAGTCCAGCACCCCCCAATATGCTCCACAATCACAATAGCAGGGATTTGAACCCTGGTTTCCCCAGTCCTATCCCACTATTGTAGCCATTAGGTTCTTCCTAGATGTCTCTGCTATTGAATACTATTGTGGGGATGTCTCTGTAGATGTCCATATCGAGCACATCCTCGCTTGTGACATCATGTCTGCACCTGGACATACCCGCTCATGTTTCAGACATTCTGGCTTGGATGTCCCAGATTGCATTTGGACGTCATTCATAAAATGCACATTCCTGGAGTTCATTTTATAAGGAGCCCCGTGTAACGGAATGCATCACGCATGTGCAGAAATCATAGCATTTCGTGCATTAATGGGTACTTTTGCAGTACATGTGCACATTCTGCAGCTGTTATTCACACGATAGGCCAATGGTGCGTACGTTCACTGTGGGCATGTATGGGAGTGACATTTAGACAGAGCATGAGCGGGGCACAAAGTTACAAACACAAATTATAATTTATGCACATTCCTAAAAATCTAGGTGCGGGCATTTACACCAGCCATAGAGCTTTCCTAAGCCCTCATGCCTTAACAGAATGTGCATTTTCGATCAGTGATACATGTACCTGAGCGTATAAAATAGGTGTCAAATACAGGCATATGTCTAGCAGCATCTTATAAAATTAGCCCAAAGAGGATTGTTATGTACCAGCATGCTGAAGCAGGGAAAGCACCTGTGCGCATGCGGAGCATCTATTTCATAAAAGTAACACGTGTTGCGAGGTGGAAGCGACATTGCATGGGTATGTACTGGCAAGATTCATCTCTTATGTAACCATAGAGTGAGGTGAAATTAGTCCACAACACCACGCTGATATAGATGCAACAAGGAGATGATTCCATTTCTTCATAACAGACCACTCCAAATTCACCCTACACAATCGTGATTTCTTCAAGTGTGTCTATCTTAAAATATATAAATATTATAAAAAATATATATAATCCGAACCAAAATTTAAAAACAAACATATTAATAAAACAATGTTAAAAATTATAATCACAATCAAATCATATTTTAAACATTAAAACATATAAAAATAATTAGCAAACAATAGGTAAATAATTAAGTCACTTATACCACACTGATAAAATAGAAATGTATAAATTGATAATATTCATTAAAAAATCAATAATATATACAATACACAGTGGGCAATTATAAAGTGTAACTTATATGTATAGATACAAGCAAAAGTGTCAAATATCAGGGCTTCTACATATAATCTGCACATAGAGGTTCCAGAATATCAGTGCAGTGCGTATAAGTTATACATTTTGGTGCGGACTCCACAGTTATACCAGTTTTTTCCACATCCAAACCAAATATCACCTCCAATCTATATAGACTGTACATATAGTGGGCTATGTAAACTGGCTCAAGGGGGGTGTCTTCTGAATTTTCACATCTATATGCTCATTTTTAGATATCCAACTCATGAATAGGGCTTCTAAAATGGCCACCATAGGGAATCATTTAATAAGGAGCTGCTTGGATTTTGGAAGCAAGAACACATGTAAACCTTGGTATTTTAGTCCTTCACGCATGTAAGTGGCCATTTATGCAGGCACATGACCTCTTAGGAAATATCAACTATCGTAAAAGTGCACACATTCACATTGCATGTACTTTCACTGTGGGCATGTGCATGGGCGGAGTGTAGGCAGTTGTTGTTAAACGCCATCGAGTTGGTGCCGACTCATGGCGGCCCTCTGAATAATTGTCCTAAACTGTGTTAGGTCTTCAGTCAAGTGCTAATCGTTGATTATAGAATATGATTATTTATACCCATACTTGCAAAGTGTGGGCATGGAAACGGTGGCATAAGTTACAATAAGGGCTCCTCATTGTTGTGGTGATGGAGCCCCCCCGCCCCTCTCCGAGGAGACAACAGCGTGACAAACCGACTTTGTTTGCCATGACAAACTTAGAAGAACAGAGCAGCACAGCAAGCATGTTAAAGTAAGTTTATCATGCTGCTGCCGCTGCCAATGTGTAGGCCCCCTTTTTGCCCGGCCCTCCTCCTCCCCCCGCATTGCTGGTCTGTCTGGGAAGAATGTACACCAGTGCATGGAAATTTGCATCAGCTCTATGGCTGGTGTAAGTCATCACGCTTTAATGTAAGACTTTATAAAATGGGCATAAAACATCTGCATAAAAAGGCACAGTTTTTTGAAAAGACAAACGTATAGCTGCTGTTTTAATATTGATCTACATAATATGCATTGCTAAAGGATTCTTCTGGAAGGAGTAATATTATCAACGTCTCAGAGGTTTGGGATCTGGGGGCCTGAAGGTTAATTGAAGAGGGCACTAGACTGAAGATTTGCCTAGGGTTCCTAAAACCCTTGCAGTAGCCATGTATACACATAAATGCCGATCCTGCCCCCGGGAATGCCTGCATGTCTATCACATAAAAGTAGGCATGACATTTTTCTAGCACCAATTTTATGAGAACCTACTTGAGCATTCAGACCGATGTGCTGCACACTCAAGTCTCTTGCCCAGCGACCCCCAAAAGGAACAGTGTTGGAGCAGGGCTAGCCCGACCAGTAAGGAAGACTAGGCAGTTGCCTAGGGCGGCAGCTTCTGAAGGGCGGCAAAGAGCAGCTGCAATGAAGCAGAACACTAGATCCCGAGTGCCAGACAAACTCAAAGAGCCGTCAGCTGTTCTTTAACCTGCAGGTAGAGCAAACAAAGATAGATACCAAAGAAAGTTTAACATTTAAATGTGTGAAGCGGCATTTTAGAAAGGACATCCAGGTGCAATCAGGGACATCCAGGATAAAATGTCTGAGAAAACCCCAGGGACGTTTACATTGCAGCCCAATTTTAGAAATTTGAACATCCCCAAATAGACGGCCGCAGAAACGACTTCTTGGGCAATTCCGACTTACGTTTTCCAGAAGGGGACATCAATAAAAACATAACATAAGAAATGCCATACTGGATCAGACAAAGGTCCATCAAACCCAATATCATATTTCCAACAGTTTCCAATCCAGATCACAAGTACCTAGCAGGTTCCCAAAAAGGCACACAGGTTCCACAATGCTCGTTCCGGGGAAAGCAGTGGATTTCCCAGATCCTCTCTAATAATGATTTGTGGACCTTTCCTCCAGGAAGTTGTCCAAACCTTTTTTAAACCCAGCTACAGTAACAGCTTTTACTACATAATCCAGGAATGAATTCCAAAGTTTGATTACGCGTTGAGTGAAAAAATATTTTCTCTTATTAGTCTTAAATGGGCTACACTGTAGCTTCATTGCATGTCCCCTAGTCTCTCTACTATTTGATGGCGTAAACAATCAATCTATGTTAACTTGTTCCACTCCATTCATTAATTTATAGACCTCTATCATATCTCCACTCAGCCGTCTCTTTTCCAGGTTGAAGAGCCCTAACCTTTTAAGCCTTTCCTCATAGGAGTATCCTTCCATCCTCTTTACCATTTTGGTGGCTTTCTAATTCTGCTATATCCTTTTTAAGATACCTTGACCAGAATTGCACACAATATTCAAGGTGCGGTCTCACCATGGAACGATATAGAGGCATTATAATATCTTTTGTTTTATTTTCCATTCCTTTCCTTATGATACCTAGCATTCTATTTACTCTCTAGGCCGCCGCTGCACACTGGGCCGAGGGTTTTAACATGTTATCCATGATAACACCTAAATCTTTTTCCTGGGTGGTGGTCTCTAAGGTGGTACCTTGCATCGTGTAACCATAGTTTGGGTTGTTCTTTCCTAGGTGCATAACTTTGCACTTGTCCACATTAAATTTCATCTGCCATTTGAATGTCAAGTCTTCCAATCTATCTCTTGCAGTTTTTCACAATCCTCTTGTGTTTTAACAACTTTGAATAATTTTGTCTCATCTGCAAATTCGATTGCCTCACTTGATATTTCCATTTCCAGGTCATTTATGAATATGTTAAAAAGCAGCAGACCTAGCACAGATCCCTGGGGTACTCCACTATTCACCTTTCTCCATTGGGAAAATAGGCCATTAGCCCTGTCCTCTGCTTTCTATCTTTTAACCAGTTCCTGATCCACCATAGTACACTGCCTCCTATTACATGACTTTTTAATTTTGCCAAGAGCCTCTCATTAGGGACCTTGTCAGAGGCTTTCTGAAAATCAAGATACAAAATATTGACTGGCTCAACTGTTTATTCACACCTTCAAAAAAATATAACAAATTAGTAAGACAAGATCTTCCTTGGCTAAATCCATGTTGGCTATCTCCCATTAAATCATGACTATAACTTTGAATTATGGTATTGGCGATGAATACTGTGTATATCATGGACTGCCTGAAGAACAAAACCAGTCAGTACTAGAGGAGATCAAACCTAAGTTTTCTTTAGAAGCTCGGATGACAAGACTTTGACTTTCATACTTTGGACACATCATGCTAAGAGAGAGATCATTAGAAAAAAACACCATGCTTGGCAAGGTAGAAGGACAACGAAAAAGCTCCTCCTTTCCCCAGAATATTGGCCAGTTCCTAACAGATCTAAAACCTCATCCTTGCACCATCGTCTCATCCACGCATTGAGACTCTGGAGCTCTGCCTGCCTTTTGGGTCCTGTGCATGGAATGGGAAGCGTTTCTGAGAATGCTACCCTGGAAGTTCTGGATTTCAACTTCCAACCTAAAATCCTAAATTTGGCCTCCAGAACCTCCCTCCCACACTTTCCTATGTCATTGGTACAAAGATGGCAGACTCCAGCGCTATCTAAAATCTTGTCTAGGTGACGCATGAGGTCCTCTGCCTTCGCACCAGGCAGGCATGTTACCAGGCGATCCTCACGTCCACCAGCCATCTAGCTATCTACATGCCTAATGATGTCCATATTCAGTGACGATTCAGAAAATCAGATCGGCAGTGGCGGGTTAGTAATCTGTTTGGGGTTTGTATTTACATGCAGGTTTCTTTGACCAGGAAATATTGACAGTGACAATGACAGAACCCTGTGCTCTTTCCCCCATGAAACAAGCAGATTTTTGCTCCTTTTTCATGGTCAGGCCTCAACAACCAGGGTCAGACATGTTTATGCTGTTCTGGAATTGCACCACATTCATCTTCATTGCTCCACCATGCCCCTCTTCTACTGGGCCGTCGTTGTGGTAGGGGATGGTTTCTTAAATGGCTCCAGGGATACCCTTGTGGTACCCATTTTCAGACATCCAAAACACAAATAGGGCTTCAAAAATAACCCCATGATGTCCAATTTTGCCTTTATACAGGATTGTTGTGGGAGGGTGGACTTCGGATGATCATGATTGTTGCGTTTATCAAATTCTTTGGGAGGGGGAAGGGGAGGGGTGTAAGGCTAAAGGTTCCCTTGGGTGCCCAACATCCTTGCACTGGTCTTGTGTCAGAGGGAGGGACCAGATCACAGATGGAGTGAGACCTGTGACAGCACAGGTACAAATGAGTAGCCTGGTGGACCAAATGATTCTTTTATGCCAAAATCTTGTATGGTTCCTTGCATGCTATGGGGCAAAAGTCAGAACTGGATCAGTCTATATCAGGAGTTCTGTACCAAGGCTGTGCGAGTGGTGCGGCCGCACAGGGCACAAGTTTGGAAGGGGCACGGATGTCATCACTTGTCTTCCAGGAAGCTTGATCAGAGCAATTTTCTGCACATGGATGGGCTTTTGGGGGGCACTACGTTAACAAGTCGCACAGGGCGCATTTCTAGCTTGGTACGGTCCTGCACTAGCCCGTCAGGTTTTCAGGATCACCATAGTGAATATGCATGAGAGAAATTTGCATCCACTGCCTACACTGAATGAAAATCTCTCTCATGCTTATTCACTGCAGTTATCCTTTAACCCTGACTGACTAGGTGTGTCCCGAGGACTGGGCTGAGAAGCACCGTTAGAACGAGTAAACATTTCCTTTTCCACTGCAGTTTTTACTATTCCTTCAGTTCCCTCCAAGAATCTACAGCCCCCTCTTTGCTAATCCTCACCAAGCACCATGGCAGTCTGTGAGCAAGATTGCAAGCAACATTGTGTTTTTTTTTTAAAGTTAATAACGTCTTGGAAAATTGAAATGGTTTGATGACAAATTAGTGCTTTCTGCCTGCCAGGCATATTTCTTATTTTTTAATTATCTGTTGAGATTGAAGTATCCCAGTGTGATCTCTGAACACATTAATGAAAAAAGGTAAATCAGATAGAGCTCACATGCTTTCTCTTTTCTTGTTCGGAAATGGAGGAAATCTTGGACTGGCTCAAATGTTTCCCGCTGACCAACCAGTGCTCCATGTCACCTAGCACAGGCTGAGCCAGTTCTGGTCTTACCTTGATGCATCTGTCTACAGACTTTCAGAGGGTGGCTGCCTCTCCAGGAAAGGCTAATCCAGTCCTTGTTTTGTTACACTCTTATGTATGGAGTTGTAGGTGCTGATTTCATCTAAGAAAACTGGAATTTCCATGTATGCAGTGAGGGGACGAGATGACCTGAGTGAGATAACATTTCTACCAGTATTTTATAATGAAGGAAGGGTTGACCCACAGGTATCTGACACCGTAGGCCAACCATCAGTCATGTACTACCCGCTCCACCCATAGTCCAGCCGGGGCCAGTCCAACCATTAGGCAAACTAGGCACCAGGGGCAGCAAAGAGCAGAGTGTTCAAAGCTAAACAATAGATTCTGATAGCCTGGGGGGAGGGGGGGGGCGCTTAAGGTTTTCCTAGGCTGCTAACACTTTGAACCAACTCTAGAGCTGGCCCTGAATCTAGCTTCTCTCCTTCTTTTCCCACCTTTCCCTAGGTCTACAGCATCTCTCCTTCCCCTTCCCCTCTCCAGGTGTCCAGTTTCACCTCCCCATCCCTTGACCATCCAAGATGTCCATCATCATCTTCATCTTTCCTTCACTCTGCCATTGCTGCTGCTGCTGCCCCAAAAATCCCACTTCCGCGGGAGACCAAAAGAAATCAAGGCCTGTCGCATCCCACCTATTACGATGCAGGGGCAGGACATGTCAGGCCTTAAGCAGATCTCCGTGCACACATAGATGCTCAAAGGCACTCCTCTGACAATAGTTCTAAGATGCTTCATCATTGAGATGCTGTGCTGCCACTTCCTGAAACCTGCTGCCCTCGCTGGATGCCTGGTACGCCTAGTGGTGGGGCCAGCCCTGCATTAAAGACACAGGTTACAGAACCACTCACAAATGTTTCAAAGGAAATATTATTTGGGCAGCATATACAGTATTACATGACAGGGTGTGGCATAGGCATTGGAAAGAAGTGGACCACACAGGCCCAGGCCCTGGCCCTACCAAAGCTTTTCTGCTGCAATCATTGCAGAGACCCCTTTTGTCTGCCCGTGGGAGATCAGATGCCCACGGGCTGAACAGGAGGGGAAGGCTAGAGATCACAGCCTCATAGGGGTTGCGTTAGGGTGTTGCTTGGGGCCCCCCAAAGAAAAAAGGCATTCCACCACCACTGGAGTGTGGATTACAAAAAGCATTGGTTTCGGTAGATAGAATCAATGCAATGCAATGCAATGTGTACCTGCGGGTCAATGCTAAAAATCCCACACTGCCTTTGGATGTGAGTTTAAATCCAGGAATGGCCAAAAAGACTCCCTCCTGGAACTGGGGAACTTAGCAGCTCCAAAATTCATTTTAACCCACCTGAATAGGCACCCGACAGAAAAAAAAAAGAATGTACAAATAAATTAGATCATCAGCTATTTCCTGAAGACTCTCTGAATGCAAGACGTCAGAGTTTCCGCATGTAGTATATAAAATGAACTTCTTGCCTTTCCTCTACTTTTCTCACTGACTATAAAAAGACTTTTTCTTTAACCTTCCTGCCATGCCTGCTGCCTGCACGTGGCATGTACTTACGCAATAGATAACTGGGCATGGTTTGTGATGGATCTTACTTTAGAGTATTTGTTTCTCTGTAGCATGGATCACTATTATATTTTTGCACAGCACTGACAGTGTACACAGCACCGTACTGCATGAGGTCACGTTGAAAAGCAATAGATACATTGGTCCATTTTCTTTATCTAATTCAGTCTCAGTGTCTAGCAGGTTCCACTATAGATTTTTTTAAACAACAGTTTTCCAGACACATCCTGGTGAAACCCACAGTTAGTCACGTTTTTGGGATAACCATAGTGACTATGCATGAGATACAGTTCCATATATTGGGGTTCAGTGTATGTGTAAGCCCCTTCCCTGGGCACTTCCTGGTTTAGTCAAGGGGCTACCTTCATGTATTACAGAATAGAGAAATACAGTAGTCCCAGGATCAGGGTTCTCCAAATGGGGGGTGCGATGCGTTGCAGATCTTCATACAAAGTGTTTGCAGACTAAGAAATACTAAAATAAAATAGTTAACATTTCAGAAAAAAACACTAAATCTGTTCCAAAACATACAGCCTGCAGTCCAAACAAGAAAAATAAAAACATAGAGGAGGGATGTAAATCCCAACTGGCCTTTCTGGGAAAAACTGCAGGTTATCCCCTTCCAGTCACCATCTCCTGTTTATACCTCTAAGTGCTGCCATCCTTAAGAAATGGCTACATTGGCCTCTTGAGATGGCCACCCTCCAAAGCTTATATCCATAGCATTACAAAAATGTCACCAAAAATCAGAAACAACAAACTGTGCTGTGGATTTCTAGAACACACTGAAAAGCTTGGATCATCCACTAGCTATGTGAGGGTGAAGCTGTTCCACGTTTGTGAACAAAAAGTGGAAACTTTTATTCTCATGAGAAAAAGGCAGACTTAGAAACAGGCTCACTGTGTCTTTGTGGAAAAACAAAGTGACCTCCTGCTAGAAAACATAAAAGAAGTTGGGAAAATCTCTTCACAGAGCAAGCCCACAGCCTTGCTGCCTCACTCCATTTCTCATTAGAGGTCGGCTCCCTCTGGTGTCTCATAGAAACACTTAAGACCTGCCATACTGGATGACACCAAAGCTCCATCAAGCCCAGTATCCTGTTTCCAACAGTGGCCAATCCAGGCCAGAAGTACCTGGCAGAATCCCAAAACTTAGACAGATTCCATGCTGCTTATCCCAGGGTCAGGGGCAGCAGAAGACCTTTTGATTGGAGCATCAAACAAGCCAATGTCCTGCCCCACTCCTAAACTCCCTAATTGCTGATGTGATTGTTGGGCAAAACATTGGTGGGCCCAACCCATTCCGCTGCCTATGCCCAAGGATAAGCAGTGGATTTCCCCAGTCCACTTTAATAATGCTTTATGGACTTTTCCTCCAGGATCTTGTCTAAACCTCTTTTAAACCCAGATACACTAACTTCTTTCACTACATCCTCCGGTAACAAATTCCAGAGCTTGATTATACATTGAGTGAAAAAATATTTTCTCTGATTTGTCTTAAATGTGCTACTTTATAGCAGTACTGCACAAGCCAAATATTTTTGTTTTGTTTAGTTTCCCATCTTGTTTGTGGGATTTTTAAGAACATAAGATATGCCATACTGGGTCGGACCAAGGTCCATCAAGCCCAGTATCCTGTTTCCAACAGAGGTCAATCCAAGTCACAAGTATCTAGCAGTTTCCCCAGAAGATACAAGCAGTGAACTTCCTGGGTCCCCTTTAAAAATGGTTTATGGACCTTTCCTCCAGGAACTTATCCAAACCTTTTTTAAACCCAGTTACACCAACAGCTTTTACTACAACCTCCAGTAACGAATTCCAGAGTTTGATTACACGTTGAGTGAAAAAATATTTTCTCTTATTAATCTTATATGGGTTACATTGTAGCTTCATTGCATGTCCCCTAGTCTTTATACATTTTGATGGCGTAGACAGTCGATCTACGTTTACCCGTTCCACTCCATTTATTAATTTATAGACCTCTATCATATCTCCTCTCAGCCGCCTCTTTTCCAGGTTAAAGAGCCCTAACCTTTTAAGCCTCTCCTCATAAGGAATCCTTCCATCCCCTTTACCATTTTGGTGGCTCTTCTCTGTACCTTTTTTTAATTCTGCTATATCCTTTTTAAGATATGGTGACCAGAATTGCACACAATATCCGAGGTGTGCTTGCACCATGGAACAATACAGAGGCATTACAGTATCCGTTGTTTTATTCTCCATTCCTTTCCTTATGATACCTAGCATTCTATTTGCCTTCTTGGCCGCCGCTGCACACTGGGCGGATAGTTTCAACGTGTTATCCATGATGACGCCTAAATCTTTTTCCTGGGTGGTGGTTCCTAATGTGGAACTTTGCATCGTGTAACCATAGTTTGGGTTGTTCTTTCCTAGTGCATAACTTTGCACTTGTCCACTTTAAATGTCATCTGCCATTTGGATGCCCAGTCTTCCAATTTATCAAGATTCTCTTGCAATTTTTCACAATCCTCATGGGTTTTAACAACTTTGAATAATTTTGTGTCATCTGAAAATTTATTTACCTCGCTCGTTATATTCCCATTTCCAGGTCATTTACGAATATGTTAAAAAGCAGTGAACCCAGCACTGATCCTGGAATGCTCCTCTACCTTTTTCCATTGGTAAAATTGGCCATTTAGCTCTACCCTCTGATTTCTATCTTTTAAACAATTCCTGAACCACAATAGTACTATCCCATGACTTTTTAATTTCGCCAAGAGTTTCTCATGAGGGACCTTGTCAAAGGCTTTCTGAAAATCCAGATACACTATGTCGACCGACCCACTTTTGTCTACTTGTTTAGTTACACCTTCAAAAAAATATGATAGATTAGTAAAACAAGATCTTCCCTGGCTAAAGCCATGTTGGCTGTCTCCCATTAAACTATGACTATTGTGGCGCCACCCTGTGCTACTAGGCGGCTGCCTAGTAGGGGCAAAGGGGCAAACTTGTGTCCTTGCTTCAGTGTAGTAGCTGAGGCCCTTATTGTGTAGTTGTGGGGCTTAATAGCAGTCCAAGTGGAATAGGCCGACACAGGAAAATTTGTTATAAAATTTTCTTTTTCTTTGCATCATCAAGTTAGCAACAGGCCTTGGCAAAAGGTTCCCAAAACATCAACAGAAAAAGGATATTTTCTCCAAACATAAAGCTTTTCCAAAAATATACTTCAGATGTGCTAAAGCAGTTTCTTCACTCTTAGCCTTTGAAAACAGATTCTTTGTCACTCAAGCAAAACAGTTTAAACTCACTGTTGCATGCACAGTCCAGCTACTCTCTTTAGTTTCTCTCAGCTGATACAAACAAGCTCGTGATTACACACTGCTTCTTAGCCTGGAAACTAAACAGCAGTTTAACATTCTGCCAGCATTAGTAGAATGGCTGTTTTTAAAAATGAGGTTTTCTCCTTTTTATATGCCCTTCTCAATGGCAGTTACCTGGCACAAACACCTCTTCACAGCAATCAATAAAACTTCTAAGCATTGCTCATACAGAAAGCACATTCCATGGATTCATCAGAGGAATCTGAATTCCCTTGGTACAATTCAACTTCCATTTCCTCTTCTGTGCTGCAAGGCTCAGGGTCTGGGACACGTTCAGGGATTTCTAGCTTCACTTTCTTTAAAAGCTTAAAAAGCTTCTCCCATTGGAGATTCCCTCTTCCCTTTGGAACTGTGTCAGAAACATTAACCTTTCTTCCCCTTATCAAATCACAAAAAGGTGCTGTTTGTTTTACCTTGCTTGCAGAAGCCCTTCCTTTATTAGGCTTTCTGAAATGTTTGGTATCTCCAGGAACAAGCAGGAATAAGTCCTCACATATGGGTACGTCGGTACCGACGGAGCCCGTGCGGGAAAGCTCCCCAGCTTCTTAGAATAGAAGCTTTTGGGACCTCCCACTGCACATGCGCACTGCCTTCCCGCCTTCCTGAACAGCTCTCCTCAGTTTCTCTTTTTCCGCGGAGCCAGCAGGTCGTGTTCCTGTCACCGCTGAAGAAATTGTTATTTTATTTGTTTCTTTAGACCGCGTACCTGCCTTCCCCATACCGATACCGGTATCGCCGGTCTTTTCTTTCTTTCTTTAAAAAATTATAATTCTTTTTTCTTATTTTTTAGCTTTTTGGTCACTTCAGAGAGGCCTCTCGGCCTACTCAATTTCTCCTCATGGAGAAGCCAGCCCCTGGATTTAAGAAGTGTACCAAATGTAATGCTGTTATTTCAGTCACAGACACCCATGACTGGTGTCTGAAATGTTTGGGGCCTGACCATTCCATACCGGACTGCCCATCTTGCTCCCACATGTCTAAACGTGGGCTGCAGAACCGGGCCAACAAATTCCATGTGCTGTTTGCTTCAGAGAATACAGCATCACAGTCATCCAGGTCTTCTTCTCCGGATGGATCTCAGGTAACCAAACCTTCTGTGGGCAAGTCCTCAAAGAGCAAATCTCCTTCAAAGCATCGAGAGGCTCTTAGCTTAGAACTTGAGGACCCTGCCCCAGCCAAACAACCCGGCGGGAAGTCCAACTTCCAAAAACGCCAATTCAGGGGTCTCAGGTTGATATCGATGCTACGGCCTCGACAGATCACCTGTTAGCCTGCTCTGGGGTACCGGGTCACTCCGGTACCGACATCCAGGCAGCTATGGCGTCCATGGGCGATACTGTACAGTCCATGCAGCAGGCCGTCATGGCTTTCATTAAAGCTGCAACGCCATCGGTTCCGCTTTCAGCGGTTCCGGGCCCGATACCGGTATCGTCCGCCATGCCGGTATCGAGGCCGTCCACCTCTAAACGCAAGTCGGTACCGTATGGGCTTTCGCTCCATACCGGTTCCATACCCGATACGCCCGATATCGATACCGATCGGTACGCGTATCGTGCGTTAGAGGAAAGCACCGATTCCTCTGAGGATTTTCACTCCTCTGATGATTCTGCTGAGTTTTCACTCAACTTACCTGAGGAGCCCTCTTCTCCTAAAAGGAGAATGTCCCCTCCAGAGGATTTGTCCTTCCAGGACTTTGTTTTAGATATGGCTACAGCCCTTTCTATTACCACATCCTCTGAAAAGGAACCCAGATCCAAAAAACTGGATATTTTGGGATACTCAAAGGCCCCTAAGGAGGCAGTTACCCTGCCTATCCATGAAATCCTTCAAGAACAACTGATGGATTTCTGGGAAAATCCTTTGACTTTGTCTCCTTATTCCCGTAGGTTGGACACCATGTATAGGGTCCCTCCTTCTCCTGGTTTCCAAAAGACTCAATTGCCCCACCACTCTATTGTGGTGAAGTCTGCAATGAAGAAGATTAGGAGTACCAAAAGGCACTCTTCCACCCCTCCAGGACGGGAATGTAAGACTTTGGACTCTTTTGGTAGGAAAATTTTCCAGGCTAGTATGCTTATAGCCAGGATTAATTCCTACAGTCTCTATATGGGCATGTTCCTGGAGGAACTTGCCAAAAAGGTGCGGCATTTTGCCCCCTTTATCCCTGAGGATAAAAAGCAGGGATTCCTTTCCCTAGTGAAACAACTCTTAGAGGTTTCTAAGTTCTCTAATAGGGCAGCATATGATTCCTTTGAGGGAGCCAGTAGGGCTTCGGGCATTGCTATTGCAGCCCGACGTCTTGCTTGGCTCCAGGCCTCTGATCTGGAACCTTGGGTTCTAGATGGCTTACGGAATCTGCCCTGTACAGGTGAGAACTTATTTGGGGAAGAGTGGCAAATCAAAGCCACCCAGATGGATGCTGAAAATGCCACCTTGGAAAGACTTTCAAAGTCCACTTCAATTCCTACTAAGAAAAAGTCTTTTAAAAGGCCTTACTATAAGAAGGCCAGAGTTGCTTCAAATACTGGCCAGCAGTCTTCTCAACCTCGCTATACTGCTAAGCGTCAGCAATCCAAACAAGCACGAGCTAAGCCTGCAGCAGCTACTGTAGCTCAGCAGGCTCCAACCCCTCAGGGGTTTTGACTTGCTCCTAGGGAACTTGCCACTTCTGGTTCTAACACAACCAGAACCTCTCACCATACCCGGAAGGTTGGTTCACTTTGCTCCCAGATGGGAACAAATCACAACAGAACAATGGACCCTCTCTATCATTCGAGAGGGTTACAAACTTCATTTCTCCAGCCTTCCTCCCCATCATATGGTGAGACCATTCAATTCTCCCCCATCTCTCCTAACCCTGTTGGGTCAAGAGGTTTCCTCTCTTCTTGCCCAAGGGGCCATAGAAGAGGTTCCTCTTCCTCAACAAGGGTCCGGTTTCTACTCCCCTTATTTTCTCATTCCAAAGAAGACAGGGGGATTCAGACCAATCCTAGATCTGAGAGAATTGAACAAATTTCTCTTCAAGGAGAAATTCAAAATGCTGTCTCTCGGCATTCTCCTTCCTTACCTCCAGGGTCAGGACTGGCTTTGTTCTCTAGACCTACAGGATGCGTATACACATATACTCATCCATCCATCCCACAGAAAGTATCTTCGCTTTCTGTTTCAGGGAAAACATTTCCAATACAGAGTACTCCCCTTCGGTCTAGCCTCTGCTCCAAGAGTATTCACAAAATGCATGGCAGTCGTAGCCGCATTTCTAAGAGGCATGGGAATCTTTGTCTTCCCATATCTGGACGACTGGCTCATCCGAGCTCCAACTCAGTCACAGGCCCAGATTTCCCTGGACCACACAAGGAGCCTTTTGCAGTATCTGGGACTGGTAGTAAACCTTCCCAAGTCCCAACTCATCCCTACTCAATCTCTAGAATTCATAGGGGCCCAGTTGGACACCATCACTGCAAGGGCCTACCTTCCACATGTTCGAGGCCAGCGCCTCCTGAGTTTGGCCTCCCAAGCTCAGTCCAGCACTCACTTGACAGCCAGGGAAATGCTACGCCTACTGGGTCATATGGCCTCCACAGTGCATGTGGTGCCCTATGCTCGTCTTCATATGAGAGCAGCTCAATGGACCCTGGCCACTCAGTGGACTCAGGCGTCAGGAGCGCTCTCAGACCAAATACAAACCTCCGATCGTCTGTTTTGGTCCCTCCACTGGTGGACTTCCACCAAGAATCTGTTGTTGGGGGCTCCATTTCAACCATTGCTACCCCAAGCAACCCTCACAACAGATGCCTCCCAAACAGGGTGGGGAGCCCATCTGCACTCGGGCAGACAGGCTCAGTCGAGTTCTGCTGCCACACGAATGGTCCCTACATTTGGACCAAATAAACCGAATCTTTCAGGAATGGGGGACCCCGGACATAGACCTCTTTGCAAGTCCGTGGAATGCCAAACTTCCCCGGTTCTGTTCCAGAACTCCGTGTCAGGGAGCTCAGGCTACGGACGCCTTTCTCCTGAATTGGAATCAGGCATTCCTATATGCCTTTCCACCCATTCCTTTGATTCCCAAGACTCTGTTCAAACTCCAGAGGGATCATGGAACTATGATCCTCATAGCTCCACGCTGGCCACGCCAAGTGTGGTTCCCTCTACTTCTACAGCTCTCCCAGGGATCCTACTTGGATCTGGGAGCTGCGCCAGACCTCCTGTCTCAGGAGGAGGGGACTTTGTGGCACCCAAACCCCAAATCCCTTCACCTCAGTGCTTGGTTACTGAAGGCTTAAACCTTCAAGACTTTCATCTTTCCCAACCAGTGAAAGATATCCTTTCTGCCTCTAGGAAACCCTCTACCAGGCGTTCCTATGCTTTCAAATGGAAACGTTTTTCCATTTGGTGTGCTCAGCAGGGTCTTGACCCTCTGGCACTTCCTTTGAATTCTCTTCTTGATTATCTCCTGCATCTCTCCACTGCAGGCCTCAAGACGAATTCGGTAAGAGTCCATTTAAGTGCTATTGCAGCATCCTTGAAACATATAAATGGACAACCTATCTCCTCTCATCCTCTTGTTGCAAGATTCATGAGAGGCCTGACTCTCACTAAACCTCCCATCAGACCACCCCCGGTCGCATGGGATTTGAATCTAGTGCTCGGTCAACTTATGAAGCCACCTTTTGAGCCAATGTTTTCCACCTCCTTGAAATTTCTTCCCTGGAAGGTCATCTTCCTCATTGCAGTCACTTCGGCTCGCCGCATCAGTGAGCTGCAGGCTTTAGTGGCTAATCCACCTTACACAAGATTTCATCATGATAAGGTGGTCCTTAGGACGAATCCCCACTTTATGCCTAAAGTGGTCTCGCCTTTTCATCTTAATCAAGAGGTATATCTACCTGTCTTTTTTCCAGCTCCTCATGCATCCAATGCAGAGAGGAACCTTCATACTCTGGATTGTAAAAGAGCTCTCGCTTTTTACCTTAATAGGACTCAGCCACATCGAAAGTCTTCTCAACTTTTTGTGGCCTTTGATCCTTCCCATTTGGGACTTCCAGTCTCCAAGCGTACACTTTCCAATTGGATTGCTCAGTGTATTTCTTTTGCTTACCAGAGCAAAAACATTTCTCTGGAAGGCCATGTCACTGCTCACAATGTGAGGGCCATGGCAACTTCTATGGCTCATCTGCACTCTGTTTCCATAGATCAGATCTGTCGAGCCGCTACCTGGGCCTCGGTTCATACCTTCACAGCCCATTACTGTTTGGACAAGGACTCCCGCCGGGATGCCTTGTTTGGCCAGGCTGTCCTCAAGCACCTGTTCCATTCCTAAACAACTCCTGCCCACCTTCCCAGAATGGATGCCTGAGATCCATACGAAGATGGCGAACCTTTACAGGGGATCCCATGCATCTAAGCTAGGGAGTCCCCATATGTGAGGACTTATTCCTGCTTGTTCCTGGAGATAGCACAGTTACTTACCTGTAACAGGTGATCTCTGGGAACAGCAGGAATTAGTCCTCACAACCCACCCACCTCCCCTAGGAGTTGTATCTTTTATCTATCTATCTTCCTGTCCTCTCTCTGTTGACTCAGCTATAAACTCGAAACTGAGGAGAGCTGTTCAGGAAGGCGGGAAGGCAGTGCGCATGTGCAGTGGGAGGT
Organism: Ichthyophis bannanicus; assembly: GCA_033557465.1. NCBI lineage: Eukaryota > Metazoa > Chordata > Amphibia > Gymnophiona > Ichthyophiidae > Ichthyophis > Ichthyophis bannanicus. The sequence goes on from CM066048.1 coordinate 27,180,359, forward strand.
CCCAAAAGCTTCTATTCTAAGAAGCTGGGGAGCTTTCCCGCACGGGCTCCGTCGGTACCGACGTACCCATATGTGAGGACTAATTCCTGCTGTTCCCAGAGATCACCTGTTACAGGTAAGTAACTGTGCTTTCTTGCTCAGAGTTTGAGCTGCTTGCCTCCGAGTCAGAACTGTAATTCTGGACCTCTCCCAAGCTCCTTTCTCTCCTCTGGCCCTGCCACTCGCCTTGGCAGTTCTGGCTGGTCCTCTTGGAATCCCCAGGTCTTTCAGCCCTGCAGTGCTGTTTCCTCTCCTGGCTTCTCTGGATTCCCCGAATTTCCTGGACTCCCTCACTTGCTGACTGACGCAGTTTAAATGCCTGGCAGCCTGCTTCCTTCTCTGGCCCCACCCTCTCTCTCCCTGCAGTTGCCCTGGAGACTGGGTGTGGCTTCAGGCTAGCTTTGCAAGTGTGTGTTTCAGTTTTACTTTCACTTTGGGATCTATGCTTAGGTGAGCCCATCCCCCACTTATGAAAAAAACCTTCTTTTTTTTCTTTCTCCCAGGGCTGTGCTGCACCCGCATCACCACACTATCTACATGTTCAGAAATTTGGTTCTTAATAATGGTTTCTACAATTTTTCCCAGTACTGACGTCAGGCTCACTGGCCTGTAGTTTTCCGGATCATCCCTGGAACCCTTTTTAAAAATTGGCATTATATTGACCATCCTCCAATTTTCAGGTATTACTGATGATTTTCATGATGGTTCACAGATTACTAATAGTAGGTCAGCAATCTAATATTTCAGTTCTTTCAACACCCTTGAATGTATACCATCCGGTCCAGGTGATTTGCACTCTTCAATTTATCAAATAGTTGTAAATACATCTTTCCAGTTTTTTTATATTTCTTTCAGTTTTTCTGCTGCATCAGCTTTAAATACCGTTTCAGTCATGGGTAACTTCCCTACATCTTCTTCAGTAAAGAGTGAAGCAAAGAATTCATTCTATTTCTCTGCTATGGCCTTGTCCCCTCTTAGTGCCCCTTTTGCCCCTCTATCATCCAATGGTTCAACTGACTCTCTCACAGGTTTTATGCTACGAATATACTTGAAAAAGTTTTTATTATCCACTTTTGCTTCTACGGCAAGCTTTTTTTCAAATTCTCTCTTTGCCTGCCTTATCAGTGCCTTGCATCTAACTTGCCAGTGCTTGTGTTGTTCCAATTTTCGTCATTTGGCTTCTTTTTCCATTTCCTGAAAGATGCTTTTTTTGGCTACAATATCCTCTCTGACCTCATTTTTAAACCTTGCTGGCAGTTTTTTGGACTTCCTTCCACTTTCCTTAAAGTGTGGAATACAGCTAGTCTGGGCTTCCAAGATAAAAAGAAAATAAACAAAAGAAAAAATATTATTTTCATTTTGCAGGAAATGTCAGTAATAGAATGCACTAGTGCTCAATGGTAAGAACTATGAGCATGTTGTGGATGCTACTTAGCAATAATGTGCATTGTTTGCACATGCGTGTATAGTGAGCAGTATTGCTCAATAGTGTGTACTGTTCCTCAGTTACATGCCCTAGAATTAATGGTGCACACTGTTAGGAATAGTGACAAGATTTTTAGGGGTTTTCTTCTGTTTTCATTAGAAAGCAACATGAAATAATATGTCATTTCAACCCTTGCCTTTGTAATTTTTAAAGAGTAAACAATCGATTCCACACCACTCATTATTTTATAGCCTTCTAGCATATCTCTCCTCGATCATCTCTTCTCCAAACTGAAGAGCCCTAACTTCTTTAGCCTTTCCTCATTGAGATATCGTCCCTTTCTGTTTATCATTTTGGTTGTCCTTCTCTGTATCTTGTCTAATTCCTTTATATCTTTTTAGAGATGCAGTGCACACAGTACTCAAGGTGTGGTCACACTATGTTTATGTTTATGCAGTCTCTTGATATACCGCCCAGGCTGAAGGGCATCAGAGTAGTTTACAATTACTGCAATCAGGTACTGGATACATTCCCTCATTCCCAAAGGGCTCACAATCTATGTATACCTGAGGCAAGGGAGGGTTAAGTGGCTTGCCCAAGGCCACAAGGAGTGCTTAGAGATCGATACAATGGAGTCTAATGCGTGCGCTAGCCAGACTTCCCCAGCAGAAGCCCTGTGGTGCCATGAAGCTGAGGGCCGGCACCACTGGCCCATCTCGCCCATCCCATCAGGGAGGTGGAACCTGTGCATGCGTGATAGGGCCCAAAAGATGGTGAACTATGCCAGGGTAGGGTGATGCCAGAGGAAACTTTGGTAGAGGTATGCAGTGGTCCTGACATGCAAATCAGTCGTCCAACCTGGGTATAGGGACAAAACCTAATCGGACCATCTAGGATAGCTGGCGCTCTCTGGTTTGTGGTTTTATCCGGTAAAGCAAATGATTAGAGGTCTTGGGGCTGAAACAATCTCAACCTATTCTCAAACTTTAAATGGGTAAGATGCCCAGCTCGCTGGCATGGAGCCGGGCATGGAACATGAGCCCCAGTGGGCCACTTTTAGTAAGCAGAACTGGCACTGTGGGATGAACCGGTTAAGGCACCCAATGCCAATGCTCATCAGACCCCAGAAAAAATGTTGGTTGATACGGACAGCAGGACGGTGGCCATGGAAGTCTGAAGGAGTGTGTAACAACTCACCTGCCAAATCAACCAGCCCTGAAAATGGATGGCGCTGGAGCGTCGGGCCTATACCCAGCTGTCGCTGGCCATGGGGGCTAAACTGCAATGAGTAGGAGGGCTGCTGTGGAGGGCACAGAAGCCCAAGGTGAGAGCACAGGTGGAGCCACCGCAGGTGCAGATCATGGTAGTAGTAGCAAATATTCAAACAAGAACTTTGAAGGCCAAAGTGGAGAAAGGTCCTGGAGGAAAGGTCCACAAACTATTATTAAAGAGGACCTGCGAAATCCACTGCTTACCCTGGGATGAGCATTGTGGAACCTATGTGCCTTTTTGGGAACCTGCCAGGTACTTGTGATCTGGATTGGTCACTGTTGGAAACAGGATACCAGGCTTGATGGACATTGGTATGTCCTAGTATGGCTTTCTTATGTTCTTCTTATATTTTTTGTTTTATTCTCTAGTCCTTTCCTTATAATTCCTAGCATTCTATTTGCTTTCTTGGCCACCGTTGCACATTAAGCAGCAAGTTTCAACATATTATCCACAATGACACTAGATCCTTTTTCTGAGTGGTGACTTCTAATGTGGAACCTTGCATCATGTAGCTATAGTTAGGTATAGCCAATCCATACTGGACCAATCAGGCCACATCCTTTACCACACTTACTTCTGGAAATTTCCACATTTTTAACATACAGTGAGGCCTTGTCATTTCTACCTATGCAAATGTAGCATTCCCTGTGGGTATCTTGAAATTATTTGGTTCTGGCAGACAGGTCTAAGAACTACAGGCTTAGAGAGCTGCCTGGCCTCAGTCTCTCCTTTTTTTAAATCTGAAATCATAGAACTTGTGCACATTCACTGGGGATAGTGACTACATGACTCTGAATTCTCAGCAAGGTGCTTCCCTTCCTACTCTTTCATGCTTTGCAGCACTCATGTTTCTAACAGTAGGGTCAAGTGACAAAGTCCTCAATAGGCAATACATTCTGCTGTCATGGAAAGCTCATGGTGCTGTCATTGTAGACCTCTATGAAACAGGCACTGTCCCTGGTTGACTGCAGTGGTTGCCTATGACCACCCAGTCAGTAGCATCCATCTATCCATCGCACCAGTCTTCTGTACCTCTGGTGCTATGAGTTGGGGGAGCTGCTTAGCCAAGCTCCCAGTGAGGAAACCTAGAATGTTGCTGGCATGAGGTGAATTTTCAGTCTTCCCCAGTGGGAGTAAGCATATTCTAGAAATTACAAGATGTACCTATAAGTGAGGAAACCCCCTGGGGCATGGACTTTAACCCCTGCCCTTCCGACAACCTTTTGCATGACTTTGGGTATTTAATTTTATATCTTGGTGCTTTGGTCTACTCAGCTGTAGGTGGGTTATAATAATTTTGCTGCCCCTTCTTCCCTTTGTCTTTGGAAGCCAGTATGTCATTTTGAGATGTTAGCAGCCTGTCTACTCAATAAAGGGGAGGAGGGGACGGCAAGAAGCGTTTATCTGTACCACTATTTCATACACTTCTATTGAGCTAACTTGATAATATATATCTTACTATTTGTCCTCTAAGATATAGCTCGTTAGTCCAATAAAAAGGTCTTTGCTGCAGTTCCTCTGTTGTCTTTTATCTCTACATATCCAAGTGAACTAATTTGAGAACCGCACAACCTTTATACTGGATTGCTACAAACCCATGATGTCAAAAAAAGTAGGCAAAGTCAGGGAGGTTGAATTCTATTGACCATGTCTGTCTGTTTATGGAGTGTTCTGATGGTAAGACACTGTTGGTTGGCTTCCTTTGGTGAAAAGATTATTTTTGTGTTGTCATAAGTGGGGTGGAGTGGGATGGATCCTCTTCCCGGCCTAGGCTACAGAAAGAAAATGAAAGCGTGGGTAGGAGGAAGGACATTGAAAATTACCTCAAAACATTAAAGGATACATCTGTATTTCTATGTTCTATAGATACAATGTGGACATAGATCCAGTCATGCATCTTGGCTCATCCTTAATCTTAACTCCAGATCCATTCTATTCACTGAGCTTCATCTGTGTTATGGTTGATTGGGAAGGGGCAGCACATTCCAGAACTGTGGAAATGGTTCACTAATACCCCTGAGCTGCCATGATCTCCACCCTTCTTGCACTGATTTCATTGCAGAGCTTCATAGTGGGAATGGACGTTGCAAGAGATGGAAAATTCTTTGTATCTAGGGGAATGGAGCCATCTGATTGACAGAAAAAGTGAAGGGGGGAGTCAGATGATGATATAAATTTAACCAATGGGCAGCTGTATTCCAAAAGTCTCAAAAACGGCCTGGTGCTTGGGTGAGATTTGTCATACACACTCATTCCTAAATTTAATTCATATTTTTTTTAAATAATGAACTGTGTAAAACCCAATGGTAATATTATATAAAAATAAAAAAACATTATTTTTGTGAGCACAAGCCATTGTAGATTTTTAGAAAGGTGTATATGTCACCCCTACACTTTCCTCACTCCTGTTTCATTTCCTCATATTTTTCTTTTAAATATTATGTAACTATATTTTTTAGTCTTAAACAATATATTATATATATATATATATATTTAATTTTTTTATATATATAAATATAAATGTTTCAAAAAGAGACTTTAGTGTCTGTATTCTGTGAAGCAGCAAGTGTGTGAGCGCACCTAGGCAGGTTTGGTTGAGGGAGCAGAGAATTATGCACAGAAGGGAATGGGTGAGATATGACTGTATCATGTGCATGCATGTGTGTGTGTGTGTGTGTGTGACCATGTATGGGTGACCATGTAAGCGTGCATGCATACATCTCAGGATATTAACATGGACCCATGTGTGGGGTTACTATGCTTGGCTGGACACATATGAGGTGGTGCGTGTGTATTTCTGTGCAAATTCTCCCAAGTATAAATTCAGAAATGGCCTTGCATGGGTCAAAGTGTGGTTGCTTAAAGGTGGAAATTGTGCTCACCAGTGACAGATGCACGCAGGTGGAACACACACACCACTAATCAGAGGATGAAGTCACCTTAAAGCCATTTTGGAAATACTGCCGCTGCCCATCTCCCCCCCCCCAAACGGAATCGGCAGCAGCTGGGGGGGGGGGCAGCGCAGCCGCCCACCTGTGCTGGCCACCGAGTGGACAGGTCAGCCCTTATCAAGCCCTATATCTTCAGTGGGAGTGCATATTTCCTTGAGGGTCCCAGCAGGGATGGCCCAAGGGTTTCTGCCGCCCCAGACAGAAGCTCTAGCTGTGCCAACCCCCTTGCCAAGCTGCACCACACCGCAGCGAGCCCCCCACTGCCACCGATTCCATCTGCAGGGTCAGGGGAGGGACAGTTTAGCGTGGTGTGGTGGCGGCAGTGGTGACAGCCTGCGGCAAGCCATGTTCTTTGGCACACATAGCCTGCCACATCTGACCTCTGCTGTAGGTGCTGTGCCATGCTGCCCACAGACGTCTGACACACTAGGCAGCTGCCTAGTGGATGGGCCAGCCCTGCTTACCAGGAATGTACCTTGTGGAGCATTTGCACATCATTTTATGTGGAAAGCTAATGGAGATACCCTGGCCTGTGGATTGAAGGTTTCAGCAGATCACACGGCCACAGGACCCTGGTCAGTCTTGCCAGGCTTTCAAGTCCTAGTTTTCTTGATCAACATACTGTAGTTTCCAGTCTTGCAGCCACTTCAATTTTTAGGATATTTGCAATTATAGTGTATCAGATAAATTATCCTATATTGGAGAACCAAATATAAACATACCAAGGACTCAACCATAGAAGTGACTTTCATTGTAGTTCTTTTTATAACTTATACCTGCCTATCCTATGACTTCTAGGCAGTTCACAAAGATACGAGGGTTATTTTTAAAGTAAGGTCCCCCTGTAGAAACAAGCATGTGTGCCGGCTCCCGACATGCCTTGTGCAAAAGCAGATGCCATTTGCAGTCGTAGCGTCACTTTTTACGGTTTATGCTGAGACGTTAAAATGTTTAAGACAATTGAGCGGCCCTCTACCTGTGAAATACGGTCTGTAATTCGGTTTTTGAAAGCAAGGACCGCGTCATCAGCGGACATTCATCGCCAGATATATGAGGTGTACAGCCCCAATGCAATGAGTGACAGCAAAGTGCATAAATGGGTGACATGTTCAAGGACGGTTGGGACAATGTCCATGATGATCCGCAATAGGGTCAACCTTCAGTAATCACAGAAGATTTGGTGCGCACAGTTGACGCAAAAATTCATGAAGAATGGCGATTCACGATTTCCACTTTGTCACTGAAATTTCCAAAAGTTTCAAGGTCAGTGCTATACAAAGTCGTTTCTGAAAAATTGCAGTTCAGAAAACTGCTCGCGATGGGTTCCCAGGCTGCTTTCCGAGGAACGCAGTTGCCATAATCTTGCGTGTTGAGATTGTCTGTCTGGCTTTCACTTTGATTGGAGATGACGTGTGTCTCCATTCCATCGACTGCCGCTTTGATTCTGGACTCATGTGAGAAACCCATGTGTCGTCCCTTGTGACAATGTGGTCCAAAAGTTCATCTCCTTCCTCATTGTAATGGATCAAAAATGTCAAAGCACTAGCCATTCTCCTTTCTTGGTGTTCCTCGGAAAGCAGCCTGGGAACCCATCGTGAGCACAGTTTGTCCCGCCCATCCTTGAACAATCTCACCCATTTACACACTTTGCTGTCACTCATCGCATTGGGACTGTACACCTCACATATCTGGTGATGAATGTCCGCTGATGACACGGTCCTTGCTGTCAAAAACCGAATCTCAGACTGTATTTCACAGTCGGAGGGCCGCTCAATTGTCTTAAACATTTTAATGTCTCAGTATAAACTGTAGAAAGTGACGCTACAACTGCAAATGGCATCTGCTTTTGCACAAGGCATGCCACGGGAGCCGGCACGCATGCTTGTTTCACTTGTGGTTTGAGTCTAACACTATTCCCACGTAAATAATTTCTTCTCTTGCTGGAAGATCATAGTGAAGAGCAGCCCAGTGGTTAGAACAATGGCCTGTAACCAAATACACCAGGGTTCAAATCCCACTGGCACTCCTTGTGGCCTTGGGCAACTCATTTAACCCTCCATTGCCTCAGGTACAACAACTTACAGTAGATTGTAAGCCCTGTGGAGACAGGGAAATCCCTACTGTACCTGAATGTAACTCGCCTTGAATTACTACTGGAAAGGCATGAGTTAAATACTATTAAATAAATATGCAGCCAGACATTCTTTCAGGGGGCTTATCTGTAATATCCCTGCAGATAACCAGTGCTTCGGTTTTACTGAAATTAATGGAGAGACCACTGAGTGAACCAGTGTAAAATAGTATTTAAATTAGAAAGCTGAGCTCAAGATTGTACAGAGGCTGTGACTTTATATGGAGAACATAAAGGAAGATCATCTGCATAAAGGCAAAAGAGACAAAGTGGAATGATATAAATGTTAAATTAGGAAACAGACAATATCCAGTGAGGATCCTTGTGGTCTAACTCAAACCATCTAGATCAGGGGTTTGCAACCCAGTCCTCAGGGCGAGACCCACTGCCTCCATTGTATGCAAATCTCTCTCATGCATATTCATTGTGGTTATCCTGAAAACCTGACTGGCTAGCCGTATCCCGAGGACTGGGTTGAGAGCCTCTGACCTAGATGAATCATTCTGGTTAGTGCCGCTGCTGCGTATCCCAAAGCTAGCCGACTAGCATCAGGGGCTTCTGGGGCGAAGCAGAACTGGCACCCGGTGATAACAAGGCAGCAGTGATATTGAGTCGCTACCCGAGATAGGCACCTGAAAGGGCGGCCGAACCTTCGTCACAGAAGCTAAGTGAGCAGCAGCTGAAGATCCAGTTAGCTTCTTTGTAATATTCAAGGCTGATGGCCGGATATGACCCCAGCATCGACTATCTGGGTCTTTGTTCGGTGGCAACAGCGAGCCCTATATGTTTAGTTTAGGCCTGCTTAAGAGCTAAACAGCGGCAGTAGTGCTGACTGCAGTCTGCATATATTTAGCACTGCCGACTATAACTTTAGCAGCACGGAATATACTGTAGGTTAACTCGATTGCTGGTGCCAGCGTTTATTACGGTTGCCGCCGCCACCACCAGCATTAAATTGTGGACTTCTGCTTAAAAAATGCGGCAATCTCCTGGGACTAAATGTTATAGCAAAGTGCCTGACGTCTTTCATGGCCATTAACTTACTAGGAAGCCGTCCAGAGTCTCTCCCGTCCTACCCTTCACCCACCCACCTCAGCCTCTGCTTTTCTTTTATCGCTTACTTTTCAGACCAAGCCCTGATTTCTTGCAGCTCTTTTTTCTTTAATATTGTTTTTCTTATTAGTTTGCATTTTAACATGAAACAGGAAATTGTAAAATACAATTGTGTCACATAACGCTACAGAAAAGAAAAGAAAGAGGTTCCTTGTAAATTAACACTGAACCCATTATACTAGATCAAAAAGGAGACCATTACAAAGCAAAATCAACTAAGACTCTTCCCTGCAAAAACCCCTCCAGTTGACTAACTTCAACAAATACAAATCTATTACCCTGATAAAGAATAAAACATTTACAAGGGAATCACAGTGTGAAGGTAGAACCCAGTGCCAAGACCTTAGGCTGCAGCTCTAACAATGTTTTCCTCCGTGCCTGCGGAATCCGAGTGACATCTGAAAATACTTGTATCAACTGTCCACAGAACTTATCATGACGTTTAGCAAAAAATAACCGTAAGGTATGCTCCTTATCTAATTCTGAGACCAAGAACACTAATAGAGTCATCCGAGATGGAATTTCATCAGTAGATGATTCCAAATAGGCAGACAAATCTAAGCTGCCTTCCAGTAAAACTATATTGAGATCATCAACCTGGTCCACACTTCCCTTCATGACCCTATCATGCCCCTTAGAGATATAATAAATTTTAGAAAGGCGGACAGCATCCGCATCCGGGTGCTGAAGAATCTCTTTAAGATATTTTGTAAACAGTATTGTTGGCGAAAGGAAGTGGGTCCGGGGGAAATTCAGAAAACGTTCATTTTTTGCTCTAGACATGTTTTCCAGTGCTTCCACCTGGCGAGACGTAGACTCAGAATCTGAAACAACAGATGATACTGAAGCCTGCACTTCAGCAAGCTGAGAATCCTTCTTCAAAGATAAGTCTCCAAAGCAGTGAACTTCAAGTCAGGTTCAGCTAATTTAATTACTGCTTCTGTAGAAGAATCAGAAACTTTCTGAAGAGACACTTGCAGCAAACAGTCTACCCGAGGAAGCTTCCCAGATGTCACGTAAAGAAATATCAGAGGGAGGAACTGGACGCTCAGATGAAAAAGTACATTCTGCCGGCGTGGGTAATGGACCAGTGCAAGATAGTACAGAGACATCACAGTTCGATACAGTGGGGTGCAGGAAAGGAGATAACGGAGAAGGACGCCGCTCTACCCAATTATTTTAAGTAATGCCCACCTGAAGAGAAGGAATCCAATGGGACTTTACCACATACATCGTGCGCCATCTCTTGCCAGATTCAAATCCAGCCTGAGACTGTATTGCATCATTTTTAAAACGTATAAGTCATTGTCTGAAGATTAGAAAATATTTCAACATTGTTAGTCAAAATAATAAAACATCCCACATTAAAACTCAAAACAGAGAAAATGTGTAAGAAGTCTGCAGAAGAAAATTCCTTGCTGCCATCTATTTGGTGATGCATTTCCATGTGGAGAGGATCTGAAGCCCTGTTTGCGAGTGGTATTGGTCAGGAATCTTGTTACTCAGGGCTGAAAATCCAGTGCTCTCTGCCAATTCTCTCAGCCTTTGATGTGTGGGGCCTTCATTGACTACACCTTTTACTCTTGTAGTTCCGAAAAACTCTGCTTCAGGTCAGGAAAGATCAGCAAAGGGAGTGAAGCTCAAAGCACCCTTGGGATTCCCTGAATGGTGGGTACTCCCTGATTGGGGGTTGGGCTAACTATCTGATTGGTTAGGGTCTCCTCTTTTTGAACTGACGTCAGACGCCGGCGATAATATAGCAGGCAAATTTCCTGTGGCCTGTAAGCTGCTGTTTTACCTTTGCTGATCTTTCCTGACCTGAAGCAGGGTTTTTCGGAACTACAAGAGTAAAACCCGAAACGTGCGCCCGTCGTGCAGTGGAAGTTTTGGCGCTTGGTGGCATACAGCTAAGTTTTGGGCTACGGTCCATTTTAACAGTTCTAATTAATAAAAGTGAGTAGTCACGGTGGTATCTCTTAATACATATTAGTGATACTGGGATGACGACACTCCGACAAAAAAATTAGGCATAAAAAAAGGGGGATTTTTTTATTTAATTGGACCTCTTTGAGGTGTTCATATTTGGTCTGATTAGGGTTCTATATTGTTTCCATTTGGCTTCATTGACTACAGCCATAAATCAATGTTACTTACCTGTAACGGGAGTTCTCTGGGGACAGCAGCATAAGTCAGCCACACCTGGTGATGTCCTCCGACGGCGCCGAGACGGAAGTCCTCTCTATAGCTCCAAAGGGCTTTTTGCCCATCTGAACATGAGCCCACTAGCCCAACCCCTGGTCCTGCCCCTAGCTAGCCAGTTAGTCCCAAGCCGAGACTTTATTCGCTAGGTAGCGGGACTTAGAAGGCCAGGGCGGCCCCTGAAAGGGGAGGATGAGTGGGATGGTGTGGCTGACTTATCCTGCTGTCCCCGGAGAACTCCCATTACAGGTAAGTAACATTGATTTCTCCTAGGACAAGCAGGATGAGTCAGCCACACCTGGTGCCTCCCTAGCTGCGGAGCACTGTGGAAGGGGAGGCCCTGGCTAAGTTGACGGACATATAAATGCAGGCGGAGCCAGGCTTATAATCGAGATTGATTTATTGAAACTAAAATCCTTTTTTTTTGTTTTTGGGATTGCACGAAGTGCGTGCCCAACCAATAGCAAACAGAGTAACAAGGAACAACAGTGTAGCCAGTACAGTGTGACAATGTGCAAACAGTGCAGTCAATCAAACAGTGCAGTCAATCCGAGCAAACAATGTGCAAATAGTGCAGTCAAGGAAATCAAACAGTGCAGTCAAATCCGCACAGTAAATGCTAAAGTCTTAGTCCGCCATTAGAGTCCCTGTGGTAGTGTTTGGTTTAGTTCAGCCATGGCCAGTACTGCCTGGCCAAAGGCTGCATCGCACCCCGATATCTTGTCGAGACAGTAGTGTTTTTGAAAAGTGTGTGGCGAGGCCCAGGTTGCGGCCTTGCAGATATCCCTTGTCGGTATGGCTCGTAGGTTGGCGATAATAGCCGCTAACGCCCTGAGTTGGTGCGTATGAATCCTAGGCAAGTCATGTGAGCCTGCTTGTTGCAGGCAGAAGGTGATGCAAGAGGCAATCCATCCCGATAGTGTGCATTTGCTAACGGGCCGACCTGGTTTGTTGGGGTCATAGGAGACGAAGAGTTGGGTGCCCTTCTGCAGAGAGGATGTCCGCAGAAGGTATGTGCGTAGGGTCCTGACGCAGTCCAGGGTGTGAAGGCGCTGCTCCTCAGGGGAAGAGTGGGGTTACGGATGGAAACAGGGAAGCTCAATAGCCTGGTTGATGTGGAAGGCGGAAGGTACCTTCAGCATGAACTTTGGATGCGTTCGGAGGGTAGCACTGTCCTGGATGAGGAGAGTGTAGGGTGGGTGTGATACCAGGGCTTGTAGCTCGCTGATCCTTCTGGCCAAGGTGATGGCTATTAGAAACAGTGTTTTCCATGACACGTGCTTTAGCTGTGCTGACGACATGGGTTCAAATGGTGGCTGAGTCAGTTCCTGTAGGACGATGTTGAGGTCCCATTGGGGCACGGGATCTCGTACTGGGGGCCGTAAGTTAGTCAGCCTTTTCATGAATCATGCAACGAGGGGCTGCTTCGCAATGGAGTCGCCTCCGGCCAGGTCGTGGAAGGCTGCGATCGCTGCCAGGTGCACGCGGATGGATGAAACCTGTAATCCGCTTTGAAACAGGGAGGTGTGAGGTATTGCAGCATTATGGGCACCAGGCATGAGAATGGAGTAAGGTGACGCTGGGAGCAGTAGATACTGAAGCACTTCCACTTCAGCCCATAAGATTTGCGGGTTGCCAGGCATCTTGCCTCGAGAACCACTTGCTGTACTTCAGTGGGAAGATTGAAAGGGTGACCCTATCACACTTCAGTTTCCATGCAGTAAGAGCTAGGGTCTTCAGGTTGGGGTGGAGACATGTCCCTCTCTGCGAACTGACCAGGTCTGAGATCATGGGTAGCCTCAGCGGCAGTTCCAGCGCAAGGCGGCGTAGGTATGGGAACCATACCTGATGTGGCCAGTGCGGTACAACTAGAATGGCTGTCACTTTGTCCATGATGATGCGCTGGATGGTCATTGAAATGAGAGGGAAGGGGGGAAAGGCATATATTAGAGACCACTCCCCCCATGATACGTCGAATGCATCCAATGCGATGCTGTGGTTGGAAGGGCACTTCGAGCAGAAGAGGGTACATTTCCTGTTGTCCTCCATGGCAAAAAGATCGATCTGTGGTTGTCCCCACCTCCGGAAGAGGGCAGTGGCTATGCGAGGTTTGAGGGACCATTCGTGTGGGTCCATTTGGCGACTAAGTCTGTCTGCTAGGTAATTCTGTGCTCCCGGAAGGTAGGAGGCCCGTGGAGACAGTTCCTTGAGAGTGCAAAGGTCCAGAGGTTGATGGCTTCATTGCAGAGGTAGCGGGAGCCTGTCCCTCCCTGCTTGTTGACGTAGAACATGGCTACCTGGTTGTCAGTCTGCAGGAGGACTGTTTTCCCTCGGGTGAGGATGTGGAATGCCTTGAAGCATAAAGGAGTGCTCTGAATTCTAATAGGTTGATGTGTAAGGAGCATTCCTCCTGTGTTATTGTTCCTTGGATGCGGAGGTGTAGACAATGTGCCCCCCAGCCCACCAGCGAAGCGTCCGACATGATGGTTAACCGGTGGGGCGGCTGTTGCAGGGGCGGCCCGCCGCTAGGTTCTTGGCGCGCATCCACCAAATCAGGGAGCGTGCTGCTGATGCCTTCATAGGAATACAAGATGAGAGTGTTTGTGTATGCTGATTCCAATGGATGCGCAGGTGCCATTGTAGGTGGCGCATATGTAGTTTTGCGAGTGGCAGGACTTGTGTTGTTGCTGCCATGTGTCCCAAGAGTCAGAGTATGCTCTGAGCGGATGTCTGCGGGGTTGTGGAGAGGCTCGCAGCCAGTTTGATGATGGTGCTTCTCCGTGCTGATGGGAGGAATGCTTTTGCCTTTACTGTGTCTATCTCTGCGCCGATGAATTCCAGATGTTGTGTTGGGCATAGGTTGGATTTCTGTAGATTTATCCAAAATCCTAGGGAGACAAGTAGGTTGATTGTGCTCTGGATGGCTGATTGTGTCTCCTGGGGTGACCGGCCGGAGATCAGCCAGTCGTCCAGGTATGGGAAGACACAGATGTCCTGCTTTCACAGATGTGCGGCTGCAACCGAAACGCATTTGGTGAAGACCCGTGGAGCCAGAGACAGACCAAAGGGAAGCACTCTGTACTGATAGTGTTTGTTTTGTACCCGCCATCGGAGGTATCTCCGGTGAGATACATGTATCAGGATGTGTGTGTAGGCATCGTGGAGATCCAACAAGGCCATTCAGTCCCTTGGTTGTATGAGCGGGAGGATTGAGCCCAGGGAGTACATTCTGAATTTTTCCTTCATTATGAATTTGTTCCTCTCACTTGGTTTGCAGCTTGTCATGCTGTGAGGGCTTGCGTGCATCAGTGATGCTGAGAGCTAAACTATCGGTAGTTTAACTACTGGCAGGGTCTCCCAAGATGGACAGGTCTCAGCTGAGGTGCCAGACGAAGACAAACCACCCATCTGGGCAGCAGCAGAATGGGATAGTGTTGACGGCGGAGGATCACATTTCTGTGACAACGGCAACAACACCAAACTTAAACTGCGCGGAAGGAAGGCCCGGCAATCTACTTCTGTATCTTGCCATGAAAACCCAATGGATAGTTACAACAAAACAAATTGTGCTATGGTGCTGGAAGATGAGACTCCCAGGTCGGAAGGCACTCAACTAGCTACTGGGGAAGAGCTGAAGACTTTTCAGAGTAAAGCCAGCATTTATGATGTGGTTGGATCAAAGCCCTCGGGAAGTCTGACTGCTGATGTAGCTGCACATGAAATGAGAGTCAGAAGCTGTAAAGATGTCTTACACATTGGAACATGGAACGTACGAAGCATTAACCAAGGGAAGTTGGAGGTGGTCAAGAATGAAATGGAACGTGTACAACTTGATCTGTTGGGTGTCAGTGAACTGAAATGGACTGGCATCGGGCACTTTGCATCAGATGATCACATGGTCTACTATGCTGGAAATGAAAGACAAAGAAGAAATGGTGTTGCATTTATAATAAAGAAGAAACTTGCAAGAACTGTAATGAAATACAATGCAGTCAGCGAACGCTTAATCTCTATTCGTCTACGAGGATTGCCTATCAACACAACTATAATTCAAGTATATGCCCCAACAACAGCTGCAGAAGAGAATGAAATTGAAGAGTTCTATGAACAAGTACAAGCTGAAATTGACAGATACAAATGACAGAGCTCCGGAAGAGTTATGGAATGACATCAAGAAGGTTGTGCTGGAAGAAAGCGAGGAGTCTCTACAAAAGGTGAAAAAGCAAAAACGGCCAAAATGGATGACGGAAGAAACTCTGAAAATTGCCCAGAAACGCAGAGAAGCTAAAGCCAAAGGAGAAAGAAAGACAATCGCAGAACTCAGAGATTTCCAACGTGCAGCAAGACAGGACAAGGAAAAGTACTACAATGACACTTGCAAGGAAATAGAAGCAGAAACTATTAGAGGAAGAACAAGATCGGCTTTCCTAAAGCTGCGAGAGTTAAAGAAAAAGTTCCAGCCTCGAATTGGAATGTTACAAGATGCTCAAGGTTCTATGTTGAATGATGCTGAGAAGATCAAGAAAAGGTGGAAGGAATATACAGAGTTTTTATATGATAAAGATCAAGTGGACCAACAGCCGTTTCAACCTATACATTATGATCAGGAACCATTGGTGATGAAAGAAGAAGTTGAAGCAGCATTGAAAGCCTTATCAAAGAACAAAGCACCAGGCATTGATAGCATTCCCATAGAATTATTGCAGCAATCTGATGCAGCTGTTACCGTACTTACAAGGCTCTGCCAAGAAATATGGAAGACAACATCATGGCCAACTGAGTGGAAAAGATCTGTGTTTATACCAATACTAAAGAAAGGTGATCCATCTGACTGTTGAAATTATCGCACAATCGCTCTGATCCCACATGCCAGCAAGATTCTACTGAAGATTATTCAAAAGAGACTACAGCCATACCTAGAACAAGAAATACCTGAAGTGCAAGCAGGGTTCAGGAAAGGGCGAGGAACGAGAGACATCATTGCAGATGTGAGATGGATCCTTGAAAAGACTAAAGAATACCAAAAGGATATCTATTTGTGCTTTATCGACTATAGCAAGGCTTTTGACTGTGTAAACCATGAGAAACTCTGGGCCACATTAAGAAGCATGGGTATACCAGAACACCTGATCGTTCTCTTGCGTAATCTGTACATTGATCAAGAAGCAACAGTTCGACCGGAACAAGGAGAAACAGAATGGTTTAAAATAAGCAAAGATGTAAGACATGGCTGCATACTTTCCCCCTACCTGTTTAATTTATATGCAGAACAAATCATCAGAGAAGCAGGACTGTATGAAGACAACAGAGGTGTGAAGATTGGTGGAAGACTCATCAACAACCTTCGCTATGCTGATGATACCACATTACTGGCTGAAAGCGAAGATGATCTGAAACATTTGCTTCTCACAATCAAAGAACAGTCTCAAAATGGGCCTGCACCTTCATGTAAAGAAGACAAAGATCATGACAACTGGCATAATCAACAGGTTCATCGTTGAAGGAGAAGAAATTGAAATCGTGAACAACTTTAACCTACTTGGATCAACTATCAATAAAGAAGCAACAAGCAGTCAAGAAATCAGACGACGCATTGCTCTTGGCAGAATGGCTATGAAAGACCTAGATAAGATTCTCAAGAGCAGAGATGTCTCTCTCCATACAAAGATTCGACTTGTTCAAGCCATGGTATTTTCAACAACATCATATGGATGTGAAAGCTGGACAGTGAAAAAGACAGACAGGAAGAAAATTGATGCCTTTGAATTATGGTGCTGGCGGCGAATACTGTGTATACCATGGACTGCCCGAAGAACAAACCAGTCGGTACTAGAGGAGATCAAACCTAAGCTTTCTTTAGAAGCTCAGATGACAAGACTTCAACTTTCATACTTCGGACACATCATGCGAAGAGAGAGATCATTAGAGAAAGACATCATGCTTGGCAAGATAGAAGGTCAACGCAAAAGAGGAAGGCCAGTAATGAGATGGATCGCTACAATAACAGCAGCTATGGGTACCAGTCTGTCGTCAATGAGCCGCCTGACTGAAGACCGAACACAATTTAGGATAGCTATCCAGAGGGTCGCCATGAGTCGACTCCGACTCGACGGCACTTAACAACAACAACATGAATTTGTTCAGCCTGCGCAGGTCGAGAATAGAGCAGCCTCCACCCGATTTCTTGGGGATGAGGAAAACCCTGGAATAGAACCTGGTGTTGATTTTGTTGACTGGTACCGGTTCTATGGCTCTTGTCGCCAGTAAGGAGCGTACCTCTGCAGAGAGGGCGAGAAGTGAAGGAGATGAAATGCTGTTGCGTGGAGGATTGTGTTTGTTTATTTATTTATTTATTTATTTTAATTTACATTCTCTTATATACCGCGCTATTCTGCATCAGTGCGGTTTACATTGAACAAACTGAAATTACATTGAACAGGGCATTATAACTTGGAGATAACTATTTTACAGGGAACATGGACCATGAAGGGTTAAGTGGCTTGCCCAAGACCACAAGGAGCACCTGTGGGACTAGAAACCCCAGTCCTTCCGGCCCAGGGTTGCTGTCCTCTAGTGGGATTTGAACCCCTGACCTTCCGGCCTGAAGTACCTTGCCCCAATCACTAGGCCACTCCTCTACTCCAATGTTGCAATGGGAGAAAGGAGAATCGTATACTGTATCCTTCCTTGATAATGTTCAGGACCCATCTGTCCGTGGTGATGGATTTCCAGGCATCTGCCGCCAGCCGTCCCCCAGTAGGGGAGATGGCTGTGGAGTCTATGTCAAAAGGAAGGGTTGGCCTTCCCTGTGTTGGCCATTGAGGTCTTCTGTTGTTTCCTATCCCTCTGTCGTGGTTTTGCTTGATAGGAGTTGTTGTATTGTTGTTTGTAATGGGGAGCTTGCCACTTGCGGTAGGGGTTGTAAGAATTGCGCTTCGTGGAGGCAAAGGACTTCTGGTTTTGGCTATAGGTGCATCTTGAAGAGGAAAGAGGTTTACGCTCCAGTCCTTCCTCTGCCAGGGTTTGTAGCGTAGTGCATCGGTCCTTCATGTCGCTCAAAGCGTCCTTGACCTTTTCACCGAAGAGGGAGTCCCCTGTTCATGGGGCATCTGCGAGGCGGTCATGTGTGTCTTCGCGAAGACCAGATGCCCGTAGCCAGGCCGTGCGCCGAGCTGATATTACTGTGCCCGCAGTGCGGGCTGCTGTTTCAAACTCGTCGAATGCACCTCTGACCTGGTGCTTAGTGCATTCCTGAAGATCAGTAAGGGTCACAGAGATGGAGGTCAGGGCCTCGGGGCTGAGTGCGGATTTGTTCTTGTCCATGAGTGCGTCCTGGTAGAGGGCATGCTGAAGCTGATGCACCGCTACTCTGGATGAGAGCATGGCTCCTTGGAAAGTCCTCTTTCCTATGTCATCAAGATATTTGAAGTCCCGGGTAGGGGGGCTGTTGGCGTGAGTTTGCGTTGCTTTCACTCACTTAAGGGCTGACTTGACGACAATGGACGAGTGAGGCAGTTGGGCCTTGTCGAATCCCACTGTTGGTTGCACTTGATATTTCATGTCCAGCTTCCTTGGAGCGGCAGATCCCGTGGCAGGATTCTGCCACAGTTTGATTAGGTTTTCCTGCAGCAGAGGATGGATAGGGAGGAGTGCTTGGTTCTTGGGGGTCTCCAAGAATTTCCATGCTGCTTGGGTCTCGGGTCGCAGGTCGGCCGGTAGGGCAGTAGTGATTCCAAGGGCGGAAGAGACCTTTTGTAGGAATTTGGGGTATGTTAGATCCTCTGGATTGGTCGTGGATTGTTCAGGCATAGTGGAGGTCTCATGGGGGTGTGAAGTCCCCATCAGGTGTTTCTTGGATCACCGATCCTGCATTGTGGCCGGATACAGCGTCGGTAGGGCACTTGGCGATGGTGCTGGCAGCCTAAGCGAGTCTTGAGGCAAGCTGGGATCTCCAGTCCTTTCGGAGCAGACTGCAGCCTGATTGGTTGACCACTGCTGGAAGCAATCTGTTAAGAACTGCAATAGGTCCTTGGGTGCTCCAACTGGAGGGGCTGTGAGGCAGGGTTCTTCTTCCCCCAAGGACAGTGGCTGTACAGGTCTGGAGGGTGCAGATCCAGGCTCATAAAAGGAGGGGGGTTCAGGCGAGTACCTGTGTCTCTGGGGGCTTCTGCTGCTGCGGTGTCTGTGTGATCTGCGGTGACTTCTGCGTTTGGGCCTGCTTAAAGGGCTCCTTCTTCTTTTTCTGCTGTTCCTGCGCTGGTGCGAGTTGGACCGGTGTTGGTGCGAGCTGGATTGGTGCTGGCGTGATCTGGACCGGCGCCGGCATGAGGTGCCGCTTCGCGATCTTGCCCGGCATCGGTGGCTGCTCCGGCGTTGGTGGCTGCTCCGGCGTCGGCGCTGAGGGGAGGAGTAGGCTGTCCCAGAATCCGAGGAGCCAATGGCAGCCGGAGGGGCAGAGCCCGCGGAAGAGCCAATCAGGACCAGCGGGGGCGGGGACCGTGGTCTGACCAATCACAAGCAGGCAGGCAGGCGTGGCTTGGCTCAGCGTGTCCAATTGCTGCTGGGGAGGCAGTGAGAGAGGAGATTTCAAGATGGCTGCCTCCAGGGGGGTCCCCACGTGTGGCTGGAGCTTCAGCTTGACCGGCCATATGGGGGAGAGCTGTGTGCCCGCTGGGGACGGAGGCCGTGAGGGGCACGTTCCGGGCTGCTCCGGGGCCTTTCTCAGCATTTCCGGGAGATCGATTGTTTACCTTATCAGAATATAGAAAGACTAGGGGATATGCAATGAAGCTACAGGGTAAACTATTTAAGACTAATAAAAGAAAATATTTTTTCACTCAACGTGTAATCAAACTCTGGAATTTGTTACCAGAGGATGTAATAAAGGCTGTTAGTGTAGCTGGGTTTAAAAAAGGTTTGGACAAGTTCCTGGAGGAAAGGTCCATAAACCATTATTAAGAAGGGACCCAGGATATCAATGCTTGAACCAATACAAGCATTGTGGAACCTGTGTCCCTTGGGGAAACTGCTAGGTACATATGACCTAGATTGGCCACTGTTGGAAACAGAATACTGGGCTTGATGGACCTTGGTCTGACCCAGTATGGCATATCTTATGTTCTTATGTACCTGTCTGTTTTTTTGTGGTGTCTTTCCGACAGGAAGCCTTGTTCCTTGTGGAGTCCCCCGATGCTGCTGTTCCCGATGTTGCTGTTCCCGAAGCTGGGATAGAGGCTAAGAAGTTGTTGAGGGCATGTCCTCATGATTTGCGTGCTCTGGGGGACATCTGAGTACAGTGGGGGCAATCTTCTACCCTGTGGTCCTTGCCCAGGCAGCGAAGGCACTTGAGGTGAGAGTCTGAGATGCTCATCTTCCTTGAGCAATTAATACATTTTTTAAATCCAGGTTTGGGCATTTTTGTAGTAGAAAGTCTTTGTTGAAGCTGAAATTAGAAGAGAGAGGAGAGAGTCTGTCTTGAAGCAAGGCGGCAGATTCAAAAACTGGCTAGCTAGGAGCGGGACCAGGGGTTGGGCTAGTGGGCTCATGCTCAGATGGGCAAAAAGCCCTTCTGAGCTATAGAGAGGACTTTTGTCTCGGCGCCGTCGTAGGACATCACCAGGTGCGGCTGACTCATCCTGTTTGTCCTAGGAGAAGCACTGATATTTAAGAAGGTGATGCCATTGAAGTCTGTGGGGTCAATGATGTGGGAAGAGATAGTTAAGAGGAGTCTATGGAGGGGAAAGATGTCTGGCAGCAATTGAAGGTGTCACCCTTACACTGAGGGTAAGTTAGAGAGAGGTGCAGCAGGACTGAATGCATCACACACACACTCTGCTACTTTCTCTCTCCCCCCCCCCCCCCTTCCCAGTTCACTAGTATCTGCAGAAGTTAGAAGTATCTCCATGTATCCAGGTCTGAATCTCTGCCTCCTTATCTGACATTAGTGCCTGGATGTCTCATCGCCATCTGAAATTAAGCATGGCCAAAACTGAGCCCCTTATCTTTCTCCCTAAGCCCACCTCCCCTCTCCCTCCTTTCTCTGTTTCTGTGGATAACACTCTACTCCTCCCGTTTCCTTGACTTGCAAACCTTGGGGTCATCTTTGATTCCTTCCTCTACTTCTCCACATACATCCAACAGATAGCTGAAACCTGTTGCTTCTTTCTCTATAACACTGGAAAAACGTTTCCCTTCCTTTCTGAACATACTACTAATACCCTTATCCATTCTCTAGTCACCTCTCGTCTAGACGATTGCAATCTCCTCTTCACGGGTCTTCTTCTGAATGATCTCTCCGGAACTCAGCTGCACGGCTCATCTTCTGCCAGTGTCACTATGCTCATGTCACCCCTCAACTCACTTCATTGACTCCTGATCTGTTTCCGCATCCAGTTCAGACGTCTACTAAGCACCTTCATTTGGCTTCTCCTCACTACCTTTCCTCTTCTTTCTCCCTACACCCCTCCTCGGGAACTCCACTCGTCTCCTGTGTTTCCTTACCATTCCCCTAGATATATCCTAGTCCCCAGTTGTGTTCTCTGTCTTGACTAGATTGTAAACTGTTATGAGCAGGGACTGTCTCTTACATGTCTCTTTGCAGTGCTACATATGGCTTGTAGCGCTATACAAATGATAAGTAGTGCAGTAGTAGCACTAGATCTCATTCCCTCTCGCTTTGCACAGGGCAGGAACAGCTTTCCCTTCACCGGCAGTCATGAAGAATGTTTTGTAGTGCACCACTGCCACCCTTTGGTCATTTAGTGCAATGACAGATGTTAATTGTAGATTCACAAACAATTAGGTTTCAAACAAGAAAAATCCCCAAGATTTTTTTTAAAAGGCTGAGGATTCTCTTGGTTGTCTGCAAGAAATATTATTTTCTTATATTTATTCCATTCCTTTCCAGTAGAAGTTAAAGGCAAGTTTCATTCAAGTAATGTGATTATTTCCCTGTCCCTATAGGCAGAGGGCTGACAATCTAAGTTGACACCTGAGGCAATAGAGGGTTAAGTGATTTACCCAAGGCCATGAGGGGCATCAGTGGGAGCTGAACACTGGCTTTCCTGGTTCTAAGGCCACTGCTCTAACCACTAGGCTACTCTGCCACTCCAGCTCAGCTTTCTGAAAACGGATGTGGTTAAGGTTGATCGGAGGAAGTAACAAACAGAATCCCCCTCCACCCCTCCCCCCACACACATGGGATGCCCTATATTCAGCATGAGAGTCTCAGAGACTCAGATGCAGAACCAAGTCTAGGCTACCTGGTGCGAGTGTGAAATTGGTAACCCTTGCCCATAGGTGATGCCAGCCCTGCCCAATATGTCCCTTTCTCTCATCTCCCTCTCATCTTCTCTCATCCTCTGCCCAGCATCGTTATTCCCTTCTGCCCACATGGGGTGGAAGGACAGAGAGGGCACCCGCATGGTAGCACCACCTCCTGCTTGGTATCCTAGTCAGCTGCTTTGGGGGAATGGAAGGGAGGGTGATGACTCGTAAGCCATAAATTGCCATGGAGTTGGAGGGATATCTTCTGAGTTCTCATTTCAGAAATATATATCTCCAGGAACAAGCAGGAATGTAGTCTTCACATATGGGTACCATCAACACCGACGGAGCCTGTGCGGGAACGCTCCCCAGAGTCCAAAAGGAAAGCTTTTGAGAGCATCCCACCTCTCTCACTTCAGTTCTTCGTTTTCCGCAGAGCCGACAGGACGTGTCCCCTGTCACCGCAGAAAATCTTATCTTTATTTTTATATTTTTTTGTGGTCGCGTCTGCCTTCCGTTGACGCCTACCGGTACCGCTGGTGCTTTTCTTTCTTTTCTTCAAAAAAAAAAAAAAAGGAACTTTTAGTTACTCTTAATCAGGGGTTTTCCCCCTGCTCTGGTGCTTGGCACCATTTTGGGCATTAGGCCCTCTTTTTCCTTATCATGGAAAAGCCAGCCACTAGTTTTAAAAAATGTTCAAATTGTGGTGGTACAATTTCTATTACCGACACCCATGACTGGTGTCTTAAATGTTTAGGTCTTGATCATTGCCCAACGGAGTGTCTCTCCTGCAGGAAGTTGACTAAGAGAAGTCTTCAGAATCGAGCAAATCAACTCGGTGCCCTATTTGCTTTAGACACAATGTCTGTAGCATCAATGTCTTCCAGGGCTTCTACTTCTTCCCAGGGATCTCAGGTAACTAAACATAAGTCTTCTAAGACTAGCTGGTCCTTGAAGGGTAGATCTCCCTCTAAGCATCGAGATGCCACTGGTGTTGCCCTCGAGAGCATTTTACCGGCAAAACAGCCCCGGCGGGAGTCTTTGGGCTCCAAAGCATTATCGGGGCTCCAGGATATTCCCGAGGCCTCTACCTCGATGGAACTACTGGTGCCATGCTCGGGGGCTGTGACCGCTTCCACCGGTACCGACACCCCGGCATCGGCAGTAGCGATGGACAAAAGGCTCCTCACTATCGAACGCAGTCTAGCGACTCTTTTAGCTACTTCAGTACCGCTAAAGTCGCTGCAGACAGTTCCGCAGGCACCGGTGCCGATGCCCTCAGCACCTGCTTCGACAGGTATGCTTCCCCCCATGCCGAGTTTGGAATCTCTCTCCAGCATGGGGGATCAGGTACCGACTCGTTTTGGTACAGACATCGAGTGGTACCGACGCCATCTGCTACGGGAGAACCCGGTGCTTCCTCCTTTTGAGGCTTCTGATTCCGTTGACTCGGACGATTCCACCGGTCCCAGAGCTGAACTTTTAGAAGATTCAACTCCTTCTCCTCAGCGCAGAATGTCCCCTCCTGAGGATATGTCTTTTCATGATTTTGTACGTGATATGGCAAAAGGTCTTTCCATTACAGTAGTACCAGACCTTAGGGCAGAAGAATTGAGAATTCTACAATATCCTTTGGCTCCAAAGGAAGCGGCTATGCTTCCTGTACACCAGATCTTACATGATCTAATGTTAAGAATGTGGAAAGCTCCTTTAACAGTATCTCCACATTCTAGACACCTTGACACTATGTATCGAGTACCACCTTGTCCAGGGTTTCAAAAGACTCAGTTATCACATCATTCTATGGTGGTAGAGTCAGCCATGAGACGGATTAAGAGTGCTAAAAGACAGTCTTCCAATCCACCAGATCGTGAGTCTAGAACACTGGATGCCTTTGGTCGTCGATGCTTTCAGTCCTCCATGCAATCAGCAAGAATCAGTTCCTATATATTTTACATGGGAATGTTTCTTGAAGAGGTTACAAAAGACTTGGAGCTTTTGAACCCTTTTCTTCAAGAGGATAAACGGAGAGATCATTTGACTTTAGTCAAACATGCTCAGAATGTCTCTAAGTTCATGAATCATGCTACTTTTGACTGTTTTGAATGTATTAGCAGAACGTCTGCTATATCCATAGGGGCACGCCGTATTGCCTGGCTCCAAGCTTCAGACTTGGAAGAATGGGTGCAAGATAAGCTGGGAAACATTCCTTGCACAGGAGAAAATCTCTTTGGCAAGGATTGGCAAACCAAAGCTAATGAAATTAGCTGACAATACAACTTTAAACAGATTGTCAAAGGCTAAAGCTAACCCAGCCAAGAAAAAGTTTTTCAAGAAACCTTTTTTCTCTAAAAAGAAAAAATCCTATCCATCTTCCACCCAGCAAGGACATGTTCCCCAGAAGGGGCAACAGCAAACTAGACAGAGAAAGCCACAAGCTCAGAAAGCTCAGCAGGCTCAGCAGACCCAGCCTCCTCAGGGTCTTTCTGGAGAACTTAGTCATTCTTCCCGTTCTAAGCCCAGAGCCTTTAAATATTCCAGGCCGTATCTGCCATTTTGCCAAAAGATGGCAACAAATCACATCAGAAAACTGGACTCTATCCATTGTAAGTCTGGGATACAAGCTTCATTTCCTCAGCTTGCCCCCATCCATGCTAATAAAACAGTTCAACTCTCAACCACCGGTCACAGACCTGTTGTGGCAAGAGTTCACCACTCTTCTGGCTCAAGGGGTTATAGAAGAGGTTCCAATGTCCTAGTAGGGCACAGGATTCTATTCCCCCTATTTTCTCATTCCAAAGAATTCAGGGGGACTAAGACCAATCCTGGACCTCAGAGAAGTGAACAAATATTTAGTCCAAGAAAAATTCAAGATGATCTCCCTCGGCACACTTCTGCCATGCCTTCATGGGCAAGATTGGCTATGTTCTCTAGATTTAAGGGATGCCTACATGCATAGGCAACTCTATAATGAGGCCAACTGAGGTGGTGGCCTCAGGCGGCAGCTTTTTGGGCTTTTTGGGGGCGGCAAAATTGCCCCCAAAAAGATCGCCGTCACCGCCTCACTCAGCCTTCAAAATAAAAGAAAAAAACAAAACTCTGGCGCAAGAAGCAGGATTTCCTGTTTCCCATCAGCGCCGTGGGCTCAGCTTTAACAGAGCTGCGGTTAAGGGAAACACTGTCCCTTCGCTGCGGCTCTGCAAAGTGGAGCCGGGGAAACCGGCAGGCTCTCTGGGGGGCGGGCGGCCGTGGGGCTCCTCATTCTGCCGCTGCCGCCGTTAGAGCAGCAGCAGCAGCTGCTTCTTACACCGGAGTGTTGGGTTTTTTTTTTCAATTTCCCTGGGTTGGGGGGGAGGGGTCTAGAACTGGAACTGGGCTGATGGGGGGGGGGGTAGACAGGAACTGGACTGATTGGGAGGTTTAGAACTGGAAATGGGCTGATGGGGGGGTTAGGACTAGAAATCGACTGATGGGGGTTTAGAACTGGAAATGGACTGATCAGGAGGGGGGCTAGGACTGGTAATGGGCTATCAGGGGGGATAGAACTGAAAATGGGCTGATGGGGGGGTTAGAACTGGTAATGGGTTATGGGGGATTAGAACTGGAAATAGGCTGATGAGGGGTTAGTACTGGAAATGGGCTGATCGGGAGGGGGGCTAGGACTGTTAATGGGCTATGGGGGGGTTAGAACTGGAATTGGGCTGATGGGGGGGGTTAGGACTGGAAATCGACTGATGGGGAGGTTAGAACTGGAAATGGACTGATCAGGAGGGGGGTTAGGACTGATAATGGGCTATCGGGGGGGGGTTAGAACTGGAAATGGGCTGATGGGGGCTTAGCCCATTACCAGTCCTAGCCCCCTCCGATCAGCCCATTTCCAGTCCTATCGGGGGAGGGCTAGGACTGGAAATGGACTGATGGGGGTTTAGAACTGGAAATGGGCTGATGGGGGGGTTAGGACTGGTAATGGGCTATGGGGGGAGACTAGGACAGGAAATGGGCTGATTGGGATGCTAGGACTGAAAATGGACTTATTGGAGGGTTACGACTGGTAATGGGCTGATTGGGGGGCTAGGACTGGGGTGGGCTGATAAAGGGGATAGGACTAGAAATGGGCTGGGACAGGAAATGGGCTAATAGGGGAGGGGAGGAGAGTGCTGCCTGCCCTGGAAGAAAACTAGGGGCTAGGGCTACAAATGGGCTGATGCGGGGGGGGGGGGATGGTAGAATAGGACTGGAAGGGAGCAGATACTGAAGGGGTCTGCCATGGGAAGGATGGGGCAGGAAGGGAAGGAGGGGGCTGGAAAGGAGCTGACACCTGGAATGTACTGAAGGGGGACTGGAATGGAGCTGACACTTGGGGATGGGAGTGATAGGTAGCTGGGTAATAGGGAGGAGGCTGGAAGGGAGCTGACATGTGAATGGCACTGGAAGAGAGATGGACAGAGGGTAGGGTGGCTGGAAGGGAGCTGACTGGGGGGTGGCACAGAGTGAACCTGAGCTGATACCTGGGATGGTATTTGGACTAGAAGGGGCTGGACAGTGGGAAAGGAGGGGGACTGGAAGGGAATGGACACAAGTGGCAGTCATGGGAATGCAAGGTGGTTGATATTGGAAGGTACTGGGGGGAAGGACTGGAAAGGGGACTGATACTGGGGAGGGGTTACTGAAACTGGAAATGGGCTGATGGAAGGAAGTGAAGAAAACAAAAGAAGAGATAAGAAACAGCAGATGGACCATGGACCATAGACCACAGAAAGAGAGCTAAGAGAAGACAGGAAAGCAGAAGCCTCAGATCGGGACCAGCATGATCAGAGAATAAAATGGTCAGACAACAAAGGTAGAAAATATAATTTTATTTAATTTTGGTGATTGGACTTTGTGCTATTTTTATATTTTACACAGTATGGGGGAACCACATCTCTTATTTATCTGATGTTGCACTGCATGTGGACTCTGGCTTCTTGGGGTTTTAGTTTAAATTTTGTCTCCATAGTTTTATTTTTACTTTAGATTGTGGTTACTTATTCTGTACTTGGTGAAGGTCAATGTTGTGCGTGTGTGACTGAGGTAGTGTTCTGTTAACTAACATGCAATTTGTATATAAAGATTTATACTATACTGTAGTAATTTGACTTGTTCAGCTTTTCAAATAGGTGTATGGATGTTCCAGGGCCTACTGTAGTATTTACAGTGATGCTTTTTTTGGATGGGCTCCTTATGTGAGTTTTGGAAGTTTGTGCTGATATGGTATGGTAGGTTTGCTTTTTGTTGTAAGGTTTTTTATTAGTTCACAATCTGCCTGGTACTGGAGAATAGAGGTTGTTGTTGTTGTTAGTGAGATGATCAGAATCAGATTTATTTTTTTAATATTGAGTTCTGTGGGTGAATGTCCTGGTTCTGCTCTGCACCTACTGTGGATGCAAAATATATGTTGAAAAAGAAAAAGGGAGAACCATAACGCAGTTTATAAGAAAATAAAAATGGCTTATAATTTAGTTTTATAAACTGTGCTATTGATTCTTGCTGTCTTTTAGTTCCTTGGTGTGCAAAGAGGACCGTACCTAGCCCTGTGCAAGCAGTGCAGCCACACAGGGCGCAAAGGCTTAGGGAGGGGGGGGCGCATTTCGGCTCTCTGCTGTTGCCCTGCTGCTGCTGGCAGTACAATAGTAGGCAGATAAAATGCGCCCAAAGCCTTTTCGCAGCACTTTAAGCAGGTCTGGTCCCTCCCTCCTCCGACACAATGTCAGAGCAGGGGGGGACAGATCTGCTTAGAGTGCCGGCGCCTTTTAGATTGGGTGCATACCCCCATCCTCCTCCCCATACCTCCGTCCAGTGCTACCTGCTCTTTCCCTGCTGCCGGCGCCGCCGTGAAAAAAACAGAGGGCGGCAGCAGCAGGGAAAGAGCAGGCAGCGCTGGATGGAGGTATGGGGGGAGAGGGGGTCGTGCGCCCGAGTTGCAAGTCACATAAGGCGCGATTGCAGTTCGATACGGCCCTGTGTGCAAACATCTTGCATTTCCTCCATATAATCTAATTGGCTTTTTGATTTGGTTCAGTCTCTGATTGGATTTCTGAAAAAGCCCCGCCCCCCTCTAAGGTGATGGGGGTGGGGGCGCCATCTCATTCTTCGCCTCAGGCAGCTGACTGCCTTGAGCCGCCCCTGCCTACATGCATATCTTTATTCATGCAGATCACAGAAAATTCCTTTGATTCCTGGTCAAGGGAAGACATTTTCAATACAGAGTCCTTCCTTTCGGACTGGCCTCTGCTCCAAGGGTCTTCACAAAATGCATGGCAGTAGTAGCAGCATTCATGAGGACTCTAGGAATTTTTGTCTTCCCTTACTTAGACGATTGGCTCATTCGAGCACCATCAGCTCTAGAGACAAGTCATGCTCTTTCTTGAGCG
Organism: Ichthyophis bannanicus; assembly: GCA_033557465.1. Lineage (NCBI taxonomy): Eukaryota > Metazoa > Chordata > Amphibia > Gymnophiona > Ichthyophiidae > Ichthyophis > Ichthyophis bannanicus. The sequence continues at coordinate 27,209,165 of CM066048.1, forward strand.
AAGCAAATACTGCAGTACTTGGGATGGATCATAAACCTTCCAAAGTCCCAGCTCACCCCATCTCAATCCCTCGAGTTTATAGGGGCTCGCTTGGACACACAGCAGTCAAGGGCTTTTCTGCCTCAGCCACGCTGTCTGCGCATCATCTAACTAGCATCTCAAGCAGCGCTACAAACCTTCCTCACTGCCCGACAGATGCTTCGACTTCTAGGACACATGGCATCTACAGTCCATGTGATTCCTTATGCACGTTTTCACATGCGAGCGGCCCAGTGGACCTTAGCTTCCCAATGGTCCCAGGCCTCAGGATGCCTGACAGACAAAATCAGAGTTACCACACGCCTGATTGCGTCTCTGCATTGGTGGCAATCTCTGGAAAACCTTATAGTAGGCTCTCCTTTCAGCAACCGCTACCTCAGGCTGTTCTGACGACAGATGCGTCCAAGTTGGATTGGGGGGCCCACTTGGGCGATCTATCTACCCAGGGTCTCTGGACCCCACAGGAGGCTTCTCTTCAAATAAACCTCCTAGAACTAAGGGCCATTTCCAATGCTATTCAAGTCTTTTGCATCCATCTCAGAAACAAAACAGTTCTGGTGCAAACCGACAATCAAATGGCCATGTTTTACCTAAACAAACAAGGCAGAACAGGCTCTCTGCAATTATGCAACAAAGCTTTGCAACTATGGGCCTTTGCCAGAGAGCACCAAATTCATTTGTTGGCAGTATACCTTCCAGGCATTCAAAATGTTTGGGCGGACAGACTCAGCAGAGTCCTGTTGCCACATGAGTGGTCCCTCCATTCATATCAACTTGCTTGAGTATTTCAAGTCTGGGGAACACCAGACATAGACCTCTTTGCAAGTCCACAGAATGCCAAACTTCCCCGGTTCTGTTCCAGACTTCCGGCTCAAAATTGTCAGGCGAGGGATGCATTCCTGCTCCACTGGGGCCAGGATTTTCTCTATGCCTTCCCACCAATCCCCCTAATTCCCAAGACCTTATTCAAACTCCAGAGAGACAGAGGACTCATGATACTCATAGCTCCCTGTTGGCCAAGGCAAACGTGGTATCCTCTTCTCTTGTGTCTCTCTCAAGCCACTCCTCTGGAGTTGGGGAATGCTCTGGATCTTCTGTCCCAGGACAATGGATCTTTACTGCACCCCAATCCCCAGTCCCTTCATCTCAGGGCCTGGTTACTCAAGGCCTAGAATTTCAAGATCTAGGCCTTTCACAACAAGTGAAGGATATTCTTCTGGCTTCCAGAAAACCTTTCACAAGGCGCTCCTATGCTTTTAAGTGGAAGAGGTTCTCAGTCTGGTGTTCCCAAAAAGGGCTTAATCCCCTCTTGGTACCAGTAGAGTCCCTACTGGAGTATCTCCTTCACTTATCAGCTTCTGGTCTAAAGACCAATTCTGTTAGAGTCCATCTTAGTGCTATTGCTGCATCTCATAAACCCTTCGATGGACAACCAATTTCCTCTCATCCACTTATTTCAAGATTTATGAGGGGTCTCCTTTTAACTAAACCTCCCATCAAACCAACTCTGGTGGCATGGGATCTTAATCTTGTTCTGGGTCAGCTCATGAAGCCACCCTTTGAACCTTTAGCTACTTTGGAACTAAAGTTTCTTTCATGGAAAGTAATTTTCCTAATTGCTATCACTTCTGCAAGACGCATTAGTGAACTGCAGGCTTTAGTGGCTGACCTGCCTTATAAGAGGTTTCATCATGACAAAGTAGTCCTTAGGACTCATCCTCATTTTCTGCCAAAGGTGATATCACCTTTTCATTTAAACCAGTCGGTTTATCTCCCAGTCTTCTTTCCTAGGCCTCATGCCTCCAGTGCGGAAAGAAATCTTCGTACCTTAGATTGTAAACGGGCTCTAGCCTTTTATCTTCAGCGGACTCAGCCATACAGAAAGTCTTCTCAGCTTTTTCTGGCTGTTGACTCTAGTCATTTAGGACTTCCAGTCACTAAGAGAACTCTCTCTGATTGCAGATTGCATTTCCTTTACCTATCAAAGTAAAGGAATCTCTCTCGAGAGCCATGTCGCAGCTCATAATGTCAGAGCCATGGCAGCCTCAACAGCTAATCTTCGTTCAGTTGCTATTGATGAGATCTGCAAAGCAGCAACTTGGGCCTCTGTACATACTTTCACTGCCCACTATTGTTTAGACAAGGACTCCCGTCGGGATGCCTTGTTCGGTCAGGCTGTTCTACAGCATCTCTTCCATTCTTAGTTCAACTCCTACCCACCATCCACTCCTTGGATGCCTGAGGTCCCTGGGAGGAAGCATGGCCCATCTCACATAGATTCGCAACATGCTGGGGTCATCCCTAGGCATCTTTCAGCTGGGGAGTCCCATATGTGAAGACTACATTCCTGCTTGTTCCTGGAGATAGCGTGGTTACTCACCTGTAACAGGTGATCTCCGGGAACAGCAGGAATAAGTCTTCACAACCCACCCACCTTCCCTAGGAGTTGTCTGTATCTCTCTTTCTATTTTTCTACTTCTCTCTTTTGGTCTCAGCTTTCAACTCAACTGAAGTGAGAGAGGTAGTTGGGCGGGAACGCAGCACGCATGCACTGTGGGATGCTCCCAAAAGCTTTCCTTTTGGACGCTGGGGAGCGTTCCCGCGCAGGTTCCATCGGTGTCGACGGTACCCATATGTGAAGACTTATTCCTGCTGTTCCTGGAGATCACCTGTTACAGGTGAGTAACTACGCTTTCTCTGTAAATCTGCTGAGTTTTCTACTAAAATCTGCCTTGAAGTTCCAGCGTCTACCAATCAGGGAAGGTTAATAAAATGTTATCAGTGACCAGCAGCCAAGATCCAGTTGGTTACCTGTCAGAAGACCACAATTTATTTTATAGATTCAGATTTGGGAAAGAATCTGCCAAAACTGTAAAAGACTGTCTGCTCAGACTACCCATGATTTTAATGCCCTGAGAAGACTAGAATTTCCCACAGGCTTTGATATTTTTCATTAGCACAACATAACAATATGCAAAAGATATTATTGTGGACCCCAAGGGTAATCTATGTTGAGAAATACCTTCTATTTGTTCGAACCGTACAGCTCGCAAACGGGGGTGAAGGGGTTTGCCCTGGGCATGGATTTGGCAGTAGTGACATCTACTGGTTCAAAAGGGTAAGATGTGCAGTGAGTGTTGGCTCTCTTGTTCTATTTCTGGAGGGTTTTTTTGCTGGGGCAAGCAGAGCTTATCTGTCTCTTTCCTTGTAAATGTCCTGTTAGTCCACCTGGATATGTGGAAATAAGGATCAACAAAAAAGTTGTAGGTGATATCTTTTTACCCTTGATAAGCTTTCGAGAGTGATCCTCTCTATCAGATCTATGAAGAAGTAATGCAGTTACACTGGGTTTCAATAGTAGAAACTCACCTAGGTAGGGTGAGAGAGCAGCCTTGTGTGGGAGCAGCCGTGGTACTTCCTGCCGCAGAGCAATGTGGTCGGCTGGAGCCGGGTGCCTGCTGAGACAGCTGCAGGCAGAGAGTGGTCGCCCCTGGTGTTGAGGACCCCCCACGAGCCCTACAAAGTGCAGCGGGTGCTGTACCTTGCTGGTGAGAGAGCAGCCTTGTGTGGGAGCAGCTGCGGTACTTCCTGCCGCGGAGCAACGTGGTCGGCTGGAGCTGGGTGCCTGCTGAGACAAATGCAGGCAGAGAGTGGTCTCCCCTGGTGTTGAGGACCCCCCACGAGCCCTACAAAACACAGCAGGGCTACACGCGGCTGCGTGTTCGCGTCCTAAGGGGCGTGTCACAAGGGGCTAGACTTGCTCCTTTGGTGCTTCTTTGGTGGCCTTAGGAGCGCCAGCAGTGGTGTGTTGTTCATGGGGAAACAGAAGGCGAAGTCATCAGCTAAAGCACCGGCAGGAGAAGGAGGTAAGGTGTCCGGTCCCATGGACAAGCATGTTACTGCCCTTCCACTTGCTAGCCACTCCTTGGATGGGGCTTCTCTGAGCCCAGACATCCGGACCCCACCTCCTTTCCCTCAGCCTACTCACTCGTCTACTCCTTTGAAGTTATCTTCACAAGTTCCGTCTCCAGTATTAGTTCCTGTGGACCCTGCTGCATCTGATCAGGATTCTTTACCACTTAAAAGTGAGGTGACTCTTTCGGATATTTGGTCAATGCTTCAAAAAATTGAGACCAGATTGACTACTACTGTTACCTCTTTATGTAATTTCTCACATGATGTTGTCACAAAGGTTAAAGTGAGTGATGACTGATCTTGTGGGTTCCTTGACCCTGGTGGATTCTCAACTCCGATCGTATAAAGATTCTCATCTTGGTTATCTTAAAGATATTTCTTCGGTTTCTTATCGTTTGGAGTTGCTTGAAAATCACCAGCGTGCCAGAAACCTTTGTTTCTTAAATTTTCCATCCACTCGTTTACTTTCTCCTGAGATACTGTTGAAAAAGTACTTGTCTGAAATCTTGCATTTAGAGGATTCTGTGGATATTGTGCAAATGTATTCTTTTTTTTCCTAAAGTTGGGACCTCGGGCCAGACCAAGGATGAATTTCCTTTGAATGACTCGGCAGGTCCTAATCTTACGGAGTTTTTGCAGGATTCGCTCAATGTCATACCAAAGCGGTGTACTTTGGTGGTGACTTTTGGGTCTGAATCCCTTAAGTTGAGAATTATACGTGCTTACTTCAAATGTAAAGATGTGTTGTTTTGTGGGTATAAGCTTCAGGTTTTCCCAGATGTGGGCAGGGTCACTCAGGCTCGACGGAAGCAGTTCCTTGAGCTTAGAGCTAGAGTGGTGGCTTTGGGGTCTTCCTTTTTTTTTAAGTTTCCTTGCCGTTGTTTAGTAACTTATGAAGGTCATGATTATGTTTATATTGATATGGCTTCTTTGCGTCAGTTTCTTGTGGACAAGGAGGGAGTTAGTAGGCAGGAAGATGTGTAGGTGGGTTGGCTCTTTATTTTAGCTCCTAGATCTGGAGTTAATTCTCCTTTTTTCTTCTATAAGATTTTCTTAGTCTCTCCTTCGGGAGTCTGTGGCTCTCTCTCTAGATGTGCTTTGATGATGTGTTTGATATATTGCTCTTGAATGTATTATTCAAATGGTTGGAATTTTTCTCATATGTAATTTTGTATTCAAGAAAATCTAAATAAACAATTAAAAAAAAAAAAAGAAACTCACCTAGGTCATAGGCTGTCTGTAGATATCACAGCTCAATGAAAGGGGATGACGGGGGGGGGGGGGGGGCGGGGGCTAGACAGACATGATGAGGCAGTGAAACTGTACAGTTCAAAGGCCCCATATCTGATAAAGGATGAGAGAACCAATGGCTCTATTCAGTCCTCTGTGTCAGTCCCAGAGCGTTTGATCATTCTAGTTTCAAACCTTTTCCATTTCTGTGTGTGCCTGACATTTCCTTTCAGTACCTTTAATGCATATTCATTAGGGATATCCCGAAAACCTGACTGGTTTGCGGCCCTCCAGGACTGGATTTGAGTACCTCTCTGTTAAAGTTTTAGAGCGAAGATAAGGGTTGCCTAGTTTAAGGTGCATTGCCAGGCTTTGTTTTTACATGATAGAAGAGGGGCGTATAGATGTGCCTTAACCTGGTTGTAACAGTTACACCTGCTGTAGAATGGATGTAAATACCAGCGCCTAGATTGTTCAGAAATATACACAAGTTATAATATTTTTTAACTTATACATGTCAATTTAGGTCCCGCATATGCTCTGCCCAAGCTTCGCCTGTGTGCCAGTGTACCCAAACTGAAAGTATGCACGATGGGACATACACACACCCTTACCGAATAGCAACCACCTTAAGCACACAAACCTAAATGCATTGCTAGAGCACCACTTCCCGCAGGCCTGCATGCATTATAGAATCAACCCCTGAAGGTGTTTATTCATGTCTTGTGTGTCAGAGTAGATGCGATGGAATCTTTTAGCTCGGATTCTTGTATGTGCAGAGGATGGAAACTGGAGTTGTGAAGGTAGTTCCAGCTGTGGGTTGGGTTCTGTATTTTGATGTTTTAAATGTCATTGCAGATTGCGATTGTAATGTCTAGGAAATTAATATCTTCCATGAAGTAGCCTGTTCTTAGTTGGATTGCAGGGTGGCATACATTGAAGGAGTTTCCTTTGGTCCAAATTATGAGAATATCATCTAAATACCAGTAATATCTGAAAGGTTTGTTGTAATAACTATTCAGGAATGTCTCTTCCAGTTCTGACACAAAAAGCTTGGCATACTATGGTACCATTCTGGTGCCCATGGTGCTTCCCATATCCAAAGCTGAAGTAGTTGTGGGTTAGATGGATTCAATGAGTTTTTCAACAGTTACAGCTGTGTAGTCCTGGTCCTTTGGAGTTTGTAGCAGCTGCTCTGCTGAAAGCATAGGGGATATTGCTATGTGAAGTGGCATTTTAGAAGGGATGTCTAGTAAGAATCTGAAATGTCCAGAACAGAATGTTTAAAAATTAGGAGGGGTGGCGGCAGTGAAGAGAGGCACACATATGTGCCTTCTGAAATCGCTCCATCTCCACCCCGAAAAATGGACATCCCTGGAACCGATTATGGAAGTGGGGGCCGTGCAGGTTGCAAGGCTGGGTACATGCATGGTTGTAGGCCACCTCACAGATGTGGGGGTTTCTGAATTGCATGGCCTCAGAAGCAGGTACTTGGATGTGCCGGCAGGGGTATTTCAGAAGGAGGGCGACACATCCCAGGCTGCCATTTCAGATACTCAGCCATGCAACAGGGGACCTGTAAATATGGTTGGAGAATGCATTTACATGCAGGTTTCCTTCAAACACGAAATACTAACTGTGGTGATGTAAGTGCATTACGTGCTTTCTCCTGGAAGAGTTTCATCCAGCAAATGAGCACTGTTCTTCACCATATTCATGGTCAGGAGCAGGCATAGTCAAGGACGCCTCACAAATCAGGACCAGACATGCTTGTGCCGTTCTAAAATCACAGTGCCTCACCCATGACACCCTTCTACCGCACCCCATGCTACATGGATGTTCTTGCATTGGTGACATCTCTATAATTTTTTTTTTAAGTGCAGTCAAATCAATGCTTACTCCTGGCAACCCAGGAGCCCCTGATTTTTCTTGGCAAGGTATGACCGGAAGTAGATTGCCAGGCCTTTTCTTCCAAGGAATGGAGAGACTAAAGGGACTTGCCCAAGGTCACAAGACGTGCCTGTGGGAATTGAGCCCAGATCTCTTGGGTTGTAGGCTGTTGTGTTAACCACTAGGCTACTCCTCCATCCCCAACACCTATATAGCCAGCTTGTAAAGTGGCTCCAGGGACATCTCCGTTCTTTGCACATCCATGTGCCTATAGTTAGATGTCCCACTCATGTTAGGAGCCCCTAAGAAGAATAATGAGGACAGCAGAGGAAGAATCAGCTTCACTTATTCCAACCTCTTAACTGCATAAGTGAACAAACCACTGTTGATGAACTGTGTTAGAATTTATTAGCCATGAAGTCCCTTTCATAAGAAATTTACTTTTGCTGCTATAAATTACGTTGTTATTGTCTGTATGAACTTTTGCCATGAGAGCCTGTGAATGCTGAATTGGTTGAAGATACACTGAGTTTTCATTAGATAAATATGGCAGTACTGCAAACACCAATCTAAGATTTGGACTGAACTCTGTAATCCACTGTTTGGGGTAAGCTGAGGTACAGAGTGCCAGCGGCCTCTTATTCATTTATGGATAAAATCTATTGCCAAAGTGACTATAGTCATTCTAGTTGGTTCACTTAGGAGACCATCTGTATATCTTCAGGGGGAAATGTTTTCCTATTAAAGAAATTCGCACAGGAATTCTCCACACCGTCTACTCAATTGCATTCAAGGAACCTCAGTATCCAGGGTTGGGATGTGCACCCCACCACAATAACTGGCTATATTTTGTGTGTCCCAGCTCGGGTTACTGTAGAGACTTCCTGGATGCCTTCTGGTGATCCTATAAACCTTCCAAAGTTAATAATATAGAAGTACAGAATATGAGAGCAAAGAAGGAGACTAAGGGGCATCTAATCTCCAAGCAATTTCTTTCTTGTCCTGTAATGGCCATTCTCAGTACTCTTCTAGTTGACTCAGCTCCTGATCTTGGCTCACTTTATTGTACTGCTGAGAATACCAGGAACGTGCCAGACAAACGGGGGTACGGCAAGCCTGGGTGGAGGTCCATTAGCAGGGCTGCTGCCTCCTGCTGGAGCCCTGCAACCTCCCAATGCAGCACCTTTCCCCCGGCACTATCCTTACTCAAGAAACCTTAGAGAAGAATCGCAAGACTCTCTCTGATCCTGCCTGTGAATTTACCGACATTAAGGGGATGCAAATGCTATTAAATGAGAAATTATTCATATCTACATTCGCAGTGATATTTGTGACTATGGCTCTCTCAGGGTGATGGATATATAATGGATCTTCTTCAAGCTGACAGCAGAGAATGGTTGAATGGAAGAAGGCTTTCTGACAGCATGAAGGTCAGGACATCTTAAGCCATTGCTATCCTACCTACAGGAAGCAGGTCTTGGTTCTCTCTGCCCAGGCTACAGCCGGAGTAGAGTGCCAGGAAGTGACTCGCTGGGCTGCTGATTGACCACTGAAGCACAAAACCAGGATGTGGAATAAACCACACAGTGTTCGATATTCCGGTGCCACAGCATCACAGAGACCAGGTCATCAAGTGCTGGGATTTTGCTCGAGGGCCCACAAGGCTGCTTCCCATGCCGTGGTTTTATTTTGGTTTGTAATAAAAGTTTTGTTGCTCTTTCTGTGTCCATTAAGCCCCTGTTTCCACTCCAGCCCATTTGCTAATTTGTTCATGCTTTTTAATCTATATACATAACTGCAGTACTACTACTACTACTAATAATAATCCTTCGTATAGCGCTACAAGGCATATGCAGCACTGTACATAGAGATGTAAGACACAGTCCCCGCTCATCAAAGCTTACATTCTAATCAAGATAAAACACATAGCGAAACTGGAGACTAGAGTACGGCAAGATACATATAAGTAGTGGACAGGAGAGTGAGGACAAGTAGTAAGAGGCTTTGGGCTGTCTCTCGTGGGAAGTGCGTTGGGCCACTTCCTTTCTCAGAGATGATGGGCTGCGTGCCACGAACATTTCCAGGAGGCCAGCTGAACACCTATGAGTTGACTGCAAAGCAGGAACTGCAATACCACCACAGACCTAGCCCAGCTCCTCACTTTACAGCTGTCAGAAAGAGAAATGGAGTCGCTGAGCTGCAGCTCTGGGCTGGGGCTGCTGCTGCGGTTCTCAGGTAAGTTTTTGTCTTTCAGTAGAGAGCCACTATGCACAGTCAGAGAAGACTGAACTGCACAAAGGTTTTCTTGTTGTATCCATGCTATAACAATACAGCTGTTGTAAATTGCTTTATTTATTTAGCTCACGCCTTTCCAGAAGTAGATCAAGACAAGTTACAGTCAGTCCCCAGAGGGCTTACAATCTAAGGTTGTACCTGAGGCAATGGAGGGTTAAGTGGTTTGCCCAAGGCCACAAGGAAAGTCAGTGGTCTTTCTGATCCCAGGTTATTACCCTAATCACTAGGCTACTCCTCCACTAAGTTGGAACTCTGACATACACTGCGTCACACACAAGCACATGGATGTGATCGGTCCACATTGACAGAGAACATTTTCACATGCACATAGCAGTCAGGTCTCTTTCCAGATGAGGTTACCTCTGACAGTGTTTCAAACATGGCTCCTTCCAACACATGGGTTCTTGGGATTATTTGAAGTCGATCACCTAGGATTACTGAGCCCAGAAACAAAAATGGTGGTTGAAGGAAATGAGAATGGGCCACAATAGAGACTAGAAAGCCAGACCCACTGCTCCGACATAGCCATTATTCAGGCTCAGCGGAGATCCTGCGTTCCCATCAGCCTCAATTTATCAAAAGACAAAAGTCTAGGCTCTTTTGCTTAATTTTTGCACAGTGTTGCTTAATGCACTGACAGATGTAACCACATTACCCAGTGTCACATGGGTGTTATGAGGGTTATTTTGGAAGCCCTATTTGTGCTTTGGACGTCTGAAAATTGGCAAAGAGACATCGCCACAGTCATTTTAGAAGGTGGGTCTGTGGACGTCTCCAGCGTGAGGATGTCCATGTCTAAAGAGGGCATGCTGGAGGAGTGGCCAAAGCATTCCCCCGAACTTGGAAGTCCCGCCTGATCTCAGAAACCTCCTGGATGTCCGGAATTGCGTCTAAGGTTATATCTGCTGCAGGCATGAAGGGGCGTCAGAAAAGTGCTTGTTTTGTCAGGCAAATGTCTGGAAGGCATGGAGAAGAAGCTACACCTAATACCCCGTTTATTTTACAACGTGTCAATGAACACGGACGGGGGATGGGAGCTCATATTTCTGTTTTGCTATGCCAATGGAAACCCCCTATCCTGGTTTGCACGAGATGGATGTCCCCACCCCACATTTTCCTAATGGGGGCATCTATGTGGCCACCGGTGTGGACATCCACATCAGAGTCAATCATATTATCAAAACTGGCTGGAGACATAGATGTCCCTGGTGTTTTTCTGCACACTCTGCCTGGGGCATCCTTGCTAAAATGACAATCGATATAGTTCCCTAAAGTATATTGGGTTCACCAGAGTTTACATCAGTGTGTAACCCCTAGGATTAATTAATACGGTATGGATGACTTGGGATTTGAAATCTGGTTTAGGTTTGAAAGAATTCCTGGATTTCTTTGAGGGCTGCTGGGAATATTCATCAACGGGCTTCCCTGGTAAACATGAATAAAATCCAGATAGATTTGATCCAAAGTTGTGAAAATCCATCCTGGACTTTTTAAAAAAGCGGAATGTGAATCACTATGACATGCCCGCACATGTTCCCAGGTTCCTTGAATCAGCTAATGCACTTCATCTGAAAAAGTACGATAGGGGCTCGATTATAAGAAGTTGTTTTAGACCTTGTGCAAAGAAAGTAAAAAGATCTGTTTTAATCTTCTAACACTTCTCTATAATTGAAATAATGTTATTAAATCCACACAGCAACTGAAGAGGAAATGAAAGTGAGAATGACATTGTACGGTTATTTCCAGGCCAGAGAATTTGTAATGGAAATAGAATACAAGATGCAGACATTCAGACTGCATCAGGCAACGGGAACATTTCTCTAAGTCTTTAGCCTGCCCTTGTCTCGGTGCAAAACATCCTTTTGGAAATGAATAACTCTAGCCAGAACATTTAACATTTAAACAAACAGCCAAAGATTTTATAAACTAGTTGCATGTGTAATTGGCAAAATTCACGGAACTGGTGATCTTATAAAGAGCATATCTTGCACATGTAGCCTGTTAAGTGCATACATTTATACATTTGGAAATGAGACATGTTCTGGATAAAGCTTCCTAGTATACGTGTAATCCATATTTCATAAACAGTGACAGACGCATAGCTCGGCAATTTTATTTGCCGGCATTTAAACCTGCTCAAAATCACGCATAACCTCTAACTTGTCTTTTGAGACCTGGGGCTTGGAGGAGCGCCTGGAGATTTGCTCCCCACTCTGCAACTAGCAAATCCACTTCTTTGCTACAAAAGCCCCTTTCCCTGCTACTATGCAAGTGCACACAGAGGTTCCCAGTTTGGAAACGTAAATTAATCGCATGAATTTGTTTGCAAAATTACCAGCACTTCTGTGAGCTCATCACATAGAGGTGGTAATATACTTCGTACAAATATTTGCTTGCTTTAATGCAACCCAGCAGAGGCACTCAGCCTACATTTATAAAATTACCCTATGCACATAAATAGCCTGAATTCTTTTCATAAAGCGTCATTTCCAGATGTGGAGGAGCCAGCTAGTGGTTAGAGCAGCCCAGGGAAACCAGGGTTCAAACCCCACTGACGCACTTTGGCCAAGTCCCTTCATCCTTCATTAAATCAGGTACAAGATTGTAAGCTCTCTGGGGGAGGTAACTACCCAAATATAATGTGCCTGGAGCACGGCTTTGGAAAGATGAGTAATCAAACCCCCTTTTGTGTTATTTTTCCCCCCCACCCGTGCCGACAGCAGATGCAATATACTGATCCTTTGAGCACATTATCTTTCCAGATGCTGATTTTCAAATGGAGATAAACAACATAGGTTTTTCCCTTTGAAATTCTGTGTAAACTATGTTAGTGCAGAGCTTATTTGAAAATTGCTTCTTAAATTATAGGTGTTCTCCAGGACCAAGCAGGAAGTCAGTCCTCACATACGGGTGACGTCGGCACCAACGGAGCCCTCGTGCGGAACATTTCCCCAGCTTTCAAAGAAAGCCTTTGGGAATGCAGCGCGCATGCGCGGTCTCCTTCCCACCCAAAGGTGCCATCTTGCTCGGTCTTCTTTTTTCCGCGGAGCCCGACGGACGTGTATCGTTGTCACCCGGTAAAAAGTTGATTTTTCCTGCGTTGGATTCGTGGTTTTTGCCCAGTTCGACGCCGGTTCCCCTTCCCGCCTGGGCCCGGTACACCAGTATCGAGCCCGGAGCTAGGTTTTCAGTTTTTGTCCTTCGTGACTAGCGCTTTTTTCTCTTTTTCACTGGCAGCCCAGTCTTTTGACCTTGCAGGGGCCCTTTTTCCCCCCGATGGCTGCCAGCGGGTTCAAGAAGTGTGATCGGTGTAAGAAGCTGATGTCTCTCACCGACACACATGACTGCTGCCTCCGGTGCCTCGGGCCCGACCATGACCCGGTGGTCTGTGTCCCGTGCGGCAAAATGTCTTCTAAGGCGTTGAGGAGCCGTCAGCATCAGCGTGAAAGACCCTTTTCTGACTCCGCGTCTGGATAGGCCCGGACTTCGTCAGAGGCCTCAACATTTTGGGAGTCCGACCCCGAACACCGTCGAGGCTCCTCTGAAAGGGGATCTCCTTCTCGGGAACACAGAAGGAAGAAGAAACCCATGAGGGCGGCGTCGGTGGACGCTCTTGGCCCCTCGAGGGCCAGGTCGCATAGCCCCGACCGCCGTCCCGGGTCCTCGGAGTCTGAGAGGTCTGCCAAGTTGCCTCGAGTGGAGCCGGAGTCCCCGAGTCACGTGAGTGCTGTTGTCCTCGTAGACTCCCCTCCGGGGAAGCCACCATCGGGGCCCGAGTCGGGGGCTGCTGAGTCTCCTGAGCGGAGTCTCAGGTTGACGGCCTTCATGGAGCAGCAGCGGGTACTGATCGCCGGTTTGACTGGTGCATCTGCCCCGACCACCGGGACCTCGACGTCCAAGTCGACCCCGGAGACCGAGCCGATCCTCGAGTCGATGCGGTCTCGAGTCGATCCTTGGCCAAGGTCCTCCTCGGCCTCCCGCTTGGGGCCGAGGTTGTCGACGCTAGTGCCCTCGGCGTCGGGGCAGATGGCATCGGTGCCTGCTCGGCCGGAGCTGCTCGATTCCTCCACAGAGGGGTCGGAGTGGGAGATGGAGGACGAGGAGTCCCTGGACACTTTCCGGACCCGGTGTGTCCCATCGGACTCACCAGAGTCTGAGCCTCAGAGACGGTCCCCACCGGAGGATGCCCAGTTCTCAGACTTTGTGCGGGACATGACCAAAGCCTTCCCCGCGGATCCCGAGGAGGAGCCTCGAACCGAAGAGCTCGAGGCCCTCCAGTAGGACTCTCTGCCTAAGGAGGCCTTTACTGTACTGGTTCCTCCGATGCTGGAACGGTTGCTCTTCCGTATGTGGGAGGCACCGGCCTTGGCGCCTGTTCTCAGCAAACAGGTCAATTCCATTTATCGAGTCCGTAAGAGCCCTGGGTTCCAGAAGGCACAGCTACCGCACCACTTCATGGTTGTGGAATCAGTCATGCATCGTCTGAAGAGTCAGAAGATGCACTGCTCAGTGCCCCCCGGCCGGGAGGCCTGGAACCTGGATGCCCTCGGTAAAAAGTGCTTCCAGGGCTCTTGCCGTGTCCAGACTTACCAGCTGTACATGGGCATGTACCTCTGAGACCTGGCAAAGGAGATTGCTGGGTTCTCAGCTGGCCTCTCCGAGGAACCTTTGCAGAGGTTTAAGGCTTTGTCATCTGGGATTCGAGAGTGCTCAAAGTTTCTCTCGAGCAGCCTATGATGGCTTCGAGGCTTTGGCCCGAGTAGCTGCGGCTGGCATCGGTGCACGCTGTCAGGCCTGGCTACAGTCATCGGACCTCGAGCCATGGGTACAGGACAAGTTGGTCGATGTCCCTTGCCGAGGTGAGAACCTTTTTGGCAAACCCATGGCTGAAAAGGCTGCATAACTCGAGTCTGAGACTCTCACCAGGACAAGGCTGTCCAGGAAAACTTCTGCCCCTTCTCAGAAGAAGGGCTCGGGGGAAAAGCCCTTTTACCCAAGGAAGGCTACTGCCTACAAATCCTACCCTCAATTTCAGGCCTCTACAGCTCCCCATCAGGGTCAGCAGGCCAAGGGGCAGGGACATGGGCCCCATAGGCAGAAAACCCCCAAGCCATCAGCTCCGGCTCCTGCACAGCAGGGAGCGGGGTTTTGACTCCCACTGCATAGCCTCTCCTCCTCAGCTGGCCCCTCTCAGCACAGGAGGCCGGCCCACAGGTGGTCAGACATAACAGGGGATACCTGTGTACTGAGCATAGTCCAAAATGGCTATTTGCTCCACTTCAACCAGTTACCCCCTCCTATTTTCCAGGGGAGCCTCCAAGACTCCCTCTGCACAGGAACCTCCTCCTTCAGGAGTTGGCAAGTCTTCTACAGGAGCAGGCAGTGGAACCGGAGTCTCACCATCTGATAGGGCAAGGCTTCTATTCCAGGTACTTTCTGGTACCAAAAAGGACTGGAGGCCTCAGGCCATCCTAGACTTGTGAAATCTCAAGTTCCTGGAGAGGGAAAAGTTCAAGATGCTTACCCTTGGAATACTGCTGCCCTACCTCCAGCAGGAAGATTGGCTATGCTCCTTAGACCTGAAGGATGCTTATACTCACATCCTCATTCATCCAGACCACAGACAATATCTCAGATTTGTAGTGGGAGGAAGTCATTTTCAAAACAGAGTACTTCCATTTGGCCTCACCTCCGCCCCCAGGGTTTTCACCAAATGCCTGGCGGTGGTGGCGGCCTATCTCAGAAACCAGGGCATCTTTGTCTTTCCATACCTGGACGACTGGCTCATCAGGGGTCAGTCTCCACAGAAGGCCAGACAGGCCACCCTTCGCACTGTTTCTCTGCTCCAGCATCTAGGCTTTGTTGTAAACTTCGCAAAGTCCACTTTGCTCCCCTCACAGGACATGGAGTTCATAGGGGCAAGATTGGATACCCTCCAGGCGAAGGCTTATTTGCCCGAGATCAGGGCCCGCAGACTGACGGCTTTGGCCAAACAGTTCCAGAGCAGTTCTCTGGTCTCCGCCAGAAACATCCTAAGGCTCTTGGGCCACATGGCATCCACGGTCCATGTAACTCCGAATGCCCGCCTGCATATGCGACCTGCTCAGTGGTGCCTCAGAGCTCAGTGGGTGCAAGCCACAAGCGACTTGAAAGACAAGATAAGGGTGTCCAAACTGCTGGCAGCCTCCCTACGGTGGTGGCTGCATCTCCCGAACCTGGTCCAGGGAGTGCCTTTTCAGGCCACTCCTCACACACAGGTGCTGACAACCGATGCTTCCCTCCAAGGCTGGGGTGCACATTGCCAGGGGGCTTGCACTCAGGGCCTCTGGTCTCCTTGGGAGTCCACACAGCAGATCAATCTGTTGGAGTTGCGAGCTATCTGTTTAGCAGACTTTCTCTCATGTCCTCTCTCACCAGTCTGTCTTAGTTCAGACAGACAGACAATCAAGTGGCAATGTGAACAAGCAAGGGGGCACAGGTTCCAAACTTCTGTGTCAGGAGGCACAAGCCCTGTGCTCCTTGGCAATCAAACACAACATGTTTCTCAAGGCAGTTTATCTGCCTGGCCAGGAAAATTGCCTGGCAGACAGATTGATCAGGATTCTACAGCCTCACGAATGGCATTTGAATCCTCTGGTGGTCCAAGGGATGGGGTCTTCCAACCATCGATCTCTTTGCGAGTCCACTGAACCGTCAGCTACCCAGGTTCTGTTCCAGACAACCGCATCCTCTGCGAATAGCAGCAGATGCGTTTCTAATCTCTTGGTCTACGGGCCTACTGTATGCGTTTCTTCCCACGCCTCTAGTGGCCCGAACCTTGTTCAAGGTTCTTCAGGACAAGGCCTTGGTGATTCTGGTAGCCCCCAGATGGCCGAGGCAACCGTGGTTTCCACTCCTTCTGCAGTTGGCGGTGGACACTCCACTCCCTCTGGGGGTGCAACCCGATCTCCTGTCTCAGGATCAGGGATCTCTCCTGAACCCCAACCTCAAATCCCTCAATCTGATGGCCTGGCTGCTGAAAGGGTAGTTCTAGCCCCCTTACTTCTTCCTAAGGAAGTAGAAGAGGTGGTTTTGGCCTCTAGGAGGCAATCCACCCGGAAATCTCATGCCCTCAAGTGGCGTAGGTTCTCCACCTGGAGTGCTCAGCACCAGGAGGATCCTTTTTCGTGCCTGGTTCCAGTGGTGCTGCAGTACCTGCTCCACCTCTCGGAACTAGGCCTTAAATCCAACTCTGTTCGGGTCCACCTCAGTGCTCTATCAGCACACCACTCACAGGTAGAGGGCCAATCTCTGTCGGGCCACCCCTTGGTGTCCCGCTTCCTCAGAGGCCTGCTTCTGCTCAAGCCTCCGATCTGTCCACCAGCCACTGAGTGGGATTTGAATGTGGTCTTGCAGCAACTTACTTGCCCACCATTTGAACCGATGGCTACCTGTCATTTAAGCTTCCTTTCCTGGAAAGCGTTGTTCTTAGTAGCTCTTACCTCGGCCAGGCGTGTGAGTGAACTGCAAGCTCTGGTTTCTGATAGACCGTACACATGGTTCTATAAGAACAGGGTGGTCTTGCGGACTCACCCTAAGTTCCTTCCGAAAGTTGTCTCCTCCTTCCACCTCAATCAGGAGGTGGTTCTTCCAACATTCTTCCCCAGGCCGCATGCCAGCCGGGCTGAGACGGTCCTGCATACCCTGGACTGTAGAAGGGCGTTGTCCTTTTACATAGACCAGGGGTCACCAACCTGCAGCCCACGAGGTCCCTTCGTGCGGCCCGCGAGGCTCTACCCCGGTTAACATTACGTGCGGCCCGCCAAGGATTCCCGCCATTGTATCCACGCGCTCGCAGCTCACCGACGACCACCTGCAAGCGTCCCTTCTCCTGTCAGTGTCATCTGTGAAGCCAGACTTTAAGCGTTTGTCTGCTAGCATGAATCATCAGCCATCTCATTAAATTCAATAAAGGTGATCAGCCATTGTTTTCATCATTTTGCGTTTGTTGTTTTTTTTCGTGGGGGCGGGGAGAAGGGGGTGCGGCCCGCGAGGCTCCCGGTAGTCGGCTGTGCGGCCCGCGGCCCTCTGGAGGTTGGTGACCCCAGACATAGACCATACGCAGGGGCATCGAAGAGCTGCTCAGCTCTTCATATCTTTTGACCCTAATAAACTGGGGTTGCCTGTCTCCAAGCGTATGTTGTCCCTTTGGGTAGCAGATTGTACTGCCTGGGCGTACAGGGCAGCCGGCTTCTCCTTGCAGGATCGAGTCACAGCCCACCGTGTCAGGGCGAAGGCCGCATCAGTAGCCCACCTCTGCTCTGTTCTGTTGGCAGACATCTGCCGGGCCGCTACCTGGTCTTCAAGCCAGACTTTTGCGGCTCACTACTGCCTCAAGAGAGAGTCCCGCAGGGACAGTGCTTTCAGACAGGCGGTACTCCGTAATCTCTTTGAGGTTTAGGCAACTCCTACCCTCCGGCCCTTGTGTTGGGCTACCGTTCGGGGGCGTTCTCAGAAAGGATTCTTTCACAGATGCTGACGCTCTAGAGGAAGCTTATTTTTCAGCTTGGGTTCCCGGTAGCCTGTAGCTGGGGAGTCCCATATGTGAGGACTGACTTCCTGCTTGGTCCTGGAGAAAGAGTAGTTACTCACCTGTAACAGGTGTTCTCCAGGAGCAGCAGGAATCAGTCCTCACGACCCTCCCTCCTCCCCTTAGAGTTGCAGTCATATACTTTATTTTGATTTGTGCTGTCTTTTAGCTATGTCATCAGACTGAGCAAGATGGCATCCTTGGGCGGGAAGGAGACCGTGCATGCGCGCTGCAATTCCCAAAGGCTTTCTTTGAAAGCTGGGGAAGTGCTCCGCACGAGGGCTCCGTCGGCGCCGATGTCACCCGTATGTGAGGACTGATTCCTGCTGCTCCTGGAGAACACCTGTTACAGGTGAGTAACTACTCTTTCCCTGAAGACAAATCACAGAGATATGTCCATATAGAATCATATGGACAAACATGCATCTAAACCCTGTTAGGATGGATAACATGGCAGGTTTCTTTTCAGTGCTGAAGAAGTTTGGTTGGGGGACGGAGGGGGCTACAGTTTTTATGGCATGTGGTGACAGTGCCCAAAAATACATCTACGGGAGAGGGTAGGGTATTGAATAAATAAAATTACCTCCTTTAATCTCTTCCATATGTCTGAATTGCTTTTGTTAGGATCACATTACTGATTCCCGTTACTGGTGGTGTAAATCCTGCCATATAGGTCAGTCGGCAATGCGAGATTGCTCCATTCATTCCTTAACTTCTGTCATAGTCGAATGGCCTGATCCCTAACAAAAGCAATGCAGACATATGGAAGAGATTAAATGGGGTACTTTTATTTATTCAATACCCTACCCTCTCCCGTAGATGTATTTTTGGGCACTCACCATATTCCATAAAAATTGTAACCCCCTCCCTCCCCCAAGAACACCCCCTTCTACAGGAAGTCTGCATGGAGGGGTGACAAACACTCGGCGCCAGAGGTTTCACTGTTTAACGTTATTGTCGCCGCTGTAGGTCCCAGAGAGGGGAGGTAGAGGCAGTAATCGGCCGCCCTTGGACTGCTGGTGCTCTAGGCAATTGCCTAGTTCATCTAATGGTAGCACCAGCCCTGAACAGGACCATTAAGACAAGAGGGTGTCTGGCTGCTCTATCATGTGTCTTAATTCATGGCAAGGTTGGCGAGAGTAGCGAACACACGTTAACATATGATTTTAACACACACAGAGTCTAAAGAGCAGCTTGTTTCTATTCAAGGATATCAGATACCTTACTTACCTCTAAACAGAATGAATTTCTCTGCAGACGCGTGGAACACGTAATTGCGAATCGATTGTGTACTCTTTCAAAAAATACAAAAGGGCCCTTTTACGAAAGTCTAATGTAGCAATAGTGCTGAAACCATGGCTCGTTAGGTGCACCACCACTGCGCTGTCATGCGTGTGGAAAGCATTCCCCAGCAGTTAATGCAGAGCCCTGTCCCTTATGTGGGTGTACTTGCTGATTTATTTATTTAACAGGTTTTTTAGTACCGCTTTATCCTACGGTCAAAGCGGTTTACATTATAGCAGAACAATTTACATTAAACTGGGAAGACAACTTGGAAGCATTGATATAGGTATTTGGGGAGCAGCTATGTACATTTGTAAATGTATGGAGGTACTGAGGTTGGGGAAACTGTAGGGGAATGAGGCTGGATGGGTGAGAGGGAAAATTGAAGGGGTGGGGGGAAGGGGTGGGCTAGGTTTGCGGGTAGCATGCTCTAAAGATGTGAGTTGTTGTTTTTTTTAATTTATAGTTTTTATTATTTTCAGTCACACTCCAACATAACAGAACAACTATTACAGACCAATATTTCCTTTTTAACAGAGATATACCCGCTCTCTCTCCAACCACCTCCTCCACCTCTCAACATACCCTCCAACGCAAATCACAACATCAACATCAATATGTATTTCCCCCCCCCCCATTAACACCTTTGAGGTATATTCACCATTCTGCATTGTGCTGCACCCTAAGACATATGCCCAATATTGCCCCACTAGTCCCGTTTTCCCCAATTCCTCTCACCCCTCCCCATCCCCTCCACCCCATTTTACTCCCCCGTCCTCCCCTGTCCCCCTGCTGCCCCCCTCCCCCAGATACTCCCCGTTACCTCCTCTCTCCCCCTCATTCCCGCCCCTACGTCCCCTCTACCTCCCCCCATATCTGCTCCACTCCCCTCTCCAAATTTCATACCACTGCCACGCCTTTTTATATTTACTGACCTTATGCCGTTGATACTCTCCAATCACACATAAAAACCACAGTTGTTCCAAATTACTCACCACCTCTTTTATCGAAGGTACCTCCACATTCTTCCAGACTTGTAAAAGACTCATACGCGCTGCCAAAATACTATACCCTATAAACAGTCCCCTATCTCCTTCCCCCTCCATCACCTCCTCATTGAGCATTACCATTGTGGGCGTGAACTCTATGGGTAGTCCCGTAATTTCCTCGTATAACCTACCTACTTTCCCCCAATATTCCTGCACTTTTGGACACTGCCACATCATATGCATAAAATCCCCTCTCGCTCCACACTTCCTCCAGCACTCACTCGGACTATCTGGAAATATTGCCTGGATCTTCTCTGGCATCCAATATATCCTAAATCTCAACTTCAAGCTATTTTCTAGCATTGAGGTACCCCTAGCCAACTGATATGTTCGCACGTATATATTCGCCCACCGCTCTTCATCCCAAACTCCCGGGATATCCGCTTCCCATCGCTGCTCCCATCTCCCCTTTTGCAAGAGCATTTTATAAATCTTTGAAATTATCCCTTTTTGTATCCACTGTTTCCCCATCATTTCTTCAAATTTCGTAGGCTCACATTCCATATCCTCTTTCACCTCCCGTTTGTTCAAGAAATACCACATTTGTATATATGCATATTGATCCTGGTGCTCTAACCTATATTCGTGCTGTAGTTCCTAAAATGTTTTAATTCCTCCCCCTTTTCGCAGCCATTGTCCTACCTAACCTCTCTAACCCTTTCCCGCTCCACCCCTACAGCACCTTAGCATCCACCCCTAGGCCTTTGTCCCTCACCGCACTGATAAGCGTATATCTTGAGTACTTTTTCCCCCCCAAAAAGAAACCCCCTCCATTTTTTCCACACCTGGAACATAAACTCCCTAAACAGATTTTCCGACTTCATACCTTCTCTCCACCCACCCAGGTCCCAAATTCTCTGCTCTTTCAACTTTTCCCCCCCAGCCTCAATTTGCACCCAGCTTAAAACATCCGCCCCCTCCCTCCATGCAAACAGTGCTCTCAATTGCGCCAATTCTCCTATTATCTCTTCATGGCTTGACTTTAAGAATATTCATAAGAAGCAAATACGAGTTCAATTACATGCTGCCACCATGGCTCAATATTTAAAACAGCGTATGATTCCCCGTGGTTTACGGGTTTTGAAACCTCCACACATGTTTCAACAGGACAAAAAGTTTGCTACTACTTGGGATAGTATTTTGAATAAATGTGGACTGGATTTAATAGCCTTATTGGTGGAGCGATTAACGGAGGAAGAGAAAATTTTGAAAGAACAATTACAACAGATAGAATTGGAATTTAAGAAGTCCCAATCTGTGGAGCAATTTCAGAGTCAATGGAAGGAGTTTGAGTCTCACTTAACTCAATTTCAAGAAACGGTGAAACAAAAGAAAGTTGTTAAATTTAAACAGGACAATGGAGATTATGAACAGAACCAGGTCTACACCTGGCGGAAAAAATTATCAACGGGTAGGAATAAATTAGGAAAGAGACAAGTAACTTTCGAGGACTCTACCGATGATACTACTGATTCTACTGACACTGGCTCCTCTGATAATCGATCGAGAGGGGGAGCTTATAGACGTCCTTTTTCCAGAGGCCGCCCTCAATCTTACCGGCCTTATCATTCGGAGGAGAGTCGGAGGGGACCGACCACCAGATCTCATACGAGGCATCAGTCATAAATATTTCTGGATTAGATTTACCGGCAGATCAATTGCAATTGTTACACTTAGGTTTATCCTTTGTACCTACTACCCCTTATGATCCTTTTCGTCTTCGGGTTGCCCTGCATCGTTTCTTTAGAAAACTTCGAGTTACTCATTTTTTTCAGAATCATAATATTGAGAAATCTATGGGAGATGTTTCACTTATCTCGAACCCTTCTAAATGGATTCCATCGGGGCCTGTGGATGCTACCATTGAGACTTATCAAAATTTGGTGATGCGTGATATTCAGAGAATGGAGGAACAGGTTTCATTAGTTCCTTTTTCAAATTTGTCAAAAAAACAATTTTTGACGTTACGATCTTTGAGCCAGCGACAAGATATTATTGTTCAGAGAGCCGACAAAGGAGGGGCTATCGTGATCCAAGAGCGGGGTCAATATCAGCAGGTTGTTTATACTCACCTTTTAGATACCAAATATTATGCGCTCTTAAATAATGATCCTAATGAGGCTCTTCAACAGGATATTAAGCTTTTGACTGACATGGCTTTACATTCTGGTTGGATTACTTCAAAGGAATATCATTTTCTAAATAAAAAATTTCCAAAAGTGCCAGTATTGTATATGGTGCCAAAAATACACAAAGATCTTCATAAACCACCTGGCCGTCCAATCGTGTCTTGTCGGGATTCATTGTTGGAACCCTTATCGAAATTTTGTGATCTATTTTTTCGCCCCTTACTGTCTACCATTCCCTCCTATGTGAGAGACTCTTCATTTTTTGCAAAAACTTCATGAAATAAATGATGATAAAACAGATTGGCTTATGGTAACGATGGATGTCACAGCACTTTATACAAATATCAATCAACTTGAGGCATTAGCTATGGCATCTAGAATCCCCTTCGTATTACCTTCTAGATTGCCGAGGGATTTTGTGTTGTCATTATTGGAGATAGTGTTAACCAAAATTTTTTTTAAATTTGACGATAAATTTTATCATCAGATATATGGTATAGCCATGGGGGCAACAATAGCCCCTTCAATAGCAACGTTTTTTATGGCCGAGTTTGAAGCCCTTCACATTTACCCTTCTGAATGGTTTCGAAACATTCGCCTGTGGACTAGATTCCTGGATGATATTTTCTTTTTTTGGATTGCTACAACACAAGAGTTAAATGCCTTTTTTCTGTGGATAAATTCCCTTTCTGCGGATCTGCAATTTACACCAAAGTTTCATATGGATACTATTGAATTTCTTGATTTGCAGTTGTTTAAGGTTCAATCGCAAGTTTGTTCTACATTGTATCGAAAATCTGTCCAACGTAATACTTTATTACATTACTCTAGTTACCATCCAGGCCCCTTGAGACGGGGATTGCCAGTTGGACAATTTATTTGATTACGATGCCTTTGTTCCTCATTAGAAGATTTTAAGTTACAGGCAAGGGAATTAAAACAACGTCTACTGGAACGGGGATACCCGTTATCAATTATTAATAAAGCATATCATAGAGCACGTTTCAATCATTCTGAATGGTGGACTCATTCTGCCTCGGGGACTCCATCTGAACAATTGGCTCCCTCGTCCTATGTAGGTGTTTTACCATATATGCCGTATGCTACCTCAGTTTTGAAGATTTTAAAATCCCATTGGTCTATTTTATCTTTGCATCCAGGTTTTGACAAGCCCTTAATGGTTGCTTTTCAACGTGGGAAAAATATAGCGGATTGGACCATTCATAACTCTGGATTTTCTGATTTATCCAGGCCCGTAGGTCACTTTTCTTGCACTACTTGTGAATTCTGTAATTCCACAATAGAGGGCCCATATTGGGAAGTTCCCAATTCTAATCGACGGCTCTATAGTAAATATGCTACAAATTGTAAAACCTCCTTTGTAGTTTATGTTCTGATTTGTCCGTGTCCAAAATTATATATTGGGAAAACTACGCGGATGATAAAGCGGTGGCTTCAAGAACATAAATCACGTATTATGAATGTGGTGGAATCGGCTCCTGTGGTAATGCATTGCCAAAGTGCTCATCATCATTTTAGTGATCTGCGTTGGAGGATCTTGGATTGCATCCCTTTAAAATCTCGGGGTGGCGATAGGGACTCTTTACTGAGTTACCGTGAACAATTTTGGATTTATACCTTAAATACTGTTACACCGAATGGTCTAAATCAGTCCTTAGATTGGTGGAGTATTATATGAAGTTTGGTACTACAATTCCCATGAGCCTTCAGGTCCTCATTTGTTGATCTCATGATCACTTCTGTGGGTTTAAATGCGTTCAGTTTCCGGGAGGGTAGTGAGCGACATGGTTTGAGAAAGGGCCAGGAATGCCTTTGGCCTGAAACACAACGTTGGGTTACATGAACTGAGATGGATATTCTCGATATTGTTGCCACACTCGGATTGAAGAGAAGCACTGAGTAAAGCTGGATCTGTGACGGTTCCTCATACTACTTTGAAGTTTGTTACCTTGGAATGGTCCTTCAAAATTGAAATGTGAACGAAGGAGCATGGACACATATGCTTATTGCTTCAGTTTCAGCTAAGTAGTTTTTCACTTTAACGCTGGGCATATTTTATAAGGTGTTGGGAGGTCATTCTCTCAGGGCCTAATTTTGTGGAATTTCCACGTATAAAAGATAAAAAGGAACATTACACTTCGAGAGGAATTGTTCCTCAAGGTGCACGTTCCGACAAAAATATATGTTTGTCTGTTTCCCTGTTTGTATGGTATGCTCGAGTGGGAGATAGTTTTAGGTTATTTAATAGCTTCTAAATATTTCAGCAAACATGGCACCCCCAATCCCCCCCTTTTCCCGCACTTGATATAATGTCTCCCGTGAAACCTTGGGGTGCTTCCCTTCCCATATAAACTGCATAATCATATTTTGCATCTTCCTTATCTCCTTCTTGGATAGCCGACATGGTAAGGAGTCTTGGCAGGACGTTCATTTTCACGGCCGCTATACGACCCAACCATGACAACCGTATCCCTCCCCACTTCCCTAAATCCTCCCTGATGGTGTCCATCAATGCCCAATAATTCCACTGCTTAATCTTAGCTAATGGTTTCCCCAGTTGTATCCCCAAATACCGGAACTGCTGCCTTGCCCATTTAAAACTGAAATGTTCCTTCAATCTGTCCTCTAGTCCCCTTCCAGATTGTAACCAAGGACTTCGGTTTTGCTAGCTTTGATTTTATACCCTGTACCCCGCTAAACCCTTTATAAGTCTCATCAATACTGGCAATGTTGTTAGGGGCTGTGTTAAGGAAAATATCACATCATCCGCAAACAGTGCTACCTTCTCCTCCCACCACTACTTCTTTAACATCCCCGTCCTTCCTAACTACTTCTGCTAAGGGCTCAATTGCTAAGGCAAACAATAGTGATGATAGGGGACACCCTTGTCTCGTCCCCCTCCCCAAATTAAACTGCCCCATTTATTCAGATCCGCGCCTTCAGTTGTTCATATAACGCCTTTATCCCTGCTATGTATTTGTCCCTAAAACCCATTTCCTTCAAAACCTGAAACATATACGACCATTCGACTCGGTCAAATGCTTTTTCCTTGTCTACCGTAACCAGCACCACCTGCTCCCCAGTATCCTGAAGGTGCCATGCTATATTCATCACCTTCCGGATATTATCGCATCCTTGTCTCCCCTTTACAAACCCCATCTGATCTCTATGGGTGATCTTAGGTAGGATCCCCTGGATCCAATTAGCCAATACCTTTGCAAAGATCTTGGCATCCAAATTTATCAGTGAAATGGGCCAATAGGAACCACACACTCCTTTATCCCTACCTGGTTTTGGCAACACTGTGATGCCCGCTTCCCCCATAGTCTAC
Organism: Ichthyophis bannanicus; assembly: GCA_033557465.1. Lineage (NCBI taxonomy): Eukaryota > Metazoa > Chordata > Amphibia > Gymnophiona > Ichthyophiidae > Ichthyophis > Ichthyophis bannanicus. Next base: position 27,234,917 of record CM066048.1, read on the forward strand.
GAAATCCCCTCCCCCTCCATCACCTTATTCAATACCCGGTTCAGAAAGGGTGTAATCTGTTTGATCATTTTCTTATAGAACAGCGCTGTGAATCCATCTAATCCCGGGGCCTTCCCCAACTTCAATGACTGGATAGCTACCTTCACCTCTCCTTCCGTTATTGCTTCTCCATCCTCTGGATCTACCTTACCCAACCCACACTCCTGCAAGTACTCCCTAATCGCCTCCGCTCCCTGTTGCAGCTCACTTTGGTAGAGCTTCTTATAATATTCCTGAAACACCTGACTAATCTCCTTCGTATCATGCACCATCTTCCCCTTACAATCCCGAATTCCATCTATATATGCTGCTTGCCATTGTGCCCTCATCCTATTGGCTAGTATCCTCCCCACTTTGTTCCCTCCTTCAAAATATTGTTGTTTTAATACAATAAGCTGAAATGCAATTTCTCATCCCCTCAGCTGGCTGAGCTCTGTTCTCGCATTTACCAGTTTAGCCTGTACTCTACTATCCTTGATCTTTTGATGTTGGTCCTCCAACTGTTGTATTTGCCTCAACAATTCCCCCTCCACTCTCTGCTTTTCCTTCTTATGCCATGCTGCTATACTTATTAATTTCCCCCTTATGACTGCCTTCAAGCCATCCCATACAGTTTTCAGTTTAATCTCTCCTGTTTCATTGAAGGCCAGATATTCTTCAATATCGGCTCTTATCTCCCCCACATTGCCCTCATCATCCAACAGCGAATCATTTAGTTTCCAAAACTTTATCCCTTCCTCCTCCACCCTTATATTGAAAATCGCAGTGACGGGGGCATGATCTGACAATGTAATTTCTCCTATGTCAACCTCCTTTATTTTTGACGCCCATTTACCTCCTCCCCAAATCATGTCCGATCTACTATATGTGCCATGTACCTGTGAATAAAAAGTGTATTTACGCTTCCCTGGGTGCCTAGCCCTCCATAAATCTATTACCCCTAATCTCTCCTGCATCCGTTTCATGCTTATTCTATCTTTCTTTCTTCCACTCCCCTGCCCCCCCACTATTATACAACCTAGGATTACTAGTGTCACCCACCTATAGGTTCCCAGAGGCATAAAGCTTGGGAGCTACAGTGGGGCCTCTTCTTAAACAGCGAGGGTGTATCAAGCAGGTGTTGAAATGCCCCCTGGGATTTATAGTCCCACAAGCTAATCTAAGAGTGTAGTTGCAGTCGAGTAGCAAGGCTTCAAAAGAGGTCTTTTTATTTACCCGTCCCGGGTGAATTTCAGCACATATGAACAAAGGACAAAAACCATACTTCTGGTATAAATTAAAGGCAAACTACTATAACAAAAATGAATGCTTGTATCTTCAGCCTGACAAAATAAAGGTAATGCAAAACAGTCCTTATTCTTAAAACAAGCACGTTTCTTCACTTCTGTTTCCTTAAACAGATTCTCTCTCTGGTCAGCTCAGCACAGTGAAGAAATATCATCTGAAATTATTAGTGTACAATCCATGTAGGACTCTGCAGGGGTTTCATCACAAAAATCACATTGCATATCCTCACATGCTTCCCCGGAGCTATCTTCTATAGGATTGTAACTCAGGCTACTTTTAAACAATCCCTCTTCTCTGTTAAGAGGGCTCCCCTCCTCCTCTCTACCGGAGTAAAATGGGAGGTTACCACACACTGCAGAGTTTCCTTCCTGAGAGCCACACACTTTTGGGTAAGTGTAGGAAAAACTCTGTCTTTCAGCTTCCCTTCTATTATGAGGAATAAGCCTACCTTCTGGCTTGGTTTTCACGGAGCTTCTGGGCACAGGAAACTTAACGGAGCTTTTCTCAAATGAAAGCCTCTCACTGCCTTTCTCTTTCCACTTCTCTTTGGGCACAAAAGTATCCTCCTGATAAAAGCTTTTGCCCTCTTGGTACCTGTTCTTAGGAAGATTCTTTCCCACAGCTTTTCTCAGCTTGCCTTCAGAAATACCTCCGTGGCTCAGACCACTGGGCTTTTGTTTAGTCCTGAACTGCTCCCTGAAACAAATCCCTGGTATTCTCTCCTGGGCTTCTTCCTGTAGAATTCTGTGTGAGTCTCCGTGTGAAGCTCTGACCTCGTGTCCAGCTCTCTTGTCAGCTCCCCAACCAACTCTTTTCTCGGCTCTCCCATAGGCTCTCCAACCAGCTCTAACTCTGACCTCTGGTGAGTGATTTTTAACTGCGTCACTCTTGGTGTTTCTCTGAGCCTCGCCTCTCTCCAGCTGTCCCTCATTACCTAATGGGCTATGAGGTCATCTACTGCCTGGGCGTGCTCTTACACCTGGTACTTCAGTTTGTGTTCGTTGCCCATAGCAACCCTGGTCCATGTGCTGCTCTAACCTGTCACTATTAGAACTGCTCTGCTCAGTTTTTCCTATTTCCATAGGTACTATTTGATCCACCTCATGACACTAGTTATATTAAAATAACCCCCCAGTATTAACTGAACATTTCCTAGCTCCTCCAATTCCTGTGTAATCCTACCAAAGATATCCCCATGCCCTTCATTCGGACCATACACACTTTCACCCACACCTCCTCCTCACACATTTGCAATTTCACCTCTACCCATCTCCCGTCTTTTCCTCTCCTCTCTTCAACTAAACAATACCTATATGCTTCCCCCACCAAAATCCCTACTCATCCCCTACGAGGATTTGTCCTCTGCCCCACCAGCACGACCCTAGGGTACATTTTTGATTGCAACAAGTGTTCCTGTGCCACTCTTAGGTGAGTCTCTTGTACACATACAATGTCAGCATTCACCCGTTTGCCCTCCTGCTCCAGCATCCTTTTTTTCTGCCACATCCTCAAATCTTTGACATTCATAGTGGTTTCTCCCAATTGCTTAACCTTTCCTCCTCCTCCATCCCCTCTAGCCTCCCATCCTCTCCCCCTCCACTCATGCCCCCCTCCAGTTCATTCCCCTCTACCTCTCCTACCCCTCCCTTTCCTCCTCTGTTCTCCCTCCTTCCCCTTTCCCACCCTCTCCCTTCCCTTACCTCCCCCATTCCCCTCCCTTCCCTCCCCAGGAGTAGTTAGAGTAGTGTGTCCCCTGCTCCCCCTACCTGTCCCACCTCCTTCCTCATCTCCTCCCCTCTACAACGTGCCCCCAATACCTGCAGCGCCTACCCGCTCCCACCCTCCTCCCATCTCACCCGACCACCCTAATACTTCATATCAACATATTGAACAGATCTTCAATTCCATTAAACAATTTATAAACATTACATTTGCCTTACATTCAACTTCCACAAGTGTTATACATTAAACTTCATCCCCATTATTGGCCATCATTATGTCCACTTATCCTTCTCCACCTCTCCCCCCATGGCCGTGTACATATTCCCACCACTTTGTCCAGTCATCTCTTAGCTCTTTCCTTGCTGTTGTTACTCCGACCCCTCCTCAGGTTGTGCTGTTCATCTCCACTTAGGCGCTTTTCCACCACCTTCTCATTTTGTTCAGGTCCCACTCTATCCGTATTCTTCTCAGTCCTCATCCCCGCTGCTTTTGCTTCGTCTACCGTATGTACTCTCCAGGTTTTCCCTTTTACAGTGAAGAACAGCCCGAAAGGGTGCAACCACCGGTATCGTACTTCTCTATTTCTCAAAAGCTGTGTCACAGGTTGCATAGCTCTCCGTCTTTGCAATGTTCCAGTGGACAAATCCTCATAAATCGAGGCAGGGTACCCCCGCCAGATTAAGGCTCCCATGTTCCTTATTTTTGTCATTAAGCGTTCTTTCATTTTATATTCAGTAAAGCATATTATGATATCTCTGGGTCGATTGACTCTCGCCTCTCCCAGTGCTATATGTGCTCTGTCCAAAGCGATCTCCTCAGGACCCACTTCTTCTCCCCCCCTTTCTGAGTATCTCCGAACAAATAGAGGCCGCAACTTTCACGCGTCCTGGAATTCCATTTCCTCCAGCACGCCTCTGATCCTCAAATTATTCCTACGCGACCTGTTTTCCAAGTCCTCCAATTTATATTGTAGCTCCTTTTGCTGCTTTTGGAGCTCCTTGACCCCCTGCTGATATTCCTCTTGTTGCAGCTCCAAACTTTGCAGCCGGTTTTCATGCTCTCCCACTGTATGTGTCATTTCCAATATCTCATCTTTCAAAGTCCCAATAAGTTCGCTGAGTTCTGTTTTAACCGTTTGCACGTCTTTCTTTATTTCCGTAAACCACTCCTTTAGTTCCGTTCTGGATATTTCTTTAAGAGTGTCTTTTCCCGGTTCCCCATTGTGAGAAGTTGTTGACCCCTCCCCTGCCTCCATTGTTTCTACCATTTTACTTTTATTCTCCAAAGCGTTATGTCCGCCGGTGCCCCCCCTCCCCACTTTGATAGACATATTCTCTCAAGTCCGTAGTTTTCCGTCTTGTAGCCCTAATAGTTTATGTTGTTCACCCTCCCTCTCCCCCTTCAGCCTCAGCTCTTCAATGCCCGTTCTTTTTTTTATTATATCCGTTTGTTTTGTGCTCTGCGTCTGTTTTGTCAGGCACCATGGAGTCTTCTGGAGAGGCCCTGTCACTCCTCCTTATGGCCACTGGATTTTTTTTTTCTCCTGTACTCTTCTATGGCACTAACTCCTCTGCATCCCTTATAAGCAACACCTGTATTTTGCTATCCACCATGCAGTTCAGCATCGCCTCTCACTTGCTTCTCTCCTTCACTCAATTCTGCTTACTTGCACTGCCATCTGCTTCTTCAGCTGGGACACCGCTGCACACACCGGCCAGCTTACTGCCCCATCTTGTCAGCCACGCGGTCTCTGTGCACCATTTTCCTTCCTGTGCTTCTCGTGCCCTGTTCTCCACCACTGCTCAGCGCTCCCCAAGCAGCTCCCAGACTGCAGAGGGACCAGAGGCACCTTCCGGCTAACACTCTGCCTGCCCGGGTCCTCCGATTTTGCCACCGTCACTCCCGCCTGGCTCCGATACTTTAGTATGCCGTCCTTGCTCCTCTCGGCATACTGCACAGGCCTGACCTTCTCGCCCTGCACTCCGTGTCTGCCGGCTGCGCCGGCTTCCAACTCTCAGCCCCACAGTTCTGCTCCAGCGCAACCGGGCACCGCCGCTCTCTGCTCGCTTTCCTTCCGCTTTTTTATGCAGTCTTCCCTTTGATTGTTATTTTAAGCGAAAATTGGCAGGGTTCGCCAGGAGCGGTGCCTTTACACCGCCATCCTGCTAGGTGACATCACTTCCTCTTTCAAGATGTGAGTTTTAAGGGCTTTCCTGAAGGAAGGTAAGTCAGTTGTAGTCCTCAGTTTTTCAGGAATAGAATTCCAGAGTTGCGGTGCGTAGAGGGAAAGGCCCTCTTAGATGTAGTAGCGTTAGTTTTTGTGAATATCGGTGGTGTTTTCAGCATTTTCCTTGAGGTAGATTGCCGCTCTCTGTTGTCAGGTATGATCTGGAGCAGGGTTTGTAGGTGTGGTGATGAAGAGTCGTTAAGGACTTTGAATGTTGTAAGAATAGCTTTGAATTTTGAATATTCTATAATGGGAAGCCAATGCAGTTTATTTATTTATTTAACAGTATTTCTAAACCGCCTTATCTTGTTCGAGGAAAGTTGTGATGTGCTCTGTTCTTTTTGCATTGATGAGGATTCGTGCAGCCATGTTGAGTGCAAGTTGGAGAGGGTGGTTGGTTGAGTTTGGTATGCCTTGATAGATGATATTACAGTAGTCAAAATGAGAGAATATAGCTACTTGGAGGACTGAGCGGAAGTCATGGTCGGGTAGGAGTGGTTTAAGATTCTTGATTGTTTTGAGCTTATAATATATACTCGGAGTTACATTTCGTATGTGTACTTTAAAGGTGAGGTGTTGGTCCAGTGTAACTTCAAGGTATCGTATATTTTGTTTCACTTGGATAAGTGTTCCATCAGTAGGCATGGAGGTCGGTGGTATGATGTTGGTGTCTCTGGTGATGACATGGCCTCAGTCTTCTTAAGATTTATACTCAGGTTATATCTTTTGAGCCATTTGCAGATTGTGGAGAAGCAGCTTGTTATGGCGAGGTGTTGGGATTTGATGTATTGATAGGTGTGTAAATCATTACATCACCTGCATAGATATGGTAGCGGATGTTGCGGGACTTTATTATGGTACATATTGGTTGGAGGTTGAATAACAATGCTGAGAGGGTTGAGCCTTGTGAGACTCCTTGGGTTTGAGTGTAAGGAGATGACGTTGACTGGTTTATTCTGACTTGCAGTTTGCGATCTGTCAAGTAGGACATGAACCATGAGAGCGGTGTATTTGGTAATCCAATGGATTGAAGTCATTGAATAATGAGGTCATGTGGGATGGAGTTGAATGCCGCTTTTATATCCAGGAAGATGAGAATGACGCCGGATTTGGGTATGTCACTGCTTAACTCCACCTACTGCGATGGCGTTAGGTGATCCCATGCCAATGCAGGTATTGCGCAGTTAGAACACAGCACTGACTGGCCTGAGCTCCCCACGCCCATGCTCCATCCCTAATCTGCCCCCTTGTGACACTAACGCAGGTTGCAGTTAGCCCAGGAATCATCCTGCACTGTCATGGCAACCCGCTGCCAGCTAGCGTCCTTTAGTAAAAGACCATCAAAAACAAGGGGAATATACCATGAAGTTACTAGTAAGTGAAGAATTTACAGATCTAAACACAAGTTTAAAACTAAGATGAAGACAGCAGTACAGCAGCAAGATGGGGGCTTTCCAGTCTTTTGCATTGAGTGTCACATGTATGATTTTCTTCCAGTTGGTGAGAGGTCTTACGTGTGCACTAGGTGCAAGGAGCTCTTTGCTCTCAGGGAACAAGTCCGTTCTCTAGAGGCTGAAGTAGCATTCTTGGAAGACATAAGAAAGAGAGAGAGGTACATAGACGAGACCTACAGGGATATAGTCCTGAAGTCCCACCTCCAGTCTGGCAGCATCCCTGTTGCCATGGAGGAGAGAGATCACGTGCCAGGACAGCATCACCCTGGTGTGGCAGGAAGTGATCCTGTAACTAGGACCTCTCCTCCAGGTGATGTAAAACCCTCTCACACTGAGGAAGTTTCTCCAGGGCCATGTGCCTATGAGGGAAGGGTTAGGACAGCTGTTATAGTTGGTGATTCGATCATTAGGCATGTAGATAGTTGGGTGGCTGGTGGACGTGAGGATCGCCTGGTAACATGCCTGCCTGGTGTGAAGGTGGCGGAACTCATGCGCCACCTAGATAAGGTCTTAGATAGTGCTGGGGAGGAGTCTGCTGTCTTGGTACATGTCAGTACCAATGACATAGGAAAATGTGGTAGGGAGGTTCTGGAGGCTAAATTTAGGCTTTTAGGTAGGAAGTTGAAATCCAGAACTTCCAGGGTAGCGTTCTCTGAAATGCTTCCCGTTCCACGTGCAGGACCCAAAAGACAGGCAGAGCTCCGGAGTCCCAATGCGTGGATGAGACAATGGTGCAAGGATGAGGGTTTTGGATTTGTAAGGAACTGGGGAACATTCTGGGGAAAGGAGGGGCTCTTCCGAAGGGATGGGCTTCACCTTAACTGGGATGGAACCAGACTGCTGGCATTAACCTTTAAAAAGGAGATAGAGCAGCTTTTAAACTAGATAATAGGGGAAAGCCGACAGTCGGCCAAGAGCGCATGGTTCGGAAGAATGTATCCTTGAAGGATACTAGCAAAAGCAGAGAGGTTCCAAAAAAGAGTAAAGTAGCCCAAATGCCCTCGAGTATGGAGCAGACAGAGCTTAAAGATCCCAAATTACCCATGCCTACCAATAGCCAAATTAATATGAATAAAATACAGTCTCTAAAATGCTTGTATGCAAATGCTAGAAGTCTAAAAAATAAGATGGGAGAGTTAGAATATATAGCACTAAATGAAAGGTTAGATATGATTGGAATATCAGAGACATGGTGGAAGGAGGACAACCAGTGGGACACTGTGATATCTGGGTACAAACTATATCATAATGATAGAGCTGATCAAATTGATGGAGGGGTTGCGCTCTATGTTAGAGAGGGCATTGAGTCAGAAAGGATTAAAGTTTTGCAGGAAACAAAATTTGCTGAGGAATCTCTATGGATTGAAATTCCTTGTAAAAAGGGGAAGGCTACTACTACTACTACTACTATTCAGCACTTATAAAGCGCCACGCATGCAGCATTGTACAGCTAACCTACAAGAGGTAGCCAACATACAAGAGACAGTCTCTGCCTGCCAGAGTCATGCTCATCGGAGCTTACAAGCTAGTTAGAACAGTACAGAGCATTAGTCAGTTCTGCGCAAGGTACAGTTGGGTCTGTAGTTTGGTCATAAATGTTGACGGGGGTTAGGGTAAGATGAGCAAGGAGTCAGGTCTAAATGCAATGATGAATAGGTGGGTCTTCAACCTGGATTTGAAGAGGGCCAGGGAGGATGCCTGGGGCACAGACGCAGGTAGGCTGTTCCAGGCATATGGTGCAGCAAGGTGAAAGGAGCGCAGGTCGGGAGTTCGCGGTGCAGGTGAAAGGCATTGATAGAAGTAATTTGTTAGTGGAGTGCAAATTTCGAGAGGGGACGTAGGGAGAGATAAGAGGTATTGAGGGACCATAGAGTGAATGCGTTTATAGGTCAACAGGAGAAGCTTGAATTTTTTATTTATTTATTTATTTATTTTTATTTCTTATATACTGCGCTATTCAGCATCAGCGCGGTTTACATGTGGATGCGGAACTGGACAGGGAGCCAGTGAAGCAACTTGAGAAGAGGAGTAATATGGGCATGGTGAGGCTGGCAGAAGATTAGTCGAGCAGCGTGATTTTGTATAGATTGAAGGAGAAGAAGGTGGCTCACGGGAAGACCAGCGAGGAGTAGGTTGCAGTAATCGAGGCGAGAGGAGATTAAGAAGTGGATAAGCATTTTGGTAGTGTGTTCAGAGAGGAAGGGGCGGATTTTGCTGATGTTGTAGAGAAAGAAGTGGCAGGTCTTAGCTACAAGCTGGATATAAGCAGAGAAGGAGAGAGAGGTGTCAAAGATAACCCCTAGATTGCGGGCCGAGGGAACAGGAAGGATAGTAGATCCATCCACGTGGATAGAGAGAAGGGGAAGTGGGGGGGGGGGGGGTAGGGGTTAGGTGGAAAGACAAGAAGTTCAGTCTTGGCCATGTTCAATTTCAATCGGTGATGAGACATCCAGGCCGCGATGTCCGAAAGGCAGGCAGAGATCTTGAACTGGGTTGCCGGAGAAATATTAGGTGTAGAGAGGTAGATTTGGGAGTCATGAGCATAGAGATGGTACTGAAAGCCATGGGAGGAGATAAGCGTGCCAAGGCCTTGGGTATAGAGAGAGAAGAGTAGGGGGCCCAAGACAGATCCCTGGGTTACACCTACATGGAGCGGGGTAGGGGAGGAGGAGCCACCAGAGCATACACTGAATGAGCGATGGGAGAGGTAGGAGGAGAACCAGGATAGTACGGAGTCCTTGAAGCCAAGCGAGGGGAGGGTGATGAGGGGAAGGTCGTGGTCAACGGTGTCAAAGGCAGCAGAAAGGTCAAGAAGGATGAGGATAGAATAGAGGCCCTTGGATTTAGCCAGGAACAGGTCATTTGTGACTTTTGTAAGTGCCGTTTCAGTGGAGTGTAGGGGACAGAAGCCGGATTGAAGTGGGTCCAGGAGGGCCTGGGAGGTGAGGAAGTTGAGGCAGCGACAGTGGACTGCTCGTTCTAATAGTTTGGATATGAAGAGAAGGAGGGAGATGGGTCGATAGAAGGGCATGTGGGATCAAGTGAGGGTTTCTTGAGGAGGGGTGTGACAACAGCATGTTTGAAGTCAACGGGGACAGTTGCAGTGGAGAGTGAAAAGTTGAGGATATGAGTGATGGAGGGGGCAATGGTGAGGGGGATGGAACATAGGAGATGGGTGGGGATAGGGTCTGATGAACAGGTGGTGGGTTTGGAGGAGGACAGAAGGAGTGCGGTTTCTTCCTCAGAGATCAGAGGGAAGGAGGCGAGGGTTGCAGAGGGAGTATGGATGGGGAGGAGAATTGGGGAGTAGGGGAGGTAGATGGGGTTAGGGAATTGGAGGGTAATCTTGTGGATTTTGTCGTGGAAGTAGTCGGCTAGAGTTTGGGCAGAAAGGGAGGGCGGGATCGGGGGCGGGGGTCCTTGAGGAGAGAATTGAGGGTATTAAAGAGACGAGGATCAGAGGCAAGGGAGTTGGTCAGACGGATGTAGTAATCTTGTTTGGCAAGTGCTAAGGCTGACTGGAAGGAGCCAAGCATGAATTTGAAGTGTAGAAGGTCTTCCAGGGAGCGGGATTTGGACCAAGCTCGTTCGGCAGAACAGGCGCAGATGTGTAGGTAACGGATTGTGGGTGAAAGCCAGGGTTGGGGAGTAGATCGTTTGACAGGACGTGGGATGGGAGGGGCAAGAGTGTCAAGGGCTGAGGATAATGTAGCGTTGTATGAAGATAATGCTTCGTCGACAGACTTGGAGGATAAAATGGCGGAAAGAGATGGAGAGATGGTGGAGGGGAGAGTCAGGGCATCAATATTATGAAGGTTTCTAAATAGGTCAGAGGAGACAGGACAAGGTTGGGATGGTGGAAGTTGAAGAGTAAATGTTAAGAGGTGATGATTAGATGAGGGAAGGATTGATTTGCGGAAGTTTGAAGGAGAGGAGTTGGAGAAGAGTATTAGGTCACGGCAGTGGCCATGTAGATGTGTGGGGGCAGTGGAGCAAAGAAATTTAAGCTGGTGTTCTTCGGCCTGTTTGGACTCATGGTGGGGAGCAGGGAGGAGCTCACCTGCCTGCTCCCTTCCCCGACACCGATCGGGTTGCTGAAGGGTGACTGCTGCAGCACGCCTCGGAAGGTGATGGCAGTGAGTGTGTACTATCGACCGCCTGGCCAGAATGAGCAAATGGATGATGAAATGCTCAAAGAAATCAAGGAAGCTAGCAAATGTTACAGCATAGTAGTAATAATGGGTGATTTCAATTACCCCGATATCGACTGGGTCAGTGTCACAGCAGGACATCCTAGGGAGATAAAGTTCCTAGATGAAATAAATGACTGCTGCTTGGAGCAGCTGGTTCATGAACCGACCAGAGGGGAAGCCATATTTGACCTAGTGCTTAGTGGAACATCAGATCTGGTGCAAAAGATAAGGGTGTTGGGGCCACTTGGCAATAGTGATCATAGCATGATCATGTTTGATTTAATTAGTGAAGGAGGGATAGTAAGGAAATCCACAGTACTACCTTTTAACTTTCGAAAGGGAGACTATGATAAAATGAGGAAAATAGTTAAGAAAAAACTAAAAGGAGCAGTTGCAAAGGTTAAAGACTTAACATTAAGCTTGGGTGTTGTTGAAAAATAATATCTTGGAAACCCAGACCAGCTGTATTCCACGCTTTAAGAAAAGTGGAAGGAAGTCCAAAAAACTGCCAGCATGCTTTAAAGGTGAGGTCAGAGAGGCTGTTGTTGCCAAAAAAGCATCTTTCAGGAAATGGAAAAAAGAGCCAAACTACGAAACCTGGAAACAGCACAAGCACTGGCAAGTGAAATGCAAGGCATTGATAAGGCAGGCAAAGGGAGAATTTGAGAAGAAGCTTGCTGTGGAAGCAAAAACGCATAATAAAGACTTTTTCAAGTACATTCGTAGCAAAAAACCTGTGAGAGAGTCAGTTGGTCCATTAGATGACAGAGGGGTTAAAGGGGCACTAAGGGGCGACAAGGTGATAGTGGAGAGACTTAATGAATTTTTTGCTTCGGTCTTTACTGAGGAAGATGTAGGGATGTTACCCATGACTGAAGTGGTATTTAAAGGTGCGGAGGAATTGAAGGCAATAGCGATACATCGGGAAGATATATTACAACTATTAGATAAACTGAAGAGTAGCAAATCACCTGGACTGGATGATATACATTCAAGGGTGTTGAAAGAACTGAAATATGAGGTTGCAGACCTGCTATTAGTAATCTGTGAACTATCATTAAAATCATCTCTAATACCTGAAGATTGGAGGATGGCGAATGTAACACCAATTTTTAAAAAGGGTTCCAGGGGTGATCCGGGAAACTACAGACCAGTGAGCCTGACGTCAGTACCGGGAAAAATGGTAGAAACCATCATAAAGAACAAAATTGCTGAACATGTAGATAGTCATGGCTTAATGGGAGACAGCCAACATGGCTTTAGACAAGGAAGATCTTGTCTTACTAATCTGTTATGTTTTTTTGAAGGTGTGAATAAACAGGTAGACATAGGTGAGTCGGTTGATATAGTGCATTTGGACTTTCAGAAAGCCTTTGACAAGGTCCCTCATCAGAGACATTTGGCAAAACTAAAGAGTCATGGGATAGGAGGCAGTGTACTATTGTGGATCAGGAACTGATTAAAAGATAGAAAGCAGAGGGTAGGGCTAAATGGCCAATTTTCCCAATAGAGAAAGGTGAATACTGGTGTACCCCAGGGATCTGTGCTGGGTCCGCAGCTTTTTGACATAATCATAAATAACCTCGCTCGTTATTCCCTTTTCCAGGTCATCAAATTTGCAGATGACACAAAACTATTTAAAGTTCTTAAAACCCAAGTGGATTGTGGAAAATTGCAAGAGGATCTTGATAAATTGAAAGACTAGGCATCAAAATGGCAGATGAAATTCAATGTGGACAAGTGCAAAGTTATGCACCTAGGGAAGAACAACCCAAACTATGGTTACACAATGCAAGGTTCCACATTAGGAACCACCACCCAGGAAAAAGATTTAGGCGTCATTGTGGATAATATGTTAAAACCCTCGGCCCAGTGTCCAGCAGCGGACAAGAGAGCAAATAGAATGATAGGTATCATAAGGAAAGGAATGGAAAATAAAACAAAGGATATTATAATGCCTCTATTTTGTTCCATGGTGAGACCGCACCTTGAATATTGTGTGCAATTCTGGTCGCCGTATCTTAAAAAGGATATAGCGTTATTAGAAAAGGTTCAGAGAAGAGCCACCAAAATGGTAAAGGGGATGGAAGATTACCCCTATGAAGAAAGGCTAAAAAGGTTAGGGCTCTTTAACCTGGAAAAGAGACGGCTGAGGGGAGATATGATAGAAGTCTATAAATTAATGAACGGAGTGGAACGGGTAAACGTAGATCGATTGTTTACGTTATCAGAATATAGAAAGAATAGGGGACATGCAATGTAGCAAGAGGGTAAACTATTTAAGACTAATAAAAGAAAATATTTTTTCACTCAATGTGTAATCAAACTCTGGAATTTGTTACCGGAGGATGTAGTAAAAGCTGTTAGTGTAGCTGGGTTTAAAAAAGGTCTGGACAAGTTCCTGGAGGAAAGGTCCATAAACCATTATTAGGAAGGGACCCAGGATATCAATGCTTGACCCAATACAAGCATTGTGGAACCTGTGTCTTTTGGGGAAACTGCTAGGTACATATGACCTAGATTGGCCACTGTTGGAAACAGGATACTGGGCTTGATGGACCTTGGTCTGACCCAGTATGGCATATCTTATGTTCTTACTAAATGGTACATTTAAAACAGACAGGAGAAAATATTGTTTTTACTCAATGCATTGTCAAGCTTTGGAACAATACAATACAATCTAAACCCAGCAATATGAATCCTAAATGAAAGGTGTATAGTAACAAACATGAAAAAACCTTCCTAATCCTGATGAACTTGTTGAACAGGAATTTATCAAGAAAACAATTTTTGTCAGATTGCCTGGCATGAGGGCGACGAATCACTCTCAGGAAGCAGGCCGTCCTTTTTTTTAATCCATTTGTTAAAAAATGACCCAAAGGTCTTTGTGCTAAAGGCTACAGGTTTCCCAAAACCAGCCTTCACACCAACAATTTATATTGAAGGCTGCTTATTGCTACTTCGAGGGGGTGATCGACAAAGACAGCTTCGCTTAAAGGAACAACATTGGATTTATTTGTTGAAGTCCACCTTCCCAAACGGTTTGAATTCCGATGTGGAATGGTGGTCTTTACGTTGAGCTTTCATCCACTGAAAGATATCCATGCTGACCTCATGACAATTCCTGTAATTTGATGATGTCATTACGTTTGGAATTGGAACAGGAAGTTGGGCCGACAAAGCTTGATAAAGAGCCGTGAGAGTGAGAGGCTCGAAACACAATCATTGTGTCGTAGCGGTGCCCAACGATCCAGATGAAGTAAAAGCTTGGTGTATAATGTTCTGGGGGAAGGGCTGAATGAACAACTGTTGTTAACATCCCGTGATTGAGCTTTGTATCGGGAAGGACAGCACATTTGAATGATTGTGTCTCCTTGCTTATCCAGATATGCGATGTGTCTAGACCAGGGGTGGGCAAACATTTTGACTCGAGGGCCACAATGGGTTCATATATTGGACCCGGGGGCCGGACCAAGAGTAGATGGACGGTGTGTATGTGTGAATTAATATAAATTAAATTTAAATTTGTAACATTAAATGTTTAGATTAATTTAAGGTAGAAAAGCATAAAAAGAGTTATTTTACAAAACTTTTATGCAATGTATTTCTTTCATAAAATAGTACCTTCAATTTTAGTGGGAACAGTGTTGTTGGTCTCCCTTTTTTGTTAAGGCATCAAAGTCAGGAGATAGCTTTGTTGTTGCAATTCTCAATTTCAAACACATTTACCTCTACGTCGCCCCAGCATATGGTGTGTACTTACTACGATGCTATTGCTTCACCTCGAGTAGGCCAGGTAAGGTAGCTCAGTTTGCCCATTCCTGTTCTAGAGCCTTAACCTCAGCGCGATCTCCGGCCGGCCCTGGTCTCACGAGGCCAGTTCGGGAGTTCGTCCAGCGTGCGGCTCGAACTCCTAGAGCCCTTGTCTGATAACTTTTGTATATTCTTGCAGACTCTAGTTTTGCCACTAACTACTGAAATATCATCAACCAGAGTTTACTAGCCTGTACAACTAGGGCACTGCAGATGGAGTAAAACATAGATTGGCCCCATCTAGGTTGATTTTCCACTAGCTAACTCCATTTTTGAGCTGCTTCATTGCCTCCCTGTACAAGGTGTTAGTCACTGTAATTAAAGTCACTTGTAATCTTACAGCTACAAGTGTATAGAATCTCGCGAGGCCAGTTCGGGAGTTCGTCCAGCGCGCGGCTCGAACTCCTAGAGCCCGGCGGCGGCCTAGCCGCGAGCGGAAAACAGCGGCAGGGAAACGGGCCGGATTAAAAGGTCTGCCTGGCCGTAGTTTGCCCATTCCTGGTCTAGACACATAATGAATGATTTAGCTGCAGTAAGCAGCCTTCAATATACATTGTTGGTGTGAAGGCTGGTTTTGGGAAACCTGTAGCTTTTAGCACAAAGACCTTCGGGTCATTTTTTAACAAATGGATTAAAAAAAAGGATGGCCTGCTTCCTGAGAGTGATTCGTCGCCCTCATGCCAGGCAATCCGACAAAAATTGTTTTCTTGATAAATTCCTATTCAACAAGTTCATCAGGATTAGGAAGGTTTTTTCATGTTTGTTACTATACACCTTTCATTTAGGTGACATGGTAAAGGCAGTTAGCGTAGTTGGGTTTAAAAAAGATTTGGACAAGTTCCTGGAGAAAAAGTAAAAAAAATCTTAAGGGAGACCTGGGGAAAGCCACTTCTGATCCCTGAGGGTAACCAGCATAGACTCTAGCCAATCACTTTTGATCCGGGTTGGCCACTATTGGAAACATGATACTGGGCTCGATGGGCCTTTCTTCTGACCCAGTATAACAATTCTTATCTTATATTCAAGGCACTGGGTGGTTCCACATCAAATTCCTGATTATGACTGCCATAACTGCAGGAGAACGATTTGCTTTGATTTCTAAGCACATCTCTGACCTCTGAATGTTGGGCTCACCAATCAAAACCTGCACACGCCTTGCACATCAACAGCAGCGGGATCTCATCCTTGTAGAATACGAGTACATGAGAGAGATTTGCACACATTGAAGGCAGCATGCATTGCAAAATCGCTCTCATGCGTATTCATTAGGCATATCCTAAAAACCTGGCCCATTGATGGTTCTCTTGGACTGGGAGTGAATACCAAGGATCTGCACTAGGAGATCACACCTTAGTTCTCCACCTGGCCTGGCACTGAGTCAGTGGATAACCACAGAGCAGACAGGGAGAGAGTAACTTTATAAGCACCTGCACAAGCAAAGCTCATTGCCATGGGCATATTTGTGGTCTATTATATGAAATGAAGTGAAGTATGTGCGGACTTCACTTTATAAACAAGGGCGTATGAATTGCCATAGCCCAAAACTGGAAAAAGGAATACCCTCCTTCTATAAGATTGGTAACTAATAAAGTAGGACATATTGTCTGGATGGCAGAATTAACAGCCATTCAGGAGCATAGATTGAATAATTTTCAAGTGACTGGGAATCCATCTGAATGTTGTCAGCTCGCCAAGTCACAGCTTGTTAAAAACTGAGAATAAGTAAGATGAAGTTACACATGTCTTAGATGTTTATGCTAATATTCCTGGCTGTAAAATTTACACTGACTGGTGAGAGAGTTGGAATGTTTAACAAAGGGAGGGGATGTTTAATTTTTGATTATTCTCTTACTGGCATATATGGTGAACAATTTTTCTGCTTTAGATTATTCTTGTAATGTAGATATGGCTCTCTGGGAGCTCTTGAATGATGTGTATTGATGTTTCTTCTCAATAAAAACTCTTAATTATAAAGAAAACAAAAGCATACACAGGCTGTTCCACAAATAAACAATAGGGTAGTACTCGTATGACCGCCCTCACCCCTAGGCATGGCAGTTGTACCTCACCATGAGTAGGTGTAGCTGACCATGCCTACATCAGCACAGAGACGCATAAGTCATAGTATTCTATTGCACACGTCAATGGAGGCTGCACACACGCGTCGTCCCTGTGCATGCCAACAGAACTTACGTGTGATGAGCCTTTACGCACACATTTACAGAATAGCATCCAGCCACCGTGCATGTGCAAAAGTGCCGGGCTTACATTTCTATCTTCCTGCACATGTCACAGAGAATCAGCCCCTGAATGGGTAAAGCAATGAACCAAAAACAGAATACTGCTAGTCACAGACCCATCACAATTCTAGTCATTTATTCCAGATCAGTGCATTTGAGTTGTTGGTTGTTCTGTGTTCCCAGATAACGTAGTTTATGAGAGAGACATGGGCATTTACTCAAGTGTCTTTTGTAGGGGTATTTTCAGCTAGTTGTGTCTTTTTCCAGGTATTGTATTAATCCAGGCACAGAGTTCCAATCCTGC
The DNA here is from genome assembly GCA_033557465.1 of Ichthyophis bannanicus. NCBI lineage: Eukaryota > Metazoa > Chordata > Amphibia > Gymnophiona > Ichthyophiidae > Ichthyophis > Ichthyophis bannanicus. The sequence goes on from CM066048.1 coordinate 27,252,196, forward strand.
TCCTCACTGGGTGAATGGAATTCTGGAAGGATCTGTCTTCTTCCCTCTTTCTGTGACTCCAGGACAAAGCATAGAAGAGATACGATGGCTCTTTGATTCTGGAGAATGTGTGCTCATTGGAGAATTCAGAGATGGAAGGTTTGAGGAATACAATGGGAGATTTCTTCACAGACTAAAGATGTACAATGAGACAGTACTGAGTGTTGATGGACTGCAGATGGGAGACACTGGAATCTTCACAGCTCAAATTATATTTACAAATACAATCATGGTAAAACAAGATTTTCACCTCACTGTTTATGGTGCGTGAGAACTTATATACCTTAGTTGTTGTAAGTTTGATCTTTAATGGCCAGTCTTGCGCTCTGATTTGGAACTACAGCATTGCAATCATTTTAGTATGGGCACTGTGATAAATTACTAGATAAGGGCCCTTGCTCCTCTATTCTACTAACTTCTGGGACCCACAAAGAGGTGCAAGCTCATAGGTCAGGTGAGAAACTGAAGAAATTGAGTGACTCGAGGGCAGATACAATTAAAAAAAAAAAAATAAAAATAAGCATGCATTTCTCTGTGCAAACTTTGTCAAATTTTTAACACAAAAGTTTACAAGTACTTTTGATTTGAAAATTATCCCAGGAAAACAGAGTCCCCAGCGGTCAATGCTGTTAAAGCACCTGACTGCCACGGGCAAAAATGAAACCGATTTCGCCGCAGAACACGGTGTTATCGACTTAACAGTAATATGCAGCCACATAAAGTTCAGAAAGCCATTAGGCTGTCCTAACCTCATGTGGTTTACTTGTCTGATAAGCGGCTGAATATCGCTGCTAACCCCACAATTGCCAGGACGGCCCTGACACTAACCTCACATGTCAAGGCAGTCTGTGGGGATATTCAGCGGCACTAACTGGACTGAGTGGGGTTTATGCAGTTTGCAGGTTCTGCAAATCACATAAACCCTTCTGAATATCGGCTCCTATATACTTATTTTTCCACCTGCTCTTTGAGGTGCACAAGTTTTGTGGTTAATTTATACACATATGTTTGAATTTCCAAAAGTATGCATGTGAGATCTTAGAGGCAAAATAATTGTTCTCTCTGTTGCAAATTTAATAAAAGAGAAGGGAAAAGAAATGAAGGCACATTTCAGATATACGTGGTGATCAGAACTGAGATGCTGAGGTCGGAACATACTCAGTTCCGATGGTATTTTAGAAATGGTTCTGCTAAATGTGATGCTCTTTCTAAAATACATAGAACAAAGTACAGGAACACACGTGGGTTGACATCCATCTGCAACTGAAAAGGTAGTTACTCACCTGTAGCAGGTGTTCTCCATGTACAGCAGGAATAAGTCCTCACATAAGTGATGTTCCCAATGGAGTCCCATGTGGCAACATGCCCCAGCTTCTATTGGAAGCTTTTGGGAGGCTCCACTATGCCTGTGCACCTCCTTCCCGCCTGCCGCCGTGGCACCATGTTGATTCAGTCTGATAACATAGCTTGTCGGCCGGCGCCCCCAGCTGGCGTAGGGACTAAGGGCGTCTGCTGACATTTAATTTGAATCAGGGAGTATTTGAGCTGCAGGACCGCAAAGGATTGTGGTCCTTGTAGTGTAGTGCTCCCTGAAATGAATACTACGCCAAGTGTAGGGTAAATAAGGCTTTATTTCCCCGGTTAATGCTCTAGGTTCAAATGAGACAACAAACTTAGTGGAGGTAGTGTTTTCCTCAAACAATAATAAAGTTCCACCATGAACTAAACAGTAAAATATTGTAAGCTGTACAAGTGACTGCTTAGCTGGGTTAAAGGATTTCCCAAACAATAGAAAACAAATATCACTGCATGGTTATCAGCTTCACCATTTGCAGAGTCATTTCTTCACTGTACAATTAGCATGGCAAGCAATCACCTCTTAAGCAAAAGTTACATTCCATAGGTTCTGGCTGAGGCATGGGAACACTGGAGCTGTAATCCAAGTCCATTGATTCAGGCTCACTACCCTCTTCAAGGTCTATAATATTCTCAGTGTCTTCCAATTGCTCACAGAAGTTCCTGGGCTTATCACACAACTTCCTCAATACAGTTCTAGGAAGTGGTTTTAAATAGTTAACTTTGCTTCTCCTGTTATAATGAGGTTTTTCTACTTCCATAAAACTATCTTCATTGAAAGTCCCTTTTCAATGTAAAAGGTTTCTCATACCTTATCTTCCGTGGAGTGCCACGCCTAGGATTCAGCTTACTCTGTAGCTTTTCCTGTGGATTCTCTGTCCTGTGCACTGCTCCACAATTAAGGCTGCCTGGAAAACCAGACGTGGATTTCCAGTCTTTAGTTGAAGAACCTCCTTTAACAGACAGGCTACTTCTCTGGGCCTTCTCCCAGGGCTGAGACTTGCCTCTGTCTGTATCTGGTTTCCTCCTTCCAGTTACCAATCCTGGTACCCTAGCTGGTACCTTCCCGGTTGGTCTGTCAGCTTCCCGGTCTCTGTGCTGGACTCTCTGCTGCAGTCCCTCCTGCACACCTGGACTCTCTTCCTGGTCTCTGTGCTGGACTCTTTGCTGCAGTCCCTCACACGGATCCCTCTCATGGGGTTCTCCTCTCCTCCTTCTAGGCAGTTCTCCCTCAGGCAGTTCTCTCCCAGGTGGTCCTCTCCCATGTGGTTCTCCCTCTCTGCTCAACTGCTTTCCCTTATAAAGGGATTTTCAGCTTGCACGCTGTGCATTTGAGGGCAGGTGAAAACACTCATCATTAAGGTGCTCAGAGCCTGAGCACATGGGTTCAGACGTTGTGTAACTGTTCATGCGCCCTCTGGCTGAGCTACACTGGTACTGCGCTCTCTGGCTTTTCTGAGATTTATGCAAAATCAGGAGTTTTTTTCAAGGCTGCTTTTTCCTGAGCTCCAGCCTCATGACAAGCTATAGCAGAAGACAACTCCTTGGGGAGGTGAGAGGGTTGTGAGGACTTATTCCTGCTGTCCAGAGAGAACACCTGCTACAGGTGAGCAACTACCTTTTCTCCGTGGACAAGAAGGAAGGAGTTCTCACGTATGGGACTCCCTAGCTACAGGCTACTGAAAATCAAGGAGAGCACCGAGAAGCCCAACAGGGGCAAAACTCAACTGCAATATGGCAATAGGCCTTTATGGTCAAGAAACTGACTATGTACAAAAGGACTGATTCTCTCTTCCTTTGTTTTTGGTAGCCTGGACAGAATAGGAGGGGATAGAGTTGGATTCTAATCTCCAAACAGATTGCAGAGTACAGATTAGCTGAAGCTGCTGTCACGTTGGCAATCCCCATCCAGACAGTCGTGAGATGTGAATGTGTGGATAGAAGACCACGTTGCGGCCCTGCAGATCTCTTCCATGGAGACCAAGTGCAAGTTGGCCACCGACACAGCCATAGTGACATTGTGAACTGTGACATGACCATCAAGATCAGGTCTTCCTGGGCATAAGCGAAAGAGATACAATCTGTTAGCCAAATTGAAATGGAAATGGCAGCCCCTAACTTATTGGGGTCAAAAGAAACAAAAAGCTGGATGGACTTTCTATAGGCTTTTGTCCGCTCCAAGTAGAAGGTTAAAGCTTGCTTGCAGTCCAACATATGCAACTTAGGTTCCCCTTTGTGTGCATGAGGTCTCGGGAAAAATGTTGGAAGAACAATTGACTGATTAAGATGGAAATCTGATACCACTTTGGAAGGAATTTAGGATGAGTACAAAGGACCACTTTATTATGGTGGAATTTGGTGTAAGGCGGATGAACTACTAGAAGATGAAATTCACTCACTCTGTGTGCTTGAAGTGACCGCCACCAGAAATAACAACTTCCAGGTCAAGAACTTCAGAGGAAAGGAGTTCAACGGCTCAAATGGAGCTTTCATGAGCTGCGCAAGAACCACATTGAGGTCCCAAGACACTGCGGGAGGCTTATAGGAAGGCTTCAAGAAAAGCAAGCCCTACATAAAGTGAACAACTAAAGGCTGTACCGAGATGGACTTTCCCTCCACATCTTGATGATACACTCCAATTGCACTGAGGTGGACGCTGACAGAGTTGGACTTAAGTCCAGACTTGGAGAGGTGTAGAAGATATTTAAGAAATTTTTGTGTGAAACAGACGAAAGGATCTAGGATCTGGCCCTCACACAAGACAGCAAATCTCTTCCACTTGCACGAGTAAGACTTTCTCATAGAAGCTCTCCTAGAGGCCAAAAGGATGTTGGTCACACCCTCCGTCAGGTTGAGCTCAGACAACATTAGCCTCTCAACATCCATGCCGTGAGAGCCAAGGACTGGATGTTGGGGTACAACATCATTCCGTCTTCCTGCATTATGAGATTGGGCATGTGACTGAGTCATAGGCTCCTGACTAGAAAGCTGTAACAGGAGAGGAAACTATGGCTGTCTGGGTCAGTAGGCAGTGATGAGAATCATTGTGCCACCGTCTGATTTGACGGAGGGTCTTTGCAATGAGGGGTATTGGAGGATAAACATAGAGAAGACACTCCCCCCCCCCCCCCGAAGAAGGAAAGCATTCAATGCTAGACTGTTGTGTGATCTTTCTCTGGAGCAGAAGTGATCCACCTGGGCATTCTGCAAGGTGGCAAACAAATTTATCAAGGGGTTCCCCATTCTTAAAAGATGTGAATCGCAACCTCCCTATCCAGTTTCCACTTGCGCGGTTGGAGGACTCAACTCTGTCTGCTAGAGTGTTTTGCTTGCCTGGCAGGTATGTGGCTCTCAAGTCCATCCCGTGCGTGACGGCAAACTTCTACAACTTGACCACTTCCCAACACAGAAGGTATGAACCTGTTCCTCCCTGCTTGGTGATGTAAAAAATGGTGACCTGATTTTTGGTTTGAATCAGAACAATTTGGTTGGCCAGTTGATCTCAGAAAGCCCTTAGAACATTCATCACTGCTCTTAGTTCCAAGAAGCTGACCTGATGGAGACTTTTTTAGATGGATCAATCATCCTGGGTGTGCAATCCATCGAGATAAGCTCCCCACCCCAGCTTGGATGTCTACAGAACTTTTGGGGTTCAGCAATTTGGAATGGAAGACCCTTGAGCAAATTGTGGTGGACTGTTCACCATTGTAATGATTGAACAAAAGGGGCCCAGGTCCATTGAGTCCTCAGAGTCCACTGAGCTTGCCTCATCTGGTGATGTGCCAAGGGTGTGACATGCACTATAGAGGCCTTGTGGCCTAGTACAGTCAACATCTTGTGAGCTGTTACCTGCTGACTCACTTGAATTTCCCACACCAGTGCTGTCAATTTGTGAAGTCATTCCTGCGATTGGAAGGCTCTCGCCTGACTCGTGTCAAGCAGGGCTCCAATGAATTCCAAATGTTGGGTGGATTGAAGGTGGGATTTTGGTTAACACTGTCCTGCTTCCAAAATCAATTCAGTCACACTTTACTAAGTCTAGGTTGCTGAGAATGAAAATGATGCTTAAAATTGTTTATTGGCTCTAGTTTTCAATTTACACTACTGGGTCAGTACATATGACCTTGACTTTGGAAGTGCTAAAGATATGTGAGTTATAATGGGAAAGGATCTCAATTTAAACTATAAATTACTAAAATACATGCACATCTTCGACAGTATTTATGATAAACCTATGTTTTTGGTTGGACAGTAATTGCTTTTCAGGCAAAACAATTAATGAATGATGCAATTTGAAAGTGCTATTGAATCATGCATCATGTTATTCCTAGAAGTTATAGATAATGCAATCCTAGCTCAACTTAATTACATCACTCTACAGAACAAATTGCACAACATTTTTTAATGAACATGACATGTCAGTAGTATTTTGACTGTAGAGCAGTCTTCTCAATGTTTGATTTTTTTTCTATTTAGCCAAAGTGAGAGATGCCTTGTAATTGTTTGAACAATGCAAATCACTTCTGCTACATTTGTGGTGACGTCATTTTTTTGCATCACAAAAATGCAGTATAACCGCTTTGATTAAGAAAGCCTACTACATTTATTAGGGCTGAAAAACTGGAGATCAGGACACAGTCCTGGGCCCCTCACATATGCTCAACACTTGTGCAACAAATCTTTGCCAGCGGTTGAATAGAAAAAGGAAATCTATGCCTTTGGCGTGCCAATGATTTATAGAAAGCCAATAGATCATATCAGTAATTGTTACTTCTGCATGGTGGCTCCTGTTGGGAAAGGTTGGTCGAAGAAGAAAAAATGGACTGTGAAGTATCCAAACATTCCATCAGCTATATGCCCAGTACCCCACAGAGAAGGACTGCAGGTTCCTGATGCTCCAGAATCACTCTCACTTGAGTCAGCCCAGATTTTCTCCCATTCTCCTCCTCTGAACAACACCTTATAACACCTGGTGAAATGAATGACCTTGTCAGGGATTTGGCTCCAGACTGCAGCAGTGGAATCTCCTGTCAGGTGATGTTAGGGTTTTCATGTTATGTGGACGTCGAAAGGATCTTGCTGCATTTTTCTTCATGGAAGGTGATCTTGTAGCCTGCAACAACATTGAGGGTCTGATGGCAGCCCTCAACATCATTTCTTATCCAGATGAGTGGAGACTGTTCATCCATTCCATTGAAGACAAGTCTTAAAGATGTTTTGCTGCATAATGGCAATGTTTTGCCATTTATTCCAGTTGGTCACGCAGTCCAAAGGAAGGAAACCTATGACAATATAAAAACAGCTGTTAAGATGCATAAACTATCACCAACATCAATGGCAGCTTTGTGGTGATTTAAAAGTTGTTACTTGGTCTGCAGACTGCAAACACAAAGTACTGCTGTTTTCTCTGTGAATGAGATAGTCGTGCAAAAGATTCCCACTACATCAAGAGAAATTGGCCACTCTGATAGTCATTGGAGCCTGGAAAGAAAACTATGCAAAATCCACCATTTGTTGAATCAAGGAAGATATTGGGGTATGTTTATTAAACTGTGGTAGCGGTCTCCGTGCGATATCGGAGCCGTGGCCTCCGATATCGCACGGAGTCCGCTACCGCGGTTTAGTAAACATGCCACTTTGTTACCACCCTTACACATTAAGCGGAGTCTAATGAAAAATTTTGTCAAGGACATGGATAAAACAAAAACAGCTTTCAAGTATCTCAGCGAGAAATTTCCAAGACTAAGTGAAGCTAAGATAAAGGAAGATGTCTTTTTTGGTCCTCAGAATCGTGAACTACTTCAAGATGATGCATTTAATTGTGCACCTTGTCCTTGACCTTCTCACCCTTGTGTGGTACCCAGGACCAGTGAGGGTAATAGGTATTTTTCTAGTTTCCTTCTTGGTACCTGTGTCTTTTGGGGAAACTGCTAGGTACTTATGACCTAGATTGGCCACTGTTGGAAGCACGATACTAGGCTTGATGGACCTTGGTCTGACCCAGTATGGCATATCTTATGCTCTTACCTCCTATGACAGGAGGCATGCTCAGATGTGCATCTGGAAAGAGTAACATGCTCTTTTTTTATATGACTAGCTTTCTCCTCAACCTGTTCCCTGAAGAGATTCTCTCTGCAGCATGGGATGTCTGCCAGCTTGTTTTGCACTGATTGTTCTGGGTCCAAGGACTGCAGCCAAGTGAGTCTCTGGCTGCCAACATAGATGGCAGCATTTCTGGATGCTGTCTCAAAGATATCATAGGTTGCTCGAATCATGAACTTTGAACAATCCTTGCAGTGGCCACTAGGGAACAATACTGATGCAAATTTGAGGAAAATAGTTAAGAAAAAACTAAAAGGAGCAGTTGCAAAGGTTAAAGACTTACATCAAGCTTGGGTATTGTTTAAAAATACTATCTTGGAAGCCCAGACCAGCTGTATTCCACGCTTTAAGAAAAGTGGAAGGAAGTCCAAAAAAATGCCAGCATGGTTTAAAGTTGAGGTCAGAGAGGCTGTTGTTGCCAAAAAAGCATCTTTCAGGAAATGGAAAAAAGAGCCTAATGATAAAAACTGGAAACAGCACAAGCACTGGCAAGTTAAATGCAAGGCATTGATAAGGCAGGCAAAGAGAATTTGAGAAGAAACTTGCTGTGGAAGCAAAAACGCGTAATAAAGACTTTTTCAAGTACATTCATAGCAAAAAAACCTGTGAGAGAGTCAATTGGACCAGTAGGTGATAGAGGGGTAAAAGGGGCAGTAAGAGGGGACAAGGCTATAGTGGAGAGACTGAATGAATTCTTTGCTTCGGTCTTTACTGAGGAAGATGTAGGGATGTTACCCATGACTGAAGTGGTATTTAAAGGTAATACTGCGGAAGAATTGAAAGAAATATCGCTACACAGGGAAAATGTATTACAACTATTTGATAAACTGAAGAGTAGCAAATTACCTGGACCGGATGGTATACATCCAAGGCTGTTGAAAGAACTGAAATATGAGTTTGCAGATCTGCTATTAGTAATCTGTGAACTATCATTAAAATCATCTGTAATACCTGAAGATTAGAGAATGGCCAATGTAACGCCAAATTTTAAAAAGGGTTCCAGGGGTGATGCAGGAAACTACAGACTGGTGAGCCTGACGTCAGTACCAAGAAATATGGTAGAAACCATCATAAAGAACAAAATTACTCAGCATGTAGATAGTCATGGCTTAATGGGAGACAGCCAACATAGCTTTAGACAAGGAAGATCTTGTCTTACTAATCTGTTATGTTTTTTGAAGGTGTGAATAAACAGGTAGACAAAGGTGAGTCGGTTGATATAGTGTATCTGGACTTTCAGAAAGCTTTTGACAAGGTCCCTCATCAGAGACTTTTGACAAAACTAAAAAGTCATGGGCTAGGAGGCAGTGTACTATTGTGGATCAGGAACTGGTTAAAAGATAGAAAGCAGAGGGTAGGGGTATATGGCCAATTTTCCCAATGGAAAAAGGTGAATAGTGGAGTACCCCAGGAATCTGTGCTGGGTCCGATGCTTTTTGACATATTCATAAATGACCTCGAAAAGGGAATAACGAGTGAGGTTATCAAATTTGCAGATGACACAAAACTATTTAAAGTTGTTAAAACCCAAGAGGATTGTGGAAAATTGCAAGAGGATCTTGATAAATTGGAAGACTGGGCATCCAAATGGCAGATGAAATTTAATGTGGACAAGTGCAAAGTTATGCACCTAGGAAAGAACAACCCAAACTATGGTTACACGATGCAAGGTTCCATATTGGGAACCACCACCCAGGAAAAAGATTTAGGTGTCATCATGGATAACATGTTTAAACTCTCCACCCAGTGTGCAGCGGCGGCCAAGACAGCAAATAGAATGCTAGGTATCTGGTCACCGTATCTTAAAAAGGATATAGTGTTATTAGAAAAGGTTCAGAGAAGAGCCATCAAAATGGTAAAGGGGATAGAAGGATACTCCTTTCAAGAAAGGCTAAAAAGGTTAGGGCTCTTTAACCTGGAAAACAGACGGCTGAGGGGAGAGATGATAGAAGTCTATAAATTAATGAACGGAGTGGAACGGATAAATGTAGATCGATTGTTTACGTTATCAGAATATAGAAAGACTAGGGGACATGCAATGAAGCTACAGGGTAAACTATTTAAGACTAATAAAAGAAAATATTTTTTCACTCAACGTGTAATCAAACTCTGGAATTTGTTACCGGAGGATGTATTAAAGGCTGTTAGTGTAGCTGGGTTTAAAAAAGGTTTGGACAAGTTCCTGGAGGAAAGGTCCATTAACCATTATTAAGAAAGGACCCAGGATATCAATGCTTGACCGAGTACAAGCATTGTGGAACCCTGGGTCTTTTGGGGAAACTGCTAGGTACGTATGACCTAGATTGGCCACTGTTGGAAACAGGATACTGGGCTTGATGGACCTTGGTCTGACCCAGCATATCTTATGTTCTTATAAGGATAGGAATGGAAAATAAAACAAAGGATATTATAATGCCTCTGTATCGTTCCATGGTGCGACCGCACCTTGAATATTGTGTGCAATTCTGGTCGCTGTATCTTAAAAAGGATATAGCGTTATTAGAAAAGGTACAGAGAAGAGCCACTAAAATGGTAAAGGGAATGGAAGGATACTCCTATGAAGAGAGACTAAAAAGGTTAGGAACTGGTTAAAAGATAGAAAGCAGAGGGTAGGGCTAAATGGCCAATTTTCCCAATGGAGAAAGGTGAATAGTGGTGTACCCCAGGGATCTGTGCTGGGTCCGCTGATTTTTGACATATTCATAAATGACCTGGAAAAGGGAATAACGAGTGAGGTTTTCAAATTTGCAGATGACACAAAACTATTTAAAGTTGTTAAAACCCAAGAGGATTGTGGAAAATTGCAACAGGATCTTGATAAATTGGAAGACTGGGCATCAAAATGGGCTTGATGGACCTTGGTCTGACCCAGTATGGCATATCTTATGTTCTTATGTAATTTCTCTGGAGGGAGGAACTGGGCCAGATCAGCCAGGTCACACATGATGTTCTTCAAGAACATGCCCATGTAGAGCTGCTAAGAGGCCACATGGGCAACAAGCATGGAACTTGCTAAGAGGCCACATGGGCAACAAGCATGGAACTCTGGAAACATTTTTTCCCGAAAGAATCCAATGTCTGAGCCTCCTTCCCTGGGCATACTGAGAAATGAGTCTTGGTACTCTTGATTCTTTTTAGGGCAAATTTGACCACCAAGTAATGGTCCGGAAACTGAGGCTTCTCGAATCCAGGAGCCTTCTGAACTCTGTATATGGAGTCAAGCCTTCTACTAACTGGAGGTACACTGAGAGGGTTCTCCCACATTCTCATCTATACCCTCTGGATGTGGTGCATGGGCACTGTCATCGCCTCCTTAGAGGCCAAGGAGTACTGTAGGATCTTCGACTCTTCTATCCTGGGCTCATTCTTAGTCTCCAAAGAAAATGTGGATGGCTTTGGCCATATCCTTCACAAACTCTTGGAAGATCATGTCCTCAGGAGGGGACTTGCACCACTCATGAGGTAGAGAAGGCTCACAGGACCTGCCCTCAGATAAATCCTGATTCCACATTGGTGACCCAGCCTTCTCAGTCAGACATAGAGGAAGTCAAAGTACTTCTGAATCTCTGCCTGGATCACTCTCCTGCTTGGAGGGAACTGGGAGCTCCTTCAGGAGCTATGATGCACCAATACCTTTCTAGATCTTGAGGGCGCATCAGACCCTGAGATGCTAGATAGAGATATCGGCCAGGCAGGCACCAGTGTTGGGGTCCTTCGATGCCCCGATATTGATGCCTCTCCCGCAGGCAGGGCATACAACTCGAGGATTGGTGTGTGGTGGCTGATGCAGCCAATGTCAAGGCCTCAGCATGCTGCACTACCAACAGTGTTGCAATGTGTTCCTTGAGTGCTGGCAGAAGGTGCTTCTCCATGGCTGCTGATTCTGTAGGCTGCTGGGCCTGAGTAACATTGACTGATGTACCTGGTAGGTGTGCAGGGATATTGGCAGCTGGATCTTGGCTGTTGGTAAGCTGTTGGTGCCCCTCCGATATCTTGGAGGATGAGTTCTCCTTCTTTCGGAGAACATTCAAGGGGCACTCACGTGGACTCCCATCACTCTCAATGCCATGCCTTGAAGGGCTCCACTTGATGGTCAGCATGGTCACCCCTCGTCTTTGGATGGAGATTGATCGATGGCTGATGCCCTGGGGCACTACAGGTGCTCGGCTTTGACTGAGCTCAAGAGCCCCTCGGCATTGATGCACTGCAGTGTCTGATGCAGCCTTGGAAGCCAGAGAGACCGATGCCATTACTGCCGATGCCGATTGATCGGACTTCTGAGTACCAAAAAGTGATTTGTGCTGCATCTCATGACCCTTGAGTCCTCTTTTTGTCATCTGTGAACAGAAATTACAAGACTGGGTCCCAGGCACTGTAGGTACCATTTGTGGGTATCTGTGACCGATATAGTTCTAGAGCACTTGGAACACTTCTTGAACCCACTGGTGGGTTTCTGGGACATATTGTTTGGAAAAATAGGCGCAGCAAAATCAAGTGGCTCATTGATGAGGACTGAGGCCCGCCAGAGCACCAACACCAGGAGGGTAAGAAGAAAGATAACGATTGGAGGAGTGGCCTAGTGGTTGGGACAAGGTACTTCAGGCCGGAAGGTCGGGGGTTCAAATCCCACTAGAGGACAGCAACCTTGGGCCGGAAGGACTGGGGTTTCTAGTCCCACAGGTGCTCCTTGTGGTCTTGGGCAAGCCACTTAACCCTCCAGAGCCCATGTTCCCTGTAAAATAGTTATCTCCAAGTTATAATGCCCTGTTCAATGTAATTTCAGTTTCTTCAATGTAAACCGCACTGATGCAGAATAGTGCAGTATATAAGAGAATGTAAATAAATAAAATAAAATAAATAAAAAAGGTAAAAGAGAGGAGAGAACTGTGAATAGGACAAAAACCTGAGGCAAACAAAATCTCATGAGGGGAAAATAGAAAAGTTTACCAACTTAACAACGGGGGTGTCTAGAACGTGTCTGTGGGGCCCTGCAGAAAACAAAAGACTGAATCAAGATGGCACCATGACAGCAGGCGGGAAGGAGTTGCGCAGGCACGGTGGAGCTTCCCAAAAGTTTCCAATAGAAGCTGGGGAGCACTCCCAAACGGGATTCCGTTGGGAATGTCACCCATACGTGAGGACTCATTCCTGCTTGTCCACGAAGAAGGTGCTATTCCACAAATTTACATGTGGGAAAAATCGCCGGAGGAAACCAGACAGCTTGCAAGTGTAAATTCCGGCACTTACATCTGTGTACGCACCATTTTGCAAACTTAGACATGTAGCTCCTGCTAGTTACCTACACAGGATGCATCTTGAACTCATTTCTATATGGAGGGAGAAAAAAACCAGGGTGGATTAAGGAGGATAACCCCCTTATTCCCTCCTGTAAGGGTCTGGCCAAGAACATACACTTTTTAAAAACCTACACGAGCCAGGGAGTATGAAATGAAGAATATATGTGTAGATTTTTGTCTGAGCCCAGGCCACACCTATGGTATGTCCTGATATGCGCCCTCAAAGCTTCCACATACTGAGGACATTCACATGTAAAGGGGTTCGAGGTTGAAGAGATGAATGTATAGGGAGAAAAGTGCAGAATGTGAATATGGCAAGAAGTGCTTCTCCCATCCCCAGAACACACATACACACATACAGGCACCCCACCTCCTCACTAGACACACACACAGGCACCCCACCTCCTCACTAGACACACACACAGGCACCCCACCATACACACACAGAGACACACACACAGGCACCCCACCTCCGCACCATACACACACAAAGGCACCCCACCTCCTCACCTTAAGAACATAAGATGTGCCATACTGGGTTAGACCAAGGTCTATCAAGCCCAGTATCCTATTTCCAACAGCAGCCAATCTAGGTCATAAGTACCTTGCAGTCTCCCCAAAAGACACAGGTTCCACAATGCTTGTATTGGGTCAAGCATTGATATCCTGGGTCCCTTTTTAATAATGGTTTATGGACCTTTCCTCCAGGAACTTGTCCAAACCTTTTTTAAACCCAGCTACACTAACAGCCTTTACTACATCCTGCAGTAACAAATTCCAGAGTTTGATTACACGTTGAGTGAAAAAATATTTTCTCTTATTTGTCTTAAATAGTTTACCCTGTAGCTTGTCAGACGGCTGCCTGGGTGAGAATGTTCACAGTCTTGGCAAGTGCATATATCTATATGATTTGCAAGGGATTGTGGGCAATGCAGTCCATTCACACCAGACACAGCTGCTCACAATAATTAGTTGTGCTTGAGGGTAAAGCCAATAAGATATTTATTTATGGGGATATTTCTCCCAACACAGATATGCTTGGTAGCACATAAATCAGGATACTTGCTTTCAGTGTTAAACTTGGAAAAACAAAATCAGGAAAAACAACATTTGAACTTGTCAGGCAATCAAAGCAAAAGAATAAAGACCTGGTTGGTAACAAACTGGTCTTTTCTGTAGGCTTTAGCTAATATTTTCTTAGCAGTGTATCAAACAACAAACAAAAATCCACAAAGAAGGGAAAAACTGTTCATTTCAGGTTAACTTCTTATATCTTCCCACCTAGATTCAGAAGTGATTCCCTCAGAGCTCACAAGCAATTAGGTAAGGCTCAATTGCTAGCAGTTACCCAGCTGGAACCCCTTAGCTGGCTTGCTTTCTACTGCGTGGCTAAAAATCCTACTCAGGAGCTTTTCTGAGTAGATTAAAGAACAAGTTTGTATTTCTTTGTGATGGTTGCTGTACTTTGTAACAGTAAATCACCAAAGGAGTTTAGACAGAGAGCAATCCATATATTCACAGCCTATATCTAAGACTTCTCCTTCCCCTTCTTCAACAATCATGGGTTCAATATCAGGGATTGGCACAGAGGAATTTCTCAATGGAGCACTTTCGGGAGAATACTTGTTTCCCTGCTGTCTTTCAAGGTTATAGCTAGGGCATAGATCAGTGTTCATACCTGAGCTTCCATTGCTGTTAGAGTTCCTCTTTAAATAGCCTGGCCAGTATGTAGTCCAGTTCTTATGTCCAGCCTTCCAATCCAGATCCCTGGACACTGGATCTCTCTTCACATACCTTCTGGCACGGGTCTTAGGGTCCCTTCCACGTGCAGCCGTCTCCCTCACAGGTACCGTCTGGAGATTCCTAGCCCTGCAGCACCACTCCTCTGGCTTTCCCCAGTCCAATGGTGTATGCTGGCCTTTTGAATGTCTCCCAGTATACGTACTGCTCTGGAATCCTCTAGACCTTCCAAATGCTTTTCTCTTCTTTCTTCCAAAGGGTTTCTTGCCCTTTCTGTCCGTCCGCTCTGGCTTCTGCTTCTGATGATCCTCCAGATGATGAAGCTGTCCAAGATCATGAAGATGATGATGATTCTGAGGATGATTCTCTGTAGAATAAACTCTACCTTTATTCTGCCTAGATGAGTGCTCCACCCTAACACAGCGCAGCTGTGCTGAATCAGGCCCTGCCCTTTGAGATGAGTGCTTAGGGATTACCTCATACATAGCCCTCCTGATTGAACACACGTTTCCCCACTTCAGCTCCTCTAATGGCTGTTGGAAACCTGGTGCATTCTGGGACTGGTAGTCTTTTATGGGAAAATTCTGTTTTCTTATTTCTACCAGAACTGACAGGTTGCTTGTTCAGAGTCACTTCACCTTTTCTATAGCTCCTTCCTGAGCTATGATAAGCTTCCTTATCACAAGCTTCATTGCATGTCCCCATGTCTTTCTATATTCTGATAATGTAAACAATCAATCTACATTTACCCGTTCCACTCCATTCATTAATTTATAGACTTCTATCATATCTCCCTTCAGCCATCTCTTTTCCAGGTTGAAGAGCCCTAACCTTTTTAGCCTTTCTTCATAGGGGTATCCTTCCATCCCCTTTACCATTTTGGTGGCTCTTCTCTGAACCTTTTCTAATAACACTATATCCTTTTTAAGATACGGCGACCAGAATTGCACACCATGGAACGATATAGAGGCATTATAATATCTTTTGTTTTATTTTCCATTCCTTTCCTTATGATACCTAGCATTCTATTTGCTCTCCTGGCTGCCACTGCACACTGGGCCGAGGGTTTTAACATGTTATCCACAATAACGCCTAAATCTTTTTCCTGGGTGGTGGTTCCTAATGTGCAACCTTGCATCGTGTAACCATAGTTATTCCCTTTTCCAGGTCATTGATGAATATGTTAAAAAGCAGTGGACCCAGCACAGATCCCTGGGGTACACCACTATTCACCTTTCTCCATTGGGAAAATTGGCCATTTAGCCCTACCCTCTGCTTTCTATCTTTTAACCAGTTCCTGATCCACAATAGTACACTGCCTCCTATCCCATGACATAAGAACATAAGATATGCCATACTGGGTCAGACCAAAGTCCATCAAGCCCAGTATCCTGTTTCCAACAGTGGCCAATCTAGGTCATACGTACCTAGCAGTTTCCCCAAAAGACACAGGTTCTGCAATGCTTGTACTAGGTCAAGCAAATAACACTTACTAAAAGAGGGCTGCTACACAGTACCCTGTCCTGTGCTGCTGAGGTAAGCTATATTCTTATTTGATTTAAATTATAGCTCTTTGCTGCTGCTAGGGTCTAACTTATTATGAAATTTAAACTACAAGCTCTCTGCTGGGTTCCAAATTTAACCAGAAAGCTCTCTTCTGTGTTTTAAATTTAAACTAAAAATACTTTGCGGATACTAGGCCCTGAGTGACTATTAAATTAAAACTATAAGCTCTCTGCTGGGTATGAAATGTAACCAGAAAGCTCTCTTCTGTGTTTTAAATTTAAACTAAAAATACTTTGCTGATACTAGGGCCCTGAGTGACTATTAAATTAAAACTATAAGCTCTCTGCTGGGTATGAAATGTAACCAGAAAGTTCTCTTCTGTGTTTTAAATTTAAACTTAAACTGCTGCTACTAGGCCCTGACTGATTTAACAAAAAATAGTGGGTTCACAGATTAAATAGCTTTAATAGAAAGAATTCCTTTCAGAAAATTCCCAGAAGTATATACTCACAATTGCAGATCTCTCTCCAGAAGTAACAGTCCCTTTTTCTAGTCCTTCAAGAAACACACACACACAAGCACCCCACCTCCGCACCACAGACACACACACACACACAAACAGGCACCCCACCTCCTCACCAGACACACACACACACAAAGTCACCCCACCCCTGCACCACACACACATATAGTCACCCCAGCTTTGTACCACATACACACAGGTAATCCACCTCCGGAGCACACACAGGCACCCTACACCTGTGCCACGCAGGTGCGCGCACACACACACACACACACACACACACACATATATATGCAGGCACTCTACCCCTGCACCATAGACACACACAGGCATCCTACCCCTGCACTATGCATACACACATAGAAACAGGTGTTCTCCAGGGACAGCAGGAATAAGTCCTCACATATGGGTGACATCAGCATCGACAGAGCTCTCGCAGAAGCATTCCCCACCTTTCAAAGAAAGCCTTTGGGAGATGCTACCACACATGCATGGTCCCTTTCCCACCCAACGGTGCCATCTTGCTCAGTCAAATGACATAGCTAAAAGACGGCAAAATAAAAGATGGTAAAGAAGCAACTTCAAGGGGAGGAGGGAGGATTGTGAGGACTGATTCCTGCTGTTCCCGGAGAACACCTATTACAGGTGAGTAACTATGGTTTCTCCAGGAACAAGCAGGAAGTCAGTCCTCACATATGGGACTCCCCAGCTACAGGCTACTGAAAGCCCATAGTGAAAAACAGCGTTTCCCTCAAGGGGAGCCGTGAGTAGCAGCAATGGAGTCCGTAGTTACAGACTGCAGTAGGACCCCTATGTCTGGTGAAAACCAACACTCTGGTAGCCTGAATACAGAACGGTCGGACGGTAGGAATTGCCTAAACCCCGAAAAGATTACGGAGCATAGCCTGGCCGAAGGCACTGTCCCATTGGGACTCCCTTTCCAGGCAGTAATGGGCTGCGAAGGTATGGACTGAAGACTAGGTGGCGGTCTGGCATATGTCCACCATTGGGATGGAGTGCAGGTTGGCCACCGAGGCCGCCATGGCCCTGACATAGTGCACCATGACACGGCCTTCCAGTGGGAGCCTCGCCTACTTGTAGGCAAGGGCAATACAGTCCGCCACCCAGATAGACTGTGTACATTTGGTCACTGTCTCCCCTAGCTGACTGGGGTCGTACGTGATGAAAAGCTGAGCAGCTCTGCGGTGGCTCTGAGTACATTGAATGTAGAAGGACAAGGCCCTCTTACAGTCTAGAATGTGAAGGACTGTCTCACCCCTACTGGTGTGAGGTCTTTGAAAAAAGGTGGGAAGTACCACTTCCTGGTTGAGATGGAAGGACGATACCACCTTCAGAAGGAATTTAGGGTGCGTGTGGAGCACCACCCTGTTCTTGTAGAACTGGTATACAGCGCCTCCGCCACTAAGGCCTGAAGCTCACTGACTCTGTGAGTGGAGGTGAGTGTGACCAGGAAAGCCACCTTTCACGAGAGGTATCATAGGTGGCAGGTAGCCAAAGGGCAGGCAAGTGAGCTGTCCCAATACAACATTGAGGTCCCACTCGGTCACTGGAGGGCAAACCGGGGACTTTGATAAGAGAAGATCCCTTAGGAAGCGGGTCACCAGTGGCTAGACTGAGAGGGGGTCTGCATCCACCAGGTGGTGGTGCGCTGCCTAGGCACTGAGGTGCACCCTGACGGAGTTAGACTTAAGCCCGGATTGCGAGAGGTGGAAAAGGTACTGTAACAACAACCTCACTGGGCAGGAGAATGGGTCCATTCCGTGCTCTGCACACCACGCTGAAAACCTATGCCATTTGAGAGCATAAGCTTTCCTAGTGGAAGCCTTATGAGAGGCCAGCAGGATCTTCTCTACCTCACCCGAGAGGTTGAAAGGGGCTAGGGTCACCCTTTCAGCAGCCATGCCGTCAATGACAGGGACCCCAAGTTTGGGTGCAGAAGAGAGCCCCCCCCCCCCCTCTTGGGACAAGGAGCCTTGGAGAGTTCCCCAATGGAATGGGGGTCTCCACCGATAACACAGGTACACTAAAAAAATTTTTTTTTAAACTGCCTCTAATGTTTCGATTGATTTTTACGTTTTTTGGTGCGCTGAATCCAAATCTGGTAACCAATTTGCTCCATCATGTACAGATTTTTTGCTACATTGGGTTAGCAGTTTGAGGTGAACGTTTCAGATTGAGTGCGATCGAGATAAAAGTTTCTTGGATGAATTCTTTATATTAATTGTTTAGTAGTTATTCAAATAAGAATAAAGGAAAATTGTAACAAGGCAGCACATAAGAATAGAGTAATGTCAACAAAACACACTGTGATGGTAGCAAAATTGTCTGCACTTAAAACAGCCACATACATGTGCACAAACATTGAGCATATAAGAGCGAGGTTAGACACAAAGCAAAGCAAAGAAATGTGCAAAAAATGTTGTACAGGTATGTATGTAAGAATAGAAAACGCAAACCGCACCATTGCAATACATGAAGACAAACACCCGATGGTGTGAAAATAAAATTCTAATAAATGAGATCCGACACTGTGGTAATAACTAGCAAATTTTTATTTCAAAGTTTAGTAAAAACATGATATTTGTCAACACAGTTTAGATTTTAAAGTCATTCTTGGGTCAATCAATCTCCTGGTGGGCCCGTTTCTTCTTCCCCCGAATGCTTCTCTTGGTGCGCTGCTTGGCGTATTTTTCATCTGGGGTTTCCCGCAGCAGCAACCAGCAGAAATCAGCCATCATAGTGGTGTTCCATCTTCCTTGGTACCTTCTCTCTGCGTCCTTGATGTCCTGGTGAAACCTTTCACCTTGCTCTTCACTGTACGCCCCCAAGTTTTCGGGAAAGTAGTACACATGGGAGTGCAAGAAATGGACTTTCAGGCTCATGTTACAGCCTTGTTCTTTGAAGGCATTGAGCATCCTGGCAACAATATCCTTATAGTTCTCATCGCGCCTGTTCCCCAAGAATTTGAGAACAACATCCTTGAAGGAATCCCAGGCTTCTTTTTCCTTCTCAGACATCGTTTCAGCGAATGCTCCATCTGAAATGAGTTTCCTTATATCAGGGCCAACAAACACTCCTTCCTTTAGCTTTGCTTCAGAAAGTCGGGGGAACTTTGAGCAAAGGTACCGAAAGCACTCACCATCTTTTGGAAGGGACTTGATGAATTGCTTAATGAGACCCAACTTAATGTGGAGAGGTGGTAATAGAATTTTATCACGAGGTACCAAGCTCTCATGAAGAACATTTTTCTCACCGGGTCTCAAATACTCCCGAATTGGCCAGTCTTTTTTCCCCCAGTGTAGGTCGCGGGCCCGGCTATCCCACAAGCAAAGGAAGCAGGGATATTTGGTGAAACCGGATTGCTGCCCTAATAGCATGGATAGAATTTTAAAGTCTCCACAAATCATCCACTTATGCTCATCATAACGAATCTTCTGAAGAATCAGGGCCAAATTCTCGTATTTTTCTTGGAGAATAACAGAGTGAGCAATAGGAACTGAAGCGAATGTGTTGCCAATATGAAGAAGAACACCTTTTATGCTGTCTTTTGACGAATCAATGAACAGCCGCCATTCAGCAGGATCATACTTGAGTTTAAACTTTTCCATCACTCCGTATATATCGTTGCAAAATACCAAATCTTCCTCTTTGCTGAAATACTTCAAAAATTGTGTCTCGCGGTTGCGGTACTAATAAAAAGTTGTTCCTGGTGACAATAGATTTTTCTGTTTAAGCCGAGAACCTAGCAGTTGGGCAGCATCTTTTGGGAGTCCTAAATCCCGGACTAAATCATTCAATTCAGCTTGAGAGAAAAGTTCAGGTTTCGGATCTGGTTCAGTTTCAAACTCAGAAGTACTGGACTCATCGGGAAAAGCCATCTGAAGAGTCTCATCATGATCAGAACCGTCCACACAAATATGATCCAAAGATTTTGGTGGTTCAGGCACAGGTACTTCGTTGCTATGAGGCATAGGCCTAATTGCTGAGGGAAGGTTGGGGTAACTTATTACGTTCTTATTTTTTAAGTTGTATCCCTTCACAATGCAAGAGCAAAAATAGCAGTCACTGCTGTGGTCTCTTTGTTCACGCCACATCATAGGTATTCCGAAATGAAATGCTTGTTTTTTACCTTTCATCCATAAGCGTAGATCTTCCTCACATGTCTTGCACACTTTGTGAGGAGCCCACGGTTTGTCTTGATCGCCTAACTTCAAACCGAAATAGGCGAAATATACTTTTTTAATAAATGCAGAAATGTTCCTCTGCCGCTTTTTCACGGTATATTCCCCACAAATAAAACAAAAACTGTCCGGAGAGTTGACACAACCTCTGGCTCTGTGAGCCATCACAAATACACAGCACTGCAAACTACAACTGTAGTGAACCACTTCAGAATAAAGCTGGATTACGACTGAGCAAACAAAAGGTAATAATGAACTTGCAAGAAACTGAAATTTGACAGGAACGTTCATGTCGCAACCACCGTGTTTGAGCGAGCGAACGAGGCGAGGCGAACAGGAAAGAACATGCGCCAGCGCGAGTACTGGATTTAGCCCCCCGCCTCCCAATTGTCCTGTTAATGTATAAAATGAATACAAAACACTCTAAAATATCATGAGGGAGTGTTTCTAGTTAGTTAACCATTACAACCTCTATTTTGGGCCAAGAAAATAAACTGCAGTCGGCTAAAAAGAAATTATGTGAACATTCCTTATATGGGTAAGAAATCTAATTTTGCAAGAAAACGTGACGTGATGGAACATTTTGGCTATTTTTCCTGGATTCAGCACCCCAAAATCTATAGGAATCAGTTGCAAAACTGGAGGCAGTTTTTTGGTAGTGTACCTGTGTAATCGGAGAAGTAGTGGGAACCACAGTTGCCTGGGCCATCAAAGGGCTATCAGGATGAGCGAGGCCTTGTCGTGGAGGGTCCTGAACAGGGTTTTGGCAATCAGCAGCATGGGTGGGAAGGCGTACATGAGGCCTTCCGACCACAAGACAAGGAACGCGTCTGCTGCCACCCTATAGGGAGGGGCCTGCTGGGAGCAGAAGCGGGGCAACCAGTAGTTGTCCGAGCTGGTGAACAGGTCCATCATGGGTTCCCCCCAGAGCTGGAAGTCAGCCACATTGGGGTCCAGCTGCCACTTGAGGACCCTGCTCAATCTGTAGGCCAGTAAGTTGTTCTGGCCTGGCAGGTATACTGCCTGCAGGAGTATACCCTGTCGGACTGCGTAGGAGCAGAGGACCACTGCCTCTCGGCAGAGGGCAAGAGACCCCATGCCCCCTTGTTTGTTCACATAGAACATCGCCACCTGGTTGTCCGTCTGGACCAACACTGGCTAGTGATATAGGCGGTGGCAAAAAGCTCAGAGGGCTAAGTATATTGCCGGTAGTTCCAGGAGGTTGATCTGCTGGATGCTTTAGTCCTGTGACCAGCTGCCCTGGGTGTGGAGTTCCAGGCAGTGGGCTCCCCAGCCGAGCAGGGAAGCGTCCCTGGTGAGGACCCTAAGTGGCTCAGGGAGTCTGCCACCAGGTCAGAAAGCCTACCAACCAGCGGGTCACTGTCATGGATGTGCCCCGTGGCCTGTGCCCACTGGTCCCAAAGGCACTACTGTGTGGCCCTTATGTGGAGGCGGGCATCTGGGGTGACGTGGACCATGGAGGCCATGTGCCTGAGGAGGCGGCAAGAGGAGCTGAGCGGGCACTGAGGGATAGTGCTGTATGTCCAGTGCCAGGACCCTGAGGTGGTTGGCTCGGTCCACAGGCAGGAAGGCTTTTGCCTGGAGGGTGTCCAGTCTTGCCCCGATAAACTCCAGACATTGTGTTGGAAGGAGGTGAGACGGGGTAGTTTATCACAAACCCCAAATGCTGCAGGACCTGGATGGTGCGCGCAGTCGCCTGCTGCACCTCTGAGGCCACGCCTCCCTTTATGAGCTAGTCATCCAGGTAGGAGAAGACAAAGACCCCATGGAGGTGGAGGAAGGAGGCCATGACTACCAGGCATTTTGTGAAGACCCTTGGGGTGTAGGCCAAGCCAAAAGGCAGCACCCTGTACTGGTAGTACCCGCCCCTCACCACGAACCGCAGGTACTGCTTTGGTTGAGGTAAATGAGGATGTGGGTATAGGCATCCTTCAGATCCAAGGAGCATAGCCAATCTCCCCACTGGAGGTAAGGCAGCAATGTTCCAAGGGAGAGCATCTTGAACTTTTCCCTCACCAAGAACTTGTTGAGGTTGCGCAGGTCGAGGATAGGCCTCCTGTTCTTTTTGGCATGAGGAAGTACCTGGAGTAGAACCCCTTGCCCTTGAGATGGTGGGGCACTCATTCCACCACTTTGTCCTCGAGAAGACCTGCAAGCTCCTTCAGTAGAAGGTCCCAGTGTAAGGGAGACCTTAGGGGCTCTCCTGGAAAATAAGGGAGAGGTGTCTGAGTAAAATGGAAGAAGTAACCCTCCTTGACCACTTGAAGTGCCCAGGTATCGGTGGTGATGGTCAGCCACTTTGGGCATAGTGGATAAGATGTCCCCCTGTAGGCTGCTGACCTCCTTGGGGTGGAGAGGCTATGCCCAAGAAATCAAAAGCTCCCCCCTGGCTAGGCCAGGGCTGGCGCCTGGGGTTTGGGAGCCTTCTGCTTACGAGGGCCATGCCCATGTCCCTTGGCCTTCTGACCCTGCTGGGGAGCCCTGAAAAGATGGGTAGTTTCTGTAAACAGCCTCTTTCCTCGGGTAGAAAGGCTTTTTACCCAAGTCCTTCCATCAGGGAGGGGCAGCAGCCTTTTTGGAGAGGCTGGTCCTTGTCATGAACTCAGTCTCCAGCTCGGCAGCTTTGTCAATCATGGGCTTGCCAAAGAGGTTCTCTCCTTGGTATGGGACATCAACCAATTTGTCCTGAACCCACTGCTCGAGGTTGGACGATTGTAGCCAAGTTGGCTTCGGGTACCGATGCCTGCTGCCGCTACTCAAGCCGCAGACTCAAATCCATCATAGACTGCCCAAGACACAAACTTGGAGCACTCATGGATGGCCTTGGCCCGGTTCCTGAACTGCTGCAGGGGTTCTTCGGACAGACCAACTGAGGACCCGATGAGTTCCTTCGTCAGGTCTCTCAGGTACATGTCCATGTACAGCTGGTAGACCTGGATGCAGCCGATGTGCATCGAGCCCTGGTAGCACTTTCTGCCGAGGGCATCCAAGGTGCATGCCTTCCTGCCTGGGGGCATCGAGGAGTGCATCTTCTGACTCTTCAGTCAAAGCATGGCCGACTCCACCACCATGGAGTTGTGCGGCAGCTGTGACTTCTGGAAGCCCAAGCTCCAGCATACTCGATACATCGAGTCGAGCCGCTTGTTCACCACCAGCACCGATGCCGGTGTCTCCCACATACAGAGCATCAGCCATTCCAGGATGGGTGGGATGGGCACCATGAGCGATTCTGTAGGAGGAGTCTTGTACTGGAGAATTTCTAACTCATCTGCCCGAGGGTCCTCCTCTGATTCCGTCTGGAACACTAGGGCCTTGGACATGTCCTTGACAAAGTCAAGGAACCCCATGTCCTCCGGCAGAGACTGGTGCTGGGGATTCGAAGCAGGAGAGTCCGAGGGGACATCGCAGTGGCGACGGGTATCGGGCGACTCCTCATCCTCCGTCTCCCACTTGGAGTAGTCCGTAGAAGACTCGAAGGAAGGATGATCCATGGGCCCCAGGGCTGACCCCGGCACATGGCCCTCCAAGGCCCTGTGACCAGTGCTGAGAGTACTGGCTAGGGACAATCACATCCCCGTCGAGCGAGAACCGGATCGAGACCTTGGCCGAGGATCAGCTCGGCCTCCGGGGATGTCTTCGACGTCAAGGGTCTGGTGGTCGAGGTGGATGAACCGGTAGTACTGGACAACAGCACAAGCTGCTGGTCCATGAAGGCAGACAAACTGAGCTCCAGGGATGCCATTCTGGACTCCAAGCCAGAAGGCTCCGCAGTCATCGGCGCAGACAGCACAGTTACTTACCTGTAACAGGTGATCTCCGGAACAGCAGGAATTAGTCTTCACATGTGGGAGACGTCGCCGACGGAGCCCGCACGGGAATGCTCCCCAGCATCCAATCAGAAAGCCTTTGGGAGCATCCCCCGCGCCTGCGCGGTGGCTTCCCGCCCTTCCTACTGCCTCTCCCCAGTTGAGTTTCATAGCTGAGCCGGAAGGAGAGGAGAGGAGAGGAAGGAATAGAGAAAAAGAGAGATACAACTCCCAGGGGAGGTGGGCGGGTTGTGAAGACTAATTCCTGCTGTTCCGGAGATCACCTGTTACAGGTAAGTAACTGTGCTATCTCCAGGAACAAGCAGGAATGAGTCTTCACACGTGGGGACTCCCTAGCTTAGGATGCCCGGGGAGATCCCATAAGCGCAGCCCAGACGGGATGGCATTTGCCCAGCCTGAATCTCCGGCATCCACTGAGGGATGGAGGGCAGGAGTTGAATAGAGGAACAGCGAATCCAAAGACTACGGAGGCAAGTCTTTAGAGTGCAGAACAGGTACCATTAGAATACAGCAAAAAAAACCCAGGCTACGGGAGTAGTCAGAGGGGTGCATGAAGAGAATCATTAAGCATGTAATGAGTAAAGGACCTAGTACCATACAGAGCTTACCGGCCATTAAGTTTTAATGAATTAATGGTTTAGAACCCTGTACTGCTTACCCACCGGGTTGTCGGAAGTAGTCCTGTGATGAAGGCACTGTAGACGCAGTAGCGAGGTCATCAAGGAAACTTCACCGCAGCGAGGAGGAAGGTCCAAATCCGGAAGGCCATGGGATCCAGGGGTCAGCTGGGTCAGGAGAAGGACGGCAGGTCTTCCAGGGGGCTCACGGCAAGCTGAGCACTCCCTTAGGAGTAGAGTCCATAACTCAGAGGACCAACAGTGGAAGACAGGCCGAACTAGAGAGCCTATCCCGGAGAAGAGTAGAGGTGTACCCCGGAGCAGAAGGGGTACACAGTCTGCCCTAGCGAGAGATAGGGAGGAGACAAGGGTCCGGACCTCCGGGAGGAGGACCTAACTGAAAAAGGGGGCTGTTGACTTCACAGCAGTAGGGTACCACGAGTCCGCGGGCCGATCGGGGAATAGGCAGGTGGACTGGCCGGACCCCCGAGGGGGGGGGGGGGGTGAGTACCGGCCATAGGGGGAAAAAGGCGGTAAACACAGGTACTGTGGGGATCCCCCAAAGGCGCCTGCCAAGCAGGTGATATCTAGTATATCTAAGCCGGTGGACATGGGGACGCCCCCTCCGGTACTAACGCAGGCACGCCGGGGGGCCTGCCTCCATGAGCAGCACTCAGGTAAGGCGGATCTGCCATCGATCCCCAGAACGTCCAACTGGAGAGGTGGCCGCAAGATCCGTCAGGGGAGGGATCTTTCCCGGAGGGCAAGGGCAGATCGGCGAGCTAAGAGCGCGGTAGCGCGGGGGACGGAGGATAGCATCAGTCCGGTAGAATGCCGCAGGGGTTGGAGGCCCTAATGTGTCCCCAGGACCTGCGCGTAGAAATTGTCCCCCGCACAATCGGGGGACATGAGGGTATAGTCCCTGGTGAGTATAGGGGGACTATAGCGGCTGGAGGGGAATTCCAGTACGGAAGCAATCAGCAAGAGGATACTGGCTGAGAGGGGTTCGGGGACATACCGAAGAGTAAGTAGGGTGACCGTGGGCCATAGCGATCACGGCGTAAGGTGGTCTCCCTTTCCCACGGAGGAGAAGACCTGAACCCCTAGATAAGTCCCCGAACCATTTTCCAACTGGACGAGCCCCAGAGTAGAGCTCTAGTCTAAACTTCTGGTAAGGAGGTTAAGTGCAGGCAGCCGCCCACCTGAGCCTAAAAATGCTTAGTATGAGAGTCCTGGCGCGGGCCTGGGGACATCAACCCGGGGTGAGAGGTCCCTTGCTTGGGCGCGCCTGGAGAGTGGGCGGAGGGCTAACATTTCCTCTTCCTAGGGAAGGGGGGTCCGGAGGGGCGTTTACCACCACCGGGGGGAAGCCGGGCCCTAGGCTGGCTGCTAACTCTGGGAAGGATAGCGAAGCACTGTGCGACCTGACGTAAGGCTTCGCTATTGAAGAGGTGATCTCCGTCGCAGGGAGAATTACCCAGTATGTGCTGTGCCCGTCTACACAACTCGGACGCCTGCAACCATGCCGTGCGGCGTGCTCTAATGGCAACAGCAGAGGCTCTGCTGACCGACCGGAAGGAGTCCAGCGAAGCACGAGAAAGGAACCCGGAGATATTCCTGCAATGATAAAGAAGCAGGGAATATTCAAAGGCCTTGGTTGCAGATACGAAGGTGGATAACCGAGATAACCTCTCGGTGACCTCCCAAAGCGACAGACTCATATAAAATATATATGAAATAATTCTGGCCGCCAGCATAGACGTTTGGAAGGCTTGACGTCCTAGAGTATCTAGCGTCTTCGAGGCACGGCCTGGAGGGCGAGAAGCATGCCTCTCCTTGCTTCCGGCCTTCCTCAGCGCCGATTCCACCACAATGGACTGATGTGGAAGCTGGTGCTGCCGAAACCCCGGGGACGGAGGCACCTGGTACAGAGCCTGCATCGCAGTCGACGGCGCCGGAACCCTCAAAGGCGACCGCCAAGCCCCCAGCAGGAGATCCTGCAGGGCGGGATGCAGAGGAAGCATCGCGGCTGCCTGTTCCGCAGGGCCTGGGCTCGGGTCCGGGATAGGGATGGCCAGCAAGTCCGCCATGTCAAGGAGGAAATCCTGAAAAGGCGGCTCTGCCGGAGCAGTTATGGCGGGAGAGGCCGCCAGGGCACTAAGAGGCCGCTCGGGCCGATGTCCGCTGGGCAGAGGAGGGGACCAACCGACCCGGATCGGGGCAGTCAACATGGCGTCGTCGGCTCCTGGAATTGATTCCAAGCTAGGCATTGAAGAGGTCGATGGCACCGACGGCGCCGCAGGAACCGGCCTCGGCCCCGAACCCGGGGGCGGCGCTTCCCCCCGTGACTGGAGCGAATCTGCGGCCGCCGGAGGGCAGGGGCCAGCGGTCTCTGCTCTGCGCTGCGAGAGAGGACAGGGGCCGATCCCGAGACGTGCCGTGGCCAGGCTTTCAAGGCTGGACAACAACTCCAGGCTGGGCATCGAACCGAGCGAGGAGATCAACTCCTTCCTCGAGGCCCCCGGCGGGAGTGACCGCGCCGGTGGTGGAGATCCCGGAGCGTGGATCGGAACCGCGCCGACCGGTGCCGCGAGCATCAAGGGCCCACGAGGACAGTGCTCGGAGGAGAGGGGGTCATCTGACGCCGGCGCCGATGTTGATCGGCGGGCACTGCTCGGTGCCGGGCTCCCTCTCGAACTCGTCCGACCCGGAGAGAAATCCTTCCGGGGCATACGGCCCGTCCCCGAGGGGACCACGGTCACCTGACGACGAGTCCCTGCAGGGGGGGGGAGTGCAAAGCCCCTGCGCCGACATCGGGGTACAGTTGCGGGGCGGCGCAGACCCAGATTGGGTCGAAGCGGTCGAAGACCCCGAGGCCCCTTCTCTAGGAAAGGGCGGGGCCCTCGACGGCCGCGTCGATGCCGGGGAGTCGCCTGTGCGCTGGCCGACATACCCCGAAGTCCCCGGGGAAGGTCGATGGTGGTCCCTCGTGCTCGACGCCCCTGCCGTCGCCGGCGGAGCGGCGCCGCTCGAACCCGGTACCACCCTTGCGCAGGGCTGGGATACCGGCGACGGTCAAAGCGAGCGGCCCTGAGGGGAGGGAGGCCCGATGACCATCCCCGGCGCGGGGCGGAACCACCGACGCCCGCGCCCTCGAAGCGGGTAGTACCTCCACGCATGACCTGAACGTAGGGCCGTCAGACAGTGTTGAGTCGATCGGCCCCCGAGGTGCCGAGGGCAGCGTCTGGCGATCCCCGGTGGGGAGCGGGTCACTCGACACTGACGGGTCGGCACCACCCAAAGCGGATACCACCCCCGTAGGAATGCCATACCGGCGCAAGTCGTTCGGCCCCGAAGGCGCCGAGGACCGCAGCCGCCAATCCCCGGTGAGTAGCAGAACGCTCGACACCGACGCCGAGGGGTCGGTACCGCCCACGCGCATGGCAGAGATGGAGGAATGCCAGGCTGGACTGAGTCGATCGGCCCCGGAGGCGCAGAGGACAGCAGCCGACGATCCTCGGTGAGGAGCGGAGTGCTCGACACCGATGCCGATGCCGGGGGCTCAGTACCGCCCGGAGCGGCTACCACGCCCGAGCATGGCTTGGATGTAGGGAGGTCAGACCCGGTCGAGTCGATCGGCCCCGAAGGCGCCGAGGACACCGGCTGACGATCCCTGGCAAAGAGTGGAACACTCGACGCCGACGCCGATACCGGGGAATCCGCACCGCTCGAAGCGGGTACCTCCCTCGGGCATGGCTCGGGAATGTTCTGTGAGGAGCGAACCTCAGGAACATCCCGAAACCCCGTAAATGCTTTGGAGCCCGAGGACTCCCGCCGGGGTATATCAGCCAAGGAGGACTTGAGGGGTTGGCCGGAGCCGTCGCCATGCCGCGCATGAGACTCGCCCCTCAAGACTCGGCTAGTCTTAACAGACTGTTGTGTGGTTACCTGATCCTGGAGAGAAGAACAACCCGACGACCGCGCTTTGGGCGCGAAGACGTCGTCAAGGGATACCCGAAAGAGGGAGGGTCTTCTCCCGACACTGTAGCCCGGGGAATCCGGGCAAAAAGGGTCAGGCCCCAAACAGGAGAGGCACCAGGCATTGGAGTCCATGTGGAAAGTTAAGTCCCCGCCGTGAGGCTGGGGGGAAGAAGGCTCCATGCCCCGGTCCTCAGCGCCCGGAGGGGGCGACAAAAATTAAATGAAAAATAATTAAAAGAAAGAAAGAAAAAGGGGGGCACGGAGGTGCCACCGTCGGCGGGAAAGCCGCGACTACAGAAAAAAGGAAAAATTTCTGCGGTGGCAGGAGGGACGTCCTGCCTGCTCCGCGGAAAACGAAAAACTGGGGAGAGGCAGTAGGAAGGGCGGGAAGCCACCGCGCAGGCGCGGGGGATGCTCCCAAAGGCTTTCTGATTGGATGCTGGGGAGCATTCCCGTGCGGGCTCCGTCGGCGACGTTTCCCACGTGTGAAGACTCATTCCTGCTTGTTCCTGGAGATACTGAGGGACTCGGGCCAGACGCTGGTCCCCCCGAAGGGGAGTCCTCGATGAAGATGGTGTCTGGCGACCGAGGCCGGTCTGAGGTCGATTTCTTTCAGGGGACCTTTGCAGGCTGTTCCTTCTCTGATCCCTCAGACGAGTGTCTTGGACTGCGGAACCTGGCTGGGGACATACCCAGCCTGTCAGATCCATCCAAGGATGCTGCCTTTGAAGTTTTCCTCGAGGGAGACGCCCTCTCTGAAGAAGCACGATGCCACTCGGGTTTGTAGGGGCCCGCCTGAGATTTCCTGGCTTCTGATGAGGCCCTAGCCTTTGGAAGTACTGGGGAATAGAAACATAGAAAACATAGAAACATGATGACAGAAAAAGACCACATGGCCTATCTAGTCTGTTCTTCCATAACAACAACTACAACAGTCCACTTTTTACCTTTAGAGATCCTCTGTGTTGGTCCCATGCTTTTTTGAATTCAGTTACTGTCCTCATCTCTACCACATCCACTGGGAGACTATTCCATGGATCCACTACTCTTTCTGTAAAGAAATATTTCCGCATATCACTCCTGAATCTATCTCCCTTCACCCTCATCCCATGTCCCCTCGTAGCAGAACTTGCTTTCAATTGAAAGAGGCTCTCTCCCTGAACATTTATGCCACAGAGGTATTTAAACATCTCAATCATATCACCTCTATCCCGCCTTTCCTCTAAGGTGTACATATTAAGATCCTTAAGTCTGTCCTCATATGCTTTATAATGAAGCCCACTAATCATTTTAGTAGCCACTCTCTGCACCGACTCCATCCTGTTCACATCCTTTTGAAGGTGCGGCTCTAGAATTGCACACTATACTTCAAATGAGGTCGCACCAAAGACTTATACAGAGGCATTATCACCTCCTTTTTTCTGCTAGCCATTCCTCTCCGTATGCACCCAAGCATCCTTCTAGCTTTTGCCGTCGCCTTTTCTACCTGTTTAGCTATTTTAAGATCATCAGACAACCACGCCTAGGTCCCGCTCTTCTTTAGTGGACAAAAGTACTTCACCTCCTATACTGTATTGCTCCCTTGGATTGCTGCAGCCCAAATGCATGACCTTACATTTTTTAACATTAAATCCCAGCTGCCAAATTCTAGACCATTCTTAAAGCTTAGCTAGATCCCTCCTCATGTTAACTACACCTTCCTGGGTGTCTACTCTATTGCAGATTTTGGTATCATCTGCAAAGAGGCAAACCTTAACCGACAGCCCTTCCGCTATATCACTAACAAAGATGTTAAAAAGAATCGGACCAAGGACAGATCCCTGAGGCACACCACTGGTAACATCCTTCTCCTCAGAGTGAGCTCCATTTACATGTACTCTTTGTCGCCTCCCACCCAACCAATTTCTAACCCAAGCAGTAACTTTAGGGTCCATCCCTAGGGTGCTCAGTTTGTTTATAAGTCGCCTGTGAGGAACAGTGTCAAAGGCTTTACTGAAATCTAAATACACCACATCTAGAGCTCTCCCTCGGTCCAACTCCCTGGTCACCCAGTCAAAGAAATCAATCAGATTTGTCTGACAAGACCTGCCTCTGGTGAATCCATGCTGCCTCGGATCCTGTAATCTGCTGGACTCCAGAAACCTCACTATTTTCTCTTTCAGCAGCGTTTCCAATAATTTACTCACCACCGAAGTTAAACTAACCAGCCTGTAGTTTTCAACCACATCCTTACTTCCACTTTTGTGTAAAGGCACCACATGAGCCTCTCTCCAGTCCTTTGGCACCACTCCCGACTCCAACGAGGCATTGAAAAGGTCAGTCAGTGGAGCTGCTAGAACGTCCCCAAGTTCCTCAGTATTCTAGAGTGTATCCCAACCGGTCCCATCGCTTTGTCTACTTTAAGTTGAGCTAGTTTCTCACGAACACAGTCTTCTGAAAATTGTTCAAGATGTCCCTCGCTTCTGTTCTTATTTGTAGGTGTTTTCTGAGGTCCTGCTCCTGGTTCTTCATCTGTGAACACAGAACAAAAATATTTGTTAAGCAATTCCGCTTTATCCTTATCAGCTTCTACATATTCCCCCCTGCACCCTTGAGTCTGACAATACCACTTTTGCCCTTCCTCTTCTCACTAATATATCTGAAAAATGTCTTACCCCCCATTTTATTGCATTGGCTATTTCCTCCTCCTTTTGAATCTTTGCCTTCTTGACTACTTTGCTAGCTTCTCTAAATTTTTCCAAATACAGATGCCTGTCTTCCTCTCTCTGTGATCTCTTGTATTTCATGAAGGCCTCCCTCTTTTTCTTCACTTTTTCAGCTACTTCCTTCGAAAACCATAGTGGTCTCCTTTTTCCTTTTGCCTTTATTTACCATTTTAACAAAAAGGTTGGTTGCCCTTAAAATACCCCCTTTCAGTTTTGCCCACTGTTTGTCTACATCCCCCAGCTGTTCCCATCCCACTAACGACTCCCTGAGGTATTGGCCCATCTTCGCAAAGTTAGTCTTCCTTAAGTCTAAGATCCTCACCTTGGAATGGATTCTAACAGCCCTAGTCCTAATACTGAACCACACCATCTGGTGATCACTGGATGCAAAATGATCTCCCACTACAACATCAGAAGCGCTTTCACCATTGGTAAGCACCAAGTCCAGTATGGCCCCTTCACGTGTGGGGTCTGTTACCAATTGCATGAATAGTTCTCCCTGTAGAGAATCCAGGATATCCTTACTTCTAGATGATACTGCAGCAGGAATGTGCCAATCAACATCTGGCATATTGAAATCTCCTATCAGTAGCACTTCCCCTTTCCTAGCAATGCTGCATATGTCTTCAATTAACTCTGTCCACCTCTTCCTCTTGTGAGGGAGGTCTGTGTATCACACCAATGCAAATAGATTTCTCTTTCTAGTTTAACCCACAATGCCTCCTCTCTCCCTTTTAAGCTCTGTAATTCCAAAGCTTTAATAGTAGTTTTTACATATAGTGCCACTCCTCCTCCCCTTCTTCCTCCCCTGTCCTTTCTGAATAAAGTATAGCCAGGTATAGTTACATCTCAGTCATGGTTTTCTGTGAACCATGTTTCTGTAACTGCCACTAAATCCTAGTGAGCCACTCCCACCAAAGCTTCAACTTCAGGGATCTTATTTCCCATGCTACGGGCATTAATACACACTGCTTTCCATATGTTACCCCTGTTACCCATTTCCATAAAGGTATTTAATGTATCACCTATCTGGGGGGCTTTCTTCACCCATCCCCAACGAATGGTTTAAAGCCCTCTTCAGTAGATTAGCCAGTCTACTACCGAAGATGCGTTGACCTTTCTTGGACAGATGGATGCCATCTCTACTCTGCAACCCTTGGAACAGCATCCCATGGTCTAGGAAACCAAAACGCTCTCGATGACACCATCCATGCAGCCATGTATTCATCTCCAGGATGCGAGCCTCTCTGCCTTGGCCTTTACCCTCAACAGGGAGGATTGAAGAGAACACCACCTGTGCACCTAACTGCTTCACCCTCTGTCCCAGAGCCATGAAGTCACTTTTGATACGTTCCGAGGTATACCTGGCAGTATCATTTGTTCCAACATGCATTAGCAACACTGGGTAATAGTCAGTGGGCTTGATGAGTCTCGACAAACTCTCCGTAACATCTTGGATTTTGGCACCAGGCAGACAGCATACCTCTCTGGACATCAAGTCTGGTCGGCAGATGGACGCCTCAGTACCCCTCAGAAGAGAGTCTCCAACCACCCTACCCTTCGTTTCCTTCTGGTCACTGATTCTGCAACTTTGGGGTACTTGAACTCTGGTTCTTCCCTTTCCAGGGATGCTTTCACCTTCTCCACTTCCAGGGCTGCATAATGGTTCTTCAATTCAAGGGCTGGAGAAGTTGGATTGGTGATTTTTCAGGCCCTGGTGACTTGTGTCCAACCATCGACATTCTGTTGACACCCATCTTCTCCTGTGCTGGAGAGCTTGGTTGCTGCAAGAAGCATCTCATCAATGTACTTCTCACTGTCTTGAATGCTCCTCAGCCTCGCCACCTCCTCTCTGAGTTCCTCCACTTGTTTCCTCAGAGCTTCAGCATGCAGGCACCCTGCACATGGAACTGGTCCTTCAACTGGCATTAGGACCTCTGTCTGGACCAAGGCAGAAGCTGTAACGGGGCAACAGCTTTAGCAGTACGATTTTTCCCAGCCATTGTTCTGTTCGTGGAGCTTAGGTATCTGTTAAAGCAAAAGAGAGAGATCTACCAAGTACCAGCCGGTTTCGCAGCTATCCTTTCAGAGAAAAAGCAGTTAAATCTCTTTAATTATATTCAAAATGTGCTGGTCCAATTCTCTGTGATTTGTTAAAGGGGGAGGTGCCCTATAAAGCAAGACTGCTCACTAGGGGTGGGTGGGAGTCGGAGTGGGTAGGGAGGGAACTAACACCTGATTAGGTGTTTAGCAGTTTCTAAACCTGAGGAGGTTACTGGAGTTCAGCAACCTACTGTGCTCAAGGAAGGTTCCCCTAAAGCACCAAAATGAAAGTAACCTTGCTTTAAAAAATATACAAAAAAACCTTTTAAGAGCTCCCAGTCAGAGAGCTAGCAATGTAATATAATAAAACAAACAAACCCTCAAATCCTTACTGTTTGTTGATCTGTGGAGCCCTGGTTAGGAAAGCCTCAACAGGGCAGGGCACTGGAGCCTTTTATGCAGGCTTCAACTGCACTCAGGAAACAGGCCCACTAACTCCTGATTAGGTGTTAGCAGTTTCTAAACCTGAGGAAGTTACTGGAGTTCGGCAACCTACTGTGCTCAAGGAAAGTTCCCCCTCAAATCCTTACTGTTTGTTGATCTGTGGAGCCCTGGTTAGGAATCGGGGAAAAACTTATCATGCTGCTGCTGGTGGCTCTTGAGGGCCTTGCTGGACATCTTTTTGCAGAAACCGCATGCTGCAGGGTCATGGTCCAGCCCAAGGCAGCAGTCATGTGTATCGGTCAAAGACATAATTTTGTTACACCGAACACACTTCTTGAAGTCACTGGCAGCCATGGGGGAAAAAAGTACCCAAGTGAGATCGAAGACCTGCTGGGCTGCCAGCTGGAAAAAAAGGTGTGAAGATGCCAAAAATGAAAAACTACAAAAAGAGACCCGGACTCAATGCCGAGAAAGCGAGGTCGGGTGGCGAGAAGAGTACTGGTGCAGTACTGGAGGAGAGTATGAAACTCAGGAGAAAAAAAATCAACTTTTCCGGGGACAAGCCAGATGGATGTCTGAAGGACTGCACGGAAAAAAGGAGACTGAGCAAGATGACACCCTTGGGCGGGAAGGGGACCATGCATGCGTGGTAGCATCTCCCAAAGGCTTTCTTTGAAAGCTGGGGGGATGCTTCCGTAAGGGCTCCATTGATGCCTATGTCATCCATAGGTGAGGACTGAATTCCTGCTTGTTCCCGAAGAAACATAAAAACATAATGGCAGAAAAAGACCACAAGTCCTATCTAGTCTGCCCTTCCATATAAACTACAATAGTCCCCTTTTCCCCTTTAGAGATCTTCTGGGATGGTGCCATGCCCTTTCAAATTCAGATACTGTCCTCGTCTCTACTACCTCTACTGGGAGACCATGCCACACATCCATCACTCTTTCTGTAAAGAAATATTTCCACATATTAATCCTGAGTCTATCCTCTTGCACACTCATCCTATGTCCCCTCCTAGCAGAACTTGCTTTCAATTGAAAGAGAATCTCCTCTTGTGCATTTATGCCACGGAGGTATTTAAATATCTCTATCATATCTCTTCTATCTCCTCTTTCCTCTAACATATACATATTAAGATCTTTAAGGCTCTCCTTGTATGCATTATAGCGAAGACCACTAACCATTTTAGTAGCCACCCTCTGCACTGACTGACTCCATTCTGTTTATGGGCCCGATATTTGAAAGGCATTTATATGGCTTATAGCCAAGTAAACCATGTAAACACACAGTAAGTGCCATTGAATATCCCCTCCTAAGTCTTCTATGCACCCCGATGCTATCCGGTTAGCATCATGGCATGCTGGGAGTGTTCTGGGACGGAGCAGAGGTGGTGACTGCCGCTAACCGTGTAGCAGCGATATTGGACCGCTACACGGTTAGCGATCCATGCTAAAACTAGGCCAGCTTTTGTGTTGCCTAGTTCAAGTTGTGGATTGCTAACCGTGTAGTGGTTCAATATCACCACTACACGATTAGGCTCTGTGGGGGATTCCACTCAGTGCTGAACCCGGGTATTCAATGCCATTGCCGCGGCATTGAATATCCGGGGTTATGGGTGAGCGGGCAGGGCTATGTGCCGTAGCAGCGCATAGCTTGCCTTCTTCAATATCGGGCCCTATATCCTTTTGATGATGTAGTTTCCAGAATTGCACACAATACTCTAAATTAGGTTGCACCAGAGACCTATACAGAGGCACTATCACCTCCCTTTTCCTGCTGACCATTCCTCTCCCTATGCACCCAAGCATCATTCTGGCTTTCACCGTCGCTTTTTCTACCTGTTTAGCCACTTTCAGATCATCAGAAACAATCACGCCCAGGTTCCGCTCTTGTTTCATGGACAGGTAGTACTTCATCCCATACACTGTATGGTTCCCTTGGATTTTTGCAGCCCCAATGCATGACCCTGCATTTTTTAGCATTAAATCTCAGCTGTCAAATTCTTGACAATTCTTCAAGTTTAGATAGATCCCTCCTCATGCTCCTTCCTGGGTGTCTACTTTATTGCAGATTTTGGTATGATCGGCAAACAAACAAACCTTACCCGACAGTCCTTCTGCAATATCACTAACAAAGATGTTAGGTAAAAACTGTTTATTAAACAACCAGCAAACAAACATGGGCGATGCTGTACATAATTCAATGCCAGTAATATCACAACCTTCACAAACAAATGTACAGCAAGAGTTTTTACATTTTTTATTCTTTATTACATTCCCACCCGGGACCCCTCCCCACTCCATAAAGTTCAATGGCAACAATTGCACCCCTACGACTCTATCCCCATAAACTACATACCATTCCAATAGTAACATATTACCTTCCGTTTACTGCCACTGAGCAAAGCTGGGTATCGTCATAAAACAGGAGAGCAGGAACCTAACCCTCTCCACCCCTTTGTCAATAGTCCACCCACCACCCACATCCCTACCTTCCATCGGGTGCCCACTTGAGCCCCTGGCATACATGGGTCCTGCGCCATACCAGGTGCTGTGTATCAATCCCATCCAGTCTCTCCCACCCCAACCCTGACCCATGTGGAGTCCATGCTTACATCTTGCACACATACATACATACACACACAGATCATTCACAATGGTTAATCACCTGACTCCAAGCCCAGGGTGTGAGAGACTGGAAGTATAGATCCCAGACCTCCAAGGTGGTGGCCCATTTGGGAGCATGCCCACATGCTCTTTCCTGTTCCATAAGGAGGAGTTCATGGCGACCATTGCACCATTGCCAATAAGATGACCCCTCCTTTGTTAGCCATGCCTGCAAGATCATCTTACGGGCAGCAAGGAAGGCAAAGCGCAGCCAGACCCGATTAGCTTCGTGTGAGTCCCCCGTCTCCAACTAAATATCTAACAGAACAGAGATAGGCGAAAGTTCCATATTCTCACCAACTATGCCTCTAGCAAACCGAAGTACACTCTCCCAGTAAGTCATAACCACCCAACACCAAAACATGTGACCTAGATTCGCTATGGCCATCCGTTGGTACTATACCAGCCCTCCAAGCATGTCAGGGGAGCATAGACAAACATCGTACCAGTTTGACTTGTAAGTCACGGAGTTCCACGGATGCAACGGGATACCACCAAGTGCCACTAGACTCCCCTTCCCTGTGACCAGAACTCCAAGATCTCGCATCCAAGTTGAGGCGAGCTCTGCCTCCATTACCCGTGGACACAACCCCACGAGAGCCTTTTGCAGATAAGTGAATGTGGCAGTCCTCTCCCATAAGTAGGAACACTGCTGGTAAACTGTGAACATAACTCTGAACTTGTAAGTATGGAAAAAGATCATAACCCGTAAGTCCAAAGCATTCCTGAAGATTCACAAACAGCAGAGGAGTGCCATTTTCCGCCATCATGTGCTCCAAAATCACAATGCCCACCTTCTCCCAGCGTACAAACCTTGACACCTCAAGTCCCAGAGAGAACCCACCATTATCGTGTAAAGACAGAATGGAAGAGCTAGAAGCCACCCAGCCTAGAAGCCCACACAGTTGTCACCAGCCTCAGCAGACTGAGGAGAGAAGGATATTCCGTCTCACCGCCATTGGGCCCCATGTACACAAAGTATGCAATATGTAACATAAGTGCAGCGGAGCCATCAAGATGTGCCCCCAATCCAAGGGTGTATAGTCCGACATATCCCAGAGCCAATGGTGGGCATGGTGCAATACACAAGCTAGATTATACCTATGCATATCTGGGAGTCCCAACCCTCCCTGATCCCATTCTTGCTGTAGCACAGCGAGCCGCGCACATGGTCTGTATCCTCTCCAGATCAAATTACTGACCTGCCTCTCCAAAAGTCTAAGATACTGGTGTTTAAGGACCAGGGGGAACGTTTGCAAGGCATACAACCATTTTGGAAAGATGACCATCTTGAACAGCGCTATCCAACTTCCCCAAAAGAGAAGGGAAGGTCTCGCCAGCACTGCACATGTCACTCGAGATCTGTCAATAGACCGGAAATATTTACCTGGTACAGGTCCATCAGGTGCACAGTGAGCTGAATTCCCAGATACTTGAACCATTCTTTTGCCTATTTAAGTGGAAAGGTCCCCGCCACCATTGTGGAATAGTAGGATCAAATGGAAGAGCTTCTGACTTGTCTAGGTTCATTTTAGTTCCGACAAAGTCCATATTCCTCAAACAAGGTCAGCAGCACTGGCAACCCTTGTTCCGAGTCCTCAAGATGTACCAAGACATAACTGGCAAAAGCATAAGAACATAAGAACATAAGACATGCCATACTGGGTCAGACCGAGGTCCATCAAGCCCAGTATCCTGTTTCCAACAGTGGCCAATCTAGGTCCTACGTACCTAGCAATATCCCCAAAAGACACAGGTTCCATAATGCTTGTACTGGGTCAAGCATTGATATCCTGGGTCCCTTTTTAATAGTGGTTTATGGACCTTTCCTCCAGGAACTTGTCCAAACCTTTTTTAAACCCAGCTATACTAACAGCCCTTACTACATCCTCCGGTAACAGATTCCAGAGTTTGATTACACGTTGAGTGAAAAAATTTTCTCTTATTTGTCTTAAATAGTTTACCCTGTAGCTTCATTACATGTCCCCTAGTCTTTCTATATTCTGATAGCGTAAACAATTGATCCACGTTTATCCGTTCCACTCCATTCATTAATTTATAGACCTCTATCATATCTCCCCTCAGCCGTCTCTTTTCCAAGTTAAAGAGCCCTAACCTTTTTAGCCTCTCTTCATAGGAGTAGCCTTCCATCCCCTTCACCAATTTGGTGGCTCTTCTCTGTACTTTTTCTAATAACGCTATGTCCTTTTTAAGATACGGCGACCAGAATTGCACACAATATTCAAGGTGCGGTCTTACCATGGAGCGATACAGAGGCATTATAATATCCTTTGTTTTATTCTCCATCCCTTTCTTTATGATACCTAGCATTCTATTTGCTTTCTTGGCCGCCGCTGCACACTGGGCGGAGGGTTTTAACATGTTATCCACGATGACTCCTAAGTCCTTTTCCTGGGTGGTGGTTTCTAATGTGGTGCCTTGCATCGTGTAACTATAGTGTGGGTTGTTCTTTCCTAGGTGCATAACTTTGCATTTGTCCACATTAAATTTCATCTGCCATTTGGATGCCCAGTCTTCCAATTTATCCAGATCCTCCTGCAGTTTTCCACAATCCTCTTGGGTTTTAACAACTTTAAACAGTTTTGTGTCATCTGCAAATTTGATAACCTCACTAGTTATTCCCTTTTCCAGGTCATTTATGAATATGTCAAAAAGTAGCGGACCCAGTACAGATCCCTGGGGTACTCCACTATTCACTTTTTTCCATTGGGAATATTGGCCATTTAGCCCTACCCTCTGCTTTCTATCTTTTAACCAGTTCCCGATCCACAATAGTACACTGCCTCCTATCCCATGACATTTTAGCTTTGCCAAAAGTCTCTGATGGGGGAACCTTGTCAAAAGCTTTCTGGAAGTCCAGATACACTATATCAACCGACACACCTTTGTCTACCTGTTTATGCACACCTTCAAAGAAACATATCAGATTAGTAAGACAAGATCTTCCTTGTCTAAAGCCATGTTGGCTGTCTCCCATTAGGCCATGACTATCTACATGTTGTGTAATTTTGTTCTTTATGATGGTTTCTACCATTTTCCCTGGTACTGACGTCAGGCTCACCGGTCTGTAATTTCCCGGGTCACCCCTGGAACCTTTTTTAAAAATTGGTGTTACGTTGGCGACCCTCCAATCTTCAGGTATTACAGATGATTTTAATGAAAGTTCACAGATTACCAATAGCAGGTCTGCAATCTCATATTTCAGTTCTTTCAACACTCTGGGATGTATACCATCCGGTCCAGGTGATTTGCTACTATTCAGTTTATCAAATAGTTGTAATATATCTTCCCGGTGTAGTGATATTTCTCTCAATTCCTCTGCAGTATCACCTTTAAATACCACTTCAGTCATGGGTAACATCCCTACATCTTCCTCAGTAAAGACCGAAGCAAAGAATTCATTCAGTCTCTCTGCTATAGCCTTGTCTCCTCTTACTGCCCCTTTTACCCCTCTATCATCTAACGGTCCAATTGACTCTCTCACAGGCCTTTTGCTACGAATGTACTTGAAAAAGTCTTTATTTTGTGCTTTTGCTTCCGTAGCAAGTTTCTTCTCAAATTCCCGCTTTGCCTGCCTTATCAATGCTTTGCATTTAACTAGCCAGTGCTTGTGTTGTTTCCAGTTTTCATCATTTGGCTCTTTTTTCCATTTCCTGAAGGTTGCTTTTTTGGCAGCAACAACCTCTCTGACCTCACCTTTAAACCATGCTGGCAGTTTTTTGGACTTTCTTCCACTCTTCTTAATGCGTGGAATACAGCTGGTCTGGGCTTCGAGGATAGTATTTTTAAATAACACCCAAGCTTGCTGTAAGTCTTTAACCTTTGGAACCGCTCCTTTTAGTTTTTTCCTAACTATATTTCTCATTCTATCATAGTCTCCCTTTTGAAAGTTAAAAGGTAATACTGTGGATTCCTTTACTATCTGTCCTCCACTAATTAAATCAAACATGATCATACTATGATCACTATTGCCAAGTGGTCCCAACACCCTTATTTCTTGCACCAGATCTGGCGTTCCACTAAGGATTAGGTCCAGTATAGCTTCCCCTCTGGTCGGTTCATGAACCAGTTGCTCCAAGAAGCAGTCATTTATTCCATCTAGAAACTTAATCTCTTTAGCTTGTCCTGCCGTGACACTGACCCAGTCGATACCGGGGTAATTGAAATCACCCATTATTACTACTCTGTTGTGACTTTTGTTAGCTTCCTTGATTTCTTTGAGCATTTCATCATCCATTTGTTCATTCTGGCCAGGCGGTCGATAGTATACTCCCACTGCCATCGCCTTCCCCTTCATAAATGGGATTTCAATCCATAGAGATTCTACAGCAAATTTTGTTCCCTGCAAAACTTTAATCCTTTCTGACTCAATGCCCTCTCTAACATAGAGCGCAACCCCTCCACCAATTTGATCAGCTCTATCATTACGATATAGTTTGTATCCAGGTATCACAGTGTCCCACTGGTTATCCTCCTTCCACCATGTCTCTGAGAGTGCAATCATATCTAACCTCTCATTTAGTGCTATATATTCTAACTCTCCCATCTTATTGTTTAGACTTCTAGCATTGGCATACAAGCATTTTAGAGACTGTATTTTATTCATATTAATCTGGCTATTGGTAGGCAGGGGTAATTTGGAATCTTTATGCTCTGTCTGCTCCTTACTCAAGGGCATTTGGGCTACTATACCCCCTTTTGGAACCTCACTGCTTTTGGTAGTATCCTTCAAGGATACCTTTGTCCGAACCATGCGCTCCTGGGTGACTGTCGGCTTTCCCCTATTTTCTAGTTTTCCCCTATTTTCTAGCAGCAACCCGAAATTCAACTGGGCCACAATGCACTCCTCTAAACCCAAATCCGAGCATATGTGAAATAGGAGAGGTTTCAAAGTTAAGATAAACAACAAGGGCAACAGTGGAAAACCCTGGTGGGTGCCTCACCTTAGGGGAAAATCTTCCGTCATACGCCCATTAACCATCACTGCCCAATCCATCCACTGCCTAACTGCATTCACAAAGAAACCTCTGAGACCTATCACATCTAGAACCAAGTACATAAACTCCCAATTCACCCAGTCAAATGCCTTTTTGGCATCAAAACTAATCAGCACAGATGATCATGACTCTGCTAGAACTGTGCACATTGAGGCTAAAATTCATTGCATGCTAACCACTATGCTACATCCTTTGATAAAACCCACCTGACTCTCATGTATCAACCCTGGCAAGTGCACCGCCAGCTTATCAGC
This sequence comes from Ichthyophis bannanicus, assembly GCA_033557465.1. Taxonomy (NCBI): domain Eukaryota; kingdom Metazoa; phylum Chordata; class Amphibia; order Gymnophiona; family Ichthyophiidae; genus Ichthyophis; species Ichthyophis bannanicus. The sequence goes on from CM066048.1 coordinate 27,294,540, forward strand.
CATAATCTTTGCCATAAGCTTAATGTTCACATTTAACGATGAAATCAGCTAACATGATCCCGGTTACACTGGATCTCGTCCCAGCTTTGGCAGCACCGTTATCAGGGCCTTATTGGGTTCAAAAGGGAAACTCTCCCAATCAACCAAATCTGTGTAATAGTCTGCTAACGGAGCCACCACCTTGTCACTCAGCAGTTTATAGAACTTGCTCTGAGACCCATCAGGGCCAGGAGCCCTGCCCCTCCAAAGCCCTTTAATGCCACGCTGTACATCCTGTGGCATGATGGAGCCATTCAAAGCCGCCAGTTTGTCTTCCAACAATCTGGGCATGCCACACTTCTCCAGGAAGACCTTCGCAGCCTCCCTAGGAGCAGCCTCCAATTGGTACAAGCACTGATAAGTCACAGAACACCTTTTCTATTCTCTTCGCCATTTGTTGTAGGCGGCCCCCTGCAAGGCCCCTACATATCTCGGGCCATCCTTCACACCTATAAGGGATGACAGAAGCCTCTTGGCTCTGTTACCAAATCTATACAGGCAGTACCTGTGAAACAAGAGTGACTTCTTCGCGCTCTCTCATGGAGAAACGAGTTCAATTTCATTTGCACCACAGCCACAGTAGCCCAATTCTCTGCCCGAGAACATGCTACAAATCGGCACCAAGCCACTCTTAATGCTCATTCCAACTGAAGGATCTTGATATTCAGCCTCTTACATCAGGCTTGAAGATACCCAGTGATTTCACCTCTCATCACCCCCTTACCAGCTTCCCAAAATCATGACGAGTTAGCCATATGTTGACTATTGTGAAGAACATACTCTGCCCACCGCGTTCTAAGAAAGGGGGCAAACTGGGTGTCTCCCACCACCTCCAGTGGGAATCTCCAAAGAGATGTACCTAGCAGCACCCTCCAACGTAACCGTAGCAGTACCATAGCATGGTTGGAGACTATCACTGGCCCAATGTTTGCTCGACTGACCCGCTCAAATAGGCCTGCCGAAATCAGAAAGTAGTCTTATCTGCAATTCTGTTCCATGTGCCCAAGAAAGGTGGGTGTATTCCTGTTCACCAGGATGCAGCACTCTCTATACATCTAGAAGATCATATCCTTCACAAATACCTTGAAGCCAATGTGCCCTATGTTGATCCTGAGTCCCACACCCCTGTGATCTATCCAACTCAACATCAAATGCATAGTTGAAGTCTCCAGTCATAATCAGTGGACTATCTCCCACATCTGCCACACACTTAGCTAGATGCTGATAGAAGGAGACTTCATAGACATTGAGTGCATAAATGGATCCAAGGACCACTCTGGTACCCAGGAGCATCCCATCCACAAACACATAATGCCCGCTCGGGTCAGCAACTATGTTGCCCACCTCAAAACCCAGACCTTTAGCCACCAGGATGGCAACACCTACCTTCTTGCCAATTGCCACCACTCAGTATACCTCTCCAACCCACCATGGCCACAACTTTTCATGTTCCTCTGCAGTCTGGTGGGTTTCCTGGAGAAACGCAATGTCCACAAGTCTGTCGTGGAGCTGCTGCAGCAATTTATGGTGCTTTATAGGGGACCCAATACTACACACATTCCACGATGCTAGCTTTAAGGCCTTACCCAGTATCCCAGGCATTTCTAGATAATACCATGAAAAGCAACGTCCAGGAACAGGGCGATGGTCCCACCAGCCCAGAGCCACCCCCCAACAACTAATTTCCAGCCGGAGTTGCAATATATCACCCCACACACAGTAAGACAAACCCATACAGCATCCCCCACATTCATCCATTCCACACAGGCCTCCCCCCCTCCCCTCCACAAGCCATAGTATACAAATAAAATCACACATCACCATCTTCTCCTTTGTCCCCACCCTCCCCTCCCTCATCCATCCCCTTGCATTAAATGCTCCGAGTAAGAGCCCACTATTGGAGCCATCATGGCTTTGGGACCCCACCTCCAGTCCCACCAAACCAGTCCTTGCTACCCATCACTGCTCGACCTACATCCATCTGAACAATGTATAAGCTCTCATTCTACACACTGCTGCCATGCCACAGGAGTTGGTTGTAAATTAACCACTCCACCCCACCCCAATAGTAACACTCAACCCTAAGCATCCATTCATTCAGCCCCACCTCGCCCTAACATAATCGCTCACCAGTCAGTACCATCCTCATCCCAATCACCCCACCCTGCATATGCTCAGCCCACCATCAAGCTCCCCTCATACTCATTCATTACATCACTCTCCTCCTCCCTAGCAGCAGGCCACCCCCCCCCCCCAACAAGCTACTCCTCATAGGAACATGCTCTACCATTTAGTCCTCCCAGTCCATCCTCCCGCGATACACTTCCCAGCAAACACAGGGACTAAGAAGCAGATCTATGAGGAGGTAATTGACAAAAAGTAAAATAAGTATAGGGAGGAGCTGTGCCCAAGTGTACTGTACTCCAGAGACGCAGACCCCGCTATCAGGACAGAACTGAGGAGAGTCGTAGGGGTCACTCTGAACAAAAATACAAATATACAGTTTGACAAACCAACTCTCTCAGGCTCTCCAGGGTACAAGAAACCAGAGAAATGGGGAGTAATAAAAGGCACAGACAAGGAGGGTATAGAAACACAAAAATAGAAAGGGTAAAAGAAAAAACAGAAGAGGTGTGAACCAAAAGGGATCTACTAGAAGAAGCCCATATAGGAATCAAACAAAGAAAAACAGAAAATAAGAAGGAATTGAAGAAGACCCTGGGCAAAGGATGGGAAACCTTTCAGATATATTAGTGAGAAGAGGAAGGGCAAAAGTGGTATTGTCAGACTCAAGGGTGCAGGGGAGGAATATGTAGAAGCTGACGACCATAAGGTGGAACTATTTAACAAATATTTCTGTTCTGTGTTCACAGATGAAGAACCAGGAGCAGGACCTCAGAAAACACCCACAAATAGGAACAGAAGCGAGGGACATCTTGAACAATTTTCAGAAGACTGTGTTCGTGAGAAACTAGCTCATCTTAAAGTAGGCAAAGCGATGGGACCAGATGGGATACACCCTAGAATACTGAGGGAACTTGGGGAGGTTCTAGCAGCTCCACTGACTGACTTTTTCAATGCCTCGTTGGAGTCAGGAGTGGTGCCAAAGGACTGCAGAGAGGCTCATGTGGTGCCTTTACACAAAAGCGGAAGTAAGGATGTGGTTGAAAACTACAGGCCGGTTAGTTTAACTTCGGTGGTGAGTAAATTATTAGAAACACTGCTGAAAGAGAAAATAGTGAGGTTTCTGGAGTCCAGCGGATTACAGGATCTGAGGCAGCATGGATTCACCAGAGGCAGGTCTTGTCAGACAAATCTGATTTCTTTGACTGGGTGACCAGGGAGTTGGACCGAGGGAGAGCCCTAGATGTGGTGTATTTAGATTTCAGTAAAGCCTTTGACACTGTTCCTCACAGGAGACTTATAAACAAACTGAGCAACCTAGGGATGGACCCTAAAGTTACTGCTTGGGTTAGAAATTGGTTGGGTGACTTCCGTTGACGTCACGGAGCTAATGGCAGCCTAAAAGCCTAGCTCCGTCCGATTCCCGTGAGTGGTGATATAGTGGTGTGTCCCCCAGTGCCAAAGTGGAAGGCAAGCGAGCAGTCAGCAGTCGGATGGCCGCGAAGAAGAAATTGGAGGGTTTCCAGGCCCCGTATGTGCGTCGGGAGCTGATGGCGGCGGCGGATTCGGCCTGTTCCGATGCAGGAGCAAATGGCGAGAGCTCCGGAGAGGATGGTGGCACAGATACGGAGGGGCTGGAGGAGGTGCCCCTTCGTAAATGGTTGCAGGAGTTTAAAATTGAGATGAGGACTGAGATTAAAGCGATGCGGAAGGAGGTAAAAGAAACCCTGCAGGCTATTCAGCAGGAGATGAGTAGTCTGGGCGGCCGCATGGAGGACTTGGAGAGCCAAGTGGAGGAGTATGAGCAAGAGATGCGAGGGATGGCGACCCTGCAAGAAAATCTCCAGGCCCAGCAGGACGAGCTACAGGAGAAAATTGAGGAGACTGAGGATCGAACTAGGAGAAACAACTTGCGTTTCAGGGGGGTGCCGGAGGAAGCGGCTGCTAGAGATTGTGTGGCGGTGGTCCAGAAGCTCTGTGGCCATATCCTGCAGCGAGGGGAAGTGGCTGGCATGAGCGCTGAGCAAATCGGCGTGGAGAGAGCTCATAGAAGCTTAGGCCCCCGGCGGGAAAAGCAAGCACGAGACATTATAGCATGTATGAGCAGCTTCCCACTGAAAGAACAAATTTTGAGTGTGGCACGGAAGTTTGGGCGCATTGCATGGGAAGGCAATGAAATTGAAGTTTTTAATGATCTGTCTAAAGGAACATTGGACAGACGGAGGGCGATGAAAGAAGTCACTGAGTATTTGAGGGGACAGAACCTTAGATATCGTTGGATGTTCCCATTTGGGGTCTTGCTGTCTGTGAATGGTGTGAATCGGAAGGTGAAATCTGTTGAGGAGGCGTGGGCCACCTTGCGAGATTTGGGATGCGAGGGGTTGCCTAAAGTGAGGGAGACAGAGCGGCAGCATAAGGCCCCTGCAGAGACGAGTAAACAGCAACGTCCACCAAGTGCACTATGGCAACGAGTTGGAGAGCATGGGAAGCGTCTGAAGCGGATGTCCCTGGATCGGCGGAGAGTTGCTTCGAAGACAGATACATGAGATGGGAGCCAGGACAGGCTACTTCCGGCTGCGAGTATTGCACCTGAGGAGGGGTGTTAGAGCTCCTTTCTTATGGGATTCGGACACTGGACACATAGGGCTAACGGGGGGGGGGGAGGGGGCGGGGAAGGAGGGGAGTGGAGTTGTATGTGGAGGGGTTTAAAGGTTAAATGGGGTGATTTGATGTATGATGAGAGGGAGGAGGAGGAGGTGGGAGCGGGTGGCACGGGGGGGGGGTGTGGTGGGACGGGATAGGATAGGACGTCCGGGAGGGGAAGTAGAGGTGGAGGATGGTGGGGTGGGGGAGGGGGGGTGGGGGGGAGAGGGGGGGATCAGAACACAAGGGGGGTGGTGGATGGAGGGGGGATAATTTCAATAGATGGTGCGTATTGGAACTATTAATGTGAAGGGGTTGAACTCTCCCACTAAGAGAGGGTTGCTCTTTCGGGAGGTGGTGAGAGATCGGTGGGATGTGGTATTGATTCAAGAGACACACTTGAGGGCCGGTGAGGTGGGGCGGATGCAACACCGGCAGTATCCTAATCAGTATTTTTCCTGCAATAAGGAGGGTGGTAGAAAGGGGGGAGTGGCCATCTTGATACGGGAGGGGTGTGGGATCAGTGTGGAAGGGTCATTTAAGGATATGGAAGGAAGGGTGGTAGGGGTTAAAGGGAAATTGGGGGGGGGGGAGGATATTGTGGTGGTGGTGGTGTATGGTCCTAATGGGCAGCAAAAAGGGTTCTGGCACAAAGTAGGGCACCTCATTGAGGGGCAGGGGATGGGAAGGTTTTGGTGGGCGGGGATTTTAATTTAGTGCTGGATCCGAGGGTCGATCGTAAGCCCAGGGGGGGAGATGGGGGGAGAAAGAATAGGCTAGAATTACGTAAGGTGATGGGGCAATATAATTTGGTAGACAAGTGGAGGGCCCTAAACCCGGGGGGAGAGGAGTATACCTTTCACTCGGCTCCACATGATAGTTGGAGCCGGATAGATATGTTGCTGCTGGATAAGTCCTGGATGAAGGAGGTGCTGGATGGGGGCATCCAGCCGGTGGGCTGGTCTGACCACGGGGCAGTGGTGGTGAATATTAAAAGTCCGGGGAAGGGTGGGGGGTGTTTTGGAAGCTGAATGATAGCCTACTCAGGGATGGGGCGGTGGTGGAAGATGTTCGGGAGGCTATAAAGGAGTATTTGCATTTTAATGATACGGAGGAGGTGAAGAATGTAGTTGTATGGGAGGGGTTGAAGGCGGTGGTGCGGGGGAGGTTTATTATGTGGGGGGCTAGGAAGAAGTGGGAGAGGGAGAGATGTGAGGATGCACTGCGGAAGGAGTTAATGGTGGCGGAAGAGAGGTATCGGGGGTCAGGGGCACGGAAGGATAGGGGGAGATGGAGAGAGTGAGAGTAGAATTGCGGGCGTTACAGACTGATAAGGTGGCTTTTCTCTTACAAAGGGTGCGGCAGGTGCAGTATGAGTCTGGGGATAAGGCTAGTCGTTTGTTGGCATGGAGACTACGGCAGCAAAAAGGGATAGCGACAATCTATCAGATAGAAGGGCAGGATGGGACGATGTGTAGGGGAGATGAAGCCATTCAGGAGCGGTTTAAAGAATATTATCAAGAGCTTTACCGAGAGATGGATGGGGTGAGGGAGGGGGGGATAGAGGAGTATTTAGAGGGGATCTCCTTACCAGAATTAACTGAGGGAGCCGTTGAGGATATGGAGGATGAGATCTCGAGGGATGAATTGGAGAGGGCGGTGAAGGGCTTGGTTGGAGGGAAATCGCCGGGCTTAGATGGGTTAAATGGGTCCTTTTATAAGGTATTTTGGAGAGAGATAGGGGGTCTTTTACGAAGGGTATTTAACGGGGTCATAGCGGAGGGGGGGGACTGTCAGCCGAAATGCTAACGGCGGGGATTACTGTGCTGTTAAAACCAGGGAAAGACCCGGGGAGGTGTAGTTCGTATCGACCCATCTCTTTGTTGAATGTTGACGTTAAATTGTTAGCGAAAATTCTGGCGTGAAGGTTGGCTGTGTGGATGCCAGGGATCATCCAGGTGGATCAAGCTGGCTTTATAGCCGGGCGGCAGGCAGCGGATAATATAAAGCGGGCCATCGGAGTGATTTGGGAGGCGCGGCAGGAACAGGAGGATTTCCTTTTGATATCCACAGATGCTGGAAAGGCCTTCGATAGAGTTCATTGGGGGTTTTTTAATGCAGATATTGAAGGTGGTAGGGTGTGGGCCGAATTTTTTGGCATGGGTGGGGGCTTTATACCAAGGTCCCCGGGCTCGGGTAAAGGTTAATGGGAGGTATTCCCGTGATTTTGCATTGGGCCGTGGGACTCGTCAGGGGTGTCCGCTCTCGCCACTGCTTTTTGCAATGGTGGTGGAGCCGTTGGCGGAATGTATACGGTTGAATGATCGGATCCGTGGGTTGCGTCGAGAGGAGTGTGAGCATAAGATTTCCTTGTATGCTGATGACATTTTGTTATACATAGGCAATCCGCTTGTTTCGATGCCTGAGGTGCTGAGGGAGGTAGAAAGGTATGGGGCAGTCTCGGGTTTCAAAATGAATGTGGATAAAACCGAGGTGCTGAAAGTAAAGTTGGATATGGAGGTTGAGGGGAGGTTGAAGAGTATGTTTCAGCTGCGCTGGGTGCAGGGGTCTCTGGGTTACTTGGGGGTTCAGATCACGGATCGGTACGAGACCTTATTTTCTGCTAACTACCCGAGGCTTATTCGCAGTATTACCAATGATCTGGTGGGTTGGATGAGGATGGAGATATCCTGGCTGGGGAGAATTGCGGCCATTAAAATGAATATTCTGCCCCGATTGCTTTATTTATTCCATGCCTTACTGGTGGAGGTACCGGAGGGGGTGATGCGGGTCCTCCAACGGAAGGTGTTCAGTTACATCTGGAAGAGGAAGCCGCCGAGAGTTGCGCGGGAGGTGATGTATGCTCCTAAGGAGGAGGGGGGTTTGGGGGTACCTAATTTGAAAGCTTTACTATTGGGCGGCACAGCTTGCCCATGTACTGGGTTGGGGGGGGGGGAGGGGTGAGTCTGGAGAAAGGGAGGGTTAGTGGGGGCCGCCTAGCTGCTTGGCTCTGAGCGCCAAGGGTGGGGAGGGGGGAACTGGGACAGGGGTCACCGGGGATGCGCCAGGTTGTACGGATATGGGATAAAGCTCGGGGACCGGATATAGCACGGAGGCGGACGGAGTTCTCGGTGATGACTCCGTGGAGGGGGTGTAGAGCTTTTAAACCGGGCTGGGAGGGTGGACGGTTTGATCTTTGGACAAAGAAGTGCTTGGTGTGTAGCTTTCAACTGGTGGAGGAGGGAGAGCTGCGGAGTTTTGCGGAGGTGCAGGAGGAATTTAAGCTGGATGCTGGGGATAGGTATGCCTATGTGCAAATTAGGTCGTTTTTAAAGGAGGGTAGTGGGGATAGAAGGGTTGGGAGAGGAGGTCTCGGGGATGGAGGCAATGTGGTTTGGGAAGCGAGGCTCCAGGGGCATGGTGTCTGGTTTATACAAGGTGGTTTTAGGGGGAGGGGGTGGGAAGCACAGGTATATGGAGCAGTGGGAGCGGGACCTTGGTAGAACTTTATCTGTGGTAGAGTGGAAAAAGGTGTGGGACCAGATTAAGAGGGGACTCAGTTCTAGCGGGGCCAGAGAGAATAGTTACAAGGTTCTGATGCGGTGGTATTATACCCCTCATCGCTTGCATAAAATATATAAAGAGGTGTCTCCTCTCTGTTGGAGGGGTTGTGGGGAGATAGGGACGTTTTGGCATGTTTGGTGGAGCTGTGAGAAGGTCCAGAGATATTGGAGGTGGCTAATGGGGTGGATTAAGGAGAAACTGGGGATAGAGGTGGCGTTGGTGCCCACTATCTTGTTGTTGGCTCTGTGGGGGGAGGGGGGAGTAAGATGGTGCTGGCCTGTTTGAGTGCGGCACGGTGTG